>JAQPPZ010016766.1:19192500-20442500 GCA_028583015.1 Wollemia nobilis | reverse complement strand
AGTGTAGGTGAGCTTATTTGTATGTGGGCCATCGTTGCATTGTTGTTTGTTGTTGTTATTCTCCTTCAAATATGTTGAATAACCTGAAAGAAACTTGCAAGAAAGGTTTAATACATTGGGGGGCTTTCCTTAGTCAGGCCCCATAATTATAAATATGAAATAACTATAAAACCATAATAAAAACTGATATAAAATATGCAAAAGGTAATAATATGCTAAAAAAAAGCTTACCTCCCAAATTTGGGGTGATTTGGGTCCTGTAGACCCAATTCTTGACCCGGGATGTGAATTTAGGTCAGATTCGTAAGGCAGGTTACGAATTGAACTATGATGCTCCTCTGGTAAGATCTCTTTAGTAGATCTATCCTAAGGCAGTTGGGGTGCCTTTGTATGCTATCAGAATCTATCTATGCTCTCCGTAAAATGACTGTCTAATGTTCACTTTCCATTTCTGCAAAGTAACTATGCTTTGTTGAATTTGGGAATCAAATTTAATTAGGGGTTTGGGACCCATTATTTATAAGCAAAGGTAAGGTGTAGGGGGGTTAGATAGGCTAAACCTAGGTTTTATTTTGACTAGGATTAGGTTAAGAAATGCTATGTGGCAACATCACATTCCTTATGAGAAATATCTCATCCTCACACATGTGTGAGGATGGATTAGGGCTAATCCTGATTAGGAGGTGTTTAAGCCAATTTAAACATGATTAAAGAAATATCTCAACAAACCCTAATCTCACACATGTGGGAATATTTGATTAAGGCTAATCAAGATTAAAGGTTCTTTTAATCAAATTTACCCTAAAAAGTGACTTAAGTGAAGTCAATATTAAATTAGAATTTGGGTATTGACTTATTAATTGTTTTAGCCAACTAATACCCCGTGGGGGCCTCAATTGCATATGAATAGACTGTCGAATGATATTTTTATGTTCCAGATATAATTTGGAAGGCTTGCAAGGGTTTAGGACCTAAAATCTAGTGAAGTAGTATATGGGAGTCTACACGATGCTATGACAATCTATGGCAATCTACGCATGACTATAGTTGTCTACGCATGACTATGCATGACTACAACAATCTACGCATGTCTAGGATGATCTAAAATAGTCTATGCTGGTCTACGATAGCCTAGGGATACCTAAGATGACATATGTAAACCTACAAGTATCCAAAAGGATCTACAAGTACATAGGTATAGTAGTGTGTGAATTTTGGGTGTCTACATTTACCTCTTTTTGTAATATACTATGTAGAACACAGTTTAATACAAAAATATGAAGGGTTTGTGCAAAAGGAAAAGGGATAGAAGGGGAATGGAATCCAATCAAAGGGTATGTAGCCGCTCGAAGTGTGACCATACAAATCAATCGGGTATCCAGGGAAAAGAAGAGAAATAATGGAATCTAATCGAATGTATGTAGCCACTCGAAGCATAACCATACAACATCAACTTGATGTCCATAGGGGAAGAAGAGAGGAAGGAAATAAGGAAAAGATAAAAGAGATAAAAAAAATGCTATTAAGGGAAAATGAATGATTATGAATGCAATGATGTAATTTTGGTGAGTTTGTATGACATTTATGATGCCATACCAGTTGCTTGAGAATGGCAACTTTTGATTGCTTTGCTTTTATGACCAGATCAGCGTGGTTCAAAAGTATGATTAGGACAAAATCCTAACTAAATATTTGTTGTTGATTGATTGATGAGAACATGGCAACAAGTGTCAAACCATTTGAGTTAGTTTAACATTTGGATCATCAAATCGTGACCATATCTGCGTGGTCGCAAAGTCCATTTCCAAATGTTGTGCTAGGATTGATCAAACATATCATCCGTTGTGTACTCAAAGTACATGAATTCTAGATTGACTTCTCCATGGTGACACGTAACTCTCCTGATGTAACCCATGTCTTTTTGGGATTGAGATTATAATCATATGATAATCTTAAGCAAAAAATTTTGTAGACAAATGCGCTAACCGTGCTTTTGGATTTTTGATGTTGTGGTTGCATGCAAAGCTGACTTTGGATATGAATACCCCCTCAAACGAGGAATAAAAAATGAGGTGAATTAAGTGTGGTGAATTGATGATGCAACGATTGATAAATATACCAATGCATGATGAATATGATTGCTAGTAAGAAGAGAAAATAATGGGATCTAATCAAAGGTATGTAGTTGCTCAAAGCGTGACCATACAACATTGACTGGATAGCCTATAAGGAGAAGGGAAAAGAATGGGATCTAATGAAAGGTATGTAGCAGCTCAAAATGTGACCATACAACATTTATTGGATAGCATAGAAGGAAAAGAGAAAAGAATGAGATCTAATCAAAGGTATGTATCTGCTCGAAGCGTGACCATACAACATTAACTGGATGCCCAGGGGGGAGAAGAGAAGAAGGAAAGGAGAAGAAGAGGAAAGAAATAAAAAGCAATACCAATAAAATGAAATGGATGATTGTGTATGCAATACTATGATTTTTTTGATTTTGTATGACATTTATGATGCCATACTAGTTTCTTGAGAACGATAACTTTTGACTGCTTTGCTTTTGTGACCAGATCAGTGTGGTCCAAAAGTATGAATAGGACAAGTTTACCGGTAAAATGAAATGTGTGTTTGCAAATGGTGTTAAAATGCAAGTTTTAGAGGCTCCTAGGGTTTTGGGGATGTTTTGGGGTGTTCTGGCTCAATTCGTGACCTGGGTAGCGATTTTGACCTAACTCATGACCCGGGTCGCGAGTCGGGGTTTAAAGCATATTTAAGCCCAAATTTGCATGGGGGGGCTCATTTGAATGGTGTGCAACTTTGGAAAGTGGTTTGGGAGAGCATTTGACAACACAAAAGAAGCACGGGTGATGATTGTGAGAGTGACAAAGATGAAAGGACGTAGATCAGCTGGCATCAGGCATGGGAACCCACCGGTAAGTGATCATCTACCTTGTTTTATTTGTTTTTTTTTTTGGGAAAATGTGAATGAAGGGGGGGAGGTTTTCATCCCGATTTAAATTTTTTTGTAACTTTTAAGTAAAATTTGAAAACATAGTGATAAACAGGCCAAATGGGTACCCAAAAGTGTAATCGATTTTTCAATTGGGTTTGTTTTGTCACCAATTTGACCAGGTAACGGGTGGAGTAGGTGTGAAGTTTGACTGTCAGTTTTTGAGGTAACAGTGTACTGACATTGATATGTTTTTGCACTTTATTTGCTAAAGTAGGAAATTAGTTTTCCGTTATGTGACTATTTTATTTTTTTGATTTCTTTTGATGTGATTTCAAAATTTGATGCTTTGAGGTGTAATGTGTGAACCCTAGGGCATTAGATCTGCCATGTTAGAGGTAGAATCTCTAAAAAATAATAAAAATTTCATTGTAGAAAGGTAAAATGGGTGTCCAAAAATGTTGGTTGTTTTGGTAGCTGACTTCATTTGACATACCTTGATTTGCATGCCATGGTGTAGAGAGTATTAAACTGAAAATGAGCTATAGGGAGCCCGATGTAGACTGTACTCGATTTCAGTTTGAACTTACACCACTAAATGGGCAAATGGGTATCTAAAAATATGACTGTTATTTTTAGATTGAGTGCCTGGATGTGTGTTCAATTATAGTGTTTTTAGGACAGATTTGATTGTTAGATCTATGTTGATTGGTGCTTTGTTTATGAATTTTATCGACACATTTACCATTAAGTGGGTAAATGGGTATCCAAAAATGTGATTTGTTTTTATATGTCATATTAATTGATCAAGTTTTGGATTACGTACCATAGTAGCTATACAATTGAGTTTGTTATTGGTTTTTGGGTGACCAATGTGTACTGTTTGTCGTATGTGCTTGGAATTTTTCCATGAAATGAAAAAATGGGTATCCAAATATGTGATTGTATTGTTGATGTGTTTTGTCATTTTGTTTGTACATTATTTTGTCTCGGGATGTGTGCCAAATTAAATATTTTCAATTTGTAAATTTTGTGTGATGAAGTTGAATTTTATTGATTTTTTATGTGGGTTACTGATACATGTTGTGTTATGTGTTGAACATGTGAAGGTGCTTGAGCCCCATCATTGGGTGAGGAAGTTTAAAAAGGTGTTTGAGAAACTGATGATGACTGAGGATGAGCTACAGTGGCTAGATGACATACACTTCTGAGGTGTGTGGGAGTGTAAGAGCATCTTCACCAATAGGGCATATGCATCTACCTTATGTGATTAGTGGGATGCAGATAGGAACACATTTCATTTTCCTACGAGGGAAATGACCATGATGTTGGAAGACGCTTATCGTATCTATCGATTATCGATTGAGGATGTTCCTATGAGGGTAGCCGAATATGGGAGGAAGAACATGGTTTTGGAGAGATTCTTTGGGGCTATGTGGAGAGAGATCGATATCTCTAGGATGGATTATGAGTGGTTGTGGCTACAAAAGAAGATATCAGATAGACAGTGTGTGGCGATGATGATGATATCATATGCCCTTCCTAATAGTTATGGGGTGTTGTTTACCTAGAATATGCTGGATATAGTTAGTGATCTGGTGGAGCACAAGGTTGTGTTTGCATGGGCACATGTACTATTGGCCCAAGTATATCATGAGTTGCATGATGTGGCTTGGGGTAGGCAGACATGATTGAGTGTGATTCCGTTGCTGTAGGTATGGGCATGGAAGCACATAACCATTGAGAGGCCCTCTTTGTTACCTCACCCTATACATGTAGAGGGTAAGGAGTATCCTTACGCCTTGAGGTGGAGTATAGAGGCTGAGCAGGGTATGAAGAGGCCTCATGAGGGTGATCCAATTTTGTGGAGGATTAAGTTTGGTGAGCTGATGTCGAATGAAATAAAGTGGAGACTGTGAGACAAACAAAGTATCCCTAAGATCAAAGAATGCTCCACAAGATCAATCACACATAAAAGAGGTAAACCCACAACACAAATATTAAGTGGTAAAACCCTACTTCAAATGAAAAATGAAAACATCCAATATGAAGCTCACTATATTACTCAATGATTCAACATTACAAGAATGCTTCAATGTTATGCAACAATATGCATCAACATAAACTACAACACAAGTCAATATGACAAGATATCATCATATGTAGTAGAAAACACCCCTATTTAAAGAGAAGTTTTTCTACTACAACCCTAAATCTTATCATAATCTATCAAATATTAGAAAGTGCTTTAGTTACTTTCTAATTTTATCACAATCTAATCTTTGAGATATGTGATAAGTGGCATCTATCAAATATTAGAAAGTGATTAGTTACTTTCTAATATTTTCTAGAAAAGGGAAATAAATTTTTCCCAAGACTTTAAATATTCCTAGCACCCTTAATTTATTTATTAATTGGGTGGAAATATTTTACATAAGATAGAATTATATTCTAATTCAAATATTATTCTTTAAACTTTATATTTTAGTCTAAGAATAATTTACACAATGTTGCATTACATATTCCAACACTCCCCCTTAATGCAATATTGGAGAAAGGAATTATGAGACAAAGAAACATTCTCCCCCTAAAGATACAAATGGGGATGAGAATCGAATGAGTAATATAGTTACAAAGAGCTTCTATGACCAAGAATGGTCTATAATAAGGCACTAATACAAATTGGGCCAAAATGAGACTACAAGCCCCCAACGGAGTAGCTTCAGATACAAGTAGCTTACAAAGCCATCCATCAACCACAAGTGGTTGCAAATGACAAGAAGAAAACATCACAAGGGTGTCTTTAGTAAGCCTATAAAATCCCAAATGAAAGTACCTACAAGCTACAAGTAGCTCAATATAAGATCAGTTAGATACATCATCATAAATATATTCACCACAACATATATGAATATCCAAAGATGATAACAAAACTGATCTAACAAATAGTGAACTATAAGTCATCACAAAAATATGCCAAGCCATACTTATAGTCACGTGCTATATAGTTGATCAAAAAATATCATGTACAAAGTTGCATAGAGCAAACAAGGAGTACCATGAAAATGCAAACTCTAAAGTACCATGTACAAAAGTAGCACAAGGCTAACAAAAAAGTACCATGTACAAGAGTTGCATAAGGTATATAAAAATAATAAAGTGTGCACACCGGTTGCATAAAGCCAACCATAAAATATCATGTACAAAAGTAGCATAAATGCTAACAAGAAAGTACCATGATAAACCAATTGCATAATGCCAACTACATAAAAAAAACATGTACAAAGTTGCACAAGGCAACAAGAAAGTACCATGTAAAAGAGTCACATAAAACAATTGCATCATATACCATAATTGCACAATGCCATCTACAAAGTAACATGTACAAAAGTTGCACAAGGCAAACAAGAAAGTACCATGTTCAAAAGAGATGCAAAAAACAATTATACCACCAAAGATCAACTCATATATATAGCAAAAAAAACCTCATAAGGATGAAGTTATCATCACACAAGGGTAACTACACTTCATTCCCCCTTGAGGAAAACTTCACCAAACCAAGTGAGTCCCTCAGCTTACAAAACTACTCCTTGGGAAGAGTTTTGGTGAATAAATCAGTAGAATTAGAAGATGATGGGCAATACTCCAACTGAATAGTCCCATCCAATACATTCTCTCTGATAAAATGGGCTTGGATTTCAACATGCTTTGTCCTTTGATGCATTACAATATTTTTAGCCAAGGCAATAGCTTATTGATCATCATGAAAGATAATCATGAACTACTATAACCATATTGCAATAAACAACTATAACCATATTGCAATTGAATAAACCAAGATCAACTTGCAATAGATTAACTTGCAATAAGAAGGTAACTAACCATAACAATCATCTTGAAACAAATTAAACTAACTTGAATTGAACCATAAAACATTTGTTAAATGTTAGATAGTCAATAAGTTAGTAAGTTAGTGTTCATTTTAGGTTTTGCTATAGCCTAATGAATTGCCAATTCATCTCACCCAAGGTCAACCAAGCTACCCAAAAGGGTATGGGTACGAGGACCCAAAAAGGACTTGCTACCGATAGAGTGGATTCTTTTGGATTCAATAGGTGTTTAACAAATATAAACTGTGTTACAAGAGTAAGTAAATTTTAATCAAATACTAAAGTTGTGGTTAGGAAGTTGATTCATTTTTAACATTTTTTATTAATATGAAAATTAGTAAATTGCAAGTTAGTTGGTTAGTAGATTTTTTAGTAGCAAGTTAGTAAGTTAGTAGTTAGATTAGTTGAGATGCAAAATGCAAAAGATGCAAAAAAAATGTAAGAAATATGAACAAGAGATAGTGGAGACACAAAGCAAAACATACTATCTCTCTCTCTCTCTCTCTCTCTCTCTCTCTTCTTTTCTCTCTCTCTCACTCTCACTTTCATTCTCTTTTACTTTCATTATGAGAGATACAAGTTACATTAATTTACATTATGCTTCAAGCAAATGCTTGAGAGAGATTAGAAGAAATTAATAAAAATAGGGGAAGAGAGTGAAAAAGATGATCCGAAATTGCCTTGTATACTCCAAAACATATTTGGATAACCTTGCAAAACAAGTAAACTCACAAACAACCATTGTTAATGTGAGAAAAAAAATATTGCATTTTAAGAAGAATAATAATAATTTTTAATACAAAAAATTGCTTAAAAAATGCAATTAAATTAATAAATTTTATTTTATTAATAAAAAAAATGGCATGAAAAAGTTTAAAGATTTTTATAAAGCAAAACTTTTTCAAAAAAACAAAACTGTTTTTTTTTATTAATAAAGCAAAATTGTTAAAAAAAAAAAAAAAATGACTATATATGGAAATAGGGGTTTTTGGGTCTTCCGAACGCAACCATAGGGTCTTTTTGGCTCCAAAAACATTTCCAAAAAAATCTTAATGCCAATTTTTTTTTATAGATTTAAAATGAAAATACTGTTTGCAAAAGATCTAACAACTAGATCTAAAAACATAATAAATCTATAAACCCTAATGGCAGATTTGTAAAATAAGTTTACATAAAATACCAAATATCAAATGAATGCAAAATAAAATATACCTTAATGTGTTTTTCACCTCAAAGTATTGAAGACACTTTATGGAGATCCCAACCACTCTGATACCAAATGTGAGACAAGCAAAGTCTCCCCAAGATCGAAGAATGCTCCACAAAATCAATCACACATAAAAGAGGTAAACCCACAACACAAATATTGAGTGGTAAAACCCTACTTCAAATTAAGAAGGGAAACATCCACTATGAAGCTCACTATATTACTCAATGATTTAACAGTACAATAATGCTTCAATGTTATGCAACAATATGCATTAACATAAACTACAACACAAGTCAATATGACAAGATATCATCATATGTAGTAGAAAACTCCTCTATTTAAAGAGAAGCTTTTATACTACAACCCTAAATCTTATCACAATCTATCAAATATTAGAAAGTGCTTTATTAATTTCTAATTTTATCACAATCTAATCTTTGAGATATGCGATAAGTGGCATCTATCAAATATTAGACAGTGATTAGTTACTTTTTAATATTTTCTAGAAAAGAGAAATAACTTTTTCCCATGAAACTAAATATTCCTAGCACCCTTAATTTATTTATTAATTGGGTGGGAATATTTTACATAAGATATAATTATAGTCTAATTCAAATATTATTCTTTAGACTTTATATTTTAGTCTAAATTTACACAATGTTGCATTACATATTCCAACAAAGACCGTGGTTGGGTGGGGTGAGTTGGAAGAAGGACGATAAGCAGTTGCGGGCCATACGATGGGGTAGATGGTTGGTGGGGAGATATACTTGATAGACTAAGTACTTTTAGTTTGATTGAGTAAAGCACCAGTTTGGTTTACAATAGGATGTTCTAGGGACTCTTGTTATTTATTTTAGGCGATAGGGAGATAGAGGAGAGCACCCTATTGTGCCACCTTGGGTTGGGGAGAGGGACCCTCCTATGGATATTCTGGATGTAGGGGATGCAGGGATGACATCGAAGTTTGATGCATGGTGGGGTCTATAATATTGGGAGCCTGGGAGAGGTGTGGTGTATCGGTGGGTGGCACCTACTACTAGGGCACCCTTGCCAAAGAGGAGAGCGAGTAGGAGGACTCAGGCTAGGGCAACGAGTATGAATATTGTTGAGGAGGAGGTTCCTCCATGATGGCCATGATGTTGCGTAGGTGCTTCGATGAGAACATAGGATGTGAGGGTAGAGGAGGTGGATGTGGGTGTAGATGCATGGATAGAGCAGACCATTGGAGCCTAGGCTAAGGAAGGCGAGGTGGCTAGTATGGGTGGTATCGATGATACCATTGATATTGGGGTATTTGCTAATATAGCACATCATATTCCCAGTGATATTTTGTATAGGTCAGCTGCAAAGGATGTACAAGGATTGCATAATTAGATTCAACAGTTGGAGGCAGACATGATGGAGATGAGGGCTGCTATGTCTATGCAAGAGCAGACGATCGATACTTTGACTAGTTAGTTTGCGGTTGAGACCACCAAGAAGATGATGTGTGAGACTACTTTGTTGGTGTATGGGATTCCTCTACCTGATTATGATTGAGTTGTGGTGTAGTCTAGGTCTCAGTCACAGGTACGAGCACCCTCAAATCAAATTCAACATAGTGCTGCTATGGTGGGTCAGAGAGGTGCTAGAGCTACTATGCAAGATCAACCTATTGTGGATCTAGTTCCAGCATTTGGGGCAGAGTTGATCCAGGTTGTAGGGATGTGAGCGCATCATGGGGGTCACGGGGAGACTCCCAGTGGGGGTTAGGATACTTACTACTTATTGTAGCCTGTGGACATTTTGTTTTGATGCTAGATGATGATGGGCATGATCCTAGGTTGTAGCCTTCAGATATTTTATATGGATGATATATATATATACCTTATTGATTTCGGGTATTATATATACATGTGTTATTTTGATGGTTTGAAGTGTGTTCTTGTTTATGTTTGCATGGATTAGCATAACATAATTTGTATATATGTATGATGAATAAATATACATGTATGACATGGTTTAGATATATTAACGTGTTGTGGTATAAATGGATTGTAGAATAGTGTTATGATTGTATTTCCATTGTGACATGATGTGATATCAAATGTGATTTCGGAATGAATGTATGTAGAATAAGTCTGATACTATGACTTAATTTTGAAATGCATATGGGATGAATGCAATAAATGTAATTTGATATGAAATGCATGTAAGATGAATGCATAACTATAATGTGTATCAAATGCATTTGACATAGATTCATAGGTGCATGTATGGACTTACTGAAATGCGCCAAGGAAGCACTTGTATTGTGGAATTTACCTGTATGGATTTGATCAATTCCATGATTTCAGGGACTGTGGATAATGTAAGGCATGTGTAATGGTTTTGACTAACATAGTTATGATAATAAAATCTCAAACCCTTAGCTATACCAGTTTTGTGGAAAATTATAACATGATCAGGTTGGTTCAAAATCTGTCTTGGACCTATGTGTGTGAATGTGTAAGGTTCATTTATCCATTTTGAGGGAGGTAGGATTAAACCATTATAGATGCTACCAAACTAGCTAGCTCATCCATCCACAACAATGATTTCTACAAAAGCGAGATGCTAATGTAAGATATGTATTGTCACCTGTAAAATTATTCCACTAGTAGGCAGATTTTTGGAATGATCCCATAGTGTTATGTTGAACCTAAGGACCAAAAGCGACAAACATAACATGTGTGATATCAAGAGGTATTTCATTTTATTTTCTACCCTTGTTCTAGTGTTAACCTATCTGATTGTGGTAGTGCTCTTTTCATTTTATTTATTTTTATATAGGCAATGAAGTTTATTTTCTACCCAGTTATTTAATTTTGCTTATGCTTGATCCCTTTGTTTATCCCCAGGTCGTATGTTAACCATGCAGGTGATAGGATGAGCAGGGGATATCATTCGCTAGATGGCGATATCTATTCAAGATGTCATCTTTCCTAGGCTCAAAATTGTTAATGTGTAACCTATTGTGAGCGATCCATGAGAGAAGTTGAACCAGCCTAAAAGACCATAAGAAGAATATACAAGACTAAGTAGCTATGGGTGAAACTTGATTGCCTAAACTACAAAGTAGTCAAAATTAAACACGACACCTATGTATACCCTGATCCTAAAAAGGGGTAATGGACATCCAGGTGGTCATGCTAACAAGTGCATGTATTATTCCTGTTGAGGCATATTTTTGGGAAGAATGTACAAACATGAATTCAAATTTTAACTATAAAGAATATGAATATGTGCAATTAATGTAACATTGTAAATGATGCAAATGGAGGAATGCGATATTTACAAGAAGAAAGTTATGCTGTGTAGAAGGAGAATTTTAGAAGAACCTATTTACATATGAGTAAACTGTGTAATAATGACAAAAAGCATGATGCTATGATTTTGGTTGCCCCAGCATGTGGGGTGTGTGTGTGTAGTAGGTGTATGAGCTGTGAGCTGTATAAGTGTATGTAATGGTCATAAATAAGAAGTAATATGTGAGAGTGGAATGTACAAGTGGAAGAAGTGAGAAGAAATAGGCTTTGGTGACCAGTCAAGAAAAGGGGATCACCAATGATCGACAAAGATAGAAGAGAAGAAATGAATCAACATATGTATGAAGTAGAAGAATGAGATAGAAGAAGATGAGTAACTAACACTACTGTCAAGTGAAATGGCATAGATCTAGGCAAGAATGGGATGGTGAGGTGATGACATGGCTAGAATTGTGGCTGGAGCCATAGTTGGAAATATTATGAATATAGCGGGTGGGCACTGTTAGGGTACTGTGGGGTGGTAAAGTCCTGGGAGTGATGCAATGCAGAGGACTAAAAATTTAGCTAAACAAAAAAGAACGCTCTGGTGATGGGGTACGCTCATCGTGCAACATGTGCACCAGGGTTTTGAATGATCTGCACTCTTCGATATCATGACCTGGCTAGCGATGGTAGATGTAAAATTGATTCTTGTTGTAATTGCGTGGTTTAGGACATGAGGGATCAATGGGTTGAATCTCAGGTAGGTCAATAAGACCTTGGTTCATAGATGATGGAACATTTCAGAAAGAGGCGTATGTTGAATAGGCATAGGATAGACATATGGATCTACTAGAGGTGAGCGAGGTCTAGATGAAAGATGATTTGGTAATGGAGGCATAGGTCTAGGTTTTGGCATGGGTTGAGTCTGAGGTCAGGAAAGGGATCTACATGGCTGTGAGGGTGGATAGGTCATGGGAGACTGTCATGGGTGGACGTGGCAATGACAGTGGCTCATCTACAACTATAGAGCTTCAATACGAGAGATGATATGTTGTATCTCATGGTGTGGCGATGATGGTAGTGGAGAAGGAGGTGATTGAGATTCCAAGGTGAATGGAATGGCTTAATGCATGGTAGAAAAATGATAAGGCCGTGATGAGGAAGCAGCGAAGTGAAATGACTGTGGTGATTGTAAAATTGTCTAGGGTAGTAAGCCTCATAGTGGTGAATGTGTTGTCTTGAGGACCGGTGGCATAGGCGATGGCCTTGGGTGGTGATGCAAATGAGGAGGGATGTTTTCATGACTAGCTTGAGTAGCTTGGGTCGTGTGGGCTTGCAAAGACTAGGTGTAGGTAGATTCACCATTGGGAATATGAGCAGGTAGAAATGTAGGGTGATATTGATGAGGTGTGTACTCCCTATTAGGTGGGTGATAGGATCCTATGGTATGATGGGGGTGACTTGGAGGTGAATAGTGATGTTTGAGATCATTAGACGGATGGGAGGATGATCCTCGTGCTTGAGGTTGGGTGGATTCCTCTTTGTCATCGAAAGAGGACATGGTGATCTGGCTGTCACCAGAGTGTGGTGACTAGGATGAACCTCACTGGTGAGGGGAATAGTGTCAAGGTGAAGTGTGGTGACCTAAATGGTATGAATATGAGGAACGCCTGGTATGAAGGATGGTTGGTGGTCGGGCGAGATCGACCAGTGTAATGGGTTTTTGTTGTGGCTGTAGATGGTCTTGCATGATGGTAGGTGAGGCTGCTATAGAGCTCTCCTACTGATGATGTGAGTCTTGCAAAATGAAAAATAGATACCCTGAGCATAAAAATGGTAGAAAGATGAAATGTACATGTATAGAGAATAAATAAAGTAGAAATAATAGATTCACACGATGATGTGCTTGGTGATTACTTCTAACACTATGTGATGGTGACTGTGTTTATGCATCATGCACTGAATACACGAAGATGTAGGATGTTGATGGGTTCAGGATAATTAAGGCCTTTAATATTTTCTAGAAGATATGCTCCTAAATTGTATTTGTGTGTGATAATAAATGGACCCAACCAGTTAAGGGTGAATTTATCGCACTACTAGCTAGGTTGACTTGTGATTTGCTGGTTCTCCTTGAGAACCAAGTCACCAATCTGGTATTTGCCCTAATATACCTTACTATTGTAAGCACGACGAATGTGATATTGATGTACTCAGGTGTGCTCGATGGCATGGATGCGATGTTCATCGAGGAGTGTTAGTTGATCTAGATGAGATTGGCGAGCAATGTCATCATCAATGAAATATTTTATGGATATCCATAAAGAAGGTATCTCCAGCTCAAGGGGCATGATAGATTTTGCCCCATAGACAAGTAAAAAAGGTGTTGCTCTAGTGGGAGTACGAATGCCCGTACAATATGCCCACAAGGCTAGGGATATTTGATTATGCCAGTCCCAATGAGATTCCACTACAGTTTTACGAAGAATAGAACATATGGTTTTGTTAGTGGCCTCTGCATGGCCATTTCCTTGAGGGTAATATGGGATTGAAAAGATATGGTGTATGTGAAATCTATCACACAATGCTCGGATAGTCTTATTTTTGAAATATTTCCCATTATCTGAAGTAATTTGGGAGGGAATTCCAAAGTGGCATATGATATGCTCCATGATTAATGTTGCAATTTTGGCTCCTATATTTTGGACCAGTGGGATGGCTTCGACCCACTTTGTAAAATATTCTATTATTGTAATGATAAATTTATGATTTCTAGAGGATGCAGGTATAATTTGTCCAATCAGATCGAGACCCCATTGGGAGAAGGGCCACATGGACTAGATTGGTTGAAGTGCTTGGGAAGGTAAATGTGTTAGGTTAGCTTGTTGTTGGCATTTGATACAATGTTTGACATATTCGCAACAATATTGCTTCATTTTAGGCCAGTAGTAGCCCATACGAAGAATGCGTTTGGTAATCACCATGCCACTAAAATGACCACCACAAGTGTTGTCATGGGTTTCTTGTACAACCCACTGTGATTCTTGCGGTTCTAGGCAATGCAAGAGTATACCATCATAACTACGGTGGTAAAGGATGTCCCCTAGCAATGTATAGCGAATCACTCTTTGTTTGAAGGTTCGACATTGAGCGTGGGGTAGATCGCATGGTAGAAAATCTAACTTAATGTAGTCTTTCATCTGTGAGAACCATGGGTAGTGAGGTTTTGTGTTTACCACATACACACCACCATCGTTTGTGGGAGGTGTGGGTGATATAGCAGATTATGTAAGTGTATGAATGGATACATATGTTGTGTCAGATGTTGGATTTTGTGGGATGAGGGACCCTAAGGAGACCATAGTGTCTGCAAAATGGTTTGATGATCATGGAGTGGCTTCGAGGTAATACCATTCAAATTGGGATAGGAGTTGTTGGGCTATTTTCTTGTATTGTTGGAGAATTGGGTAATTGCATAGCCAAAGTTCCTGCACTTGATTGACTATCAAAAGTGAATCACCTATGATGTGGAGGTGTTTGATGTGCATAGAGTGTGCTTGTTTCAGTCCTAGTATTAGGGCTTCGTACTCTACGTTGTTAGTGGTACAAGGAAAATAAATTTTAAATGAAAATGGGAGTGGTTCTCCTTCATGTGTAAAGAATACAATGCCTACACCCCCAACATGGATATACCTAGAACCATCAAAGCACATGTTGAGATCAGCCACGAATTATGGTTCAACGTATTCCTCATCTTCGGTTATGTGAAATATGGAATCGTTAGGGAGTTGGATGAGTAGGGGTTGATTATCAGTTATAGGGGCTTCAGCCAGTTGGTCAGCAATGACTTGCCCTTTGATGGAATTTTGAGATATGAATTCTAGGTCAAACTCGGTTAGGAGCATGATCCATTTGGTTGTGCGTGAGTTGTGATAACTCTTGTTCATCATGTATCGAAGGGGATTATCTCAGGCAATGACAAAATTTGTATGGTTTAACATATAGTGTCTTATCTTCTGGGTGGCGAATACTACTACTAGGCATAGATTCTCCATGTATCCGTATATCATTTTGTAAATAACTAGTGTGCGGCTTATGTAGTAGATAGCCTGCTCTTTGTCGAGAGTGTTCTTTTGAGATAGGAGTGTACCTAGCGCAAGTTTTGTGGCTGATATGTATAGAGTCAGTGGTAATTGTGGGTGCAGTGGTGAAATGATTGACAGTGACGTAAGGTAAGTTTTGATAGCATCGAATACGGCTTGATATTTTTCATCCCATTTGAAGTGTACTCCTTTTTGTAGGAGATGATTGAATGGTTGGCATTTGTCTGATAATTGCGCTATAAATCTATGAATAGAGGTAATCTTGCCTTGGAGGTTGTGTAATTGCTTTAAGGTGGTAGGAGGAGGCATCTTGATGATGGATTTCACCTTACTAGGATCTACTTCAATGCCTCATTGGGAGACAATGAATCCTAGTATTTTTCTTGATGTTACAACGAATACACTTTTGGATTCAAGCGCACGTTGTGTTCTAGTAGTCGATCAAAAATTTGATGGAGATATTCGATATGGTCAACACATTTCTTTTATTTGGCTATGAGGTCATCTACATAGTCTTCCACATTTTATTATATTATATCATGAAATATGTAGGTCATGGCTCATTGATAGGTTGCCCCAGTGTTTTTAAGGCCGAAGGGCATGACCTTGTAGAAAAATGTCCCCCAGGGTGTTGTGAAGGAAGTTTTGTGTTGATCGGCTGGGTTGATCCTAATTTGATTATATCAAAAAAATACATCCATGAGGGAAATCATTTCATGACCTACGATGGAGTCAATGAGGGAATCAATTTTGGGTAAAGGGAAGTTGTCTTTGGGAAAAGCTTTGTTTAGGTCATGAAAGTTTGTGCAAATGCAAACGTCACCAGATGGTTTGGGGATAGGGACCATGTTGGATATCCACTTGAGATAGTCAATGGGTATTATGAAATCAATGTCTAGGAGCTTTTGGAGCTTGGATTTTACTATCAATGTGATAGTTGGATGCATGCATCATAGCTTCTATCTTACTAGTTTGGAATTGGGATCTAGTATAAGATTATGCACTACTATGGCAGGGTCAAGTCCCAGCATGTCTTTGTAAGACCATGCAAACACTGTTATATACTTGTGTAGGAAGTTCATGAAGGTGATGCACTCCTCGAGTGAGAGGCTAGCAGCTAATATGAGGATGTGTGGATTTTTTGGATCGTCACCGATGTCTACATTGATTGTGTCCTTGATGAGCATCCGAGATCCATTGTGCAATTTTTCAGGGACAGGAATGAGATTGAAGTCATCGATGGCCTCACTAAACTCATAGTCATCATATATATAAATGCTTGTGTGATAGACCTGAGGGGTTTGGGAAGACATGGATAAGGAAGGGGAATTTACTACCCATAATATGTGAGGAGAGAGAAGAAAGTCTCCAGGTGCTAGTATATGTGAGATGTGTTCTAGATCGATAAATTTTGGGTTTGGGGTATCGTCTCAAATCCGCTGGTGGTTGTAAAAGAGGGGAGAATGCAAATCTACCTCAACCATGTTAATTGATGTTGTAGATGAAGTAGGTGGGGTAGAATCTAGTTATGGAGGTTGGATAGGTTGTGTGCATCCTAAGAGGCTCAAGGGAGGTCAGTAGGACAATTGGTGGTGAATGAGGACGAGAGGTCGCTCTCTGTAATTGTCTATGTATAGGCAGGAATACAGGTAGGCGTATCGGTGGTGGGTTACGTGGAACCAGATTCGGCTCTATAGGTGGTGGATCATATGAGATTGCGTTTGATTATATTGGTGGTGTAGCTAGAGATAAGGTAGCAAAGTGTTCTACCAATCTCTAAACATCATAGAACAAGGAGGTATCGGGTGTAGGAGATTCTTGGAAGAAATCATAGGGGATGGTGATAGTTGATGTGGGTGAAGGCGTGTCTTCTAGCATATCCATATCAATGTACTCTTCCAAGGTGTGTGTTGGACGTGAAGGAGGATGCAAAGAGAAATATTGGATCTCATATTCTAATGTATAGATGGTAGTTGGGCGATAACCTAGGCCAGTTTTGTTAGTAGGTGATTGAACACGAGGGTTAATGGGTGTACATAGACCTTGCTCATAACAACCTAACCCATATCCATGCCAATGAAACTTTTGTAGGTAGCGCAAGGCAAATTGAGGGTTTGATAGGTGTGTAATTGTATCACCAGAGCTAGATTGTGGTGGTGAAGAAGTTGGTGAGGGGATCGAAGAGTCGACTCTTGTATACACAAAGCTGGTGTGGTTTTTGGGACTTCCTAACTATATGACGATTCCAATAGTCAACAATGAGGCTAAGGGATGGCCAAAATATTAGGTAGATTGGATAGGGATGTCACATACGCAAGCATCATGTATGTTATAGTCTCCTAGGCCATTGTTTGTCATGAAGATGGATATGCATGGTGTGGCACGCTCTGGAAAATGGGGTGGCATTTCTGAGTCAGACAAGGAAGGATAAAGTTGGGATTCCCTAATGGTGGTAGCTGAAGGGTGTAAAGGTTCATCCGAGCTAGGTGTTGGTTATTTAGGTTCATGATGTTGGGTTGTTATGGCTTGAATAGGTTGTTTGTTCTGTGTAGGGGATGGCATCGATGCAGGTGTAGGTATGCGTGGAGACATGAATGTATTAGATTTCAGTTAGAATGGAAGAGGTGATGTCTGCAGTGTAGGAAGGATAGGGGCTTCCATATGCGATGGTGGAGGAGGTAATGTAATTGGTTGTGTGATGGGCGACAATGGTGGTTACAACACCACAGGTGGAAATTGGAATGGTAGAGGTTGGGAGGATCGTGCAGGCCATAAGAATGATGATGAGTAAGGTATGGTATCAATTTTAGGTCCCTCATTAGATGATGCTAGTGGTGCAGATATCAAGGCTTGTGTTATTGATGAACACTAGGACGTTGGGGTGGAAATTTGAGAGGATACAAATGTTCCTACTAACTGGTGAGAAGATACAGGAAATAATTGGGAAGATGAGAATGAAGGCGTAGGGGGAAGGTTTGTGACATTACAAAACTTAAAGGGGTCTCCATCTGCTAGGACATAGTGAACAAGTCCATTGTGGACATACTTGAGGCAATGATGCAATATGGATGGGACACACTGCATGTCTCTGATCCAAGGACGACCGAGGAGAATATTGTATTGCATTTCTCCTTTAATGAGGTGAAATAGGATGGGGATCGTACGGATGCCTACGCGAATGGGTAGAACTATGGATCCTATAGTAGGTCTCATGGAACCATCAAAAGCATGCAAGTCTAGGGAAGGTGTGGCAAAATATGTTGTTGGGAGGTGTAGGTGATGCAGGGTTGCTGTGGATATGATACTAATGGACGAACCCGTGTCAATGAGTACCTACTTGTAGGTAATATTGTTGATATTAGCTTGTATGTGGAGGGGAGGCTCGAATCCTTCACCAACAAGTTCCATTATCTTGTGGTCATGGAAGCTAATTGAAGGTTGAAGGCATTGTGGGATGTTCCCTATGAAATTGAAAAAAACATTTATGTCATGTGTCTCTAAGTCAATGGAACGTAGGATGTCATTCAACGCCTCGTGATGGGGTTGAGACTACTATAGGAGATCGAATATGGATAGCCATGTGGGGGCATTGTGTAGCTAATGGGTTAGACTACCATGGATGGTAATCACATTTTGAGGTGGTGGTGGTATGATATTAGGCATTTGGGGTGTTTGTGAGGATGTGAACTGGATAGAGGGAGAAACAATAGGTGTCATATGGCACGACGGGTACTATTGGTTTCTTGTAGTAAGGTTGATCATGCCTAGTATTCCACATGATGGAGGATCATGTTGGACATTGTTGACTTGGCAAGGGGGCGCTAGAGGATTGTTTGGAGGTCTAGGGGGATTGGGTCCTTTGTGATCCAATAGAGGGTTTTGGAAAATTCCTAGGTTTTGGTTCTACAGGGCTAAAGGGTTTGCTACCTGAATAGTGCCCCTATCAATTAGGTCTTGAACTTACCCCCGAAAGGAGTGAAAAAAATCAATATTATGGCCACGTTGACTATGAAAGGGACAAAATATCTGCTCATTGTAGTCATAATATTTAGGTGAATTTGGATCCAACGGGTGGATATCGGGTAGAATGAGATGGTTGCCCTCATATAATCTATGGAACAAAACTGGTAATGGTTCAGATAAGGGTGTAAAGTTGCATGGTGGACCCTATGGGTGCATGCCATAGTATTTTTGTGGTCGAGGTGGGGCAACTGCATTAGCTTGGAGTGCTTGCGACTACGATGTATAGGGCGAAGGAGTCAGTAGTAGTGCTAGAGTAGCAGCTGCAACTTGGTTGGTTTGATGTGGTTGTGGATAAGGTTGATTCGATGTAGGTTTGTTGAAGTGAAATTTGGATTTATAGTTAGATTTGGATCTCAATTTAATATTTACAGATTGCACCTTAATATCTTTGATCAAATTTTCTTGTGTTATAGCATCTTCAAAAGTATGACTTTGGTGAAGTTGGAGGGATGCGGAAATGTGTTTGTGGTAGCTCTTGGAAAAGAGTGTCACAAGCTCCAAGGTGGGGAGGCTATGGGTGAGATCATGAATAATCACTCTCCATCTAGTAATAAACTCAATAATGGGTTCATCGTCCACCTGTCGTAAGGCATAGACATAAAAAAATGTGGTCTTTTTCTTGATGTTGATGGAAAAGTGCTCTAAGAAAGAATTGGCCAGCTGTTCAAAGGTGTACAGGCTATGGCATGGTAGCATGTTGTACCAATCCAATGTGGCCCAGTGAGGGATAGGGAGAAGGTACGTAACATAAGAGGGTTACTACTATGAATCTAGTAATAGGACGAGCGGTAGTTTCTCACATGTTCTCTGGGATATTCCTTACCTCTATACTTATCAAATTTTAGTATTTTGAAGTGATAGGCATAAGGAGGGATAGGGATTGATGTATGTACTAGCTCATTACATAGTTCATCATAACAAGGTTTTTGTGTCCCGTAGCTAGAGGTGTGTAGGTTCAATATTTTAACTTCATATCGCAAGAGTTAAAGTTTGGGTGTCATAGGAGTCAAGGGTTGGCTATGATAGGTTGACCTTGTGGATGTGGTGGATATTGGTATTGTTGTTCTTCACAATATTATGGGGAATACTATTGTGCCTTATCATGATAAAGTGGGTACTGGGTGATGTGTGCTGTCATGTCTACAAGTACACTAGGTTGTGGGATAGGTGTCTATTTAGGATAATAATACTATGACTGGTCAACATGCAGTTATGGCATGGGTACTTGTTGGTTTAGAGCTTGTTGTACTGGTTGGACCGTGGGTGGTGATGACAAAACTAGAGGAGGTGTAAAGAATATAGGTGTAGTTGGTGGTAGTGTAGGTGTCAGTGCTACTGGTGCTAGGGGTGGTCAAGATGAGGTATCAAAATATGGGATTTGTCTTTGCCCTGGAGGGTAGGGAGTAGGGAAGCTAAACTGTGGTATAGGAGTAGGGAAGCTAAACTGTGGGATTTGTCTTTGCCAATAATGATTTAAATGGATACAAAAAATAGAAATGGTTGCTAAACACAGAGAATAGGCAAATTAGGATAGATCATACCTGATTTCGGATGTCTGATGAGGATTCTGAGTTTTGTAGCAGTCCAGATCGCCTCAGTTCATACGTAATCGTCTGAGATCAGACAGGATCATCTGATATCTGACGAATTCATCAGACGAATTCATCAAAACCTACAATCACAGAAATAGATACAAAATACCCAAGATGCAACTACAGAAGCGAAGGGAAATGATAGAAATAACTATAAATTTGTCTGAATGACAGATCCAAACAGTAATTAGAGAGGACAAGCATCAACTTCACAATCTATTTTGATTTTATCATGCATTTATACTAGATGAGGTGAACTCCAAGATGCATAAACATAATAACCTAAGATAATGCAGAATTATAATGGAAAAATGCAGGAAAGTTAAGAAGATGCAAACTCTGGACTCGGATTGCCCCCAATCTGGACTACAGTCAGGATCGCCTCCAATCGTACGCGATCATCTGCGCTCCTCGACAAAATCATCCGTAATCGTCCGAGATCGTTTGCGACGATCCGAGCTATCTTCGACTGAAAAATAGTAGAGTTCCTACAAGAAAATGCGAAATGCAACATACAAATAGTAGTACGAGGATGCTCTAGTGAATAAGGATCTAAATCAGTCAGCTAAGGGGTTCAAGGGAATCAGAATCAAGGGGAGTCAGGGGGATAAACTAGAAAAATCCTAGTTTATATAGGATTAGGGGGAGGCTAGGAGGTTGGGGATCATCCCAATCTGGAGATCTCCAACAGGGAAATCTCCAACTGCGCAGACGCGCTTCTGCCCAAGTTGGAGAGGCTGTTGAAACAGAAGCTAATTATGAAAATTTGGTTTTGGGACAAAATCGTCTGGACGTTCTGTCCATGATGATTTCGTCAGATCTGGGACGATCTCGTCTAATCTGCGATGATATCGTCCAACGGTCAAAACAAATCCTAAAAATGGCACGAAAAATGAGGAAACGGGTAACAGGCGGTTTTGGAGCGATTTTGGGGTTAAAATTCAAATTTTTATCTTTTATCTTTTACTAAGGTTTTAACCGTGCCAATTTTAGGGTGCTACATTTTGCCCCCTCTTTAGCGAATTTTTCGAAGAAAATGCGTTAAAGACGAGTTTTTCCCATTTTACGAGAAAGCAAAAATGTACTCAATTTTTTAGACGACGATTCTTGGTCGAATCGTATGGACTATGGTGCCCCCTCCGTGTTTTTACCCAAATCGAACGTTTGAGGTAAAAACGCGGAAAGACAAAAAATTAAAATGTTGATTTTTTAAAATAAAATTAAGAAAATAGGGTAAAACCCTAATTCATTTTTACTGTTCATCTTTATTGGGGGGGGGATGGGGGAGAGGGGGCAGGGCTGAGGCTGTGAGGTGTAATATATTATTATTATTTTGAGAGGATTGAGTATGCCGAGGTATGGATTGTGGCATACCAATCCAGATGATGTATATAATTATTGATATATATATATATATATATATATATATTATCTTTTTGATGATATGACTTGTGTATATGTTGTATTATGATGCTTGAATTGTTGATTCATGTAATTATGTCGTTGGAAATAAATTATAATGTTATGTCATGCCATAAAATTTGTAAATGAAATAATCTGATGTGCATAAATTGGTTGTTTTGGTGTGATTTGATGAAAAATAAAAGGGACTTCTAACAATAATTTCAAAGGACATTGTCGTTGTTATAGACCGTTTCATGGAGTCACCGCTCGCTAGGTCGTCAAGCTAATCCTAGTATAGAAATATTGCTAAAAGTAAAAGAGTGCTTAAGAGACTGTCTTAAGACTTGGTGTTGTGATGATGAAAATGATGATGGTGATGATTTGTTTTCAGATTTTTCACAAAATTATGCATGAAATATGTTTAAAAGTGATTTTTGCTAGGCATAAATTCCTAAGTGTGATAAATTTTTGAATAATTCCTTAGAAATTATACCATGGTTGCAAGATGGAATGTTTGACATAATGACATGAAATAGAATAAGTGTTCGTTCGTTTTGAAGCACAATTGTGTAACATAATGATGTAAGCCATATGTGTTTTTTTAAATGGATGGGAAAATAAAATTAGAACAATGGTTTGCGCTAGGCATAGAATTTATAGGTATAGACTTATACCATCATCGCGAAATCCAAAGATAAAATAGATATTTTAGTTTTATTGCATGATTGATTTTTTGATTTTTGATTTTTGATAAACAGAAAATAATAATATGATGAACATGTTGTTTGAAATCGTTTTGCAATTTTGTGACACAATGTATATAATTGTTTTTATACAAAACAAAATTCTGAAATAAGAGGATAAAACAGAAATATTTTAAATTATCTCAAAAACAAATGTAGGTTTATAAGGGATCCTCATGTGCAAATGTGAGTTCATTACCGATCTTGATTTATCATAATGATACAAAATCTCTCAAATACAAATGTGTGTGCAATTGTATTGTTCATTCACCAATTTTGAGCAAGATAATTTGATACAAGCAATTTGCCTTAACCAAATGAATGTTCGTTAACCATGATTTATATGCATATAACCGTACCATACTACTGTGCAAGTTAGGTTATCAAGAGCTAGCTAATCCATAAGCCGACATAGGTCTGTACAAAAGAAGGTCGCTAATGTGACAGACATATCACCACGCTAGGAATTACCCAAGGCCAAGCGGGTTGGGCACAAACCACTTGTTATGGGGCTTACCTCATAGTTTTCGAATAATTGAGAATTCCAGGGATTCAAGCTCATTCACCCTTCTTTTCTTTTCAAGGGGTAGGGAAAGGATTTTATTGCATTTTGCTTTTGCTTTTCTCTTTTGCTCTTTTTATTTGTTTGTATTTTTGCTTGATATTTGAGATAATGCTGAAACATTGTTGTGATGATACAAAATAACATTTTTCTTTTTCTCTTTTTCTTGAACTTTTCTTTTTCTTCCTATGCTAGGGATACTTGCTCGGATTAGTTGTAGAGCAAGGGATTTTTATTCTGGGTAGGGGTGAGCTTGTCCTTTTGTCAATTCTCAAAGATTCTAGACCATGTGCATGATAGGATAGCAGGGGAAACTTTTCGCTCAAGAAACCACGTCTACTATGTAGCATCATATTGAATTTGCAATGAAATCATTTTAATGTGAAAAGATATACTTGGTTCAAGTAAATAACAAGATCAGTTCTCTATGCTCAAAACTTTATTTAATGCCAATGTGGACTTTGATATAAGAGAGATTAATAATCATACTAAATAAAATCAAGATATTTATTCATGTGAGTGTGAAAGTGTGGGATTCCAAATAAATGCTCATTTATCCAAAATAATTGAAAATATAACTGCAAACTCCAAGAATTGACAAGTATGAATAAAAGATGTTTTTGAAGATTTTGATGATTTTGATGTTTTTGTATTTTGATTTTAATTTTTGATGATGGAATTGGTGGTATATACAAGATGATCTATATACACTATACAAGGTTATTTGAGTATAGCATGTCTAAGGTTGCTTCAAAATCAAAGGAGGTTTTGAAGGATAATTTGGTTGTGTTGAAGGTAAGAACAAAAGGTGATGAATAAAAGGTAGTGATAACAAAAGCTTTGTTATAATGTAGAATAATGTAGCAAAAGATTTTACTTTTATATGTGTAAAATTGATCATGTTACAAAATAAAATGTCAGAAGGATAAGAAGGTTCTTCATTCTTATCACTATCTTCCAAGTCTTGATAATATGGAGGGAGCATATATGAAAGATATGCATGGGTGTTATTTGGTAAACAAGGATGATCATATATGGATGAAGAAAAGTGATGGATAGAAGATAATTGTGACAATAGAGAATGTATAGAACTTGATGTTTCAACCGTTAAATATTCTTCAAATGGTGTTGGGTCATTATGTATGGTAACAATTTTATTTGCAAGTTCAAACTTTAAACATTGGTGAAGAGTGGAAGGGACAACCCTCATCGTATGAATCCAAGGACTTCTGAGAAGTAGGTTGTAAGGTGAAGGGCAATATGCTACATAAAACAAAGTATCCAGGATCTTGGATCCAATATTAAGGGGAAGAATTATAGTACCTTGAGCTTCTTGAATTTCATTGTTAAAAGATTTTATAATAACATTTGATTCATTAAGATCTTCTTCCTTTAATTTGAGTTTTTGGAATAATTGATAAGTGCATAAATTAAGAGAGGAGCCATTATCTACCATGATAGTTTTGACAGGTGTTTCTTTACTAGATCCTGTAATGTAAAGATAGGAGTCTTCTTGTGGAGTAGAGGAAGGAATCTCCTCATCATAGAATGAAATATGGTTAACCTCAAGAGGGCTTACACCATTAATTATGTTCTTAGAGAAAATATGATGAGGAACAAATTGTTGGCTAGGTATCTTGAACAAAGTTTCCTTATGAGAACTTTGTAATACTTCTAAAAGGGATATCTTTGCTTGAGGATTAATCACTTGTTGTTGGCTATCAAAGTGGATTTCAGATTGAGATTTTGATTCTAAAGATGAGCTTTCTATGCTTACATTCCATTTTGGATCATTCTCTAGAGCCAAAGATAGTTTTGAAGGTTGGTCAAATGAGGAATCCATCTCTTGAATATCAGATTGAGTTGATTGAACTTGAGGTTGCTCATTTGTAGTTTCTGTTACAATATTAGTAATATCATCATGATGGGACACATTAACATGCAATATTTGATTGGTTTCCTATTGTTGATAATTGAATAGGGGTTCTTGGGAGATCCCCATGTCTTGATTGATTATTGGTATTTGTTGTGTAGGAGTTTGATAGTTTACTGGAGATTTATAATCAGTTGTAGATTGTAATTCCTTTATATTAAAAAGACCCTCATCAATCAAATCTTGAATTGCACATCTTAAATCTTTACAATTTTGTGTCATATGTCCATCTACTCTATGATATTCACAATGTAGCTCAGGTTTAAACCAATCTGCTGTGGCATCAAGTTGTCTTATGGAAGGGAGTTCAATCTTATTTGTATCAAGTAAATGCTTGAGAATTATATCCATTGGTTGATTGAGCTTTGTAAATGTACGTGATGAAGGTTTTCGAGAGGTTTTTGATAAGTGCCTTAGGAGTTCAGTCATAAAAGGACCTAATGGTTTTTTACCTCTCTTTTCTTTGTTATGGGTAGAATGATGATAGGAAGATTGTGAAGTATGATGTGAGTGCATGGTAGGATTGGAAGAATAAGTATTTTCTTGTTGAAATGGATGTGTTGTATTGAAAGAAGAATATTGAAAGGGTGGAGGAGGATTGTATGTGGATTGATAGACATAATATGGATATATGGGAGAATAGATAATATCGTTATGAAGAGGATTGGAAAAGGGATTGTCCTGTTGGGTAATGGATGAAAAATGAGAAAAGTGTGATGGAGGTGATGTTGAATAGGGATGAGGTTGGTCATAATCAACAAATGTATTTGGCTGAATTCTTCCAACATTACTGATGGGCTCATATTGATTTGAGTAAAAACTCATGGTTTCTTTAGTACTTCTAAAAGTAATATTTAGTATCTACTATTTAGAATTGAATCTAAAACATACAAACTTGAAATGATGATTTTTTTGTTTTTTTTTTTTCTTGTATACATACATATATATATATTTTTATTTTTTTATATTTTTGAATCAGAAATATGCCTATGTTATTCACGTCGGGTTCACCAAAATGTATCGCTCCAAATTTTTCGCATCCTTACCCTCAGGCTATAGGATCCGCGCCCAGAAGGGGGATGCGAGAAGGATGGGACAATACCTCGGACTGAGAGGCCCTTTGAAGGTCCCGCCTCTCGGGGGAGGAGTATAAGGGTGAATTTTTGACGGATGGTGGGTTCACCAGGAAAATTTTGAGTGGCAGTTTCCACGCCTAGGTTGGGAATGGGTTTGATGTGTTCATTTTTATACTCAATCATTCAACTCCTAGGTTTGGCCAAAATGAATCTAAACTATTCTATATGCCAATAATGATTTAAATGGATACAAAAAATAGAAATGGTTGCTAAACATAGAGAATAGGCAAATTAGGATAGATCATACCTGATTTCGGATGTCTGATGAGGATTCTGAGTTTTGTAGCAGTCCAGATCACCTCAGTTCATACGTAATCATCTGAGATCAGATAGGATCATCCCAATCATAGATCATTTGAAATCGACAGAATCATCTAAAATCTAATGAATTCGTCAGAAACTTGCAATCACAGAAATAGATACAAAATACCCAAGATGCAACTACAGAAGCGAAGGACAATGATAGAAATAACTATAAATTTGCCTAAATGATGGATCCAAATAATAAATAGAGGACAAGCATCAACTTCACAATCTATTTTGATTTTATCATGCATTTATACTAGATGAGGTGAACTCCAAGATGCATAAACATAATAACCTAAGATAATGCAGAATTATAATGGAAAAATGCAAGAAAGTTAAGAAGATGCAAACTCTGGACTCGGATTGCCCCCAATCTGGACTACAGTCAGGATCGCCTCCAATCGTACGAGATCGTCTGCGCTCCTCGACAAAATCGTCCGTAATCGTCCGAGATCGTTTGCGACGATCCGAGCTATCTTCGACTAAAAAATAGTAGAGTTCCTACAAGAAAATGCGAAATGCAGCATACAGATAGTAGTACGAGGATGCTCTAGTGAATAAGGATCTAAATCATCAGCTAAGGGGTTCAGGGAAATCAGAATCAAGGGGAGTCAAGGGGGTAAACTAGAAAAATCCTAGTTTATATAGGATTAGGGGGAGGCTAGGAGGTTGGGGATCATCCCAATCTGGGAGATCTCCAACAGGGAAATCTCCAACTGTGCAGACGCGCTTCTGCCCAAGTTGGAGAGGTTGTTGAAACAGAAGCTAATTATGAAAATTTGGTTTTGGGACAAAATCGTCTGGACGTTCTGTCCATGACGATTTCGTCAGATCTGGGACGATCTCGTCTAATCTACGACGATATCGTCCAACGGTCAAAACAAATCCTAAAAATGGCACGAAAAATGAGGAAACGGGTAACAGGCGGTTTTGGAGCGGTTTTGGGGTTAAAATTCAAATTTTTATCTTTTATCTTTTACTAAGGTTTTAACCGTGCCAATTTTAGGGTGCTACAATGAGACGAGAATCAATTCTAAATGCTGAGAAAATAAAAGTGTTATAGTCATTTTGTGTGTTGTAATGTTGATACTCCCTATGTAGAATCACAGGTAATGGAGTGAATACTCTAGAAAATTAGGAATGTCATCAATAAGAAACCTCCTACAACACCCAAATATGCACAAGATAGAATGGTACCGCAACATGCGAATGGTGACCTGTATGGAAGGTGTAGTAAAATGATATCCTAAAGGGGTGGAACTCACTATGTTGAAGCAAGTTCATAATATCCTCTCACGAGAAGAGGTGGCACTATCCGAGACCTGCTACCGACATACCCATGCTTTCACTTCACCCTCAAGCGAGCTTAGTCAAGAATGATAGTTACCAATTCTACAAATTATACAAGCGTTGTGGATGAAGGCGCTAATACTATCCCACTTTGTAGGTAACCAATGGTGATGAAATCTAGGTCCCAATCACAAAAGTGGGGGATTTTTTGATGATGAAATCCAAAAAACTGCTCTTATGGGTCTGCTAGGTGTCTAGGGGAGTGAGCTGATGGAGAGTGAAAATTGATCCACACTAGTCTCGAGAGATGGATTGGGGATGAAGTCCAATCTCACCACTTGTTTAAGGTACCATGTGAGTGTGTGTGGGTTTGTGTTTTTCTAATGGTGTTTGCAAGGTAAGAAACTAACTAATTGCCTTTTCAAAATAAAACTAATCCTAATGCCTTTTCAAAATAAAATTATTAGCTAGCTTATAATATTTGTAAAGAAATGATCTAACCTAAATGCCTTTGTGAAGAAAAATGATCTACTTTGCAAAACATATAAACATGCAATCCAAATGTGTGTGGAGTAAAAGGGATTATGAAACCCTAACTTGAACTTTCAGAATGCAAAATTCTTTTAGAAATGTAAGAGGGGATTAGAAACCCTGATTTTACTTTAGGATGTAAAGTTCCTTTTAGCAATGGAAGCTATGGACAAAGGAAGAACAACTTAGGCTTATGCCATATGCAAAAATAAAATATAAGTGCAAATTTATTTGAGAAATAAATTTTATACACTTGTTGGAAAGTTGCAGGTCCTAAAAATTTTAGAAACCCTAATTATTTAACCACTTCGCAATGAACCCAAAAATAGGTCTATTAATGGTCATTCAACTAGTCAATGTATTTCTACTTACAAAACTTGCAACAAAGGCAACAAAAATGAAAATACCTACATTATGATGCTAAGGGGGGTTTACTTGGCCCCTAAAAAGATCACCCTAGCTGATTTGGGATTTTTTGAGGTGTATGTGTTCAAATCATGACCCGGGTCATGAATTTGATCCAAATTGCAAGGTGGGTCATGAATCAGGTTTAGAGGCTTCAAATCAGAGATCTGATGGCCTAGGATGATTCCTAGGGCTTTGTAGGCTTCAATGAAACACAATTTTGGTACTTGTAAGACACAAAAATATAAAATAATGTCAGATTTATAAGAAAAATGAATCTAGCACTATCCGTTGTGGAAGTCCCATCAGGCGTGCAAGAATGAAACAACCTAAAGTTGATATTTGATCTAACAACAAGTAATAACATAATTCGTTCATAAATATAATGCTTTATTCATGATAAATTTGATATCGGTTACAAATAGGGCGAATTCCCATTTTTCCTTTCATGAATACACTATAGGCCTGATGCCTTCTTCTAATGTCCCTTAGTGTAGGTGGGCTTCTTTGTATGTGGGCCACTACTGGGTTGCTATTTTTTGGTGTTCTTATCCTTCAAATATGTTGAATAACCTGAAAGAAACTTGCAAGAAAGGGTCAATACATTGGGGGGCTTGCCTTAGTCAGGCCCCATACTTATAAAGATGAAATGACTATAAAACCATAACAAAAACTGAAATAAAATATGTAGAAGGTAATAATATGCTAAAATAGAGCTTACCTCCAAAATTTGGAGTGATTTGGGGCCTGTAGACCCAATTCTCAACACGGGTTGCAAATTTAGGCCAAATTCATAGGGCAGGTTGTGAATTGAGCTGTGATGCTCCTCTGGTAAGATCTCTTTAGTAGATCTATCCTAAGGCATCTGGGGTGCCTCTGTATGCTATCAAAATCCATCTGTGCTCTCCATAAACTAGCTATCTAATGTCCACTTTCCATTTCTACAAAGTAACTATGCTTTGTTGAATTTGGGAATCAAATTTAATTAGGGGTTTGGGACCCATTATTTATAGGCAAAGGCAAGGTGCAGGGGGGGTTGGATAGAATAAACCTAGGTTTTATTATGACTAGAGCTAGGTTAAGAAATGCTATGTGGCAACATCACATTCCTTATGAGAAATACCTCATCCTCACACATGTGTGATGATGGATTAGGGCTAATAATGATTAGGAGGTGTCTAAGCCAATTTAAACATGATTAAAAAAATATCTCAACAAACCCTAATCTCACACATGTGGTAGGATTTGATTAAGGCTAATCAAGATTAAAGGTTCTTTTAATCAAATTTACCCTAAAAAATGACTTAAGTAAAGTCAACATTAAATTAGAATTTGGGTATTGACATATTTACTGTTTTGGCCAACTAATACCCTGTGGGGGCCTCAATTGCATATGAATAGATATTCAAATGATATTTTGATGTGCTGAATGTAATTTGTAAGGCTTGCGAGGGTTTAGGACTTGAAATCCAGTGAAGTAGTATATGGGAGTCTACACGATGCTATGACAATCTATGGTGATCTATGCATGACTATGCATGACTACAATCGTCTACGCATGACTACACATGACTACAACAATCTACGCATGTCTAGGATGATCTACAATAGTCTACATTGGTCTACGATAGCCTAGGGGTACCTAGGATGGCCTATGTAAACCTACAAGTGTCTAGAAGGATCTACAAGTATGTAGGTATAGCAGTGTGTGACTTTTGGGTGTCTACACTACCAACTACCCATAGTTGAAAAAAATCAAAGTTTTCTAGGTTGCACAACTTGTATCACTTTTGATACCTAAAATTTTCTTGATACAACACAATGTAAGATATATCTTGTACTTGGAATTGTTAAACTATGTGACAAAAGCCCCTCAATAATTTGTACTTATTATTCATTCCCAGCAAATCTCATAAGCTTTTTGTTTTATCCAATTCTCAGCGGCAACAGTAGAAACACTCTCCTCTTTTCCTATTAGTAGTAGTAGAGCTTTTCCCCTTCTCCTCATGGGTTGGTGGGCTATATACACATTATTTGACACCCAATATATCCATACAAAGATTGTTGAGGTGGAAAATATTATCTATCCTAATGTCCTAACATGGATCAATATGATCCAACAAGATTACATCCACTTATGCTTATTGCCCATCATGGATGGGAGAAGAGAAGAAATCTTTTGATTTTAAAGGTCAAAACATCATGGTGGGTTTGTCTTATTCAAATTGGGATCACCTTGTAAGCAAAAATTTTACTCAATTAATATTATTTTTATCTTCTTAATCACCCTTCCAATGTTAGATATTTCCATAATAAGGGGTTGGAAGCTCTTTCTGTAGAGGTGGCTATCCAATTTGGTTGTGGTATGGCTCTCTAATTGATATTTTCACATTTAACAAAAGTAAATTGTCATTTTATTTTTTTAACAAGTAATAGATATGAATTTTGGGCCTAGACAAGAAGTTTTCATAAGTAGGTATTTGGAGATTCCCTTTCAAAATACATTGACTTGATCAAAGTTCCAACTCCTCTATTATCCCTTGCTTGGGGAGTCTATAGCTAAATCCTGATTTAAGGCCACTTCCCATATTAAGACCAACTATTCTGAATTGCAGCATGATCAAGTGGCAGTTGTTGTGGGGCAACATTTGCATCTCTTATGAAGCCAAGATCAAATTATAAATAGTTTACTGGCTACGAGGAATTTTGTTTTATTTGGGTCTATATAAACTATGGGTAGGATAGGATCATCAATAGTATCACTATGTTTGTAATATTGGCATATTCATATAATTGGAACTTCTATCCGCTCTAATACTTTGTTATTAGAATATGCAAGGCTTATATTAATGGATTCTAAAGGTGAATATCATGTGAATTTTTGGCTTTGACATAGGGACTTCTATCCTTTGGAAAAATAAAGTGACCACCATACAACCTTCAAGTCATTCTATATCATCAAAACCTATGAGATCTACATCTCACCAACTCAAACTTAAGATCCACGGATCTCTAATGAATATCAAAATCAAATCCCATCTTGCTCACATGTATTACTGATAAATATAGATCATTATTTGTATGGTTATTTTACCTTTGTTGGCTAGACTACAGTGAATTCCAAAAAGAACCATCTACAAGGTTGGTTAACATTTTGCTATACTTACTATTTAGGTAAATCTTTGGACCATTAATCATTTAAAAAATAAGGTTGAAATTCATGCTTTGACTGTATTTATATTGTAGTTTGAGTAGACAAGCTAAATAGTGAAAAAATAAAGTAATATGATCAACTTGACTTCTAGGCTTCAAAAAATGATACATAGCTCATTAGTTAGATTTTTTTTTAATCATTGGTGAAATTAATATATAAGCAAGTTTTTCTGTGAAATTTACCTGCAATTCTAAACAACATCACAAATGTTCCTGAAATATTTATAGAAAGTCACAACATAAGTAGATTTTTTAAACATGTAATTTGCCTTTTTCTTCCATACCTATGGTGTTTATTTCCATATTTAATGTCATCTATATTTAACATTCCATAAAGCCTCAACTTGGTGAAAATTCCAAAAATCCTAAATCTTACACAATTTTTACCATAAAGGCAAAGCTTTCATAGATTTTGCAAAAAAATCCAAAAACCCTAAATCTTACACAATTTTGACCATAAAGGAAAAGCTTTTGTAGGTTTCATAGAAAATTTCAAAAACCCTAAATCTTACCTACAACTTGCTTCTTACTACCTCAACACTCCTAAGCTTTATGCTACTTGAACTCTCCAATGGGTAAAAAATTGCCCTGATATTGAACTCTTCAGAGGAATGTGCACTTGTTTATGAGATCTCACTTGCCCCTCATTTTCAAGAGGTCAAGAAAGAAGAATAATAACTCTCACCTCTCCCATAATGTCAATAAAGGATAATCACTCTCACCTCTCAAGCCCCTCTCTTTAAATTAAAAAGGTTGATCGAGTGCTGAGCATTCCTAGTTTGAAAAGGTCGAGGTCATGGGAAGCTTAGAATAGAGATCTTGATAGGGTTAAGGCAACCATCCAGTGTTGAGCATTCCTAGTTTGAAAAGGTCAAGGTTGTGGGAAGCTTAGAATAGAGATCTTGACAGGGTTAAGGCAACCAAAAGTTTCATGCACCAAAAGTTCCGTGAATCCTTTATATATATCATTAAGGCTAATTTTTAAGGGTAGTTTTAAACCACCCTCGTAGGGTCTATTAGGGCAGTTATAAACCATTGTAAAAGGCTTTGTGTGGAGTGTTTTAAGGGTGGTTTTAAACCACCCTCTTAGGGTATTTTAGTCATCCTTGAAAGGCTTTTTGTGTAGTGTTTTAAGGGCAGTTTCAAACTACCCTCTTAAGGTCTATTAGGGCGGTTTAAAACTATTGTAAAAAACCACCATATTTAGCCACCCTAAAAAGCCTTTTTTGGTGTAGAGTTTTAAGGGTTTTTTTAAACTTCCCTCGTAGGGTCTATTAGGGTGGTTTTTTACCATCGTAAAAACCCACCATCTTTCAGCTGCCCTTAAAATCCTTTTTTGGTGTAGTGAGGGTTCAAATTATGGGAAGAACAATGAAGGGATAGAAATTTAGTGAGGCAAGGCATTCTATCTAGACAAAATATTTTAGAGAGGTTTTTATCCCTTTATGTTAGAAATTTTTCATGCAAATTATTATAATATTTTTATTAAATATTATATTTGCTATAGGATATTATAATAAATTTTTAATATATTTTGAGTTTTACTTTCCTTTCCATGGAAATATTTATAGTTAAATCTTTAGAATTATCTATAGTGGTAGATATTAGCGAGTGCACCTTAGAGATATCCTTATTGCTCCCCGATAGGACAATTTTTGGTAAATCTAATGGGTATTGGCCAAGGGCTTCAGCCTTGAGAAAATGGTTTGATAGGAGTTGGAAGTCTTCAAGAGTTATTCTATCCTTTCTTTCCAAAGGTTTCTTCCTAGCCACTTTTTTTTCTAGGGAAGAAATAGAAAAATTTTAAAAGGGGATTCTTTTTTTATGGGAAGAGCAGGACTCTTCCTTACCCACTAGTATGAAGGCTTTTCACCTGAAAATATAAATCTTTCCCTAGTACCAGTTAGTGTTAGGATGTTTGGGTTACCCATTGAATTTTAGGAAATAGATACCTTCAAGGCAATAGGCAACACTCTTTGAGAATTCCTTGAGATTTTAGATACTATGAAATATGGATTCTTTGCTATTTATGCTTGGATATTGGTCATGATTGATATAATTAAAGCTTTACCATAATCAATAATTCTTAAGTATGGGGATAAAATGTGGATCCAAACCATAGATTATGAAATATATCTTTTATATCTAGAAGATGTCATGAGGTGGGGCATATTGAGAGATCATGCCCTAAGAAGATCCCAACATAATTATATGTAGAAAACCGTAAGAAAAAATTAACAATGGTTATGGATGAATATGGTTTTCAACTTCCAAAAAATTGATGTAGAAAAATGAAAGAAAATAAATAGTGGAGACCAGTAAGGAAGGATATTGGAAGAAATGCCAACTGTTTTGAGGCTTTAGCCTATAAGAAAAAAGTATATCAAAACTTGGAGGACATAGTACAATAGGTTCAACATATTAACAAGGAACCATTTATTCAGTATTATCTTTATTTAAGGAAGAACATTCTTGATGAACCTAAGGAATGCGTCTCATAAAATTTTGAAGACTCTCTTGAAGTACCAAGCATTGTTCAGGAGAAAAAAATAGATAAATAAAATGTAGCTTTAGAAGTTAATACCTCTACCATTAATAAGGAAATACTAGAAAATAAGTAGGACAAGTCAAAAGCTTCTATAGTAGAGCTAGGAGGAGATAAATATGATGAAAAATAAAATGATGAAAGCATATTAAGGAATAGAATAATAAGAGATACTCCTGATATAGGCAAGGAACAAAGAGGAAAACCCTCAAATTATCAAGTAAGATCCAGGGAAGCAAGAGTAAACATAGATAAAGGAACACAAATTAAGTTGGTTGAACTTCTCTTTACCAAATAATAAAATGATATTGGTAATACATAGGTGGGGCCAATAGCCCCTAATGAGACATGATTATCATATCATGGAATATAAGGGGTGCTAATGCCTCCTTGAAGTAGATGTGTATCATGGACCTATGTTTAAGTAATAAGTGTGATATTATTTGTATCTAGGAAATTAAAATGACACAAAAAGAGGTTTCAAAAACTATGAAAGTAGGATGGGCAAGATATAAATGGGATGCTATGGAATTTGAAGGAGCAACAGGGGAATTCTAACTCGTTGGAATCCTTCTAGATTCTTGTGTGTAACCATGCATAAAACTAGGCATTGGATAGCCTCTTTAGTCACTTGTTACTTTGTAAATAATAATTTTATCCTTATAAATGTCTATGGACCTACAACTTTTTTAGGTAGATTAGAATTTTGGAGGAGGATTGAATCCTTTATGAGAAGTAAAGACCAAGAAATCTGATTCATGATCATAGGAGATTTTATTGCCATAACCAAGTTGGATGAAAAATTGGGGGAATTAGAAAATTAACCCAAAATACGAGAGATTTCTCAACTTTTATTCAAAACAATAATATATGGGAGGTTGAGTTTGAAGAATACAACTATACTTGGACCAAAAACAAGAGAGGCCAAAACCTAATAGCAAAAAAATTAAACAAATGCATACTCTTATATCATTACCTATATGAAGGAACTTGTGCTAAAATTAATACCTTAACAAGGATCAGTTTAGATCATTGGCCGATAAGATTTAAAATGGTGGTAAGTGAATTAAAAAATATCATATTTTAAATATGAGCAGATGTGGGAAGACCATCCTCAATTTTTTTATATGATAGCACAAACATGGATTTCTTCAAGAAATAGTGGATTGTATGCTCTTCCAAAATAAATTAAATTTGACGTCTAGGTTAAACGAATGGAACAATAACACTTTTGGAAATATTTATGAGAAGAAAGGAAAACTAAAATATAAACTTTCAAAATTTCAAAAAGGTGATCATAATAATCCAAGATTAGAGGAAAGGGGGTTTCTTAGTGAATATCATAATATTTTGAGTAAGGAAGAGAAATTCTAGAGATTAAAATAAAGACAAACTTGGTTAAAAGAAGGAGATAAAAATACAAATTTTTTTCATAGGATGGCTATAGTACAAATTTCAACATCCAAAATTAGTAGAATTAAATCAATATAAGGGGTTTGAATTGAATATCATAGTGAAATTAGAAAAGAGGTAAAGTATTTTTATCAAAATATTATATGATAAGAGGAGACTAAAGTTCTTAATGATAAACTTCTTCAAGATGTAACTTCATATATAACGAATGAAGACAATAGGAAACTGATGGAGCCTATTACTCTAGGAGAAGCTCATAACTCTTTTCTCTTTTAATCATGATAAATTCCTAGGTCCAAATGGGTTCTCTACAACTTTTTACCAACATAATTGGGATATGGTGAAGGATTATTTATAGATGGTAGTGGAACAGTCTAGGGTAAAACAATATATACCTTATACAACAAATGCAATATATCTTAACCTAATTCCTAAAAATAAGGGTGTTGAATTGTTTGATTCTTTTAGACCCATAAGCCTATGTAATATGGCCTATAAGATTATCTCCAAAGTGGTGGTGAATCGATTAAGGCCATTGTTAGACAAAATTATTTCAAAAGAGTAAGGAGGATTTGTGAAAGGGATACAAATTTTGGATGGGTTCATAGTAGCTCATGAAATTATACATTCAATAGCTTCAAAAAAAGAGAAAGTGATGATCTTAACACTTTATATGAGTAAATCCTATGATAGGGTTAATTGGGATTTTTGTTTTGTGATTTTAGAGAAGTTTGGATTTAGGAAGAAATGGGTTAGATGGATTAATGCTTATATCTCTATAGTTTCTTATTCAGTATTGGTTAATGGGTTAGTAACATAATATTTTAAAGCCAATAGAGTCCTTAGAAAAGGATATCATCTATCTCCTTATTTGTTCATTATTATGGTAGAGGTTTTGAGTAGGAACTTAAAGAAGGCTTACAAATATGGGCTTATAAGTGGACTTAAGGTTAGTAATAATATCGATAACATCACCCATAAATATTTTTTAGATGATACAACCATTTTTGGAAGGGTAAGGATAAATGAGGCCAAAGCTTAGAATAACTTTTTAAAGGAATACGAAAGAGCATCAGGGTAAAAAGTTAATAGGATAGAATCCAAAATTTACTTCCTTAACACTCTAACTAATATCAAAGCAAAAATTTATAAGTTACTTCAAATGGATGAGATAAATTTACCAAAAACTTATTTAGGTATGCATTTATTTGAGTGGATAATGAGGATAGAATCATGGAATCCAGTTATTAGTAAAGTTCAAGATAAACTACCAGCTTGGAAAGGTAGATGGCTATTGTTAGCAGGAAGAGTGTAGTTAATTAAGTTAGTCTTACAAGACATTACAATATATTATTTGTCATTGTATACTATGCCAAAATCAGTTGAAAAAAGTTTAATCTATATTATGCGATCCTTTTTATGGCCAAGTTTACATGATAAATGGAAATTTCCTTTGGTAAAATGGAGCAAGATGTGTGATGATAAAACTAGGGGAGGTCTTGGTTTAGGAAATCTTATAGATGCAAACTTATCCCTTTGGGGAAAGTAATCTAGATATTGTACTAAGAGAGTCAAATATAGTGGGGAAGAATTCTTCTAAGTATGTTGACCCTAATGACCTTGTTGGATCCTTAAAATCCAACTTAAGAGTTACCCCTAATTTCAAAATTTTGATGAGTCTTGTGGAGTCCTAGGTCTAGGTTATTTTTGTTGAGTCAAGGTAAAGTGGCTTTCAAATTTTTATAATAAATATGGTCAACATAATTCAAAGTGTTCCCTTTGTATATAGTCATGTCTAGTAGTCCTTTGCAAATTTTTGTTTTGGTTGAAAGCATGTCTGTTCTTAAAAGTCCTAAATTTTTAATTTTTGTGAAGCCATAAGTTCACATGTCTTGGTCCTCCAATTAAAAAATTTGGTCCTTAACGTCACTTTTGAAAAAAATCCATAATCGTTGACCTCGATTTTATTTTTCCTTTCATAAGCCCCTTAGGTCTAAGCTTTATTAGATATTATTCCTAAGTCCTAAACCTTAGGCCATTCATGTATTTTACCCCCTTCCAAATTTTGCACTACCTTATAGAATCCACACCTAAAGATGTCCCCTAAAAATAATGTCATCCATCACCAAAGATTCATATCATATTGGTACATATGATAGAATCCTTCCTCTTTTTGCCTTAGCCTCTGAGTCTTAAATATAGGTCCCTGAAGTATAATATTTCCTCCATTTAACAAGGCATAAAGTATCACCTCCCATATATATATATATATATATATATATATATATATATATGAATATGATACAAATAATTAAAAATCCACCTAAGGTTATATCTTAGAAAATGTGTGGCGCGGGTGTAAGCAAGTGAAATCAAGTGCTCAATTTTGATTTGCGTAAAAATGTGTGGTGTGGGTGTAAGCGTGTAAAATAAAAATTTTAATTTATATTAGCTTGAAAATGTGTGGTGTGTGTGTAAGTGAGTGAGAATTAGAACTCTACTCTAGTTGACTGAAAAATAAATTTCTCAGGCTCCTAAGGTCTAAGGTTCCCATATCATATAAAAGGAACATTTCCCCGAAGGTCCTAATATTTCCTCATATGATCATTTTATATGGTTAAAAGCTAAAATAAATAATTTGAATTCCCCCTTAGAGTCATATCAATTCCTAAAGATAAAACCTATGTCATACGATAGAAATCATAAGTCCCTAAGTCGAAGCCCATTTGTCATCATTGTTTTTAACACTTAGGTCTTTCATATGTCTTCTTTCCCCTACTTAATTTATAATATCACCATCATATAAGTTCAAAGGATATTCAACACATAAATTCAAAAATCCCCCAATTGTGCATTATATATTAAGGTCTAGAATCATGGCCTCCAAAAGAATTAAAGATTCAAATAATTAAAACCTTGTATAAGGTGTTATTAAAGAAAATGTGTGGAGCATATTTAAGTGGGCCAATTCAAGCATTTAATTCTGATTCATTTCAAATTGTGTGGAATAGATTCAATCAGGTTACTCCAAGCACTCTACTCTAATTGGTTGGAAAATATGTGGCATGGGTGTGAGCAAGTGACTTCAAGCACTCTGCTCTGATTGGTTGGAAAACATGTGGAGTGGGTGTGAGTGGGTGAAATCAAGTGCTTCCTTCTGATTAGTTGAAATTTAAATCACTCCCTATCCTAAAGTCTAAAGGGTCATCAACACACCTAGGTGTTATAGGTGAGTTAGAGAGGAGAGGGAAATCATCCAAGAGAGGTCCCAGGTTCAAATATCCACCCTACAAAAAAGTTGAATTGGGTATCCAAAATCTAATTGATAATGTTGGTGCGAGCAGGGTCGGGTGTGACTCTCGGGTGACTTTGACGATGTAGAACCCCCTGTTCATCGTCTCTCAGACCAAGGCAACCCTGCATGGGTTTTTTTCTTAAAAAAAAAGGGTCATCAACATGTAGAATAAAATTTCCCCCCCTTTTTTAACCTTAATTGAAAATATTTCATAAGGTTTTCTCCCAATAAAATCCACCTTACATGATAAATATCAATAATTAATGGACCTTATGAAACACATGCCAAAAAGCTAATAGATGTCTCAAAATCGATCTCTAGGGAACCAATGGTCACAATTTAAATAAGGATATAATTTGCTAGCCAATTATAGAACATGAATGTCATGCCATGACCATTAATATGGTTATCAAGTTAAAAGGTGATGAAGCTCAAATGGAAAATCAAAAGAGTGTAGTTGGAGGCAATAAAAGCTAGAGCATGCAAGGCTTGCTATTAATATCCACATGAAGTGTTCAAGCTTCACTTACGATAAGCACTCACAGTCTGGAGCCGTAAGTATAGAGGAGTAAAAAATAACATACCAAAATTGAGAAAGCTAGGTTTCGTCATAGAATTAAGAAAATTGTAAAGAGCTAAATCTACCATGGCATCCTCAAGTGCTACCCCACAAATTCCTCTTCCAATAATTGTAGCTAGAATAGAAATCCTCACAAATGATATACCATACCAAGAGCTAAAAGGAAAAGCCACCACTATAGATGGAAAGGAATTCACCAAGCTATTAGGGCCAAACCTAGAAATCACTCCTGACCAGTAGTGGGAAGTAGAGCAAAATACCATATTCAACTACAAGCAGACATGGGAATATTATCAATGCCACCCATGGTTACTTGCGGGACTTTTCAAAAGGGCATGGAGAGCTCGACACCAACCCAATCCTTTCTATAATAAATGGACCTACAACCTAGGTAAGTTGATATGCCCTAAGGTATATTATTCCTCAAACCTCCTATCATGGTTGGTGGCTGCCTACAATCCTCAAACTAGAGTAATCAAGGATTTTGAGAACCAAGTAGTGTTTAGAATCACCCTTGAAAAAATAAAAAAGATCTTTGGGTTGAATGAAGTTGCATTGGTACTAGGCATAAAGGTAATAGATTCTTAGTCTCAATATATGATTGACACTTCATTTTATACAAATGTTTTTTTATCACAATGTAGTTGTATCGTATGATTTCCCTATTCATAAATCTGACCTCCACCCCTGGGTTAGAGATTATGTAGACATGATCAATATAGTGTTGGGAGAAAAAGAATTAAATTGGGTTCATAGAGAAGTTATATACCTAATAGTGCAGTGTAATAGAAGAGGACAACCCACCATGTATAGATGGGAGGAGGCCATTAGTAACACAATAGATAGAGAATTCAGGGAGTTACAAAAGGCCATCACAGAGCAAAGAGAAGTGATGCCACCATTTTCATATTACTCCTTCCTTATACACCTAATAGTGGGACATATGACCAAATAATTGATAGAAGAATGGGGAGGGGTATATGATGAACTCATCCAAGAAAGACTCCCATGGATACATGAAGGTTGGTCCAACCATTCCCAATTTTTTGGTAGGTTTCTCCCAGAGATACATTATAGGCTTTGCAACTACAATCCTAATAGAATTGGTATATGGGTAGCTACATTTTTGCATGGGAAGAAAGTAGGAGACTTTTTCTTCACTAAATAATTTACCTACATAAGAATATATGGGTCCAAGATTCCACCAAAAGTACTACCCAAGTTTTGTCCAATGTCCATTGTAGCATTAGAAATCATGAGGCAAGTAGTTGAAGAAACTAAAATGAGAGCCTACAAGAAGAAATCCAAAATCCCATGGCTAGCCTTCCCCTGTAGAATGGGACATTACATATATAAAGGACAATATAGTTTATTAGATGCCCTGTGGAAAATGGATTCATATGGTTTCTTTAAGATCACTTGGCGACCTTATGATCCTTTCAACTATTATAAAGACAATGTTATTGATAAGTTGCCAAATGCCTTGGTTGTTCACTGAGGAGATAAGTTTGAAGATGAAATACAACTGGCTATAAGGAAGGGAGAATCCTTGGAATCCATATGGAAAGAATATTTGGGCAAGAGACCCCACACTCAAATAGAAATGGTGGATAACTACCCAATTGAATTAAGAGTGTTGAGAAGGGCCTCAATAGAAGCCTTTGCTCCATTAGTTTCCTCCATATGCCCCAAAGAGCTACAAGACCCAATCCTAAAAGTCATAAAGCAAGAGCCCGAGCAAATGGAAGTAGTCATGGAAGTCATTGATTCAACCGTAGTAGAGATAAGAGTGTCTTCAGCTATTCAACCTGTCACCAGCACTGTTGAAGAGATAGAAAAGGGCAAAGAAATTGTTACATTTCCTTTTGCACCAACTCATCCAGCTATCCTAGACCTGGCACAAATTGTAATGGCCCCCAAACGTAAACTCCAATTGCGAGTAAACTTACTCGAGGTCATACCTAGATCTATAGTGGTGAACAAGGAAGAAATTAAAATCTCCTCAATTATGCTCAAGACTCAAGAAGTTGGAGGATTGGCCAATCTACTATGAGAAGATCAAGTAAAATCCAAGGACCCATCAAGCTCCCCATAGCATAAGAAGGCCAGACACGAAAACACTTTGGCCGAACCTAAGAGGTTTATTCTCACTAGGATAGAAGAAGCTATGCTTTTTTTATCCAAATGAGATTCATGATATGGAAGAGGAGAAAAATTTGAGTGAAATGCAGTTAGGGTGGAAGAATCAAATGATCATAGCTCTCAACTTCTAACAGTACCTCTTGTGATAGTGGAAGCGACAATACCAAAGGCCAAGGTCACATCCCTTCAAATGAATAAAGCTACGAGACAAGCAATTGTTCAGTATTAGGAAGATCCTCTATCTTTAGCCAAATCACAAGCTCAAACCCATGTAGCCACAATAGAAAGCCTTTACAAAAGCAACCAAGCTTTGATAGTGAGATTGAATCAATTGTAGGCTAAGAATGAGAAGTTATAAGTAGATGTCAATAGGCTTCAAGGACAAACATCATAGGTACAAGCAGAAGAACATTTTGACAACACTTGTTTTGTTAAAAAGTACAAGGAAGAAGTGATATCAAAACTAAAAATAGGGGTGAAAGCATTGGCCAAAATACTCAAAGACCTTACTAATATCATGGCTATGACTCAAAGTATGAAAGCACTATTGCAAGATGTAGATAAGAGGGCAACAACTCTAAAGCCTATCTACAAAAAATGCAAAGAAGAGTACAACCAAATAAATAATAAACAAGTGACTATCTCAGATGGTAGAAGCTACGAATGCCAAGAAGATTTCCTTAAGTTGAATACCTATCTCCATGAGAAGCCATACTAGGAAAAATTTCTCCAAGACATGGAGGCTTGGGCGAGTGAAATGGATAAGAAAAGAAAACAAGCTGGCATCCTACTTGAAGAGCTCTTGGTAGTAGAGAAAGTTGATGAGTTGATATCTAAAAGAATACAAGAGTTCAAATGTGATGAAAGGGATGAATAGTAATTAGCCCAACAACTTAATGACTTATCAAAAATAATTTAACCAATAGTCAAATTCTCCAAAGAAAATGAGTTTTCAACAAAAGACTATGCAAACAAGTCATTAAACATGAAGTGCACAATTACATCTGTAGCCTCCTTTTGTGATGAAGAATGAGGGCAAATTGCAATCCTACGAGGAATAAGTCAACCAAGAAAAGACAACGCTGAAGTTGGACCTAGTGTACAAAAACACAAAACTCCAGAAGAGTAGAATAAGAGGTTACAAATAAATCTTATGAAAGACCATGCCTAGCACAACTATACTCCAAAAAAGAAAATTAAGGTCTTGTAACAACCAGGTGTCAATAAGATAACTCAAGATAACTGTAATTTTTTTGTTGTGCACTCAAGAAATTAAATGTAGAGATGATGCCACATGGAAGAATCTACTAAGCCCAACTATAACAGAAACAAGGCACTCAAAGACTATAAGAGGAATTGCCACAACCAAGAAAAGGATCAAGTTTTTGCATAGCCATTTTTTCCAAAGGTATACTAAGAGTACCTTTGCCTTGTTAATTGTATTTCCTTTTGTGTCTTGTTTTCCACCCCTCATTCCTCCCCTTGATTGTGTAGGTCTTGTTTAGGATATACCAATTAGCTAAGATCATTTCCAACAATTGGATTGGAAGTTTAGAGATTCTTTATCACTATTCTTAGGATGAAGAATGGAGTTCCTCTATTACATCATTTGAACAGAGAGAACCCTTTGTATTTTTTCAAAGAGATTTGAGCACTTTGCCAAACTCTAAATTGTAATATATTTTTCAAGAAATTAATACAAATCCAACTTCCTCTTGGACATTTCTTTGGCTCAATTGTGTATCTGTGGTCACATTTGTATGTTACATCATTTGAATGTATGAATATTGCTTTCTTTCACTATGTGTCTTAATTACATCTATTACATTATTTGAACGAATCTAATTAACCCAGTTATTTCTTTCCCCTTCTTTATTTCTCATTAATGGTTTAAAAACTTTGCTATAATTAATAATGGATAAGGCATCGATCATATGTTAAGGCACAATTAAAGAGTTATTGTAAAATATTGGTCAAAAGAACATCAAATTTTACATTTTTTTTATCTGGATGAGCATGGGCATATAAAGAAACATTATAAGCTCACTTCAGGGGTATCCTAATCCAATTTGGTTTTTTTAGAGTCTTTTTGATAATCTTTTCTTGAATTAAAGTGGTAGATCCACTAGAGTCTATAATATTGCTTGTGATCAAGAAATATCTTGTGGTGTGACTAATATATAAGGGACACAAAATATTTCCACAATAGATTTTGGCATCATTGCTAGGGAGTGCATTTTTATTTTGTAAACAAATTATTTTTTTGTGAGTTTAATTCCCATCCATATTTGAAAATCTTTTAGCAGCAACAGTAGGCCAACAATTTTAGGCATTGTTTCCAGGGGATAACTCAAGTTTTTATTTTTGATTTTTTTGCAGTTTTCTTATTTTTAATTTTAAAAAATTTAAAGTACAACGGTCATGGGCTATTTTGATTTTTGATTTTCTTGTTTTTTCTTTTACCACATCACCCAAATCCCTTAAAATGTATAATATTTTGTGAGACTAAGAGTATCAAGGTCAAGCAATCTTGACCAGAACATCCTTGTTCTTTTTGCACATACTGTTCTAGTGACTCTAACTGGTTAAAACCTAGAAATAAAGAAAGGAGTAGCTTGTCAAGGATTCTACAAGAGGGATTGCTTGCAAGATTTTTTAGAGCTAAAAAATCCAAAGGTACTTCTACAAAATCATAATAAAAGCCTTATATCTAAAAATTCTAGAAATAATTTAGATTCTGCTATTGTTGATAATAGCTCCACTATTAATAGCACTATTGTTATTCCTTTTGTTATTATTAATTTTAATCTTGTAAAAACTACCCCTACAGATAAAATGACCAATCCACAACCTAATATGCATCAATAGAGAACCAATAGATACCTTCCTTTTATCTTCCCCTTATGTTAAATCCCTTGCCTGGAAAAGCTCATAAGTATTTATCCAAGTTTCAAGGGAATACTATCATATCTATAAAATATCACATTAGAGATTTTTTATATGCTATTGATAGCCTCAAAATGAATGAAGAATATGTAGTCCTTAGGATTTTCTTGCAAACATTAGAAAAATATGAGAGAGAATGGTTCAACACTATTTTAGCCGGTACAATCCAAAATTTCCATGAGATGGAGGAAAGTTTTCTAAATAAATACGACAAAAGAAAGAATGAACAGTCTCTTTTAACTGAATTAGCTACAATAAAAAAGAAAGAGAATGAATCAATTAAGAATTTTAATAGGATATTCATCAAAATTAGAAATAAGATCCCTATTGGGTTAAGGCCCAATGATGTTCAATCAATCTATTTTTACAAGAATGCATTTCCAAGAGAGTTCAATTATGAGCTAAGATAAGAACAAGTGAATACTATTGATGCATGCATGGACAAAGCAATTTATATTAAAATAAATATGATTAATAGTGGTAAAATAAAACCTTACTCTTTGGAACTAAATTAGTTTGATAAAAAATATAAAAAGGTAGGATTCAATATATTAAATAAAATAGAGTCAAACCCAATGGAAAGGCTAGCTAATCAGATGATAGAGATGTTTAATACAATTAACAATAGATTAGCAAGGATAGAAAGAGGAAAATAAAATAACATATAATTGTCACACTCTCAAAGCGATAAACAACAAGGAGATAATAGACCTCCTTTGAGGAGAAACTTCAACAAAGGTTGGAATAATAACAATAGCTCAAAAGAAGAAAATAGAAATAGAAACAATGGAAATGGTTGGAAAAAGAGAAACAAAAAAGACCTAGATGTTGTCCCAAACCCCATACCTTCTGTTAATATAACAATAAATTTTTCTTTTTATTGTTCTGCTTGTGATGCTCCTCATAATTCAGCTAATTGTGGAATTTATCTGAGTATGCATAATAATGTAGATCTTGAGGATGAATCTGATGAAGATATAAGGATTAATTTCTATTGGACCCAATATGATGAGTCTAGAGAAAAAATATTTGAAAAAAATAAGGATTTATATGCTTCAAAAAATCATATCAAAATATTGGTTGTTGATGATGTAAATATCATGCAAAGATCACAAGACTCTAGATATGAGAGAATGAAACAAGGAAAGTTGATACCAATAGTAGAAGAGATAGAGGAACTAGAAAGTATTCATACCATTAATATAAGAAATAAAACACTACCATATAAGGTAGAAAAAGGATCCACTATTGAAAACAAAGGACAAGCAGATATGAATAAATAGACCTATAAAGAAAAAATGATTAGAAAGATAAAAAAGGTATTCTTGAAGTAGTTGAAATAGATGAAGATTTACTTCCTTAAATAAAACACTAAGAACCTTGTCATATTTCTGAATAATGGTGCCTTCTACTATCTAGATATCCCACAAAGTCATAAGTCCTCTAAACGCTCCTCTGGATGATTTGCAAACCATCTCCCTTTGATTCCATATTTTTTTTGCTACTTTTTTTGACTGAATCTCATCAATTTTTGTTTCTTGCAACATGATAATAGTTGGATTCACTTGATTTCTTATTGCACCGACTTCCCTATGTTTGGGCAGGCCATTGAGGCCTCTCACATTCCATGAGAGGAACTTCATTTAGATTGTTTGGGATTTCTTCCTCTCCCCTCCCTTGAGGGGGTTTTCCTACTTTGTTGTCTTTAGAACCTAGAATAACCTGTTGAAACAAGGTTCTCTATTTTCCATTGGCAATGTCATTATCAGTTTTAATTTTTTGATGCTCAACATTTGATATTCTCCCTCTTCTTTTTCACTGCCAATATCTATAGGATACTTCACAGTGCTCTTGGTTTGTTTAGGACTAAACTGGGGGGAGGTAATTTGTTGCAAAATTGGACTGCCATATTCCTCAGTCTGAAGAGTTTCACATATATCCACCCCTACATCCAAATATTCTCCTTTTTTCCTGTATTCCCTTGGTCTGCGAGATGGACCCTCAGTAGCATTCACATGGCTCCTAGTGATGATGTTAGGGAGATGAGATTTTTTATTTTCTAATGCCTCAAATTTCTTCCCAAGTTCTTTAGCATTAGGTTTTGGCTTTGGGATACCCACTGGTCTTGAAGTATTTTCAGCATTGGGGTTTAAGGATCCCGACTTGGATGGGGATTCTAGAGATCGGGAATTAGGGTTTGGCTTTGTGATGCCCACGCGGCTTATAGTAATTTCAAAATTAGGGTTTGAGGATCCTAACTTGGATGGGGATTCTAGAGAGTTAGAAAGGTTAGCCTAAAGGTTCTAGGCTTCCATGTATTCCGATAATCCTCCTACTCCCATATTGGATAGAATTGAAATTTTATTTGAAACTAGAGGATTGGAACTTACCTAAGTATTTTGGTTGCCAACAACCTATTGTTTTCCTTTGTCTTGTTGGGACCCTGCACCCTCTCTTTTCTTTTTTTGGTAGACATAGTTTACTTGATTGAAATCGCCTCTACTAGGAAAACTCCTCAAATTTCCTCTGTATAGCATTCCTTGCTTCTAATTTTCTCTATTCATTACTAGGTTAGGACACTGATTTCATAGATGTCCTTTATTTTTACATTATGCATAGAATATCGATCTATTCTCATATTATATCGATTATTTTTTATAGTATTCTCTATACTCTAGCTCCACAAACCTTGGCATATCATTATCCAAATTAACATTTACGCAGGTTCATGCATAAGTCATCCTTGTCCTAGCCAAGGTCACATGGTCAATGGATATTAGGTCCCCTATAGTTCTGGCTATGCCCTACAACCAATATTAATTAAAGAAATAAGTAGGTAGACTCGGGAGACAAACCCAAATAGGGGTAATGTTAATATTTTGCTTTTCAGGGTCAAAATATTCACCCCATCATCTAAGAAAAGGCTCCTTTTGCCCAAAAACCAAGTACCTCATGTTAAAATGTGGTTAACATCCTCCATATTGTTAAAACGGATAATGAAGAACCCTCGAGTTAGAGCTACCAACTCCAAGATGTCTACCAGTCACCATTTACCCGTCGCCCAAGCCCTGATAGTCTCCATGTCCGGCCTACCTCCCAAAAACTTGCCTACCAGGGAGAATTCTTCCATTGAAATAAAAGGGCTCATAGAACTTTTCGGGGCTGAAATTTTATTATTTACTGGAACTAGGGGCAGAAGAGAGAGAACCTCCTTTATTTTTCCTCTAAGAGTCTCAGAAAAATATAGACACTTATTGGGCCTTGTATTGTCCTTCGTATATTTTTTTTTGGGGTCTTTCTGAGGAGGGTCGAGCTCCCGTGTGATGCCCACCTCCCCACTTCATATCTTGGTCTCCCTATTTTTATTGGTTCTTCGAGAGAGTCAATGTGGGACAGGGTTATTGAAATAATTCAAAAGAAAATTTGTTGGATGGAAAGGTCATCTTCTATCTCAAGCAGGAAAGATGACCCTCACTAAGGCCTCTCTTCAGAGCATTCCAGTCTATTTCCTCTCTATTTTCAAAGTCCCTGTGAAGGTTTTCCAAAAATTTGAGAAACTCCAAAAGAATTTTTATGGACTGGATCAGAGGAGAAAAAAGGATACACCTTGTAGGATGGACCAAAGTGTGCAGACCCAGGGAAAATGGGGGCTTAGGTCTGAGGAGAATTGCTCATATGAATTTAGCTTTACTAGCTAAGCAGGTGTGGTGCCTCATTTCATGTGAAGAAAATGAATGGACAACTATAATCAAATGAAAGTATCTTCAAAATATGGAATTTCTAGGTGACTTAGTTCCAATCAGAGGTTCTGCTTTTTGGAAAGCAATTCTCAATTGTAAGGAAATCATCAAAAAAGGTTTAAGATGGATTTTAGGCAATGGTGAGAGGATAAATTGTAGGAATGATAGGTGGGCTAAGGATGAACCACTGACACAATATCCTAACTTATCCCGAATCAGAGATATCATGGAAGAACTCATTGGCATAAAAGTCTTCGATTATATGGTTGAGGACAAAGGCAGAATGAAGTGGAAAAAAATAAGGATTTAGGGATTTCAAGCGGAATCAAATGATATTTGTAACATTCTCGAGCAACAGTTTATCCCCATGAGACCTAAGGAAGATCAAGTGACCTGGGCTCCTACAAAAAATAGGCAGTTCACTATTAAATCAGTTTACAAGCTTCTACTTGATGGCGAGCATTTTATCCTACGAAAGGACTTAGTTTGGATAAAAAATTTAATTCCAAAAATTATAGTATTTTCATGGTTGGTTATCCAAGGAAGAATTCTAACCATTGATAATATGATGTGTAAAGGTATTTGTATCACTAATCACTGTTATCTATGGAGGGCTAATTGGGAGACCATTTATCACATTTTCCTTGAGTGCCCTTTTTCCTTGACTGTCTAGTGGGGCTTTTCAGGCCTTCAATATTTCTTGGGTTAAACTAGCCATCGTACTTGATTTTTTCATCCAGTGGCCTTGCCCCTTTTCAAGCCAAATACTTAGATACATGCGAAAAATTTGTCTCAATCACTATCTTTGGTAGGTGTGGTTAGAAAGGAACCATATATTCTTTAATGAGTCTATCCATGATCATCAAACTATCATTGCCAGGATCCTATCATTTGCCAACGAGAATGTGAACCTTATCCCTTTTGATAGGCGTAAACCTCATCTGTAGGAGACCATGATTGCTCAATATTTAAGCTTAACCTTGTTATATGAGTCTGTGCCTAGGGTAGTCAACCCCAGAGCCAATGTTAAGTGGTCCCCACCTCCTACGGGTTGGTTTAAGCTTAATTTTTATGGAGTGGCTAAGGAAAATCCTGGTAGAGTAGGCACTGGCAGCATTATGCGAGATCATAATGGGAATATGATGCTTGCATTTTATGAATATTTGGGAACAAGGATGAACAACGAAGCTGAAGCTAGATCTATGTGGAGATACCTTCAAATGAATCAAGACTTAGAAGGAAATTTGATCGTAGAAGGAGACTCTATGCATGTTATAAATCTCCTCAATAATTGGAAAACACCTCCTTGGAGTATTAAAACAATTTTTGAAGAGGCTAGGATCCTTTTCCAGGGAAGATAGGACAGAAAATCCCAACATGTCTTTTAGGAAGCTAACAAAGTTGTTGATAAGCTGGCCAATTTGGGTGTCGATGGTGATGGACTTTTCAAATGGGAACACGGTGTCCTAAGCAAAGTAGAGGAGCTTATTCAACAAGAATGCCAAGAATGATAGTTGAATTTACCAACAGGGAAGGCACTGTAAGTTCAAAGGCTATGAGTATTCCTGTCTCTTTTTTGAAATGGACTCACAATAAAAATTATTCGAGCTATCAGTCTTGGTGGATGCTACTTGGAAATACCACAAAGACTAATGGGGACAATCACATGTTAGATAACATGGCTCCTAGTCATCTTAGTAATTTGAGGTTGGTTGATAATCACAGGGCAGGAAAGAAATGACAATATAAGACTTCGAACCAGAGCCATGTGGACCACCAGATAGCCACCGACATAAATCTAGCCAGCAGATTCACTTCTCCAAGGCTGATTGGCCAAGATAGGATGTGGTCCTAAAGCATGTAATATATGGAAGAAAGCAATTACCAAAGAATTATTAAGAGTAAATGTCAATATGGAGCTTCTAGGAGTTTTTTTCAGTACTTTTCTATGTGTCTGCAGCTTTTTGTTTCTCCACTGTTTCAAGGAAGGGATCTGTGTCTGTTTCTTTTTTTGTAATTATGATGTAGGTGTGTTTTCTTAGGGTATACCCAAAATATTGTATGGGAAGTTTATTTTTGATAACAGGCTATGTGCCTTACTAGATGTAATGGCTTTGGCGGCATGTATATTTTACATATATAGGATCCTTAGTAAGTACATGTTCATCAACAACCCTGGGCTGATTTTTGTAAAAGGTTTTGCGTCAACCTGTAAAACCCGGTATTAATGCTATAGTATATTATCTACCAAAAAAAAATAGATGAATATTTACAGGAACCAAAAAAAAGAGGAATATGTAAAACTATTAGATATCAATAAAATTAAATTTGATGTTGGTTTAGAAATAACTAGACATTAGGTTAGTATTACTTTTGGTGACTTAATGGCAGTCCTAAAATATAGAGATTAAGTCTACAAAGCCTTTGGGTTAATAGACTAGATATAAATTCAAACATGCAATGCCCTATAACCAAAAATTCATGAGACCAGAACACCTTCAATCAGACCATTTTATGTGTCACTCAGGTATAAATCAGAATTAGGGGACCAATATGTTATTCATAATTGCATGCTTGATAGTGGTGCTTCACACAATATTATGCCTAAAACAATAGCATATTTGTTAGGGCTTATTTGCACAAAAGATACTCCTCTTGTTTCAGTAATGGAAAATAGACAAATACCATGTGTAGGAGTAATAACTGGCTTGCTAGTATTCCTAGATAAATATGTAAAGAAAGGTATTGTTATGGATGTAGCAGTTGTAGATGTGGACCCTTTATTTTTATTTCTTCTAAATAGACATTAGGCTGAACAAATAGGTGGATCTATCTAGTTAGATTGGTATTATGCTATCATCCCCTTGATAGGAAAAAATGTTACTCTCAGGAGAGAACCCTTTAACAAGTATTTTGTGCAACTAAGAAAATTTGATGATACCATGATAAATTTGGTTAATTCTATTGAGAAAAAGAAATGGGAGTATACTCAGTCTGTCATACACCTTTCCTAAAAGAGGCCCCTGATGTTAAAGACAAATCAAAAAATTAGAGCAAAGGTGGATGTAGTGTTGGCAATTTTGGGTACCTTGGGTACATTGCCTTTGCTCTAAGTGTAGATGTTGTCATTGATGTCAAGAAGGTCTTGAAGCAATTTGGTTTGATGTCAAAGAATGTGTCTTGATGAAGGTTTCAGCATGGACAATGAGTTTCCAAGAAGATCAGAGTAGCCCAGTTGCAAAAAGATCAAGAAAAAGACAAGTAAGAAAAAGTATGCAGGCGGCTGGAAAAACTGTCGTGATTTCGCGACATGTTTTAGGAGAGAGAAAGCGCTGGCAAAACTGTCGCGATTTCGTGACATGTTTGAGGAGAGAGAAAGTGCTAGCAAAACTGTCGCGATTTCGCGACATGGTTGAGGAGAGAGAAAGTTTGGGAAAATGTGTCATGATTTCGTGACATGCAAGAAGGCAGAGAGAAAGAAAAGTGTCACGATTTCGCGACATTCTGCAAAGGAGGCTGTACGGACGAAAAAGTGTCACGATTTCGCGACATGTTGCAGAAGAGAGAGTCCGCAGTGTGAGCTATCGCGATTTCGTGACAAGATCGAAGAGAAAGTTTTTCAAGAAATGTCACGATTTCGTGACATGATACAAAGTTCCAAGTGAGGACTGTCACGTTTTTGCGACATGCTACAGAGGTCGAGGTGAGGACTGTCACGATTTCGTGACATGCTAAAAAGCTCGAAATGAGAAGCGTCACGATTTCGTGACATGCAGCAAAGGGAAGAGTCTGAAAGGAGAAGTGTCATGATTTCGCGATAGGTTGCAAGGAAAGCTTTCAAAAGCTGAAAGCATCACGATTTCGTGACAAGCTACAAAGAAGTTGTACGGATGCAGAAAGTGTCACGATTTCGTGACAGGTTGAGATGGCAACTTGCAGTTGGAGAAAGTGTCACGATTTCATGATAGAAATAGTTAGCAAGTCTTCAACAGAAGAAGCGTCACGATTTCGCGATGAATTGAAGAAGGAAGAGCTCGAAGGCAAAAGCGTCATGATTTCGTGACATGTTCCAGTTTCATGGGCATATGGCAGAAAAGAGCTTAAGGCAACGAAAGCATTGCGATTTCATGATAGAGTTGTAGATGACATCAGAAGAAGCAGATGTGTCACGATTTCATGACAAAAGCAGAGAAGAAGGCATTGTAGACTAAAGCGTCACGATTTCGCGACAGAGTGAAGATGACGTCAGCAAAAATCATAAGTGTCGCGATTTCATGACAAAAGCTGAGAGGAAGGCCATGAAGACTAAAGTGTCACGATTTCGCGATAGAAGTGAGATGACGTCAGCAAGAGGCAAAGGTGTCACGATTTTGCGACAGAAGCACAAAGGAAGTCGACAAAGGCCAAGGTGTCACGATTTCGCGACAGCAGGCTATAGAAGGTGTATGGCTGTAAAAGTGTCGCGATATCGCGACATGTTGTAGTTTCACGAGAAAAGCTACAGAACAACAGAAGCGGTTGAAGCCGATAGAGTTAACCTTGAGCCGATGAAGTGTAGGGTTGTGCAGTCGATGTTTTTTTAGGGATATGCAGCCAACTAAGATCAAGAATCTAATATTGATATTGTCAATGCTATAAAAGGAGGATTGTTTTCGAGTTTCAAATCATCGAATGTGGTATCGAATTTGCGCAAGTGAATTCTACTATGCGTAAGAGAGCGAGTCGAGTCGAATCGATCAAGTGTGCGTTCGAAGTGCGATTTGCACAGATAGAGTGCGGGGAGAAGTTCAATCGCAGAGGTGCATAAGTGGAAGTCTGATCAACTGCTATGTTTGCGCAGAGTGTGAAGACTATGCTACTGTGTTTGCGTAGACAGTGAAAAGTTGGTTTCGACCAAGTGCGGCTGTAATAGAAAAGAACAGAGGAAGAGGATAGATTTGTGCTAGATCGAAGGACTATGTTTGGTGCGAATTTGAGGAACGGATTTGCAGTGATAGAGTTGAGGATAGAGATCTCCAGCCAGAGCAGGGAAGACAGGTGTCTTCTATGGATAGAGTTCCACTTGCTAAGGGCAGAGGAGGTAGAGGTCTTCTAGAGGATCACCACTAAGAGCAGAGCTAGGGGAAGGTGTCTCCTTTGGGTTGGTGCCCATAAACTTTGTAATTGGGAAGGTTTCCCAAAGAACTGTGATATAACTTTTAGAGAAAAGTTTTATCCGTGGAGTAGCCCACATTGGGTGAACCACGTAAATTGTTGTGTCACTTTGTGGATGGTGTGTTGTGCTTTGCTTTGATTACTGCTATTATTACTGCTGTCTATTCACTGCATTATACTGTTTTGAAAGTTGATTTTAAAGAAAATTGAAAAGTGGTCTTATACTGTTCACCCCCCCTCTCAGTATAAGCTTGTGTTCTTCAATTGGTATCAGAGCAGGTTCCTTCGGAAAGGTTTAACAACCGAAAGGAAGAACTGGTTAAGAACACAATGGATTTTTTAGGTGGCAATGCAGCACCTATTCTTGATGGATCAGATTTTGGTCTGTGGAGTGCAAGAATGAGAGTTTATCTAATGGCACTTGGTAATGAGGTATGGGAAGTGATTGAAGACGAATACACTATTCTTGAACATGGTCCTTATACCAAAGAAGACAGGCTCATGCTTCACAGCAATTCAAAAGCCATGAATGCAATCCTGAGAGGCTTACAGAAAGCAGATCTCACCAAAGTTATTCACTGCAAGACAACTAGTGAAATGTGGAAACAATTGCAGGTGGTTCATACAGGTGATGCAAATTTTCGAAAGGCCAAATTGAGACATTTTAAAGGTATGTTTGAACAACTCAAAATGAATGATGATGAAAATATTAGTGACTACATGCTTCGTATGGATGAGGTTGTTAACTCCATGAAAGACCTAGGTCTTGAGGTTGCTGAAAATGATGTGTGTGATAAGATTTTAAGATCTCTTCCTAATAGATTTAGTGAAAAGATTTCTGCTATTGAGGAAGCTAAAGATTTAGATAAATTGAAAAAGGATGAGCTCCATAGTATTCTTGCAGCATTTGAGCTGAGAACTCAAGTGAAAGTTGATGTCAAGAAAGAGGCAACTTTCAAAGCTACCAAGAAATCAAAGGGCAAACAGATTCAAGAGAGTGATGAGTCTTCTAGTGATGAAGAGGCATATTACAGCAAGAAAGGCAAGTTCTCTAGAAAACACAAAAGCAAGAAAAACATAAGATGTTTCAACTGTGGAAAGTTTGGTCATTATGCTACTGATCGTACTGTTTCCAAGAATGAAAGTGATGAAGATATACAGGATGTTAAGAGCAAGGATTCTGAAAAGCACAGGTATTACAGAAAGAACAAAGATGAGCACAACAATCAAGGAAAGAGGCATTCACACAAGAATAAGAAGAGCTTCTACCTAGACAAAGCAAGTAAGTGTTCTAGTAGTGATAGTGAAAGTTCTTCTAGTGATGATGAAAATGAGATGTTGTTCATTTCAGAAAAGGAGGAAGAACCGAAACATAAATTCATTGTCATGAAATGTTTTAGATGTGGAAATTTTGGGCACCTTGAGGATGATTGCACAAATAATGAATTGGTTGCTAGTATGTATGAGGATGCTTCAGAAAATGATAAGGAAGATGCTTGTATGGTTTTTGAAAAGGGTAGCACCTCTAGTGATAAGAAATCTGAAAAAGGCCTTGATGATTCAAAATGCAATAAAATAGAGGATCTTGAATGTGAACTTACTAATGCTCTTAGTGTTTTGAAAAAGGAAAGAAAGAAGAATGCTAGACTCAAGGATAAATTAGATGAATGTTGTATGGAGAGAGATGAACTCATAGAAAGTCTTGACATCTCTATGGCTAAGACACAAGAACTCAAGAATGAGTTAGAATCTAAGATGCTTGAGTATAGTGAATTAGAACAGAAAATGGCTGCCTTGAAAGAGGAAAATAAAGAATACAAGGATAAACTGTACAAGTTTCAAGAAAGCTCCAAAAAGGTTAAATCTCTTATCAAAGGTCAAAGAAAGACAACAGATAAAACAGGTCTTGGTTTTGTTAAACCACACAAGGAACAGGTTGGGGAATCTAGTAAAAGATTTCAAAAAGAAGAAAGTTCTGATGTAGAAAGTACTTCAGATCAAGAGTCCATGAGTGATAGATGCGCAGAAACAGAAAACAAAATTCTTATAATGCGAAGAAGAAGTTTACGGGACCTAGAAGGTCGATTAAAAGAAATTTTAATGGCAGATGTTTTGCGTGTCACAGGTTTGGCCACATGGCTTTGCATTGCATGACTCAAGTAAGGAAGATAAATGACAGTTTCAGGGGTCGTAATTTATTTCAAGGGTATTGCTACTCTTGTAAACAGTTTGGGCATAAGGCAATTTTTTGCAAGGCAAATCATAGGAACACGGTTAGTCATAACAGGCAGATTCAAAGAAGAGGTATGCCGAACAGAAATAACTTTGTTACATGTTATAAGTGCAACAATGAAGGTCACACAACTAGACAATGTAGAGCTGATCTTCCGAGGTACAGGAATAGGAAAAGTAGTATGAACAAGTCCAAGGATCAAGGCATGGATAAGAACATGAATGATAACGTAAATAAGAATAGTAGTATATGAAGAAGTCCGCCAAGGATCAAAGGATAGTAACAAGAATACAGACAAAGAAATTAAGAGAAGGCCCGACAAGGAAATTGTAGACACTAATGATGATGAGTGCCTAATGGGAGTTTCACTCCCACCCCTATTTTAATCACCTCATCAGGAGGTGGGGGAGGGACTAAGCTAAGAGGCTCATTCTTAGTCCCGAGCCCCAAAGGTGACCCTTTGCCATTGATGACAAAGGGGGAGAGATATGAGTAAGGGGGAGAGCTTCATAGTGAAGAAGAGAGCTTCAAGTCAGGGGGAGCAAAAACTTCAAAGGTAGATTCTCAGTTGATGGATCAGTTGGTTTCAATTTTGGCTCTTGACTAGTGTTTTCAGTTAAGGTTTGCCATCAATGACAAAGGGGGAGATTGTTGGCAATTTTGGGTACCTTGGGTACATTGCCTTTGCTCTAAGTGTAGATGTTGTCATTGATGTCAAGAAGGTCTTGAAGCAATTTGGTTTGATGTCAAAGAATGTGTTTTGATGAAGGTTTCAGCATGGACAGTGAGTTTCCAAGAAGATCAGAGTAGCCCAGTTGCAAAAGATCAAGAAAAAGACAAGTAAGAAAAAGTATGCAAAGCGCTGGAAAAACTGTCGTGATTTCGCGACATGTTTTAGGAGAGAGAAAGCGCTAGCAAAACTGTCACGATTTCACGACATGTTTGAGGAGAGAGAAAGTGCTGGCAAAACTGTCACGATTTCGCGACATGTTTGAGGAGAGAGAAAGTTCGGGCAAATGTGTCACGATTTCGTGACATGCGAGAAGGCAGAGAAAGAAAAGTGTCACGATTTCGTGACATTCTGCAAAGGAGGCTGTACGGATGAAAAAGTGTCACGATTTCGTGACATGTTGCAGAAGAGAGAGTCCACAGTGTGAGCTATCACGATTTCGTGACAAGATCGAAGAGAGAGAAAGTTTTTTAGGAACTATCATGATTTCGCGACATGATGCAAAGTTCCAAGTGAGGACTGTCACATTTTCGTGACATGCTACAGAGGTCGAGGTGAGGACTATCATGATTTCGTGACATGCTAAAAAGCTCGAAGTGAGAAGCATCACGATTTCACGACATGCAGCAAAAGGGAAGAGTCTGAAAGGAGAAGCGTCACGATTTTGTCGCATTTCACGACAGGTTGCAAGGAAAGCTTTCGGAAGCTAAAAGCGTCACGATTTCGCGACAGGCTACAAAGAAGTTGTATGGATGCAAAAAGTGTCACGATTTCACGACAGGTTGAGATGGCAGCTTGCAGTTGGAGAAAGTGTCACGATTTCATGATAGAAACAATTAGCAAGTCTTCAACAGAAGAAGCGTCACGATTTCGCGACGAATTGAAGAAGGAAGAGCTCGAAGGCGAAAGCGTCACGATTTCGTGACATGTTCCAGTTTCATGGGCATATGGCAGAAAAGATCTTAAGGCAATGAAAGCGTCGCGATTTCATGATAGAGTTGCAGATGACGTCAGTAGAAGTAGATGTGTCGTGATTTCGTGACAAAAGCAGAGAAGAAGGCATTGTAGACTAAAGCGTCACGATTTCACGACAGAGTGAAGATGACATCAGCAAAAATCATAAGTGTCACGATTTTGCGACAAAAGCTGAGAGGAAGGCCATGAAGACTAAAGTGTCACGATTTCGCGATAGAAGTGAAGATGACGTCAGCAAGAGGTAAAGGTGTCACGATTTCATGAAAAAAGCACAAAGGAAGTCGACAAAGGCCAAGGTGTCACAATATCGCGACAAAAGGCCATAGAAGAGTGTACGGCCGCAAAAATGTCGCGATATCGTGACATGTTGTAGTTTCACGAGAAAAGCTACAAAACAAGAGAAGCGATTGAAGGACAGAGTTAAACTTGAGCCGACAAAGTGTAGGGTTGTGCTGTCGACATTGTTTTAGGGATATACAATCGACTAAGATCAAGAATCTAATCTTGAGATTGTTAGTATAAAAGGAGGGCTATTCAGAGAGTTTGATCATCGAAGGTGGGTGTCGAATTTGCACAAGTGAATTCTGCTATGCGCAAGAGAGCGAGTCGAGTCAAATCGATCAAGTGTGCGTTCGAAGTGCGATTTGCGTAGATAGAGTGCGAGGAGAAGTTCGATCGTAGAGGTGCATAAGTGGAAGTCTGATCGATTGTTGTGTTTGTGCAGAGTGTGAAGACTCGTGTCTGCTAGGGGGGGGGGGGGGGGGGGGTGGGGGGGTGTTTGCACAGATAGTGAAAAGTTGGTTTCGACCAAGTGCGGCTGTAACAAAAAGAATAGAGGAAGAGGATAGATTTGTGCTAGACCGAAGGACTGTGTTTGGTGCGAATTTGAGGAACGACTTTGCAGTGATAGAGTTGAGGACAGAGATCTCCAGCCAGAGCAGGGAAGACAGGTGTCTTCTGTGGATAGAGTTCCACTTGCTAAGGGCAGAGGAGGTAGAGGTCTTCTAGAGGATCACCACTAAGAGCAGAGCTAGGGGAAGGTGTCTCCTTTGGGTTGGTGCCCATAAAATTTGTAATTGGGAAGGTTTCCCAAAGAACTATGATATAACTTTTAGAGAAAAGTTTTATCCGTGGAGTAGCCCACATTGGGTGAACCACGTAAATTGTTGTGTCACTTTGTGGATGGTGTGTTGTGCATTGCTTTGATTACTGCTATTATTATTGTTGTCTATTCACTGCATAATACTGTTTTGAAAGTTGATTTTAAAGAAAATTAAAAAGTGGTCTTATACTGTTCACCCCCCCTCTCAGTATAAGCTTGTGTTCTTCATGTAGAATTTACTAGGATTCTAACTATAGAAATATGGACCATGAACTTTGATGGGGTAAAGTTAAAGTTTGGGATTGGTGTAGGAATAAATTTAAAAATTATTAAATGTAACTACTTAGGCATTCCTTATAGACTTGAATTTCCATGCACAAATAATGTGGTTGAATATGAATCATTCTTATTGGGACTCAGAAAAACCAAAGAATTGGGCATCAATTACTTGACTGCCAGTGGAGATGCATAATTAATTATTGAGTAGGTAAAAGGAAAATACCAGGTTAAAAATCTAAGATTAAAACAATATAAACAAGTAGTGCTAGCTAAAATAGATAATTTTTTAGCATTTAATTTGTTGTATATTCCAAGAGATAATAATTATGTTGTAGATTTGTTGGCCATAAATGCATCTGGTGCAGACTATCCAAAAATTGATAGATTATATGGAAAAATTTGCTACTATTTAAGTTTATAAGCCATCTATACCAGATAATGTTGTTTATCTTCAAGTATTTTAGGATGATATAGACATTAAATATTTCATGACTCTTTAGAATCAATTTGTTGATGTAATATGCGAGGAAGAGGATGAAGAGAAATTAAAATATATAATTGGAGAGCTAGTTGAAGTTATTCAACTAAAAACAAATAGAATCCCTAGGGGTTTTGTTTCTTTAGAAAGCCTATTTGATGATTTTGACAAAGCTTATAATCCACTATTTTAAAAATCTAAAGCAAATGATGTTAATATTGGAACAAAGGAAGAGCCTAGACTTGTTAAAATAAATAAATCTTTGTCATAAAAATAAAGACATCACTACATTAGCTTTTTGAAAAAGAATAGAGATGTTTTTACCTGGAGCCATGAAGATTTGAGGACTTTTAATATAGATGTTATGAATCATATAATACCTCTACAAGATGATGCAAAACTTTTAGGCAAAAGCAGAGAAAATTTTACCCCACATTACATCCAGTTATGCAAAAAGAAGTACAAAAATTATTTGATGCTAAAATAATAATAAAAAAGTAAGATTTTCTTCTTGGATAGCTAATTTGGTACCATTTAGGAATAAAAATAGAGATATTAGGCTATGTGTTGACTTTAGGAACTTACAAAAAAGTTCATTCAAGGACAAATATCCACTCCCCAACATGGAGCATTTATTGAAAGTAGTAGTTGGGTCATCAAGAATGTCTCTACTAAATGGTTTTTTAGGGTATAATAAAATATTGGTTAATACAAAGGACATATACAAGAATACTTATACTACACCCTGGAGAACCTTCAAATATATCAAAATACCATTTGGACTAATGAATGTAGTTACTACATTTTAGAGGGCTATGGATTTTACTTTCAAAGATCTTATGTTTGAAATAGTTATTGTATACCTTGATGATATAACAATATTTTATAATAATTGAGAGGACCACTTTGAATATTTGGACACTGTATTTTCTAGATGTAAAGAATGTGGGATATCTCTAAATCCAAAGCAATGTATTTTTATGGAAACACAAGTGAAGTTATTAGGGTATGTGGTATCAAAATAAGGTATTAGCATTGACCCACAAAGGATTGAGGCTATAGCTAAAATACCCCTCCTATTAACATGAAAGGAGTTAGATATTTCTTTGGAAATATTAATTTTTTTAAGGAGATTCGTCCCCTATTTTGTTGAAATTGCAAAGCCCATTATGACATGATTAAAAATATGGAGACATAAGGTGGACAAAATAAAATACCAAAGATTTTCAAAGTATTAAATATGCCATCACTATAGCCCCTATGTTAAATTGTCCTAACTATTCTAAAGATTTCAATATATATTCCTTTGCATTAGAACATACAATCATTGTAGTGTTGTCTCAGAAAGATGATGAAAATAATGAAATACCTATAGCTTTTATGAGCATAGGACTGAAAGGAGCTTAGCTAAAATATTCCATGATAGAGAAGCATGTTTATGCTTTAATAAGAGCATTGAAGTATTTTAAGAGTATATTTGGGTCAACCAAAGTCATAGCATGTATTCTTTACAAATCCATAAAAGATGCCCTTACTCAGTCTAAACCAATGGATAATACTACTAGATGGATGGTTAAATTACTGTAGTATGATATAGAGTTCAAAGTAGTTTAGATTATTAGAGGGTAGGGTCTAGCAAAGTATATGGCTAACAGAGAAGGGGAAGATATGAATAATACTATCACAATTGATGAACACCATGAAATCAAGAGATATGATAATGTTGAGTGTAAATGGTATGATGATATATTAATATATCTTCAAAAATTATCCTTCCCAAGAGGAATATCCCAAAATAATATGATATTCATCAAAAAAAAAGCTCATAGATACTATGTTCAAGAAGGTTAATTATATTGGAGACACCTAGATGGTGTGTTGTTGTTCTATTTATTTGAAAAGGAAATCCCTCAAGTGATGAAAGAATACCATTCTAGATTTTATGATGGTCATTTTGCACCAAAGGCCACTACCAATAATATAATGAGAGTTGGTTATTGGCTTACCCTCTTTAAATATGGACACAAATTGGTCAAAATATATCATAGTTGTCAAGTTTTTATAGAGAAGAAACATTTAGCAACCATACCTTTAAAGCCAGTTATCATTGACGCTCCTTTTACACAGTGGGGAATTGATCTTATTGGTGAAATAAATCCTAAATCTTTAGGAGGTCATAGGTTGATCATAATAGCTATTGACTACTTTACTAAGTGGGTGGAAGAAGCTCCCCTCAAGAAGTCAACAACTAAGGTTGTAATAAAATTCCTTGAAGAAAACATATTGACTAGATTTGGGATCCCTAAGAAGATAGTTACAGACAATGGCAACTACTTCACCTCATTTGAAATAATTGAATTATGTGCCAAGTATAGTATAGAAATTTCTCATGCTGCAAATTATTATCCTTAGGTAAATGGTCTAGTGGAGTCCTCAAATAATATTCTAATTACCAAATCAAGATATCTCTAGGCAAGAACAAAAAAAGTTAGGAAAATGAGCTAAAATATGCTTTATGGGTGGATAGGTTGTCCATTAAAATAAACATAGAAAAATCCTCATATGAGCTAGTGTTTGGAGAGAATGCTCTATTGCCTCCTTAGATAGAGAGAAATGCCTTATCTCTACTTCTCCAAGATCATGAAAATACAAATGTTCTACAAATAATATTAGGTCAAATACATAGTTATAGGAAGATAGAAAAGAAGCTCTAACAAGAATGACAAATAAAATTTAGAAAACAATGAAGCTTTTCAATAATAAGGCAAGAGGTAAACCATTTCTTGAAGGAGATATAGTGATATACTATGACCCTAAGAATTATAAGCATGGTGAAAAAGGTAAACTAGAGCCTAAATGGCTTGGTCCATATTAGATAATTCAAATGGTTGGATAGAACACTTACAAGTTGCAGAATCTAGAAGGATAACAAATACATATTCCAATCAATGACCAACATCTAAAATTGTATCAACCTTGTTTTGGGGTCAAAAGAGAATGAAGTCGTACTTCTATAAAAAAAAAATAGAAATAAGAAAATGTGTTTCAAGTCCTTCTTTAGGTGATTAAGAATGTTTTTTTGGTCCTTATGTCTTTAGGTCATCTATTGCAGTAATTGTTCCTTCAGTTTTTATTTTATAGCATTCAGTGATTAGGTAGGATAATGTTTGTTTTTCAATACCTCTTTTAGTTTTTTTTAGGTGATTTTAGGAAAGTGTAACCAAAGATTCTAAGGTTCTCAAGTGCTTCAAGTTTTCACCACTTGTCCTAGTTGAAGACTGTGTTGGATCCTTAAAATCCAACTTAAGAGTTACACCTAATTTCAAAATTTGTATGAGTCTTGTAGAGTCCTACGTCTAGGTTATTTTTATTGATTCAAGGTAAAGCAGCTTTTAAATTTTTGTAATAAATATGGTCAGCATAATTCAAAGTATTCCCTTTGTATATAGTCATGTCCAATAGTCCTTTGCAAATTTTTTTTTTGGTTGAAAGCATGTTTGTTCTTAAATGTCCTAAATTTTTTATTTTTGTGAAGCCATAAGTTCACATGTCTTGGTCCTCCAATTTAAAAATTTGGTCCCTAAGGTCACTTTTGAAAAAATCCCTAATCGTTGGCCTCCATTTTATTTTTCCTTTCATAAACCCCTTAGGTCTAAGCTTAATCAAATATTATTCCTAAGTCCTAAACCTTAGGCCACTCATGCATTTTTTGTTGTCTTACACATTTCATACTACCTTGTAGAATCCACACCTAAAGAGGTCCTCCCAAAATAATGTCATCCATCACCAAAGATTCATATCATATTGGCACATAGGATAAAAGACCCCCTCTTTTTTACTTAGCCTCTGAGTCTTAAATATAGGTCCTCGAAGTATAATATTTCCTCCATTTAACAAGACCTAAAGTATCACCTCCCATAAATAAATATATATATTATACAAATAATTAAAACTCCACCTAAGGTTTTATCGAAGAAAAATGTGTGGTGCGAGTGTAAGCGAGCAAACTCAAGCACTCAATTTTGATTGGATTGAAAATATGTGGTGCGGGTGTAAGTGGGTGAACTCAAACACTTAATTATAATTGGCTTGAAAATGTGTGGTGTGAGTGTAATCAGGAGAGAATAAGTGCTCTACTCTGATTGACCAAAAAATAATTTTTGTAGGCTTCTAAGGTCTAAGGTTCCCATATTGTATAAAAGGAACATTTCCTTGAAGGTCCTAATATTTCCTTATATGTTCCTTTTATATGGTTAAAAGCCAAAATAAATCATTCATGTCCCCCCTTAGAGTCATATCAATTTGTAAATATAAAATCTATGTCACACGAAAGAAATCATAAGTTCCTAAGTCTAAGCCTGTATGTAATCATTGTTTTTAACCCTTAGGTCTTGCATACATCTCATTTCCCCTACACAATTCATAATATCCTCATCATATAAGTTCAAAGGATATTCAACACATAAATTCAAAAATCCCCCCCCCTTTCACCTTATATATTAAGGTCTAGAATCATGGCCTCCAAAAAAATTAAAGACCTAAAAAATTTAAACCTCGTCTATGGTGTTATTAAAAAAGATATGTGGAATAGATTTAAGTGGTCCAATTCAAGAGCTCAATTCTAATTGGTTTGAAATTTTTTGGAGTAGATTCAATAAGTTGACTTCAAGTGCTCTACTTTGATTGGTTGGAAAACATGTGGCATGAGTGTGAGCAGGTGACTTCAAGCACTTTGCTCTGATTTGTTGGAAACCATGTGGCACAGGTGTGAGTGAGTGAACTCAAACACTCCCTTCTAATTGGTTGAAATTTAAATCACTCTCTATCCTAAATTCTAAAGAGTCATCAACACGTAGAAAAAAATTCCCCCCTCCTTTTTTGACCTTAATTTATAATGTTCCATAAGGTTTTTTCCTATGACAATCCACCTTACATGATGATAAAGGTCAATAATTCATAGAGGAAAACAATGAGTCTAGGGTTCATTTAATATTTCTCCAATAGTCCTAATTCATGCATATACAAGGTCGATGAGCTTATCCCCTAGACCTATTCCTAATCCCCTCTAATTCATGTTTAAGCCATATGCATTAGAATCCCACCACTTATTATGCTCCTAAGCCTAAAGTCACAACCATAAGCAATTACCACCACTTCTAATGCCAAAAGAGACATCTTCGTAAAAATTATTTGCATCTACCTAAGGTCCCAATTTCCCTCATGTCTATTTGCCCCTCTTTTAGATAAAATTGCACACCTTCCTCGTATCACAAGGCTAACGACTATGCACCTTCTATAAAAATATCCTGGATATATACAATCACCAAAGGATACTCTATTAGAGAACTCTATGAGTTCAACTCACTTTGAGTTTTCATCTAGGCCACATGGTACCTTCATATTTGAGTGGGTGAGATGAAGCCATGGCTTTCGATTAGTTCAAAATGAATGATATGATTGACCTCACTAGAAAATAAGTGCATGACCCAGATCTTCTCAATGGAGATGAAGTGTTGGATTTTGATTGGTTGAAAATGAATGATGAGGATGACCTCACTAGGAGAGAAGCACATGAATCAGATTCATCCATAGACTGAGACAAAGGACTTGTACCATAATAAAAAATTATGAGTTCATTTAGTTATAATTATTATTTTTTAACTAATATCTCCCTTGTGATGAACAATCAAGATCACCTACGAGCCATCCAATGGGTGAATTCAATCAAGAAGGCCAAAAACATTGTGTTTTAATTTATTTGGTAACATAACATATGTTAAAGTGAAGACAAATAGAGTGGACCCCAATGACAAAGAAAATATTTTTTTGACAAAAGAGACAAAGTTAGGATCTTCTATCACACATGCCAAAAAGCTAACAAATGGCTCATAATTGATCTCCAGGGAACCAATGATCATAATTTAAATAAGAATACAGTTCGCTAGCCAATTACAAAATATGATGTCGTGTCATGACTATTAAGGTGGTTATAGGGTAAAAATATGGTGAAGCTCTACTATCAAATCAAAATAGTATAGTTAGAGGTAATAAAAGCTAGTGCATAAGAGGCTTGCTATTAATATCTACATGAAGTATTCAAGTTTCACTTACAATAAGCACTCATAGTCAAGAGTTGCAAGTATAGCAGAGTAATAGAGAATGGGCCAAAAGTGATAAAACTAGGTTTCATCATAGAATTAATAAAATTATAAAGAGCATGCATCCTCAAGTTCTACCCCACAAATTCCTCTTCCAATCATTATAGCTAGAATATAAAGCCTCACAAAAGGTATACCATACCAAGAATTAAAAGGAAAATCCACCACTACATATGGAAAGGAATTTGTCAAGCTATCAGGGCAAAACTTGGAAATCACTCTTGCATAGCAGTGGGAAGTAGAGTAAAATGTTGTATTCATCTACGAGGAGACATAGGAAAATTATCAATGCCACCCATGGTTTCTTGTGGGACTTTTCAAAAGGGTATGGAGAGCTCAACACCAACTGAGTTCCTTATACAAAAAATGGACCTACAACTTGGGTAAGTTGATATACCCCAAGGTATATTATTACTTAGACCTCCTTTCATGGTTGGTGGCCTTCTATGATCCTCAAACTAGATCTATCAGGTATTTTATAAACTGATCGGTCTTCACACTAAATGAAGTTGCATTGGTACTAGCCAAAAATTTAATAGCTTCTTAGTCTCAATACATGATTGGCACTTCATTTTATACAAATATTTTCTATCATAATGTATTTGTATCATACAATTTGTCTATTCATAAATATGACCTCCACCCCTAGGTTAGAGATTATGCAAACTTGATCAATATAGTGTTGGGGCAACAAGAACTAAATTGGGTTCATAGATAAGTACTATACCTAATAGTGTAGTGTAATAGAAGAGGACAACCCACCATGTATAGATGAGAGAAAACCATTAGTAACACAATGAATAAAGGATTTAGGGAGTTACAAAAGGCCATCATAGATCAAAGAGAAGTGATGCCACTATTTTTCATATTACTCCTTCCTTATACACCTGATAGTGGGACATATGACCAAATAATTGATAGGCAAATGGGGAGAGGTATATGATGAACTCATCCAAGAAATACTCTCATGTATTCATGAAGGTTTGTCTAGCCATTCCTAAATGTTTGGTAGGTTTCTCCCAAAGATACATTATAGGCTTTGAAACCACAATCCTAATAGAATTAATATAGGGATAGCTATATTTTTGCATGGGAGAAAAGTAAGAGAATTTTTGTTCACTAGAGAATCTACCTACATAAGAATATATGGGTCCAAGATACCACTAAAAGTACTACCTAAGTTTTACCCCATGTGCATTGCAGCAATAGAAATCATGAGGTAAGTAGCTGAAGAAACTAAAATGAAAGCCTACAATAAGAAAGACAAAATCCCATGCCTAGTATTCCCCTATAGAATGGGACATTACATATATAAAGGACAATATAGTTTACTAGATGCCCTATGGAAAATGGATTTGTATGGTTTCTATGAGATCACTTGGTGACCTTATGATTCTTTCAACTATTATAGGGACAATGTTGTTGATAAGTTACTAAATGCCCTGGTTGTTCTCTAAGGAGATAAATTTTAAGATGAAATACAACTAGATATAAGGAAGGGGAAATTCATAGAATCCATATGGAAAAAACATTTAGGAAAGAGACCCTACACTCAAATAGAGATGGTGGATAACTACCTAGATAAATTAAGAATATTGGGAAGGGCCTCAATAGAAGCCTTTGCTCCATTAGTTTCCTCTATGTGCCTCAAAGAGCTATAGGAACCAATCCTAAAATTCATAAATTAAGAGCCTGAGAAAATGGAAGTAGTCATGGAAGTCATTGACTCAATTGTATAGATATAGAAGTATCTTTAATTGTTCATCATGTAATTTATATTGTTGAAGAGATAAGGAAAAGAAAATAAATTGTTACCGTTACTTCTACACCAACTCAACCAACTATCCTAGATCTAGCATAAATTATAATGGATCCCAAATGTAAACTCCAGATGGTAGTAAATTTTCCCAAAGTCATGCCTAGATCTATAGTGGTGAACAAGGAAGAAGTTAAAATATTCTTAATTATGCTCAAGAATATCCAAGAAGCTAGAGGATTGGCTAATTTACTATGGGGATATCAAGTAAAGGCCAAGTCCCCATAAAGATCCCTGGAGCATAAAATATCCGGACATGAAAACACTCCTACTGAACTAAAAGTTTTATTCTCACTAGGATGGAAGAAGTTGTGCTTTTTTACCCTATTGAAGAGAAATAGATTTAGAGTATAGAAGAAGAGAAGAGTCTGAATGAGATGTAGTATAATGTAGAAGAATCAAATGATCAGAGCTATCAACTTGTGATAGTACCTCTTGTAATAATGAAAGCAACAATACCAATGGATAAGGTCACATCCCTTAAGATGGATAAAGCTACTGGACATGCAACCATTCAGTATCAAGAAGATCCTCTAACTTTAGCCAAATCATAATATCAAGCCCATTAGCCTTAATAGAAAGCCTATACAAAAGCAACCAAGTGTTGATAGTCAAATTTAATCAATTGTAGGCTAAGAATAGAAGTTACAAGCAAATGTCAATAGAGTTCAAGAACATACATCAAAAATAAAAATAGAGGTAAAAACATTGGCCAAAATTAAAGACCTTACTGATATCATGGCTATGATGTAATGTATAAAAACACTATAGCAAGATATGGATAAGAGGGTAGCAGCTCTAAATCCTATCTACAAAAAATGCAAAGAGGAGTACAACCAGATAAACAAAAAACAAGCGCTATCTTAGATGGTAGAAGCTATGAATGCTAAGAATATTTTATTAAGTTGAATACCTATATCCATGAAAATCCATACTGGGAAAAAATTCTCTAGGACATGGAGGCTTGGACGAGTGAAATGGATAAGAAAAGAAAATAGGTTGGCATCCTACTTGAAGAGCTATTGGTAGCAAAAAAAGTTGATGAACTGATATCTAAAAGAGTACAAGAGTTCAAATGTGATGAAAAGGACAAACAAAAATTAGCCCAACAACTTAATGACTTATCAAAAATAATTCAACCAATAGTCAAATTCTCCAGAGAAATTAAGTTTTCAACAAAAGACTATGCAAACAAGTCATTAAACATAAAGTATATAATTACATCTATAACTTCCTTCTATGATGAAGCATGGGGTAAAATTGCAAATCTATGAAGAATAAGTCAAAAATAAAAAAATAAAATTGAAGTGAGACCCATGCAGAAAAAGATAAAACTCTAGTAGATTAGAATAAAAAGTTACAAGAAAATCCTATAAAGGACCATGCCTGACATAGTTGTACTCCATAAATGAAAATTAAGGTCTTGGAGTAACCACGTGTCAATAAAATAGCTCAAAACAACTATAATTTTTTTGTGGTGTACTCAAAAAATCAAAGGTAGAGATGATGCCACATGGAAGAATCTGTTGGGCACAACTATAATAGAAATAGGGCACTCAAATATTATAAGAAAAATCACCACAATAAAGAAGGGGATCAATTTTTTGCATAGCTATTTTTCTAGAGGTATACTAAGAGTGCCCTTGTCTTATTAACTATATTTCCTTTTGTATCTTGTTTTTCCACCCTTCATTCCTCCCCTTGATTATGCAGGTCATGTTTAGGATAAACCAGTTAGCTAAGATCATTTTCAATGATTGGATTGAAATATTAGAGATTATTTATCACTATTCTTAGGATGAAGAATGAAGTTCCTCTATTACATCATTTGAATAGAGAGAACCCTTTGTATTTGTTCAAAGGGATTTAAGCACTTTGCAAAAATCCAAATTGTAATATCTTTTTCAAGAAATTAATACAAATCCAGCTTCCTCCTATGCATTTCTTTGGCTCAATTGTGTATCTGTGGTCACATTTGTATGTTACATCATTTGAATGTATGAATATCACTTTCTTTCACTGTGTGTCTTAATTACATTTGTTACATTATTTGAATGGATATAATTAACCCAATTATTTTTTTCCCCTTCTTTCTTTCTCATTAATGGTTTTAAAACTTTGCTGCAGTTAATAATGGATAAGGCATGGGTCAAGTGATAAGGCACAATTAAAGAGTTATTGTAAAATATTGGTCAAATGAACATAAAATTTTACATTTTATCTGGATGAACATGAACATATAAAGAAATATTATATTCTCACTTCAGGGATATCCTAGCCCAATTTAGTCTATTTAGAGTCTTTTTTATAATCGTTTCTTGAATTAAAGTGGTAGATCCACTAGAGTTTATAATATTTCTTGTGATCAAGAAATACCTTATGGAATGACTCATATATAAGGGACACGATATATTTCCACAACAAATCCAAGTTTAATATTGAATGCATTATCTCTACCAAATGGTTCTTCTCTTTGGAATGGTTTAAAAATATATTGATCTAATGATTAAAGGTTTAATATGGGTGGTGGGAACTGGAGAATATTTTTATATTTGGATGGATACTTGGTGTGATAAAAACCCACTCAATTTAGATTTAATTTTGAAACCTTGGATGAGATTACTTCAAGATAAATATGGTGATAGTGTTTCAAACATTTTGTACAAGGATTAGGAAGGAAGATACAAATGAAAAGAAGATTTTTTACAAGTATACAACACATTGATGCTAGGAGGCAATTGAGTAGAAAGATAACAACTATGATTATTTCAAGGGGAGCCAAGGCTAAATAGTTGAATATCTTAGGAGAATACACAACAAGAAGTGGATATAATTTAAAGAACCAAAAAAATATTAATATCATTAGAATATGGAGAGATATTTGGGATAGCCCAAGCATTATTAAAGTTAAAATATTTGTTTAGCTAGTAGGCCATAGAAGAATTTGATCCTGGGATAACCTCATGAAAAGGGATTTTCATGAACCCTCTCAATGTGTTCTTTATAAAAAGGAGGAGGAGAGTATAGACCATCTCTTGGGACATTTCTCAATAGTCTAGAAACTATGGAAATGGATTCTTAATATGTTTGGTAAATGCATGGTGATGAATAGAATAATCGAAGATTGGTTAAAGAAATGGCATATCACTTATAAAAGTGAGGCTTTATAGAAAATATGGGATATATAAAAATATACAATACTTTGAACTTGTTGAGTGATAATTTTGCCCAATTGCAAAACCACCATCATAGTTAGGATTTTGTTAGAAAACCCTCTCTTGAAAAGAAATTTAAAACTTCTCCAAGGTTATTATGTGCTTTATGTGTGTTTGAATATTTTTGAAAATGTGCAATAAGTACTAAAATACATTAGAGGTGCAAGTAACTATTAACAAGGGGCTTGTGTTTTGGTATTAATTTGATTTGTCATGCTCTTTATTGTTCCTAAAATTTGAAAGAAAATAAAATGTGATGTGATTGGCCCTCATATGACCATCCTAGAATGGTGATTTAATTCATTTTATCTTGAAGTGTTTTAGGTAGATTTTATCTTCTTTTGTTAAGCATATTTTAACAAATTTTATCTTCCTTTGTTAAACTTTGCTTTGAGCATAAAAGAAAAGACTAAAACATATCTTTGAAATGTGAATCTTAAATGGTGATTGAATTTATTTTATCTTGCTTTGTGAATGGATTTTATATTGATTTATTAAGCTCTATTTGAGAATAAAAGAAAAATAACTAAAAACTAACTTTGCAATGTAGTAGATTTGGAATAACACCTTAATGATTCATTTTAATGAAATTTTGGAAGTTGTTAAGATTTTCATATTTCACTTGAAATGAAGTTAATTTGCTTGTTTTTTAAATTACAAAGTTTGAATTGGAATTCCCTTTTAAAAGTGCATTTGTGCAGAACTTAAATTGTAATTTTACTCTTAGTAGTGTGAACTTGTTAAGCTTATTTGAAAATGATGTAACCTGTGGAGTGCAAAAAACTATTTTGGAACCTTAAAATAAAATGCCTTAAAATGAGTCCAAATAATTTAATAAGTTAGCCTTGAGCAAAAAAATTATTTGGATGTTTTAATTACTTCAAAACCCCAATTAATGATCTTTTTTGTTGTGTAAAACAATATAACCTTTTAAGGATTTGAGTGCTTGATGGAATTTTAAATATAAAAAAAATGACAAAGGCTAGGGTAAGAAAAATAAAAAATGAAATAAATATTAAAACAAGGTGCATAAAAATGACCAAAGAGAGCTACTGTAAACTAATTCTCATACTCTCCAGAAAATGGAGATTATGAATAGTAAAAAAAATCAAGTTAGACCTGCATCCACACAATATAAATTTGATTAAGTGCAAGAGTATGAGGAATAAAATAATGCATTGAAAAAAAATAGAAGATGCTACCATATCCATGCATAAAACACCATTAAATCACTTCAACACATGCATGAGAAAGATGTGCAATGAAAAATTTATATTTAGAACCTTCTTTTTGCTGCATACAAGGTGGAAAAATTAGTTGCAATAGCTTAAGAGCCTTCCAATCCTCCTTCATGCTTCCTTGTTTCAAAAAAATTCCTACCCTTCTTTCTACGTTTGTGTGGATTTTAAATTTTTTAGAAAACCTTTCATTTATGTCGTCCCAAAAATCTTCATTATTATTTTGTTTCACTTTTTATAATGCCTCTTCATTTTGTAACACCTTATACAAGTCACCCGTTCAATTCATCTTCTTTATTTTCATCGTTCCTTATGACCATGAGCTTGTAACGATTACCATCTTGCATACTCAGTGTAGGGTGTCATATTTTGGGCATTTACAAACATCGTAGGAATACCCACATAACAAAACATGTCGACTAACACTAATATGCTAGCCATGGTGCACGGTTTGATGGAAGTATACGTGAACATTTAGCACAACCCATATCTTATTTTTTTCAACTAATATCATCATCAACCTTAGTGCATGTGGTCTCACCACCTTAGTTCTTATCGTATTTTCTTTCACCATTTAGTGTCGATAACCATAATATAGGTGTAATGGCTATCACCTGTCCTTGAGTATTTTAGGTGAATCAAGAGCTTTTGGTAGCCTATTGTAGTTGTGCCCATCATCTATTCCCATCATTGGTTTCATTTTTTACTTGTGTGAGTTTGTAAAATCTTTAACAAGGTAGAGTCCATCTTCTCATGCTGAGCATTACCATTTCTCAACTCATGACTAACACATTTAACACCTCTTGCACTACCCCTAGTTACATCACCATGTGGCTATATTTTGTATGATGTGGCTGCCACTATGGCCAACATCTACCGCACTATCAATATACCGTACGTGGAGTTATATATTTCAATTTTGGATAGGTATAATTCCAAAATATAAAGTAACGGTATCCTACCCATCCATCATTGTCCATCACACATAATGGCCATAGATGTAATCACCAATTGTGATGACCCTATCGATTATACTCATCATTACCCTACACCTAAATACATAAATATTTTTAGGATTCATGATTAGACAATACTATTCGACTTGAATCTCTCCAAACACTACAACTACTATTCTCCCAGGGATCGGATGTCCTCACTTTTCTACCAAGGAAATACCTCCTTTCATTGCTTCTAAACATGTGTCCTCTCCACATATAGGTCTTGGTGGTCAAATGTCCATGTCTTCGTAAATGCTAAAATGTATTCATGCCTTAATTTTATATCAAATTTACCAGACTAGGCCATATTAGGCATGATGAATGGGAGATTTCAATTTTCTCTCCACCGTCCATAGTGAATTTACAAAATTTATCCATCAAGCCATCAAGTACATCACCATATACCCTCGTATATCCTTCCCCAATGCCTTCATACTTCTATTTTTCCCATGAGGATATGACTTTGCATACTCGAGCATGGCTTGTGCTCATCCATCCTTTGTAAATAATACACTATAGAATAGAACCTTGAACCCTACGATAATGTTGCTCCTCTAGACATAATGTCTTAGGATTTTGATGGGTCTACATCACCTATAATATTAAAGAGGTTAACTAGCTCCCTCAACTAACTATTCTTACCAGATAATTCAACCAATCCTATCAACGTATCAAATAGCCAATTCATCCCAGACCTGTCATGTAGAATAACAGTGGACATCAATATTTGGTGTCATACATTACTCGGTCTTCGAAGTATGAACACCACCCCCCATGTGAAGGCTTTCTTGGAAGTGACATAGCACTTTCTATTTTTATTAGCTCCACATAGACTAACCTTGGAATCTGTCTCTTCCATCTACGCAACAATGGTATGATAATTAAAATATGTAAATATTTCTAACATGTTCTATCTGTAGACAACCAAAATTCACACATGTCTACTTATACATACTTGTAGATCCATAATGACACTTTTAGGTTTGCATAGACTATCCTAGACATCTCTAGGCTATTGTAGACTAATGTAGACTATTGTAGACTTACGTAGGCTACCCCAGACTAGTGTAGACCACTCTAGACCAGCGTAGACCACTCTAGATTAGTGTAGGTAATCGTAGACCTTTGTAGACTTATGTAGGTCATTTAATTGGTCTATAGGCATGAAACTCTACTAAACTACACAATCCATGTCATAACCACATTTCATCCATAAAAAGACCACTCATCAATCACCTAAGGCAACTTAAGCACTTCCTAGACTTAATTAGGACCCCACAGGGCTATTAGTTCCCAAAAAGTATTAATTAATTTAATTTCATTTCTAATTTTAAAGTCACTTCACTTAACTGCACTTTTTGGATTAAAAAGTTTGATTAGGTTCCTATATCCTAATTAGTCCTAATTATTCCCTCCCACGTGTGTGCACCAAGTTAGGATATTTCCTAGGAAACCCTAACCTAACCGCAAATCTAACCTAGGGACCATCTAACCCTAGTAAACCCTAATATCTCCTCACACATGTGTGAGGATGAGATATTTATTTAGGGAATATATGAATGACACCTTATAAACCCTAACCTAACTACCTTAGGAATTTACCTTAGGGCTTATTACTCCTAACCACACCCCCTACACCTTAGGTTTTTTATAAATAGTGGACCTAATTCCTCATTATCTCTCTCTCTTTTAGTTAGCCTACAAAAAATCTATAGAAATATGACCATAAGTGTAATATCAGACATCTAAATCATACAAACAATATAACAAAGACTTGAGAAGCCCATCTGGACAAGGATCTCTAGCAAAAAGTATTTACAGTCCAATTCACCCCCTGACCTATGAATTTGGCTTCTAGTTCACCCCCTAGCCTTCAAGTTGACCCTACAAAATTTTTTTCACTCAAAATCACTTAGGTATGCTTCATTTCATGTTTTTATGATGTTCTATGTAGTTTTTTTTTGCATTTTAGTATATTTTTCCTTTCGGTTTTCATTGTATTTTTATCAATACAGGGCCTGAATAAGGCAAACCCCCAAACACACTAATCCTCTTTTTTAGGTCATAAAATAGGTGAAAAAGCATCCACATCAACATTATCGGTGGCCCACATATGCATGAAGCCCACCTACATTGAGGAATATCAAAAGGAGCCATCAATTTATTTGATATTCATATAAAGGATTCACAATAATCCTCTTTGTAACCTATGGATTCTATTTAAATGAATAAAGAACAATATTCTAAGCATTTACATACTTTGTTTTATGCTTGATCAAATGGCAACTTTTGTACGTTTCATTCTTGCACACTCGGTGGGACCCCCATAAAGGATTGTGCTAGACTAGTTTTTATCATAAATCTAACATAATTTACTAGTTTTATCTTATTTTAGGTACCATATACAGATATTACAAAGACCTTTGAAGCCCTGACAACCCCATCAAGACCTCATAATAGAAATTTTAGGCCCATAGATCTGATTCACCCTCTAGCCTATGAATCTAGATCCAATTCGACCCCTGCCCTGTAAATTGAGCATAACTGCTCCAAAAACCCTTAAACTTGTAGAGGTCAATAGTATAAAGGTAGAAAAATCCATCTAGAGCAAAAGGAATAAGGTATTCCCTTTTTTTTTCTCTCCGTTCTATCATTTTATTGCAATAAAAAGTTCACTGGAAAATGCATCATGTCATTCAATGAATATCTTGTTTCAATGCACTTATCATGCCAAGAAAATTTAGGTTAGTTGCCCTATCTTTATCTTTATGTATATAAATCAGACTTACATACCTCTTTGATTAAAGCATTAAAGTAGGTTTTCATTTCTAGTCATCCTTTTTGTAAATTACAATTCTTAAAGCCCCTCTTTCTTGCAATAGTTAGATCTTCCAAATTGTTGTCCAAAAACCTGCGTTAAATCAAAAATTTCAGTTCATTTATTTTTCAAGATTTATTTTCTCAAATTGCATTTTAAATAGGTTTTTATTTTTCCTTTTGTGTTATTCTATCAATATATTTTGAAAGTACATTTCAAATTCCCTTTTCCAAAATTGCATTTAGGATTAGGGTTTACACTTTTCATTTGAACACTTCATTAAGGCAAATTTCAAATCTCTTTTTGCACCAACACAATCAATTTCCATTCCTTTCATGCATCTAGGATTAAAGCTTTTTAATCTCTTTCCGCATCAATTTTTCAAGAGCATTTTTCACATTTCTTTTTGTATAAATGCAATTTCCAATATCATTTTAGGTATTTAGGATTTAGACTTTCAAATCTCTTTTTGTACCAAAAATCACTTTGAAGAACACAAGCTTATACTGAGAGGGGGTGTGAACAGTATAAGACCACTTTTTACTTTTCTTTACTCAAACAATATTATCCAATATATCAATGCAATGTCAACAATAGTAATCAAAGCAATGCACAAATCACCACACACAATAGAGACACCAATTTAATGTGGTTCACCCAATGTGGGCTACTCCACGGAGAAAATATTTCACTAAAATTTTCTCAACAAATATTTTGGGAAACTTTCCCTATTACAATGTTTATGGACCTCTTCCAAAGGAGACACCAATCCCCTAATCAAGTTTATGGATATCTATCCACAGGAGACACCAATCTCCTTAGCTAGTTTGTGGATCTCTATCCACAGGAGAACTCCTTCTCCTCTGCTCTAGTTGGTGATCCTCTAGAAGACTACTACCTCCATTGCTCTGGGTTGTGGATCTCTCTCCACTGAAGACCTTTATCCTCTATACCCTAGCTAATGGATCTCTATCCACTGGAGACTACTATCCTCTGCTCTATCACCTCCAAAGCTTCTATCTCAATATCTATCTCAAATCTACACTAAACATAGTCCTTCGGTCTAGCACAAATATGCTCAATCTCTATCTCTAATCTGCACTAAACATAGTCCTTCGATCTAGCACAAATTTTCTCAATATCTGTCTATCTACTAACCTTGGTAGCAAAATTTCCAATCTATCTCTATTTTGCACCCAAACTCTATCCTCAATTTATCTTCAAGCTTTACCACAAAGCTTGATCCAATCACAAATCACCTCTGCTAGATCTGCCCCAAACCTTAACTCAAGGTTTGAAAAAATCAATCAATCAACTCTGCTCTCAAGTCTTCTCAAATACTTGTCTCAAATATATCCACAAGTCCTCTCAAGAACTTGTCCAATCTGCTCTCAAGTCTTCTCTAAGACTTACCTCAAATCTGCTCAACAAGTCCTCACTAGAACTTGTCCAATCTGCTCTCAAGTCTTCACTAGAACTTTTCCAATCCTCTCAACAAGTCCTCACTAGAACTTGTCCAATCTTCTAATCGCTTTATCAAGTCTTCACTAGAAACTTACCTCAAATCTGATTGTAAGCTTCCACAAAAGCTCACACAAATATATCCTTAAGATTTCACAAAATATTTCTCAATTTTATCCTTAAGTCCACTCTAGGACTTACTCAAATCAACCACTAGCTCTCACAAAAGCTTGTTCAAATCAATTACTAACTCACAAAAACTCAACTCAATCTCTCATAGAAAACCTCTTTCAATCACACAAACAAGTTTCACACATAATTTTGTTTGACTCCCATAAACATATAGAGAATGGTTAGAGACTCAATATGTTTCCCACTCACAACAATACTTAATCACTTTCAAACTCTCTTGCTTAACCTCATAAACATATAGATAATGGTTAGAGACTCAATATGTTTCACACTCACAATTACTCAATCACTTTCAACTTCTTTTAAATAAACATATAGAGAATGGTTAGAGACTCAATATGTTTCACACTCACAAACACTCAATACACTTTCAATCTCTTTCTCAAATCAATTTATAATATAGAACAATTTGTTTCATAGAACTTGAACTATCACTCCAACACTTTCAAATCAACTATGCTCAATCAACTCAACCAATGAAACAAAACTTGCTTGCAAACCCTAAGCAAATGTTTCATCCAATGCTCTCAACAACTCTCACTATGGAACTCAAACTCAACTCAAGATGATTCCAAAATCACATAACAATGATACTCATGATCTTGCACAAACCCTAGTTCAAGATAGTTCTCAAGTTCTCACTCAAGCATTCACCAATCATGCATATAAAGGCTTACTCAACAATGCTTATCAAACAAGAACCTTTTCACTCCAACTTAGCATTCACAACATCCAACAATCACTCTCAAGGATAATGTGCCCTTACCTCTTGTTTGAAGAAGATTTGACCTCAAACACCTATCTCAATCACAATCAACCTCTTTGCCAATCTCAAAGGTTAGATAGCAAAATCTTCTCAATAATTCACTCAAATTGATCCCTCAAAATATTTCACCATACATAGCAATAAATCTCTATTACACCTTATAATCTCCACACTTCAAAATGTAAGCCAACAATTTTGTTTAAAGAAAATAATCACAATAATTTTCTTTATAAACCCTTATCTCTTTAACACATCATAGCTTATCCCAATTAAAAATATAATTCCCTTTTTCAACCTTATAACTCCTATCTCAATTCACTTTATCAAAAATCACAATAAAATAATTAACCTTTAAAAACCTTATAACTCCCCCTTAATAAAAATTAATCATGCCACCTTTAAACCTTAGAAGAAAATTTTAATATACAAAAATTAAATACCTCTTGCCCTCGATGGGATTCGAACTCCCGCTTGCGCCTCCATAGTGCCCTAGCCATGGCCCACTTGCCATGTGAGCTAGGCGCTCACCTTAGAACCAAAAAGCACCTCGTGCACTTTGAAGCTTTGCCTTGGCACCAAAAACCAAACACATGTACCTTGATAAAACATTGTCGTTGGGGTTTGATCACGGGACCTCCCGCTTGTTAGCGCCCTAAGCACACAGCCACTTACCGTTGGCCCAACCACCATGGTTGGCTATGAGGCTCCAAGCCTCCTCCCTTTTATTTTCTAGTTGACCACCACGTAAGCAAAAGACCTATCCTCTTATTCCACATCGTTCGCAATTTTCGCATGCACTTCGATTAATTCGTTTGAAGGATAATGTTTTTGTTCCAAGGCATATGGTATATATATTAATTTGCTCTCCCTTTTAACACGTCGATGGATGGAAAGGATAGTCGATGTTTGCACCTTTAATTTTATTGCTTGCCCTTTGTAACCCTAACCTTAGGGTTATTTAATTAAATTAATTTATAAATTAATTTATAATAAAGTTATTATAATTAATTTAATTACTTTAGGTCTATACTTTAGACCTTTAATATTATAATATAAAATTATAATATTATTTTCTTGGGCCTTCCTATTGCTCTTTTAGACCTTATTTGACCACCTTGAATATTATAATAGGCATATTATAATATTATTTTCCCTTAGGCCTAGAAGCAATCTTTCTCTTGCATTGCTCACAAAAACTGATGCTTGACCTCATGCTACTCACTGAAACTGACTCTTGACATCAATGACAACAAAACTTGCTCATATTTCCAACAATATCCCCCTTTGTCATTGATGGCAACCCAATTACCTTTTACCATTTCCTTTACCTTTTTCTGTTCTACTCCCCTGAGAAACTGCTCCCCTGATTGAATGCTCTCCCCCTAACTCAAATCTCTCCCCCTTTGACATCAATGGCAAAGGGTCACCTTTGGGGCTCAGGGCTAAGAATGAGTCTCTTAGCTTAGCCCCTCCCCCACCTCCTCTTGAGGTGGTTAGTTCTGGGGTGGGAGTATTTCTACTCCTAGCATACATTGATCTTTACCTTTGTCCACTTTCTTCCTCGACTGATCCTTTTGATTCCTTTGATTATTCCTGTTCCTACTTGTCTCTGGAATTTCTTCTCTACACCATATTGTTGTATGCCCATAATTATTGCACTTATAACACTTAATGTTGTTATTCCTTGAAGGTGAAAATATCTTGGAATTTCTCTTGGTGAAGCCATATCCATTCTTGTCATGAACCCTGTAATTAACTGCCTTGTGACCAAACTGATTACAAGAGTAGCAATACCCTTGAAAAAGATGCATGTTTCTAAAATTCCCATATTCTTATCTTTCATGTGTCCTGCATTGTGTAGCCTTGTGCCCAAACCTATGACATGAGAAGCATCATCCATTGAAATTACCTTGCCTTGACCTCATTGGTCTCTTAGTCTCTTCTACCCTATGTTGCTTCATGTTCCATCTGTTCCTCATTTGTGCATTGTTCCTCTTCCTGTTGAACTTTCTATTGTCCAACTCATCCTTAGAAGTCTCACTCTCTCTTACACTCTCTTCTTCTGAAGCTTCTTCTTCTTTGAAGCTTGAGATTGACTCCTCTCCTTGTTTTCTTTGTTCCTATTCAAATCCAAGTCCTATTTTGTTTTTTGACCATCTTTGTACCTTGATAATATTGTCTATGGTTTTTGAGCTCTTCCCAAACTTGTGTAGCTTATCTCTAGACTCTTTTACTTCCTTCCTTAGTGAAGCTACTTCATGCTCTAGTTTTTCACATTCTAAAACCTTAGCTTCTAACTTCTCTTTAAATCTCCTTGTCTTAGCTATTGAGTTAGTTAGATCCTCTATAAGCTTTCCTTTCTCTTCATCACATTCTTGAAATTTAAGCTTGAGTTTTGAGTTTTGCTTTCTTACCTCCCTTAATGCATCAAGGGCATAAATAAGTTCACCTTCAAGATCAACTTCTCCTATCTCTTATTCTTCCTCTATTTCTTTGCCTTTGGGATCATCTTCATTCCTTTCTGATTTGTCTTCTATAGGATCACCTCCTTCTTCCTCTATTTCCAAGAGTAGATTCTCTTCTGGTCCTTCAAGTGTATCTTCATATTCATCATCACTGAAACTGAAACCATTCCTTGTACAACTATCTTCAAGATGACCAAAGTTACCACATCTAAAACACTTGAGAATTATTGGTGACCTTTTTCTAACCACTTCTTTTTCTTCTGCTAGAAATAGTATTTCATCTTCATTATCTGAGGAGCTTCCATCACTATCACTTGAACTCTTACTTGCCTTGTCTGCATAGAAACTCTTCTTATGCCTTTGGAAGAACTTCTTTCCTTGCTTGCCTTGTCCATCCCTACTTTTCTTTTGGTACCTATGTTTTTCTGTTTCCCTGTTCTTATGATCCTATTTTTCTTCATCATTGCTATTTCCAGCTTCTTGACAATCAGATGCATAGTGACCATACTTTCCACAATTGAAACATCTAACTGATTTTGTACCTTTATACTTTCTTGAGTCCTTGTTCCTTCTGCCATAATTTGCTTCTTCATCACTGGATAACTCATTGCTTGAATCTGACTTCTTACCCTTTGTCTTCTTAGTAGCTTTGAAGGTTGCTTCTTTCTGGGGATTAGGTTCCTCTTTTATTCTCATCTCAAAAGCTATGAGAATGCCATGTAATTCATCCCTTGTCAAAATATCAATATCTTTTGATTCTTCTATAGCTGAAATATTTTCACTAAACCTTTTTGGGAGTGACCTTAAAATCTTATCACAAACATCATATTCTTCAACTTTGAGTCCAAGTCCTTGCATGGAGTTAACAACCTCGTCCACATGAAGTAGATATGCAGTAATGTTTTCCTCATCCTTCATCTTTAGGTCTTCAAATATTCCCTTGTAATTTTGCAACTTTACCCTTTTGACCTTTTTATCTCCTTCATATATGCCTTGCAACTTATCCCAAATTTCCTTTGCTGATTTGCAGTGCATAACCTTTATAAACTCTGTTTCATGCAAACCTCTCAAAATTCCATTCATTGCTTTTGAATTGTAATGATGTAGAAGCTTACCATATTTATCTATAGGTGGAGTAGTTGGTGGTATGTATCCATTCTCAACTGCTTCCCATATCTCATTTCCAAGTGCCATAAGGTGAATCTTCATTCTCATACTCCAAAGTACATAATTGCTCCCATCAAACAATGGTGTTGAATTCCCTGAGGATCCATCCTTAGAATCCATCTATGTTCTTGTGAGCTTTTCCTTCAAGTTGTTAAACTCTTTCGAAGGAACCTACTCTGATACCAATTGAAGAACATAAGCTTATACTGAGAGGGGGTGAACAGTATAAGACCACTTTTTACTTTTCTTTACTCAAACAATAATATCCAATATATCAATGCAATGTCAATAATAGTAATCAAAGCAATGCATAAATCACCACACACAATAGAGACACCAATTTAACATGGTTCACCCAATGTGGGCTACTCCACGGAGAAAATATTTCACTAAAATTTTCTCAACAAATCTCTTGGGAAACCTTTCCCTATTACAATGTTTATGGACCTCTATCCAAAGGAGACACCAATCCCCTAATCTAGTTTATGGATCTCTATCCATAGGAGATACCAATCTCCTTAGCTCGTTTATGGATCTCTATCCACATGAGAACTCCTTCTCCTCTGGTTGGTGATCCTCTAGAAGACTACTACCTCCACTACTCTAGGTTGTGGATCTCTCTCCACTGAATACCTTTGTCCTCTCTACCCTAGCTAATGGATCTCTATCCACTGGAGACTACTGTCCTCTACTCTATCACCTCCAAAGCTCTGCTCAATATCTATCTCAAATCTATACTAAACATAGTCCTTCGATCTAGCATAAATCTGCTCAATATCTATCTCAAATTACTAAACATAGTCCTTTCTAGAAAAATATAATTAAAAATATCTATCTTTGGTATGCACTAAACATAGTCCTTCGGTCTAGCACAAATTTTCTCAATCTCTATCTCTAGTCTAGTACAAATCTATCCTCATATCTGCACCAAAATCTATCCTCAATCTATCTTCAAGATTTAACACAAAGCTTGATCCAATCACAAATCAACTCTTCTAGATCTACCCCAAACCTTAACTCAAGGTTTGAACAAATCAATCAATCAAATCTGCTCTCAAGTCTTCTCAAATACTTGTCTCAAATCTATCCATAAGTCCTCTCAAGAACTTGTCCAATCTGCTCTCAAGTCTTCTCTAAGACTTACCTCAAATCTGCTCAACAAGTCTTCACTAAGACTTACCTCAAATCTGCTCAATAAGTCCTCACTAGAACTTGTTCCAAATCTGATTGTAAGCTTCCACAAAAGCTCACATAAATCTATCCTTAAGCTTTCAAAAATTTTCTCAATTCTATCCTTAAGTCCACTCTAGGACTTACTCAAATCTTCCACTAGTTTCACAAAATATTTTCTCAAACTTACTAAACTCAACTCAATATCTCATAGAAAACCTCTTTCAATCACACAAACAAGTTTCACATAGAATCTTGTTTGACTCTCAGAAATATATAGAGAATGGTTAGAGACTCAATATGTTTCCCACTCACAACAATACTTAATCACTTTCAAACTCTCTTGTTTAACCTTAAAAACATATAGAGAATGGTTAGAGACTCAATATGTTTCACACTCACAATTCAATCATTTGAATCTTCACTCACAAACACTCAATCACTTTCAATCTCTTTCTCAAATCAATTTAGAATATAGAACAATTTGTTTCACAAAACTTGAACTATCACTTCAACACTCTTCAATCAACTATGCTCAATCAACTCAACCAATGAAACAAAACTTGCTTGCAAACCCTAAGCAAATGTTTCATCCAATGCTCTCAACAACTCTCACTATGGAACTCAAACTCAACTCAAGATGATTTCAAATTCACATAACAATGATACTCATGATCTTGCATAAACCCTAGTTCAAGATAGTTCTCAAGTTCTCACTCAAGCATTCACCAATCATGCATATAAAGGCTTACTCAACAATGCTTATCAAACAAGAACCTTTTCACTCCAACTTAGCATTCACAACATCCAACAATCACTCTCAAGGATAATGTGCCCTTACCTCTTGTTTGAAGAAGATTTGACCTCAAACACCTATCTCAATCACAATCAACCTCTTTGCCAATCTCAAAGGTTAGATAGCAATATCTTCTCAATCATTCACTCAATTTGATCCCTCAAAATATTTCACCATACATAACAATAAATCTCTTTTACACCTTATAATCTCCACACTTCAAAATGCAAGCCAACAATTTGTGTAAAGAAAATAATCACAATAATTTTCTTTATAAACCCTTATCTCTTTAACACATCATAGCTTATCCCAATTAAAAATATAATTCCCTTTTTCAACCTTATAACTCCTATTTCAATTCACTTTATCAAAAATCACAATAAAATAATTAACCTTTAAAAACCTTATAACTCCCCCTTAATAAAAATTAATCATGCCACCTTTTAAACCTTAGAAGCAATTTTAATATTCAAAAATTTAAGTACCTTTGTCCTCGATGGGATTCGAACTCCCTCTTGCGCCTCCATAGTGCCCTAGCCATGGCCCACGTGCCACGTGAGCTAGGCACTCACCTTAGAACCAAAAGCACCTCGTGCGCTTTGAAGCTTTACCTTGGCACCAAAAACCAAACACATGCACCTTGACAAAAATGTTGCCATCAGGGTTTGATCGTGGGACCTCCCACCAGTTAGCACCCTAAGCCACAACCACCTGCCATTGGCCCAACCACCATGGTTGGCTATGAGGCTTCAAGCCTCCTCCCTTTTATTCGCTAGTTGACCACCATGTAAGCAAAAGACTTGTCCTCTTATTCCACGTCGTTCATAATTTTTGCATGCACTTCGATTAATTCATTCGAAGGATAATGTTTTTGTTCCAAGGCATATGGTATATATATTAAATTTGCTCTCCCTTTTAACACGTCGGTGGGTGGAAAGGATAGTCGACGTCGGCGCCTTGAATTTTATTGCTTGCCCTTTGTAACCCTAACCTTAGGGTTATTAAATTTAAATTAATTTATAACAAAGTTATTATAATTAATTTAATTATTTAGGTCTATACTTTAGACCTTTAATATTATAATATAAAATTATAATATTATTTTCTTGGGCCTTCCAATTGCTCTTTTAGACCTTATTTGACCACCTTAAATATTATAATAAGCATATTATAATATTATTTTCCCTTAGGCCTAGAAGCAATATTTTTCTTGCATTGCTCACGAAAATTGATGCTTGACCTCATGTTGCTCACTAAAACTGACTCTTGACATCAATGACAACAAAACTTGCTCATATCTCCAACACACTTTCCTATTTCTTTCTTGTATCTAGATTATATTTTCAAATTCCTTCTTGCATTTCCTTATGATCGTGAATCATTTCCTTTTTACAAAAGCAAATTGCACTTTCCTTTCTTATCTTTAGCTTAGACTTCTCATTTCTTTGGCAATCACATGCTTTGTTTGGTTTGCTTGTTTACTTCATAAGCATAGATCCTAGCTTCTTTCCAAAAAGGCACATAGGACTAGCTTTCTTTTAAAATGCATCTTACTTTAGCCTTTGCTTCCAAAAAGTGCATCTAGGGCTAGATTTCATTTCAAAAAGGCATTTAGTTAGATTTCTTGCTTTATACATCATCATTAGAAAAATAAAACCCACACACACACGTGGTTCAGAACAAACGGTGAGATTGGACTTCATCTCTAATCCATCGTTAGATACTAGTGTGGTAGGAGTTATACCCTCCACCATCTCACGTCCCTAGACACCTAGTAGCCCCATAGGAGTGAGTGGTTTTCTAGACTTCATCATTGAAAAACCCCCAAATTTTGAAACTGGGCTTCTGGATTTTATTACCAAAATTAACCTTTAGAGTGGGATAGGATTATATGCCTTTGTTCACAAGGCTTACATAATTTGTGAACACGATAACTATCATTATTGACTAAGCCTGCTTGAGGGTGAAGCGAAAGAATGGGTATGTCAATAGAAGGTCTTAGATAGTGCCACCTCTTATCGTGAGAGGATATAGTGAGATAATTTTAGCACTTTGAGTTCTCCCCCCATAGGTTATCATTTTACTGTACCTTCCATACAGGTCACCATTTGCATGTAGCTATATTGTTCTATTTTGTGCATCTTTGAGTGTTGCAGGAGGTTCTGTACCGATGACTATCCTAATTTTCTAGAGTATTCACCCCACTACCCATGATTTTGTCTAGGAAGTATCAACATCAAAACACACTAAAATGAATAAAACACTTTATTTTTTGCATTTAGCACTGACTCAAGTTTTGTATTGTTTTCATGATCACAAACTAGTTTCAGTATATTCCACCACACAGTATCTTTTTATTTAGCTATCTATAGTTTGTTACTTATTTGCTTTAATCTTAGTTACAAGTTGAGTTCAAAATTCAAAGTATTATTTCACAATTCCTTTACACATCACATCTAGGACCTCAAACTCTAGTATCTATGTAGTTCTGAAGCTTCACAACATGATATACACCACCATACCTATTGTTACCCGTAGTCGAGTGTGTGAGCAAGTGCAACATATAGAGGAGGCTTCTAGCACCACTTATAGTTAGTCTACCCCTCCTTCATTCACAAATGGGAAATCCACATGCAAACCTGATCTACTCATAGGATTTAATCCACGTTACACACACACATGATATTTCAGGGTGAGACATCCACTTTGAATGAAACCCTTACCACTTCATTCGAAGAAGACCATCCACTTACTCACCCTTCATCATCACCTAATCCACCTTCCATGTTCTATGACAATATGATCTACTCTACTCCAGTACAACCATCTCCTCTATTCACCATAGAAGAGGAGACCCCACCTACATCTCCTACCTTTACGCACCCTTTCTTTCAGAGCCTATCTCAATCTCTATTTGAGAATAACTCCTTATTATTAAATCGTATTCACACTAAGGTTAAATATTTTACCCCTATCATAGGGATTATTTTAGACCCCTTCTCATCCACACCAAGAACCCATATGCCATCCTTCCAATCTACACCACAACAACCCCGCTTACAATAATAGCAAGTACCACCTCCATCATCATACCAACACTCTTCCCAAGAGTCGCAACCATCTTCTTCCCAACAACCATTTTTCCCAGCCTTTGAGGATTTATCCCAACCACCTCCTCAAATGCAACCAATGCAATACCAACAACATAAACCAACCACAAACACCCAATATAGAGTGAACACATTCACCACTCCACCTCCCCAAGCTCCTACTTTGGGAGATTATCCTTCTTTCTCTTCATCCTTCCCATCTACATCTCAAGTAATGGGAGGGTATGCTACCCAATATACCATTCCATATTTGGATACATCTACCTTCTGAGTACCCCTCCTCCTCCTTTTAAGGATCCAACTATAGTATTCTTCCCACCTATGGACCAAGACCCATAGCCTATACCCCTATTACTCCAGGGTACTCCATATGGTTTAGTTTTCCTACATCTTATCCATCAAGACTAAGATAGGTGCCATCCTTTGATACTTCATCTCATACACCTCCTGCATCGTCAATTACAATACCTCCACCATTATCTATAGGGCCTACATTCTTTATGCCTCCTCATTCTTGGTCATCACCTCCCACAGACCAACCATTATAGTAGGCTTAGTCCCAATAGATACCCGTGCCACAACTACACACCCCAAAACCATAATACTATTACCCTTAGCAAATTATTGTTCCACAATCCAATATTCCATTGGTTGCAACATCATATGTTGCTCAACAATCACCTCACTAGGACCAATTGCAATACTTCCCTCCTTAGTATTGGGAAGAACAACAACTCCAATATCCACCACACTCACATGTTCCACCCACCTTCACACCTTCCCCTACACCCTTAGAACCCAAACTTCAACTTTTGCAAGATGAAGTGAATATGCTAAACCTTCACACAAACAAATATGGAACGCAGTAACTGACCTATGATGAACTCTACAATGAACCAGTCCACCCATCAGTGCCAATCCTACTTTATCCCTATCACTTTTGTGTGACCCCAGGAAGCACGTACCTCTACACTACTTGCAATATTATATCAAGTGAAAGACCATAGAACATAGATAACATGGAAATGATAAATAAAGAAAAATCCTTTTATTTATTCAAATTGAATCTGATTACAAATTAGTCCCTCTAAGGGATACCCAGTTCGATATAATAAATTACAAGTGGAATAATGGTGAATATATCCCCCGTAAGGGGACGATGCACTTTTGCAGGCCTCCCAATCTCACACATAAAACTATATGAGGGCTTATAGATGCCTCCTCCTTATTTTTCCTGGAGGGATCTAATGCATTGAATGCCTTGAATCAGTCCTATAAACCTGTAACATGCATGCATAGAAACAAAAATAGAATATAAATAGCACGGGATGCCTCTCATGAAGAGGATTTATTAGTAAATTTGATAAACATGATAAATAAGCATAATATGATTTAAAATGTAGTAGATCTAAGCAATGTACATATGTAAAACTCAAAAATATTAATGTAAATGCATTGCAAGAATCAAATCTATGCTAAAACTAATTAATAAATCAAAAGAAATAATATATCTATGCTAGAACTTAGAAAATAATGTCGAACACCCTGGTCTATGCCTGTGGGCCACTGTCCAAGTTAGCAGCTACAAAATAAATCTCTCCTCGTGAACTAGGGGCTATAGTACTAAGTTCCTCATCTAAAATTGATGTTCAAGGGTTTCCTCTTGTGTTTGGTACACCGGTTGGTAGTGAAGAATAAGTGGATATGAATGCGGGTGCATAGTCGTAACTCAACCAGATAGTCCTTCACTGCTCCTCAAAGGGGGCATGGATCCACTCTCTGATCGGCTAGGACTTCGTTGCATAAAATTTTGATATTCACGGATCTATTATTTTTCTTTGGAAGGTCCATATGTAGAACTCTCTGATTTATATCTAGATCTAGATCTTGGCTTCCTAGAGAAGCCATGCTCCAAATTTACATGTAACTGACCATCCCGAGGGGAAGCATCAATCATTAATTTGCATTGAAGGGGCAGTCAGGAGGAGTTCTAGGAGTTCCACACCAAAATCCACTCACAAGCAATGTAAGGTACAGTTAGACTACATGATCTAGGCCCGTATTCATGGATAGATTGTTTTTTGGTGCTAGCCACTATCGAGAGCAATGGCTAGGTGTGGCCACTCTCAGCTTCAACAACCAGTATTAGCGGCTGCTCTACTTGATAGCGACTAAGCCTAAATGGGCTAGAACTACCCTTTTTGAGTGGTTAAGACCACTGCTAGCTCTTGGAAAGGTCCAAGATCATTCATATGGTCTTTGGATGTGCCCATATGAGTAGTCTCCTAAACATGACGTATTTTAGGTGTCTACAGATACACCTTTTTGTGATGCATTATGAGAAATATAGTGCAAAGCAAAAATAGACCACCTAGAGCCATATTGTAGGGTGTGTGATGATCATTGATATGATTAATATTGGATGTCTCAGTCATGCAGAAGGCACACATCCTAGAATCATTACTTTCAATAGAATAGAAGGCTTAAATTTATAAAATCTTACACTCGTTCATCAGACAATCAGGTAGCTTCAGTGCTACTATAGGCTACAGTGCTCTGTAGATCCGAAAGGAGGAGAGCTACAAATTTAATTGTCATATTTGTTTTCTTTCCTAGAAAAGGGTAAGCTTATGATAGTTTTTGGCAATGATTCTTAAGACAAATACAATTTGACATGATCGAGTGATATTTTGTTGATTTTGATTATGATTTTTGATATTATGACTACCCCCTCAAACGACGAGTTGATGAGGGAAAGAAAATGAAATAAAGTGATGAGTCACTTGATCAAGATAAATGATTTGGACTCTTTTAGAGGTTTGCTTATTTGTTATAGGGCAGGTCCCATTTCAGGTATGATTTCAACCATTTTTAGGAATTGTCCATATTTATCCCACGGAGCGGTTCGATCGCAATGGCCTTATTAGGAAATAAGGATGATAGCAATTCTATTCTAGCTTGTGTTGAATCACTACATTCGATGATTCGCTAAAAAATATCATAGAAGAAATGAAATGATTACCTCATTCTCATGGGGCCGTCCAGCTACCATGGCCTTCTTTAGAATTGAATTGCAACATTTCACTTCAACGGTGACTAATTTGCCCCAAATGGCCTTATGGTAATTTGCTCATCTTTCCAAAATGCATGGATCATAAGTCATTGCAACCACCAAGTGTATAGAGTAAACAACTGAATATGAGGCTCAATTGAGATTTTGTTTTTATTTTATTTTTTTGTTAATTTGGATTTTATAATGTTTTTTGATTTTAATCTATGTGATTTTTTTATATTTATGCATTTTTTATTGTTTTAGACCGATAGGTGTGTTTAATGGCCCATTTTGAGGTGCCTCGTGGTGATATTTTGAGTAAATTTCTCTTTTTTTCCTAGCCACTATCAGATATAGTGGTCCCTAATTGGAACTTCATGGCTACTATCATTTCTAGCAGCCAGAAAGTGTGGGCCACTGATGGTGGTAGCGGTTGAGGCATAAATTGAAAATATAAAGCAACTTTTAGGGTTTGAATTTTCATTATTTTCCAGATGGACATTGCACTTTTGAGCTCTGAGGTGATTGAGATTGATTGTGACCTGGGATGCTGCTGAATTCTAACACCATGGTGAAGCAAGGTGAGGCATCGACAAGCAAAGGAGTCGATGATTCATGGATCTCTCTCAAATCCTAGCTTGTTATTTGTCTTATTAGGTAAAATGAACCTCACTAAGTAATCGATAAATGAACCAAACTAAACCCGTTGGCAATGAACAAAAACCATAAATAGGCTTAGTTTTAGGTTAATTTTAGTGGGTTCTACTTAGTTTTAAGTTTTTCTAATTTTTTTGTTGCTTTTGATCGAGGGCGGACATCATTAGCATGCCGCCTCATGGCTGTTGATGCTTAGAGCGGCCCCTGAATGGCCAAAGAGGGGCCGCTATCACTATCAGCAATCAAATTGAATTCCAAAGGTCAATTTTTTACCGTTGGAAGTTGACCACTATCAGCTTCAACAACCATTGTGTGGCCACTCCTGGCATGAGTGGATATGTGACTTTAGGTTTATTTTTGAATTTTTTGGATTTTTAAGGATTTTAATTGATTTTTTTGAAATTTTGAAGTGTGAATTTTGATTTTTTTGAATGTTTAGGTGCATTTAGCCATTATGCTTGTAGCCTTAGGCTTATCTTGGATAAATTTTGCATCATTTTATTTTATTTCTCCTTTTAGGTTTTAAGTGCATTTAATTTAGGTATTTACTTTACACTCTTAGCTTTTGTCTACGTGGGCTCGGGACCCTAGATTGATTGTGTAGCTTCTACCCTAGATGGATGCCACATATTGGGCTTGGCTTGATTCCCATGACCTCCAGTACATCACTAGGCTTCCAATGATCATGTCGAATTAGGCCTACCTCAGTACTTTGGCCCATAGGTGGGATTCCAAGACTAACACTTTCCATATTCCTACTAGCAAGATGACCATTACACTGAAGGATGTATTTAGGATCTTCTGGATTCCTTTTGATGGAGTCCCCATTGTGTCCTCTCCAACTCATGACAAGGATGTAGTCTTTGCAAGGATTTTTGGAGCACGTGTAGCTACAAAATTTGGTGACTGTTGTCATGGTGGGATCTCTATGGATCGGTGGTACCGAAAGAATATTTTCTCTTGACGACAAATAGTTTTGATGCATGTTATATGTAACATACTTTTACCTGACTACTCTGAAGTGAGGTTCCCATGGAACCTCCTAGCTATTATCCAGGACTTGATGAGTAGTGTGGAGCCCATCATCATGGCTTGGGGGAGTGCACTGTTGGCTTAGTTTTATGATGATCTTTACATGATTCAATAATGTGGACAAGCCAAAATTACTTTCAGCCTACTCCTACAGATATGGGGATGGTAGCACATCAATGTGGACAACCCAAGAGGACTACCTATCAAGATTATGGCTATTGCAAATGCGGCTCAGTGTTATGGAGGCAGGTGGCCTAAAGAGAGAAAGGAGCACAAGAGTTAGTTCTATGCAAGGGAGATTTACCAATATAAAATGACTCTTACTGGCTTGTAGTCCAAGGATATCATTTGGAGGTCCTATCATGAGTGCCCTACCTGGATAGAGGTAGATAGATTCACATATAGTACTAGGCATGATCGATGGATTATTGATCGCAAGGGTAGCATCAGGGAGTTCTTTCACAATTCTAGAGTGCTTTGCCAGTATGGCGTATAGCAAGATGTACCTCTTCAACCAGATATATACAGGTGGGTCACCGTAGAGAGAAATCTTCCATTGCCTCGAGTGACAATAGTTACAGAGGATGATGATCCTCCAATAGTGGATGTCAAAATAGTATATTTTAGGGTGTCTAAGGCATATACCTAGTGGTGGGTTTCGCATCTATGGCAGAGCGATGGCAGCTTAGATTAGGACTGAGATGAGGCAAATACAAGGGAGGATCCTTATGGGCACTAAGTACAAGCCTTAATAGATGACTAGGGGTAGGCCATAGAGAAGTAAGTGGAGGAGTAGATTGATCTCAAGGAGGAGGAGTTAGCTCCAGATAAGTAGGAGTCTCCTATCTAGGTTCAATTGCACCGCATTGAGGTTGAGCTTCAGGTAGCTCAAATTTAGGTCTTATAGTGGAATTCTATAATCATTGGACTTCAAATATAGGTTCAAAGTTTTGAGGAGGAAAGGACCACCTTCCAAACACAAATTAAATTAGCACAGATCAGGATAGATCAGGTTACTACCAAGAGGGATGCTTCCTAGGGATAGGTTGTGCCAGTTACTCCTACTGTACATGGGTCGATAGGTTTGGATCTAGTGTAGAGGTTAGGCACATACAATGTCTCTTGGAGGAGTGCAATACTCAGATTATAGGATATATTGTATTCATTGAATCTTTATAGCTACAAATTAGGATGCTAGGTGCCACTCCTCAGGATAGACCTATAACAGGGAGATCATAGTGAAACATGCTGAGCACATTAGGATAGTCATATTTTTGACCCAGCCATAGGACTAGGACCCATACAGAGTGGACTACAAGGACTAGCTTCCACCATTATCATAGGCATGGAGTCAAGGATGGAGGTGAGGCAGGGGGAACAGGCCCAGGTTGATTACTTTGATTGCATTGAATTTATTTTTGAGTGTAAGGCCAGATGACCTACATGGTTGTAGCTTATGGGAAATTTTGTACCCTTACGTACTTATTTGACACATATATATGATATCAATGTTTTGAGACTCATTATGTATATTTGTATGTTTTTTCTTTTATATTTATGTGATGCAGTTTTATGATTTTATGCTATATGATATGATGTATGACATACATTACCTAAATGATAGATGTATGTTTTAGATGACGTGATCTAGATGCATAGATGGACTACTTATGATGTATGCATTTATGGATGTAGTGCTTATTGTTAAATGCATGTTTAATTTTGATTTTAATTTTATGCATTTGACTCATGTTGTTATGATATGGCACATGAAATATATGAAATGCATTATTTACATTATGATGATCTAATTGTAAATAAACATGTATGTTTTAATCACTTAAAACATAAATAATGAATATGATATGTATTTAACAATCTAATGTATGACACCATAGAATGTATGACAATAATGAATAAATAATAATTCTTATAATAAGAATTAATCATTCAAACATCTAGATGTGAGATGAGATGATGTGATATGTATGTACTTTATTTACAATCTTCTGTAAGTTAAAAGATATACCCAAAATAGTCAGTGGCCGTCTAATTGTCATTGTTGACATTCATCCATTATCTACCCTATTTCATGCACATTGTTTAGTGAGCAAAACCTCCTAAATAAAGTTGATATTTGATAAATGAAATGATTTTTTGCTATTAAGTATTTTTGAGGTCTTCCATGAGACTCAAACACCCTAGTTACTTCATCAAAAGTTGTATACTGACCATACAAATATTTTGAAGGGTAAAGTTCTTGTTATGCAGACCTAGATACTCATTATCCCTGTGTGTGCCAATGAATATATTAGATAAAACATAAGCATACCTTAGTTCCAGGTAGGATTCATGCAACCCATTGCTATATTGGGAATCCTCAAATGTTCATCCTGATCCTAAGTTGGAGTCAATTGGATTAGACCATTAGGCGATACAGGACACCTAAATCTAGCCCTTTTTGCAAATTGCTTTAGATCTTATCCTAATGCTAGGCATGATTCATGCAACCCATTGTTGTATTAGGGATCACTCAATGGTTTCTAGAGATCGACCATTCTAGGGATTCAAGCTCTTCACCTCCTTTTTTTCTTCACATTTACTTGGGGTGCTTGCTCATGCTTAGTGATGAAAATCACTGTTTGTTTTGACTTTTTATTTTTCTTTTGAGCAAGGGATTTTTTATAGTGATGATAATAAAGTTTATTTTGATTTTGAATCTTATTTTGTTTGGTATTTTTTCTTGTATTGATGAAATAAAGGGATTTATTTGGGTAGGGGGGAACATTTCCTTTTTCCAATGATCAAAATCCTAGACCATGTGCATCACAAAATGAGAAAGTAAAAACCTTTCACTTAGGATGCCTAGTACCACTTTGTAGCATTCATATTTTCCTTGTTCCAACTAGGATTTTAGTGTTTTGATTAGTGATAGGATTATGAAATATACCAGGTGCTATCAAAACCAAACCTCATATATCAAAAGTAAAGATAACTTTCTACAAAGTTTGATAAAATCACTAGGTATGGCTGAGTGACCAGAAAACTCAAGTACATCCCTTATAGCAACAGGAAGGGGTTGTGTTTTTCTCTTGGCTGGCATAGGATTATCTGCAAGTCTAACTCTCAAATTATGGTTAATATTTTAAATAGTAAAAGGGTGGAGGAAGTTAATTGGCAGTTGGCCTCTATAGCCATTCAGATTCTCATAATGAGTGAAGAGTTTGAATTTATATCCTTTGTGCACATTCCAAGGGAATGGAATGTGGTTGCTGATTACCTGGCCAAAAGGGCTTCTGAGCTACTGGATCCTTGGAGTATCAATAATTGGGAGAGTCTCTCATCTGGGGAATCTTAATTCCTATGGGAGTTGATCCACAAGGATGTACAGACTTAATATGATTTATTCTTGTTGTCTTTTTTGGGTGTCATTCTAGTCTAGTGATTTTAGCCTGTTTGGTTGTTTATTCGAGTCCTGGTTGGAAGCTCAGTTGTACTCTGTAATCCAGAATTTTTATCAATAAATTTTTACCCCTTTAATTAAAAAAAAATAGGAACGAGTTGTGTTGAAAAATATACTTACACATATGGGTTATGGATGATGATGGATACATGGATGCATGACTGAGATACAAACATGGTGTTGTTTGTAAGATTGAAAATACAGTCTATCCTCATGGGGATGCAAATGGATGCAACATGCCTAAATGTAATGCAATTACATAAATGCAAAATGCAAATGTTTTTGTATTTTTGTAATGTTTTTGAGTTTTATTGATTTTTTATTTTGAATGTTTTTGAATTTTCTTGATTTTAAATTGTTTTTGTGCTTTTGTGTTTTGTTTATGACCAAAGGGATTAAATTTATTTGGAGCCTTTTGTGAGTTTAACCAAAGGGATTTAAGATGCCTTTGGTGTATTTTGTGATTTGACCAAAGGTATTTAAGATGCCTTTGGGGATTTTTGTGTTTTGACCAAAGAGCTTTAAGCTGCCTTTGGGCATTTTTGTGAGTTGACCAAAGGGCTTATGATGCCTTTGGGGATTTTTGTGATTTTACCAAAGGGCTTATGATGCCTTTGGAGTCTTTTGTGATTTGACCAAAGGGCTTATGATGCATTTGGGGCTTTTTTTGAGTTGACCAAAGGTGCCATGCTACCTTTGGAGCCTTTTGTGAGTTGACCAAAGGTGCTATGCTACCTTTGGAGCCTTTTGTGAGTTGACCAAAGGTGCCATGCTACCTTTGGAGCCTTTTGTGATTTGACCAAAGGGCTTTAAGATGCCTTTGGAGCCTTTTATTTTTGCAGTTTTCTATTGTTTTTATGATTTTGAAATTTTTGAATGTTTTTGATATTTTTGACATTTATTTGAATGTTTTTGCATTTTTTTGTGCTTATGTGTAAAATTCCCTTAGATGGATAATTTTGAGAGGCTCTGTCTCCTCAATCCATTATAATTATGTTAGGTGATATGCCCCAGATCCAATCTTATCAAATATGATATAAGGACCTATCCAATTGGCCATAAATTTATCTCATAGGTGCGGGGGCAGATTTGAGTTATGTTGGTTCTCTTTAAGCACAAGATCCCCAACCTTAAAGTCTCTCAGGTGGAATTTATTATTATAAGCTTGTGTTAGATGATCTTGGTAAATGCGAAGATGATCAAGAGCATTAATGTGACATTCATACAGAAGGGTCAATTGATCCAAGTGAGCTTGCCACGTAGTGTCATCATTGATGAACTCTTTCAATGTGATGCGTAATGTTGAAATTTCTAATTCTAAGGGCATAATGGCCTCATCACCATATACAAGCGAGAACGATGTTGCACCAATGGGCATCTGCACGCTAGTATTGTAATTCCATAATGCAAGGGGTAATTGTAGATGCCAATCCTTATGATTTTCTTTCACCATATTCTTTAATATGGCTACTATTGTCTTGTTTGAGGCCTCTGCTTGCTCGTTTCCTTATGGATAGTATGGTGTCACAAAAATATGTTGAATATTGTATTTGGACATTAAAGCCTACATATTTTTATTCTTGAATGATAGACCATTATTCGAGATTATTTTTGGTGGCACCTCAAAGCGATAGATGATATTGTGAAGTATGAACTCCACAATTCGTGGTCCAATTGTCAATGTCAATGGAACTGCTTCCGCCCATTTGGTGAAGTACTCAGTGGCTGTTAAGATAAGAGTGTGTCAACCTAAGTACAGGGGAGAGATATTTCCAATTAGATAAAAATCCCACTGAGCAAATGACCAAATTGCCTGAATGGGCTATACGACCAAAGATGGCAGGTGTGTTAGATTTGCATGATGTTGACATTTAATGTATTTCTTGACATACTTGCAACAATCCTTCTCCATGGTGGGCTAGTAGTAACCCATTCGAAGGATGTGCTTGAAAATGGCCATGCCACTAAAGTGGCCACCACATGTACCATTGTGAGCTTGTGAAATTTTCCAAGTTGATTCTTGGAGCTCTAGACAACGAAGGAGAACTCCATCATAGCTTCAACGATACAATATGCCTCCTATCAAGATATATCTTGTTTCTTTTTGTTTTAATGCTCATTTTTCAACATGCGATAGTACCTATGGGACAATTACAAGTTTCAATAAATCTTGTAGTTGGGATAGCCAATCTTAAAAAGCTACATCCATGATAGATAAGATGACTTGTTTCTCCTACGATTTGATGTGCACAAATGCAGATTGAGAAATAACCTTGTGGTGAATTATGGTACCATTCCCCATAGGACCTTGTGAGATAAAGGATCCCCAAGGTGCTTTATTTAAAATTATCTAGCTTTACAAAACTAGCCATGGTATGGTTCTATATGAATCACGTTGACTGATTATTTGTTATCAAAAGCCTCATGTTGTATCGTTGAGTGTGAGAGTATTTTGACATGAATGGTAGTGAAATCAATAGATAGGTTCTGAGGAATCAAGGATCCCAAATATGCCATAGTGTTTGCAAATCTGTTTGATGTGTGAGGGATTGCCTCGATGTTATACCATTCTAGTTGGACTAGATAGGTGTCAAAAAGCTCCTTGTAAGATTTTAGGATTGTATCCCTACATTGAAATAGTCCCTTAACTTGGTTAACTATGAGGAGGGAATCATCGAAGATATTTAGCCTTTTGATCTTCATAGCGATGGCTGTTTAGAGACCCAATATTAGGGTCTTGTACTCGGTGTTGTTATTCATGCAAGGAAAATCTAGCTTAAATGACAAGGGCATTGGAGCACCTTGCAACATGAAGACCATGATCCCTACACCACCTCCTTACTCACACTTTGAACCATTAAATAACAAAGTCATGTTAACTTTGATTTCAGTTCTTTGGGTTTGGATGCTTCTGATAATGCAAATACTACATTATCAAGAAGTTCTATGGTGAGGGGCCTAATATTCTAAAGATGTACCTTAGCTAGTTGATTAGCTATGACTTATCCCTTGATGGAGTTTTGGCTTATGAATTCCAAGTAAAATTTTTTTAATAGCATGATCCACTTTACAGTGTGTGTATTATGATATGTCTTGCTTATCATATACTACAAAGGATTTTGTTTGGATATTACATACGTCGTATGGATCAACATGTAGTGGCACAATTTCTTGGTTGCAAAGACCACTGCTAAGCATAGCTTTTATATGCATGTGTATCCTATCTCGTAGCTCACTAAGGTGCGATTGATGTAATATATCACTTGTTCTTTGTCTTGCACATTCTTTTGAGCCAACATGGTGCCTAAAGCAAAATCGATAGTGGATATATATAGCAAGAATGGCACGTCTAGCCTTGATGGAGCTAGGATTTGTGGCATTACCAAATACTTCTTGATTTCAGTAAATACTTGCTAAAATTTGGTGTCCCACTAGAATGGGACTCCCTTGTGTACTAGTCAATTCATGGATCGACATTTTTCTGATAGTTGTGTGATGAATCACTTTATGGATTCTACTTTGCCTTGTAAGCTTCTTAACTCTTTTATGTTAGTGGGTGGGGCTATTTTTAGGATAGCCTTTACCTTTACTGGGTCTACTTCGATACCTCATTTAGAAATAATGAATCCCAAGAGTTTTCTAGATGTTACATCAAAGATGCACTTCTCGGTATTCAACCTAACATTATGTCCAATCAGGTGATCGAAGACCTTTCTGAGGGTCTCGACATGCTCTTCACATAGTAATGACTTGGCCAATAAGTCATCGATGTAGTCTTCTAAGATCTTGTGCATGTAGTCATGGAAAATGTATGTCATAGCCCATTGATATGTGGAACTAGAATTTTTAAGACCAAATGGCATCACTTTGTAGCAAAATGTTCCCCATGGAGTGGTGAATACAATTTTATGCTAGTCTTCAGGTTTAATCCGAACCTTATTGTAACCAAAAAAATTTTCCATTAGGGAGAGCATCTCATAACCTGTAGTTGCATCTACAAGAGTGGATAAAAATAATGAATCCTTTGGTGTTGCCTTATTGATATCCTTGAAATCTATGCAAATACAGATTCTTCCATCAGGTTTTCCTACGGGCACCATGTTTGATACCCATTCTGCATAATCAATGGAAATAATAAAGACTACATCCAACAATTTTTGCAATTCATTCTTTACCATCAAAGCGATGGTTGGATGCATCTTTTTGAGTATTTTATTGACTAGTTTATTTATGGGATCTAGCAAAATATTATGAACAACCAATTTTGGATCTATTCCTGACATATATTTGTAGATCCAAACGAAGATATTTGGTCTCTCTTTCAAAAGAGGAATAATGATGGCCTGCTCTTCTAGAGATAAGCTTTCTCCAAACTTGAATTTATTTGGATGAGAAGGATCATCACTGATGTCCACATTGAAAGTATCCTCTATTGCCATATGTGACCCCTCCTCAATATGGTGAGGAGTGCAGATTAAGTGGATATCATATGCTATATTTAAAGGTCCCACTGAATTAGGGTCAAAACCAGTGTGATAGACATCATGTGTGCAACCTGGTGCAAAATGGAACGGTTGTAGCATCTCTTCATCAAGGAAGAAATATTTAGGCTCTAGGGGTGAATCATCATGATATCAATTAATAGCATCTAAGTTAATACATAATGGTTTTGAAGGATCTATTGGGTTATGGAGTGGAGTGGTCAAATCAATGGAGATCATGTTGATGGATGGGATGAAATCTCTAGGACCACGTGGGTGAAACTTTGTATTGGTGTTTTGCCTTCTATACTCACAATGAGGCTCTGGGGGCATAGGGATCTTAGGATCCAGTCTATGGATAGATGATATGATGAGATCATTAGGCTAAAATAGCTCTCTAAATGTAGGAAGATCCAAGTTGACCATACGATTAATGATGTCTAGGTTTATTGGTCTCCCCAAGAAGTGAAGATCAGGATCTATGGTGTGAATTATCACCTCTCTTTCAATAAGCATATTGAATTGATGTAAGTTATGAGGCCCAAGATAAGCCATATTTATCTCATCCTTGTAGTCATCATCGCTTATGAAGAAACCCTTATTATTGCCCACTAGAATTAGATAGTGACTCATCTATTGATACCTAAGATACGCCATATCAATTCTCATCTTCATAATCATTGTCACTTATGAAGAATCCATTAGCATTTATTTCTAGCCCTACAATATGGTATGCATGTCTAGGCCCATGGTAGGCCATCTTAGTTGAGTCCTCTAACTCATAGCCACTCTCATCCAAAATATATCTGCTCTCTATGTTTCTAGACCAAGTGAGGTTTTGCAAATACCGAGGCCCATGATAAGCCAAGCTAATTTCATATTCATCCTCACTTGAGACATACTCATTTTTCTCTCACTCATAACCATGGATTGGTTCATCCTCCCATAGGATGATTCTTTATGGACATGCTTTGAGAGAGAAATTAGGGTGATACTCATCGGGTGGTTCGATATTTACCATAGACACCCATCCATCACCTAAGTAGTTTTTGCTAGGGGGTTGGTAGGGATTCTAGTCAAATTCTTCCCTAAACCCTAAGCTCAGCCTATCTAGGATAGCTACTAATGAATCATCATGGCTTTGTATTTGGTACCCTAGATCCCACCTATCAGTAGGTAGTTGGTATTACAGCTGGAACAGAAGTCGATACCCTTGCTTGTATAGACCTAAGCCATAGCCATGCCAATGGCATAATTCAATGTACCTTAGAGAAAAATTAGGATTTAACAAGTAATAAACATTTGTGGTGAATGGTGCATCCTCATCCTCTTCAATATCAGAATTATTATGGGTATAGTCTAAACTAGCATATATGAAGTTGGTTTGGTTAGGGGGAATCCCTAATGGAACCATTGTCCCTACTGGTATATTTGGGACTCTTGGCCATCCCATGTCTTGTGCAAACTCAGTAATAGGTGTGAAATTCATGTTCTACACAATATATTCACCTAACCCTATGTTGGCTATGTGAACTATTACCTATGATGTAGATGATGCTATTGATGAAGCAGGCGAGGTAGGATGAGGTATCTCCTCGACTATGTCTTGGGAATCTCCCTCCATTGGATTTGGAATTTTTGTAGCTACTATAGTTGGAAGATCTTTAGGTCCTTCCTTCACTAGGGGTGCTTTTAGCTTCTAAGAGTCCTTTGCCTTGGACATTATGGGTTTCTCAAAAGCACCAATAGATTTAGATGTAGGAGGTTGTTTTGATGTGGATGGGTCATCTTGCACTGATTTTATCTTATTTTTTGGTTGCATGGTCGAGGATGAAGGTCTTATATATAGATGTTTTGATGGAAGGACAAAGTTCTATGGCAAGTCGACCTGATGCATGTATTTAAATGACTCTTCATGTAATGGAGCCACATGCACTTGTCCCTTGTGCACATACTTGAAGCATTGGTGTAATATTGAGGGAACGCACTGCATGTCCCTTATCCAGGGATGCCATAGGAGGATGTTGTACTACATTGCCCCTTCCAATATGTGACACATCACAGGGATGGTTTTATTCCCTACCTTTATAGGAAAAACAACTATACCCACTATGGAGCATAGTTCATCATTAAAAGATCTTAATGTATAGGAGGTCAGGATAATGTTGGACCTAGGAATTTTTAGGTACCCTATAGCATTTTTTGTGATATTGTTGATTGACGAGCCCATGTCAATTAGAACCCAATTGAAGGGTATGTCATTGATTAACATGATATGCAGAGGTGGGTCTCCTATAGTAGTATTAACTTCCTTAATTTCATGATCATAGAAATGGATCACAGGCTCTTGGCACTGCTACACTTGCCCCACAAAGTGTGTGAATGCATATGTGTTATGGGGATGGAGTTCGATCGATACCAAGATCTCTATCAAAGTCTCCCTGTGCCTAGGAGATTATTGTATGAACTCATAGATTGACAACTTGGTTGGATTTATTTATAGATTTTAATCTAGTCTACTCTGGATAGTTACCATAGGTCACACTGATGGACTTGGAGGATTGTTTTGCACCTATCTCTATCGAGGTACAACTAGTAAATGAATAGGAGATGTTGGAGGCTTTGGTTGACCATATCATTGTCTCCTAGTTTCCATGTTGACTATCTCAACCATTTTGATGCACCCCTGAGTGGGAGGTTTGACTCAGACTTGGTTCACTTTAGTGCCCTGATATTTGGGGGCCTCATAATTTGGCAGTGCGTTCCTAAATTTGCCCATGTCTCTATTATCAGGTGATAATAGATTGTCAACTTTTAGCTCACCCTTCTCAATCATGTTTTGCATAATATTTTTAAATTCAATGCATGTTTCAATGTCATGCCCCTATATTATATGATATAGGTAGTACTGGTCTTCCCTATATTCCTTGGGCTTGGGATGATTAGGGTCCCAAAGTTGTACATCAAGAAATATGATTCTTTGTACCTCACTTAACTAATTAAATATCGATTATATCAATTAAGATAGAGGTATGAAATAACGAGGTGGCTGATATTCCTTATTTTAACCCTGGTTGTTCTTTGGGTTGTAATTGGCTAGCAGGGTGTGAGCTTGATAGTTCTATGGTTTTTGGCCATTGCCTCCCTTTAGCATGCTTAAAAAAACCTGGTTGACTTGAGCAAGCTTGGCCTGCTTCTATTGATTCTTGTTGCAATTGGTATTATTCCACTCCTTGTTTTAGAGCTTGAGGTATCCTTCATCAACCTTTATATTCTCTATAATATTGGATTGATCCAAGGCTTCATCAAATATTTCATACTGCTGCAGTTGCAATAGCAACAAGATGTGTTTTGCGTAGCTCTTTGTGAACATTCAGGTGAGTTATTCAATAGGAATGGAGAATGGTAGTTTTACCATTATTTTTCTCCACCTGTTCCCATAATCCATAACTAGCTCATCATTATATTGCTTCAAGTTATCCAGATCATACAATTTTTCCTTCTTATTGATGCCGAAGGAGAAGAATTCAAGAAATACATTCACCAGTTGCTCAAAGCTGATGAAGTTGTGCTTGGGTAGCTGATTTAACCATTGAGTTGCTATGCCCGATAAAATCATGATGAACATCATTAGAATTAGGGCATCATCATGCTTAAGCTAGAATTACATGTTCATGAAATTTGTAACATGTTCTTGCATGTCTTCCTCCCATTTTAACTCATCTAGCCTAGGCATCTCAAAGTGCCTAGGGTATGTAGGACTTGGTACTGAGGGGCACAAAGTTTGGTTGTGTATTTTCCTCAAAGTTGGATTTTGCCTAACCATGTCCTGCTTCTTGAGATATTTGACTCTCTTAGTGATTATTTGGCATACCTTCAAAGAAATAATCTCATGTGCTTGAAGGTTTACTCATGGTGGTAAGGGAGGTAATCATCTGTTTACCCGATTTGGGCATCTGTATTCATCCCCCATGACCATGAATGGAGGTTCAGGATATGTCTACTCCTGATATTCCATCTCTACTTATTCATCATTAAGTTATATCTATTCTGTATCCAGGTGTTGTTGATGCTCTGGGGTATGGTGAGTGTGCTCATCTCTTTGTCTAGTGCATCTCTCATGTTGAGAATTGACATGTCTATCATGTTGGTATTTCTCACCACCTATGTGTAGGTTGACTCAAGCCAACCTATCCACTTGATCTTCATTCTTAGCCCTTTCCTCTCCCAAGCATTTCTCATGAAGTCATAGATACCTTTTCCTTCATTCTTCTTGCTCGAGATTTTCCATACTCTCTCGCTTAGCACATAGTGCTTCTAACTTACGTATGCAGTTGGACTGACCTGCCACTGAAGGTTCATGCCTCTCTAACTCTATGCAAGGAGTTCTAATGGATAAGCTTCTCGAAGAGGCTCCTACTATGTTCTTGCTCTTGTCTATCATGGTGACTTGTTCTGTGTATAGTGATCTGTTTTGTGTACCCCCATGGTTAGAGGTAGCATATGTGTTGTGGGGCCACTTTGAAGATTTCCCTATCTCATTAGTGTACCTTGTGGTTATGCTACATAAAATTCCTAAGATAGAATGCATAGTAGAAATGCTTCTTTGAGCTGGTCTCGAGGGAACTTGATACAACTCACCAAGATGTCTGGTCTTCCATGACTGGTCCTATGGAGTCCCATTAGTACCAATGAGATTATAATCTAGGGGTAGCCTCCCATATTTAGGGAGTATATAATATCTTGGTCTACGATTTGGTGCAGGTCTAGTGTCTTACCCCTCAATGGGTTGATCTATCCTAAGTGTGTCACGTGAAGTTTGGGGCCTTGTAGCCCCTCCATGTCTATGTGATTATGAAGGCCTTGATGCCTCTGCATGTCTATGTGATGATGGATGTCTTTAGGCCTTTGCATTTATATGTGATGATGGAGGCCTTGAGGCCTCTGCATGTCTATGTGATGATGGATGTCTTGATGCCTCCACATGTCTATGTGATGATGGAGGTCTTGATGCCTCTGCATGTCTATGTGATGAGGGAGGTCTTGATTCCTCCTCATGTCTATGTGATGAGGGAGGCATTGAGGCACCCACATGCCTACCATGAGAGGAACTAGGGTATGGCTCTCTCATTAGGATTTCTTGAGGAGTCCCCCCAAGGGTTGAGTTGCTACCCCTAAGACTTGTTGGACTATGTCCAACAACACTGTGGGTGGGCGTCTCAACATTACTGTGACTATGAGTATGTGGAGCATCAATTTATACCTTGGTGTTGGACCGAGGATGGTTTCTCCATGTGTATACCATGATCACTATGAATTATATTCTTATGTCAATTTCAAACCACACAAGCAAAGCACACAAATGTTTATCTCATTTAAGTATTAATGTGTGTTCCCTAAGCTATTTTGTGTGTTTTGATGTGTTGTTTGTAAATAAGACCTTGTGTCACATATTTTTCCCTTGTTGAATGGTATTCTTGTGTTTAAGTGGATTTCACTTATATACTCATAGCTCGACAACTTGATGGTGAAGTCCAGGTCATGTAATACAACCTATAATGTATGGTAATGAAGTCCACACATGGTTAGGGAGCATATGTCCTTCCAATACTCACCTAGTTCACCCTTAGTCAGTGATATACCTCTCTAAAGAGATATACATACAAATTTCCCATGGGTTATGATGGATCTTGGAGCTGGTATTAGCAAATAATAATAGGTACACAGGATTTGAGGCAATGGGTGGAGATGAAAGAAACCTCACTGGTCTCTACTAGTGGTTGGTCATGACCTCCAACTCACTAGCATTAAATTGATACGTGGTGTGTGGGGTTCTTTTTAGAATTTTTATGTAATGGAAAGTGATGCATCAACCAAAATTTATGATTATTTCCCTATATTCCTAAAAAGAACATTTGATTTTAGAAAGTGCATATCTAATTGATCTAAATGACTTTAATACAATACACTTTCTACTTTATGAAGTAACGACCTCTACCTGGGCCACATGCAAGCAAAATTAAACACACAAGAGCCTAGACCACTAGAGACTAGGGAAAACCTTGAAAATAGAGGTTCTCTATTCCTAGTAGTGACTAAAGAAAAGCTAAAAAAATCTAAGAAACTTCAAATACATTTTATTCCATATTTATTATGTTTCCTTAATAAAAAAATATGATTTTACTTATTGTTTTCTAAAAATAAATTGCAGATAGAGAAAGATATAAAATTAGGGAGTAGCACCAACCTAAAATCCTTGTCTGATTATGAAAGGGATGCCCTATGATACACTTTTCTACTAGATGCTATCAACCAGAGTGGCTATTTCTGGCCACTGACTTCAAGAGCAGTCAAGCTCTACTGGCCAATTTCAACTAGAGTGGCTAAACCTGCACACAAAAACAACATAAAAATATCAGCAATACGGTCAAAAAAATAAAAACAGGTGGGGGTCCCATTGTGATCACCATCTATGCAATTCCAAGAAGCATGTACCTCTACACTACTTGCAATATTATATCAAATGAAATACTATAGAACACAGATAACACAAAAATAACAAATAAATAAAGATCCTTTTCTTTATTCAAATTGAATCCAATTACAAATCGGTCCCTCTTAGGGATACATATTTCGATGCAATAAATTACAAGTAGAATAATGATGAATATATCCCCCACAAGGGGATGATGCACTTCTACAGGCCTCCCAATATTGCACAAAAAACTGTATGAGGGCTTATAGATGCCTCCTTATTTTTCTTGGAGGGATATTATGCACTGAATATCTTGAATCAGTCCTGTAAACCTATAACATGCATGCATAGAAATAACAATAGGATATCAATAGTACAGTATGCCTCTCATGAAGAGGATTTATTAGAAAATTTGATAAACATGATAAATAAGTGTAATATGGTTTAAAATGTACTAGATCTAAGTAATGTACGTATGTAAAACCCAAAAATATTAATGTAAATGTATTACAAGAATTAGATCTATGCTAAAACTAATTAATAAATCAAAAGCAATAAAAAATTTATGCTAGAACTTAGAAAATAATGTCTAACACCTTGGGCTATGCTTGCGGGCCACTATCCAGGATAGCAGTCATAAAATGAAGCTCTCCTCCTTGCAAACCAGAGGCTATAGCACTAAGTTCCTCATCCAAAATTGATGTTCAAGGATCACCTATTGTGTCTAGTACACTAGTTGGTGGTGAATAATAAGTGGATCTAATAGTCATAACTTATCCAAATAGCACTTCACTACTCCTCAAAGGGTTGTGGATCCACTCTTCGATTGGCTAGGGCTTCACTACATAAAATTATGATAGTCATAGATCTATTATTTTGCTTTGGAAGGTCCATATGTAGACCTCTCTGATTTAGATCTAGATTTGGATCTTGGCTTCCTAAATAACCCAAGCTCCAAATTTGCATGCAACTAACCATCCTGGGGGGAAGCATCAGTCATAAATTTGCATTAAAGGAGCATTTAGGAGGAACTCTAGGATTTCCACACCAAAATACACCTGCAAGCAATGCAAGGTGCAGTCAGGTTGTGTGATCTAGGTTCGTATTCATGGCTAGACTATGTTTTGGTGCTAGCCATTATCGAGAGCAACATAAAGATGTGGTTTCTCTCAGCTTCAATGGCCAGTGTTGGCAGATTCTCTGCTTGATAGTGGCTAAGTCTGAATGGGCTAGAACTACCCTTTTTGAGTGGTTAAGACCACTACTAGCTCTTGGAAAGGTCTAAGATCATTCATATGGTCTTCAAATGTGCCCATATGAGTAGTATCATAAACATGATGTATTTTAGGTATCTACAACTTTGAGATCCCAAATTTTGATAAATACAAGGGTAAGGAAGATCCTAGAGAACATGTGAGCAACTACCACTCAGCTTACTACCAGCTTCATAGTAGAAATCCCCTCATATTATGTACATTATCCCTTTCACTTGGGGGACAACCTTAGACTGGTAAAACATGCTCCCGCACCATAGCCAGTATACCTTCAAACAATTGGCCAACTCCTTTCTGGAACACTTTTCCATAAACATTAAAAAGAAAACCAAATTTTTAGACATCTATGCCCTATTATAGGCATATGATGAACCTACTACCGATTTTGTCTCATGATGGAGATAAATCTATAGACACCTAAAACACGTCATGTTTAGAAGACTACACATATGGGAATATCTGAAGACCATATGAATGATCTTGGGTCTTTCCAAAAGCTAGCAATGGTTCTAACCACTCACAAGGGGCAGTTTTAACCCATTCAAGCATGGATGCTATCGACCAAAGTGAATGCCAACATAGGCCACTGAAGCTCATAGAATCCATTACTAGCCATTGCTTTGGATAGTGGCTAGCACTAAAACATAGACTAGCCATGAATGAGGGCCCAAATCATGGATAGTGATGGCAATTGTATGGTTTTTGGTGTGGATCTCCTAGAGCTCTTCCTGATTGCATGTAAATCTATGAAAAAGCCTTCCCCTCTAACGGTCAGTTACATGCAGATCTGGACCTTGGATTCTCCAAGAATCCAAGATCTAGATCTGGGAGGTCTACATATGCATCCTTCCAAGAACAATAAAGGATACTAAAATAATATTTTTTATGCAACGAAGTCCTAGGAAATTGGAGAGTGATTCTACCCCCCTTGAGGAGTAATGAAGTGATTTCCGATTGAGCAATGACAATGCATCATTCAAGCATTCAGTTCAATACAATTTTACCATCAATCCATATTGAGACATGAAGGTAATCCTTGAACATCAATTCATATGAGGGATTGAGTGTCACAACCCCTGGTTCAGGAGGTAAAACATCATATTTTCACAACCGCTATCTTTGATAGTGGCCTACAAGCATGACCACTCTGAGCGATAGTGGCTAGGATTTAAGGAATTATTTCCTAAATTTTTAGCATATATTTATTACTTCTTTGTTTTATCATATTATATTAGCATAGATCTATCTTTTCCATTGCATTTGTATGGTGATTCCTAAGTTATTGATGCATTTATGCTTATCCTTGTATTTTTATGCTTTCATCATGCCTTTATGTCATTTCATGTAGATATTCAAAGGGAGACTCATCATGAGAGGAAAAATATGCTATTGATCATTCTATTTCATTTCCTAACCACATATCACAGGTTCTTGGACTAGTTCAAAGTATATTTGGCATCAAATCCCTCTGAGCAAGTGAGAAGAAGGCATCAATAAGCCCTTGAGAAAATTTATGTCAACTCCAAGAGGTCTATAGAGTGCACCATCCCCTTTTAGGGGCCCATTTCTACTTGTAATCATTGTATCAAATATTTGGTATCCCTAAGAGGGACCTATCTATAACTGGATTTCAACATGAATTAATGAAAATATATCTTATGTTTTTTTAATTCATTGTATTTCATGCTTTCATGGTTTTATGCTTTATATGATGATGTAAATAGATTAGGTGTATGCTTTTTAGGATCGTATAGATGGTGATCATGGTGGGATGCCCACCCTTTTTTTTTTGTTTAAGCTGATTTGCTAATATTTACATGTTTTCTATGTGTAGGTGCAGTCGTTCTGGTCGATAACGACTAGCAGATTTTAGCCACTTTTGAAGACATCGATCTATCATGACCACTCTAATCGGTAGTAGATAGAAGAAAACATACAATAGAAGACATTCGGGACATCAACAGACTTGTATTCCAGGTTGGTGGGATTCATCGTAATTTTATGCTTTTTTGTCTATGTTAAATTTCTAGAATGCAGTAGAGAATTTTATTTTAATTAGAAAACATAGATAAAATTAAAAGGAAAAATGCATGATTTTCTTAAGTTTTTTTCTAGCCATCGCTAGGAACACCGAAATTTTGATTTCAAATCCACCCTAGTATTCAACAATCTAGGTTTTCTTGTAGATATTGCTTGCTTGGGGCCCAGCTAGAGGTCATTGCTTCATAAAATAACAATGCATTCTCTAAAAAACATGTAATCATGTAGATGCACATTTTTCTAAAAATGAAACATTTATTTTTAGGCATATAGGAAAGAGCATGAGTGTTTCATGATGCATTATTTTTCTCTATGCAAAAATTTAAAAAGAACACTCACACACCATGTCTAAACATTCGTGAGTTGGAATTCACACCCAACCACTAGCAGAGTTCAAAAACAATGGATTTCATCTCCACCCATTGGATCAAATCCTACGAACCCATTTTATTTATCCAATACCAGATCCAAGAACTAACATAGCCTAGAAATTTGCATGTACTTCTCTTCAGAGGGTATGACGCTGACCAGGTGAGACTAGGTGAGGATTTGGCAGGACTTGTGCTCCTTAACCAGGTGTGGACTTCATCACCACACTTTGGTGGATTTACGTGACAAAAATTTCATTGTTGATTGTTGATCTGTGATCATATAGGTGAAATATCTTAAAATATTCAAGCATTACATCAACAAATGTCAAAACATGATGAGAGTCATTTAAGAAATCAACAAATAAAAAACACACTAAACAAGTTTTAGGGCACAAATCTAATCCTTAAATGAGATAATCATATTGTCTACATTGTGTGTCTATTTTTTGTTTTGGTAATAAACATCAAATCCTACCATCTAGGAGCAAACCCTATTTTCTCAAAAAAAAAAGTTATGTTGGTTTTATGATTACTCTATTTTCGAAGCCAAAAAATAGGCAAAAAATGCACTAAAACGGTCATAGAACGGTCTAGACAACTCCAAAAATTTCCAAATTTATTTTGTTGTCTTAGTTAACCCCTTGTGCACCTCTCACAAAAATTTTGAGTCCTAACTCTTCATTCTTCAAAATTTTCCAAAAATTCCTAAAAGTGGGCATTTTCCCACAAGCCCCGGTTGGCCAATTATTTCAAAAATACAAATTTTTGACCCAAAAGTAAAATTTTGGAGCTCTATCCTATTGTGATCAGCTTGTCGCACTAATAATTTTTGTATATAACACTTACAACTTTTTTTGGAAGCCAAAATGATTTTCAAATGGTCGGGGGACCTTCCATGCTAAGCAAGACCTCCATTCTAGAGAGGGAATCAGGTTACATAACCAATGAATATTTCCAAAATCAATCTAGAGGACATGGCCATCCCTGAATGGCATCCCAATTTTTATCATAACATAAATACCATCCATAGGGGGTCAAACCTTCAAGAGAGACCTATTAGGGAGGCACCCACAAGTCCTCCAAGAAACCTTCCTGACTGGAACACCTTGATAGAATTCTATATAAGGAAAAATCCACCCACTGATGGGCCTAGTAGTTCAATGTCATAGGTTCACATCCCAAATTTCTCTATACATCAATCAAAAAATGAACATGAGCATACACCATGGCCTAGCTTGGGTGAGCAAACCACCCCATCTGGTCGAGCAAGCCACCCCCTACTCCTCATAGAGAGCATTATATGTAATATAAATATACAGAGCTTACATCTAATACTAAATATGTGGTATTCCTCATAGATGAGTAAGAGGACCCAAGTCACCCTCCTACTCCTCGTGAAGAGTAATTGGGGCAACCAAGTTGTGTATTTGCATTGTCAAACTATACAGAGCCTACTCATAAACTAGAGTATTAGGTCAATGCAACCTTTAGGGAGTTTGTAAAATAAGTAATAGATCCTAATAGAGGTAAAATATATGATAAACCTATTTGTATTTCAAATACGAGGGTACATAGCCCTCATACAGCTAAACAACAAGATCATACTCATCAGGCACTAAGGCCATAGTTTAACCAACAACAATGTGTGGATCAACTCTAGTTGGATCAACAATAGTTAAATAAATAAGGGGTGGACTCACAACAAGCACACCTACAAAGGTTGTATCAATGAAAGATACAAGAACAACAAAATATACAACAAGAGCAAGTGCAAAATGCATTACATAAAGTGGTTCTTACACCTATCACCTAGAGGATGCAATAATGCATAAGGATTCTAGTGCAATCTTGAGGTTTTTCCTCTTGTACACACCAAAATCATGTTCAACATCAAAGGCCATTATCTGGTTATCATCAAGAACCTCATACTCCTCAATAGTACCAAGATCAATACGATGAGGAATCATATGGAGAGTCCCAATGGGAAAATCAATAAGAAGTAGATGCTTACCCTGAATCCAATTACGATGAGGGAGCTAATAATTATAATTATCATCCACCTCAACATCAAAAGCAACCTCCTTTGCCTAATCAAGGGTGATGAGAGGAAGATCATATCATTTCATCAGGACCATACAAAGCACTAGCTAATCGGATAAATGCATTTGAAAAAAAATCAAAAATTAGTTTATCAAAAACCTATGCTAAAGTAGCTCAACAATAAGCCTTTGCATCCATCAGTGTCATCATCGATATACCCACCAAATTTCAAGATGCCTACACCTAAAAATTTTAAATATGACGAAGAAGCACAAGAGCACATGACAATCTTCATCAATATGTGCTTCCATTTTCAATAAAATGACCCTTGATGTTAAGAATATTTCTTACAACATTAGCTGGGGATGCTTTGGAATGGTCTAATCATCTACCATATCATAGCATAAAAACCTTTGAGCAATTGGATGAGCTATTCCTGCAATATTTTGCCTTTAGTTCTAAGGAAACGACAAACTTGATTGACTTGGATAGCCTTCGTCAACTTGATGATGAGATAGTAATTGAGTATGGTAATAAATGGAGGAAGGTGATGCCAAAATTACCTTTCACTTTACCCATAATAGAGCTCATTCAGATGTTTACGAGAAGTTGTTCAAAATAAATCTCCCTTCTCTTGCAATTACAATAGTATCAAACATTTAAGGAGGCCTTAGCACAGGCCAAGGTCATTGAGGACATCAAGTTCCAAAAGGGTGATATTCAACTCCACAAAAAGGAATGTCCAAACAAGAATATTATAGGTGGCAACATGCAACAAAAGGAGACCCCAATCCATCAAGTTGTTTTGAGTATCCAAAAATCCTCAAACCAGGTCACACCATCACAACTACCATTGCAACATAATTACCAATCTCAGCCTCCTTTGGCCTAAAATAATATACAAAAAAATAAAGGACAAGGCCAATAACATCGACCACAACAATAATATACTAATTTTCCAGAGACATTAGCATATATTTGATTGATTATCTGCAACACAAAAAATCAATCTTTCAAAGATCCATCCATTGAAACCTAATAAGCATAGATCAAAGGCACATAGGTAAAATATATATTGTGTTTACCATCGACAAAGTGATCATGACATCCATACATGTTATCCCTTTAGAGATTTAGTGCAGTATATGATCGAGAGGCAATAACTTTAGATATGAGTCTTCCATGACCCCTTGCCCATACATGAAGCAAACATAATACCTACCAATCAAGTCGAGCCACCTAATCAGGTGCACTTTAATCTACTTCCCCAAGAGTTTTTGGGAATGATCAATATTGTAACAGAGAACCAAGAATATCAAAATTGATCTACACATCCTATGGCATCATCCAATGTTTCACCTTTACTCGTCTCATCTCAGTGGGACATTGGCACTGCGTAAAATTACACATCATAGCAAGGGAGATCAGTTGCTACTACTCCTCCTAGCCAAGCCAATCACAGTACATCAAACATAATGCACATTGGGGGTCTTCAAGGTGTCACACCTTCCCCATCATCCACATCATGATCAATGAAGCAAAGTGATACCTCCAAATATATCACACCTTCCTCCCTTCCATTGAGGGGCACACATACTAGGGGTACCTAAGGTAGCATCCCTTTCCCCCTAAAAACCATAAAGACCAAAAAAATCATAAAATCATAAAAATTAAAAAAAAAATTGAAAAATTCAAAATTTCAAAAACAATTGAAAAATCAAAATTTCAAAAACATTCAAAATAATCAAAATTTCAAAAATAATTGAAAAAAAAATCAAAATACAAACAAATAAAAAAGCCCCAAAGACATCTTAAGCCCTTTGGTCAACTCACAAAAAGGCCCAAATGCATCTTAAGCCCTTTTGTCAACTCACAAAAATCCCCAAAGGCATCATAAGCCCTTTGATCAACTCACAAAAGGCTCCAAAGACATCATAAGCTATTTGGTCAACTCAAAAAAGGCTCTAAAGGCATCATAAGCCCTTTGGTCAACTCACAAAAAGCCCTAAATGCATATTAATCCCTTTGGTCAACTCACAAAAAGCCCCAAAGGCATCTTAAGTCCTCTGGTCAACTCACAAAAAGCTCCAAAGGCATCTTAAGCCCTTTGTTCAACTCAAAAAAAGCCCCAAAGGCATATTAAGTCCTTTGGTCAACTCACAAAAAGCCCCAAAGGCATATTAAGCAATTTGGTCAACTCACAAAAATCCCCAAAGGCATCTTAAGCCCTTTTGTCAACTCATAAAAATCCCCAAAGGCATCTTAAGCCCTTTGGTCAACTCACAAAAAGCCCCAAAGGCATCATAAGCCTTTTGGTCAACTCACAAAAGGCTCCAAAGGCATCATAAGCCCTTTGGTCAACTCACAAAAAGTCCCACATGCATCATAAGCCCTTTGGTAAACTTACAAAAAGCCCCAAAGGTATCATAAGCCCTTTGGTCAACTCACAAAAAGCCCCAAAGGCATCTTAAGCCCTTTGGTAAACTCATAAAAATCCCCAAAGGCATCTTAAGCCCTTTAGTCAACTCACAAAAAGTCCCAAAGGCATCTTAAGCCCTTTGGTAAACTCACAAAAAGCCCCAAAGGCATCATAAGCCCTTTGGTCAACTCACAAAAGGCTCCAAAGACATCATAAGCCCTTTGGTCAACTCACAAAAGGCTCCAAAGGCATCATAATCCCTTTGGTCAGCTCACAAAAGCCTCCAAAGGCATCATAAGCCCTTTGGTCAGCTCACAAAAAGACCCAAAGGTATCTTAAGCCCTTTGGTCAACTCACAAAAAGCCCCAAAGGCATCTTAAGGCCTTTGGTCAACTCAAAAAAAGCCCCAAAGGCATATTAAGCCCTTTGGTCAACTCACAAAAATCCCCAAAGGCATCTTAAGCCCTTTGGTCAATTCACAAAAAGCCCCAAAGGCATCTTAAGCCCTTTGGTCAACTCACAAAAAGCTCCAAAGGCATCATAAGCCCTTTGGTCAATTCACAAAAGGCTCCAAAGGTATCATAAGACCTTTGGTCAACTCACAAAAAGCCCTAAAGGCATCTTAAACCCTTTGGTCAACTCATAAAATATCCCAAAGGTGTCATAAGCCCTTTGGTCAACTCACAAAATGCTCCAAAGGTATATTAAGCCCTTTGGTCAACTCACAAAAAGCCCCAAAGGCATCTTAAGCCCTATGGTCAACTCACAAAAAGCCCCAAAAGCATCTTAAGCCCTTTGGTCAACTCACAAAATGCTCCAAAGGTATCTAAACCCTTTGGTAAAAAACAAAACACAAAAACACAAAAATAATTGAAAAAATTAAAATACAAAAATATTTGCATATTACATTTTGCATTTGTATTCATGTAATTGCATTGTATTATGCATGTTTTATCCATTGCATTCGCATTAGGATAGACTATGTTTTTAATATTGCAAATGGCACCATGTTTGTATGCCAATCATGCATCTTCGAATCCTCATTCATTTATTACCCATGTGAGTAACTGTGTTTTTCAATACAACCCCTTCCTGTTGCTATGAGGAATATGATAAGGTTTTTTGGTCATTCAGCCATACATAGTGATCTTCTCAGATTTTGTAGAAATCTATATTTTCTTTTGTAGATGAGGTATATTTTTGATAGCACCTAGCATATATCAAAATCCTATCAGTAATAAAAACATTAAAATCCTAGTTGGAACAAAGGAAAGATAAACACTACAAAGTGGTCCTAGTCACCTTAAGTGAAAGGTTTTTACTTGCTCATATTGTGATGCACATGGTCTACAGTGTTGATCATTGGCAAAAGGACAAGCTCCCCCTACCCAAATAAATTCCTTGCTTTCATCAAAATGAGCAAAATCCTAAAATAAAGCAAAATTCAAAGGCAAAATAAACAGTGATTATCATCAGTACACAAATCCCTTGCTCAAAATAAAATAAAATTCAAAATAAACAGTGTTTTTCATCACTAAGCATGAACAAGTATCCCAAAAAATGTGAAGAAAATAAGGGGAGGAAGATCTTGAATCCCTAGAATGTTCAATACTCAAAGCCATTGAGTGATCCCCAATACAACAATGGGCTGAATGAATCCTGCCTAACATTGGGGTAGTTCTAAGCAATTTAGAAAGGAGCTTGCTCTAGGTGGCTTGTATTACCTAGTAGTATAGTCCAACTGCGTCCAAACTTAGGATCATGGTGAACATTTGGTGATCCTCATTACAACAATGAGCTGAATGAATCCTGCCTGGAAATGAGGTAGTCTTATGTCTCATCTAACATATACATTTGCACACACAAGGGTAATGAGTATCTTGGTCTTCATAACAAAGGCTTTTATCTATCAAGAGTCCTGTAAAGTCATTATACAAAATTTGATTAATCAAATAGGGTATTTGAGTCTCTTGGAAAACCTCAAAAATTCCTTATAGCAACAAATCATCTTATCTCACAATCATCTCATCTCATATATGGATTCTTAAATGATTAATTCATATGATAAGAGTTACCATTTTTATTCATGATTTTTATACATTCTGTGGTGTCATCCATTAGTTTGTAAAACACACATACAGATTCATTTACATTAGATCTTCTTCATGTAATTAATACATTACATACACATCATCTATCATATTATATCACATATATTAAATGCATCAACAATTGAAACAAATTAAACATGCATTTAACACAAAGCATTGCATCAATATATGCATACATAATAGTCCATCTATACATATAGATCACAACATCTAATAATACATATATCATTTAGCTAGTGCATGTCATTAGTACATTGCATACATATAAGCATAATACAGATGTCATCTAGGCATTGCATTCATCATTGCATCCATAACATAAAATCAAAACAAAAACATTTGTAAACATTCACTAGGGCATGATCCGTTTCATACGTCTCCATAATCAATGATCAAATAGTCAAGCAACATGGTGTAAATAAAGGTAGCATGTCCTCATACAGTATAATGCAATCCCATCATTAATCAATTGCTAGATTTCCAAAAGGTTGCACCCTTTTACTCGCTATATTCAAACTCCAAAAGGCTCCAAATATGCCCTGGTTATTTGGTCAATCCTATAAATACACACATTTACTCATCATAAGGAGTTTCATATTGGACATCAAAGCATATTTACCGGTCCATAATCATCATAAATCATAAAATTCAAAAAAAAAAAAATCAATAACAAAAAAATCTCAAATACGTCTCATATCCAATTATTTATCCTATACACTTGGCAATTGCAGCGACTTGCGCTCCATGCAATCCGACAAGATGAGTAAATTACCATAAGGCCATTTGGGGTAAATTATTCATTGTTGAATTGAAATGTATTCACTTCACTCCCCAAGAAGGCCATTGCGACCAAAATGCTACACGAGAACGAGGTATTCATTTCCTTTCCTCTATGACATTTCATAATATCATCGAACATAGTGATTCAACACAAGATTAATTTGAATTGCAATCATCTTGATTTCCTAAGAAGGCCATTGTGGCCAAATTGCTCCACGGGATAGAGATGTCAATTACTATTAATAATTGAAATCACAATTATAATAGGACTTGCCTAACAAAATTTGCAATCATCTTGATTTGTCCAAACTATTCATCTTGGTCAAGTGACTCGTTGCTTTCATCACTAGTTATTTACCTCATCGACTCATCGCTTGAGGGGGTAGTAATAATAAAAAATTCATAATAAAAATCAGTAATTAAAGTCTCAATAATTGCTAATTATAGTCATTTAAGAATCATTACCGAAGACAATCATACACCCTCCTTGCTTGGGGCAAATAAGCAAAAAAATCAAAAGCAAATTCAAGCAAACCAGTAAGCTTGTCTCCTAATTTTCGCCAAGGCTAGGATTTGACTTAAGCTTATCTCCTAATTTCTGCCAAGGCTATGATTAGACTTAAGATTGTCTCCTAATTTCCTCCAAGGCTAGGATTTGACTTAAGCTTATCTCCCAATTTCCACCAAAGCTAGGATTAGACTTAAGCTTATCTCCTAACTGCCGCCAAGGCTAGTATTTGACTTAAACTTGTCTCCTAATTGCCACCAAGGCTACGATTAGACTTAAGCTTATCTCTTAACTACCACCAAGGCTCGGATTTGACTTAAGCTTATCTCCTGACTACCACCAAGGCTAGGATTTGACTTAAGATTATCTCCTAATTGTTTCCAAGGCTAGGATTTGACTTACGCTTATCTCCTAATTACCACCAAGGCTAGGATTTGACTTAAGATTGTCTCCTAATTATCACAAAGGCTAGGATTTTGACTTAAGCTTACCAAAATAAAGTTCTTAAACTCATCGAAGGTAATGATTCAAAAATGTATGCTATTTCCATGATTAGGGTATCGAAATTTGACTAGATCAATGAACACCAATCAACCTATAATATGATGTTAGGTTATCTATTTTTGCTCAACATTATGTTTTCCCATAATGCATCCCAAAAAGGAGCATCTATAGAAACCTAAAACACATCATGTTTAGGAGACTATGCATATGGGAACATACAAAGACCATATGATTGATCTTGGGCCTTTCTAAAAGCTAGCAGTGGTCCTCACCACTCATAAGTGGTAGTTCTGGCCCATTTAGATGTGGTCGCTATCGACTAGAGCAGTCGCCAACATAGGTCACTAAAGCTTAGAGCGGCCATTACTTGCCATTGCTCTGAACAACGACTAGCATTGAAACATAGATTAGTTGTGAATGAGGGCCCAAATCATGAATAGTGATGGTAGTTGCATGGTTTTCAAGCAATTTTTGGTGTGGATCTCCTAGAGCTCCTCTTGACTACCTCTTCCATGCAAATCTATGACTAAGTCTTCATTTCTAATGATCAGTTGCAGATATGGACATTGGCTTCTCCAAGAAGCCAAGATCTAGATCTGGATCTGGATCTAGGAGGCCTACATATGCATCCTCCCAAGAACAAGAAAGGATCCTAAAATAAGAGTTTTTATGTAGAGAAGCCCTAGAAAATTAGAGAGCGATTCTACCCCCCTTAAGCAGTAACGAAGTGCTATCAAATTGAGCAACAACAACGCATCATTCAAGCATTAAGTTCAACATGATTTTCACTATCAATCCATATTGAGACATGAAGGTGACCCTTGAACATCAATTCAAATGAGCGATTGAGTGTCACAACCCTTAGTTCAAGAGGAAAAACATCACAGTTTCATGACCACTATCTTTGATAGTGACCTACAAGCATGACTGCTATGAGTGATAACAACTAGGGTTTGAGGCACTATTTCTTGAGTTTTTAGCATAGATTTCTTATTGTTTTTACTTTATCAGATTAGATTAGCATAGATCTATCTTTTCCACTGCATTTGTATGGTGATTACCAAGTTATTGATGCATTTCTGCTTATCCTTATATTTTATGCTTTCATCATGCCTCTGTGTCATTTCATGTAGATCTTCAAAGGGAGCCTCATCATGAGAGGCCACATATGCTACTGATCATTCTATGTTGTTTCTTGATCATAGATCAGAGGTTCCTAGACTAATTCAAGGTATATTTGGCATCATATCCCTCTGAGAAAGTGAGAATAAGGCATCAGTAAGCCCTTGAGAAAATTTGTGTCGACTCCAAGAGGCCTGTAGAGTGCACCATCCCCTTTCAGGGGCCCATTTCTACTTGTAATCATTGTATCAAATGTTTGGTATCCCTAAGAGGGACCTATTTGTAACCGGATTGCACCATGAATTAATAAAATATATCTTGTTTTTTTGTTAATTCTTTGTCTTTATGCTTTTATGGTTTCACGCTTGATATTATGCTACAAGTAGGTTAGGTGTATTGATTCTTGAGATTGTACACAATCATCCATGACCTTGCCCATAGCCTTCCTACTACCAAATTAGTGATGCTCTTCTCCAAGAGTTACCATAAACACATCTCCACATATTTGCAACTTCATCAAAGTTGTACCTTTGAAGAAGCCATTGCCCAAGCCAAAGTTATTAAGGACATTAAGGTCCAATCAAGCAAGATTAAGTTGAGAAAGAAACCAAACTACAAATCCAATTTATATTTCAATAGAAATACACCTAACCAACCTTATCCTCAATCACCACAAGCCAACCAAGTGGCAGTTGCTACCTTAGCACCCTCACCGATCCCACAATTATCTCCTCCATAATAGCAAATATTTCAAACCAATGTACCTACCCCTCCCAGGTCTCAAAAACTTTACGACATGTGTCCATAGGTTCCACAATGTAACCTTACACCACTTTTTGAATTGCTACCAGCCCTCTTCCAAAGGTTATATGATGCAAGCCACATCATCCTCCCTAAAACCTGACCACTTGATCCAAACCTACCTAAGCCTAGAGGATATAATGAGTAAGCCTTATGCCAATACCATTGAAAACATGGTCATAGTATTGATGCTTGTTGGTCCTTTCATGGTCATGTCTAGGATCTTATCGAGAGGGTTACCATCCAGATCTCAAACCCCCTTGCACCACAAAATCAAAACCTAGGGATATTTCAAAACCCCTTACCTGATCACATTGGAACTAACCCCCAAAGACCTCCACCTAATACCCAAGGGCCATCCAGGTAGGTAAATAGTGTCCAACGTGACCCCCCTTCATGTAACATAGTGGTCGTGATTAAACTTACCACTCAAAATCAATGGTACACCCTACGTCAAACCCCACATATTATTTCCCCATCGGTACCATTTACATCCCCACCATCTCCCATGAATTCCAACACCACACTTCCACCACCACAAAATATCATCACAATCCATGGTAGCCTTACCCACCAACTACACGACGCTCCTACCTACTTATCCATATTTTATCTTCTACAGTAGTCTCAACCCCATCGTGAGGCATTGAATGACATCTTGCATTCTATCAATCTTGAGACCCATGACATGAATGCCTTCATGAACTTTGTAGGAAATATTCCACACTGCCTTTAGCCCTCCATCAGCTTTCATGATAATGAGATCACATAACTTATAGGAGAAGGAGTAGATCCTCCTCTCCATATCCAAATGACCATCAACAACATTACATACAAACATGTCCTCATTGATACAAGTTCCTCAATTAGTATCATTTCCATAGTAGCTCTACATCACCTACATATCCTGCCAGCTCACTTTTCCATCCCATCACTTGATCTACATGCCTTCGATGGATCCATGTGACCTATAGTAGGATCCATTATCCTACCCATATGAGTAGGTATCTCCACAATCCCCATCCTCTTTCACATTATTCAGGATGAAATGCAGTACAACATCCTACTTGATCATCCATGGATCAGGGACATGTAGTGTGTCCCCCCTCTATATTGCACCATTATATCAAATACGTCCATGACAGACTTATCCATTATATTCCTCCTGATGGGGACCCCTTTAAATTCTACAACATTGCAAACCTACCACCCATACCTTCGTCATCCTCCACACAACTATTCCCTATGTCTTCTCACCAATTCATAAGAGCATTAAATTTATCCTCTACATCCTCTTCATTACCTCAACCATTGCCAAGGATGCACACCTCCACATCCATACCATTAGCACCAACCACTATAGTACCCAATCTAGCTACCATACCATTTTCACCACCCTCCTTGTGGCCACCACCACCATCTCAGCCGTCATCTTCCAAAAATCCACCCACAACATTGAGACCATCTTTGTTACCTGCACCACAACCTACCACTCCATCTCGCCCAACTTCATCCATAGAACCTCCTATTCTTCCTACACCTCAAACACCTTCCCTTCCTCTTCACCCATGACCTAGGTCCTTCACCTCATCTCATAGCCCAACACTGACTCTCACTCCTCCTCCTTCCTAATTCCCACATGCGGATCACCCTATCCCAACCATGATAACTAAATGCCACGAGTGGGAGTAGTAATCTTCCTACCTCGATGATCAATTGTTACACCCTTCTACTATCACCATAATAGATTCTCAGGTCACATCCTCATATTTTGACTTGGATTTGCCACCTCGCTCACCATAGCATACACTATCTTGTATTTCCATTTTTATGACAAATTTAGGTCCAGGTGACTACAATGTGCGTGATGCCTATGTACGTCCACCTATAGTTCAGTCTACGCATGACTTCGGCCACCCTTTAGCCTTAGTTTTAACTATAGGAACTATTATACAACTAGGGCCTCCTGACAACCAAACTAACTTTATGTATGCAGGAGTTGATTCCTCACTTCTTCATGTAGCCCCTCCATCACCACAATCTAGTTTTTGTGGTACACTAGATGACATGGCTAACCCCTATTTTACCTTACGCTACCTTCAGTATTTACATTATCATGTATTTGGGTTGGGTCATTATGAACAAGGGTTATGTACACCCATCAATCCTCATGTGTAATTGCCTACTGACAAATCTGGCCTAGGTTATCACCCAATCGTCATTCACATGCTTAAGGACAATCTCTAGGACCTATCCCTACATCCATCCCCACTTTGAACACACACCTTGGAAGAGTATATTGATATGAATATCCTATAATATAACCCATCCCCTCACTCAACCATCATAGTTCCCTATGACTTCTTTCAATAAAATCCTCTTTTGGACACCACATCGTCATGTTGTGTTGATGAATTAAAAATTCAACTTGTTGCCTTGTCTCTAAATGCTCATGATCCAGAGTAGGACATGGCATTTATCCCACTGTCACCAACACATTTGGCCATATTTCTACCTATACATTGGCAAATCCATTGATCCGCTACTTGACCATATTCTCCACCTGTTGTCTTGCACCCTCTATTGAGCCTCCTATGACATCCATAAGTTATTAATTTTTCATCACCATAATATTCACTACCCACTTCCTCCATGACATCAGTTAATATGGTCGACGTGGATCTTTTATCCCTACTGTGATACACACATTGATAAATTTGTGATGATATAGCAAACCCAAATTTTGTCGATCTCACACACATCTCACCCATACTGTCACCCCAAGATTTCCTACTTTCACCTCATGTCCTGCATACCACTAACACTCCTTCACCTTCTATACCACCTCACATCCCACATGTACACAACACATACATCTACATAGATGACGAATATAAAATTTTTGAGGCCATATAAGACCTCCACCTTATCCCAATTCCAAAAAAACTTTGTGATGGTTCTCACATTCTAATCGAAGAAACCATTGATGTAGACATCGATGATGACCTTAAAAACCCTCATATTTTTAAACTAGCCACTAGCATTTCACCCAAAGAGTGCATTTGGTTCACTACTTTCCTCATAAAGTACATTAGAGTCCTTGCATGGTCCTACAAGGATATGCCAGGACTTGATCCCACCCTTGTAGTCCACAATATTACATTAGACAAAGATGCCAAGCTTGTCAGATAGAAGCTACAATGCATGCAATTGATAGTTGCACTACTAGTAAAATCTAAGCTCCAAAAGCTCTTAGAGGTAGACTTTATCATACCCATAGATTATCCCGAATAGGTGTCCAACATGGTTCCCATGCCTAAACCTTCTGGTGAGGTTTGTGTTTGCATTGACTTCCATGATTTAAACAAAGTGTGTCCCAAATATAACTTCATTCTACTTGACATCGACTTGCTATTCAACTCCATAGCAGGCCACGAGATGATTTCCATTATGGATGGATTCTTTGGATACAACCAAATTAAAATCAACCCCGCTTATCACCATAAAAATTCATTCACAACTCCCTAGGGTATAAGGTCATCCTCTTTGGCATTAAAAATGCTGGGGCAACCTACCAGTGTGCAATGAATTACATATTTCACTATTACATGCATAAAATTATGGAAGATTATGTTGATGACCTCATTGCAAAGTCCAAGGAATTTTTACAATATTTAAATGATCTCTGAAAGATCTTCGATCGTTTACTAGAACATAATGTGCACCTTAACCCAAAGAAGTGTGTCTTTGGAGTTACCTCAGGAAAAATACTAGGGTTTATTATCTCCCAACGCGGCATCGAGGTAGACCCAAACAAAGTAAAGGCCATCATCGAGATACCCCCGCCTACCAACCTAAAACAATTATGTAGCCTCTAGGGCAAAATCACTTCCATTCATTGATTCATAGCACAACTATTAGACAAGTGCAAACCATTCAATCATCTCCTATAGAAAGGAGTCACTTTCAAATAGGATGGAAACTATCAACAAGCCTTTGATTGTATTAAAGCATGCCTCACCTTTCCACCAGTTATGTATCCTCCACACCCATAGTTACTGCTTATGCTATATGTTTCAGCCATAGATTTCATGCTAGGCACATTATTATCTCAAAATAACATACTCAACAAAGAGCAAGCTATATATTATATCAGTTGTACACTAGTCAGCTACGAAATTTGATATGGGTACATGGAAAAACTATGTCTAGATGCAGTTTTTGCCACCCAAAAACATTATCATTATATGTTAAATCATACTACTTTTGTCATCGTTCAAGACAATCCCTTGTGATATATTATGAATAAAAGTTACCACAACTCTCGTACAACAAAATGGATTATTCTTCTAATTGAATTCGACCTAGAGTTCATTTCACAAAAATCCATAAAAGGATAGATCATCGTAAACCAACTTGCTAAGGCTCCATTGCTAGATGATCAGCCTCTCCTTATTCAACTTTTGGATGATTCTATCTTCCATATTACTGAAGCCAAATAATATGTCAATCCTAAATTATCAACAGATCTTACCCTATTCTTTGATGGTTTCTGACGCACTCACACTAGGGGTGCAAGTATTGTTTTCTTCACACCCAAAGGGGAACCACTCTCCTTCTCCTTTAAATTAGATTTCTCTTGTGCAAACAATAACACATAATATGAAGCCTTAATCCTAGGATTAAAACAAGCCCACTCCATGCATATCATATGCCTCCACATCATAAGTGATTCCCTCATAATAGTAAACCAAGTGCAATAAATTTGACAATATCATTGTCCAGTCCTTCAACAATACAAGCAAGTCATGCAATAACTTTTTTCCCAATTCGAGTGGTACGACATCAAAACCACTCCATGATCATCAAGCCATTTTTCTTATACAATGGCCTCCTTAGGATCACTAATCCCACAAAACCCCCTATCAAATACCATGTGTGTATCCATTCACACCCTCATCCAATCAGCCATCTCACCTAGACCTCCCATAGATGATGATAGCATTCATGTAGTTAATATTGAACCACACGATACTTGGTTTGCACAAATTAGGGATTATATTAAGTTAGGATTCCTACCATGTGACCTACCACATTCTCATCATCGAGCATTCAAATAAAGAGTGATTCACTATACATTACTTGGGGATATCCTATACTATTATAGTTATGATGGCATCCTCTTGCATTGCCTAGAACCACATGAATCTCAGTGGGTTGTACAATAAATCCATGATGGTACATGCGGTGGCCACTTTAATGGCATGGCAATCACAAAGCATATCCTTTGCATGGGCTACTACTGGCCCACTATGGAACATGATTATTGTGAGTATGTGAAGTGTTGTATCAAGTGCCAACAACATGCAAATCTCACACATATCCCATCTCAAGCGCTTCAACCTATTCATTCCATGTGGTCCTTCTCTCAGTGGGGTATTGACCTTATCATACAAATCACACCTGCCTCATCCAATAATCACAAATTTATCATCACGACCATAAAATACTTTGTAAAATGGATCGAAGCCATCCCACTCGTCCAAACCACAGGAGCTAATATCGTGGTATGCATCACAGTCCATATAATATGTTGCTTTAGAATCCCCTCCCAAATCATCTTCGACAATGGAAAATCATTCAAGAACAAAAATTTTCATGCTCTTTGCACCAAATTTAACATTCATCATAGTTTCTCTACCCTGTACTACCCACAAGGCAATGGTCAGGCAGAGGCTACCAACAAAACAATCTACTCCATAATCAAATACCCTTAGCTTTGTGGGCCTACCATACGAGAATTTGTACTCCCACTAGGGCAACCCCATTCTCACTAGTATATGACTCTGAAGCCATTATATCCCTAGAAATTGAGATACCATCCCTACAAATATCTATGAAAGAATTCATTGATGATGATATTGCTCATCAAGTTTGCTTTGACCAGCTCACACTTCTCAATGAACACCACATTCACACCATCGAGCACATATGATTCTATCAAGACCACCTTCATCATGCCTATGACAGCAAGGTGCACCAATATGAATTTTAAATTGGTGATTTAGTTCTCAAAGAGAACCAACAAATCACAAGTCAATCCCACCAACAATATGACAAGTTTACCCTGAACTAGTTGGTACTATTCATAATCACACACAAATTCTATTCAGATGCCTATCGATTGGCTAATCTTGAAGGTCTCGTAGAACTTGAACCCATAAATATTCTTCACCTTAGTACATTCAATGCGTAGCTTACGTAGGTCTCCACCACCACACATCGTACATAGCACCATCTACATACATATCACTTACTATGCACACCACCATATAAACATAGTATTTATTTCCTATTGTAATAGATGTACATTTGCATTTTATGCCATTTATATGTTGTTGGTATCTATTTATGTTTGCATGATTTACATTAGCCACCGCTACATCATCAGCTAAGATACACGATCATACACACACACTATCAGCATTTCAGACTACCACCACGCAAGATCATCCCCCACTACCCCCAGTTCTGATCACACTATCTAATATGGCTAGGCCACCTGCCATTGTACATACTAGATAGTCCTCACCCTCATCTCGTTCTAATCACCACACTCCAGCCCAATGTCCTTCACCCCACCATATAGGTTCATACTACTCACCTCGCTTCGAATACAATCAGTTCTCCCTATCCTCCTTTGATGAAAAGGAGAAAACCTCCCATGTCCACACCCAAGGGTCTCCTCCACCTCCACCTGAGGATACAAGGAACCCCTACTCAATGTCCTCTTCCCCTCGCCATCCTTTAGGATCTTATCACCTTGCCAATAGAGGATACACACATCATACTACATGTCCTTCATGCTTAAATCCCCCACTTTCAAGTGGTATGTCCCCATATGCCCAATCCCTTCACCTACATGCTTCCCAAGATGCCTCCACACTTGTACCTCCATCCTATACATGATGTTACTTGCAACCTTCTCCTGCACCACCTATCCTTCAAATGCCACCTTCACCACTTTGTGGCTTACCATTTTAGCCAACCTCACAATCTACAAAGTCATTCCACTCACCTCCATCATCCTCTCATGCAATGCAATAACACTGTGTATCTGTAAATGGAATTAAGAATAATGGAATGCAAAAACAAAGTATTGAATCGTTGTTAATTAGAATCGCTTTTTAGATTATTGGAAAAATCAACAATGGAATAAATTATATTTTCTTGGATGATCATTTACATCCACTATATTCCCTATTTCTATGTGCATAGGAGGTGTGATCAAAAGTCATAAACCATGCTTGTAATTTATTAATAATTAATGAATAATTAATGGTGAATAACAATGCTACGAAATAGAATCCTAACATGCCACCCCCTTAAAATGAGATTTTTCCTCAAAGCTAGAATTGAGGAAATTGTTGTTGAATATGATGGAGTGTCTCCCACATGGCATCTTCTAAAGGTAGACCTTTCCATTGAATCAATACTTCAATGATGGTGTGATTGTAGAGGCGGTGCATGTGGTGATCTAAGATAGCTTCTAGTTCAACCATGAGTGCCCCAATATCAAAAAAATCTAGAAGTTGAGTTTGAGTAGTGATGTGAGTGCCTATTATGGCCTTAAGATAAGAAACATGGAATATAGGGTGGATTTTGGAGGATTATGGTAACTCAATCTTATATGCAACTGGTCCAATAAACTGTAGAATTTTATAAGTGCCATAAAATTTGGGTGCTAACTTTTGAGACCCTTTGATTTTTAAAGAAGTTTGATGATATGGTTTAAGGCAAATAAATACCATATCCTCTTCTTGGAAAACCCTCTCGATTTGATGTTGTTTTTCTTGTTGCTTAATGCAGTGTTGGGTGATGTGTAGATTATCTTTTAGAGTGCAAATAATATTATCTCGAGTAATAAACCCTATCTCTACGACTAGCACCTTTGTACTTCCTGAACGATAAGAGGTCAGGGATGGGGGTGATTGGCCATATAGTGCTTCATAAGGGGTCATTTTAATGGTTGTGTGATATGTGGTATTATACCACCATTCAGCTAGTGGAAGCCATTTAACCCAGTGAAGGGGTTTTGTGGAAATAAAACATCGGAGATAAGTTTCTAAACATTTATTAACAACTTTAGTTTGACCGTCTATTTGGGGGTGGTAAGCGGAGCTCATCCGAAGTTGAGTACCTTGGAGTTTAAACAATTATTTCTAAAAATTACTAGTGAAAGTGGGATCATGATCACTAACTATAGTAGAAGGCATGCCATGTTTAAAGATATTGTCAAGGAAAATTTGAGCAATAGTACTAGTGATATAGGGGTGAGCAATTGGAAAAAAATGGACGTATTTAGATAAACGATCTACCACAACTAGGATGGTTGTTTTTCCTGTAGACTTTGGAAGGCCTTTAATGAAATCCATTGAAATATCCACCCATGTTTGTGTTGGTATGGGAAGAGGTTGAAGAAGGCCTGGTGTAGCCACTCTTTCACCTTTATTTCTTTGGCATGTCTCACATTCATTGATGAATCTCTTGATATCATTTTTCATCCCTATCCAATAAAAATATTTAGTCACTCTTTTGTAGGTTTTTAGGAATCCAAAGTGTCCTATAGTGGGTGTAGCGTGTAGCTCATGTAAAATATTTGTATGATAAGTAGATGTGGAGAGAGAATAATACATTTTTTATAACGAAGTATGTTATCTTGCTAAGAATAGTGAGGTTTGCTCATGGGGTTTTATCGGATATGTTGAATTATGGAATGTGTGGTAGGATCCGTATACCATTATTCCTTGACTTGGTCAATCCATTTAGGAACAGGGAAGGAAAGAACATGTAATTGGGAATTTTCTTCGAACTTTCTAGAAAGTGCATCCGTAGCCATGTTATCTTTTCCTTTTTTATATAGGATTTCATAATCATAGCCTAGTAGTTTTATCACCCACATTTGTTGTTCTGGTGTGGTAATCCATTGCTCTAGAAGGTATTTTAGACTATGGTGGTCAGTGCAGATAATGAAATGTTTGTTGATAAGGTATGGTATCCAATATTGGATAGCATGAACAATAGTTAACATTTATTTTTCATATGTGGCATGTGCTAAATTATTTTTTGAGAATGCTTTGCTAGTGAAGGCTAAGATTTTTGATTTTGTATGAGTACAACTCCCATTCCCAATCCTGAAGCATCACTTTCAATAATAAATGGTTTGGAAAAATCTGGCATGGCTAGGATAGGGGTGGTACACATGGTATTTTTTAAGGTAATGAAGGCTTCATTAGATTTTGGATACCATAATAAAGCATTCTTCTTAAGTAGTTCCATTAAGGGTACCATAAGTTTGCCATAATCCTTGACAAACTTGTGATAATAGAGAGTTAGTCCTAAGAACCCATGCAACTCTTTTAGTGTTTTTGATCTCTTAGAGTATAATTTATTTTCCTCCAATATCTTGAGTGATTGCTCTATATGTTTTAAGTGCTCTTCCCATGTTTTGTTGTAAATCAAAATATCGTTAAAGTAAACTAGAATAAACTTTTGAAGGAAGGGGTAAAATACCTTGTTCATAAGGCTTTGAAATATGGACGGAGCATTGCTGAGACCAAATGGCATCACCAAAAATTCATAATGTTCTTCTTGAGTGCAAAAATCTATTTTGGGTATATCACTTTCTTTAACTTGAATTTGGTGGTAGCCAAATCGTAAATCGAGTTTGGAAAAATATGCAGCTCCATTAAGTTCATCGAGTAATTCATCGATGACTAGAATAGGAAATTTACCTTTGATCATTATTTTTTTGAGGGCATGAAAATCCACACATAAGCACCATGATCCATCCTTTTTTCTTACTAGTATGACTAGAGAAGAGTAGGGACTTCTACTAGGTCTAATGACCCCTACCCTCAGTAGGTCTTGTACCAATTTTTCTTATTTGTCTTTTGTAAATATAGGTATCGATAAGGTCTAATATTAGGATGTTGGTGTCCCAAAAGTAATTGAATGGCATGATCATGAATCTGCTATGGAGGCAATCCTTCTGGTTCATTAAATATTTTATCATGTCTTTCTAGGAGTTTTAGTAATTTAGGTACCTCTAGTTGTTCTTCGTTAGTGGTTTGCAAGGAAAATAGTTGGGAAACCATGCCTTTTCCTCCTTTGCGAATAATATTTTCTATTCTATGGTAACTTATGATTTGTGTAGGGCCTATTTTTAATCCTTTAGTTGTGTAAGTTTGGTCTTTTTGTATGAATTGCATCCATAAGTCTTCAAAGTCCCATTGAATTTTATCGAGCGTTTGTAGCCATTGTACTCCCAAAATGATGTCACACCCTCCCAATGGTAGTACATACAAATATGATTTCATATTATAATATCCCATAGTGATTTTGATATTACGGCATATGCCTTTGCATGTGATTTTTTCACCATCGCTAATCATGAAGTCACAGTTATTACAAGGATATATAAAACAATTATCTTGTTTGGCCAACCTAGGGTCTATATAATTGTGAGTGCTACCAGATTCTAAGAGCAAAATAGGGTTTTGTTTTTTAAAGTACCCCTTAACCTTCATAGTTTGTGGGTCTAAATATCCTACGAGGGTATTAAATGGTATTTCTATTGTAGCCTCTTTATTTATTCTGGAATATCTGTTATTACTTCAACTTTGATGTCATCCTCTTATTTGGGGGTGCAATCAATTGTATCCAAAATATATAATTTTGGTGAAATGCATTTGTGATTTGGGGTGAATTTTCATCATAATGGAAAAAGAGGCCATTTTCTCATCTTTCATTTCCTCTTGGCTAATTCATTTAATTGGCATGACTTTATTCAGTTTTTGGTTGGTGTAGGTATTTGGTGGTTTTCCTGTTGCGACTCTCCCTATTCATCATTGGTTATTAATCTTCTCTTCTATAATTTGTGATAACACCACTGCATGCATCATATCAATAGAGTTTTGTATTTTTACTTCTAGTCAAATTTCTTCTTTTAGGCTACTGATGAAGCAACTTTGAAAGAATGATGCATCGAGCCCTAATGTAAGGTTTACCAACTTCTCGAATTGTGCTCGATATTATCTACGATGGATGTTTGGCATAGTTTGGTGAGGGCTCTTGTGAAATATTTAAATTTGGTATGGCCAAATCATAACATTAGGTTCTTTGTGAATCTGGTCCATGTGGGAGTACCTATTGTTTTTTCATACCATTGGTACCATTGTGTAGCAATTTGATCTAAGTGAAATGATGCGATACAAAATTTTTGGGTCTCTAGAATTTGATATAAGGTGAAATATTGGTCTTCCCTATATATCCAATTTGTGGGATCGCCTCCATAAAATTTTGGGAAATCCAAATTTGTGGTACAAGGGAGGATCTATGTATGCGGTCCCCCTAGTAATGTTTGTTGCAGTGGTGTAGTGTTTTGTTGTCCATTGTGCATTAAAGTCAAGTTTTGGTGTACCAAGTCCATAGAGTGATTAGTAGCATCCAACTTGGTTGATAACTCTGTATTGGAAGTGTTGATGCTCATAGTTAGGTTTGCTATCCTAGCATCGATCTTATCCTCTAAATTATATTTCCAAATTGTCATTCCCTGTAATGTTTCTTTCATTTCTTTTGAAACTTATTTAGAGACCTCTTTCACAACATCCTTTGCCACTTCTTTCGAGACTTCTTTCACAATATCCTTTTCCATGTCTTGTGACCTTCGTCCTTATGCCATGATAGATTTTTTGTTTTTATAATTTCCTAGTAAATTTGTAGGTTATTATGTTTTTGTAAACATTTTGGTCAACAATTTGCTTTAAAAGTTGTAAAATGTTTTGCAAAATTTTGATTTTAAAAATTATCAATAGGTGCCCGCCAAAAAAAATATTTGTAAAATATTTGTTTTTTTTGCAACTTTGTTGGCCAAGGCGGTGGTGGCAGAGCAGAGAGGAGCTGAGGTGGCAGAGGAGTAGAGAGGAACCAAGGTGATAGAGGAGCAGAGTAGAGTTGAGGCAGTGGAGGAGTAGAGTTGAGCCAAGGAAGTGGGAGATTTGAGAGGTACTGAGGTGGCGAAGGAGCAGAGAGAGGCTGAGGCAGTGGAGGAGCAGAGAGGAACTGAGGCAGCAAAGGAGTTGAGTGGATAGGAGGGACAGGTGGTAGTGAGGTGGAAGAAGGGCAGAGTAGAAACAATCACATGGCAGTTCAACTATGAGTGGTCAATGAACGGGTGTCAAGGGGTCATGTATTTCATGCAGGTGTGTGGCTATCAGATGGTAGTCACACCCAACTACTAGTGCATTGTTTCTTTTAAACATGCAAATATCCCTCGCTTCCTCAATGTGGGATATTAATATCCCAAAAAAAGACTTCTTTTAATCTTCTATGTTGTATTTTTCTAGTGACATGAACTGTAGCCGCCGACGGGTAATTTTTTTTAAAACCTTAATTTTATAATCTAATTTTATATAATTATGCTATTAACCTATGTTTTTTTCCAAAAAACTCTGTAGATGATGAAATTGTACATTATTTCTTTGGATTTGAGGTTTTTTTGATCTACGCTTGGCCAAATCACTCTGTTAGCCTTCAAAAACCCTACTTCCAATTTTTTATAGCTTCTCACCTTTCTTTTCATCCAGATTGGGTTACTCTTCCATCCATTTGGTGAGTTAGAAGTTGAAGAGACTATGATAGCCTATTCGCTCATTGTAAAAATTCATCGAAGTTTATGTCCTCTTTTGCACTGTCCCTGTGTTGGAATTCACAACCGACATCAATAGTTAACTTATATTATGGTAGACAAGATCTATTTTTTTTTGCTATCAGTCTATGTTATCACAGAGGAATACAGTGCTATGAGGCATACCTATACTCACTTATGACAAGGTGGCACATAAAGTGAAGACAGTGGTTTTATGGAATTTTTTTTGGATTGAACTGGCTCTGATCCATATGCAAGAACACTATGTATCTATAAATAGAATTAAGAATAATGGAATGCAAAAATAGAGTATTAAATCACTATTAATTAGAATCATTTTTTAGATTGTTGGGAAACCTAACAATGGAATAAATTGTATTTTCTTGGATGATCATTTACATCCACTATATTCCCTATTTCTATGTGCATAGGAGGTGTAATCAAAGGTCACAACCCATGCTTGTGATTTATTAATAATTAATGAATAACTAATGGTGAATAATAATGCTATGAAATAGAATCCTAACATGCAAATTCCTTCTCACACCCATATTTCACTCCTTATCCATTGGAGTCCTACTCTCCACCTTCTCCAATCTTGTCACCTCCACATCTTGATATCTAGCACATCCTATCTAGACTCGATGATCTTGAGCTACATTTGAGTCATTATTGTTGCCTCACTTATATTCGCCAGCCCACCATGTCTCGTACATCTTCATCTCCCCCAAGTCCATTCCTCGTACCTGAGGTTGACCCACATCAAAGTCTCAACCCACTCCTCCACCATTTGACCTTACCCCATCTGTTGTTCGTTCACCTCTTCTAGAGCCCTATATCTATACCACACCTATACCATCTGCATAATTATCTAAAATGTTTCATCATCTCCTTCACCAAGGTCTCCTTGTGTTGCCATAAATTTGATCTATCGACCTATCGCATCCTAAACTGTAGAATTACCATGAACATAAATTTTGTATATACCATCACCAACCAGGCCATGACATTGGCACATATCATACATTTAAAAACTTGGTAGATAACATGTTTCTTGGTGATTTTTTCCCATCATCTGAGCATTCCCGTTCATCCACCCAACTCCAAAGTCCTCCACGTTGCATCATCCCTCACACTTTGCCACCATGCAAATCTCTAACAGCTCCCTCCTACAACATCCACTACATTTCAAACTACACAAACCACCAAATCCCTAGCAGCATTTTTACTTCACCTCTTCACTCATGACCTGACCCTCATCACTTTTTACATCAGTAGTTCCTCTTCATTCTCTATCTTCATTTCTCTCTCTTCTTCTTCTTATTTCTTCACGTAGTTGTATGGTCATGATTTGAGTGGATACATACCTATGTTGATTGAGTGTTTTTCTTCTTATCCCTATCCATTGGTAATCCTCTCAATTTGTTGGTTACTAATGCTTGTTTCTTCTTACTTCTTTCATTTTATAAATCTCACCTTCAAATTATTTCTATTTTTGTCATTATCGCATACATCCCCACTAGTCACATATTATTCGCCTACTACACAGACACCCCACACGTTGGGGAAACCATTATTGCAACATCCCACCTTTATTCCTACCACACCATACATTTTATTTGTAAATAATATTTTACATCTACATCCACTACATTTCATGATATGCCTCTTGTCGATATTGCATTCTTCCATTTGCATTTTTTACGTTATATCCATTACATATATCCATATGTTTTTCATTATAATTTTATATCATGTTTGTATATTCTTACCAAAGAAATGCACCTACAATAGGAATAACATATGCACTTGTTAGCATCACCACTTGGATGTCCATTCCCCATTTTTAGGATTAAGGTGTGTACAGATGTCTTGTTTAGTTTTGATCATTCACTAGTTCAATCAATCAAATGTCACCTCTAGCTGACATGTCTTCTACACTTCTTATAGTTCTCTTAGGTTGGTTCAATTTCTATCAAGTATTATTTAGATAGATTACATTCTGAAACAAATTTTGATTCTAGGGAAGATAACACCTTGTGTAGATATCGCCAGCTAGCGAACGATTTCCCATGCTCATCCTATCACTTGCATGGTCAACATACGACCTAGGGATAAAAAAAAAGATAATCATAAGAAAAAATTAGACAAATGGGCAGAAAACAAAAGCCAACATCCACACACAAAAAAAGAGAAAAGAAAGAAAAAGAGCACCACAAAACAAATACAAGCAATAAATGAGGGGTAGAAAACAAAAGGAAAAGCCTCCAAATATCACAATTGTTATGCTTCATCACCTTTGGTCCTTAGGTTCAACATAAAATCATGGGATGATTTCCATCGCTAGCAATAGGCTCCAAGAGCATGCCTACCAATGGAATAGTCTTACAAGTGGTAACATATCTATTGCATCAGTGGTCTTCTTTTGTATAGATAATTTCACGCTTATGGATGAGCTAGCTAGTTTGGCTATGTTTAAAATGGGTTAATCCTACCTCCCTCAAAATGGATAAATGAAACTCACTCATTTACACACACAATTCCATGATATATTTTGAATCAGTTAGATTAGCTATGAGTCGTCGCCAACACTTGCACAATTTTTGGTTTGAGATTTTATTACTACAACTATGATTGTCAAAACCATTACATATGCCTTATATCATCCTACATCCCTAATATTATGGAATGGATCACATTCACATAGGTACATTCCATGATACAAGTGTTTCCTTTATGCATTTTAGTTCTCTCATACATGCATATATGCTACATAGAGTCATCAAACATTATAGTATTGTATTTATCATACATGCATCCTCTCACATTGCATCATCGCATTTATGTTACATGCATCTACCATAATTCTAGCATACATTGTCATATTCATGTCATATCATACAGTATTGCATTCAATATACACAACCTCATATTATTCTACAATATACCTATACTACAGTACAATCATATACCTACACCCTACCACATATATTCATGAATTGTACATTTACTCACAAATTACACTATGCTATCTATGCAAACATAATTCAAACACATTCAAATCATAATAAAAACACATGTATATATAAAAACCGCAACCAAAAGTTATATGTATATGTCATTCATCAAAAATTCTTATAGGCTACAAACTAGGACCATGCCCACCATACATCATCCAAAATTGCATGCAGGCTACAATGACAATCAACCTTAACTACCACTAGGAATCTCTCCACTCCCCTCATGGCTAGCCCTCCCCTGTGCTATCACATATGCCACTGTAGCCCTACTGGACTCTACTCCTACCCTTGATACCTGAACTCTTGTGGGAGACAACACCATACCTAAACCAGTAGCCACATATGCACCCTGTACCACATATTGTGCCCTAACCCTCATGCCTCTCCAACCCATAAAAGCTGCACTTTGATGAATTTACTAATACTATTTTTTCACTCATGATTATGACCTAGACCGTGACATCGTATGGCCATAATCAGGGAGTGGAATACCACACATCACCAAAGAAAACTCACAAGCTGCCCACTTTGCTACCTCCTCAACCAGTAGCCCTCCTGCACTCTCACTACCCCTTTGTATCTCCACCCTAAGAGCAACCACATTAGCTAGAACCTCCCCTACCACCTAGGCTCCCTTAGCCTCCCCTTGTATATGTTTCTATCTCACCACCTTAGCATGCAACTCTACAATATCTACATCCGAAGCCTACACCATAGATCACTCCCTCTAAAACTTTACCCTAAACTTCTCCATCTCCTCTGCCATCTTAGAATACCTAGCCTCAAAGTCCTTTTTATAAGTATCACTGAAAGCCTCCAATGCTATCATCCTCTCCTCCAAATTTTTCACCTCTACCACCCAACTTATCTCACCCTCATGGAGCTCTCCCTCCAACTAACATACTCAATCCTGTAGTAATAACACCTCCTATGCATCCTGCATATCCTACTCCTCAATGGAAATATCTCCTATATCACCAAAGAAACCCATATCCATGGTATCATCAAAACCACCTACAGCTACACCCCCACCCACCTCCTCTGTGATTATTGCCTCCTCTATAAGTTGTGTCCCACTACTCACAGGAACCTCCTTTAATCTCTCTATAAATTTACTCGAGATGCCACCCAATCATTGCCTAGATCATCAAATGGGTACCTTTGTCTCACTACTAGATCTATCATGTGACCTGGCTTGAGTAACTCTACCTACCTGCCCCTTTGTCTTAGGTACCCCTCCACCAAATGATACCCATAGATCAACTACCCCAACACCTAGCTCCTAGCTCTACATCACCTACCAGGCATCATACTCTAGTATGGTTCCTACATCATCCACATTTGAGATCACCATATGTGGCTCCCTCTCACCAGTCCATGGTAAGACTACAAGTTGCTCTCCCCTGTCACCCCATCATTGATAATATACAACATGCACCTTCAAAATATTCTATCATAATATGAACTATCACATAACTCAACTAAACTAAAATAACTTAGCCTTCCAAGTATACCATCCCACCAACCACATCCCCTAATGAATGGCATCCAACTGCTCATCGTCATGCTCCCATACCACCCCACCCCTCCAAGTCCTCCATGTAATCACATCAGGTACTAAATTTCCAAACTCCATCCTCCAAAATAGAGGATCACCCTCATATGGCCTCTTATACCATTCTCCTCATATATCCTCCATCTCAAAGTATAGGGCAAGTGTGCCTGGTCATCAACATGCACATCATAATGCAACAATGATGGTCACTCAATGGCTTTGTTCTCCCATACCCATACCTATAATAAAGGAGTCCAACTCAACTCCTTTCTTACAACATGCACTACATCATGCAACTCCCTATACACCTAAGCCAAAAGTGTAAGCACCTATGCAAACATAAATTTTTGCTCCACCATGTCACTCACCACATCCAACATGTTCTAGGTAAACAATACCCCAAAAGTATCTGGCAAAGCATACATAGAAATCATCACCATTGCCGCACACTGGCGCTTAGACAACATATTATTATTTCAAATAATCTCATAATCCATATTCTTTGTATCTACCTCCCTCCACTTGTCCCCAAAGAACCACTCCATCGCAGCTGCATGACTGTCATTAGCTGCCACCCACACTAGAACACCCTCAATAGGCAATTCGTATATTCTATATACATCCTCCAAGATGATCATAATCTCACCCATTAGAAAATGGAAGGTGTTATGATTTGCATCCCACCTCTCACACAAAGCAGATATATAGGCCCTATTGGCATGAATGCTCTTACATTCCCATACACCTCTAAACCACATCGTATCTAACCACACCTCATCCTCCTTATTCTTCATAGGTGCATCCAACTCACCCTTCATCATACAAACATGATATTGTGGCTCAATATTCTTCATGTGTTCATACACAAACAAGCACAACAAAATTCACATGAGTTCAATATGCAATCCTCCAATTAAACAAAATTCAATTTTCTTAAACACATTTCACACAAAAATTAATTCATTTAGTTTATCATGCATTTTGAGACATTAAAACTTGCACAATCCACATATCACAACAAATCAAAAACACAGTCACATATTTGGATACCCATTTTGCCATTTCATGGTAAAAGTCCAAACAAATGTAAAAAAAGTACATATTTAGCTTCCAATAGTCAAATTTTAAAGTTTCCACATACTCAATGTGGCACAAAATTCAAAACCACATCAATCCATCAGACACAAAAATAAAATACATTTTTTAACACCCATTTTGACATTTTCTAGCGAAAGTGTCAATAGATTTTAGAAACAGTATACAAATACGTATAAAATTTGATGTCCAAATCAATACAACCTCATCGATATAATGCACAAGCGAAATCACAACACATCAAAAACACAGTCACATTTTTGGACATCCATTTCACCATTTCATAATGAAAGTTCAAACAAAAGTGAAAAATAGTGCATATCGGGCTCCCAACATCTAATTTTAATTTTATTCCTATCTACATCATGGCACGCAATTCAAATATACGTCAAATGCAATAACATACCAAAACAAATCACATTTTTGACTACCTATTTCACCCTTCTACGATGAAAGTGTCAACGGTTTTTAAAAATAATACACCCATAGTGGAAAATTTAACAATCAAATTTTCTTAATTTACATTCCAATGACTCATATTCAGATAACATGCCAAATGAAGACAAAAAAAAAATACAGTCACATAGTTGGATACCCATTTCCCAGTTTTGCAGATGAAATTCAATCACATTTCAAAAAAAGTTACCAGCAATCCAAAAATGTAAATTCAGACTATGTAACTACTTTACCCATTACCCAGTCAAACTACACCAAAATAGGTAAAACCTAAAAACCGATCACACTTTTGGGTACCCATTTGGCTTGTTTAACACTTTGTATTCCAATTTCAATTAAAATTTTCATAAATTTTAAAAATAACATGAAAACCTCCCCCTATTTCATGCTTTTCCAAAAATAAAATTGGAAAACAAAGCAAGTAACAAGCACTTACCGATGGGTCTCCACATCGGCTACCAGTGACAGTGCATCTCCTCGCCATTTTGTCACTCAAATCGATCAATCACAAGAGCTTCACATCGCCAATCATTACCCACTCCTCACTCTCCAAGTTTATCACTGTCAAAATTATCCCCCATGTTTCCAAAAAAGGTTTAAATACACCTAAAACTCTAATTCACCCCCTACCCTGTGAATTATCTGCAATTGCCCCCTACCCTGTGAATTAGACCAATTCACCCCTCGACCTATGAATCTAGATCCAATTCACCCCCTACCCTATGAATTGAGCCTATAAGCCCCAAATCACCCAAATTGCATCCCAAACCCTAGGAAATCTACCCCTCTTCTTGGCCATATGATTTTTCATCACTCCTATCATGTATTTTTCTTCTATCAATCGATCCATCATCATATCACCATATTTCATTCACCTCATTGTTGATTCCTCATTTGAGGGGGTATTCATATCCAAAAGTCATATTTTCATACATCCAAACAACCAAACAACCAAATCATGGATATCGCATCTGTCTACAAAAGTGTTTACTAAATATTATCTTATGATAATAATCTCAATCCCAACCAGATATTTGTTAGATTATAAGAGTTATGCAATTCCATGGGTATGTCAATCTGGCATTTAGGTAAAGCGGTCCTTACCATATACTGAGTGGTACATTTGACTAAATCCTAGATCAACATTAGGGCATGTTATTTTTGGCATTCAGGTAAAGCGGTCCTTACCGTATACTGAATGGTACATGACTAAACCCAATGTCCCTTAACTCAAATGGTGTTACATATGTCACCTTGCACTCATAAATCAATCAATAGAAAAAATTTTAATAGGCATTTATTCTATTTGTACTTTGGACCATCCTACATTGGTCACAAAAGCAAATTAGTCATAAGTTACCTCCACAAGCAACCAATATGACATTGAAAAATGTCATACAGAATTAGTAAAATTATAGCATTGCATCCGCAATCACCCATTTGCATTCATCATCATTTTACATTTTCCTTTTCTCTTCTTCACCTCTTCTTTCCTTTCTTCTCCTTCTCTCTTCTTTCCCCTCTTCTTCTTCCTTTCTTCTTCTCTTCTTCCCCTAGACCCCCGGTCAATGTTGTATGGTCACGCTTCGAGTGGCTACATACCTTTGATTAGATCCCATTCTTTTAGATTCTTCTCTTGGCTATCGATCAATGTCATATAGTCATGCTTAGAGTGGCTACATACCTTTGATTAGATCCCATTCCCTTCTCTTCTTCATCCTCTACTTTCTTCCATCACATTTTTGTATTAAACTATGTTCTACATAGTATAGTACAAAAAGAGGCATATGTAGACACCAAAAATTCACACATGTCTACTTCTACGTACTTGTAGATCCATCAAGACACTTATAGGTTTACATAGACCATTCTAGACACCTCTAGGCTATTATAGACCAATGTAAACTATTTTAGACTTGCGTAGGCTACCCCAGACTAGCGTAGACCACTCTAGATTAGTGTAGACCGCTCTAGATTAGTGTAGGCCATCGTAGACCTTTGTAGACTTATGTAGACCATTTCATTGGTCTATAGGCATGAAACCCTACTAAACTACACAATCCACATCATAACCACCTTTCATCCATCAAAAGACCACTTATCAATCACCTAAGGCAACTTAAGCCCTTCCTAGACCTAATTAGGATCCCACGGGACTATTAGTTCCCAAAAAGTATTAATTAAGTTAATTGCATTTCTAATTTTAAAGTCACTTCACTTAAGTGCACTTTTTGGATTAAAAATGTTATTAGGTTCCTAAACCCTAATTAGTACTAATTATTCCCTCCCACATGTGTGTGCACCAAGTTAGGATATTTCCTAGGAAACCCTAACCTAACCCCAAATCTACCCGAGGGACCATCTAACCCTAGTAAATTCTAATCTCTCCTCACACATGTGTGAGGATGAGATATTTCTTTAGGGAATGTAGGAATGACACCTCATAAACCCTAACCTAACTACCTTAGGACCTTACCTTATGTCTTAGCATTCCTAACCACACCCTCTACACCTTAGGTTTTTCTATAAATAGTGGACCTAATTCCTCATTATCTCTCTCTCTTCCCTTTTATTTAGCCTATAGAAACTCTACAAAAATACAACCAAAAGTGCAATCTCAAACATCTAAATCATACAAACAACATAATAGCACCTGAGGAGCCCATTCGGATAAGGATCTCCAGCATAAAGTACTCACAATCCAATTCACCCCCCCCTCCTGCGAATCTGGCTTCTAGTTCACCCCCCCACCTGTGAGTTGGTCCTATAGAATTTTTCACTCCAAATCACTCAGGTATGCTTCATTTCATGTTCATATGATGTTCTATGTAATTTTTGTTGCATTTTAGTACATTTTATTTTCGATTTTCATTGTCTTTTATCACGGGGCCTGACCAAGACAAGCTCCCAAACACACTAATCCTCTTTTTTGGTCATAAAATAGGTGAAAAAGTATCCAAATCAACATTAATGGTGGCCCAAATATGTATGAAGCCCACCTACATCGAGGAATATTAGAAGGACCCATTATTTTATTTGATATTCATATAAAGGATTCACTATAATCATCTTTGTAACTTATGGATTATGTTTAAATAAATAAAGAAAAGTATTCTGAGCATTTACATACTTTTTTTATGCTTGATCAAATGTCTTTTTGTACGTTTCACTATCCTCTACTTGATGCCTCTATTATTTGCATGTAGCCTAATTAAATGGGATAGTGCTCTCTCAGTGTGTTTACACATTAGAATATGAGCAATGTGGCCTTCCATATTTACAAACTTGAAATCTATGACAAGGTCGTCTCCCCACTTCACCTTGCTTCTGGTAATTTAATACTTGGATACACCTCTTTCCTATGCTTCGGTACGCTTGCAAGCTCTATAGGGATATACGATCTGATATGACTATTTTGATGTTGGGTCTGTCTTCCATCTATCGATGTATCCAAGCCTACATTCTGGTTGTGATTATGTGAAGGAATTACATCTCTAAGCATTCGCCCCAACAACACTTTGTGGTATCAATCCAAAGGGATATGGTTGTTGGTGTTGGTCTACTCATGACTGACTCCATACGAACCACTACTCACCTATACGCCTGTCTACCAAACCTTGTAAAACTATGCCACTTGGTCGAACTTTGGAAACCGTGTCCATGTTGGCAAGGTTGAGGAGGCTTTGCCAAACATTTTTTTGCCTAAAAACATTAAATATTTTAAAATAATATACTAAGTGCAAATATTAAACATTATTAAAATAACATATTAAGTGGGGAAATGATACAATAAATTTACTTTTATTTTATTTTTAATTATATATATATATATATATATATATTAATTTTATTTTCATGATTTCTTATTTATTTTTTTTTTCTTTTCTCTTTTTTTTTTTTATTTTTTATTTTTATTTATTTAAATATTTTATCTTTTTTTTATTTTGTCCTTTTATTTGCTTTTTTTTTTAAATTTATTTCAAATTCTTGAATTAATTGGCTTCAAAAAATTAAAATAACTAATGAACCTCAAATATTAAATCCAACCAAAAAGATAAAATTACCAAAGGATTTAAACACTACAAACCTAACCAACATTAAGCATTTTAAAAGAAGACAAAAAGACACTACCCAACGCTGAACCTTGGAATATACATTGCAAGCTCTTGGGTGGGGACCTATTGAAAATTATCACTCAAATAGACCAAAATTCCTCAAAATTTTAAAATTCAAGGTGGGTCCTCAAATTTGAGGCTTTTTGTGCAATGGCCACAACAAATGGTGACTCTCCTGGGAAATGCTCATGAGCATTTCGGATGAAGAACCTGATCTGAAACCGAGAAAACCAAATATTAGATAAATATACATCATCTAGTAATATTTAGAGAAATGGGGTAAATGGCTTCAAATGAAAATAAATGGACCCTTTGCCTCTACTCAGTGTGTGAATTATGATTCATTTTGTATTCTTGAAAAAATTCAGATTCCATCACTTGTTTTGCATTTAGGCTATAGAATGTCACTCACTAAATTGTACCTCTGCATTGCTTCACTTCCAGCCAGACATCTATAGCCCCGATGGATATGACCTTGATCTCTTCTAGACCTTGCTCTACTTCCTATCGGGTGTCTATAGCCCTGGTAGAGATTATCTAAATCACCTAGACATTAGATTAATTTTGCATTTACTTCATTTTATTTTATTTGTCTAGACATTGCTCCACTACCAATCAGGCGTCCATAGCCCCAGTGAAGATTATCTAAACCTTTTGATTGATTTATATTTTCTTTCTTTCTTCCCTTTTATTATTAATCATTGTATTGCTTTGCAAAAGTTACCTGCCACCTGGGTTAGAGACCACTTAAGGCTAAAGATAAAGTGTGTTAGATTTTTCCCTTAACTTGCAAACCAAAATGACTTTATCCTTCAAGATTTCAAAGAATGCCCTTTAATACGTGAGTTACATGTGGAGCTTTAGAAAAATATTTCATTGTTCCACCTTCCACCATCTTAGTCCAAAATCTAAGAATGATTACTAAACAATTTTATCCCCCTTTTCCTCAATTCCACCTAATTCCAAACTAGGCCATCCATCCTACATGACAAAGGACCAATTATCAACAAAGGAACCAAGAGTTAGTATCTATCACAAAACACAACCTCAATTAGAGGGACAAACCCAAAAGTGCAAAAATGAAAAGCAACACTCAAAACTAAAACCTCAACCTAAAGAAAACTGCTAAGAAAGCAAAAAAAAAAAGTAAACTTGCAAATAAGAGATTATGCACAAAACACCACACAAAAAAAAGCTAAAATTAAAAGCATGAAAACCCAAAATCTATATACAATACTATACAAGCATGGTATAAATGATACAATAACATGGCTACTTCATGGGTGAAAGTAGTGCTTGATAAACTACCCATTAATAGAAAAATGAATATCATTCCCACTCAATTTTTTTCAATTGAAAAGTGTTTTCACCAAGAATTTCAAAAATATGATAAGGAGCAAGCTAGAGATAGTCAAATTTATCATGTTCACATTTTTTCTCATGTGCCTTATTCCAAAGCAAAACCAAATTAGAAACCCTAAAATCTTTAATTTTAGCTCGTTTATGAAACCATATTTTAACAATGTCTCGATGTTTACTAAAGTGAAGCAAGGCATCATCTCATTTTTCATCTAGATGCATGAGGTGAGTGAGACATGCTTCAATTCTATCATTCGTTTTGAGATATTCTTTCATAAATTGTAAAGTTTACAATTTAAAATTAGTGGGAAAAAATGGATCTTTATTATACACTAAATGGTAAGGTGATGTTCCTATGGATTCCTAAATTCTTATTCTATCCACCACAATGCAAACTTCAATTTATTATGCCAATTTCAAGGATTATGTTCAAGCAATTTCTTGATAATTGACAACAAGTTTTTGTTAGATGATTTAGCTAAGTAATTAACTTGTAGATAATAATTAGAAGAATATTTGATTCTCACCTTGTTATCATATGCCCATTATATAAAATGAAGTGAGGCAAAAGCAGGACCATTATCACAAACAATTGAATATGGCATTCCAAACCTAGTGACAATGTATTCTTCCAAAAATTGAATAACAATCTCAGTAGTTCATTTTTTTGTGGGGATAGCTTCTGTCCATTTGGTATAATAATTAGAAGTGGTAATAATAAACATATGAGAAGTTGAAAAATTAGGGTTTATGACCCCTACAAAATATAATCACAACTGAGCAAAATATGTCATCTCAACTACAGGTTGTAATGGCATAGGTGCCTATTTCTCTCTTTTTACAGCAATCTAACAAACATGAGAAGAAAACACATGGGAATGGCTATATTTGAATTTGTGTGGCCAATAGTAACCAAATATCAAGATCTGATGTGCTGTGGAATTTGCTGAACCATGCACCATACCATAACTACCATGAAACTCATATAATATGTGAGTGGATTCTTCCTTATTCAAGCAATGAAGAAAGATTCCTTTGTGATTCTTATTTTATAACACACCAGCATTAATAATAAATTTCATGAATTTTAAATGAAGAGATATTATTTACATGGAATTAAAATGTGAAGGACACTTGCCATTCATAAGGAAATAAGCAATATCAATATACCATTCATCTTGTGTGATATCCTCTACATTATATTATTGAAAAGAGATCTAAGGGTCAATCTCTGCAAGCACTTTTTTCAAGTCTTGTCCTTGAACTAGCTTCATTGGATGGATCTCAAGATCAAACTCTTGTAAGGTGGACATCCACTTTCCTCATTTTTTATCTAGTTCATTCTTCATCAACATGGTTTTTACAACAGGATCAAGTACAATGGCAAAAACTCTATTATGCAAAATGTAATGCCTAATATTTTTGACAATTTTAAATAAGGTATACACTTTTTTATCCAAAATTGTATATATTAACTATGCATCTTTCAAAGGTGAACTCATAAAAACAATAGGGTTTTCAGAATTATCTTCACTTTTCTGAGTTAGCATGCTAGTAAATGAATGATCAAATGCAAAAGTATAGATAAATAATAGTTTATTGTAATCAAGACTTACCAATATAGGTGTATTAGAAATGGAATAATTTAATACTCTAAAAATAAGCTCTACTATCACATGTCCAACTAATATTAACATCATTTTTAACATGTAATTCAATAGTTTAACAATTTCAGCAAATCCATAAATGAATTTCCTAACAAAATTAATTTTCCCAAAGAATGACCTAAGCTCTTTCTTACTACCTAGAAAAGGAATATCTTGAATTGCTTCTATTCTTGTAGGGTCTATAGAAATGCCATATTTTGATATTACATGCCCTAACAATTTTTCCTCAGTTACTCCAAAGATGCACTTTTTAGGATTAAGTGAAATTCCATGTTCCCTACACCTTTGAAGCACTTTTCTCAAGTCATTAATATGATATGCTCGATTCTTTGAGAAAATAGGGATATAATCTTGGTAAATGACTATGAATTTACCAATTATGTATCTAAAATCATAGCCCATGGCATGCTGAAATGTAAAACCTACATTAAGTAAACCAAAAGGCATTCTCTTGTAAGCAAATGTTTCCCATTTAGTAGTAAATGTAATATTCATTCTATCTCTTGGGTCAATAAGAATTTGATTGTATCCTGAATATCCATAAAGAAAAGACATCATTTCAAATCCATTGACCATTTGTAAAATATTATCGATATAAGGAAGAGCGTAGTTTTCTTTTTGCGAAGCTTTATTAAGGTTTTTGAAATCAATACATAATCGAATCTCTCCAGTTTTCTTTCTAACATGAACTATGTTTGCAACCCATGTGGAATGTCGAATAGGAAATATAATATTTATATTTAAGAGCTTTTCAACTTCCTTCTCTATGAGAGGTTCCAACAATGGGTTAACTGGACATTGTTTATGCCTGAATGGTTTAGAATCAGGTTTCAAAGGAAAGGTATGCATAACAATGTTTTGATTGTAAGTCTTTAAGTCATCATAAGTCCATGCAATACTATCCATGTAATCTTTGAGTGCATGTGTTATTACTTCCTTTTCATTATGTGTGCATTCTTTTTGAATAAGTACATTATGTGAATTTTTCTTATTTCCAATATTAACTACATCATATGCATCATTTGAAGGTGATATTTTATCGTACCTTTTACTTTGGTAGTCAATATCAAAGAGTTTTTCAAGTGAGACTATAACTTTTGGGATAACATTAGTTCTCTTCATTACCTCATCTTCTTCGTCTTCATATTCTTGTAATCGTTGGCCCTCGTTAATCACTTGATTTTTAAATACACCCGAGTTAGTTACAAAATCAATGTGTATGTCACTTTCAAATACCTATAAATTTTTAACATTACCAGGTATAGAAGGACAAGGAACCAATTCTATTGAAAAAAATTCAATTTTCTTTTATCGATGGGATTTAACGTACCTATTACGACTGCCAAAGAATCTACAACACGATTACTCTTTCTAGAAATTAGAGAAATGTTAAAGGATTCAAATTCATCTATTAAGTCTCTAACTCTAGTTCTATAGTGAATTAGCCTTTCAACATGACACGTGTATTGCCCCTTCACTTTCTTAAAAACTAACGTTGAATCCCTTAAAACTTTCAAACATTTAATGTTCTTATTTAGAGCTAGTCACAATACAAAAATTAATGCTTCATACTCTATTGCATTACAAGTACATGGGAATTGTAATCTAAATGCATCAAGGGAAGACCTACCTTTAGGGCTATTGAGTTCAACCCCAACTCCACTATTCTTTTTGGATTTAGATCCATCAAATTTAAGTGTCCAAATAAGATGATCATCATTAAGTGGGTCACAAAATAGAAATTTGGCATTAGATTCATTTGTAATCAACTTGGTATCCAATATGTAAACACCCAACTCAAACTCATTATAAAGGATTTCATTTGTTCTATTATACTCTGTGATCAAATATTTGAGCCTAAGCTCTCTTTCAATTTGTATTTTATTGGATACCCCTTTCCAAGGTAACCACATGTGTGAACAATCTATGGCCATATAGCCATTCAAGTTTTTGCTCCAATCCCTAGCCAATAACATACCATATTTGTCAAAAATATCAAAAACATGAATATCAATGTATTTCTAAATTCTAGGTTCTGATGAAATTTGAATATGTATGTTATGAAGCATGCCTACCACATTTGCCTCAGATATGTCTAATTGTACCACCATTCTATTTGAAGGATTGGGTCTCAAATCCAATTTTTGATAAGTAACATAAGACATTATATTACCTTACATGCCTAAATCTACTAGACAGCTGTGCAAATTATTTCTTACAATTATGATTGTTAGGAGGAAAATAGGAACCTCTCATTTCTCCTTTTGCAAGACAAATTATGACTCTGTAGTTTTCCTAGCATCAATTTTTCTTTATCCACCCAAATCCTTAATTAAAGAATCTTGTTGATTTTTTAGTTGTGCCAATTCAAACAAAGTGATATTAGCTTTTGTTTTCTTTAAATCATCAACAATATTATAAGCAATTTTATCAAGACTTTGCACCTTTTGAGGTGGATGGTTGTTGTTTGCCTTAGTATTTGGTGGAAGGATGGAGTTATTTTTAAGAGTAGAAGAAGTATTTGGAGTTTTAGTTTTACTCCTCAATTAATAGTTATGGTTTCCCTTTTTAAATTACCCAAAGTTATGAACTTCTTCTTATATGGGATCATCATCCTCATCTTCTTACTCACTTTCTAGATCAAAATTTTCAATAACTAAAGTCATTCTCTTACCTTTGCTTGAACTAGCTTGATGAGAAAAATCCTCATTAAGCACTAGTTCTAAATCATCCATCTCTTGTTGAAATATATCTATGGTATTATGAAGCTCTAGGCATTCATTTTTATTATGCTCTTTAGTGGAATACATCCTACACCAGTTGTTCATGGTAAAACTTGAAATATTATCAATTGAATGAGATTTATTAGAACTAGTAGATGCATTATTATTATTAGCAACCAAACTAGGTACACCCCTATTATTTGGTCTTGTGTTCCACTATTTCCTCTAAAAACTATAGTTTATGGCTTTTTGTGGATTTTGTGGGACCTATTTTTATAACTGAACCATATCACTACTTAGCTTCTAAACCAAAATACTTAGGTCTATTACCTCTAAATCATGCTCCTGAGGTTGAACAGTAGTAGTGGTAGGATTAGTTAGGTTTCCAAAACTTGGGATGTTCTAATTTAGTACCATGTTTTAATTTTGAATATTTTGATCTTGCAAGGTGCCTTGAGTTTGACAATTTGGGTTTTGAAATGGATTCAAACTCTGTATGGGTGTTGGGTTCAAGCATGTGGGACATGCTTGAGTATTTGTTGCTATAACTCCATTAGTGGCCAATTGATTCTCTAATATTAATGGAGTGATCATATGGATGAATGTATTCGAATAAGCGAGCGTGGGAGGATAAGAGGGTATGGTAGGATAAAACTAATTGTAGGGCAAAGTGTTCAACATCAGAGTCTATTGTGACAATGCCTGGTTTATCATTAGGATTTTATTGTATGCTCTAGGTTGTCCTACAGTAGGTAATTGTCTTATCCCATAGCCCTGTGGCATCAACTACTACTCGATAGTCATGGCCTCTTTGTATGCTAAGGTAAGAGTAGTAACCAAAGGATTTCTCCTAGAAAACATGGTAGTCAAGAGATATAATACCCCAAATTATATCTAAAGAGAAACATCGGTAGTAACAACAAAGGGACCAGTCAATATTGCATAGAGCTTTTGGAATCTAGTGTTAAACATTCTTATTGGTTCACTAGGTTCCCTCTTGCAGGATACAAATTGGTGATAGATTATGGTAGTATCTAAGGGTAACCTAAATTGATTTACAAAAGTGATTTCTAACTGGGTTCAAGAAGTAATAGAGTTAGTAGGTAGACTAATGTACTAGTCATACACCAGGTCATCTAGGCTTAAGATATTCATGTTCAACTTGTAATATAATTAAGGTGTCCTTATAGACCCGAATATGTTCCTCTACTAGTCTTATACCATCGTGCTTGTATTTGGGAAAAAATTTCTCTATATTCTTGGGTAGGTCATAAGAAACTCTAGCAATGTTCAAAGGATTTTTGTGCACCCCATACCAAGCATAATTTGTAGCCATTGTATTTGGTTATGGGGTAACTAAAGGAACAACAGGAAGAATGAGAACAATAGGTGGTTCAACTGAAACCCCACTAGGTGGAATAACAATTGCTTCACTCTTGGATATTATGTGTCTCTGAGTAGGAGATAGGATTTGGAAAATGGTATCTTCTGCAGCCTTAGATCTAGTAATGATACCCTTAGGTTCTATATTAACAATGACAACAATAAGTGTTTGTTAACAATACATCAATTAAACCATAACAACAAGAGATATTCTCAATTTGTAAAAGGTTAGTATCAATGCATCATCAATTGCAGCAATATCCAATCAATGAATGTGATCACCTATCAACAAATATTCGTTAGTCCAAACCAATATCTTCAAAATATCCTTTCAACTAATAATGAAAAATTTAGCATTTAAAATTAAATGACCAATTAAAGCCCTCCTTCTAGCACCAATTATGTTGAGTGATAATTTTTCCCAATTGTAAAACCACCATCACAATTAGGATTTTGTTAGAAAACCCTCTCTTGCAAAGAAATTTAAAACTTCTCCAATGTTCTTATGTGCTTTATGTGTGTTTGAATGTTTGTGAAAATGTGCAATAAGTACTGAAATACCTTAGAGGTGCAAGTAATTGTTAACAAGGGGTCTGTGTTTTGGTATTACTTTGATTTTCCATGCTCTTTATTGTTCCTAAAATTTGAAAGAAAATAAAATGTGATGTGATTGGCCCTCATATGACCATCCTGGAATGGTGATTTAATTCCTTTTATCTTGAAGTGTTTTAGGTAGATTTTATCTTCTTTTGTTAAGAAAATTTTAACAAATTTTATCTTCTTTTGTTAAACTTTTCTTTGAGCATAAAAGAAAAGACTAAAATCTATATTTGAAATGTGAATCTTGAATGGTGATTGAATTCATTTTATCTTGCTTTGTGAATGGATTTTATCTTGCTTTGTTAAGCTCTATTTGAGCATAAAAGAAAAATAACTAAAATCTAACTTTGCAATGTAGTAGCTTTGGAATAGCACCTTAATGATTCATTTTAATGAAATTTTGAAAGTTGTTAAGATTTCCATATTTCACTTGAAATGAAGTTAATTTTTTTGTTTTTAAAAGTGTAAAGTTTGAATTTGATATTCCATTTTAAAGGTGCATTTGTGCAAAACTTAAATTGCAAATTTCCTCTTAGTAGTGTGAACTTGTTAAGCTTATTTGAAAATGATGTAACCTATGGAGTGCAAAAAATTTGTTTTGGAACCTTAAAATAAAATGCCTTAAAATGAGTCCAAATAATTTAATAAGTTAGCCTTGAGCAACAAAATTATTTGGATGTTTTAATTACTTCAAAACCCCCATTAATGATTTTTTTTGTGTAAAACAATATAACCTTTTAGGGCTTTGAGTGCTTGATGGAATTTTAAAGAAAATAAAATGAAATATAAAAAATGACAAAGGCTAGGGTTAGAGAAAAAACAATAAAAAACTGAAATAAATATTAAAACAAGGTGTGGAAAAATGACCAAAGAGAGCTACTATAAACTAATTATCCTATTCTTTAGAAAATGAAGATTATGAACAATAAACAAAATTGGGTTAGACCTACATCCACACAATCTAAATCTGATTAAATGCAAGAGTCTGAGGAATAAAATCATACATTAAAAAAATTAAATCAGCATAAAACACCGTTAAATCACTTCAACACATGCATGAGAAAGATGTGCAATGAAAACTTTATATTTAGAACCTTATTTTTATTGCATACAAGGTGGAAAAATCAGTTGCAATAGTTTAAGAGCCTTCCAATCCTCCTGCATGCTTCCCTGTTTCAAAAAAAAATCTCACCCTTCTTTCTGTCTTTGCATGGGTTTTTAAAATTTTAGAAAACCTTTCATTTACATATTCCTAAAAACTCTTTTTTTCTTTTATTTCACTTTTCATAATGCCTCTTTATTTTGTAACACCTTCTACAAGTCACCAGTTCGATTCATCTTCTTTATTTTCATCATTCCTTATGACCATGAGCTCGTAATGGTTACCATCTTGCATAATCAGTGCATGGTGTCATATTTTAGGCATTTACAAACATTGCGGGACTACCCACATAACAAAATGTGTTGACTAACACTAAAATGCTAGCCATGACATATGGTTTGATGGTGGTATACGTGAATATTTAGTACAACCCATCTCTTATTTTTTCAAACTAAAATCATCATCAACCTTGGTGCATGTGGCCTCACCACCTTAGTTCTTATTGTATTTTCTTTCACCATGTAGTATCAGTAACCATAATGCAGTTGTAATGGCTATCGCCTATCCTTGAGTGTTTTAGGTGAATTGAGATAATCTAGTGGCCTATTGTAGCTATGCCCATCATCTATTCCCATCATTGGTTTCATTTTTGACTTGCTCAAGTTTGTAACGTCTTTAACAAGGTGGAGTCCATCTCACGTTGAGTGTTACCATTTCTCAATTCATGATTAACACATTTAACACCTCTCGTACTACCTCTAGTTACATCACCATGTGGCTATATTTTGTATGATGTGGTTACCACTATGGCCAGTGTCTACCGAGCTATGAGCATACCGTACATGGAGTTATATATTTTGGTTTTGAATAGATATAATTCCAACATATAAAGTAATTGTATCCCACCTATCCATCATTGTCCATCACATACAATGATCGTAGATATAGTTACCAACTGTGAAAACCCTATCGATTATACTCGTCGTTACCCTCCACCTAAATACATAAATCTCACTGAAATTCATGATTAAACATTATTCTTAGACTCGAATATCTCTTAACATTATCGTTGTTGTGCTCCTAGGGGTTGAACGTCCTCACTTTCCTACAAAAAAAATACCTCATTTCATTTCTTCTAAACACGTGCCCTCTCCACATACGGGTCTTGGTGGTCAAACATCCACGTCTTTGTAAATGCTAAAATGTATTAATACCTTAAATTTTACATCAAATTTACCAGACTAGGCCATCCTAGGCATGATGAATGGGAGATTTTGGTTTTCTCTCCACCGTCCATTGTGACTTTACAAAATTTATTCATTAAGCTATCAAGTACACCACCATACACCTCCATAGACCCTTCACCAATGCCTTCACACTTCTATTTTTCCCACGAGGATATGAATCTGCATACTCGAGCATGGTATGTGCTCATCCAAACGCATCTTGTGTATATAATACACTGTAGAATAGTGCCTTGAACCTTGTGATAATGTTGCTCCTCTAACCGTAATATCTTAGTACTTTGATAGGTCCACATCACCTATAATAATAAAGAAGTTAACCAACTCCCTCAACTAATTATTCTTTCCAAATCATTCAACCAATCCTATCATTGTATCTTCCTGCATCAAAGGGGTGCGATCGAATCAAATAACCAATTCATCCTAAACCCATAATGTAGAAGAAAAGTGGAAATAAATTTCATACACCGCTCGACCTTCAGAGTATCAAAACCACCCCCCATGCAAATGCCTACTTGGAAGTGACACAACACTTTCAATTTTTGTTGGCTCCACATAGACTAACCTTGGAATCCATCTCTTATCCCTACGTAGCAATGGTGTGATAATGAAAATATGTGAAGATTTATAACATGTTCTATCATCTACTTTATGGCTCTATTATCCGCATGTAGCTCAATTAAATGGGGTAGTTCTCTTTTAGTATGTTTACACATCAAAATATGAGCAACTTGGCCTTCCATATTTATAAAATTGAAATCTATGACAAGGCGATCACCCCACTTCACCTTGCTTCTAATAATTTGATACTTGGACACATCTCTTCCCTACACTTGGACACACTTACAATATTTTTATGGGTATGTGATCTAACATTGTTGTTTTGATGTTGGTTCTATCTTTCATCTACCAATGTATCTGAGCCTGCATTCTGGTTGTGATTATGCAAAGGAATTACATCTCCAAGAATTGGCTCCAATAGAACTTTCGTGATATCAATACAAAGGGATCTAGCTATCGATGTTGGTCTACTCGTGACTGAATCCATACAGACCACTGCTCACCTATACGCCCACATGCCAAACCTTGGAAAACTATGCCAGTTGGTCAAACTTCGGCAACTGTGTCCATGTTGGCAAGGTTGAGGAGGCTTTGCCAAACATTTTATAACCTGCAAACATTAAACCTTTTTAAATAACATACTAAGTGCAAATATTGAACATTATTAAAATAACATACTAAGTGGGGAAACGATAAAAGAAAATTTATTTTATTTTATTTTTAATTATATATATATATATATTAATTTTATTTTCATGATTTTTTTTTCTATTCTCTTTTTTTTTATATATTTTATCATTTTTTTTATTTCATCCTTTTATTTGTTTCTTTTTTTTGTTTAAATTGATTTAATTTATTTCAAATTCTTGAATTTATTGGCTTCAAAACTTTTAAAATCACCAATGAACCTCAAACATTAAATCCAACCAAAAAGATAAAATTACCAAAGGATTTAAATGCTACAAACCTAACCAACATTTAGCATTTTAAAAGAAGACAAAAAGACACTACCCAATGTTGAACCTTGGAATCTACATTGCAACCTCTTGGGTGGGGACCTATTGAAAATTATCACTCAAATAAAACCAAATTCGTCAAAATTTTAAAATTCAAGGTGGGTCCCCAAAATTGGAGCTTTTTGTGCAATGGCCACAATAGAACTGTATGTCTAGAAAGGAATATAATAATATTTAAAGAAAATAAAAGTAGTTTAGAGGTAATGAAAAGGAATACTTATTTAGCCATAGAGGAGTCTAAACCAACCCTATCAACTCACTAAATCCCTAATTTAGAAGCAGAGCCTTGATAGATGGAGTCAAGTCATTAAATAGAATTATGATGTTAGGTACACGAGAAGCAAAAAGAAGGTAAATAATATAAAGTGGAAACCACCAGATGTGGAGTTGATTAAATTGAATTTTTATGGAGCATTTAAAGGAAATCTAGGACTAGCAAGAGGAGGAGGAATAATTGGAAATAATAGAGGAGAGATTTTGTCTCTCATTACACTATCAATAGTGGATTTAAGACAAATAATGAAGCTAAAGCTTGGGCAGATTTATAAGGGTTAAAAATATGTAAACAAATGAAATAGAATAGATTATGGATGGAAGGTGATTCTCTCATAGTAATAAATATAATTTTGAGGAAAGCAAAGGCTCTGTGGAACATACAAGGGATAATTGTGGAAATTCAAAATCTTGCTAAAGAGTGTGAAGAAATTAGGTTTACACATACATTTAGGGAAGGAAACAAATGTATAGATAGGCTAGCCAATACAGGGGTTTTGATTAAGGATTGTGAAGTTAAATTATCTTTTCTATTATTAGAGGAAGTAGTAAGTTTAGCTGAATCTAACAAGAAAATGTTGACTACCTAAATCAAATAATGATTAAGATTTACTTTAATGTTTTTCATTGGTAATATCTACTTTATTTTATAACAATAATGTATTTTCATATAAACTATTTATTATAATTTTTGTGGTTGCACTTGTGTTTTAGGAAGGAAACTAGCAATCCATATTTTGTAAAAAAATTTAGCTTTTGACCTTAAACTTAAAATAAATGTGGTCACAAGTATATAAATAATTATGCAATGTTATAACTATGATAATGGCAGCTTAACATGAATGAAAATATGATATATAATGCTCTATAATGCTCATATAATAAAGCTCACAAAAATTACAATGCTTCTCTCATGGAGTTCACAACTCCTCCATGATAACAAAATGGAGCTACATTGTGACTACTACTACACTACATTATGCACTCCACAACTCTCCTCACAAACACTCACAATGAGGCCTTTATATAGAAATAAATATACCTTACCTCTTACTCAACCCTAAGACTCATGTACATGTGGACTACATGCACATTTACATCATTGCACATTCTCACACTTGTGCATTTATTAAGTTACTCCAATAAACTATTTGTCTCCTAATGTAAACCTAATCTAAATATGTACCCATGAAGGTACATTAGTAAAGAACCAAATGATGTAATATATTCTAACATGCCCCTGTATTACATTATTTGGTTTTTGATAACTTTAGTCTTAAATATGGATTTGTAATCTAGTATTGAAGTTCGTACTCTCCTTCTTGCCCAAATGAGTAGTTAGTATCTTCATAAGAATCTATATTGGTTGATAGATCTTTAATTCCACGTTCATCTATAGGTTCTTCCATTTATTCAACTTCTTGAATCTTTTGGGTAATGTGTCCTTTATGATTTCCTCCATGATATTCAAGTTGAGGGTACTAATTCTGAGAAGAATATGTCCTTTAGAACTACTAATTTTGAGGTTGATACTGCTTTGGCTGAAATATCTTATTTTGATCAACATGAAATCAAATTGAAAGCAAAGATGTATAACCAAATTTACAATAAAGAATACCTCCTTTGTATTAATCAATTATGAAAATTGATTACATATCCATACCTCTTAGGGATACAAAATTGATACATGTATACAATTGTTTTGAAACCCCTAAACAGGGGTGATATACTCTAAATGCTCTTTAGGTTTCCACCAACTTTGTGTGAGGGTTTACTAGGATGCCTCCTTCTCTATTGTCAAGAGGAATGATCTTGAATAGCTTTGAGTCCTTAGAAGAATTTGTCACTTGCATATAAGAAAATACCAAAGCACATCAAAAGCATATGAAACCTCTCATTATGAGGCTAATGTCCAATAAGATGTAAGAAATTAAGCATATACTTAAATAAATCATGAAATATATAAATATGTTTACAATATTGACAAATAAACACAAAGCATGGCTTGCAACATGTAATGAAACTTATAAATGCATACAATCTAGCAAATTAAGCATAATGGACTTTAATCTATGAAAACTTATGAAATAAATCATGAATAGCATAAATGAAGGTAAAGCTACCTATGAAACTACTAATTAACCATGGAAATACCTAAAATAAGACTAATCTATGCTAGATTAACCTAAATGCATATTAAGAAAAGTAAATCTATGGCTAAACTAGAGGGTTAAGCTCATCAAACCCTAGCCACTGCTGCTCAAAGCAACTAGCTCTATTAGCTATGGTTGACAACCACAGCTAAGCCTATGGGTTGTTGTTGACAATAGTGGCCACGGGAAAAATATCCTTTCTCTTAAAACTAGGGTCGTAGATGCTCAATTCTCCATGTAATTTATGGTCACGGGTCACCTTCATGTTTGAACATAGATTTACAATTGAATTTATGTGAATTCATGGTAGATTGATGTAAATTGGTAAGCTTACTCCTCAAGTTGTTCAAAACTCCATTGGCATAGCAACAAATGTCATTCTCCAATTTGGCAACACTTCACTACTCCTCAAGGGTTGTGAAATTAGTCATCAAACTGGTAGAGCTTTGCTACAATGAATTCAGGCTCTTAATTTCCTCTTTGAGAGGTCTATAAATAGACTCCTCAATTACCAATCTTGGATTCTCAAGGAAGCCAAGATTAAGAAGTTGTTGACCAAAGCAGTTGGGATGAATCCTCTGGAAGCTTCCTCACCCAAATTTGCATAGTTGTAATTTAGATGTTACAACCGATTTTGCATGACTTTGGTAGCCCGAGTTTTCTATAGGGTTAGCCGATGTTGCTTAGTGCAGCTAGAACCCTAGCAGCTATTGTCAACCATGGTTGAGATACTAGCTACTGATGTCACCAATAGCTAAGGCTGAATAGGCCTAGGATGCCTAACATGAGTGATTAGAATCACTACTTAGCATTGGAAGGGTCCAAGGTCATTCATATGGTCTAAAAAGGTGCCCATATGAGTAGTCTCCTAAACATGACATGTTTTAGGTTTCTATAGATTTCCCTTTTGTGATGCATTGTGGGAAAACATGACGCTAAGAAAAATAGATCACCTAAAGCCATGTTGTAGGTTGATTGATGATATTTGATTTGATCAATGTTAGATGTCCCAATCTTGCAAAGTACATACATATTGGAATCATTGCTTTCAAAAGGATGGAAGGTTTAACTTGAGTAAAACTTTGGACATGATCTACAAAGATATCGAAATGGATTGTTCAAATGATAATGATCAAAGAGCAGAATGCCAAAAAAATTATTTCCTATGTTTGATTTTTACTCCTGCAAATGGGTTAAGCTTGTGATAGCTATTAGCAATGATTCGTAAGATGAACATAATTTACATGATCAAGTGATCCTTTTTTGATTTTGATTATGAATGTTAATTATTATGACTACCCCCTCAAGTGACAAGTCGATGAGGAAAGGACAAGTGATTAAAGCGATGAGTCACTTGACCAAGATGAATAATTTGGACGATTCAAGACTTTTGCATGTTGTTATATGGCAAGTCCTATTACAGTTGTGATTTCAATTGTTAATAGCAATTGTATATCTCTATCCCATAGAGGATTCTAGCCACCATGGCCTTCTTAGGCAATCAAGATAATAGCAATTCCATTTAAGCTTATGTTGAATCACTATGTTTGATGATCTACTAAAAATGTCATAGAATAAATGAAAGGAATGCTTCATTTCCATGGGGTAGTCCAACCGTATTGGCCTTCTTCGAGATTGAAGTGAAGATAATTCAATTCAATGATGACTAATTTACTCCAAATGGCCTTATGGTAATTTACTCATCTTGTCAGATTGCATGGAGTGCAAGCCACTGCAACCGCAAAGTGTATAGAATAAATGACTGAATATGAGGCACATTTGAATTTTGATTTATTTGATTTATTTGTTAATTTTATAATTTTTGATAATTCTCGATCGGTAGATATTTATTATTTTCCATTTTGAAGATCCTCGTGGTGAGAATTTGGGAGCATTTATTGCTACCTATTGGCCACGGTTGAAAGCCACAACTAGTTTTTGTAATTTTCTTAGTCGTAGCTAACAATAGCGGTTGAGGTTGCCCTAATCTACACCCATGGCTGACATCAGTGGTTGAGGCTCAAGTGAAAAATATAAAAGTAAAATTAGGGTTTTTACTGTTCATTATTTCTAGTTGGTAGAAAGTGAGAGTGAGAGCTCTGAGGGGAGAGAAAGAGTATTTGACACGGGATGCTACTAAATTGACCACCTACTACCATGGCGGACCAACCTGAGGCCTCAACTAGTGGCAGATTCAGAGCTCCTAAGGTAGAATCTCCATCTCTCCTTTGTGATTTGGACATTTAAAATGAACCTCATTCATTAATGGAATTAAATGAAACTCACTAAACTACCAGTAACAAACCTCACCTTAGGTTAGATTTAGCTTTAGGATAGCTTAGGGAGTAAGTTTAAATTTTTTAGGGTTATTTTAGGGTGGTAAATGACCTCAAAATGGGATATTCCCATAGCCACAGTTGGCAACCATGGCTCCCAATTTGCTAATTGGGGTCACGGTTGCTAGTCGTAGCTAGTTTCAAACATCAATGATAAAAAAATTGACCGTTGATGCTAGCTACGGTTGACAATCGTAGCTGCAATGGTAGTTGTTAAAAGTAGCTGATGTGATGGAATAGAGAAATTATATGGTATTTGTATTTGTGGTGGTGCTTGAGTTTGAGTAGTATTATATTGGAGAGGAGGATTTGGATTAGTAGGTGGTTGTGAGGCTAAAGTAATAAGGGGATTGGTTGGAGGTGGAAGGCTAGGCATGGTGACACCGGGGTCATGAATTGGCATATGGTAAGTTGTGGTATAGGGTGAAGTAGTGCTAGTATTGGGTTGGGAAGAAAGTGTGGAAGAAGGTGGTTGTGAAAGTGTAGCACTAGTAGCGACAAAGGTTGAAGTGGAAGGGGGGATGATGGAGTGAGTAACTACATTAATTTGAGGTTGAGCCATTAGTTGTTGGAGCGGGGGTGGCATGAAAGTAGAATATTGAGTAAAGGTTTGGGTGGCAGGATAATCAATAAGGGGTTGAGATAAAATATCAAGAGTAGTGGTGGAAGTCGATGGGGGTTGGGGAACGGTGATTAAGGGTAAGGTAGATGTCAATGGATCAAAGGGTGAGGGATTTTTTTGGGTGTAGGTTGGAGTACCTTCTTTAGAGGTATGTGAAGAAGTGGTCTTGACATTGGCCATTATGGTAATAATGGGATAAGCATCATAATTATGATGGGTGTCAGGAGGAAAGGGATTATGTCATAAAGAAGAGGTACCTAGAGTGACTAAATCTTCACTCACAGGTGTTAGATCAGGTGCAGTGGAAGATGGTAGGGTAGAATCCATAGTGATTTGGTTTAAAGCTCGGACTTGACTTCGATTTGAAACCATTGGAAAAACAAGATGGCCAAAATTTATTCACACAAAATGGGTTATGTTAATGTGGTCCAATTCCTAGAAGGTACAAAAAAAATAGAAATATAAGCTAATTATTGCTACTATCTAATTCCTTTATAAAATATATTAAAGGAATATATGCTAAAAGGAAAGCTTAAAAACTAAGGCTATAAAAAAATGCTAAAATTAAAGATGCAAGTGCAGCTAATTATTCTAAGGAGAGCAAACTCAAAAAAGGGTTGTTGTGTGTGCGTTAAGGGAAAGGAGGCTTATGTGTGTGTAAGAAATAGATCCCAAGAGGGGCAAGGTGTGTTAAAAGGAAAGCCTAAGGAGGCTTGTGTGTGGTGGAAAAATTAAGGCCCAAGAAGCCCAAGGAGGTGACATGTGATAGAAGAGAGAAGCCTAAGGAGGCTTGTAATTGTGAAAATATCCCAAGGAGGCAAAGTGTGCTAAAAGGGGAGCCTAAGGAGGCTTAGTGTGGTAAAAGAGAGAAGCCTAAGGAGGCTTGTAATTATGGAAAGATCCCAAGGAGGCAAAGTATGCTAAAATAGGAGCCTAAGGAGGCTAAGTGTGGTAAAATAGAGAAGCCTAAGGAGGCTTGTAATTGTGGAAAGAGCCTATCGAGGCAAAGGTGTGCTAAAATAGAAGCCTAAGGAGGCTAAGTGTGGTGAAAGAGAGAAGCCTAAGGAAGCTTGTAATTATGAAAAGAGCCTAAGGAGGCAAAGTATGCTAAAAGAGGATCCTAAGGTGGTTTAGTGTGGTAAAACAGAAAAGCCTAAGGAGGCTTGTAATTGTTGAAAGAGCCTAAGGAGGCAAAGGTGTGCTAAAAGAGAAGCCTAAGGAGGCTTAGTGCGGTAAAAGATAAAAGCCTAAGGAGGCTTGTAATTGTGGAAAGAGCCTAAGGAGGAAAAGGTGTGCTAAAAGAGAAGCCTAAGGAGGCTATGTGTGGTAAAAGAGAGAAGCCTAAAGAGGCTTGTGATTATGGAAAGGGGCCCAAGGAGGCCAAATGTGCTAAAAGGGGAGCCTAAGGAGGCTAATTTTTCTAATAAGAAAGATCTTTGTAACAAACTATGCTAGAAAGATATGTGAATTAAATCTAAAAAAAAGTCTAAGCTAAAATAAAATCCTAAAGAAGCTTATATGTGAAAAGAGAAATCCAAATTATGCTATCAAACAAGTCTAGGAATAAAGGAAGGAGGACTTAGCTGGAAGCCTACACAGATGTTGCAAATTGACACCTTCTAGGATGAAACCCATTCTACCCAAGCGATATAGAAATGTGAGACCATTTCTACCAAGATGATCTTGACTTTTTCCTTCAAAACAACATGAAACAACAATAATTAGCAAAAAAAAACAACAATAGTTGAAAGTAGGAGCAAATATTACATAAAATAAACCTACACTTTATCCCTATAACTAGTATAAATTGAAACTCAACAAGGGCAAAAGTGGAGGTCAAGGGAAGGGTCCCACAGGGCATGCCATTTAAACCACCATATGCAATGAAGTGAAAAGACAAAGAAAATGTGATCAATATGCAACTTTCATTAAATATTCAAGCAATAAAATCCTTTGTCTTTTACAATACAATAAAGCCACAATGGGCTTTTTACAAATACAATGGTGTTAATGTCTCCTCTTCACAATAGATAGTAGTGCGGTATGTGTATTTCCTCTCCAAGGGCTGCTCCAATGCTCTTCTATTCCTGCATGCAACCACTCAAAGAGAACATTAATGATAAAGAAAGCCCACCTTAGTTGGGATTTTGCTCAAGTAGGATGATATTCAAAACAAACAAGTAAATGCTCCTATTAAAATAGAATGTAAAAGGGGACTATTCTTACAACTCATGTAGAATGATGGTATGTTCTCCTAGCTTCCTCCTTCTTCATTCATTCATTCCTTCATTCATGCCTTGATTTCTTCTCCCTTAATGAAGGGAATGAGGGGACTATTTATAGAATTTTAGAAGAGAGGGGGGTGAGGATGATGTGGCATATGAGTTGACATAGTGGGAGACAAGACTAGGTAGGTGAAGAATATTAAATGTTGGATGTGTTGGCATAGAAGACTTTTGGGTGGGTGAGAGAATATAAAATTGTTAAGTGGGTTGGTAAGGGAAGACTTAGGATGAGTGGAGGAATATAAAATTGTTAAGTGGGTTGGCATGTAAGAAAGAATCATTGAATTTGGTGTGCATGAGTGGTGGTGGGTGTAGAAAATGTGGAATAGGACTAATCTAGAACCCTTGACTTGGGCATAAGCATGTGAGAAGGTAGGTGTAGAAAATGTGATTAATCTAGAACTCTTGACTTGTGCTCAAGCATGTGAGAAGGTAGGTGTAGAAAATGTGATTAATCTAGAACCCTTGACTTGTGCTCAAGCATGTGAGAAGGTAGGTGTAGAAAATGTGACTAATCTAGAACCCTTGACTTGTGCTCAAGCATGTGAGAAGGTAGGTGTAGAAAATGTGATTTAGAAAATATTAAATTCATGAATAGTAAATAGTGAATAGTGAATAGTGAACAGTGAATCGTGAACAGTGAACAGTGAATAGTGAACAATGAATAGTGAATAGTGAACAATGAACAGTGAACAGTGAATAGTGAATAGTGAACAATGAATAGTAAATAGTGAAAGAAATTAGAGAGAATTTAGATGAATTTAAAAATATCGAAGAGATATAAAATGATATTTTTAGGTGTCTACACATTTTACTCCTATTAATGTTAATAAATCAATGATTAGGTTAAACTTGTAAATATAGCCGACTTGGCTATATTGGTGTTGTAACATGCTCCCCTCCTCGAAAAGCTTTGTCCTCAAAGCTAGAAATGACTCAAATATACTTTATGTTTCCCATGTAGCATCTTCTACTAGTAGATCCTACCATTTGATTAGAAATTATTTGATATGACGGGATCGAAGAATACGTGATATGCTTTGAAATATTGCTTCTTGTTGGATATATATACATCCTTCTTGATCAAGTATTGCAAGTTCTAACTAAAAGTGTACTTTTTGTCCTATCACCTTCTTGAGACATGAAACATGAAATATTGGATGTATATGGGATGAGGGAGGAAGCTCTAGTTGATATGCCACTTTGCCTATGCGGCACACTATATTGTAAGGACCATAAAATCTTGGAGTCAACTTTTGACTAGTCTTAATATTCAATGACAATTTTTTGTAGGGTTGCAAATGCAAGAAAACCGTATCACCTGTATTAAATTATCTTTTATAATGGTGTGAGTCTTGTTGTTGCTTCATGTAATTTTGTGCTTGGACCAAATTTTCTTTGAGAATGTGGAGCATTATCTATTGATGCTAGAACCAATCACCTACTTGGTCCACTTTGGAAGATCCTAGAACATAATATACTATTGCTGGTGGTTTTACTCCATACAATACTTCAAATGGGGACATATTGATGGAATAATGGTACAAAGTGTTCTACCACCATTCTGCTAATGAAATCCAATGAATCCATTGATACTATTTATCTTGAGCAAAACATCTTATATAGGTACCCAAATATTTGTTAACTATTTTAGTTTGGCCATCTATTTGAGGATGGTATGCAGAAGATATATTTAATTTTGTACCACTAAGACAAAATAATTCTTGCCAAAAATTGCTAGTAAAAATGGGATCACGATCACTTACAATATTTTTGGGTATTCCATGCAACTTGAAAATTGAGTCCATAAATACCTTAGCCACTTTGCTTGCTGAAAATAGATGTTGTAGAGCATTGAAGTGAGCATATTTGGAGAGGTGATCCACTACCACAAAAATTACTATTTTACCTTCTGATTTAGGAATACCTTCAATAAAATCCATTGAAATATGTTCCCATTGGTGATCCGGAATTTGTAGTGGTTGAAGAAGTCCTAGAGATTTGACTGTTTTACCCTTATTGCATTGACATACTCCACATTCAACCACTAATGTTTTTTTCCTTAGATTTTAATCATTTCCAATAAAATGATTGTTTTACCCGCATATATATCTTCAAAAAACCAGAATGTCCTGGTGATGGAGAAGCATGTGATTCTTCAAGAATCCTAGATTTGATGTTAGAATTATGTGAAATGTAAATGTGATTCTTTTTTCTTAATACCTTATCATCATATGAAAAATGAGGATTCTTGGATGATCCTAGCATCAAATATTTAATTATTTGAGTGGTTTTTGTGTTTGATAACTGTTCTTGGAGCTGATAAACCCATTGGGAACCACTTCATCTTCATATTTACGAGATAATGCATCTGCTGCAACATTTTCTTTCCCCTTCTTATACTTAATAACAAAATCATATCCCAATAATTTTTTAACCACTTGTTTTGCTTTGGATAAGAAAATCATTGTTCTAGAAAATGCTTGAGACTACTATGATCTATTTTTATGATGAAATAGCTAATAATTAAGTAGTGTCTCCATTTCTCAACCGCATGTAGAATAGCCAACATCTCTTTCTCATATGTGGACCTTCCCAAATTCTTACCTAAAAGTTGCTTACTCTCAAATGTCAAGGGATGTCCTTCTTGCATTTGTACTGCCCCAATACCTATTCCCAAGGCATCACATTCAATCATGAATGGTTTGTAAAAATCTGGGGTTGCCAAAATTGGAGTAGTACACATTGCTTCTTTGAGTGCCATGAATTCTTGAGTGGCTGCTTCAGACTAATGAAAATCATCTTTTTTTTATGAGAGCTATGAGAGGGGCTACAATTTTATCGTAATTATCAATAAACTTGCGATAGTAACCAGTAAGACCCAAAAAAACATGAAGTTTCTTAATGGTTTTAGGTAAAGGCTAGTCTTGAATGGCCTTAATTTTATTAGGATCCACTTTAACACCTTCATGAGAAATTATATAACCCAAATATTCAACTTCTTGAACACCAAAAGAACATTTGGAGCATTTGAAAAAAAGTGTTTCCTTATGTAATATATGAAGAACATTTCCCACATGAATCAAATGATCCTTCCATGTTTTACTGTATACTAAATGTCATCAAAGAAGACTAAGACAAATTTGCGAAGAAATGGATGAAATACATGGTTCATGAGACTTTGGAAGGTGGAGGGGGAATTAGTGAGACCAAAAGGCATGACTAAGAATTCATAATGACCTTCATGAGTACGAAAGGTAGTTTTGGGAATGTCCTCATCCCTTACTATGATTTCATGAAAACCAGAACGTAGATCCAATTTCATGAAAAACTTTACAAAATGCAATTCATCTAATAAATCATCTATGATAGGAATAGGGAATTTATCGTTGATGGTGATTTTATTGAGGGGACAAAAATATGGACATATACATGAAGAGTTATCCTTACGATGGGCCAAAACCACTAGTGAGGAATAAGGACTAGTTCTATGATGAATGACTCCATGTTCTAAGAGTTCTTGGACAATATTTCTAATTTCTATTTTTTGAGGTTGAGGGTAGCGATAAGGATAGACATTAGGAGGAAGGCTTCCTAGAAAAATATGTATGACATGGTCATGATACCATTTGGGATGTAGTCCTTTTGGTTATGTGAAAAATTCCTCATAGTTAGCCACAATATCTTGAGATCCTTTGAGTGAATTTCAGGATTATCCTGTGCTTACTTTTCCAAACAATTTATTTGAGCTATGAATCCATAACCCCATTTCCTTAATATTTTTTCCATGCTGTCAAAACTCACTACCTTTGATGGTGGATTTGTAATTTCTTGGAGGCAAATGATCTTTCCATTTCCTTTCCATTCCACAAATAGTTTTCTAAAATTAAAACTGTCAGTGTCTGATTGTTCTAACCATTCAACTCCCAAAATAACATCTAAATTCCCTAAACTCATAAAAAATAGAGTATTGAAACTGAATATGTTCTACCAATACATTGAGCATTTTCTCCATTTGCAAATAAAACTTGAAACTTATCTTGATTGGAGGAGTGAATGTGTAAGTTCAATGCTTTAGAAGTTTTAAGGTCAATAAAATAATGAGTACTACTTTAATCGATCAACACATGTATCCTCTTCTACCTAATAAATCTTGGTACCTTGATTGTATGGTGAGTTTTTCATCCCATAAGAGCATAACTAAAATATCCATAGTGTCTTTGTCAAATGTTGCTTCATTATGATCTATTTGTTCTTCGGGTATATGTGACTCTTGTGTATTGATATCCTCTGCTTCCTCTTCATCTTACTTATTATCATATTCTATTTGAAATTCTTTTCTTGATACATATACTTGATATTTTGGATGATGATTGTGATATTTATAGCAGTAATATCTTGATGGTTGGTCATTTTTGCAAAAGGAATTGTTGTGATATTGAGAATGAATATAGGAGTCATGTTTAAAAGATGTCAAATTTTGCATCTTTTTCTCAGCAAGCTTATGAGGTTTAGTTTAGACTTTAGGATTTTATTTATTTTATTTTTCCTAAAGTTGTTATTGTCAACATGTTTCCGACAAAGCTATACCTACATTCCTTTCTGACAAGCTTTGCCGAAATGATTCGATACCTTTCTATTTTGTCGACATCATTCGACACCTTTCTGTTTTGCCAACATGACTCGACACACATCTTGTTGTTCTTTTGCTTATTTAAGCACCTATAAATAATGGAATAAACAATTTTAGCATAATACCATATCAGTTGGTATTAGGTCTTACAGAAAATAGTGGAGGTTTTGGGTCATTGTCGACCCCATTAGTGTCCTGGTTGAAGCTTTTCAACTTGTTGCATAAATGTTGTTCTGTAACAATTTTATAGTAAATTGATTATCTGGTCTGCACTTATTTACCATTTCAAGACCTGTGCCTTGGAGCTTGCATTGTTAGAAGAACAAATTGCTATTCTTTGACATGCTGCCTTGATGGTTTTTGATACGCATCTGAAGCTACCATCAAAGCCAACATTATCCATTTCGTGCACGGGCTACCATTGATCTATCCTATGGTGAGCACAACAATAGATTTTCATCCCTATCGGATGTTGAAAAATTTTATGCCTACGTAGATAGTCTATCATACCATGTTCTCATGATCCATTGTAGCCAGTCTCTTTTTTGGAACGAGTTCTCACTTCAGATCACCCTAGTCTATCTTGTTGTCTTGATCTTCTCAAGAAAAGAAATTGTCCGCTTTTCTTTTCGCTCGTCTGACTTGCTGTCGCATCAGCCGCATCAGTCGACGATCTGAAATTTCTACTACAAAAGGAGAACACCATGGCCTTCCATTTTATGTAAGAAGAATATCACTTATATAATACAAAGTTTCATTCTACGTGATACCAATAATTGCCTGCGCTCTCAAAATAGACACCATGGCCTACATGATTTCAATCACTGCCTACACCCTCAAAAGCCATCACTATTGCCTACCATCAATTTTGAACATGATCTAGCCTCATTATTGAGTTTGATCTATTGATACACGATGCTACTTCATTTCTTTCCTACGAATTTTTGCTAATATTTGGTGCTAACAAAGCTGAAGTAGGACGTGTCACTTATTCTATTGCTCCATGACCCCAATCAAAATTCACAGATCATTCTGTTGCTCCATGAAATCCCACGTAGACGTAGACACTGAACATCACAGGTTAAGGTTTTCTTTTGCAATGGGTTTTCCAAAAAAAAATTGCATTTAAAAGAACAATCTGCTTGGCACATATTACATTGGGAGGAAAATTTTCAATGACATGTGGTAATACATTCTGACATCCTACGCTTAGTCCACTTGTTAGTTGAATAAACGCAGAATTTAGTCCCACATTTTGTGGGATCTCTAGTTTTCATGATTTAATAAGGGTATTTCACCCTTAGATGATATAACACCCACACGCGCCACTCACAGTTCTTATGTAGGGTGAGCACTATAATATTCTATTGATTTCGTGGTGGTAGTTGTAATTACATGCCTTACATGGGTTTATATTGACAGTACAAGCATTATGTGGTAGCGATACATGTCTATTGACCCAACATTACCTTGCCTATTGACTGCACCAAATCTGATGAAAGGCACGTGCATTTGAAGTGCAAATTTTTTACAAGGGGGTAAGCCATATAGCCGCTTCATTTATGGTTTTTTTTCATTATTCCATTAAAGACAAGGGGAGGTTTTTCATTTATTTTTCAAAAGGAGGGAATTCTTTTTATCAAGTGAACGTTTTTTTTCAAATTAATTTTGACTTTTTCTCAAAAAAAGTTTTCAAAATTAATTGTGACATTTTATAAAGAGATGTTTTCAATTTTAAGTTTGAAAACAACTTTCTTTCCTCCTTTAGTTTATAAAGTTGTAAAATTGTATTTCCACCCATATTGGTTTGCAATTTTGGGAACATTACTCTTTTATAGTCCACCTTTGTAAAATCCTTGATGGCGCATACTCAAGGTCAAATGGCTACCGAATTGGTCGATAAAATGGCCCAACTCACACAACTAGTGAGTATTTTGGCTGACAAAGTCACATCCCAAGATATTCAACCACAATGTGATGTTCCACTTTACAATGGCTCTCGAGATCCTGAAGTGCTCAATAGCTGGATTCTTGACATGAGCAGTTGGTTCGATTACACAAAATTGGTGAAGGATCAACAAGTTGCTTTTTCAAAGCTCAAATTGAATGGCATTGCTAAGATCCTCATCACTGATCGCCAACGAACACAAAATCCTATTGACTCATGGGATGAATTGCAACGTGTTTTGAAGAGTAGTTTTTACCCTTCAAACTATGCCGAAGACCTTGAGATAAGATGGCTTCATCTTCGTCAAACTTCTAATATGAGTGTTCATGATTATGTGTTGCAATTTAACAAATTGAGAATTTTGAATTCAGTGCAAGATTTCGCCACTCAACTTGTGACAAAATTCAAAAGTGGGTTGCAAGAACCCATTTTTAGAAAATTGAAATACAAAATCATTGTGAGCATTGATATGGATTTCAATCAAGCCATTCTTGCAGAGGAGGAATTATGAGAGTCATCATGAGGGTCTCACTCTTCAACATCGGGAGGAAATCCGAAGGCTTCTCATTATCAATCCAAGGCACCTAAGTCTTCTTCCTCTTCTTCTACCCCCTCTCCATATTCCTCTTCTCCTTCTTCTCAAAAAGCTTCTTCTAAAACTCCTATGGAATGTAGCTATTGTAAAAAGAATGGTCATCAAAAGCATCAATGTTTTAAATTGAAAATTTTAAAGAAAAAATCCCTAGTTGTAAAGCCTTCCAATGAGGAATCCCAAGAGGGTCCTATTGAGGCTACAGGAGAATGAAAAGCATACAAGGAGTTAGTAGGGTTAAACAAATTAACCCTTATGAATACTTCTCAAAGTGATCATGAGAACTTGTTTGTGACCACGGTACACTTGAATGACACCTTTGTGATTGATTGTATCATCGACAATGGCTCGCAGAAGAATTTGATTGCGAGGTCCATTGTCGACAAACTGAAGCTTCCGATGAATCCCCATCCTCATCCTTATCCTTTAGGATGGAAGGATAATGGGATTTCATCTGACATCACACACACATGCACTGTGAATTTTGCTTTCAGTCCTACTTTTGTGGATACTATGGTGTGTGATGTAACTCCAATGGACTGCTATGGTTTATTGCTTGGGAGACCTTATCAGTATGATAGAAGGTCTATTCATGATGGGTACAAAAATACATTCACTTTGCACAAAGATGATAAGGCTTACATAATCAGAAGTACACGACAAACACCACACAATTTGATGTTAAGTTGTAGACAAGCAAGGAAAGTTGTTAATCAAGCAAAGGAACTAGCACTCATCTTCATCAGGCCACTTAATGAAGGAACTCAAGCACCTAAGCATTCACATGACAGGCATTCTTCAGTGAATTCATTGCTTCAATCATATTCTGGTATTTTCAAAGAACCTTCCAGCCTTCCACCTGAAAGATAGATTAATCATAGTATTGAGATTGTTCCTGTTGCCCCTCTTCCAAATGTTTCAATGTATAGACAATCAATAGTGCAAATGGATGAAATTAAAAGGTAAATTCATGATTTGTTGGCTAAAGGTTTCATAAAACCTAGCACTTCTCCTTGTGCTTCACCTATTTTTCTTGTATTGAAGAAATATGGTACATGGAGGCTATGCATTGATTTCAGGGCACTTAACAAAATAACAATAAAAAATAGATACCCACTTCCATGAATTGATGATCTCTTGGATCAGCTTCAAGGAGCTAAGTTTTTCTCCAAGATTGATCTCAAAAGTGGTTATCATCAGGTCAGGATTCAGGCTGAGGACACTTGGAAAATAACATTTAAGACCAAAATGGGGCTCTTTGAGTGGCTTGTCATGCCCTTTGGTATCATTTGGTATCACAAATGCTCCTACCACATTCATGCGGCTAATGAATGAAGTATTCAAAGATTTTTTAGATAAATTTGTAATCATCTATCTTGATGACATCCTTGTATTTTCTCCTACATGGAAAATTCATTTAGAGCACTTAGAATATGTTCTTCAAACTCTTCAGAAGAACCAATTGTATGCCAATATTCCTAAGTGTTCTTTTGGGAAAACTTCCATTGCCTATCTTGGTTTTGTAATCAGTGAGAAAGGGGTTCAAGTGGATCCTGCTAAAATTGAAGTCATGATCAAATGGCCAACTCCTACTTCTATCACAGAGTTAAGAAGTTTTCTTGGGCTTGCTAATTTCTATCGCAAGTTCATTGTAGGATATTCCACCATAGCCACTCCCTTACATCATCTAACCAAGATCAAAATTGAGTTTTAGTGGACAAAGGATCAACAAAAGGCCTTTGACACATTGAAACATAAATTGTGTACTGCACTTGTTCTTGTTCTACCAGATCTTGTTCATCCCTTTGAGATTGAAACAGATGCATCACAATTTGCACTTGGAGCCGTGCTCAAATAGAATGGCCATCCAGTGGCCTATCATTCTAAAACATTTTTAGAGGCAAAGAAGAATTATTCTACATATGATAAAGAGTTGTATGCTTTGGTTCAGGCCATCAAGTATTGGAGGCACTATCTTCTGGGAAAGGAAACAATAGTTCACATAGATCATATGCCACTCAAGTTTCTTCAATCTCAAACAAAAATTGAAGAGGCTCGACACATGAAATGGGCATCATACTTGCAACAATTCCATTTGGTAATCAAGTACAAGAAAGGATAGAATAATGCAGTAGCATATTGTTTGAGTCATCCACCTTCAGCCCTTGCTTTGACTATTGTGACCACATCCCATATTGGCTTCCAAACTTGGCCCACACAGTATCCTTTGGATCCTGATTTTGGCATAGTTTTTCAGCAGCTTTCACATCCTTCTACTTCCAATTTGAGAGCTCTTCAAGAATTTCACCTCAAGGATGGCATGTTGTATAAACTGGACAAAATTTGTGTACCTCATGAGCATATGGAGTCTCTTTTGAAAGAGGCTCATTCTACTCTCTATGGAGGTCATTTTGGCAAGTAGAAAACTCTTCATCACCTTCAACGATTCTTCTTCTGGCCTCACATGCAGCGAGATGTTCTTCAATTCCTATGACAATGTGTTGTATGTAACCATTCTAAATCTTCCAATAGGAAATTGGGAATGAGCATGCCTTTACCCATTCCTTCTCATCCTTGGGAGAGCATTTCCATGGACCTTTTGAGCGGTTTCCCGATGACAGTTAGACAACACGATTGTGTCTTTGTGATTGTGGATAGATTCAGTAAGATGGCCAAATTCATTCCATGTCGCAAGACAAGTTCTGCATAGGATTTGGCCTAGCTCTTCTTTGAGACAGTGTGGCACTCATTTGGTCTTCCAACTAGCATTGTTTCTGATCGTGACTCATGTTTTGTGGGTCACTTTTGGAGATCTCTTTGGAAGATCTTAGGAGTATCCCTTAACTTCTCTACTTCTTATCACCCATAGTCCGATGGGTAGAATAAGGTAGTTAATCATACTCTTGTTCAGAGTTTGAGGATTTACCATCACTCCACTCCTACTAGGTGGGATTTGAGCCTCACTCACATCGAGCATGCCTACAACAGAGTTGTTCATAGTTCAATAGGACATTCTCCCTTTGAGGTATGTTTTGGATTTCAGCCATTGGCTCCATATGAGTTGCCCTTGTCTTTGCCCTCTCTTGCTACCTTGCACATTTAGAAGGAGCAAGATAAGGCCAACTCTTTTGTACAACATTTGTAGAGTCTTCAGACCAAGGTGGTTCATATTCTTTAGAAGACTCAGCAAAAATAGAGACAACAGATGGACAGACATCGCACTCCTCATCATTTTTAGGTTGGTGACAAAGTTTGGTTTTATCTGGATAAATGGAATTTTGTGGATAAGACTCATAGCAAGATCAAACCTCTTCATTATGGGCCATACACCATTGTTCAGTAGATTTTTGAGAATACCTTTCACCTAGATCTTCCGACTCATCTTGGCATTCATGACATCATTAATGTGGATCTCCTAAAGCCATACTATGATTCTACCTTGGAATCTTCTCCAGCTATCAGTCATCCTATTGATGTGGTTCCAGATGCATAGCTTCCGCTCCATGTTGATACACTCTTTGATATGAAGACTCGGCAGACATGCCAAGGTACTTCTACTTCTTATATGGTGGCCCGTCATGGCCAATTTCTGCATCAGGCTTGTTGGATCTCTGCTCACCATATGTCCCGATATTTTCCCTCTTTGTTAAAAGCATTAGAGTCCAATGCTTCTTTTGTTGGGATGAATGATGAGGTTTAGTTTAGACTTTAGGATTTTATTTATTTTATTTTTTCTAAAGTTGTTATTACCAACATGTTGCCGATAAAGCTATGCTGACATTCCTTGCTAACAAGATTTTCCAATATGATTCAACACCTTCCTATTTTACCTACATGACTCAACACACATCTTGTTATTTTGCATAATACCATATCACAAGCTTAGCAATCCTTATAGTGTCATCCAAAGAGTATGGATCATGTAAGTCTACTTCAATTTGAATATTCTCTTTCAACCCATGTCTAAAGGCCAAAACCACCACATCAATTGGTACATCTCTTGTATAAGCAAGAAGACTTGTGAATTCTAAGACATAATCTCTGATAGATCCAATTTGTTTAAATGCCAATAGATGAACAATGTAAGAAAATGAACTACCTTCATCAAATATCTTGAGGAAAATATTATTGAATTTAGACCATAATAGGGGATGAATATGTTGACGTTTTTGCCAATCAAACCATTGGTAAGATTTAGTACCTAATTTGGAGGAGGCATAATAAATTTCTTCAAATTTAGGTACACGATACAGGTGTAAGATACCCTCTATTTTAGCTATCCAACTACATGGATTTCCACCCTCAAAGATAGGCATATCAACACGTGGAATATTAAAACTTGTAGGACATATTTTTTGTTGATAAAATTCCTTTATATCCTATTCCACATTATCATTGTATCTATGGTATTTTTTGGGGAAGGAGGAGCTTCTTGGTTCTGTTTATTCAATAATTGCCCAAGTATTAGTGTTAAACTTTTCATACCAGACATTAGTTGATTCAAACATGATTATACTTCTTGGTTACTTGTACTGGAGTTTTTTATTTCCTCATGTGTGAGATTTTTTTGAGATGAGTTGGGTGAGTGGGAAGGAGTCATCGGGTTAATAGAAGGATGGTCGGGGTTAAAGCTATTAATGCATAAATGAGAGTTGTATTGTGTACCTTTATTTCATGAAGGTCTTCTTGGTGACTTTGAAAATCCCTCATTTGTATTATCTATGATATATGGCCTTCCATTTGGTCCTTTACTCCACCTGCCACTCATGCACTTGCTTTATAAATTTAACAAAAATATTGAACCTAGTTGACCAAAAATTTTGGAATAGGATGAGCAAAAAAATAGGTGATTTTCTTGCAAAAATTGTGTTTGTTTGTCAAATTTCACTTCCACTGTGAAACCTTCACTCCAAATGCAAAGTTATTTTGAATTCGAACAGTTATATTATCCCAATGGCTAGTTTCTTGAGCTTGCTATGGAGTGACTTGCAACAGATAGTTGTGAAGTTTAATTGATAATCAATGGCTAGTTAACGGCTACACAACAAGATATGATGATGAAGACTATGATGGACTTAACGACTACATGACAAGAGCCGATGACAAAGACTACGATGGATATAATAGCTACACAAAAAGACCTGATTGTGGGGACTAAAATAGACTTAATGACTACATGACAATACCCAATTGTGAGGACTACACAATAGTGACTTACGACCCAACCTGACACATGAGACAAGACACCTGAATCGAAGAATATGCGAACACATGAGATAGAAAACATCATGAAGGCTATGTGAACACAAAGACCATGATCGACCATGAGACAAGACACATCACAAACCTGAACATAGAGACCAGACCAACATGTTAGACAAGACATGACATGAAGGATATGCAAACACGAAGTGGATTGGCTACGCACGGGGGATAGAAGCTAGTGTGACCAAAGCCACGAATAAAATGATACATGCAGGTGAATATAAAGGTACGTTACCTATTTCTCTCTTGAATGTGGGACAAAAAAATAATATATGCTATGATTTCCTCGATAACTATAATAGACTATATAAAATTAAATTTTATAATATGTACCTGATTGGTTGCTATAGCATGGGAAAACTTTTAGGGTTGGTTGACTTCTACACTTTTGAAAGCATAAATTTATGAAGAGAATATTGGTTTCCTCAATGTTAAATCTGTGTAACTACTTCTGAATCATGGATTGCTTGATCAAACTACTCGCTTTCCTACTGAATTAAAATACCTTTGTTCCTATGAGCTTTTATTATACCGGATGACACAACGAGATATTTAAGTTAAATAATTAATGCCTCTCTTCTAGGGCTATATACGTCAGCTATCTCTCTAATTTTTTCACACATTTTTTAATGATGCTTACTTGCATTGCCTTCTTTGTACCAAAATCTTGAGAATTATTTGGTATCACCTCCAATGCTATTGGCAGATGCACTTGTAGAAAAAATTATTTATTTGGATACCTTTTGTCTAGTTTGTTTTTGCAATGAATTTTCAAAGAGGTTTCTAATACCTATAATGCTTTGTCTAGTTGGAACTTCTTTTCACATCCTTAATGCTACTTATGACAGTAGTTTAACTATTACTTAATCTTGGTTGGTTTTTGGAATGAATCATTGTATGATGGACCGAATCGCCTTGACCACCACCATGCTTGTTTATCAAACTGAACCTGATGTATGGATCCTACCATAAAATTCTTGCTATCTTATGAACATGGTTTTAGGGTAAATGTTTTCTTCGAGAACTATGGAAAAAAAAATTAAAAATTTAACTCTCGAATATCTTAATTTTACCAACATCCTCCGAACTCGATTCTGACTATGATTCTTCTAAATGCGTATGTCTTTTTCCCTATGATGATGTTGCACCTACTTGGAAGTCGCTAGACAATAATCCTTCTGTTGGAGTGAGAAAATTTTGTGGACGTCAATTAATTCCTACTTATCTACTATATCAGATGTTGAAATGACAAAAAAATTGCGTTGGTCCTGGAAAGTGCTCTAATACCACTTGAAGCCAAATAATTATACAAACATGCAAACAAAAATATACAAATGGAGAAATGAATATTATTTGCCACTTGAGGAGGGTTAAGTCATTCACCACTAAGGAGGGCTTAGTCCTTGCGACTACGCAAATAATTATTCAAGATGAAAGATAATAAAAATTAAATCATTCTACTCCTACTAATATCAATAAATCAATGATTAAATTAAACTTGGGAATATAGTCAACTTGGCTATATTGGTGTTGTAACAACGGGTATTTTGCTACCTCTTGTACTTGTGACACTTTACACATATATGATATTCCAGTTTTATTATGGCTCATTATGTGTATCATTTTATTATTTTATTTTTATGTGATGCACATGGATGCAATGCTTATTTGATGTGTTGCTTTATAGGAATGTGATGTACTAATGATATTCACTAGCTATATGATAGATGTATTTTTAGATGCTATGATCTACATGTATAGATGCACTATGATGATGGATACATATATGGATGCAATGCTTATTGTTAAATGCATGTTTAATTTGTTTCAATTGTTTATGCATTTAATCTATGTGATATGATATGATAGATGATATGTGATGTGATGCATTAATTACATGATAAAATGAACTAATGTAAATGAACTTGTATGCTTTAAACACTTAGAACATAAGGAATGAATATAATATGTGTTTAACAAACTAATGGATGACACCATAGAATGTATGAAAATCATGAATGAAAATGATAAATCTTATCATAAGAAATAATCATTTAAGCATCCATATGTGAGATGAGATGATGTGAGATGTATGTGTTTTCCTTATGAGCTTCTATAAATTAAAATATATGCACAAAATAGTTAGTGGCCATCTAAATATCATTGTTGATATCTATCCAGTATCTATCCTATTTCATGAACATCCCTTAATAAACAAAAGTTCACAAAGAAAATGTGTATGATTTGATGAAATTATTTGTTGCTATAAGGGATTTTTGAGGTTTTCCATGAGACTCAAACACCCTAGTTGATTAATAAAAAGTTGTATAATGACTATACAGGACTCTTGAAAGATAAAAGTTTTTGTTATGAAGACCAAGATATTCATTATCCCTGTGTGTGCAAATGAATATATTAGATGAGACATAAGACTACCTCATTGCCAGGCAAGATTCATTCAGCCCATTGTTGTAATGAGGATCACCAAATGTTCACCATGATCCTAAGTTTAGATGCAGTTAGACTAGACTACTAGGTAATACAAGCCACCTAAAGCTAGCTCATTTGTAAATTGCTTAGAACTACCCCAATGCCAAGCGGGATTCATTCAGCCCATTGTTGTATTAGGGATCACTCAATGGCTTCGAGTAGTGAACATTCCAGGGATTCAAGCTCTTCACCCCCTTATTTTCTTCACATTTATTGGGATACTTGCTCATGCTTAGTGATGAAAATCACTGTTTATTTTGCATTTATTTATTTATTTTTAGCAAGGTATTTTGCTTTGATTTTGGGATTTTTCTTATTTTGTATGAAAGCAAGGGATTTCTTTGGGTAGGGGGGAGCTTGTCCTTTTTTCAATGATCAACACTCTAGACCATGCACATCACAAAATGAGCAAGTAAAAACATTTCACTTAAGGTGACTAGGACCACTTTGTAGTGTTCATCTTTCCTTGTCTAGACTTGGATTGTTAATGTTTAATTAGTGATGGGATTTTGACATATGCTAGGTGCTATCAAAACTAGACCTCATCTCCAAAAGCAAAGATATATTTCTACAAAATCTGAGAATATCACTAGGTATGGCTGAATGACCAAAAAACCCTAGTATATTCCTTATAGCAACAGGAGGGGTTGTGTTGAAAAACACAATTACTCACAAGGGTGATGGATGATGATGATGTATAGATGCATGATTAAGATACAAACGTGGTGTCATTTGTAAGATTGTAAACACAACCTATCCTAATGCAAGTGCAATGGATGAAAATGCCTAATGCAATGCAATTAAATGAATGCATGTGCAAAATAAAAATGCATAATGTAAATGTTTTTGTATTTTTTTATGTTTTGCAATATTTTTGGATTTTATTGCTTTTTGATTTGTTTTGGATTTTGTGTTTTAAATTATTTTTGAATTTTGAATTTTTATGTATGAAACACCTTTAGATGAAGAATATTGAGAGGTTCAGGCTCTTCAACACCTTCTAGTGATGTTAGGCGATAAGTACTAGGTCCTATCTTCTCTGAGATAATAAATGGACCTAACCAATTGGCCGTAAATTTGTCTCGTAGATGCGGTGATAGGTTTGAGTTATGTTGGTTCTCTTTTAGCACAATATCCCCAAATTTAAAGTCTCTCAAGTGGAATTTATTATTGTAATATTGTTTTAGGCAATCTTGATAAACTCGAAGATGCTCAAGGGCATTCACATGATGTTCATCAAGAAGCATCAATTGATCTAGGTGAGCTTGTCATGTAGTGTCATCATCGATGAACTCTTTCAATGCGATGCACAATGTTGGAATTTCCAATTCCAAGGGCATGATGACCTCAGTTCCATATACTAGTGAAAATGGGGTTGCCCCAGTGGGCATCCATATACTAGTTCTATAAGCCCATAAAGCAAGAGGTAATTGAATATGCCAATATTTGTGATTTTATTGAAAAATTTCTTTAATATTGCTACCACTATTTTTTTAGAGGCCTTTGCTTTCCTATTTGCTTGTGGATAATATGGAGTTGCAAAACTGTGTTGAATATTATACTTGGACGTTAAAGCCCTTACAGTTTTGTTTTTGAATGAAGTTCCATTATCCGATATTATCTTGGATGGGATCCCAAAATGACATATTATATTATGGAGTATGAACTCCACAATACGTGCTCCTATCATTGTAGTTAAATGGATTACCTCCACCCATTTGGTAAAATACTCAGTGGCCGTTATGATAAATGTATGTCAGCCCGAATATGGGGGAGAGATCTTACCAATTAGATCAAAACCCCACTGAGAAAATGGCCAAGCTGCTTGGATGGGTTGTAAGGCCTGCGATGGTAGGTGCATAAGATTAGCATGATTCTAACATTTGATCCACTTCCTGACATACACTATGCAATACTTCTCCATAGTGGGCCAATAGTAACCCATTCAAAGGATGCGCTTGACAATGGCCATGCCACTAAAATGGCCACCGCATGTACCATCATGAGCTTGTGAAATCACCCAAGCTGATTCTTGGGGCTCAAGGAAATGAAGGAGAATTCCATCATAGCTATGATGATACAAGATGTCTCCTAGCAAGACATATCTAGTCACTTTTTGTTTAAATGCTCTTTTTGTAGCATGCAACAATCCCTATGGGATTACTCCAAGTTTAAGGAAATTATGTAATTGCGATAACCAATCTTGATAAGTAATAGCTTCAACTAACTGAATGACATGTTCTCACTACAATTTGACTTGTACAAAATCTGATTGGAAAATAACCTTATGGAGAATAGTGGTACCATTCTCTACAGGACCCTACGAAAGCAAAGATCCCCAAGGTGCCTTCTTTAGAAAGTCTCTAGCTCTATAGAACCATTCATGGTTTGGTTCTATCTAAATCATGTGGACTGATTCTTGATTGTTTTGTGCCTCACATCGTATCATGGATTGCAATAGCATTTTCACTTGGATGGTAGTGAAGTCAGTAGATGAATTCTAAGGGATTAAAGAATCCCAAAGATGCCATGGTGTCTACAAATCTATTGGACATTCGAGGGATTGCCTCGATGTCATACCATTCTAGTTGGGCTAGGTAAGTGTCCACAAGTTCTTTATATGCTTTCAAGATGGGACATCTACACTGATAGATCCCCTTAACTTGATTAAAAATGAGCAAGGAGTCACCAAAGATATTCAGCCTTCTAATCTTCATGGTGAGCGTTGTTTGGAGACCCAATATTAGGGCCTCGTATTCAGCATTGTTGTTGGTGCAAGGGAAATTGAGTTTAAATGAAAAGGGTATTGGAGCACCTTATGGCATGAAAAATACAATCCTTGCACCACCCCCTTGCTCACATTTGGAACCATCAAAGAACAAATACATATCTGCTTGATTATCCGGTTCTTCGGGTTTAGGCGACTTTGATAATGCAAAGACTACATCATCAAGAAGCTCTATGATGAGAGGCCTATGATCCTAAAGAGGAGCCTCTACCAATTGATCTGCTATAACTTAACCTTTGATAGACTTTTGACTGATGAATTCTAGGTCAAATTCTATCAATAACATGATCCACTTTGCAGTATATGTGTTATGATATGTCTTGCTCATCATATACTACAAAGGATTTTGTTTCGATACTACATATGTCGTATGGCTCAACATATAGTGGTGCAACTTCTTCATTGCAAATACCACTACTAAGCACAACTTTTATACATATGCATATCATAGCTCATAGCTGACCAGGGTTCAACTGATGTAATATATCACCTGCTCTTTGTTTTGCACATTCTTCTGGGCTAGCATGGTTCCCAGTGCAAAGTTTGTGGTAGATATATACAACAAGAATGGCACATCTGGTCTAGGTGGAGCTAATACTAGCGGTGATACCAGGTATTATTTGATCTTAGTGAAGGCTTTTTGACAATACTCATCCCAGTTGAATGGGACCCCCTTGTGTAGTAGTTGATTCATGGGTTGACATTTATCCGATAATTGTGCAATGAAGCACTTTATGGATGCTACCTTGCCCTGTAGGCTTCTTAATTCCTTGATGTTTGTGGGGGGACACATTTCTAGTATAGCCTTGACCTTCATTGGGTCAACTTCGATCCCTCATTTAGAAATGATGAATCCCAAGAGTTTACCTAAAGTTACACCAAAGATGCATTTCTTGGGGTTCAACCTGATATTATGCTCTATCAGGCAATCAAAGACTTTCCTTAGAACCTCGGTTGCTCTTTGCATAGTAATGACTTGGAAAATAAGTCATCGATGTAATATTCTAAGATCTTATGCATGTAGTCATGAAAAATATATGTCATAGCCCGTTGATATGTGGCACCAACATTTTTGAGGCCAAATGGCATAACTTTGTAGCAAAATATTCCCCATGGAGTGGTGAAAGTGGTTTTATGCTAATATTCTAGTTTAATCCAAATTTGGTTGTAACCAAAAAAACCATCCATGAGAGAAAGCATTTTGTGACCTATAGTTGCATCTACAAGAGCATCGATATTAGGCAATGGAAATGAATCCTTGGGTGTTGCCTTATTGAGGTCTCTAAAATCCATGCAGATGTGGATTCTTCCATCAGGTTTTCCTACGGGTACCATGTTTGATACCCATTCTGGATAGTCGATGGAAATTATGAACTCTACATCCAATAGTTTTTGTAGCTCATATTTAACCATCAAAGTGATGGTTGGATGCATCTTCCTGAGTTTTTGCTTGATCAGTTTCTTGGTAGGGTCCAATGAAAGGTTATGAGTAACCAGTTTTGGATCTAGACCTAGCATGTCCTTGTAGGTCCAAGAAAAGAGATCAGGTCTCTCTTTCAATAGAGGAATGAGGCTAGCACACTCCTCAGGAGATAAGATCTCTCCAAATTTAACCTTCCTTGGATTTGTGGGATCATCATTGATATCCACTTCGAAGGTTTCCTCTATTGACATATGTGACCCCTCCTCAAGATGGTGAGGCGTAGGGATCAAATGGATGTCATCTACTGGGTTTAAAGGTTCCACTAAATCAAAATTATCCTCAACATGATAAACATCATATGCATAGCCTAGCACAAAATGAAATGGTTGCAACATTTCTTCATTGGGGAAGAAATATTCAAGCTCTAAGGGTGAATTGGTGTGATCAAAATCAATGGCCTCAGGATTGAGGTACAAAGGTTTCAAAGGATCATATGGATTATGAAGTGGAGTGGTCAAATCAATGGAGACCATGTTGATGGAATGGAAGAAATCTCCAGGACCACATGGATGCAACACACTATCTCTAGATTTCTCCCCTTGCTCTAGATGTGGCTCAGGTGGAATGGGGATTATCGGGTTTGCTTTGGGAATAGACATAACAATTGGATCCTCAAGGGGAAGCAATTGCCTTAAATTGGAAGGACCAAAAAAATCCATATGATATATATATTCCAGATTCACTGGCCTTATTTTAATGGGAGGACCTGGGAATGTTGCATGATAAATTGGTTCCATGTCCACATGTTCTCTAAGATGACGAGGATGCTAAGGCCCTAGATAAGCCATCTATGTTTGATCCTCATATTCCTCATCCTCTAAGAAATATTATCCATTGTCTTCTTCATAATTGTATTCTAGTCCACCTCTCTCAGAGATGGATTCTGACTCACCTTCCTCAGCAATGGCTTTTGATTCAGTTTTTGCTATTGTACCAAAAAGTGGGGGTTCAATGCCAATGATATCAACATATTCATGGTTTCTGACAATCCAATCAATTTTTGGAATATCATCTGAACTAGCCTCTATCGATATGTTATACCGATATACCAAGGGTGGTTTTATGGCAACCATGGTCACTGACCAGTTACTCCTTCATGAATATGAAGGGTTATGGTGGTAGGGGGTCCAATCAACATCCACCCCCATGCTTAGGTTCAAGAAATCTAGATATATAGCCAATAACTCATCTTGATCTCCTACATCATAACCCAATCCAAACCTATCAATTAGAATTTGATAGTGCAACTTATATGGAGTTCAATGTCCTTGCTAAAATAAATTCAATCTGTAACCATACCAATAGTAATGATCAAAATAATGAAGGGCATACTTTAGGTTTGAAAGATAATGAATATTCACAGTGAAAGGTTCATCATCATCTTCTTATATGGGTGAACGATATGCAAGTTGATCTAAACCTCCATAGATGAAGTTAGTCTAATTAGGTGGCACCCCCAGTGGTACCACCATATTTATAGGAAAGTGATGGGCTTTATGCCTACCCATATCCTATGCAGACTCTATGATTGGTGTAAAAGTTACATTTTACACAAGGTATTCAACTAACCTAGGGCTGACTAGGTGAATCGTCACCTATAATGCAGATGATGTAGTTGATGACATAGGTGAGGTAGGCTAAGGTACCTCCTTAACTACATTTTATGGGTTTCCCTCCTCCATATTATTTGGGATCTCGATAGTTGCTATGTTGGGGATTTCTCAAGACTCCTTTTCACCCAATACTGCCTTTAGCTTCTGATTGTTCTTGACCTTTGTCGATGTCGTAGGCTTCTCAGAAGTAGTAGTTATATTTGAGGTTCATCGTGGTGTTGATGTTGAAGTACCAGTGCATACTACCTTTGATTTACCCACTAATTTTCTAAGATGAGATGTCAATCTAATATCCAGATGGGTATATGGGAGAATGAAGTCTTCCAATAATTCAACCTGATTAACATACTTGAATAGCTCTTCATTTGAAGGAAACACATGCACTTGTCCCTCGTGCACATATTTTATACATTGGTGCAAGATCGAGGGGATGAATTGCATATCCCTAATTCATGATCAACCTAGGAGAATTGCATAGCACCCTTTAGCACGTGACAAATCATAGGGATGGTTTTTAGTCCAACCTGAATAGGTAGGACTATAGTACCTACTGTCGAGCACAACGTATTGTTGAAGGGTCACGATGTAAAATTTGAAGGTATGATATGCAACTTAGATAATTTTAGATTTCCCAAGGCCTTTGTTGTGATTATGTTGATCGATGATCTTGTATCAATAAACACCCGCTTGAATGGAGTGTGGTTTACACATGCAATGATGTGAAGCGATGGGTCTACTGTAGCAGTGGAAACTATCTTGGTTTTTGTAGCACAAGGATGGAGTATTCCCATTAGGGAGGTATGTTCTAAGGCTAAGGATGATCAATATACTAGTCCCAACTCGGTTGCCAAATCGTACAACCGTACGATCCTTCAAACTACCCTTTTATGCCCAATGATCAACTTGTATGGAAGTCAAATGCGTACATTGTACGATCTCAAATCATACAGTTTCATAGCTTGTACGATGTCACACTCAGCCAAACTAATAGATTCAGTTTTGGAGGTTGTCGTACATAGTTTTGTAATCATTCAAATCGATTTTCCAAAACTGCCAAATCGGGTAAATACCTCTCAATCGCCTATTTTACCAAATCGGGTAAGTCTACTTTGTACGATGTGTACGAACTCTGGTGTATGATTTGTATAAATTGAAGGTACAATCAGATGCTATATTAGATACTCTAATGCCTCAATCTCTCTCTGGAAGGTTTTGTAATGATTTGATATGCTAATCAATCCATTCTCCATAACATGCAAAACATCTTAACCGGCTGATGAGAGATTCTATGCAACTGATTACATCCAAAAATCATACAACAGTGTTCAATACATCTCCTTTGATGTTGCCATGCTTCTAGATCATTCCCCAGGGTTCACCAGTGTCAAATTCTATCAAAAGGTTGCAACAATGCATAAAACTAACTTGTAACATTCAATAGAAAACACATACAACAAGATTCATCCACAAATCACCATCCATCAATGCCAGGATCGTACACAGTATTCCACAAATGTAATTATGCTCATTTGTGTATTATTCTATCATGGATTCACTTACAATATGGATAATCTATCACTATACTTGCAATAACTCAGAACAATCAATCTATATCTCAGAGTATAACCAGTAATCCTTAACATAGGTAGCCAGACCTATAAAATTGAAAATGGGACCTTATATAATGTTGCCCAGGCCATTCCAAGTGGTTCCTAAGGCAATTAGTTACTTAAAACTACCCATGCACAACTGAATTCATTAATTTAGCCTTTTACTAAGTCTAACACCTTAGTTAGAAAATCTATGCACCATTTCACTATGAAATTACATTTCCCATGTATTTGGATGAATTTCAATGCACCTTGTATGATTTGCTACTACCTTGTATAGTTTTTCAATCCAATTATATGATTTGGTTCTCTGGTTGTACGATTTTCCCCTACCTGTACGGTTTACAAAACTTGGGTCAAAACTATCAAAATTGAGAAAATCCTTTTTATCACTTTCTCTTCTTTTAGGAGGTGGATTTGCTGCCTACATCTACCCTCCCCTTTACTTTGGTCGGTGTCCTCATCGACTTGTTCTGCTTCTTCCATTGTGCCTCGTATTCTACCACTACAACTTGTAAGTCCTTGACTTACGACTTATACATTTCTCGTTCATTCCTCAACTTGGTTGCGTAGCTTCCCATCTCTACTACTTTTGCCCCGTGGAAGTTAGCCTTTTCCTCGATAGTCTTCAGGAATTCCATCATATACTTTTCATGGTTCGAGGCACTCTTTTTCAACTTCTCCTACCAGTGAGCTTCTACTCGAGCTACCGCCTGAAGTTCTTCATTATTTTCAGTAATGGTCTGCAGGTGGTGATTAATATCAGCCTCCATAGCTCGAACACTATCTTCCTTGGTTTTCAACTAAGCTTACTTTTCTAGGACCATCTCATTCAGTATTTTATTGTCCTTTGTTAGCTCCTCTATCTTCTTGGCTTGTGTTGTCATTTGCTCACTCTTCTCAGCCAACTGAGTTGTCATATGTTCCTCCTTTGCTTTGATTTGTACCTCCAACTCCTAAATTCTATTTTTTGTCGTCTATGAGATTTGTTGCTTTTCCTCTTCAAGCATGTTAAGTCTAGCTTCAGACTCAGTTCTGATGCCTGACAGATCTTCCTCCTAGTTTATTTATTTTCTCTTCTATCGTAGCTCTGTTTTCTGCAGTTCTTCTTCCATTACGGCCAATTTATTTTGAGTGGTTGTAGTCTCCTCCTTCTGAGCCTCCTTGAGCTGATAGATTTGTTCCAATCCTATGCTCAACCACTCTATCCAATGTGTTAGGAAGTTAAACTTCCTTAGGGTGATAGCCAAACCTGTAGTAACCCTCTTATACTCCAACTCTATCATGTTCGTGGGATAGGTCGGATAATTGGCTTTATCCAAGTACATCCTTGGGTTTTTCTTGTAATTTGTTATCACCCCTTCTGGCAAGTCCTCTCTTCCCAACATTGTTGTTACCTCTTCCCTGGGCAACCTCCATGGATGTTGTGCATGAATGTCTGCAATTCTCCTTGTACGCTCCGCACTACTCACCCATTATGTTATTTTTTCTAACTTGAGAGACACTTATTCTTCCCACAACTTCAATTCTCCCATGTGGCCAACACAAAATTCCAATATGGAGTTATTAATGACATGGCCTAATTGAGAAAATAAGTGTTCCACATTATCATCTATTCCACGTACCTCCTCCTCAGTTTCAATTCTATCGAACCACGGTACTTCTAGAAGATAACTATATTGGATCCCCCGCAGTTCTTCCTCTATAGGAGTCCGTTCATCTTCCTCTTCCATGTGGTGGCTAGAGCTTCCCCCAAGCTCCTGAAGTGCTCTATGAGTGTCTATATTTTCCCGTGGTGGAGCCTATTTTTCCATCTTCTCTGTCTTCATATTCTATTGTACTTTCACAATCTCCTGTTGAGATTGCTGCTGCTCAACTTGTTCTTGGGCTTCTTTCTATTCTGTAAGCCCCACCTATTGTTCTTTTGTATTCTCCTGGGCTACTTCTTGTTCTATACTACCCACCTATTGTTATTTTGTCACTTCTTCCTCCTGATCCTGTTGAATGTTCATTGTTGTGACCTGCTCAACAACAAGTTCTTTTTTTCTTGTGATGCCTCCATATTTTTTGGTGCATCTCTCTTACTCGAGCCTCCTCTCACAAACCTGTAACAAGGATTTTTATTGGACTCTTCCTCCATGGTATCTATTCTTACTTCCATTCCCTCTTGAGTAGTGGTTGTTTCTTCTTGCCCTACCTCGAGTCCTTTAAAAAATTTGAAAGCGTCCATCTGCTCAAATTGTTGGAAGATTTATGAAGATGTCACTATTATTTCTGCCTCTACCCAACACAACTCATCCAGTTCCATCTCTTCCAAGTCTGACTATTCTTTTTCTTGTTGGTGCTCCTATGGTGCAGGCTCTTCTCATACTTTTGGAACTGGTTTTCTCACCATTATTTCATGTTGTCTCCTTATCTTTATCTGTATTGGGCTTCCTTGCCTCTCCTCCCTTTCTTGAATGGGTGGTTGCTCCTACCGTCATTGCCTAGGTTCTTGCTATTCTAGCTCATATTACAACTGTCTAGGCCTTTTTATCTGATGATGTACATCTTCATCTTCCTCCGGAGTAGTATCCTCTTGAGCTCTATTGGTTTGTTGCTCGCTCCTTGTTCGAGATCTCTCCAGGGTCTCTTTTGGTATTGGTACTGACTTAGCCCATATCAATATCATTGGTTGTCCTTCCCCAATTTCTTGAGGTGTTGTCAAACCTAGAAATTGGATCTCTACTTTCGTGACTACATTTAATAACAATCCAATAGCATGGAAAGTCATTCCAAAGTTCTTTGGCCTCTTTGTCAGTACCTCATGCATTTTTCTTTCTAGATAGGTACCCCAATCATACTAAATTTCCTTGGTGATACCTTCTACATAATGTGCTATCCACATTGGCATTTTTATGGCCCTTATATCTCTTGTCAGTCGAGCCATGATTATATTCATAGCACATGACCAATGTTCCCCTTTCAACTAGCTTTGTTTGATTCTGTGTGTTCCTACACCTGAGATCTTTGCCTCAGTCAGTGATGTGACAGTGGTAAGTGTAGTTACGAGGTGGTATGCCTCTATTGGATCTACCAATCTCTTTACTACCTCCATACCATATTTTGATAAGCCAAATGTCTTCCAAAATGTCTCTGCAAAAATATCTACCTTCACCGACCTCTTGCCCACATTGACATAGGCTATTCTGGTTGCAGGGTTATACGCCTGAACTATCTGTAATAGATAGTTATGGAAGAAGGACTTGTGGAATGGTGGTACTTGTGCAATCACTGCATCCTTGAATGTCTTCCTCCAAGGATGATGCTTATTTTTCCTATCACTCCACCACTTCCTGCATGTATCTACTCCATGTTGTACAAATGTGATATTTGTAACTTCAACCTGACCCTCTTCTTGCCCACTACTCAGATTCTCCTCCTGATATGGTAGGTGTACTTCACTTCTCATTTCCCTCCTTGAGGTCCTTTCTTGTGCCATTCTCTCCTCTCGATGCCTTGGTGGTGTTCTTCTCATATTAGTTCGACAATGTCTCTGCCCCCTCCACGACCTATATCCTCTTCTCCTCCAAGGATGATTACCACACCAATCACGGGACTAAAACTGCCACCCTTGGTGTTGTTGTGGGTATGCTTCTCTCTCATGCAGGGGACCTAGTGACCTCATCCTATTGGTTGCAATCCACCTTAACCGGCATCCAAACTCTTCTATTGAGATCATTCCTCCACCATCTCACCGATTAACTTAGTACCCAAAAATCATCGTTTCCTCAATCGAAAGTGTACCTAAAATCGTACGACTTACTATAAATCATACAATATCTCTTCTTTGTACCCTTGTATGGTTCTTACCTTCACCAGTCGCTTCTAGATCGTACACTACTCTCTTTCCCCACAGTTCAATTTTTAGCCATCAGTCTTCAAACCGTCATAACTCCTCCAAATCGTACATATGCAACCTAAAATCATACAATGTAATAGTACTCTATACGATGTTGCTTTTGGACTACCTTCCCCTTTGGAATCCATACGATTCCATATGATTTCATATGATTTGTTAGAAACTACCAAAAATGGCCTGAAAATCACTCATAACTGTGCTATCTTTCTTTGAAATCATACATTCCCCCTCCAAAATTATACAGTACGATATTTCAAACCCTAGGTTGTGAAAAATTCAAAATTTTGACCTCCTTTGCTGAATCTTTCACCAACCCATTTTCCGGATTGCCCCGTTCCTCCGTTTCAGTGTTTTTCGGGAGCAATTTTCCAACTTCTCCTCCTCTAGCGCAATTTATCTTCAATTGACAAATTTTTGGCTGTACTTGATGGTTGTACGGACTTCTCCTTCTATTCTTTACTTTTTCTAGCTCTCCTTTTTGCATGATTCTTCTGTTTTTAGGGTTTAAATCTTCACTTTCCTTGCAATTTCCACCATCTGACTCCAATTTCTCACTTCTCCAAACCCTAATCTACCATTTTTCACCTCTAGGTTCATACTTGGATGTTTTTTGCTGTATATTATTCGTATTTCTTGCTGAACTTTGAATTTTTCTCTTCAATGGAGTAAAACCCTAATTTCCCTCTTCCGTTCCTTCTTCGGGTTAATTTCTCTGAAAATGAAAAGTACTCCTTGGTGCTAATAAAAATGGGTCCTTCTAAGTTTATATTGTTGATGAAATTGGCTGCCCATATGGTCTTCTCCATTCAATTGCACGCTTTCCACCTTCGTCCTCCTGGAAAATTTGAATTCTCTTTGTACGGTTTAATGAAATTGTAGTTCTACCTTCTTATTTAAAGTATTTTGAAACCCTAACTAAACCCTAATTCAATTAACCCTAAATTGTGCCACTTTGCACATTTTCCTTCCATATTGCATGGATGATTGACAACTCAACATGTTTTTGAAAAATTTATCTTTTTCCCACTTTTTCCTCCAACCATTGCTTTTTCCTACGCATGCCGCATTAAATGGTTAGTTGGAAATCGTACAACATGCCCAAAATCATACAGTGTATGATCCAAATCATACAACATGTCATCTTGTATGTAATTTCACATTTCTGTATGTCGATTTTACTTGTACAATCTCATAACTTTGATTTTTTTAATCCTCAATTTTTACTTGTACGATCTTATACTTAGATAAATTTTCACTTTTATTTCTCTTTGAAGAGGCCGCCATTTCTGGTTTTCAACCTACTTCCTTCTTAATTGCGTCCCGAGGGATTTTTATAATTAAGGCACTCTTTTTTTTATTTTTATTTTTGTATAAGGGGCTGCCATTTCTAGTTTTCACCACACTTCTGAACACTATACTATTATGGCTTGTCAATCTCCTTTAGCTTTCATAAATTACAAAGGTCTCTTCATTATGTAGCTTACACCACCATATGGCCTTAAACATACTCAAGATAAACAACATCATTAACATGATGGTAACGCCCATCGTCACCTATGATGGGGGTCAAGAGGGCGGGAACCCCCTTGCAAGATCAAGGGATAGCATCCCTTGTAGGGTCAAGGGATAGTGTCCCTCACGTGTTCCCCCTTAATAAATTCACTGCTAAGACATTCACTGTCAAAGTTAAATTTTTCTCTTCATTAGTACTTTGGGGTTCTTTACTCAACCCCCTTAAATATCTCACCATTGACTCCATTTTACCCTGTCTTAACCACTGATGGAACACCTTGTATGGTTCTACTCTGTATGATTTCATTTTGTACAATTTCCAATTACATGATTTCACATTGTGCGATTTTCTCTTGTATGATCATAAATTGTACACTTTGATTTGAAATCGTACAATCTTCGCCAATTGTATGATTTCACCCAGTAACCGTATAGTTTCCTCTTGCAAAATCATACAATCCCATTCTTCCTTAGGGAATTTTGAGTGTATGATGGGTTGTTCTATTTGGGCAACATATTCCATAACAATGTCTTCCATCAAAGCATCTTCCATGTCAACATCTTCCATGTCAACATCTTCCATGACAACACCTTCCATGTCAACATCTTCCATGACAACATTATCCATGTCAACATCTTCCATGTCAACATATTCCATGTCATACCATATTCTACCTCTTTTATTACTGTAAGGAATGTCAAAAACTGCATCACTAGTGATAACCTTCCTCTTTACACCATTTTCCCTCCAAATGGTTATGCAAGTTCCAATGTACCGTGTGGGGTCTTTCTTACCCTCACCTAAAAATGGTGGACATATTTTCTTGGATATCCTATTAGCCATATTAGGAGAGACATCACTATCACTTGAGGTGTCTTATGGAATCTCTGACTGATTCCTCATTGGGGGTGTCTTACTCTCGTTGTCGTCAAAAGTGTAAATTTGAGGTATATTATTTTGTCCCGCCACTCGATGACCAAACTCTCATGTGTATTCAGTTCACAACCTCCTTAATTGATGTGAGGGATATGGTCTTGGTATTTCCTCTTGATACATCACATCCTACTGCTCTAGTTCCTGACTCCCATCCTCTACACTCCCTTGCAAACCTTTTATCGCTTTCTCAAGTTTCACCATCCACTCTCCGTCCTCTTGCACTTTTTTTGTGGTAACCCTTGCCTCTATGCTTGGCGGTTCTATTTTCTCATCTTCTGTCTCTATCAAAAATGCCTCAAATTCTCCTTCTTCAGATGTTCAAACTTGCTCTATTTTTGGTTCTTGAGTACTATGGTCTGATTTACTTGTGTTTTCCCTCTGAGCAATCCTCGTGCTCCTTCTTACTAGAATGTTCTCTCTTGCTTCTTGTCTCCCATGGCTTTGTACACTGGTTTCCATAGTTCACCTCTAGCTTTTTAGTATTCACACTTTTTCAATTTAACCCATTTTAACAAAAATACCAAATTTGATAAGGCAACGGTGCCAAATGTAGCACACTTTGGCGCTACATAATTGATCAATGGGTTCATACAACTATAGAAATGGTTCCAAATGTAGCACAAATGTGTATTATTCCCATTAGGGAGGTATATTCCAAGTCTAAGGATGATCAATATGCTAGTCCCAACTTAGTTACCAAATCGTACAACCATATGATCCTTTAAACTACCCTTTTATGCCCAATAACCAACTTGTACGGAAGTCAAATGTGTTTATTGTATGATCTCAAATCATACAGTGTCCTAGCTTGTACGATGTCACACTTAGCCAAACTAATATATTTAGTTTTGAAGTCTGTTGTACATAGTTTTGTAATCACCCCAAATGATTATCCAAAACTACAAAATCGGGTCAATTTCCCTCAATCATCTATTTTACCAAATCGGGTAAGTTTACTTTGTACAATTTGTATGAACTCTAGTGTATGATTTGTATGAACCGAAGGTACAATAAGATGCTATATTAGATACTCTAATGCCTCAATATCTCTCTGGAAGGTTTTATAATGATTTGATATGCTAATCAATCCATTCTCCATAACATGCAAAACATCTTAACCGGGTTGATGAGAGATTCTATGCAATTGATTACATCCAAAAATTATACAACAGTGTTCAATACATCTCCTTTTATGCTTCCATGCTTCCATATCATTTCTCAGGTTTCACCAATGTTGGATTCTATCAATATATTGCAACAATACATAAAACTAACCTATAACATTCAATAGAAAACACATACAACAAGATTCATCCAAAAATCACAATCCATCAATGCCAAGATTGTACACAATATTCCAAAAATATCATTATGCTCATTGGTGTATTATTCTATCATGGATTCAATTACAATATGGATAATATATCACTATGCTTGCAATAACTCATAACAATCAATCTATATCTCAAAGTATAACCAGTAATCCTTACATAGGTAGCCAGACCTACAAAATTGAAAATGGGCCCTTATATAACATTTCCCAGGCTATTCTAAGTAGTTCCTAAGGCAAGTACTTACTTACAACTACCCATGCACAACTAAATTCATTAATTTAGCCTTTTACTAAGTCTAACACCTTAGTTAGCAAATCTATGCGCCATTTCACTATGAAATTACATTTCCCATGCATTTGGATGAATTTCAATGCATCCTATATGATTTACTACTACCTTGTATGGTTTTTCAATCCATTTTTATGGTTTAGTTCCTTTGTTGTATAGTTTACCCCTACCTGTATGGTTTGCAAAACTTAGGCAAACTGTCAAAATTGTCAAAATTGAGAAAAAAAAATTTGATCACTTTCTCTTCTTCTGCGAGGTGGATTTGCTACCTATAATTTTATGATCATAGAATTGGATCACAGGTTCCTGTCACTACTGCACATGCCCCAAAAAATTAGTGAAAGCTTCAAGATCATGGAGTTGAACTTTAATGGCCTTTAATATGTCCATTAGCATCTCCTTGTGCCTAGGAGACTGTTGTATTATCTCATGTATTAATAATTTAGCCAAGGTTATTTGTAGACTCTGTATGAGTCTATTCCTTATTGTCACCACTAGTCTTGTTGGTGGGCCTAGCAAGGGGTTCTACGTTGGCCTTTTCTAAGGCACATCTTGAATTCAAACTGATGTTGGAGGAGGATCTGGTTGGTTGTACCTCCTATTTTTGGTGACCACATTCACCATACCAATAAATCCTTGCATAGGTAGTTTGATCTGCACTTGGTTGACTTGTTCGGTGTTGTTCCTTAGTGGCTCATGATTCAGTAAGGTATTTTTGAATATTCTCATATTTTGGTTGTTTGAAGCCAAGGGATTGTTGATTATCAACTCGTTCCTATCGATCATATTCTATACCACGTGTTTAAAATCCTAGCACACTTTGATTTCATGCCCTTTTTGTCTGTGGTATGGGTAGTAATGATCTTCCCTATATCCTTTTGATTTAGGGTGATTAGGATCAAGAAATTGCACTTTAGGCAATGTTAAGGCCTTAGTCTCATAAAATTGATTAAATATCAATGCCAAATTCTTAGACAATGGCATAAATTAGTGAGGTGGGAGATGTTCTTTGTCCTTGCCCTAATTTTTGTTGCACTAGTTGTACTGCACAGGGGGAGGTTTTGCCTGATAGTTTTGCGGTTACTGGCCTTTATACTCATTTTGAAGGTTTAACATGATTCACATGGGCAGGCTTGGCCTGGTGATTTTGATTCTTCATGTTCTTTTTGTTCCACTCATTATTTGTTTAAAATTTTAAGTCACCTTCTTGTAACTTGATATCCTCTATGACCTTGGCTTGTGCCAAGATCTCTTTGAATGTTTGGTATTATTGTAGTTGTAATAATAGCAAGATGTGTTTCATGTAGCTCTTGGTAAACATCTGCATCAACTCTGTAGTTGGAATGGAGAGGGGAATTTTAGCCATCGGCTTCCTCCATCTATTACCAAATTATATGACTGTCTCATCATCGAATTACTTTAGAGCAATAATTTTAGACAGATTGGTCTTCTTCTTGATGCCAAAATAGAAGCATTCAAAAAATGCATTCACCAGTTGTTCAAATCTAGTGATGCTATACCTCTTTAATCGATTAAACCATTCCAAGGCTAGGCCTGAAAGGGTTATAATTAAAGTTTATAGTAATAAGGTATTATTATTTTGAATTTGGAAGCACAGATTCATGAAGCTAGTCACATGCTCTTGTGCATCATCATCACCCCAAAATATTTCTAGCTTAGGCATATTGAAATGGTTGGGATATGTCGACCTAGGAACCAAGGGACATAGAGGTTCATTATGAATTTTTTTTAGGGTAGGATTGTGATAAGTCATCCCATGTTTCTCAATAGATTTACCTTTTTAGCAAGGGCTCTATACACTTGAGAGGACAATATTTTCTCTTCTCTAAGAGAACTCTATGGAGATAGCATAGGTAGATTCCTTTTAGAGTGAGATGGATGATTGTGCTCATCATCCAAATCTATAGAGGAGGGCTCAAAATATTGTTGATCTTACTCATATCCCTCTGATTCTTCATACTGACTACACCCAAGTTGTTCTACCACTTGGCACTATTTTCCCTTGGAGTACATTAGGGTGTATGTCGAGTACAGTTTTAAATTTTTATAGGGAACAATTTTGGCCACGACGTAGCATGTTTGTTGCACTGTTCCCTATAATCACTATGAGAAGATAGATTGTCTTGAGCTAGTCTATCCTCTCTATATTCATGCTCCTTATCAAGGATGTGTTGTTCTCGTAGGTGCTACTTGTATAAATATTACCAAAGCAACATTTGATGTTGAGAGTCCTCATGCTTGATGCGCTCATGCTATGCATGTATATATTCCAACTGATCTTGGAATATGCATTATCTTTGCTCTGAAGCTATCCTATGTGATAAATCTACAAGATCGGCTATGTAAGTTCTTTGACTTTGTAGCTCTGTATGAGGGGGCCTTATGAGTATGGGCCCCAACAAACTTGTCTTCTACACTCTTGACCTTGTTTGTGAAGATAACATTTGTGTTGTGTTGTTATTTGTGCTCTATGTCCGTATGCGTATATGAGGTACGTGTACTATGGGAGTGCTTTGAGCATTCTCCTTTTTCATGGGTATGCCTTTGTATGTCCTCACTATGTGTGCTCTCGAAGTGAGAGTGAACACTATAGGTCATATACCCTAGTCTTCCTAAAACTTGGTCTAGTCCATTAAGTTGACTAGTCTTCCAAGGTTCATTGGGAGGCATGCCATTGACTCCAATAGTGGAAATATCTATCGTGAACCTTCTAGGTCATAATTATTTAGAGTCCTTAAGGGTCTGTGTTTTGATGCAGCCTTATCCTCTTTCTCTTGATTGGGTATATCTTCTCTATGCCTATCATGTGATGATGGGGGTCTTGAGCCACCCTCATTTCTATTATGATAGGAGTGTGTATTACATCCTCTAACTTGGATATTCTGATGAGAACCCCCATGTGTCGAGTTATCATCTCTGAGGCTAGCCGAACATCATTCAGGAGCATTTTGTGTAGGAGGTTCAAGCTCATCATTCTATGTGTGGTTTGGAGCTTCAATTTTTGTCTCGGTTGTGCATCAAGGGTGACCTCTTCATGTGTTAACCATGATTTGTGAACTTATCTCATATGTAAGTTTTATAGAATACAAAGTATACAAAAATGTTTATATCATTTAAAAAAATTGTGTATCCTAAAACTATTTAGTGTGTTTTGGTTTATTGGGTATATAATCTAAATCTCATCGTATTTTGCAATTTGTTGATGATATTATTAGACAGTTAAAGGTTTTTCACCTATATACTCATAGCGACATAACCCGATAATGACATCCAAACAATCTATCCCCTGAGATATGGATATGAAATCCATAACCAGGCAAGGAGCATAGATACTACCAATTCTCACCTAGCACACTGTGGTCATCTATACACACCTCTAAAGAGGGATGCGTGATATTTTCCATAGATAGGAGAGTTCTTGAATTAGCCTTGGCCATGGATGGGTCCTGATAGTACAATGTCAGATGAGCCAACTGAGTGGTAATGACTTTCACTGTTGGTCTTGATCAACGGATTGGATGTGAGAGCCCAACATCATTGATGTTCACTTTGAATTGTGGTGTGTGTGGGTTCTTTTTAATTTTACGTAAATGAAATATGCATCACAAAGCATTCATGATTATTTTATACATGCCTATAAAATGATATTTTACTTTCAAAAAGATACAAGGCTATATGCTCTTTGCTTTCAGAGAATGCACATGTAAAATTAAAATGATATTTTCCTTTGGCCAAGTCCCAAACAAGCAAAACCTTAACACACAATTTAACACAGTAGCCATATTTCTGTAAATCAAGAAATAATATCAGTCGCTAGATAGAAAAGCAACTAAAAATACTAGCTGCTGGAGGCAACAGTAGCTAACAGAGTTGGTCGTTGTTGCTAGCAGGGGTTAGCAGCAAATAAAAATTTTCCATGTATTTTCCCTTAAAGTTTTGCTATGTGGCCTGATTAAATCTTAGAGTGCAGAGAAAAATACAGAAGAGGAAACCTACTTGGAAATCCTCATCTGATGAAGAGACAATATACTTACTATATTTTCTCAAATTTTGGCTAGTCGATGTTGCTTAGCATGGCTAGGATGCTAGCCATTGTTGTTAAATGTAGCTTAGATTGTGCGCCACTACTTGCAAACACGGATGGTACCTGCACACAAAAAACACAACAGATCAACAAAAGTAATAAAAATTTTGGGGTTTCTATCATGATCACCATTGTGAAAGGCTTAAAAAGCGTATATCTATACTAATTACAACATGAAATCAAATTGAAAGCAAATAAGATGTCTTACTAAATTTGCAATAAAGAATACCTCCTTTGTATTAATAAATGATGAAAAGTGATTACATATCCATCTCTCTTAGGGATACAAAATTGATACATGTATACAATTATTTTAAAGCCTCTTAATGGGGATGATATACTATAAATTCTCTTTAGGTCTCCACCAACTTTGCATGAGGGCTTACTAGGATGCCTCCTCAATTATCAAGAGGAATGATCTCAAATACCTTTGAGTCCTTAGAATAATATGTCACCTGCATACATAAATACCAAAGCACATCAAAAGCACATGAAACCTCTCGTGATGAGGCTATTGTCCAAGAAGATGCAAGAAATTGAAGCATATACTTAAAGAAAGCATGAAATTTATAAATATGTTTACAAGATTGATAAATAAGCACAAAGCATGGCTTGCAACATGTAATGAAACTTAGAAATGCATACAATCTAGAAACTTAATCATAATGGAATTTAATCTATGAAAAGTTATGAAAGAAAGCATGAATAGCATAAATAAAGGTAAAGATACCTATGAAACTACTAATTTACCTTGGAAATGCCTGAAATAAGACTAATCCATGCTAGATTAACCTAAATGTATATTAATAAAAGTAAATCTATAGCTAAACTAGAGGGTTAAGCTCATCAGACCCTAGTCACTGCTTCTTAGAGTATCTAGCTTTGTTAGCCATGGTTGATAGCCATAGCTAAGCCTGTGGGCCACTGTTAACAACAACAACCATAGAAAATTATCCTTTCTCTTGAAACTAGGGTTGTAGATGCTCAATTCTCCATGTAATTGATGTTCAAGTGTCACCTTCATGTTTGAACATATATTTTTGGTTGAATTTATTTGAATTCATGGTAGATTGATGTGAATTGGTAAGCTTACTCCTCAAACAGTTCAAAACTCCATTGGCATAGCAACAAATGTCATTCTCCAATTTGGCAGTACTTCACTACTAAAGGGTTGTGAAATCAGTCATCAAATTGGTAGAGCTTCACTACAATGAATTCAGTATCTTAATTACCTCTTTGAGATGTCTATAAATAGACTCCTCAAATCCCAATCTTGGATTCTCAAGGAAACCAAGATCAAGAATTTTTTGGCCTGAGCAGTTGGGAGGAATCCTCTAGAAGCTTCCTCACCCAAAAATTCTTGAGATTAGTTGCAATTTGGCTGTTACAACCAATTTTGCTCAGCTCTGGTAGCCCGAGTTTGATACAGGACTAGTCATTGTTGCTCAGTGTGGTTAGGACCCTAGCCACTATTGTCAACCATGGTTGAGATCTTAGTTTTTGATGTCATCAGTGACTAAGGCTGAATAGGCCTAGGATGCCTAAAATGAGTGATTAGAATCACTACTTAGCCTTAGAAGGGTCCAAGGTCATTCATATGGTCTATAAATATGCCCATATGAGTAGTATCCTAAACATGAAGTCTTTTAGGTTTCTACAAATTTCTATAGGATGTTTTATTTTCTTGATTCTGATTCTTTGGATTGAATCTACAGTAGTTTATATTGTGCTCTTTCTTTCTACATATCTTACAATATCTATTATTCCAAGGTCTTCGTCCTTTTAAGGATGATGTCATATTTCCCTGTGGATTGACTTTTTCACCAAAGCATTGTTAATCATCTCATATTTACTATATTTTCTACCTCATATTCTTGGAGAACATTGACTAACTCATCAAAGGAAATATCTTTACTTAAAATTTGCGAGGTAACTAGATTCTTGTAACTATCTAGAAGTCCTCTCATGGTCACATGAATAAGAAATTTATATTTGACCTCTTCTTCTAATGTTAATAATTTTCCTTTGATACCTGCTACCTTCCTTATAAATATATCTATACTTTCACCATTGTTCATTTTTAAGAAATGTAATTGAGTTTGAAGGTTTAAAATGGTAGCTTTATTTTTCCCTTCAAATATTTTCTCTAAGGATTTCTAGGCCTCTGGAGATGTTTTTGCTGAACTGATATACAAGTGTATTTCATCTGTAATAGCAAAGGCTATTATCATTAATTCCTTAGAATCACTTTCTTTGAATTTCTATATTTCTATATCATCTAAATCTGGTTTAGTTTTTGTTCCTATAGTAATTTCCCATAGTTTCTCAAATATCAATATGACCTTTACTTTGTTTTTCCATGAGAAATAGTTTAGACCTTTAAGTAATTGATATTCTGTAAGAATAAACTTATTTGATGTCATGATGGTCCTAGTAGTCTACCTTATATCTCCCTAGTAATGATATATGCTATAAATATGATTCACTTCTATCACTTGCAACCAACTTTTTGTAGAAAGTATTTTAGAAATGCAATTTCATAGATAAGAGTTCAATAGCTTTAGTTGGATTGTCTATGTCCTATATCAATCTTCAAACTATAATTGTGATGCATGCAATATCTTCAACTAAGAATCAATGCAATGATAGATTTATAAACTTCTAGAAATTCAGTGGAAGTAGGATTCCTTATATCTCCTTATAAACTTCTATAAATTGAGTGGAAGTAGAAATTCAATAGCTTTAGTTGAAATTAGAAGTTTTAGAAATACTAAGTATTTGTAGATTCAGTTTTAATAATCCTTATATCTCATTGTGTTTTAAAATTTACAAATATTTTGAAGCAATAGAAATAATTTATATGCTTCTAGTTTTAACTCTTTTCCAATATGCTCTCTAGAGATTCTTTTTAACACCTTATTACTCCTAAAACTAATATCTCTAGAATATATAATGCACTTGATATCAAACTTGCAATATGATTGAATATCTCTCACCTTCTTGATGCTTGATTATGGTTTACAAGTTGCTTGGAATGTATGTTGTTTGCAAAGGTTTATTACTCTTGTTACTCTTCACCTTGCTTGTGCACTTTCTCCTTGATGTAGATACGTTGTGTTGAGTGGTATTTTCACCCAGTTGTGAAAGTACACTCTCCTTTAGGATTTGGGTTCCAAATCCCCTCTTGCAAAGAAGTTAAACAAACAACTTCTCCAAGGTCTCCGTTGTATTAGCATTTGCATATGTGTATTAGTAATCTCAAATAAAGATATTCAATTTAAATGCTTGGAACACCTTAGTGATTGCAAGTAACTGTAAACAAGGGGCAATGTTGGTTTATTTCACCATGAAACTTTAGTGATTGTTCATTGTTTTTTTTGGATTTTGAAATTTTTTAAATGTTTATTTTAATGCCTTGAAAAGTTAAAATTTCTGGAAAAAAAAATAAAAAATGCAGAAAAAATGAAAATGAAATGCAGAAAACTGAAAATAAAATGCATTCAGTATGATGCTATCCTATTTCGACAAAACCGAAGATGTGAGGTCTCCGTGCATGCAACCTAACCTATTGGACTTGCAAAACAAGCACAATCCCCATAGACTAAGTGTTGGTTCCTAGGGTACGAAATAAAATTCAGATTTCAAATATTCGCCTAATGTAACCCAAAAAACATGGCATTAACATTATCTATAAATTCGAAATCTGAAAGAATGAAAGAATAAACATTAAATCCATAGCATGCAAAGAAAATCTCCTTCTTTCTTGCCCACAAGATGCAAATTTCTGAAAACTTCTGCATTAAAAATATGTCATTTTACAATAGCAGAATTTTTGGTTTTCCCAAACCAGTCCATGGAAGGAAAACAACTCAAACAGGTCCAGAATGGCCTTTTCGCCTTCAACTCTGCAACTCTGCTCGCAGCGATTTCCAACCCTTGTCCATGGAAGAAGAAAAACCAGTCCAATGTGGAAGAAAATATCCGGGAAACCAGTGCTAAGGCCTTGCCTTCATTACTGCAATCTTCTCTGAAAAGTTCCCCCCTTTTGGCCTCTTTGAATGGCGTATTTAAACTTCTGAAAAAATGTTGTTTCTCCTTCCATGACTGTTCGCTTCATTTTCCAATGGCTGTTCGTTTCACCTTCCCTGACTGTTCGTTTCATTTTCCCATGGCTCTTCGTTTCACCTTCCTTTCGTTTCATTTTGTGGCCCTTCATACATTATATTTCTTTTCTGTTATCGGCACATTTTCTCTTTGGATGAACATGTCAGGATATCGTGACACTTTTCTTTTGACGATATCAACATGTCGCGATATCGCGACACTTTTCTCTTTTGGCGATGATGCAACATGTCGCGATATCGCGACACTTTTTCTTTTGGAAATGCAACATGTCGATATCGTGACACTTTTCTGCTGATGCAACATGTCGCGATATCGCGCACTTTTTCATTTGGATATCGTGACACTTTTGTAACATGTCGCGATATCAACTTTTCTATTGACTTTTTTGATAATGTGTTCGCCTTTTTTTGCTTGCGATATCGGACACTTTTTCTTTGGCGTGATGGTGCAACATGTCGCGATATCGCGACACTTTTTCTCTTTTGGCCGCGATGGTGCAACATGTCGCGATATCGCGACACTTTTTCTCTTTTGGCCGCGATGGTGCAACATGTCGCGATATCGCGACACTTTTTCTCTTTTGGCCGCGATGGTGCAACATGTCGCGATATCGCGACACTTTTTCTTTTTGGCCGCGATGGTGCAACATGTCGCGATATCGCGACACTTTTTCTCCTTGTGGTGTTTTGCTTTTTTCTTTGAACTTTAGCCTATGGGCCACTTCGGTCTTCTTGGAACACATGCAAAAAAGGTGGGTCCCCAATTTTGGGGTACGTTGTGGAGCAGCCACAACAAATGGCGACTCTACTGGAAAATGCTCCCGAGCATTTTGGTGAGAACTCAACCTGAAAACACACAGACTCAAATACAAGCGTCAGCAAATATCCCAAGAATGAAACTAGATGAGAAATACATGAAGCATTAGAATTATTAAGCATCAGCTCGGTGTGTGCAATGTGCTTCATTCCCTATCGTTTGAAATTCATTCAACTTTCCATTGTCAGCTTCACTTATGATTCGTATGCAAGGCTATGAATGATTTGTGCAGGATTTGACGTATGACAACTATGTTAGAGATATAACAACCTGCTTTGCAAAGGCTCAGACCTTCTAGCATCATGAACAAACATATTAAAACTGTCAAACCCTCTTAGGACCAAATATATGTATACTGAATTAATTTACTAGATCCCCAAAGTTGGTTATGTGTCACCACCATCTTGAACCCATGTGCAGGTGTAAGTGAAATCAGAGCTTTGGGGAATAGGATTCCCAACCTAAGCGAGATGGGAATTTAATCCTATCCTTACTACTCTGATCCGGAGTTCATTACCTCATCTTGAACAAAATGATTTAACCTGTTATGGATGAAACTGTCAGGCTAGCCTGTCCGTTTGAGCGATCAGTGGTCTTGCTTTTAGACAAGACATGTTGCCACGCATGAGCATACTCCACTGCCAGCCAGGCGTCTATAGCCCCGGTGGAGATTAACCCCATAATCCATGATTTGGCTCTACTTTGATTTCTTGGACCTTGGGGATGACTACCCATCCTTGCAAGGGACATGTAGTACGATCCTTCCAATCCAATATTAATAAAGAAATGAAAAATATTTTCTTTTGAATTTCAAGTTCTTGAGTGGGCAAAATAGAAGCTTTGGGGAATCGGATTCTCAACCTAAGCGAGATGAGAATTAGACCCTATCCTTACTACTCCATGAAGGTCAAATCGAGCTTTGGGGAGTTGGATCCTCAACCTAAGTTCGATGAGGATTTAACCCTATCCTTACTACTCTGATTTTAGGCTTTAAGCACTTATGGGAGTGGTAAAAACCACTATTTTAAGGATTATGTTGCATGATAGGACAGACACGAAATACTCCTTTCGCCTCACCTTTTCTTCCAAGTATGGTTTTGACCATTTTGCTCAAGATCCTCTTTAATATGTGTAGAACGTGCTTGGTTCAAGATAGTTCGGGCATCGGTTCCCAACCTTAGGATCCTTTTAATATATGTTATGTAATAACCCTAAGAGGATTCGACACCTTTTCAATGATTGTACATGAAATGAAGATGCAACTGAGATGAAATGTATATGCAATGCGGAATGTAACATGAGATATGAATGCATTGCTCCTTTTGAAATGCGGATGGAGTATACCACCTACTTTGCCATAATTTATAAAACTGACAACTTCATGCATCACAAGTTCCAAACGATATTCTTTAATGTGTTTGCGATATTCGTGGAGCTTTCTGCAATACAATTCCGATGTTTCATATTCTCCTAGTCTTAGTCAACATTCATAAGGACCTAAGTTAACAAACCAAAAGTGTCCAAAGGACCAACACACAAAACTTAAAACCAAAATGAGATCCAATCCAAAACCAAAACACGAAAACCAAAAGTATATACAAATGTACAAAAAATTTGGATTATCATTTTCCCGGATCCCAAACCTGATTAGAATTCTTTAAAAGACATATGACGTGATACGCATACCAAGTTTTGCAGGAATCCAACAAAAACAAGATCAAACCAAACAAAGAAACAAACTTCCACTTGCCCCTCTCACCATACCAATTTGATTTAGTTTCATTAATAATCCTATGGTGGAGTTTCAAATTTTCAAATTGATTAGACAATGATTGATATTCAATTCCTTTATGTCTATTCTTTAAGATGTTCATTCCGCACTTTGATTCATGGTGTAGAAATAAGCTTTCATTTTCATTCAATAAAGCCATAACATTAATAATATTTGAATCAAACCATTCATTAGGCAAATCTTCATTCGAATTTTGCATGGTGAAACCAAAAAGATGAGATTTTACCTTTGGCATGTTTTCATTTGACCTTACTTGAAGAGGATTTGAAAATTCCTCTTTTCTCTCATGACATTCATCATCATGTAGCACTTGTTCTTTCTCCATGACCTGTTTATCAAAGGCACCAAACTTAGGTACCCAATTGAAAATATGCCCATCCCTTTCAAACCATAAGTCTTGTCTATCTAGGGGTGGGTTGACTAACACATTTCCGTGATCAATCACTTGGGTTGTTTTGGGTAACGTGAGATTTTCAATTGGATCATCAATGATATCAAACCCAAATGATTCAGGTTTTGTAATTTTCTCATTTTGAGATGGCATAATCATTGTAGCACAAGTAAGTGGATCAAGATTTTCAATTTCTTTTCCTTCAAAGGGATCTAAAGCAAGTGACTCTCTTTCTTGGTTCATGGTTGTAGAATCCTTATCATGTTCCAAAATTTGATGAGATTCAAATTCCTCTTCCAAAACTTTCTCAAATTGTACAGGATTTATAGTATCCTCATGCGAGGAAGCAATTGAGTTATCCTGCATATTAATTGATGCAACAAGTTTGTTAGAAGATTCAGATTGATAATATTCTTCCCATTTCTTCCACGAATCATAGTAATCATCTTCCAAGTTCAAGTCGTGACGCTCAAGCACTTCTTCTTCATCTTCTGATTCATCAACATGTTTCTCATCCAATTCATCTTCACCTTCCATAGATGGTCCAGTTATTTCCAAAAGTGGGTTATTTCTTGAATTCAAATTGGTAAAGCTATCATAATCCAAATTTGTAACCCATGATTCAATTTTATCACAATTTGGAAGGTGTGGATCCTCTTGGTCATCACTCTCTTGACGATATAGAGTTTCCACCACCAAAATGTTGTCCTCTCCTTGTTGATGTTGGGGTGGACCCTTATTTGGCACAAGTTCCAAATCATCCACTTGAGCTTGGAGACAATGGGTATACATAGCAATTTCGGGACAATTCCTTTCATTATGCTCCTTTGTATTATGCAATCTACACCCCTTTTCCCATGCAAAATCAGAAATATTAAGAATGGAACTAGAGTGACTTGGTCCTGCTGAAGTATCTATCTGATTAGCAATAGGGGAAGGCACACCCCCATTGTTTGGCTTCGTATTCCACTGTCTCCCTCTATCGTTGAAATTTTGATTTGGGTGAGGGGCATGGGATTCATACTTCTATTTTTGAACCAAATCATTACTCAATTTGTGAACTATCTTTTTGAGTTCTTCAACCTCTGAATAAATCTCTTTTGGTTGAGCTATGTTATTGCTAGTTCCAATAGGATTTGCGTAATTGGTGAGATCTTGACTTAACATTTGAGTTGGATTTTGAGCCACTTGATTTGCGTAGGGATTCACACTTTGAATCGAAATTGGATTGGGTGCGTAAGCGGGTGTTGATGAATATGGTTGTTGATAAGGCAAAGCATTTATGCCTGATATTTGCGGTGCCATGATCTGATTCATCATAGGAGCTTGACCATATGGACCATATTGTCCTACCATAGGCATCTGGGAAAACCCATAACCCTATGGTGTCATTTGTTGTTCAATGGTCATAGCTTCATTGTAGGCTAGAGCAAGCGTGGTAACTTGAGGATTTCGCCTTGCAAACATTGTCGTCATAGGATCCAATGCCCCAAAATATATTTGCAAAGCTACTGCGGGATCAATGGCAAAATGCCGAATTGCTCTATTATAGCACTTCTGAAATCTCTGATTAAAAGTTTGGATTGGCTCACCCTGGCCTCTTTTGCATGTAATGAACTGATTATAGATGATTGTGGGATCTAATGGTGACCTGAATTGGTTGACAAAAGCATTCTCCATTTGCGTCCATGACGTAATGGAACCAGTAGGTAAGCAAATATACCATTCGTAGGCCACTTGGGTCTAGGCTCATGGGGAAGAGTCTACAAGCCACATCTTCATGTTGAACTTGCAATCTTATCAAAACATCCCTATAGGCCTGAATATGTTCTTCTGCGGTCCTTGGGCCATCCGGTTTGTATTTGGGCAAAAATCTCTCTATATTCTTAGGGATCTCGTGAATATCCCCTGCAATATTCAAAGGAATGTTATGGGCTCCGTACCAAGGAGGTGGTGGAGGTTGGGCCATTTGATTCAAAATCGATGATGATAACCCTACAAGAACCTGACAAAACTCTCAATACCTCAAAGAAAACCTGCGACACACAGAAAATCCTGCAATTAATGAAATTCAAAGAATAACCTCAAAATCAATTTGTTAGTCATGAAAGAAGGAACCTTGACAAAGCAATATTCTAAAAATGTAAGTTTTTGATTCACCATATCGCATATGCGCAAGTGAAGAGCATACTCCTAGTGTTGTAGGCTTTCCGATTCACAAGATCGCATTACGCGCAGGTGAAGAGCATAATACCGACAACAAATACATTTTTAGACAAAATAATTCCTTACAAATAAGCATGAAATGACTAGCAAATATCAAACATGTAACGTATGAATAATCATGTTAGCATCAACCAAGAGATGTATCCATTAAAATCAAATGAAAGTAATTGCATGGAGACAACCTCGTTAGTCAAGACCAAATTTTTTTTTTTAAAATCAAATCAAAACACATTATTCCTGTATGAACAATCAAAAGCGTTAGAACAATGCATAGCAATTCATGTCCTCCTTTTAACACTACAAGGTTGTATTGTTAAAAGAGGGCTAAAGATAATAATCAATAGGGCATGAAATATTCAAAATTTAAATCCCTATAGCATTTAAATCACTCTGAAATAAAACAATTCGGGCCCTCCTTCTAGCGCCAATCTGTTGAGTGGTATTTTCACCCAGTTGTGAAAGTACACTCTCCTTTAGGATTTGGGTTCCAAATCCCCTCTTGCAAAGAAGTTAAACAAACAACTTCTCCAAGGTCTCCGTTGTATTAGCATTTGCATATGTGTATTAGTAATCTCAAATAAAGATATTCAATTTAAATGCTTGGAACACCTTAGTGATTGCAAGTAACTATAAACAAGGGGCAATGTTGGTTTATTTCACCATGAAACTTTAGTGATTGTTCATTGTTTTTTTTTGGATTTTGAAAATTTTTAAATGTTTATTTTAATGCCTTGAAAAGTTAAAATTTCTAGAAAAAAATAAAAAATAAATGAAGAAAATGAAAATGAAATGCAGAAAACTGAAAATAAAATGCTTCCAGTATGATGCTATCCTATTTCGACAAAACCGAAGATGTGAGGTCTCCGTGCATGCAACCTAACCTATTGGACTTGCAAAACAAGCACAATCCCCATAGACTAAGTGCTGGTTCCTAGGGTACGAAATAAAATTCAGATTTCAAATATTCGCCTAATGTAACCCAAAAAACATGGCATTAACATTATCTATAAATTCGAAATCTGAAAGAATGAAAGAATAAACATTAAATCCATAGCATGCAAAGAAAATCTCCTTCTTTCTTGCCCACAAGATGCAAATTTCTGAAAACTTCTGCATTAAAAATATGTCATTTTACAATAGCAAAATTTTTGGTTTTCCCAAACCAATCTATGGAAGGAAAACAACTCAAACAGGTCCAGAATGGCCTTTTCGCCTTCAGCTCTGCAACTCTGCTCGTAGCAGTTTCCAACCCTTTCTATGGAAGAAGAAAAACCAGTCCAATGTGGAAGAAAATATCCAGAGAACCTAGTGCTAAGGCCTTGCCTTCATTACTGCAATCTTCTCTGAAAAGTTCCCCCTTTCTGGCCTCTTTGAATGGCATATTTAAACTTCTGAAAAATGTTGTTTCTCCTTCCATGATTGTTCGCTTCATTTTCCAATGGCTGTTCGTTTCACCTTCCCTGATTGTTCGTTTCATTTTGTGGCCCTTCGCTGTGAAAATATAACATGTCGCGATATCCGACACTTTTCTCTTTTGGCCCTGAAATGCAACATGTCGCGATATCGCGACACTTTTTCTCTTTTGGCCGCGAGAGTGCAACATGTCGTGATATCGCGACACTTTTTCTCTTTTGCTGATGATGCAACATGTCGCGATATCGACAACTTTTTCTTTGCGTGATGATGCAACATGTCGCGATATCGCGACACTTTTCTTTTTCCGTGAGATGCAACATGTCGCGATATCGTGACACTTTTCTTGATGCAACATGTCAGATATCGTGACACTTTTTATGCAACATGTCGCGATATCAGACACTTTTCTTTGGTCGCGAAATGCAACATGTCGCGATATCGCGACACTTTTCTTGAGTGCAACATGTCGCGATATCGTGACACTTTTTCTTTTGGCCGCGATGATGCAACATGTCGCGATATCGCGACACTTTTTCTTTTGGCCGTGCGATGGTGCAACATGTCGCGATATCGCGACACTTTTTCTCTTTTGGCCACGATGGTGCAACATGTCGCGATATCGCGACACTTTTTCTTTTTTGGCCGCGATGGTGCAACATGTCGCGATATCGCGACACTTTTTCTCTTTTGGCCGCGATGGTGCAACATGTCGCGATATCGCGACACTTTTTCTTTTTGGCCGCGATGGTGCAACATGTCGCGATATCGCGACACTTTTTCTCTTTTGGCCGCGATGGTGCAACATGTCGCGATATCGCGACACTTTTTCTCTCTTTGGCGTGCGAGATGCAACATGTCGCGATATCGCGACACTTTTTCTCCTTGTGGTGTTTTGCTTTTTTCTTTGATCTTTAGCCTATGGGCCACTTCGGTCTTCTTGGAACACATGCAAAAAAGGTGGGTCCCCAATTTTGGGGTACGTTGTGGAGCAGCCACAACATGTTGGTTTTCCTTCCTTTCTCCAACCATGAGTTGGCTGAATATGTGCCTTGAACTCATTCTATTTCTTTGACTATTAGATGTGATGTTCTCCACTTCAATGTTGGTCTTCTTTCGGTGATTGGTCATGCCTTTTCTCCTTTGTAATCATTCCCTTTTTTCTTGTTTCTTTGTCATACTACGTTCTCTCTAAAATAGCGATTCTCTTTGTTTTCATTCAATGGTATTTTTTCTCTTCCAAATGGTTACATACATGGGCAGCCTCTTAAGCTTGATGTATTATGGAATGGAAGTGCCAAGTGGTGTTTATCTTTTCCTATCTTCTTGAAAATTGTCTTTATTGCACCTCCTCCCAACACCTATGACATGTGGTGCTTGATTCCTTTCCTTTTGGTGATTTCTCCCTATTATCAATGCTTCTACATTCTTTCTCCACATTGGGCACTCATATATGGAGCGTTATCAATGGTTTTTTATCTCTTTCTCTTATGTTGAGCACTCTAGTTGTCTTATCTTTGTTGGGTGCTCAAATATGAAGTGTTATAATATGATGCCTCACTTACTTCTTATTGTTGGGCATTCAAACTTGCTATTCAATGTGGCACTCTTCCTCTTATGTGCATGCAATGACTCTTTCCACGTGGCAAGATATTCCTTTCTTATTTTCAACTCCCTTGGACTTGTCCAATATTATTTCTAGCACTCACTTCTTGGTAATATTTCTTGCTATCTATGTCTTCTCCTTAGGTAGAACACTTAAGCTATCTTCAATGGTGCTATTGTAATTGAATACCTATAATTTTTTAGCTTGCTTCGATGATGGTGGCTCCTCCTTGGTGATGATAAATGACTTGCACTATGACCTCTGCTCTATCCTTGTATTATTTTACTTGTATTGGCTCTATGTAGGTCTTATTTTGTGCTTCATATAGGTGGTAACTCCAGTGGCTATGAAACTTTGTTCGATGTCTTTAGACACCTTAGATGACTAAATTTTTTATCCCTTTGGATGGCTCTTCCTATTGCTTCCTGAGGCTCTCTTTTAGGTCTTTGTAGAATGCCCTCTTGGAGTTTTTGATATATCTCCTTCTTGTTGTATAACCTACTTTTTGATGGTACTTATAGTCATTTTGTATGACTCTTATATATATATATATATATATATATATATATATATATATATATATATATATATATATATATATATATATTATTACTACCCCCCTATGCTTGTAAAATGATCCTTTATCTTACTCAAAATGTGGGTTTCAATTGCACCTTGGACTTGGACTTTCTTCTCCCTTTAAAGCTCTTATCTTACCTTAATATGCTGAATTTCTTCTCCAAATTTTGGAGGTAATACTTAACCTTTTTGGTGGCTACTCCTTACTACAAAATACTGCAAATAATTGCCTTTAAAAATTCTCTTTAGAAATCTGCCTTCAACTCCCTTGTTTGGCTAAGATAAAACTGATATTATTATTACCTTTAATCCTTGGCAATACCTTCCTTTCTTGGCTATTCTTTCTATTTCAAATCCAATATTCTCAATGAAATATTTGCACTATAGATTTATGCAAAAATGTAGTCTTCTTTTCTTAGAATAAACAATAGAATTTTGATACATTTATTTCTCTTGAAATATACCTAACTTCTATTTTATTCTATGTGCAGGTTTGAACTTTGTAGACTATAACTTCTGCACTACCCTTTAAGACTTAAAATGAAACTTTTGATGCAACCTTTAAACTTTTGTAACTGGTGCTTTATAACTTTAATAGAAATCCAAATATAAAAAGCTCAACTAATGAACTTTTGCATATTTTTTTTGCATATCCTTTTCCTTGTAGATGATGATGATGATAGTGACTTTAGTCACTTAAATTTTTTGCCTTTTGTAGATGTTATTACAGCTCTTCTAGGCTGTCCAAGAAATGTCACTTGCTCACCTTTTTGCAGCTTCAATACTTGACTACTATGCTACCCAATACTGTAACTTGGTATCTTAAATGCTCCTTCATGATGTACCTCTGAAATATGATCTTTAGAAGTCACTAACACTACCAAAATTGCTGCCTTTTTTTGTCCTCAAATCTAAAAAATTACAGAATTTAAAGCATTCAATACCTTCACTAAATATTTATCCTTGAATCCTAAAAATTTGGTAGGATCCTCCCCCAAATCACAGCTGAGATGTTCACTCAAGAACCCTTCAATGATGGCCCCTAAATCTCTCAGATTTGGTGGTTTTTCTATATCCTTTCTCTTGCCAAGTTTTGACTTCAAACTAGATCTCCTCCTCAAACAATTTGTTAATTTTGAGATCTATTCCAAACTACCATGTTATTTGAAAATGTTCTTGTCAAACCTTCTCCTTTGGGATTTTTTTTAGATGGTGATAACTTTCCCAATTCCTTAACTATCTCGAGCTTCTCCCTTGGTAGTAATTTCTCCAATGAGTTATTCTAGGAAATATTTCAATGAGGCTCAAAAAGAATTCTTCTTGTTTCTCCTTGAGACCTCTCCAAGATCCTAAAACTTACAGCATAAAAATATTCAATGAGACCTTCCTTGGCCTCTTCATATTCAACTATGGAAGTTACGTAGTGAAATATTCTTCTAGGACCTCTTGAATTTGATGCTACTAAAATATATAATAGAAATTTTGTTAGTTCTTGTCAATGCTCAATATTCCACTATGGAAGATCTTCAATAAGGCCTTCAATGGACCTCTTCTATGTGAAGTTTTTAGTCTTCAATGGAGATAACCAATCTCCAATATTTTCGAGGACTCTTGTTCTTGTGTCTCTTCAATCTTCAATGGGGTCTTCTTTCTAGGACCTCCTTCCTAGATTTACAATATTCAATGTGGCTTCCTTGGCCACTAGATATTCTCCTCAATATTTCAACTAGGAGTCTTCAATCTACAAATCTCTCAATGGGACCTTTCTTCTTAGGCCTCCAAATATTCAATCCTTATTTTTCTACAACAAATAATTAATCCCTACATGAGGAAAGTAACGTCGACCTTTAGGCAATGAATATGGAGTTCTTCTCTATCTATTGTAGGAAGCTTCCCAATTTTTGAGAGTTAATTTTTTGCAACAAGAAAAAATTAGATGATAGTAACCTAATAACTTTTTTGAAAACTTATTTTTTCTCTTGCAATAAATTTTTAGAGATAATAAAAATTCCTATGACTCTATAGAAAATAATCTTCACTAGTTGGATTTCTAATCTAGTGGATGCAATGATGAGTTCTAGTCTTCACAAGTTTTTGCAACTCTATGGAAAATCTCTAGCCAAATCAATTATGTGGCTTTCTCTAATTTCTATTCTTCTATCTAGAGCTAATTCTATTAAAAATCTATTGTTATGGTAATTGCATGCAAAAGTGCATTATTGTTGGTTCAGTTTGCAAATACTCAACAATAGCAATGGTGATCACTTTGTAATTTTCTTTGATCTACCTATGGCTCTGATACCACTATTAGATTTTGGAGCCTTAAACTTAAAGGAAATGTGATCACAAGTATATAAATAAGCATACAATGTTATAACTATGATAATGGCAACTTAACATGCATGAAAATATGATATAAAACTTGATACAATTCTCTAGAAATGCTCATATAAGAAAGCTCACAAAAATTACAATGCTTCTTTCATGGAGTTTACAACTCCTCCATGATAAAAAAAAATGGAGCTACATTGTGACTACTACTACACTACTCTATGCACTCCACAACTCTCCTCACAAACACTCACAATGAGACCTTTATATAGAAATATATATTCCTTGCCTCTTACTCAACCCTAAGACTCATGTACATGTGGACTACATTCACATTTACATCATTGCATATTCTCACACTTATGCATTTATTAAATTACTCTAGTAAACTATTTATATCCTAATATAAACCTAATCTAAATATGTACCCATGAAGGTACATTAGTAAAGAACCAAATGATGTAAAATATTATAACAAAGTAGATTATGATAGTGTGATGTTTTGGAAATATTATTCTACTAAGATGCAATGCATAGGTAGTAGAGGTGAATTTTTGGTATTGTGAAAGCTGCTATAGAAAAATATCAAAGATACTAAATTCTAGAATATTTGTATTCATATAAAAATTGAAAAGATCTAGGAAAATAAAATCAAGAATTCAGATATTTTATGTAAAATAATGTAGGTTTCTATCCATAGCATCCCAATTGATATGAGAAGTGTATTTATTTGTAAATTCTTACTCTAAAGAAGAGAGTTGTAATTTATCAAGGGTGGGGGACCCAAGTACAACCCCTTATTATCCAAAAAAAATGTCATATATGTTATTTTTATAATATTAATAGGTACTATAATAGTACCATTAGGGCCTTCACTCACTTTAGTTAGTTTTGTGCTTAGATATTCTTCAAATTTTATAAACTATTCATCTTTGGCTTCTACAAAAATTGTTTGTGTAGAGGGGGAAAACTGCCCTACCATGTATGATTCTTGGTTGGACCTGTTGGGAGCCGAGATGACCGCAGGGTTGTGTTATATTCTCTAAACTTGAGGGCTTGGGGATCAAAGGCTTCACCAGGAATGATTTTAGTTCTTGATCCAAGTTCAAGATGGAAATTTTTAGTGTGTATGTTAAGCTAATACCTATGTTTGGCTTCTCTAAAATCTAAACTATGAAAATGGAAGAACAATGCAATACAAATAATAATGTAAGAAAACAAAGACTAACCCTAGAATGATTCTTGATTTTCAATGATGACTAAACCCTAACTTGTGAAAAAGTAAATTATTTTAGCAAGAGCTTAAGAGAATGCACAAACATAATTAACCCTAAAATGTAAACTATATGATTTTTCTCTTTTGAATGCCTAGAAAATAAAGTCATAATATTTCCTTTTATTTATGATCTAGGGTTTGAACAAAAAAATACAAATAAACAACAAACCTAAAAATCTTATCCAAATTATTTACCTTATTTGGTAGTTGATCCTAGCTTTGACTTGCATCCAGAATATCCAAACAACTTCAAACCTGCAAAAAAACTTCACAAAACCTTAGAAATTTTGATCAAAATTTGGGGGTCTTCTTAGGCCACTATATGTCTGAGCTTGTAGGTACAACACTCAAGCCCCCTTGGTCCTTTTAGCTGACTATTCAAAAATAAAATGATCTTGATCTTTGGAACAAACATGGTGATATATGACAACATGAAATAGTAAATCAAATGCAAACATAATGAACACAATGCTAAACTAATATGCAATTAGAAATATAGGGCTTTGGAGGTAGAGTGGTTTTCCCCAAGATAATGTGATTTAAATGCAGGTAAAATAAAATGATAGAAGTTGAAAAAAGGTGATAATATAAGGGATATCATGTGAAACATAAATATAAGCCAAAACCCTAGGGTTTGAGGATGAATAATTATCCCATATCCTATCTAAGATGAATTCATGCCCTACAAATTATCAAGCATAGATTTGATAAAAGAAAAAAAGAGCAACAAATGCACAATAGGCAAAAACAAGGTTTTTATCGAATCTATGCCCTATAGAAGATAGGGCATGAATTCACACAATGCAGTTTAAAATGGAAAACTAAGCATGAAATTACATCGATGACATAGAGAAAAATGATTAAAAACTAATTAATTTCAAAAAAACAACCTGATGAGCTAGTAGAAAAAGCAAGATCAAAGTTAGAAGACCTCTCCTCCTCAAGAAGACAAGTTTATCATCTAGAGTCTTCCACTTGTAAATCAAGAAGAGGGACATCAAAAGAAGAATACAAGAGCACCAAGAATACTAGAAAAAATTAAGATTGCACAATAGGTCACTTAAATCACTTAGGAATATTTCATGCATCTAGATTTCCAGAAAAAAAATTGTCTCAAAAAGGGATCCCACCCCCATTATTTATAGAGGGTTTGGAGGCTAAAGAGGCAGAAAAATGAAAATTAACCTTGGCCAAGCCGATACCACAAAAGTTCAGCTCAAAATTTAGAATTTTTTAAATAAAAAGTCCAAATTTGTTGAATCTGCATCCCATAATTTATCAGGAGTGAATTTGGTCAAGGTTAAGAAAAATAAAGCAAAATACAAGGAAAGAGGGTATAAATTTGAACTTAGTAAGTTTGAGAGCCTCCCAAGGAAATTCTAAGGAAAATGACTCATTTGGATGGGTCAATTTTCCATGTCTACATTTTACCCCCTCTTTGATGCATTTAAGGCCTAATAAATGTGTCAAATAAAATTGCAGATACCTATGGGTGAAAAATGATGAACAAAAAAAAGTTGGTTGATTTAGAAGAGAAGGGCAAGACGGAGCTTTATTGGTTTGACTGAGTGTAGTGGTAGTTTAGGATTATTTGGGAGATATTGGATCTTAGGGAATACTAGTTTAGGAGGGTGAGGAGGAATCCATCAGGATTTGAAGAGGATTCTAATGTGGCTAAGTTTATGGAGAACTTGGTTGATCCCCTCTATGTCAATCCTGGAGTGGATAATATTGGAGTACCCTTCGGATATAGAAGATGGTACAATGGTATTATACCCATAAGGATCTCCCCATAGGTACCAATGCAGAGGCACCAAATCATGGGTTGATGGATGCAACTAGAACTCTGAGAGGCTAATCGATACAAAAAAGAGTGATGACAAAGGGGGTCAAAGCCTCCTAAGAAGGTGAGAGTATAGGTCAAGGTAGAGATGGTATCAACCATGAGGATGACCATCACACTCTTTAGCTTAGGGTTAGGAGGACAACAATATGTACCCCCATGGTGACACAAGCAGGACCTAGTAGGATTATGGATCAAAGGGATCTAATAGAGGAGGTGAAGGGGCTACCAACCAGAATAGTCACTATGTAGGGGGAGATAGACACCCTTCATACATAGTTGGGCTAGACCATGGCAGAGTGAGATACAGTGAGGGTAGAGTCTGACTGCATCAAGGGTAATATGGATCAATTAAATCATGAGTGATAATAGATTTGGGTAGAGGGGATGGCTATTATTACCAACAACCAGCTAGGTGAGGTGATTTGCCTTCTATAGGAGCAGTTATAGAGAGTAGAGGAGAGGCAAGAGGTATTAGTATGAAGGGAGACCTTATACAAGATCTTGTATTTTTAGACAATATCAATGGATCATAGGGTACCTCCACCAGCCTCCCTTCAGACATAAATTTATTCACATTCAAGGTCATATACTGCTATGTGGTCCATGAAGATGCCCCCACTAGGATCACCTTTGACAGATAGAGTAAAGAAGATAGGTTCACGAAGCTAGGGTTAGGATTAGGGTGACATGCCAATTTTTTATAGTGGTATGTATCCCTAGGGAGGATCGATTATGTTGGGCTAGAATCATGATGTATCGACCCAACTAATGTGTACTCTATGTTGTCAATTAATATCATGTTGTTTTATTATTTATGGTGTGAAAATATGTGTGCATTATGTGTATGTTTTTTACTTGTCATAAACATAATGAATGCAATTCATAATTAATCTAACTATATTAATACAAAATGAGCTTGACTAATGAAATACATGAAACTAACAAATATGAATGCAAAGGAGATGGATGAAAGGGTGAATGGAAAGAAAAAGGATGGAGAGAAGAGGGGAAGAAGGAAATAAAAAAGTGATAGGAGAAAACTAAATATGAAAGAAGAAAAAGCAAATATCTAGAAGGTCAAAAGGAAGAAAGTAAAAGAAAACAAACAAGAGCAGAACCTTGTAAGGATGTGTGCTCGTAAAAGACTAAATGGAGGCTACCCCTTGCTTGTGGCCATGAAGATATATTTTAATGGTGTTATGCTCACAAATATAATCAAGAGAGGAGTGATACCTGCTATGGGTTTAGTGCTTTCTAATGGCTAGAGAGAAATAAATACCCACTAGGATGTATGTTCATAAATGGTCGAGATGGAGGTTTCCCCTCGTATGTAGCCATGAAGCTTATCCTATATGGGGTGAAGAATAAGATTGATTTACTAAAGCAAGCACTACCCAACATGGATGCGGTGTGTGCAAAATATGAATGAGTAGAGTAAAACAAAATAAATCAATGTGTGTATGCATGTGTTAGAGGAGAAGAGGACATAAGAAATAGAGGAGAAAAGGGTAAACAATAGTGTGTGTGTGTTCTTATTGAAATATTGAGAGTTAATATATGTGTGTAAGATAGTCAATGATCGTATGAACACCATAAATGATATTCATGTGATATATATCCTATCTCATGAGGACCCCTTAAAAGCAAAATATCAAGAAGGAAAAGTGTGAATAAAAGCAAGAGTGAGTAGATAGAAGAAGCAACATATATCCTATGTCTTGTCAAAAAGAAGAAAGAAAATATGCAAAGGATAAGGATATACAAAAGAAGAACTATATTCCTTAACTTGGAGAAGAATTTGATGATCATTTTATACTTTCAAAGGTCAAGTAATATAAATAAGAAGAGAAGAAGAGAATACATGAGCAAATGCAATGATAAAAATACATGGAAATAGGCCCTATGTTGGGGATTCGCTAGGCATCAGATCCCTAGTATGAGTGAAATGCATTTAAGCTAAGACCTAACTAGGTTTTATCACTTTCCATGCTCATGAAGTTACCAAAAAACTATATGATCAAGTAGTAATGTAATTATATGACAAGAAAAAATACAAGTGGAATAAAATATCAAACAAACCATGCAATATATGATAGGCAATTATGTAGTATGAACAAGCAAACCAAATGCAATATGAAAACTAAGCTAAATGCAATATGAGAAAATGAAAATGTAGATTCATGCATAGTATCTTTTTATATGCATTATGTTCATTGGTTCTTTAAGTTATTTACCATCTAAAGAAGCTAAATGATAGGCCCTTGAGCCAAACTTGGTTGTTATGATAAAGGGGCCTAACCAATTGGGCTAAAAATTTCCTTTAAGGTTTAATCGAGCATTGGTCTTATTTTAGTTCTCCTTGACGATAAGGTCCCCAACCTCAAAATAACGAGTGTGAACTCTCTTGTAATAAGATAATTTGAGCCTATTCTGATAGGCTTACAAATGCTCTGTGGCATGAATGTGTTTTTCATCCAGTAGCTCCAGTTGGTGCAAACAATTGAAATGATACTCATCATCGATCGAGGTATCTTGCAATAAGATGTGCAATGAAGGGACCTCTAACTTGAACAAAAAAACCACCTTAGTCTCATAGACCAAGACATATGGAGAAGCACCTATAGGAGTTGGCATACTGGTATGATAGGCCCATAAGGTAGGATAAAGCTAGATATGCCAATCTCGATCGATCTTACTAACCAACTTCATAAGTATCTTGATCAAAGAATTTTTGGATGCTTTAGCTTGACCATTACCTTGAGGTTAATATAGAGTTGACCACCTATGCTAAATTGTATACTTAGCACAAATATTATGGAAATCCTTTTTCTTGAAAGGAGTACCATTGTTAGAAATAATCAGCAAAGGAATCCTGAACCTATAGAGGATATGGTTGAAGATGAACTTGGAGACCTGAGTTCTAGTCACCATGGCTAGGGGCATGGATTTAACCCATTTAGTGAAGTACTATGTCATTTTTATGATAAATGTATGACCATAATATGACGTTGGGTTAATCTTCCCTATGATGATAAATCCCCACATGGAAAATGGCCAAGGGGAAGAAATAACCTAAAGGTTTTGAGGATCATGAATGAGGTTGTCATGGTGTTGATACTTGTTGTAGTATCAAACATGGTCACATGCATATTTCTCCGTGGAAGGCCAGTAATACCCCATCCAAAGGAGATTTTTGGTAATGGTATTGATGCTAAAATAGCCTCCACATGAGCCTTCATGAGCTTCACTAAGAGCTATCCTGGCTTCATCAAAGTTAAGATATTGTAAGAGGATACCTTCAAAATAATATCGATATATAGTATCACCAATTATAACGAATCAACATGCTCCTTTGCACAAAATCTTATGCTTGTTGCAATCTAAACCATCAAGGATTGAACCATCCTTAAGGAAGGTAAATATGTCATTATACCATGGCTCATATGGGGAATCTCTGATGGTCAAAACACCTAATGGGACAAGACTAGAACTGAGCAATGTAGGCTCCTAGATTTTTCTAATTATAATCGATGCTTGATCATCTTCCAACTCCAAGGGAAACAAGGATGCAATAATTGCCATGGCATCCACATGGCAGTTGGAGGACCTAAGGATAGACTCTATGGTCACTTGATCAAATGCAAAAAAAATTTGGTGATAATCTCTTTATAAGGTTTTAGCTTATCATCTCAATTTTGATAAACATCGTTAATCTGATTTACCACAAGTTGAGAGTCACCAAAAACTGAAATAACTCTAACCTTCAAGGCTAAGGTTTCTCTAAGACCAAGGATCAAGGCTTCATACTCTATAGTATTGTTCGTGCAAGAGAAGTAGAGCTTGAAATAAAGGGTGATGAGATATTTTTGCAGGGTAACTAGAAAAATTCCAACACCGGTACCCTTTAAGTATTGAGCTCCATCAAAAAATAAAGTCCAAGACTCAGGATCTTTGGCTTCTATGCTAAATCACTCATTGGAAAACTCAATTACCAAATGATGGATTGACTGTAAGGGAGTGGAGGCTAGTTGATCAGCAATGACCTAACCCTTTATAGTCTTTTGACCTATGAAGGTTAGGTCAAACTCACTAAGGGCTAAAACCCACTTAGTAGCTCGATGTGAAAGGTTGGATTTAGACATTAAGTAGTGCAAAGGATCAAAATTTAATACAACCAATGTCTTATGGCTGAGCATGTAGTGTCTTAACTTATAAAAAGAGAACACTACAATAAGGTAAAGCTTCTCTAAAGGAGTATATAGGGTTTCATAGCTAACCAAGGTTCTACTGATATAGTGAATAGCTTGCTCTTTATTTTGATCATCGTGTTGAGCCAACATGGCTCCCAAAGATGAGTTGTGGCTGCTATGTAAAGCATCGGATGCTTATCTCGTCTAGGAGTAACTAAGACAATCAGGAAAGTGAGATACCTTTTGAGTTCATCAAAATCTTGCTAACACTCAAAATCCCACTAGAACACTACATCTTTCTTAAGAAGCTTACAAAAGGGTTAATACTTATCGACTAATTGAGCTATGAACCGATGAATAGCTTGAAGCTTACCTTGCAAGCTACATAACTCGATTAGGATTTGTGAAGGAGGTATGTTAGTGATAATCGTTATCTTAGTGGGATCCACTCTAATGCCTCACCTAGAAATGATGAAACCTAACAACTTGTCGAATGTGACTCCAAACACACACTTGGAGGGCTTAAAATGAACCCTGAACTTTCAAAGCCTTTCAAAGATTAATCTTAAATCATTAACATGATTCTTTCAATGTATGGAATGACCCAAATGATCATCCACATAGTCCTCTAGAATATCATGCATCATATCATGAAAGATATAAGTTAGTCCTCTAATATGTAGCACAAACGTTCTTCAAGCCAAAAGACATGACTTTATAGAAGAAGGTACCCCATGGAGTAATGATAGTTTTCTTGGCTTAGTCCTCAGGGATAACCATAATCTGGTTGTATATTTAAAAACCATCCATAAGTGAAAGTATTCCACATTTGGTAGTAAAATCTACGATCATATCTATGTTGGGGACCTTAGGACATGCTAAGTTAATATTCCTAAATTTGGTACATATTATGATTTTTCCTACCGTCTTAACGACAAGAACAATGTTTGAGATCCAATTAGAATAGTCAAAAATTTCAATGAAATTGATATCAACAAGTTTTTGGAGCTCCTCCTTGACCAAAAAGGTGACCTTAGGATACATCTTCCTAAGTTTCTACTTAATAGGCTTAGAACTAGGCTTCACTACCAAATTATGCATAACAAGGGAGGGATCAAGCCTTGGCATGTTGGCAAACATATCATGAAATTCCTTCAACAAATTGATCAATTGTTCCTACTCATACATGGACAAGGATTTACCTAGCTTAAGGATTCTAGGGCTCTCCTCAGAACCTATGTTAACATTTATGGTCTCCTTAATGAGAATATGAGACTCATCCTCATAAGGAGGTAGGGCATGGATCACTCCTAGTTGTTAAAGTTCCTTAGGAGACATAGAACCAAAATCCACTTGAGAACTGGAAGGCTTGACATGTGTGACAAAAGGGACTAACTCATCAAAGAAGAAGATGTTTCAAAGGATATCCTCATGATCCATGTCACAAAGAGTATCCCCTTTAGCATACTCCCCTAGGATCACAACTAACTCAGGATGCACCCAAGTTACCACATTGTAAAATAGAATATCATTGGGATAATGTGGTCCCTCATCCCCATCACTCTGATCCAAGCCTCATGATCTAGATATTCAGCATAAGTAATAAGGTGATCATCATCATAAAATGGTAAAGGTTGGTTTTTATTGGGTATGTAGCGTATGCCACATCTCTCAGGCCAAAGCTCAAATTCCAAAGGCTCTTGGATTCCTTTATGTTGTGTCCCCAAACCTTTACTTATATATCCTATACTAGATAGGATTTTCTTGGGAAGTGGGTAATCATTATATAGGTAACAATGGGGAAAAGAACACTTTATAGTAAGAGGGTTACTATCATGAATATTTTCTTTAAGGGTGGTACCCACAAATAAAAAGGTACATGTGCTAATGTGTATGACTTCACCCTTCTTATAAGGTAAACCCATAGTCCTCGATGAAGGTGGCAGCTTGGCTAAATATAGAAGATGTTCTTGAAGAAAACACTACACCAAAAAAGGGCTTTAATGATGGCTAAAATAAGGTGGTTTTTTATAGTGGTAAAAAATCACTCTAATAGATCCTAAGAGGATGGTTATAACCACCCTCTTAGGATAACTGCCCCCTTAGGGTCACCCTAAGAAGATGACTATAAACTACCCTCATAGGATTAAGATGACGACTATAAACCATTGTCTTAGGGGTTAGACTAATATGGTGGTTTTAAATCATCATCTTAGGGTGATCTAAGGGGGCGGTTTATAACTGCCCTTTTAGGGATAAGAGGGCGGTTTATAACCACCCTCTTAGGGGAACCCAAATTTTTTGGTACCCCTATGAGGGTGGTTATAAACCACCTTCTTATCCTTAATAGGGCAGTTATAAACCACCTTTTTAGAGGTGGTTTAGGTTTTTCTAATAGGAATGCTTAAATCCCCACTTGATGACATCATTGTTTCTTCAAAGCTTCATGAATAGATAGTCCATTTGCCTTAGCTATTGCAACCTCCACATCGTGTCTTAGCTATTGCAACCGTCACATCGTGCACACACCCTCCACACCCGACCTTAGCTAATATAACCTCCATACCGCACCTTAGCTACCACAACCTCCACACCATGCACACAACCTCTACACCATGTGCACAACCTAGGGCTCCTAGGATTTGATTCATGCTATTCATTTTTTGACTAGGGTTTGCCCTAAAATTTCTCTAAAACTTCTAGGGATCCTGGGCTTTATTTGTGTTGTTCATTTTTTGGCTAGGGTTTGCCCTGAAATTTCTTTGAAACTTCTACTAATTTACCCAAAATGGGAAGAGATGAGGTTGAAGTTGAACGCACCGAATGGGGAATGAAGACGAATTTAATATTGTATGAGATGAGGTTAGTTAGGTTCAGTGAATTTTGCATTTTTTTAGGTATTTTTACGATTAGGGTTTGGAATTTTTTAGTTTGTAATGTTGTGTTTATGCATGATATTTGTAAAATTTAAACCCTAGATTAAAACCTAGATTAAAATTTAAACCCTAATTTAGGCCACTTGTCACGAGGGCATTTGAGGGAGTAGAGTTTTCCTTTGAAGAAATTGTTTTGAGGGAAATTTTGGTGTACCATACATAGAACCCAGTAGCCTCAGATGAGCCAAATAGAACCCTAGCAATATTTCACTCCATTCTCACTTCAACTTTGAGTGCCCAGTTCTCCACCCACTATGACACTTAGCCAAATTTTATGTTTTTATTGGTGGGGTTTTATATAAACACTCTAATTCTAATAATTGTCTATCTTCCTATAAGTCAGTGATAAAATTTGGGGATCTACTCGATGTAACATAGCAACCCATTTATTTTCCCTATTTGACACTTAACACTTTATCATAGTGTTGAATTTCCATATATACTTAGATGCCCCATGGGCAAGGTAATAGGTGCTTCTTTTACTACCATAATCATGTCATCTGCATCACAATCCACAAATCCTCCAAAAGGGTCCGCCAAGGCTCCACAAAATACCAGAAACTCTTCCTCAGCCTCCACCACCCAATGCTCACTAGTTTGGCTCCAAAACTTTAATTTACTAATATCCATCATCTTGTTCATAAAAAAGGAAAGAGTGGGCCATGAATGCACTCAAACCCTTATCAATGTAAAATGCTTACTAGATAACCTTATAAATGTATATAAAATAATTTATTTTCATTCCAGTTGCCAGGTGTAGAGACAAAAATGCAACACCAAATAACAAGATATAGATTGAACTAAAAAATACAATATTGCACAATGAATGATTTTTATTAATGGGGGGAGCCTCAAAACTCCATTGTTACAATAAAGAATATTTGAACTCTTTGATACAAATACACAATGCTTTAAAACCCTAGCTACAATGCTAGTGGTGTCTTTAGAATATTTCTTCTCTCCCAATAGAAATGAGTGGGCTTCTAGTTATCCGATGTTGGGCCACTCTAGTTTAAACAGTTGTCCAATGCTAGTGTCATGCTACCAGATTTACACACAAGAAAATATAAAATGAGTCAGTAATAACAATGAGGGCTCCACAGTGTGAGACCCTCAAAAATTAAAACTAAACCCTAGCTATGCAATAAAAGAATGTAGACAAATTCTAAAAATATAATAGAATATAACAAAATGATTTTGGATTTGGATAAAGCAAACATCCTTTTCATCTTTAGATTCAGCATGGACAATTGCAGATTTAGAGATCATTGAAATTATAAGGGGTTGTACCTCTCCAAAGGAGTCTTTTGGAATCAATGATCCAAGGGAGGCCATCGCATCTACAAATATATTAGTCAAACGTGGTAAACTATTGATTTCATACCAATCAAACTTAGAGAGCAATTTCATTGCTACTTCATGATAAAGCTTAATGGTAGGTTCTTTGCATTGGTATTCTCCATTAATTTGCTTAATGACAAGTTGAGAATCACCAAATATCCTGATACGCTTAATGCTCATAGCTATAGCTGATTGAAGACCTAAGATTAAGGCTTCATACTCTACGGTGTTGTTTGTGCATTGGAAGTCAAGTTTGAATGATAAGGGGATAGGTACCCCCTGGGGTGTATGAAACACGACTCCAACACCTTGACCTTTCATGCACTTAGAGCCATCAAAGAATAGTGTGATATCGATGTCTTCCTCCAGAATGACATCTTCTTCTTGTTTGGTGATAGCAAATACCAAATCATCTAGGAGCTCAATAATCAAAGGATGATCACTAGGTAGTGGAGCTTTCACAAGTTGATCGGCTATTACCTGACCTTTAATGGATTTTTGGCTAATGAATTCAAGGTCAAATTTAGTAAGGAGCATTATCCATTTAGCGGTGTGGGTGTTATTGTAAGTGCGAGACATCATATAACGCAGAGGATTTTCTCTAGCTATGACATATGTTGTGTGACTAAGCATGTAATGTCGAAGTTTCTTAGTGGAAAAAACCACTGCTAAGCACAATTTTTCTACATAAGCGTATCTAGTTTCATAGCTTACCAATGTTTGACTAATGTAGTAGACAACTTGCTCTCAATTTTCTTCATTCTTTTGTGCAAGCATTGTCCCTAATGCAAAGTCTGTTGCTGAAATATAAAGATAGAATGGGACCCCCGGACGAGGAGGAGCTAAGACTGGCGAAGAAGCTAGGTATTTCTTAATGTCATCAAAGGCTTTTTGACACTCATCTATCCAAGAAAATGGCACCCCCTTTTGTAGTAGGTGATTGAATGACCTACATTTGTCAAAAAGTTGCACAATGAAATGATGGATCGATTGAATCTTTCCTTGTAAACTATGCAATTCCTTTAAGTTAGTTGGGGGAGGCATCTCCATGATGACCTTGACCTTGTTTGGGTCCACCTCAATGCCTCTTTTGGAGATAATGAATCCTAGAAGTTTTCCCAAGGTAACACCAAAGACACATTTCTTGGGGTTCAACCTTACATTATGTTCTAGAAGTCGGTCAAAAACTTTCTCCAATACACCAATGTGCTCTTGTCGAGTTTTAGATTTAGCCAAGAGATCATCCACATAATCTTTGATAATATTATGCATGTAGTCATGGAAAATGTATGTCATGGCACGTTGATAAGTGGCACCTACATTTTTAAGGCCAAAGGGCATCACCTTGTAACAAAAAGTTCCCCAAGGTGTAGTGAATGTTGTTTTGTGTTGGTCATCAGGATTTATTCAAATTTGGTTGTATCCTGAAAAACCATCCATGAGAGAAAGCATTTCATGGCCAGCACAAGTGTCGACAAGAGTATCGATGTTTGGAAGAGGAAATTCATCCTTAGGACACGCTTTGTTAAGATCTCGAAAGTCAGTGCAAACGCGTATCACCCCGTTAGGCTTACGAATGGGTACCATATTTGAGAGCCACTCGGGATAATCAATGGGTATGATGAAACCCACATCTAGAAGCTTTTGGAGCTCTTCTTTGACCAAGAGGGCAATGGTAGGATGAATCCTTCTAAGTTTTTGTTTGATCAGTTTAGCATCAGGATGTAAGGTGAGATTATGGACAACCAAGCTAGAGTCAAGACCAGGCATGTCTTTATAGGACCATGCAAAAATACCCTTCTTCCTCTTGAGGAGAGCAATTAATTGCTCTTGTTCATCGTTAGATAAGATTTTTCCAAGCTTGACAATTTGGGGATTGTCTTTGTCTGAACTAAGGTCCACATCGATGGTATCTTCAATGGACATATGGGAACCTTCCTCAAGTTGATGGGGTGTAGGGATCAGATGAATGTCATCTAAGATGTCATCAAACTCTTCTGACTTATCCTCATCTATGTCTTCCTAGAAAACCTCAGGATTCAAAGGTGAAGGTGAAGGTGAAGGTGGAGGGGATGGAGGAATGTAGTTGGTTGAAGCCCTTAACAATTCCTCGAACAAGACAAACTCAAAAAAGGATGGAGGTGAGGAAATCTGGTCCATATCAATGAGACTTATGTCAATTGGAATTGGTTTAGCCGGATCATATGGATTATGGAGTGGGGTGAATAAATCAATAGGATTCATGTTGATTTATGGGCAAAGTGGATAAGGTCGGATGGAATGGATGGAACCTAAGAACTGGTGCTAGGAGCTTGGTAAACCTGGATAACAATAAGCAACATAAATGAATGCATTTAACTAAATGATATATACATGCAATGCTAAAAAAGAAAAAATGTTTTTGTTTGATTTTTTTGATTTTTTTTTTGGTAGTGGTGAAAACCACTATTTTTGTGTTATGTACATATGTTACAAGTTTGGCTTATGAAATGGATTAATGAAGTGGGGGTGGTGGTTCACCGGTAGGGTCGGCTCGCTCTTGTGGAAGAAGCAAGTGAAATATGGGCTCATGGATGGGGAACATTCTGAGATAAAACTCATCTTGTTCGGTATGGGGAATAATGGGCTCCGATTCTTCTTTAGATTCATCTAAAATTATCGACATAAGTTTGAATTCTTCATAGATTTCATCATCAGAATCATCGGGATGGAGGGCTTCTTCTCCTGAATTTAGATTAAGCCTTTGGAAGGCTTGTTCAAGAGAAGAGGTGGTGGAAAGTGGGTGGTAACCTAGACCTGAACGGTCATGCACTTCTTGATATGGAACATCAATAGGCTGAGACACTCCCTATTCATGCAATCCTAGGCCATGACCTTGCCAATTAACTATGTGAAAATAGCGAGATGGGAATCTCGACATGTTTTGAATGTTGGCAAGTGTTGGTTCCTTGGGTTCCTCTAGGGGAGCTAGATTTGATGAAGAATCAATCCCCCCATATACAAAATTTATGCTATTTGGAGTTGAACCCATGTCATATATTGCTCCTATGGATAAAGGTGGGTCACGTGGGTGACCAAAATCCTTAGCATTAGGAATGGTGAGCGGTGTGATGGTGATGTCTTGGACCACATATTCACCAATACCAGGATTAGTGAGGTGGACTTCGACTTGGGATGATGTGGAAGGATCATGATTGGATGATGGCTCAGGGAATGGTGAAGATGAAGATGTCTCACAATCCATCAACTCGACTTGTGAAACATTAGGTGATGGAGATGGATTGGATTGGGAAGGTTGTTGGATGGATGATGATGATGAAGTGGAAGGCAAAGATGTGGATTGACTTTGACCACATGTGCATGTAGTCAATGATGAAGATGATGAAGGATTGGTGATAAGGGAGTCCTCAAGAATGGGAGCCTTTGATGAAGAAATGGGTGGCATGGTAGATGGATTGGCTGATGATGATAGAAAAATATGGGTGGAAGGAAGCATGGATTCATAAGGATTTGAAATGAAATTGCAATACTTGAATGGTTCGACATCCATTGGTATGCAATGTACTTGTCCCTCATGAACATATTTCAAGCATTGATGTAAAATGGAAGGGACACATCTCATTTCCCTCATCCAAGGTCTTCCAAGGAGTACATTGTATGCCATGGATCCTTCCAAGATGTGGAACATAGTGTGCAATATTTTGACCCCTACTTCAATGGGTAAAACAATAGTGCCAATTATGGAACACAAAGCATCATTGAATGCTTTTAGGGTGAAGGATGACTTGGTGATATGAGATGGAGGAAGATTCAAATGATGAAGGGTAGATGTGGTGATGATATTTATGGAGGAACCGGTATCAATTAGAACTCTTTTAAATGACTTCTTGTCAATTAGAGCCATGATGTGCAATGGAGGATCTACTGATTCTGATGAGATTGGCTTAATATCAAAGTCATAAAATGTAATGGAAGGCTCCATGCATGTTTGAATGCTCCCTAAAAAGTTGTTGAAGGTATTAGAATCTTGAGATTGTAATTCAATGGATTTCAGAATATCCATTAATGCCTCATGATGTGGGGGAGATTGTTGAATTAACTCATAAATTGATAATTTGGTGGAAGCCATCTTTAGACTTGTGGTTAATCGGCTACTCAATGAGATGACTGGTCATGGTGGATGATTGATGGGTGGAATGGGTGGATTTGATTGGCTAGGAATGTGGATTGGTGATGAAGGATTGGGGGAAATTTGGATGGGAGGTGATGTGGGAGGTTGTGACACACTTGCTTGAGGTTGTTGCCTTGCATTTTTCTTATTGTTTCGTTGACCTCTAGTGACCACATGAATGGCACCTACAAACCCTTGGTATTTTTGGACGTGATTAACTTGGTTAGGAGGAGTTTTGGTATTAGCTCCTCCCATATTTGGTTGCACCTCCTCATGGTGAGGAAGTGGTGTTTGAAAAATACCAAGGTTTTGGTTTTGTTGAGCAAGGGGGTTGTCAAGCTTGATGGCCCCCAAGTCAATTAGGTCTTGAACGATGTCTTTGAATACATGGCAATTATTAATATCATGCCCATTTTGCCTATGGTAAGGACAAAATAAATGTTCTCGATAATGTTTTCCATGTTTAGCGGGATCATCTGGTCTGATTTTGGGTAAAGCAAGTTTGTTTGTGTCATACAACCTTCGAAAAAGGGAAGCATATGACTCAGCCAAGGGGGTGTATTGGTGATTTTATCGGACATACTATCATCGAGGATGGTTTTCTACATCTGGCACTATGTTTTGCATGGCTTGAGTTACCGAGGGTACCGCATGATAAGCAATTTGTTGCGGTGATTATTGCACTAATTGTTGTTGAGCCATTACCGATTGGCTCATGACCACTTGATTAACATGATTAGGTTGACTGGTCAGAGTGGCCTATGTTGATTTTGATTGGCTAGAATAATTGCTTTTATATTGGCCCTTATTTTTCCATTCCTTTTTCTTAGGCTTAAGTATGCCCTCTTGGATTTTTATTTCCTTGATGACACTAGCCTGTGCTAGAGCTTCTTCAAATGAATGATAAGTCTATAATTGAAGCATCCAAGAGATAGGTTTTAAACAACTCTTGGTGAATAGTTTGATAAGCTCTTCCATTGGTAGGGTGAATGGCAACTTGGTAATGACGACCCTCCAACGGTTTCCAAAATCATAGATAGACTCATCGTCATGTTGTCTTAAAGCATAGACATCAGACAATGAGACTTTATTTCTAACATTTAGGATAAAACACTCAAAGAATTGGTCAACCAATTGTTCAAAAGTATAAATACTATGACTGGGCAATTGATTGTACCACTCTATGGCATCTCCTCCTAATGTTTGAGGAAATATTCTGAGCATGAGAGCATTGTCATTTTGGATTCTAAAACATGAGTGTACAAATATGCTCACATGCTCTTTGGGATCCTCAGTTCCCTTGAATTTTTCAAACTTAGGCATCATGAAATCTATCGGATATGGTGGTGATGGTATCAAAGGATGAATGGGTTGGTTGATCAGTTGATGTAAGGTTGGCTTCTGGTTTGTCAAACTAGGAGTATGTTGTATCAACTGATCTATTTGTTGTTGCATGGCCTTAATTCGAGGGTCTTCCCTAGGAATGTGGAAGCCCTGAATTACTTGATGATTTTGAGGTGAGGTGGAAAAATGTTGTGGGGTGACCAAATGATGATGAGATTGGTGATGATGACTAGGTGAATGTGATGGAAATTGATGAAGGGGAGATTGATGATGAAGAGATGGAGAATTTTGGAATGGGGTCAATGCATGAGGGTTATGGTTGGGTTGGCCAATGGGAATAGGATGGGTATTGGTATGACTTGGTGGAGGAACATGGATAGAAACCATAGAATACTATGGTGTCCATGATGGACCCTAGTTAATGAGGATAGTCTGAGTAGAGTTTGGTAGAGGCTTAGGGTTCACTTGCACTTGTTGTTGAGCATTTTGATGTTGCTTAAGCAATTTGTTCAAATGTTCCCATGCTTCATTAATCTCTCTATCAAAAATGGAGGGTATGGAAGTAGATGGTATGGAAGATGTGGTTGGGGAACAAGTTACACTTGGTATGGTAACTTGGGAGGCTGAAACTTGTGAAGCAACATTTACATGTGCTTCATACAAGGGGTTAGTGTATGTGGATGTGTATGAAGTGCTAGGAGCACATGAGGGTTGGGGAATGGACATATGAGAGGAAGGTGCAACTAATGCCTCGAAAAGAGGGTTAGTGTACACCTGGGTAAAGTTGGATGGTGGTTGGGAATAAACAAGTTCTTGTTGTAAAGTAGGATCTTGTCTAGGTGAGTTGGGGACTGACTCTAAGACATAGTTAGAAGACTTCATGAGAGCTTCTACTCGTGCCATATCTATGTGGGTAATGTGGTGATCAATGGTTGGTGAGGTTGACTCTACTTGGGGAACAACCATATGAAAGGTTGTGGGTGACAAGGAATGTGAGGGACCTACAAATAAATCTTCCTATGTCACATTTAGGGAATCTACCACATAAGTGGTGGGGAAGGTGGATGAAGGTTCCATTGAATTGTCTTGATTTAATGCTTTCTTTTATTTTCTTGTTAATACCATAAGCAATTAAACCAAAATACAGATTATGTAGTAAAATGAAACACAAAACTAAAATTTCACAAGAAAAATAAACAATCAATGCTAAGTTTGTTCAACAAGTGTGTCTTACCTCATTCATTGATTATCTCATTTTAATGTGAATTCATTTTCTTAGATTTTGATCTTGTGTGTTTCAATGTGCTAATATAAATTAAATGGGGTGAATCCTATGGCTTGGATGGGGCAACGAGATTCTTGCTGGTGATGAAATCCAGCAAGTTTGCTCGAGGGTAATCTAAGGTGTCTAAGGGCAGAGATTGGTGGATGGAGATGAAAGCCACCATCACCAAATCTCAAGCAATGGTTGGTGATGAAATCCAACCACTACTATTTAATGTGAAGCGTGAAGTGTGTGATTCTTTTTAAAGTTTCCAGTTCTCTATTGTGTACATACAATGTTAGAAGAATAACTACTTTCGATAGTCTAAATCAGAATCCACTACTCAGAATACCAATTTTTCCAAAGGATGTAAAGTACACCACTTAAGACCCGCTCTAGACAGTTGGGGGTTCATCTACTCCTCTGTATGGAATCACCCAAGTACAGGGATACTTTTGGTATCTGAACAATGTTCCTATTTAGACCTACAAAAATAGAAATCTCTAACCCTAGGATGCAAACTAATGAATGCACTTAACAGTTCAAATGCAAGCAATAATGCAACACACCAAAAAATTGAGAAATATTTAAATAGAAAATGTGTGGATGAATGCAATTATTAATATAATGTCTAAAAATGCAACTAACATGATTTTTTTTTACCATATTTATTAATGATGTTCATTTTAATCCCAAAATCTAAAAAAAATGTAAAAGTGCTAGAAAACATAAAAATGAAAAGTTAGGGTTTGATAGTAAACTTACCCAGAAGCCTATGTTTCTACTCTAACTCTCTATAAAATACCCCTGGGTGCTTTTGAAATGCACCTGGGTGTTTTTGGATGTCCCTCGAGCATCGTCGAGCATTCGTGCACCTTCTACAACCTTCTGCAAATCTCCAGAAACTCTAATCCAACGAAAAACTATGAATTCTACGCTTCTAGAAACCCTACAAGATGACACAAAAAACAACAAATTAGTAAACAAGGTAAATCAAAGTAAGAAACCCTTAGGGGGTCCCACCGTGATCACCATTTGTAGAGACAAAAATGCAACACCAAATAACAAGATATAAATTGAACTCAAAAGACAATATTGCACAATGAATGATTTTATATTAATGGGGGGAGCCTCAAAACTCCATTGTTACAATAAAGAATATTTGAATTCTTTGATACAAATATACACAATGCTAGGGTTCTCCAAAACCCTAGCTACAACACTGGTGGTGTCTTCAGATAATGTTCCTTCACTCCCAATAGAAATGAGTGGGCTTCTGGTTATCCGATGTCGGGCCACTCCAGCTTAAACAATTGTCCAATGCTAGTGTAATGCTACCAGATCTGCACACAAGAAAATAGCAAATGAGTTAGTAATAACAATGAGGGCTCCACAGTGTGAGACCCTCAAAAATCAATACTAAACCCTAGCTATGCAATAAAATAATGTGAATAGATTCTAACAACATAATAGAATATAACAAAATGATTTTGGATTTACCTTGCTTATCTATCATTTTCTATCTTGTTGGATTTGTTGTAGGAAGTTGGTGCGATGATGCCCTAGCATCACCCGAGGGCTAGCAAGACTATAAAGCTCTAGTGTATAATGCCCTCTGGGCACCCTCCGTAATTCTTGAGCATCCACGGGAATTTTCTACAATTACCGAGATCTCACAGGCATTGTACATCAAAGCTCTATAGTCCTACTAGCCCTCAAGTGATGCTAAGGCATCATCACACAAACTTCCTACAACAGATCCAACAATATAGAAAATAGCAGATAAGCAAGGTAAAATCCAAAATCATTTTTTTATATTCTATTATTTTGTTAGAATCTATCCATATTCTTTTATTACATAGCTAGGGTTTAGTTTTTATTTTTGAGGGTCTCACACTGTGGAGCCCTCATTGTTAGTACTGACTCATTGGGGTGCAAGGATTGTACTACATTTCTAGTTAGATAGTTAAGTAGTCATCCCCAAAACTTAAGAGATAAAAATACAAATCATAGACTATGGAGTTAGCCTCCACCAGAGTTATAGATGCTTTACTGGTAGTGGATTACGCTCATGCATGGTGACATGTCTCTTTTAAAAGATACCTCTAACTACTCATATGAAAAAGCTAGCTTCTTGGTTTCATCCATAATAGGTCACACCCAATTTACTTAAGATGAGTTAATGAACTCACTTGCACACACAATGGTTCTTGATTATCTTCGGTCATTACCATACTCTTTATTGGATAAATGAATTCATTGCACACACATTTGATCCTAGAGGGATTAGGTAGTTTTAGTGATTTTGTTTGATGCCACTAATATGTCTGATTCTCTGCAAAACAATCAGTTTTATGTATCAACATCCATATCTTCTTTCATATCAACATCCATATATTCTTCCATATCAACATCCATATCTTCTTCCATATCAACATCCATATCTTCTTCCATGTCAATTCATGAGTCATTCACCTCACATACCACCAAGTTTGGTACCCTTGATTACACAACAATGCTAGAAACTGGTCAAGCAAGATCTAAACTATGAATGATCATTAAAACATTTGCATTCCATACCTTGCATTAATCATCGATACATTCCACCTTGCATTAATAATCCATAATATATCATATGCATTCATATAAACATGCATTCCACAAAAGCATTACACAAAATCATTCACAAAAATATATAACACAAAAGGTAAAAGCCATGTATATATATGTATAAATATCGTATCTACAATGAGTGCCAAAAATACCATGTACAATGGAGCACCAAGGCTCATATAAAAAAAGTGTATCTAAGCACTAGCTACACCCTCCAAGAGGACCCCTATGACCTAGAAGGAGCCCTAGACCTAGATCTATGCCTAGAATCGCTATGTCTAGCAGCCTCAGATATAGATGAGGTTGGAGGATCAGGAAGTGGAATATGATGCTCCATCAACCTATCCTCCAATGCCTTAATATACCTATGCTGAGACCGAAGGTGCACTATATTGACATTATTCTAATGCTCCCTCTCTAGTAGATTTACCTGGAGCCTCACGATCCTCTCATCTTGAGCCATCACCATCACATCTTTCTCCACCACTTGCTACTCTAGCCTCACCCAATCCTCCTTGATTTGATCTATAGGCCCATATAGAGTCTCCTCCACATCATACCCATATCTGACATCTCCTCCACTCCCTAGAGCCTACATCATTGCACCCTTTTTCCTCCTCCTTTGACTATCTGAATAAAGGCACTACTGTCACTTAGGGAACCTACACCCTATACTATTTGGGGCCATGATGTTGGCCAACATGAACATCACCAAGGCACGAAGGGCATCCAAATCCTTTTCCACATACATGGACAAGTAGGGAATACCCCCACTCTCCACCCTCACATTCCACCAGTCATAATTGAACATCTTCTTCATCTCTATCCTTCGATCACATCTAACCTCAACATGAATCCCCTCCATTGGCACCTTGAGGATACAGTATACATACTCAAGTGTCAGGGTCACCTCTCCTATGGGGAGCTAAAAAGTTCCCCTATCTGGATCCCACCTCTTTGCCAAGGTAGAGAGGTACCCCTCATCCACCATAATTATGTCAACTTGAGCTACCTTTGCTAGCCCCATAGCCTCTAGTAACTCCCACTCCTCCTATGCTAGCACCTTCCTCATCCTAGGAATGTACTATGAGAATTGGTTTCAAGCCTCCAAAATCCTAAGTTGTAGTACAATACAAAATATTTGTCATTTACACATGTTAAAAAAAAATACAAAAACATAAAATTTTTGCACAAAAAGAAGAACATTACCTCAATCGCTCACACTCTAGCTCTAGCCCTTGCCTTCGATACTTCTTCCACCATAGCTTTCACACCCAATTCACTTCACATCACTCCACTCCACTTCACCCAACTCTCTTAAACACAGCTTATCAAACTCACAAACGCACAAATAAGCTCAAATCTTGCCCAAAAAGCTATTAATAGCTACTCCAAGCACCTTGAGATGCCCATGGGTATTTTTGGGTGCACTGAAGCACACCAGGGCATTTGCAAAATGCCCAAACACCAATGGGCATCTGCGCATGCCAAAAGCACCAACCAATGTTTGGCATCAATTTTGACAAAAGAATATTTTTTTACAAAAAAGTGGCTTATCCCCACAAAATCACTTCATATTGCATTCATGCATCTGTTTCATCATATTAATAGGTTTTGTGAAGGTTCCAACTGATTTGGATGTATAATTTTTTTTATGACCAAAAATTGCAAATCCTCTTAACAAGTTACAAAAGCACTCCAAAAAGGTCTAAATATTCACAAAATTATTATAATCATTATTCTCATCATTAATACATAATTTTCACATTATTCCATATCATCATTTGCATATTTTCCAAGATCAAACAACATTCAAGTGCACCTTGTATCTAGTGGGTTATTCTATATACTTGGCGATTGAAGTGATTTGCATCCATGTAATTTGGTAAGATGAATAACCTACCATAAGGACACTTGGCCATTTTCATCATTACATATCTCCTTGTTTGAAATCACAATCACATTTGGTACTTCACTTTTTGGGTGAAACTATGCCAAGACCAGTTTGCACAAAATCTGTCATTGATGGCCTAGTTCATGGGGCCTAACACATGGACAAAAATCACATTTCACAATTTCATATTTCCCTGACATTCATCACAAATATAGGCACTAGCTAGGATGATTGGTTCTAATCGTGGGAATTATTCAATAGTCATTAGCAAGCCCTCCAAATTTGACTTTTTTTATTTTTCTTTGCATCTTTATATATGCATATCAATGATGTCGGAAGGCACATTCTTCAATAGCATTGAATCACCCCAAATTTGGGGTAACCATATTTGGTTTTGACTTTCCCACAATGGGATACATATTACATGATCATGACATCTATACTTGGCAAAAATCCCTTCATCTATTGGGGCAAAAACAAACACATTTTTCATCACATTTTCCACAAAACCCTTCATCTATTGGGGCAAAAATAGACACATCATTTCACATTTTTTACCAATCCCCTTCATACCATTGGGGCAAAAACGGTATCACATTTACATCATTCATATCATCCACCATTCATTTGCATAGATTTTTCAATTGGCTCATGAGATTCATTCGTAAAATCACTTGCCAATTGAGGGGGTAAGCTACGAAAATCCAAATTCTTTCATTCTTTTGTCTTCAAGCTCACATTTCACATATCAAGAGAAAGTTGCTTTTGCACCTATCCAAAATAGGTGTCTTGTATTTTTGCACTGAGCCACTTTTTGTCCATCCAAGTCTTCCTGCCATTTTACCCATTTATTTATATATATTTAGGCATATTTGTTAAATATATGTTTAATATTAATATTTTAATATTATATTTTATATATATTTAATAAATATAAATATTATATATAAATAAATCCTAGTCATATGATTTGACTTAATCCTAGCCATCCATCTAAATCAATCAATGCCACACACTCAAAATTAATAGCCACCCTTTGATGTGTTTTAATCTTAGCCACACAATTTGTGTTGCTCAAACCCTAACATGCCCTAGTGTGGATTATTAATAAGAGCCATTTTGATGGCTCAACCCCTAAGTCCAAATTTTTCCCTGAGTTTTCCTTGAGTTGAATTTTTCCCAAAGTTTCCTAAGAAATCCAAGTATCCCTACGTTCTCCTTCTATCCTTGCTCACCATAGCTTCGCATTCATTTCCACCCCTCTTGCCTAACTAGATATGCTTCTACAGATTTCCCTTCATCCGTTGAATGCTTTTGGCCACTCTCTGATATTGTTGAGCACCTCTAGACGCTTCTTCTCCACCGCCACGCACCTCTAGGCACCCTTCACCATTCTCGAGTGCCCACAGGCATTTTCTGCTATCGTCGAGTGCCCACATGTGTTTTACACCAGAGCTCTACAATCCTGCTAGCCCTCAGGCGATGCTAGGGCATTATCACACCAACTTCTTGCAATAGATCCAACAAGATAGAAAATGATAGATAAGCAAGGTAAATCCAAAATTATTTTGTTATATTCTATTATGTTGTTAGAATATATTCACATTCTTTTATTGCATAGCTAGGGTTTAGTTTTGATTTCTAAGGGTCTCACACTATGGAGCCCTCATTGTTATTACTAAGTCATTTACTATTTTTTTTTGTGCATATCTGGTAGCATTACGCTAGCATTGGACAATTGTTTAAGATGGAGTGGCCCAACATCAAATAACTAGAATCCCACTCATTTTTTTAGGAACGAAGATGCATTCCAAAGACACCACCAACATTGTAGCTAGGGTTTCATAGAACCTTGGAATTGAGTATTTATATCGAAGAGTTCAAAGATTCTTTATTGTAATAATCAAATTTTGAGGCTCCCTCCCATTAATAAAAATCTTTCATTGTGAAATATTATCTTTTTGAGTTCAATCTATATCTTGTTATTTGGTGTTGTATTTGTGTCTCTACACCAGGCAATGCTCTATAATTAGAGAACGGTTTGACACAAACCTTTAGATATGACATTGATGTTTCTATTTCATATTACCATCTAACTCTTTTGGTCATGTAGAGATAAAAAATAATTCTTGTCTTCCAAATTATCTTTATTAATCAAAAGTAATAATCAAAATAGTTCTATTATTAATCAAAAATAATTCTTGTTTTCCAAAAAATAATAATCAAAGTAATAATCAAAATAGTTCTTTATCAATCAAAAATAATTCTTGTTTTCCAAAAAATAATTATTGTACTTCAAAAGTAGTTATAATTAATCAAAATAATTAACGAGTGTTTTTAAACATTTTTTTTTCTATTTTTAGAAAATGCTAGTAGATAATTAATGGGCAACCAAGCTAGGAGTGAGGTGAGTAGGTATCCTAAGCATGAGGTTGGCCAATCAGATACAAGAAGGTAATTTGGTAAAAAAGAGAGAGAGAGAATACAAATGTTTTTAGGGCATAGGATTAAGAGTATAATCATGCATGCATGTTGTAATGTGTTGAAATGAAGGTTTATTGTGTTGAATGTGTGATCATTATGAAATTGATGTTTCATGTTTGACTCTTAGTCCTAGTCCTTGATTAGTAGTAGAAATTGATTTTTATAGATGGATATTTATGTATCTGACAAAAGTCTTAGGATACCCTCTCGCCTCATCTCTAATGGTTGGGGTAGGTAGGGGTGTTTAGACATCCTATGGAGGGATTAGGTTCTCCATTTAAGCTTGCATTAAACTAAGTGTTTTTGTAGTTGATTTTGGTTTATGTAGTTGTTTATTAGTATTTTTTTATTCCCTTTTCAAAAGGTTTTATATTCTATTTATGGATAAAATCACTTCTACTCTATATTTGATGTTACCTCTTTTAGTTGTTGACATATGTCTTTATGAGTGACTCATTCATAGCCCTTGTGTTCTCTTATGTTGCTTGAATATGATGGAACTTTTTATAATAGAGGTTGTGACAAGATGGTTCTAGAGCTGAACTCATTCATGCAATTTTGGTTTAAAATGTTGTTGAAAGAAGTTTTATATTATAAAACAATGGTAGTATTTTCACACAACAATGATGAGAATGTTTTACAAATGTGCCTATTTATCCTAGGAAGAAATTTTGGATATGAAGTTGAGAATGCTTAGTTATGTTTGAGGGAAGATATTTTGGGCATAAATTTAACCAAATAATGGAACACCCAGGGCTGTCATTGTTTCAAAATCCATATCTCAAAAAATTGTTATTTCTTCGTTCATTTTTGACTTGCAACAAATGGCTGACTAAATTAAACATGCCCCCAAAAATTCTATATTTTGATTTAGCTCTCTGATAGTTTATGTTCTATCTAACGGATGTCAGTCAACTGGTGAAACTTAGAGTATATAGCACTAAGGTAGTTCTCCAATGTAAATATTGTTTGTTGTTTACTGACTTTCAACGACAAAGCTTATTACAATATATCCTTTTATGTTTAGAAAGATGAACTATTTGTAATTTTTTGTTGACAACAGTTGATGAATCTTACTTCTGTATAAGAAAATATTTAAAAGACCCTAATATTTACTTCTGTAATTTGTAATTTAGGATCGATGTTGGCTTCAATGTCAAGTGTGGTGTTATTAGTGGTGATGATAAAATACTGGCACTGCTATCTATAATTCTAGAACTGACACCTAAAAGGGAATTTAACATTGATGAAGAATTTGAGACTGAGTGTCTTGATCACTGTAAGGAAAATATGGTTAGATTGTGAGGAAATCCTACCTAGTCTTGATATATGATACTAATTGTCATGATCATTCGGTTGCATATTCTTGCATTTTGTTTGGAACTTCATATTTATTTCATTCTTAATACATTATGTCCTCACTACAAGGTATTAGTCCTGGAGAGTATTTTATAGGGATGCCTTGTGGCATGGAAATTTATTTACTACTACATACAAGGTGATGGAATGATGAGAAGCAAGAAGAATTTAATTTTGCAAAGAATTTCAGAATTTTAAGATATTTGTTTTTAGGCTTGAAGAACTTTGACATGTTTTTGCATTTGCATAAGAAGAAATTATCATGTTCTATGTTAGATGGATTGAACAAACCCTATAAGTGTATCTTTTTTATCTTTTATGTTTTTGATAAATTTGCTTGTGGACTTGTTATTATATTCTCGTTTGTGGTATAATTGTAAATTACATTACTGTTTGGCCTAACTTCTAGTCCCTCCAACATGGATCATCTCCTTTATATTTTTTCCAATTGCAGGTATGTGTTGTTTTGCTATGTGCTGGTCAATATACTTTGAGGCAACATGAACAACGATTGCTTACTGCTTATTTAGGACTGCTTGCAGACCATATGTCAGGATCTGGTACTACTATTGTGGCTCATGGGAATCAAAGGCTTGAGAAACTAATGTTCGTCAGGCTACTTCTATCTTGGAACAGGATAGTATGTTGCATGTGTTGTTTTCTGAATTTTTGAAGAACTAATGTCTATGTTCCATTTATAGAGAGACCCTTTTGGGTAAGAGACTACCTACTTATGATGGTCAAAAGAGTTTGTACACTACTAGGGCTCTACCTTTTGCATCGAAGGAGTTTATGATAATGCTAATTGATGTAGAGGAATCAAACAATGGTCCAAGGTACATCATAAAAATATCCTGAGTTATTGAACATTGCCTGGAATTATCATGATTTTGTTAATTTCTTGTCTTTGGCTATTAGCCAATTATGTGGGAATTATGTCAGCTATTCTATTAATTGAAAAAGAGAATAAACTATTAAATTCTTCTACATTATAAATTTTTTGCACGTAAAATATTGAATTTTGAAGTTTGAATACAACTAGGTGGAGGTGGAAGGAATAGAACCTATGACTCTTTATTCAACTTTGCAACATACAATCATTTTTTTTGCCAACACAAGCCATAAATACAAAATCATCACAACACTGGCATCAATTTCAATTCTTAGAAACTTTTGGACATAGTAATATTCTCCACTCTTTTGCTAAGTCCTATTTTGATGTAGTCAAACTAGACTGCAAAGTCCTTGCATCATGTAAAATTATGTTTGTTCAATGTAGGTTCTTGTTCCACATGACTAGTTCACATTCCCTTCATAATAGTCTTTATGTTTTTAGGTTTTACAAGTATATGTCCATAAGTAGGTCCTGCAAACTTATGGTTACAATATTGAAATTATTGAGGTAGCACTCATTAGATGTGTAATGGAATTTCACCTCACACTCCAGTTTGTACTTCATGTATGAGTTTACAAACATGAAAAGGATAAGTGGTTGAAGAAGGAGCATTCAGAAATTTGGTTTTAAAAAACCTCAAAATTCCTCTTCAATTGAGGAAGATCTCAGGTCAACACCTAGAGGATGCTCCACACCATGCCCTATACACCAGTCAAGTGAAAGGGTATTACACAAATTCATGGCAGCCTCATTAGGTATAAATTGAATATAACAACTAACTGACTACGTTCTTGTCATTATTGTTTGGCAGGACGTGAAGGCAATAAAGGGTTTGAATAAGCAAAAGAATATGGAAGAGAAGATATGGCAATTGGTATCAATAACTTTCATTCATTTCATATGTCCCCATAAATATTTAACTGATTGTCCTTCATATGAGGTGATGGACATGTTTTTCCTTGTACAAAGAGTGGGAAACTTAATGTAAGTGAAAGGTCCCGCTTTTGGTGAACAATCATTGTTTATTATAGTTATGTTTATATTTTTAAGAGATTGTTTTTGGTAATAATAATGTAGAACATTGCCTAGAATTGTCATGATTTTGTTAATTTCTTGTCTTTGACTATTAGCCAATTATGTGGGAATTATGTCAGCTATTCTATTAATTGAAAAAGAGAATAAACTATTAAATTCTTCTACATTATAAATTTTCTGCACGTAAAATATTGAAGTTTGAAGTTTGAATACAACCAGGTGGAGGTGGCAGGAATAGAACCTATGACTCTTTATTCAAATTTGCAATAGACAATCATTTTGTTTTCTAGCACAAGCCATAAATACAAAATCATCACAACACTAGCATCAATTTCAATTCTTAGCAACTTTTGGACACAGTAATCTTCTCCACTCTTTTGCTAAGTCCCATTTTGATGTAGTCAAACTAGACTGCAAAGTCCTTGCATCATGTAAAATTGTGTTTGTTCAATGTAGGTTCTTGTTCCACATGACTAGTTCACATTCCCTTCATAATAGTCTTTATGTTTTTAGGTTTTACAAGTATATGTCCATAAGCAGGTCCTGCAAACTTATGGTTACAATCTTGAAATTATTGAGGTAGCACTCATTAGATGTGTAATGGAATTTCACCTCACACTCTAGTTTGTACTTCATGTATGAGTTTACAAACATGAAAAGGATAAGTGGTTGAAGAAGGAGCATTCAATAATCTGGTTTTAAAAACCTCAAAATTCCTCTTCAATTGAGGAAGATCTTAGGTCAACACCTGGAGGATGCTCCACACCATGCCCTATACACCGATCAAGTGAAAGGGTATTACACAAATTTATGGCAGCCTCATTAGATATAAATTGAATATAACAACTAACTAACTATGTTCTTGTCATTATTGTTTGGTGGGACGTGAAGGAAATAAAAGGTTTGAATAAGCAAAAGAATATGGAAGAGAAGATATGGAAATTGGTGTCAATAACTTTCATTCATTTATATATTCCCATAAATTTTTAACTGATTGTCCTTCATATGAGGTGATGGACATGTTTTTCCTTGTACAAGGAGTGGGAAACTTAATGTAAGTGAAAGGTCCCACTTTTGGTGAACAATCATTGTTTATTATAGTTATGTTTACATTTTTAAGAGATTATTTTTGGTAATAATAATGTAGAATATTACCTATAATTATCATGATTTTTTTAATTTCTTGTCTTTGGCTATTAGCCAATTATGTGGGAATTGTGTCAACTATTCTATTAATTGAAAAAGAGAATAAAATATTGAATTCTTCTATATTATAAATTTTTTGCACGTAAAATATTGAATTTTGAATTTTGAATAAAACTAGGTGGAGGTGACAAGAATAGAACCTATGACTCTTTATTCAACTTTACAACAGATAATTATTTTGTTTTCTAGCACAAGCCATAAATACAAAATCATCATAACACTGGCATCAATTTCAATTCTTAGCAACTTATGTACATAGTAATCTTCTTCACTATTTTGTTAAGTCCCATTTTGATGTAGTCAAACTGGACTGCAAAGTCCTTGCATCATCTAAAATTGTGTTTGTCCAATGTAGGTTCTTGTTCCACATGACTAGTTCACATTTCCTTCATAATAGTCTTTATATTTTTAGGTTTTAGAAGCATATGTCCATAAGTAGGTCCTACAAACTTATGGTTACAATATTTAAATTGTTGAGGTAGCACTCATTAGATGTATAATGGAATTTCACCTCACACTCTAGTTTGTACTTCATGTATGAGTTTAAAAACATTAAAAGGATAAGTGGTTGAAGAAGGATTCAACAATTTGGTTTTAAAAACCTCAAAATTCCTCTTCAACTGAGGAATATCTCAAGTCAACACCTGGAGGATGCTCCACACCATGCGCTACTAAGAACAAACATGCACTGATAGAATTATTTCTGCTAAGAGAGTGTTGAATAAAGAGTCATAGGCTCTTTATAATCGATGGCATAACTTATCTAATAATTGTAGGCCCGAAATGGCCACATACTTAGTAAAATTTTGTATAATTTTGACTAAGTCATAAAGTTGTCATTCCGCTCTAGAATCGGGTTGATAATATGAGTCCGCTCGACAGTTATTCAATTTTGAAATGTTTGAAGCGATTTCGAATAACTGCATTCCGGGTCCGGAATGACGACAGGTCTCAAATCCACAAAAGTCTTTGAGAGATGATGATGTCAGCAATGGAAAAGTGTGGAATAGCCTCCTTGCATATATCCGATTCTGGAAAAGTCTTTTGTTTCCCGCTCCGGATTGGCGCTATCTTCAAATCCACAAAAGTCTCAAGGAAATGATGACGTCAGTGATGGAAAAGTGTGGAATGGCGATCCGGGGAATGGACAAGTATTTTCTTTCCGGAATGAAGATAAAGTGAAATGACTGAATAATAATGAGGCGGAAGATAAAATCCTAGAGTGGATTCAAGGTTCAGATACTTCGGATCCAGATTGGAGATTCTGCTACTAAGAAAGATGATGTCATAAGTGGAATGGCAGTTAGCTTGTGTCGGATTGAATCTGAACCATGCGATTAAGAAGATCGATGGTGGAGGTTAGTCTTCTAAGTTTGGGTTGTTTAAAAGATGTTTCTACATCAGAACTATAATAGTCGACCAGAATATGAAGCGTCAAATATTTCCAAGAGGATCAGACTAGATGCAGTTATAGATCGATGGTGGCAATCTATTCCCAAGAAGGATCGATGGAAACGTATGATCTGGAATGTTCTAAACTGCAGTTCTACTGAGCGACCAAGCAAGTTGTAGAGGCCCCGTGTTGTCATGGCGGATGCCCTTCCAATGGAATTCTCGGAGAATGAACCAATGAGCTAATGCCAGCTAAGCTCTTTGTTGAGTTGTTGTAACAAGATTTGATGTATTGTTTCTTGATTTGTAATATGAAAAACTATAAGTAGAGGTCGAACCCTCATTTTGAAGGGTCGGCTCTAGCGTGTTTGCCTGTGCTATTGTAAATATTCTTGAAGAGCTGAATGAAAGGAGCAATACATTGATCTTCACCTCAAGTTCACGTTCTCTTGCTTGATGTCAGAGGTTCGGATTTCATAGTTGCATTTTTGTAAATACTTAGATGGTTAGTTTGTGCCTGTTTTGGATTACTAGCTATTGTGAGTAATTGAAATCTGCTTTGAATTCATTCTATGTTATTTGAAAGTACATTTCTATAAGATCTAAGTGTTTGGTGAATTCTGTTATTTGGATTATCATTCCCTAGGTATTGAAATTGCTTGCTATAACATTTCTCTGTTATGCTTTAAATACATGAAATGATCTATTATGAGATAATTGTTGATCTGAGTGTATGTCCTTAATCTAGTTTTTTGGGAGCTTTTTATGATGGTGCAATGTTGTTAACCTATCCATCCATTGTTATCTACATCTCTCTAACCCTAACCTTCTCTTACCCTAAACTCCAAACCCTAAGTGAGCATAATTGTGTCAACAACCTGCTAAGTTGACAAGGAACCAACCTACTCTAGAGGTTGGATCAAAAACTCCTATTTTGGTCCATCCAATGTTGAGTGTTGAGCTACAGCTATCGGGTGCAAGCCTGGATAGAATATAGGAAGATAGACAACCATAGTACTGAGTGAAAACTTGGTGCAATTCAGTGCCCAATAGTTTTTGGCATGCCTGGTGGGACCAGTTCACAAGGAACACGAAACCCATCAAAAGAGTTATTATTATCTCAACCCGAAGGAATCAAGATTGGGTGAATTGTCTTGACCTTGTAAGCAGAGAAAAGAAAATTCACCTGGTGACTCCCTGGTCAGAAGACCCTGAAAAAGTATTGTAGACCAGTACCCTTTCATGTATACCAGGTCTTTCAAGAGGAACAACCCTGATTCTTTCTTTCATTATGAGTTACCTCAGAGAGGGGCTATTGTTATCAGAATTTTAGATCAAGATTTTATTGAAGAAGAAGAGCTTCTGGAAGAAAACCCAATAGTTCCCCCAAGAAGACCTACAACCAAAAACATGGCACATAATGTGGCTCCTAATCAACCACTTCAGAAGTACCCTAACTGGGATTCAACTGGGCCCCTTAGATTAGCACAAATGGATGCCATTCCTCAGGTTGTATCTAAGGCAACCCCCACATATGATGGATTTGGGAAAATAGCTTACGAGCACTACCAAGATATCCTGAATCTGGAAGCAATCCACAACATAAAAGAAGAAAATATTATTGTCAGAATTCTAGCCCTATCCTTTCATGGAAAGATATTGCATTGGTTCAGAACTCTAGAAGATAATTCTATCACTTCATGGCAATATTTGGCTGAGCCATTCATAGAAGAATTTAATGAATCTATTGATCCTTTTTCCCTGCTGAATCAGTTTACAGCCATGCAAAAAACCTAACAAGAAACTATCTCAGACTTCAATTTGAGATTTAGTAGAACATGGAAGAGAATTCCCCCTATTGCTAGACCAACTACATGTTTGGCTTATATGTATTATATACGTGCCCTGGGATCAGAACTAGGTCTATAGACACAATAGTCTGGAGTAGAAACCTTTCCCCAAGTTTATAATGTAGTCATCCATGCTGAAAATATCCTAATCAATGTAGGAAGGATTCCCCCCAAAACCGTGTTACCCTATAACTCAAAAACCAATAGTGGCCATGAACAATCCACAAAGTCCTCCTACATGGACCCCCTTGCTTTACCATCCCCATATCCACAAATGAATCTGATTCCTTGGTCTAAACCGGTAGCCTCTACACCTCCTTTTCCTCCCCTTCCTTCCCAACCTTCTCAAGAATTGTCTGCTATTCTGGATATACAAAATACCATGAAAACTTTGAGTAATAGAATGAATTCAATGGAAAAAAGAGATCAAGAAAGGTCACAATAGAGGAGATTCCCATATGTGAACAAATATCAAAGGCCTGGTCCTAGCAATAGTATTGGGGTTAGGGTGAATGCAACATATGAGGAGCCAGAATGTTCTGCAGATACCACTCTTGCAAATGTTTGGTGTTTGGTATGTAATGACCCCCATGACTCACAATCTTGTGTGATGTATCAACACCATGTTCAACAAGCTATGGATCAAGCTGAAAGAAATAAAAAAGGGAGGGTTAATATGTTATGGCACCCTGATCAGATCATGGCCAAAAAAGAGTTGGATGAAGAAAGCCCAATTGTTGTGATGACAAGATCTGGAAAGAAAGCTTTACAAGTAGACCCCTAGAATATGGGACAATTCTAGGTCCCTTCTCAAAAGAAATTTGACTCCCCCCTCAAAGGAATGACACTTTTCCTATTCCTCAAGCTAGAGGGAAGGAGAAGACAGATAGTCTCCCTAAAAATCTCAAAAGAGAAATAGAAGGAGATAGAATGAGATCCAAGGGTGAGGATCAAGAAAGGCTCAGGTTCCCCTCTATCACCAAAAGATAAATATTAGAGGTAACCCAACAATACAAAAGGAAATATGGTGAGCCAGATAGAGGCCTGGAAAGACTATCCCTGACCAAGTCTGAGTATAACATTGTTGAGGAGATGAAAAGGATTCCATCAAAAGCTAGTCTATATGATACTCTTTTCATCCCGGCCAGATTGACCTGCTTAAAGCTTCCCTCAAAAAATCCCTAGAATAGACCAACCACCACCATCCTCAGTATACCACCAGAAAAGAGAGAAATGACACCTGCTATTCTAAAAAACAAACCTCCCCCTTTCTACATATCCTTAAGAATGGAAGGATGGGTAGTCCAAAATTGTATGATTGATTCAAGAGCATCAACCACAGTTATGCCTAAGGCGGTCTATGAAGATATGGGTATGGAATATACCCGGTCTTGTCTCGGAGTGTTGCAATTATATGGGACACCTATCAAAATAGTTGGGGTTATTAAATATGTACTGATGAGGTTGCACAGAGCTCCCGAGGTAACAATGGTGCAGGAAATAGTGGTGGTGGACTTGGAACCTTATTTCGGGTTATGCCTCTCAAGAGAATTTACTACAAAATTAGGAGGATGTATGTACATGGATTATTCTAGCATGGTAATCCCTTTCAAAGGAAAAATAATAAGGATAACACCAGAGAAACCAGTTGCTTATCATATTGAAAAAATTGAAGAGGATCTGTGCAATCTTAATCCTGTGGAGGAATTTGAGCTAGTGGAAAACATTGAAGAGCTAGACATTGAAGATGAGTTGCCTTTCAGAGAAGACTATAGTCAATTTGGAACTAGTATGGGTACATACAATATCACAACTAAACTAGAAAAGAAACTCCTTGCTATTTCTAATCAATCCCTAAGAAACAAAGAAACATGGGTTATGCATTTTGATGGTGCTAAATGTAGAAATGGTGCAGGGGCTGGTGTGGTTCTGCAATCACAGTCTGAAGGGATAAATAATTTTTCTTATAGATTGACATGGTCATGTACCAACAATGCCATAGAATATGAAGCTTTGTGCCTCGGATTGATGCAAGCAGAAAGTATGGGCATCAATATTTTGAACATATATGGTGATTCTGAGCTAATAGTCCATCAGGTAAGGAATAAGTGCAGTAGTAAGCACCATTACTTGAAAGCTTACAGAAATAGGGTATGGGACCTAATGGATTCATTTGATGCCCTGAATCTAAGTTTTGTACCTAGAGAAGATAATCACCTAGCAGATTCTTTGGCAACAAAGGGGGCTAATTTCAATCCTCCTATAGATTTTGGAACTAAGAAGACCAAAGGCATTAAAATGGTTTTCAGACCTGCAGTACCAGACAAGCAGATATTCTGGCAGGTTTTTGAAAGTGATGAACAAATTTTGGATTTCATGATAAGAGAAGCATGCTTCTCGACTGTCCAAGAGGAAGACTTGGAAGAAATAGATCAGCAAGACTTTATCCAACTAAGAAATAATCATATCCCAAGGGGATTGGTCACCCTTGAAAGTCTATTTGATAATGAAGATAGAAAGAAGGTTGGAGCTATGAAGGTCGGTAAAAATATCTATAAAGAAGTAGAGGTCGGAATAGGAAAGAAGCTCAATGTTGGGATCCAATGTTCACCTGAAGAAGCAGAAGAGATTAAAGCTTTATGCTTAAAATACCAAGACATTATGGCTTGGTCATATGAAGACCTTAAGGTGTATGACAAAAGGATTATCCAGCATACTATCGAGTTAGAACCCGATGCTAAACCATTCCGACAAAAATAGAGGCCTATTAATCCGAGGATAGAAGCCATTATGAGGGAGGAACTCTTAAAGCTACTGAAGGCTAGGATAATATATCCAATAAAACATTCCACTTGGGTGGCCAATTTGGTACCCGTAAGAAAGAAGAATGGGGATATACGCCTATGTGTAGATTTTAGAAATCTGAATCAAGCATCTCTCAAGGATCACTATCCTCTCCCTCAGATTGACCAGATCTTACAGGTGGTAGCTGGAGCAGAAATATTCTCACTTTTGGATGGTTACTCTGGATATAATCAGATTTGGGTAAAATATCAAGACCAATACAAGACAACATTTACTACAAAATGGGGTACATTTGCCTATCAGAGAATGCCCTTTGGGCTGTCCAATGCTGGAGCTACATTTCAGAGGGCCATGGACTATGCCTTTGGTACACTTATAAACAAAGTTATTCTGATTTACCTGGATGACATGACGGTCTTTTCTCATGATAAAAATGATCATCTATCTCATTTGGAATAGGTTTTTCAAAAATGTAGAGAATTTGGTATCTCACTTAATCCTAAGAAGTCATTCTTTGCAGTACATGAGGGAAAATTGTTAGGCCATGTGGTCTCAAAGGAAGGTATGGCCATAGATCCAAAAATAATTGGAGCAATTCTAGCTATTCCTTTGCCTACTAATCAGAAGACCTTGCAGTATTTCTTAGGTCAAATCAATTTCATCAAGAAATTCATTTCTGATTTTGCACAAAAAGTGAGGCCTATATCTGAACTACTCAAGAAAAAGGTAGAGTTCAAATGGACTGAGGTTAGGAAGCAAGCTTTCGAGGTCATCAAGCAATCCATTGCAACAACCCTAGTCTTGATAAATCCTGATTTCACTAAGGATTTTATCCTCTATGCTTATGGAGCTGAAGAAAGTTATGCCTCGGTACTCACCCAAAAATATAGTCAAGGGGATGAGCACCCTGTGTTCTTTTGGAGTCAGACTCTACATGATTATCAGGTAAAATACAACTTTATTGAGAGACAAGTGTTTGTTGTAATGAAGTCACTAAAGAAGTTTAGACAATATCTGGTATAGAGCAAAACCCTGGTATATGTGGTTCATCCAGATGTAAGGAGTTTTATTTTACAAGGTGACTTGGGAGATAAAAGGGTTGGTTGGATTACTAAGATCTAGGAATATGATGTAGAGATACGTCCCACCAAATTGGTAAGAGGTAGAGCCTTGTGCCAAGGATTGATAGATGCTTCAGCATTGGCCAAAATAATAGCTTGTCAGATGATAGAAGAGGATCAGATAGAGATTGTTCACACTCCGAATTCTGATTGGATTGAGCAAATTACCAGGTATTTCCAAACCGGGATCTGCCCACCTGATCTGAATTCTTCTCAAAGAAGGAGGTATAGACTTCATGCTCTAAAATATGTATTACTACCTGAAGGGTTGTTCAAAAGAAACTTGGATGGTATTCTCCTGAAATGTTTGAAGGAGGACCAACAAAAAAGAGTCATTGAAGAATTTCATGGAGGCTCAGTAGGAGGTCATAGCTCCGGTAGAACTACAACTTTGAAGATAATAAGAGCAGGTTATTATTGGCCTACCATGTTCAATGATGCTTTTAAAATTACCCAGGCTTGTGATAAGTGTCAGAGGTACGTTGGAAGAACAAGAAATGTTGCCTCTCCCCTGAAGCCTATTCAAGTCGAAGAGCCTTTCCAACAATGGGGATTAGATTTTATAGGAGTTATAAATCCTAATTCTTCAACAGAGCACAAGTTTATCTTGACAGCTATAGATTATCTTACCAGATGGGTAGAGGCCATTCCTACAAAGAAGGTGGACCAGGAAGTTGTGATCAACTTTGTGGAGAGTTTGATTTCCATATTTGGAGTTCTGAAAGCTTTGGTGAGTGATAATGGCCCTACTTTCATAGGAGCTAAGTACATTGAGTTTTCCAACAAGTATGGCATCACCCTTAAAAATACTTCAAACTATTACCCACAAGGTAATGGACTTGCAGAATCTACCAATAAAAACCTATTAAGGATTTTGAGAAAATATTTGGAAGGTAACAAAAGGAGTTGGCACCTATTGCTCAATCATGCTCTATGGGTAGACATGATTACTATTAAAAAGTCCATCAAAACTTCACCTTATGCACTGGTATATGAAAAAGAGGTGGTATTGCCAATTCACTTAGAAATCCCAACACTTAAGCTTGTCAGTACAGAAGAAGAATTAGAGGATGATCCAGTTAAAACCAGATTGACACACTTGTTGTGATTGGAAGAGAGCAGGACTCAGGCATATGATCATTTTCAAAAGCACTCATCGGACATTAAAGCATGGTTTGATAAAAATGGCTAGGTTCAGGAAACTTCAAGTTGGAGATTCAGTTCTCAGGTGGAATGTTGACAGGGCAAAACTAGGTAAACATGAAAATTTTGATTCCTTTTGGGATGGTCCTTTCAAAATTGTGGAAGCTAAAGAGTCTAATGTATTTTAGTTGAAGGACCCAGAAGGAAACATACAACCAATTCCGGTGAATGGTTTCCACCTTAAGCTTTACTATATGTAAGAAATAAGCTCATTGTAACATATGTATATACATTGTACAAATATTTCCCCCTCCTTTTTGCACTTTCTATTTCATTTTATTTTTGCACTTTGTAATTAGTTATTTTTTGAAGAAATGCTAAAAAAAAGAGAGAGAGAAGAAATTTTGCAAGAAATGACTAAGTGTTGGCCAAATTCATGGCAATGTTCCATTCTACACATTGTGCTGTGCAAAACTCCCTGGAGTGGCATTCCGCCCTCAAGACCGCATGGTTAGATCCGGATTGGCAATTCTAGAGTGGTCTATCTTTTTCTATCCCGCATAAGGAAGGACAAGAATGGCACCAATCCAGGAACCTCTCAAAGCTGGAGATAGCCAGAGTGGAATCAGGGTAAAGCGACATGCATGTAGGCTTAGCAGACTTAAAAAGTTCTTAAAGATGTCAGAGTAGAATCAGGCCAAAGCCAAACAACAAGTTTCAATTTGACACATGGAGGCTAAATATTGCTCGTGCATTCAATTCTAACGAACTCGCGCATGAGCCAAAGAATAGCCGAAGGGATGTGATGAGTTGGTGGCACAATTTCAAAATTTGACCAATAAGGAGATAGGACATCACTTTTGAGCCACCAAAGAAATAATGGAAAGGGTGGTGAAGTGTGCCAACAAGATATCATGTAGCAGCTACATTTATGGCTGATGATACGTGAGTTCCAGAAGATAAAAGTGATGAAGTTATGCACGGGATTCATTTCACAATCATGAGACTATAGAGAAGCTTAGCAGTGTTCTAAATTTCTCCTCACTTATTCCAGTGCGCAAAGTCCTACTACTACAAAATGGCTCCTAAGAAATCACCCATAGAGACTTCAGAAGACGTTCTAGAATTTGAAACTCTGGATGATAGGACGTCGGTACCATACCTTGATAAAGTCGAGGCTATGGCAGACATGGTGATGACCATTACTAAAAGGACGAGACTAAGAAGGAGTGTGAATGATAGATACAAAAAGAATGTTGCTCTATCGGTGGAAGGTAGATGCTCCATCCTTTCTTATTTATCCTTTTACATTTGTGATTCCATCCACCCATGTCCTGAGTTGATAGCTACAATAGTCAAATTCTATGACCCGCTAGCCAAAGCAGTTAAAATCGGTGAGGGTGAGACCCTTTTTAGCATCACTACCTCTTTCTATCATGAGATTTTTGCCTTAGGGTCTGACCCACCAGTACCACCAAAACCCTTCAGAATTGTTGAACAAACTGGATTTTATTCCACTAAGAAATGGGTAAATGATGGCGAGTCATTTAGGAATTGGGTTTATAAATAGCTGAATACCAAACCCCAGGAAGAGTTGCCTGAGGTCCCCATTTCTATTAAGAAATTTGTAACCCCCATTATGTTCTCTATGTTGGCCTGCATGGAGGGTTTGGACTCTGATGAAGAGGTTCATGGTTGGAAAATTGCCATTGCATACTGTATCTCTAATGAAAGGATGTAAGAAAAGGAGGTGGCAAAGAGAGGGATAAGGGTGATTTATTTTGACTGGCCAGCGTTTCTCACCCAAAGAATACATGAACAGTTAGTAAGCTTGAAGAGGGGCTTTGGCGCTCCTAGTTTTAGGCATTGCTCAAGCTTGGTATGGATGTTTTATGCCACTGTGAAAGATAGAATGTCATGGATTCTAGTCAAGGATAAGACCAATAAAGGAGAACCTATGCTAGTCTACTATTGGATAAATCATTTAAGAAGTAGTGAGTCTCACTATAGGTTCAATTTGGAATTTCTTGGACCGGCCCTCAAAATAATGTATGGGAATTTCCCCAGATTACCACCCCTGGCCAAAGAGATTCTGAGGAATAAAGATGTAGAGGAAGGGGACTGGTATCTGTTAACTGAGGGAACAATCATCAGATTATATGGTTTCATGGGTAAACCTTTTCTTTTGCCCCACTTTGTCATGGAGAGACTCTTTGCCTTAGAATATTTGAGGTAGGCAGAATACATTGACTCAAAATATGGTTCAGGGAGAAAAAGGAAATCTTTGCTTTCCCACCGCACTTTGAGTGATATCACCATTACTAAAAAGGGGTAAAGTCAGCAAATTGACCGATACCTGGATGGGTTAGGTCTATTTTATATCCTATAGAAGTGGAGTTATGATCCTGATGATATTTTCACTACAAAAAATAAAACCCTGAATGGAGATAAGGCCTACAAATTTGAGAAAAGGCCCAGGGCTCATTTTGAACAGGGAAGAAACAATGATGAGACTACTCTGTTAGAGTGGAATGTTTCCAAGATGGATCAATTACCTCCATGGTTGGATTTTTATGAGCAGATTGAAGATTTTGATCCCGACCACCAGCCCAATCATCAGATTACTAAAGAGATGATTGACAAAATTAAAGCCGAAACTACAAAGAAAAGCAGGCCCTCCTCCAAGTCAAAGTCGGCAAAGAAAAAAGACATGTCGTCTAAAAAGGAAGTTTCAGAAGAAGTAGAAGAGGAGGATTTCAAGGGACCATGGGAGGATGCCAAGATCATGGATTGGTGGCGTATGAGAGTTGAAATTGGAAAAGTTGAATCTAAATTTGGAATAAAATTTGATAAAGAGTTTTCAAAAATATATGATGAAAATATTGATACTTGGGAACTAAAGGATGTAAGGCACATTGTATTGATGGTTGAAAAACCCCAGGGTGATTCTGAATCTCTCCAACCTTCTACAGATCAAAATACTTCTTTAACAAACACTGAAGCATTGAGGACTTTCAGTCCTACTTCTGAGCAGGTGGAGATATTCCCTAAAGGAGCTAGGATGATGAGCAAAATGAGATGTTCTAAAGAAAAGGTTGTTAGTGCCCCGATTATTGAAGCAAAATCTAGGCCTAAATATTTAGCTCTAGGAGCACAGCCTCGGGACAAAGTTGTTGATCAGAAAAGGAAGGGTAAGAGCATTGGAATCAAGCCACTTTCTTTTACTCCTGCGACATCAACAAAGCCACAATCCATTACTGAGCAATATTTACCTTTCGGAGGAGTGCAAGGAGAATTATCAGAAGAAGATTCTAGAGATGAGATGGATGCTTTTCAATTAGTTCATAAAAGGGCTAAGAGAACTCCAGATACATAAGGGAGAGAGCTTTCCAAAAGGTAGAATATGAGTATGGAGGAAATTGTGGAAGAGGTATCTGCTTTTAATACATAAGGGTTAGTTGAACAAGAACAACAACTTGAAACAGAAGCTGAGCAAGAACACCCTACATCTGTAGGTGAAGGTATGGTTTCTAATCCCTCTTCTCCTTCTCATCTCCAGGAATCCCCAAAAGGACTTCCCTCCCTTTCTAGTCAAGAAAATATGGTGAATTTGCCTCCTTCACCTCACAGTCCTCCCCTCATCCCATCAGTAGCTATGGAGGCATCAGTCAGTTCTGCTATATCATAACCTCCTTCAAACCCACCTTCCACTTCTGAGGCATCCACTTCAGTATCCACCATCATTGCACCCTCATATCTTTTACCACCATCCATGGGACAATGCGTTCCAAGTTCATCTATCCCCTCTATTATCAGTTTTGTCCCTGTTTCCCTAAATTTACCTGTATCAACAACAACAATAGTCATAGAATCTACCATTGTAATAGAGGTTGCTGTCAATGTGTCTCCACCCCCACCAACAACAAGTCAGTCCACCCTCATGTTTTTGATGCCATTATCTCCTTTGGCTGCTGATATTTCAAAGTCTATTGTTGTATCCAAAGAGCAGGCAACTGCTCAGAGCATAAATGATTACTGGGCAGAGAAGCTTACCAAGCCTTCTAGCCGGATGGTTGTGACAAGAAAAAGTATGTATGTTAATCCCATCACTAGGCAAAGGGTTTCAAGGTCTTTGATTCCATAGGTGAGCAAGCCTAAAAATGAGATGACTACTCAGGATTATAGAGCGAAAGAAATCATAGAAGATATTGACAAGCTTCCTGCTGAAGATGAGTTAGGGATGGCCAAGGCTCACTTGGATACCTTTTATGTTAAGACTGATATAGCAAAATATAAGGTAGAAAAGTTGAAACAATAGGTTGAAAAGCTTAAGAAGAGCCTCCATGATCAAAAAGAAGTAGAGAAGGTTCTGAGGAAGGAGGCTAAGAGTTGGCAGGAAATATTTCAGAAGGCTAATGAGTTGAAAAACCAGCTAGAAGATCAAAAGAAGTTGAATGAGGATCAGGCAAAAGAGATTCAAAGTTTGAAACATCAGCTTCAGATTGAGAAGGCCAAGTCCTCAGGATTTTCCAAAGATAATTTGAAGAAGATAAAGCAGGAGTTGTTTTCTGAAGTTCAAGAAAAATGTTTAGGTCTTCAACTCATAATTGACTACTTGAAGGATGCCAACCAATTATTATCTACCATTCATAAGGATTTAGATCAAATCATTGGAGAGTTACAACCTATGGTGATTCCGATAGAACAAATGTACAGGTTGGTTGGTAGTAGGCTCAGTGATGCTACTAAACCAATTTCTAATAAAGAATGGAATCTAGTCGGGGTAGCCTCCAAAATAGTGGTGAAAAAGCACAGGGCAGTTCAGAGAGCCTGGTTGTTGTTTGATAGGATGGATAGGGGAATTAAAGATATTATTGAAATAAATGAGGAGATGGTTCATGTTGGTTTCAAAGGGCTCTAGAAGGAGGATCACAACTTGCTTTCTATGGAAGAAGCCCAACAAAGCATCAAGGAGAATCTATAGGATGAAGCTGAAATTGATTCATTAGAAGAGCCACTTTCCCAAGAACAAGTTGCTAAGCTAATTATGGGTTACACCCACCTAAGAGATCTCATGGAAGATCTGGTGATTAGAGGGAATGCTGCTAATTATGAAGATGTTGGAGAATTACAATACATTTATAAGCAGCTTAAAGAGACATCAAATCCCTCTGAGCAAGCCTGGAAATAGGCTCTTCAATATTTGGAATCAATGGTCCAGGTGTTCGGGGATACTTCTGGTAAAGATGAGCAAGGAGTACAGACTCCTAGAGAAGATGAAGAGGAAGAGGCTTTAGAAGAATAAGATATATAGATATATACGGGGGGGGGGGGGGTCTTCTTAACCCCCTCTTTTTTTTTTTTGTATTAATACAAAGTTTTTTTTTCCCCCCCCCCATTTTTTTATTTTTTTTTCCTCGAAGTTGTAAGAAATAAGCAATAAAGGCATGAGGCCTACAACGCAACATTTTTGTGTGAAGGCATTTTTGAAAGGAAGCCTTATAAAGGAGGAGAGTTGTGTATATTTTCTGAAGGTAGTAGTAATACTGATATTATAGACATAGTCTCTAGTTGAACAAATGAGTTCTATGATGTTTTTGGCATAGTTTCGATATGAACCTCTACCCTCTAGGCAGAATTAAGTTTTCAGAGGGTAGGATTTGTATGGAAATCATTCCTTAAAACATGTATTCAAGAATAAGTATTATTTTGACTCCTAAGGCCCAATGGATAAGACTCTGGATTCGATTGGCTTTGCAAGCAAATCCACCTAGGAGGCACTAGAATGTAGGCCCAAAATGGCCACATACTTAGTAAAATTTTGTATAATTTTGACTAAGTCATAAAGTTGTCATTCCGCTCCGAAATCGGGTTGATAATATGAGTCCGCTCGATAGTTATTCAATTTTGAAATGTTTGAAGCGATTTCGGATAACTGCATTCCAGGTCTGGAATGACGACAAGTCTCAAATCCACAAAAGTCTTTGAGAGATGATGATGTCAGCAATAGAAAAGTGTGGAATAGCCTCCTTGCATATATCCGATTCTAGAAAAGTCTTTTGTCTCCCACTCTAAATTGGTGCTATCTTCAAATCCACAAAAGTCTCAAGGAAATGATGACGTCAGCGATGGAAAAGTGCGGAATGGCGATCCGGGAATGAACAAGTATTTTCTTTCTGGAATGAAGATAAAGCGGAATGACTGAATAATAATGAGGTGGAAGATAAAATCCTAGAGCGGATTCAAGGTTCAGATACTCCGGATCCGGATTGGAGATTCTGCTACTAAGAAAGATGATGTCATAAGCGGAATGGCAGTTAGCTTGTGCCGGATTGAATCTGAACCATGCGATTAAGAAGATCGACGGTGGAGGTTAGTCTTCTAAGTTTGGGTTGTTTAAAAGATGTTTCTGCATCAGAACTATAACAGTCGACCGAAATATGAAGCATCAAATATTTCCAAGAGGATCAGACTAGATGCAGTTACAGATCGATGGTGGCAATCTATTCCCAAGAAGGATCGACGAAAACGTATGATCTGGAATGTTCTGAACTGCAGTTCTACTGAGCGACCAAGCAAGTTGCAGAGGCCCCATGCTGTCATGGCAGATGCCCTTCCAACGGAATTCTCGAGAGAATGAACCAATGAGCTAATGCCAGCTAAGCTCTTTGTTGAGCTGTTGTAACAAGATTTGGTGTATTGTTTCTTGATTTGTAATATGAAAAACTATAAGTAGAGGTTGAACCCTCATTTTGAAGGGTCGGCTCTAGCGTGTTTGCCTGTGCTATTGTAAATATTCTTGAAGAGCTGAATGAAAGGAGCAATACATTGATCTTCACCTCAAGTTCGCATTCTCTTGCTTGATGTCAGAGGTTCGGATTTCATAGTTGCATTTCTGTAAATACTTAGATGGTTAGTTTGTGCCTGTTTTGGATTACTAGCTGTTGTGAGTAATTGAAATCTGCTTTGAATTCATTCTGTGTTATTTGAAAGTACATTTCTGTAAGATCTAAGTGTTTGGTGAATTCTGTTATTTGGATTATCATTCCCTGGGTATTGAAATTGCTTGCTATAACATTTCTCTGTTATGCTTTAAATACATGAAATGATCTATTATGAGATAATTGTTGATCTGAGTGTATGTCCTTAATCTAGTTTTTTGGGAGCTTTTTATGATGGTGCAATGTTGTTAACCTATCCATCCATTGTTATCTACATCTCTCTAACCCTAACCTTCTCTTACCCTAAACTCCAAACCCTAAGTGAGCATAATTGTGTCAACAACCTGGCTAAGTTGACAAGGAACCAGCCTACTCTGGAGGTTGGATCGAAAACTCCTATTTTGGTCCATCCAATGTTGAGTGTTGAGCTGCAGCTATCGGGTGCAAGCCTGGACAGAAAATAGGAAGATAGACAATCGCAGTACTGAGTGAAAACTTGGTGCAATTCAGTGCCCAACAATAACACTATCAGTTTAGTACATAATTTTTAAGTTAGTGCCTTTCCATCTTGACTTTCCCATATATTGATTTTAGTGCTTATAACTTTTTTATTGTCCAAGTACACAACAGTGAACATCAATGGTAATTTCAATAGCTAGGCTATAGGTAAGAATAATTAAAATACCCATTAAAATTACAATTTTTTCATGAGCCTAACTCTTTGGCCTAAATTCTAGTCCCTCCAACATGGATTGTCTCCTTTATATTTGTTTTAGGGTGGAACCATAAGAGGGTGATTATAAATTGTCCTCTTAGGCTCTAAGAGGGCTGCTATAAACCACCCTATTAGGCCTAAGATGCTTAAACCTAAGAGGGCGGTTAATAACCACCCTCTTAGTCCTAATATGGTGGTTCACAACCACCCTCGTAGTCCTAAGAGGGTGGTTTTTAACCACCCTCTTAGACCCTAAGAGGGTGGTTGTTTGAGGTGGTTTTTAGCCATTGTCATATGTCGTAGAATTTTTATGATGTCCTCATAGATGGTAGCTAAATAAATACCTTTAAAGGTCTTTAAGGGTGGTTTATAAGCACCGTTAAATACCTTTTTTGTTGTAGATAAAGGATTAACCTAATCTTGTGATGAAACATTGATTAGTGGTTCCTCACTCATCTTTAAATTTTCAAGTTGCTTGGTAAAGAGAGATGAAGAAACTGATGGACATAAATTAGATTGAGCTTGCTCAACCATTGAACAATATTAGAATGGATGAGGGTCACCCGAAATGGTGACAAGTTGATCTTTGAATTTGAACTTCAAACATTGATGAAGAGTAGAAGGGACAATCCTCATCATATAAATCCAAGGGCATCCAAGAAGAATATTAAAATATGTGGGGTAAGGTACCACATAAAACAAGGTATCTAAGATCTTAGGTCCAACCCTAAGGGAGAGATATATAATTTTGTAGACCTCTTGGGACTCATTTTTGAAAGCTTTAATGATAACATTAGATTTAATTAAAGCTTCCTCTCTTAATTTGTAAAATTTGATAAGTGCATAGATCGAGGGAGGAACCATTATCTATCAAGATTCACTTGATAAAATTTTCTCCAATAAATGCAGTGATTTAGATGGAATAATCCTCTCACAAGTTTGAGGAAGGAATATCGTCATCTGAAAATGTGATATGTTGTATCCCAAGGGAGCCTAAAACATTAGCTATAACACTAGGTAAAATGTCTTGAGAGACATATTTTTGACTTAGAAGCTTCAACAAAGCTTCCCTATGGATAGGATAAGTTTGCAAAAGTTCTAAAAGTGAGATCTTAGTTGGGGTACTAGCTAAATTTTGTTGAATATAGAAGGAGACTTTAGGTTGAGGCTTCAATACTAAAGGTGGTTTTTCTATTCTCGTGCTTCTTTTTTGGGTATTCTTTAAAACTAATGGTGGTTTTGAAGGTTTATTGGATGTAGAACTCATCTCCTATTGAGATCATTGAGTCAATTGAGCCTGAGCTTGTTGTCTTGTGGTTACTACTATCATACCAAACATATTAATGTAGGGAGGTGGCACATTATGATATGATATTTGGCTAGTTATCTGTTGCCTATACTTAGGTAGAGGGTCTTGGAAGATCCCCATGTCTTGATTATTTATGGGTTCTTATTGAGTAGGAGGTTGATTATTTGTTGGAGGATTAGGTTGAGGACCTTCTATAACAAGGTGACCTACATAAATTAAGTCCTAAACCATTTGTTTCAACCTCTTACATGAATTTTTGATGTTCCCCTCCACTCTATGATACTCACAATGTTGATCAAAATTATACTAATTGTTGGAAATTTTGAGTCCTCTAAGTCAAAGTTGTCATTAATGTCACCTGATAGAGTTATCACTCTTATTAAGAAATTCAGCAAGAAATAAAGTCGCCCAAGTCATCCAGGAAAAAGCTTCATCAGTGCGAAAGTACAAGGAAAGGTTCTTATTAAAACCAAGGCAAAATAAATGGTTTTCATTAAAACCAAGGTAGGAAAAATAAAAGGTTTTATTCAAAACCATGGATGGCATATTTGAGATGGGTTTTTCGTGAAACCCAAGTTAGCATTTTTTTCGTCAAAAAAGGAGCCCCGGTGACAAAGTTATTTAGCTTTGAAGTTTAAGTTTAAATTTTAATATTTTAAAATTTAAATTTAAATTTAAATTTCCAATTTGGAAATTCCCACCGATGTCATCAAATTCGATTGGAGGGCCAACGTATGAGAATTAAAGGCAATGTGTATAAATAATATTGCCAAAGTTCATTTGGCAAGAAAATCAAGTGATCGGGCATTTCGTTCGAAGAGAGTGAAAAGGAATTTTAGCGCAATCGAAAATGTGTGAAAAAGAGTGAGTTGAAGAAGGAAGGAAGGACCCTTCTATGCCACGTAGGCACTTGTAGCCTAGCGGCAAGAGGGAGGTAGTCAAATTATTTGAGCACCAGGAGATCCGAAGTTTGAATCCCGTCGACGTTGGTTTTTGCGAAGCGTGAAGGGGAGCACACCTTTTTGGTGCACGTGTCATTCTGGGCACGATTGGAGCAAGTTAAAGTATCGCGGTTGCGCTCATCGTCTCATGTGAGCGGTTGGCTCATGTGGTTAGTGGCACCCCAGTTAGAGTGGTGCATGGGCAGCGACAGGGGATCAAATCCCTCCGAGGGAAAGGCAAGTGGATTTAATTTTTTATGTTTAATATTTTAATTTATGCTAAGGTTGCCTAAGGAGAAATAAGAATATGATATGCCTTAGGGAAGATTGAGATTTTTGTTGTTTTTATTTTTGGAAGTATATCATATTATATATCATTGGAAAGGTCTTTTCAAGAGCTACTTATTAATATTGCTTAAAGGGATAAATAAGGTGTGTGTGTGTGTGTGGATATATTTCTTATTTATTCAAGGAGTTCCAAAAGTAAGTTTGATTTATTCTTTTGAGGGTTTATTACTTGCATAAGAGGGTATGATGCATTTTATTGAGTAGGAGTAATAAGGTGTTATTGAGATATTATTTTTATTATTGTGTTATTACTCATGACCTCTAACCCTTGTTGATATTGGAAAAAGAAAGTGTGTTGAGTGTGGAAGATTTAGTGAACAACTCATAAGGCATCAAAAAAGGTATGGGCAATATTCTTCATTGACTTATGTGGGTGATTGATTTCTGAAAATATATTTGGAGAGAAAAGGATTGATTGTGGTTGCCTTTTTGAGATTTTTTGGTTAATGCTTCAAGGTTTTCTAAATTGAGAGTTGTAATTAAACCTTTTTTATAAGCATTGTTGTTGAAGCCCATTGTTTGTGCAAATAACTTGAACTTGATTTAGAAAAGAATATGAGTATCATTGTTATGTGAGATTTGTTGTTGAGTATTGTTGAAAACATTTTGAGTTGGTTGATACATGCTTGGACTAGGGTTTGTGAGAAATGATTGATCCTTGAGGTGATTGGTTGAGTAGAGTTGATTGAGCCTAGTCAAGTGATTGTGTGAAGTGGTTGTTCAAGTTCCATGAAAAAAACTACTCTATATTTTGATTTGATATGAGATTGAGATTTGAGGATAGAACATATTGAGTCTCTAACAATTCTCTTTATGCTTATATGAGATTAATTTGAGTTGATATTGAGACTTGAGAATAGAACATATTGAGTCTCTAACAATTCTCTTTATGCTTCTATGAGATTGATTTGAGTTGAGATTGAGATTTGAGGATAGAACATATTGAGTCTCTAACAATTCTCTTTATGCTTTTATAAGATTGATTTGAGTTGAGATTGGGATTTGAGTATAGAACATATTGAGTCTCTAACAATTATCTTTATGCTTCTATGATATTGAGTTGAGATATTTATTGAGCATTGAGTATAGAAAATATTGAGTCTCTAACAATTCTCTTTATGATTCTATGTGATTGAACAAGTTATGTGTGGACTTGTTAAGCATATTTGAGACAAGTCTTTGAGAAGGCTTGTGGACTATTTTTGTGTGAGCTTTTTTGGAAGCTTGTAATGCAGATTTGAGCAAGTCCTAGAGAGGACCTATTGAGAAAATTTGGATAGGTTCTGAGTGGACCTGTTGAGTATATTTGAGCAAGTTCTGAGTAGACCTATTGAGCAGATTTGAGTAGGTTCTGAGTGGATCTGTTGAGCATATTTGAGTAAGTTTTGAGTGGACATGTTGAGCATATTTGATCAGGTTCTAAGTGGACTTGTTGAGCATATTTGAGCATGTTTTGAGTGGACTTGTTGAGCATATTTGAGCAGGTTCTTAGTGGACCTATTGAGTAGATTTGAGCAGGTTTTGAGTGAACCTATTGAGCATATTTGAGAAGGTTCTAAGTGAGCCTATTGACAGAGCTTAGGAGGTGACATAGTATAGAGGAAAGAGTCTCAATGGATAGAGATCTAGCAGCCAGGACAATTGAAGATAGATCTTCTGAGTGAGGAGTCTTCAAGTGGAGAGAGATCCACCAGTTAGTGTAGCAGAGAGACAAAGTCTTCTAGAAGATCACTAGCCAGAGCAAGAAGGGGAAAGAGTTATCATGTGGAAGAGATCCACGAACTTGATATTTAGGGGATCAACATCTCCTTTGGACAAAGGTCCATAAACATTGTAAAAGGGAAAGGATTCCCATGAGATTATTTGAGAAATATTTAGAAGAAATATTTTCTCTATGGAGGTAGCCCACATTGGGTGCACCACGTTAAAATTTGTATCTTTATTGTGTGTGATGATTTATGTATTGCTTTGGTTATTGCTATTGACATTGCCATTGATTATATTGATTAATACTATTTGGGAAAGAAAAGTAAAAAGTGGTCTTATACTATTCACCCCCCCTCTCCGTATAAGCTTGTGTTCTTCACTAATTAGTCGTGGTATTAGGTTGCCTTATGAGAGGTAACTCAATCATGTTGGATTCCAAAATTTGCTTTAGGACCACCATCATAGGCGTATTGAGTCTTGTAAAATTCCTTGGTAGGGGTTTTTGAGGTTGACTAAGCTTCATCTTTTATAGGGTGTTAACAACAATGTTAACATGCCTACTATCTGTTACCCCATCACCAACTACATGCTTGTTATTATGCTAAGTTTTTGTGGTCCTATCTTCCTGTTTCTTTGGCTTAATTTGACCTCTTCATATAAGGGCTTTCTCTACCCTTCTTGCTAGATCTATCGCTTGTTCAAAAGAGGTAATAGTTGTTGTTTCCAATTTATAAGATATTTTCTCTTGTAAATTTCCAATAAATATTTCTAGCATGTCTCAAGGAGGTAAAGTATATCTCAATCATCCAACTAAACTTCTCCAACGAGACAAGAATTCTGAAAAACTTTCATCTTTACCTTGTTTCAACATATAGACATCTTTCATAGTCACATTTTTCTCAACATAGGCTTTGAATTGCTGAAAAATAATTTTGATGTCTCTTCAAAATTCCTCAAATAATGATGAGGTAGTTGATAATACCATTCCAATTCCATACCACCAAGGCTCTTAGGGAATGTTTTTAGCAACATTTCATCATATATAATATCATGGTATGTTGTCCTAAACATCCTTAAATGTTCAATTGGGTCCTCTATTCCCTTATAAATAGGTAAAAATAACATTGGAAAATGCTTAGGGTAGGGCCTAGAAGCAACAATAGGTCCTAAGGGTTGATTGCACATTTTCTTATATCTATGGGTGAAACTTGGAGGTTGAATCATATCAACTCTTGAGACCAATTGTTTCACCATATTTGTCAAGCTTTGCACATTGGGATTGTTGTTGTGCAATACCTCTAGGTTCTCTAAGGGAGGGTTATAGGTAGGTTGTTGAAATGGAACTTGATCAATGTTAGAGGTATTGACACTATTATGGTATGGGTTATGATATGTGGTATCTTGTTGTGAAGGATAACTAACATTTGGTGGAACAAAATCATGAATATTGAGATAAGTAGAATGAGGAGGAAATTGAGCATAATATTGAGATGCACTACTAGTTGGAGGAACTTATGGAATTCTTCTAATTTTGGTGGTTGTAGTAGTGGCATATGTTGGTTTATGAAAAGTATTAATATGATGCAAAGATTCAAACAATAGATTGGTGTGAAATTTTTGAGGATAAATGGTTGGAGGATAAGTCCCAACTTCTTCAATTTATGTCTCCTAATCCATAACCTTAACAAGAGCACCCCTATGATGTTTCATAAAATTTAATATATGATCATATGATGTGAATGTAAGGTGTCCATTGGACCCCTCAAGAGGATCAAGGTCAATACTCATTTCTACTTGTTCTTCCTCATCTAGATTAGGGTTCTCCCTATCAATCTGATCATATTCTTGGGGAATCTGATTAGATTATAAAATATTTCACTTACTCCTAAGGTTGGGATCCATTAGAAGAAATAGAAAGGATAGAGGAGAAAAGGAGGATCTAAAAAACTAGAAAAAAGCACACAAAATATTTTTAAGATGTTTTTTATGTTATCTAATTCTAACCAAATAGATTTAGTGGTATTGCTTAAATTTTTCAAAAGAAAAATAAAATGAAGAGGATTCTTATCTTGGCCACTAAGACATGTGTTCATGTTGGGTTCACCAAATATGTAGAGGGGGAAAACTACCCTACCATGTATGATTCCTTAGCTGGATTCACTGGGAGACAAGGTGACCATGGGGGTGTGTTATATTCTCTACACTTGGGAGCTTTGGGATCGAGGGATTCATCAAGAATGGTTTTAGGACTCGCTCCAAGTTTGGGGTGGAAATGTTTGGTGTGTATTTTAAGAAAACACCTATGTTTGGCTTCTCTAAAATCTAAACTATGAACAAGGAATAACAATGCAAGAAAAATAATAATGCAAGCTAGCAAAGACTAATCCTAGAATGATTCTTTATTTTCAATGATGACTAAACCCTAACTTATGATAACATAAATATTTTTATTTTAGAAAGGCCTTAATATAATGCACAAATAGAATTAAATCTAAAATGTAAACTATATGATTTTTCTCTTTTGAATGCCTAGAAAAAAAAGTCATAATATTTCCTTTTATTTATGATCTAGGTTTTGAACAAAAATACAAACAAACAACAAATAGCCTTTAAATTTTATCTAGATCACTTATCTAGTTTGGTAGTTGATCCTAGCTTTGACTTGCATATAGAATATCTAAACAACTTCAAACCTTCAAAACAACTTCACAAAACCTTAGAAAATTTGATCAACGTTTGGAGGCCTGCTTAGTTCGCTATATGACCAATATTGGAGGTGTAGCACTCAATCCCCCTTGGTCCATTTAGCTAACTATTTGAAAATAAAATGATCTTCAACTTTGGAACAAACACAGTGAGATATGACATCATGAAACAATGGACCAGATGCAAACATAATAAACACAATGCTAAACTAATATGCAATTAGAAATATAGGGTTTTGGGGATATAGTGGTTACCCCTAATCTAATGTGATTTAAATGCAGGTAAAACAAAATGACAAAAGTTGAAACAAAGTGATAACATAAGGGATATTGTGTAAAACAAAAATACAAGCCAAAACCCTAGGGTTTGGGGATGAATAATTACCCTAAAGCCTATCTAAGACAAATTTAAGCCCTGTAAATTGCTAGGCATGGATTCGGTAAACAAAGTAAAAAGTGCAACAAAATGCATGATAGGTAAAAACAAGGTTTTTACCAAATTCATGCCCTATAGCAGACGAAGTGCGAACTCGCATAATATAGTTTAAAACAGAAAACTAGGTGCAAAAATGTAGCTATGATAAAATAAAATGATTAAAAACTAATGAATGCAAAGAAACAACCCGATGAGCCTGTAGAAGAAGCAAGAGCAAAGGTAGAAGACCTCTCCTCAAAAAGACAAATTTGTAGTCCATGATCCTCCACTTGCAAATCAACAAGAAGCACGAAAAAAGGAGAACACCAAAGCACCAAGAATACTAGAAAAAATTAATATTGCACAGGAGGTCACTTAAATCACCTAGGAATATTTCACGTATTCAAATTACCAAAACAAACTATCTCAAAAAGGGATCCAACCCCCTTATTTATAGAGGGTTTGGAGGGCTAAAGAGGTGGGAAAATGAAAATTAACCTTGGCCAAGCCGATGCCATAAAAGGTCGACTCAAAATTTAGACTTTTTTAAAGAAAAAGTTCAAATTTTTTCATCACGCATGAATTTGGTCAAGGTCAAGAAAAACAAAGCAAAACACAAGAAAAGAGGGTACAAATTTGCACTTAGCAAGTTTGAGAGCCTCCCAAGGGAATTCTAAGGAAAATGACTCATTTGGGTGGGTCAATTTTCCATGTCTATAGTTTGTAAGACCCTCTTTAGTTTTATTGATATTTTTTCCCAACATTCTCTATCATGCTTTGTGTGCAATGTTTTATATTTTTCAATATCTCCTTAGTGTCTTCTAATGATGCATCATCTATTTTATTCGAACAACTATTTTCAAATTTCTTCAATTCTTATTTTGTTGTAGAGTTCCTTTTGACTTCCAATTTTAATATTCAATTTTTAATCTAGTTTCTTCTCAAATAATATTTTACTTCTAAAATTCAAATTTCAAATTTCAATAATTCAATTCACTCAATTCATTTCCTTCTTATGTCTCCCTTCAAATTCAATCAATTTTTTTTCAAATATTTAATCAAATAAAAAAATTTCAAATCAATTCAATCATAAAATTAATTTCACTAGTCCTTCTTATATCTCCCAATCAATAAATTCTTCAAAATTTTAAACAATTTAATAATCATCAATTCATAAAATCAATTCTCCAAATTTAATTTCCTCCTTTCAATCAATTTAATCAATTTATTAAGGTTTCCTCCTTTCAATCAAATTTCCTTCAATCATCAAATTATTCAAATAATTGATTAATTCCACTTATAACTCCTAATAATTCAATCATTTCAAATTTCAAATTAATTCTTCTTATCTCTCCGCGTTAAATTAATTAATCCCCTTCTTATAAATCCTAATATATATAATTATATTGACCTTCTTCTAACTCCTAAAACAAATCACTTTTCAATTTAATAATATTGAGAAATGTATGCGCATAAGATTTAATAATTCAAAGATTAATCTTACCTTATTTTGGTGCTCTCTTTATTCTCCTCTGACATAAATATGTTTTCTATAGCATGAATATCAGTGAATTACAAGCACGTTACTAAGCAGTAATCAAGTGCATCTAACATTCACCTTCAATAATGATTTCAACATTCCTTAGCTATGTTCTAGATTTTTGCTCATGGCTCCAATTTCAATGACTTCAAAGTCTCTCCATGCCTTGGTCTTCACATATCTACTTGCCTTTCAAGTTCACAATTCAAACTATAGCATGATAGCTTTCTTTAAAACTTTGCATCCTTCATTGTTCTCCAACAAAAATTCTCCTCCAACAAACTTCGTCCTCTAATCCATCTTTGTTCTCCAATCAAGTTATATTATCTAATCAAACATCCTCTTTCTGCAATCTTCTAGCAAAAGTCACAACTCCAACAATTGTTTTCATATTCTTTGCTTTAGCAATATCTAGTCCAAAGATTGTTATCCCAACAAAAATCATCCTCTAAAAAACTTCACTCCTTTCTTATCCAATCCTCCAAGCTTGTGCTTCTTAGTAGAGAATCTTCCTTCAAATCTAGATGTAAGAAAAAAAATTGATAACCACCAAGTCTCTTTTTCTTTGTCCAAACATAAGAAAAATGCTTGGTAACCACCAAGTCTCTTCTTATTTGTCCACAACACAATGGCTCATAGGAATTTTGCCCTCAAACTTTAGCAAATATGAAGAATAATCTCATAGGATTCACTTTCCATAATCACAAATATATCATTCACAATATATCATCAATATCAAATAATCATCAATATCCATCCATGAACATCAATATTAGAAAATCACTCAGAAATATTTATTGATCAAAACTCAAGCTATGCATAAAGCAAAGCTTATTTGATTTACAGATTACATTGCTTTGTCTCAATATAAAGATACATAAGACCTTTCACATTACATGACTATTATCTTTTCCTCTCCTCAAATACACGGGAGAACTTGACTCTTCATATGCCTTTATTACACAACAATTTCCACGTATTACATAAATACAAATTATATCATAATTGTATATAACTCCTACAGATAAACTAAACACGTCACTCAAAGACTTTTCACTTCCTAACTAGACACCTCACACACTTAATTACCTAACACTTGCACACTCCTACAAAATTAATACATACTTTATTCATAAAATTTAAACTCACACCCTAAACTAAATATTTATAATGGGATCAAATAATGTAATACCTCCAATAGATTTGCAATCTTTTATGAAGCTAAGCTTCTCTTAAATTATGCTTTTGTTGCACTTTATCACATTCTCTTAAAATGGTTTATCTCTTTGGGAGATAATTCTTTATATAATGTTATGAAATCCTTGTAATTTGGAAAGGTCTCAATAACCTTTTAATACTTCAACTAATATGTTTGTAGCTACTTGGCAAGAATTTTATCCTTCACCTTTGGTGAGCTCTTAATGTTGCTTGAAGACTTTGTTGCAATTCTTCTAAGAAGCTTTAATGGCTTCTTTATCTTCTTTTTTTATTTTGAGGAGCTTATTATGGATTCCTTTCTTGCCTTTTGAAATGACAATTATTTAGGGGAAAATTATGATCCCTTTCCTTTCTTGCTAAAATTGGCCTTGTCGTTACTTGTAGGCTCATGACCTTATTGGCCTTAGATAGGATTAAAATCATTTTTTATGCTTGAAGGCTCTTGCCTTTTGCAAGGGTTTTTCACCCTCAAACTTTTGAATCTACCATGGAATTGTACTTCATGATGATGATTACCTCTCCTTTTGAGGTTTTCTTTAAATAATTTTATATATAGGGTAATTTTACCCTTGAAACTTCTTTTCTCAACCTTGAAACTTTTTATCAAATAGAGTGCTCTTTTGGTTTCTCTATGTCAAAGCTAGAAGAGGATATAAAGAAGAATTCTTTCTTCCTTGTACGTGCTATGATACCACACATTAGAACTCAATGCTTCGATGAATTCTTTATGGAAATATTGGATATTTAAGTACATAGGATGCCTATTTCAGGCATAAAAAACTCTCAAACAAACTTTCAACTATAGTTATCCTATACTACATGCATATGCCTTATGAGGGGTGGTTATACCCCTTGTCTTCTCACATGAGTTATGATGTAATAACTCCTAAAAATCTATGGATACCAAATAATCTCATTAAATGAAAAATAAAATTACATTCCAACTAAATAAACTAAATTATTGGTATGAAGGGGTATTTATACCCACTTACAAGTTATCTTTAAGTCAAGGTTGTTAGATTAACTTTAAGAAATAAAATATTAGAAAAATTTACAAAATCACCCTTGAATTAATTATATGGGATTGAAAAAAGCCCCACCCATATTACATCATGATCATATCATGACATTAAAACAATCTTGGTAATTATGCATGTATCATTTGGCAAGATTTGAACCTTGGTTTCCTTCAAAGTTGAGGAATCTAATCAATTGAACTGATGTCATTTGATATTTTTTTAAGGTTCACATATGAAATCTAATTAGTTGAATTGATGTTATTTGATATTTTTTTCAGGTTCACATATGAGATTTGAACATTGATTTAGAGCATGAAAGTCTTCAATCCCCACCAATTATTCTAAGTCTCATGGGCCCCTTTTTCAAGGTTTACATGAGACCAAAGGATAAATATGATCATTACAAGTATGAAATTCAGTTGTGGCACCAAGAGAAGCTTAACCGCCACATATTCCAATAAATTTCAAGGTGGTAAATTGAAAGGTACAATTGATCAATACCCCTAGTTATGAAAAATAAATAACAAGTGAGATAATAAAGAGTGTAGGTGGAGTAAAAGAAGGTTGGAGTTGAGAAACAAGCTTTGATTTACAAAGCAAAGAATTTCACTATCCACTTCCATGATTATATAGTTTCTTTTCATGCTTCAAAGATATTGCAAACATGTTTCTTAATGTTTCTAAAAAAAGACAAATTATTATTTTTAAATAATATTTCAAACTACTCAAATATTACATGATTGTCTAATTCTTTAAAAAGGCATAGTGTTGAATTTTATTTCTAATAGTTAAGATAATACAAAGATTACTATTATTTTCCTTATATTTAATTGAAAATATACAAGAACATGAGATCTGTGAATGCTAATATTTATATATTTTGCATAAATGTTGTAAATTTACTTCTTTCAAACTTAAATATTTTGTGAAAGTTTAGTTATGAGACTTTTTTTTTAAAACAATAATATTTAATTTGGTGAAAGTGTTTTTAAAAAATATATTTATGAGAATTCTTTATTTTGTATATTTTTCATAATGATTTCCTATGTGGAAAACATTAATGACATGGCTTTATTATTTATAAATGTTTTATGAAATTTAATTATATCTTGTCATTCTACGAAGAGTGAAAGATAAACTTCCTCTTCTCTATATGTTTTGAAATGAAGAGGGATAACTATAGTTTTTTTTTTGTATTATTACAAAAGGAGATTTTTGAAATGAATCCCTCAACCTTTTACATCAACTCCCCCATGGGAGACAGACCATAGAACACAATTGTGCAAAACAACCACCCTTACTCAGAAGAAAGGACACAAAAGATAAACATAAACACTATATGAAAACATTTCCAGCACCAAAAATAAGAAGGTGGATCCACAAACCAAATAGGAAAAGTAGAGGTAAATTCAACGACAAGATAGATCTAGATTTCCACCAAGGAGTATTTGAAGCCCAACTGCCATGAAGAACATAATTAAAATGGGTGTCATTCTTCTAGTTTGAATTTGAACAAGAGTAGTTATTGAAGGATGTGAATGACACCAGCTGCCCATAATAGATGCGATGGAGAATTATTATCCTCGAGAAGAAGCTAGACCACCAATAGACGATATGAACATCACAATCACAAGGTGTGACATTCCAATAATTCAAATTACCATAAGTGCCAACACTTTCAAAATAAAGGTGATGTAACATATTGAAATACCATTGATCAGATTCTCGATAGACTTTAAGAGAGTTTTGCATTAAGAAGATTTAGGAGATCCATCGAGAAGTTATTTCTCCACATTGTAAAGCTAGGAAGGTTGGTTCCAAGATTGGCCAAATAGTCGACAAGTGAATTACCCTCCCTTAGAATATGTGCCACCCTAAATTGATTTAAGCCTTAGAGGTACATTCTCGACTCCCACATCATATTTGCGATATTCCATCTCAAATCAGTAGTGGAATTAAGAATATTAATCACATTATTTGAGTCCCTTTCAATATCAGCATTCGGATATCCCAAATTAACCAAAATTTTAATGCCTTAGAAAGCATCTCAAGCCTCTACAAAGTGGGGAGTTTGGAATAATAAATGCTCACAATATATCATAATAACTTCACCCATATTATCCTTAATGATGCCACTCATCCCAACGATACCAGGATTGCCTTTTGATGTCTCGTTGAAGTTCAATTTGAGCCAACCAATGGGGGTATGACCATCTCACATTATTCCTTGGATTCGGCACAGGAGGCCTAGGGTCAAACCTCGGGAAGCCCAGCTTAGCTTCCAATAGAACTTCAATAGGATAACTCTTTAGGTAATTTCTCCTCAGATCAATAAATGCATTGGTAATATTTTCAATTGAACTCCATAAAATTTTGAGACCTATTCTAAGGGTATCTCCTTTGTAGTTTTTAAAAGCCCTAGCATTTTTTTCTTTCCAAACACCCCAAAAAATATGTGGTAGGAGGAAGATCCATAGGCACTTGATATAAGGAGCATTAAAGGGGGAGGTCCATTGCAGAATAAAGTTTTCCAACAAATTAGGTAACACCCACTGCACCCCCAACTTATCTATAATGTAAACAAAAATATCCCAAAAGAAGGTACATAAGATCAACAATGAGTAGATGACTCCCAATCAACTTCACATAAGTAGCATCTATTTACAATTTGCATACCTCTCTTAAGTATATTCTCAATGGAAAGAATATTATTAAAGCTGGATAACCAAAAAAAAAGGTTGACTTTAGGAGTTAGTCCTTTCAGCCACATTCTCCCAATCAGAAACAAGCACGGAGCATCAGGATCAAGCATATTATATGTCGCTTTGACAATGTAGTCTCCCTAATTTTCACCAGCCCAAATAATCTTGTCTTCAAATCAGAGAACCTAAAACCGTAATTACTTAGCAATAAGAGACCAAGCCTGTTGGATATCCAAATCTCCATTTATCGTTGGGAGTTGAAACCAAGATTTATGACCATTCTCATAAATAATAAATCAAAAAATTTAACATGGCCCAAGGCATGGGTGGTTGTCTCAAGAATATGAAATATCTGGTCAAAAGAAAGGGGCTTTTATCCCAACCATGGATCATTCCAAAAATCCATAAAATTTTTGTTACCAATAATCCACCTACTACTACTGCGTAGGAAGACTCTGGATTTTAAAAGGCTTTGCCAAAATGGAGAACCTCCTTTAGGAAGTGGGTTTGAGAGAAAATTGACAAAATTGTATTTCGCCTTGAGGATCTTCACCCACTCCACCACTTCATTAGATGTGACTTTCCACCTCAAATTCTCAACTAAGGCCTTATTCATCTGCTTAACTCTTTTTAAATCCAGAAAACCATACTTCTTCTGGTGATAGACCTATTCCCATGAAGCTAAATGAAACTTACCTTTCATATTCGAACCAGCCCATAAGAAGGATTTGAAGATGCTTTCAAAATATGGAAATAATATTTCCAGGAATGCTGAAGAGTGAAATGAAATAAATCGGGATGCTTTGGAGAATGCTCTACATAAGAACAACTTTCTCAGCCTGACTCAGCAATGCTACCTTTCAAGTCGTTAATTTTTGTTGTAATCTTTGGATGACCAGAGACCAAAGAGAATCTTGGACCCTACCAGTAAACAACAGGAGGCCAAGGTAGACTACAAGAAAGGAGGAAATGTGATAACCCAAGATATTAGCTATTTTTCATCGGCACTCAATTAGAGTATTCAAAAAATATAAGCTACTCTTAATAAAATTGATTTGTTTGCCCGCAGCTCTCTCATAGCACACCAAAAGATCTTTAATTTCTCTCACTTGGAGCATAAAAACCAAATAGGAAAGTAAAGTATCATCTACAAATTGTTGATGAGAAATTGATCTGTAAGATAAAGCAAGAGTCAAACCTTCTATCACCAGGTTTAAAGTTAGGGACTTCCCAGAGCTTTTGCCATGATTATGAAAAGGAATGGGGAAAGAGGATTCCCTTGGTGAATACCACGGTGAGATTGAAAAAAATCGATAGGAGAACCATTGACAAGCATCGAAAACCAAGTAGTGGAAACACAGGCTTTAATAAACTCAATCCACTTGGAACCAGAGACAAACTTTCAAAGAAATCTAAACAAGAAGGGCCAAGACACACAATCATAGGCCTTGTTCATATCGAGCTTAAGTAAGAATCCCGACCTCCCACTTTTATGAATCAAATGAATTAATTCATGAACAACAATGACCCCATCAATAATATGCCTCCTGACCCCAAATTTGCTTTGGACGCTGTCAATGAGAGTCGATAGGAGGGGCTTGATTTTGTTAGCCAAAAATTTATCAAAATATTATAAACTATATTGCACAAATTGATCAGCCTAAAATAATTAAAGGACACGACATGAGAATATTTAGGGATCAAGACAAAAAATGTGGAATTGAGGCCCTTTGAAACTACCATTACTGATTGCACCGACCTCAAGGTATTGCAGACGTCCTTCCCATAGATGTGTCAATATTTCTAGAAAAAAAGTAGGGGGAAACCATTTGGTCCCAAAGCTTTTAATGGACCCATAGAATCCACAATTTCTTTTATTTCTTCATCTGAAAAAACTACTTCTAGGGAGAAGTTCATTTCTTGAGTGACCAAGCTAGGAATCAAGGCGAGAAGAGAATATTCCACCTGAATATCTCTCGAAGTGGTCAAAACTAGCATAGAGCCAAAGTGAGCAGCGGCCTCCATTCTGAATTCATCGATATCATTAGAAATTGATCTGTTTGATTTGGTAATTTCCTTGATCCTATTATGGATTTTGTGGTAGAGGATCGAGGCATGAAAAATTTTAGAGTTTTTATCACCATATTTTAGCCACAAAACTTGTGACTTTTGCTTCCAAAATAGCTCATTGTCAGCCAACTTGTTGTGCAAGATGTCTTTCTCCTTTTTAGCAATCTCTATGGAAAGGCCTTCTTCTTCCACTAAATCTTCCAAATATTTGAGTTGGGATCTCAAACTCTCCTTAGCTTTGAATATGTCACCAAAGGTGTTCTTGTTCCAACATTTGAGATTAATTTTGATCTTCCTGAGCTTATTTACTAAGATATCCATACCTTTACCTTGTAGGTCTTCAAAATCTGGATGATTACACCACATTGCTTTAAATCTAAAAGTCTTGGGATAAAAAGAAGAATTCACCAGCACTTCCATCCATAATGGGTTATAGTCCGAGTTGACCTTGGGCAGAGAAGAAATAATAGCTCTCCCAAAGAGATGAAGACCCAATTTGGAGACTAATATTCTATCTAATCTATAGAGGATGAGATTATTTTTGGTTTATCGATTACTCCAGGTGAATTTGGCACCTTTGAGATCAAGATCTAGGAGCTCGATCGAACTGATAAAACCAGCCAGATCCTCCATGCTCCTGGGATCAACATAATTTCCTCCTTTTTTTTAGGGAAACAAATGCAAGTTGAAATCACATGCTAAAACCCAAGCTTCATATATAAATATTTTCTTCATTTCTAACAGCTCAAGCCAGAATGAACACCTCTCAATGCTAGAATTGGGGGTATAAATGTTGGACATAACCCATCTTCAACCAATTGACTTACGAAAAAATAAAATATTAATGACACATTTAGAGGAAGAAATAATATTACCATCACATTTTGATTTATTTTAAAAATATAAAAGACCCCCAAAAGAACCAGAAGCCTCACTAGCCATAAATTCCACTTCCTTCCAAACTGTACAAAGAACTGAATTCCAACTACAGTCCTCCAACTTGAATTCTTGAATAAAGATAAGATCCAGAGACTTATCTCTTATTAATGATGCTAGGATGCACTTTTTAGAAGAACTGTTAAGTCCTTTAATATTCCACGAGCACATATTCATTTATGGGGATTGAAAAACAATTTTTTCACAGCCTCCCCATGCAGAGGAGACTTGTACCCATCCAATATCAATTAACTACTATTATCGTCACTTTCCTTTTCCATATTTAGGTGAGCTTGACCACCATTTACAATATCGTTTTCAATTTCTCTTTTCTTGATAGTTTTGCTTGATGGTTTTCCAATATTTTTCTCCACCCCAAAGTCGATATGACCCCTTCTGTAGCATTTGGTCTTAGGACTAGGAGAGTCTTTCTCCAACATCTATTTTGGGTATGCCATCTAGATTTTCATCCCTTGTTTTGGAGAGGTCAAATTTGGCTTCGAAGAAGCCAAAGGGCTAATCGTTCTTGGGGAAGCCGTCGAACAATTTCTTAATGCCTCCACAAGCTATTGTAGAACTAGCTTCTCTATAGATAGACTTTCAAAGGAATTTTGAAGGGTAAGATCATCCCCTTTCTAATCCCCCTACACCAACTGGTCCTGGATTCTCTTTAGAAGCTCCATAAAAATTTAGCTTCAACCAGTTAGGAGGAGGAGGTTCCCAAATAGTAGTATGTCTAACAAGAGCTTTAGGGCAATGTTTAGGAGAATAATATCTAAATCTAAGAGTCGAATCCACCGCCAACTCCCCAACACAAGTGACCTTATCTAAATACATTGCATTCATATTCTCAACAATGGTAGCAATATCACGAAGTACCACAAACTCAACCGATAAAGGCTCTAGAATTCCTCTCCTTCCAAATACGCCATCAAAAATGAAATAAACCAAAGGACAAAAAATCTCGAAGACACAAAGATAGAAAGGGAGACCTCCATTGAACGATCAAGTCAGACAACAACTTCGGGAAAACCCAAACCACAATAATGATTCATCTCTTAAGCTAGAGAAACATTTAATTAAGAAAAATAAATATAACACACACACACATATTGAAATGATACAAAGGATTTGGAATCTCCACATCCCACATCTTACATAAAAGAATTCAATTTTGAGATTATCTTTGAAAGAAAATACATGTGAGAAATTTTTATTATGCATATTTTCATGATTATTTCTTATATGACGTGGTTAAAATTAAGTGATACTATTTATATTGTTATGGAGAATGAAATAGCCTTGCTTTATGTTTATTATTATTTTCTTTGACAATATTTTATTTTTTTTTATTGTATAATAACTAGTTAGTTATTTTTCTTTTTAAATTATAAATTCCTTTGCATTGTGCTTTTCTTAACGGCTCATGAGAATTCATTCTGAAAATTTACATAGAATTTTTACGAACATTAGCCTTGAAAACTTAGATGCAAACCCCATCCTCTCTTCGCTTAATATGGAGAAATATAATTGTGTTTTTACTTTAATTTTTATTACTTTTTGACAAGAATTTTCACTATATTCTTGTTTTCTATGCAAGAATTATAATATCATGAGCACTATTCCAACTTAATCCATAAACAATTTGATTGTATACTAAAGAAAATGGTAGTAGCTTGCAAATTTTAAGATTTGTGTTAACACTTTGAGTAGGACAAAACATAAAGTCACCACATATGTGTTAATCCATATATGACCCCTTCAGGGTTGAGCAATCTCCTTCCAACTATGATCCCTTCAAGAGCTATATTTATCAATAGAGAATTTTACATAAAGTCACCACATACCGGCCCCCTTACACACTCGCCTACACCGCAGTTTGAACCTTGGACCTCCTGAAGAAGAACCAAAACCCGATACGTTACACTACAACCCAAGTGTGATATATTAATCATGGAACAAAATTCCAATCATGAAATATACCATTAAACTTGCATAATTATATTCTTCTTGTTCGGATAATTGTATTTACTCTTGCTACGCTCTCCATTTATTTAAAGTCTTCGAGGCTTTTGTTCTCTCATTCAATTAGGGCACATAATGCTTCTCGGCATTATTTATTATTTAACCACACTATTTTTAATAACTGCCAAGTACAAGGTTCAAATTACAAGGATTGTTTCCACCAAACCTATTCTACCTTATTGTTGATCCGGCGTGAGGAAGGTTCAAACTACACCAAACCTATTTTACCTTATTGTTGTTGATCCAACGTGAGGAGACCACCAGTTATTCGAGATCATACCATCGTCCTTGATCTGGCACACACTTAAAAAATTCAAATCGAATTACTATATTTGTAAACAACCCAAAATATTAACATGATACCTTATTTAAATTACAGTAAAAAAAGCCCTCTCGAAATGGTAACTACCAAAAATGTAACTAAGAAGCGGACTAGATAATAGCTTTGTACCTGACATGTCGTAGTCACCCAGTTGTGTCCCTTAATAAATATAATATCGATTTTCACTCTAATTTCTTCTATTCAACTTTTTCACCATTTAAAATATATATATAAACTTAAGAGTACAATATATAAGTTGTACAAGTTAGTTTTTTTAAGCTATTAGTTAAGTACAAGTCCAAATAGTCCCAAGGGTTAGGTGGATTGGTAAGTGTTAGTTTGGATGGGCACTTTCTAAGAAGAGACTTGGGTTCAAACCTTGGTGGTGCTAGTTTGCAAAGGAAGTAGTCTGCTTGAGTGCGTTCAGACCGAAAACAACGGTACAAATCCTGAGTGATCAGCAATTCCTATCTCATGTCGGGTTAACAATTAACGAGATGGATAGGTTTGGTGGTTGCAGTCCCTGTGGTTTGAACCCTGCGCTGCCAGTTACTAAAAATAGTGGTTGTAGCCAACTCTTCTATGTAACCAAAAAAAAAAGTACAAGGCCAAATAAAACTAAAAATTTAAATTAATTTCCTTACTTAGCAAATCAATTATACTATTATTGGAGCTTATGACTATTGAAATAATACCCTCTAACATCTTCTATCATAACTAGAATTGAGGAACTGCACAAGAATAGATAAGATCAAATACCTCTATCATGGCTAGAAATGAGGAGCTGCATAAGAACACAAAAGATCAAAGAAGAACAGACTACACTAAGGCTTGCACAAGAAATGCACTAAGGTTTGCACAAGAACTACTTGAAGAACTGCTTAAGAACTGCACAAGAATCATCTGAAGAACTGTACAAGAACTGCCTGAAAAAACTGCACAAAAACTATCAGAAGAACTACACCAAAACAACCTGAAAAACTGCACAAGAATTGTTGGAAGAACTGCACAAGAACATCCTGAAGAACTGCCTAATAAATTTTTGAACAAATTAGTCATAGCTTCCAACATTACCATCAAGATACCGAACAAGGAGAAGATTGGTCCTAGTTTGGTCTAGCCACCACCTAGGAAGGAAACCATAGCACCTAATATCTCCTTTGTCAAGAGCCCAATTTGTCATAACATCTGCCACTTTGTTCTGTTCTTTGGGCACATGATTGAAAAAAACCTCTTGAAAACTAGAAGTTATTAATCTAATTTTATCTATGATCCTTTGAATTCGCCAATCTATCTTCTCAAGCCTTGAAGTTGAATTTAGGTAATTGATCTGAGAGTCTGACTCTGCTATCACCCTTCTCCATCCTACCTTCAATGCCTCTATGCTGGAAATATGAGCAGGATTTGTTGTCATTGGTGTCAAGAGTTAATTTCAATGAGGGACAAAAGGAAGGATGTCAAGAGTTAGTAGTGCAGGAGAAAGATTGCTTCTAGACCTAAGGAAAATAATATTATAATGTCCCAAATTATAATATTTAAGGTGGTCAAATGAGGCCTAAAGAGCAACATGAAGGCCCAAGAAAAATAATATTATAATATTTTATTATAATATTAAAGGTCTAAGGTTAAGATCTAAATATTAAATTAATTATAAATTAATTATAATAATTTCATTATAAATTAATTTATAATTTAATTTGATTAAATCTAAGAGTTATTAAATTAATTATAAGTTAATTATAATTTAATTATAAGCTAGTTTATAATTTAATTTAATAAACCCTAAAGGTTAGGTTTATAAGGACATAAAATATTAAATAATTCAAATTAAAAAATCAAATTGAAAAAGTCATCGACGTTTTGAGCACATGAGATATTGCATATAAGAAGGGGCAAGTTTTATTTAAATCCACCATCATGTGACCCATAGAATGCTATAGACACTCGTGCGCAAAGGGGAGAGAAAGAATCACATGTGTTTTGAAAGGTTTAAGGAAACAGAGAAAAGGACAAATAAGTGGGGAGCCCACTTTACATTGCAAGGTGTTGGGTAACGCAGTTGGCAATCGACGGCTGTGTTAAGATGTTGCAAGCGCAAGGTTAGTGGTTTGAGTCTCGTGATCTTTGTTTTGCAAGCAGAGATGTTTTTGATGCACCGTCAGGGAAGGATCAAAGGGAAGGCACGTGCCTTTCCCTTTGCGTGGAGGCACGTAGCCCACTTGATGGGCGCACGTTGTGCAAATGCGCTTGGGATAGGAGGTTCTCGTGTTCAAAACTCGTCGAGGCATTTTTGGTAGTTGGACAAGGCATGCGCTCACATTGCTAAGGTTTTATTGTCGCATCCAAAATTGCAAACGTGGAAATTAATTTTTTTATTTCTTAAAGTTTTGTTGATTGAAAATTGCATATTTAAAAAGGATTAAAGAATTATATAAGGGAGATAAAAGGGTATGCAAAGTTTTATTTTTGTGTTTGATTTTTGAGTGGTTAAAGTTAATAAAATGAGAAATAAGGTTTGCCAAGGGTGTTAGATATTTTGTCGAAATAAAGTTATATTATAAAAATTATTTTGAAAGAAGAGATTTGGCATAATTGATTTTTGATGACTTGGTGAAATATTTTTGAAAAGAAATATTAAGGACATATTTTTGTTATCTAACCCTTGAGATTGGCAAAGAGAGTAATTGTGATTGAGATAGGTTTCGAGGTCAAAACTTCATGAAACAAAATATATGGGCATATCTTCTCTGTGAGTGGAATATTGTTGGATGTTGTGAATGCTAAGTTGGAGTGAAAAGTATTGTTTGATAAGCATTTTTTATTTTGGTTTCTTGGAATGAAAGTTGATACTAGAAACCTTGTTTGATAAGCATTGTTGAGTTTGGTTTTCTGGAATGAAATTTGATATTAGAAACCTTGTTTGATAAGCATTGTTGAAAATATTGAAGTAAGTTTTCATATGCTTGAACAAGGGTTTATGAAAGATCATGAGTATAATTGTTATGTGAAGTTGAGAACTATCTTGAACTAGGGTTTGTGAAAGATCATGAGTATCATTGTTATGTGAGATTGTTTGATAAGCATTATTGGAAATAATTGAGTGTGTTCATTTGCTTGGACTAGGGTTTGTAAGCAAGGAGTGTTTCATTGAAATATTGATTGAGTGGATTTGATTGAGCATAGTCAAGTGGAAGTGTTGAAGTGATAGTTCAAGTTTTGTGAAACAAATTATTCTATATTCTGAATTGATTTGAGAAAGAGATTAAAGTGATTGAGCATTGTTGTGAGTGTGAAGCATATTGAGTCTCTAACAATTCTCTATATATTTTTGTGATATTGAACAAGATTCTCTGTGAAGCTTGTTTGTGTGATTGAAGAAGTTTTCTATGATAATATTGAGTTGAGTTAAGTAAGATTTTGTGGAAGCTTACAATACATATTTAAGGCAAGTCTTAGTGAAGACTTGTTGAGCATATTAGACAAGTTCTAGAGAGGACTTATGGACATATTAGTGTGAGATTTTGTGGAAGCTTACAATGCATATTTGAGATAAGTATTTGAGAAGACTTGAGAGCATAGTTGATTGATTGATTTGTTCAAACCTTGGGTTAAGGTTTGGGGCAGATCTAGTAGAGTTGATTTGTGATTGAGTCAAGCTTTGTGTTAAGGCTTGAGGATAGATTTGTGCTAGATCGAAGGATTGTGTTTAGTACAAATTTGAGGATAGAGATTGAGTAGATTTGTGCTAGACCGAAGGACTGTGTTTAGTGCATATCAGAGACAGAGATTAAGTAGATTTGTGCTAGATTAAAGGACTGTGTTTAGTGCAGATCAGAGATAGATATTGAGCATATTTGTGCTAGACTGTAGGATTATGTTTAGTGTAGATCAAATACAGAGATTGAGCAAATTTGTGCTAGATTGAAGGACTGTGTTTAGTGTAGATTTGATACAGATCTGAGAGCAAGCTTTGGAGGTGACAGAGTATAGAGGACAACAGTATCTAGTGGATAGAGGTCCATTAGCTAGGGCAGTGAAGACATGTCTTCTAAGTGAAAGTAGGAGTCTTCAATGGATAGAGATCCATAAGCCAATGTAGTGGAGGTAATAGTTCTTCTAGAATATCACTAGCTAGAGCAAAGGAGGAGTTCTCCTGTGGATAGAGATCCATAAACTTGATTAGGGTATTGGTGTATCCTTTGGATAGAGGTCCATAAACATTGTAATAGGGAAAGGATTCCCAAGATATTTGTTGAGAAAATTTTAGTGAAATATTTTCTTCATGGAGTAGCCCACATTGGGTGAACCACGTTAAATTGGTGTCTCTATTGTGTGTGATGATTTGTGCATTACTTTGGTTACTATTTTTTATATTACCATTGATAATATTGGATATTACTATTTGGGAAAGAAAAGTAAAAAGTGGTCTTCTACTGTTCAACCCCCGCTCAATATTGTAGACACCTAAAATGTGTCATGCTTAGGGGAGCTACTCACATAGACACATTCATAATATTGGATGACATAATCTTGGACTTTCAAAGCATCAACAGTGGTTCTCACCACTTATTTTGGACCTTCCCAAGCCATCCAAGCCTAGCCACTCAAGCCAAGAATAATTAGATCCTAGTCGCTCGAGCCTAGAGCAGCCAGACTTTAGTCGCTGCAGATGATAGCGGCCAAAACTTAGTCACTGTATATGACAGCGGCTAAACCATAAAAGTAGTTTTGTTGACAAATAGACCTAATCACGGGCAAAAGTGGTAGTCTGCATGCAATAAAGGTGAGCAGGAGTAATTTTGTATTCCTTTTCATGACCATTTCACATAGGAGACTTGAGTTTGCATTTAGACTTTAGTTAACTGGCCTCCAAACATAGACAAAGGAAAAAAGCTTCTCATGCTAATGACCATTTTGCATAGGAGACTCAAGTTGGCAGTTATATTTCAGTTAATTGGCCTCCAAACATAGAAAAAGACAAAAAGCTTCTCATGCTAACTCTCACTACACATGAGAAATTCATTCCTAGGGCTTGGACATAGACCTAGGGTTTCACACTATAAAAGGTGCAAGCCTAAGAGTACCAAGGATCGATCTTTGAAGAGAGGAGAGACATATTTTATCTAAGAGATCTTTGTCTAGGCAATTTATCAGGACAGGCTATTGAGGAGAGCTTTCGAGACTTGGAGAGTTCCCTTGGATATCACGTGTACGGTGAAGCCCTGATAGATTGGAGAGCATAGCAACCATTATTTCAACATCGAATACAAGCTTTGATCGACAACTTTGGATCAAAGAGGACGAGAGTCACTTTAGCGGTCGTTGTCTTGGAAAATGGCTCGTAAGCTTAGCTTAGGGTTCTAGACATTAGATTCATTATTTTAGTATATCATTAGCATAAAATCATTTCATTCATTCGCATTCATAGCATTAGTCTAATTTGCACTTGCTTTAATTTGTTATATTCATTGCTAACAACCTCATCCGGGGAGGTATTCTCAAACATCTAAGTGTGTGTTGTCGTTTCATTGCTTACAGGGCCACAGGTTCATCGGATGAAATATACAACATACGAGAGCAAAAGGGATCCCTCTAGGAAACAGGCCTAGAGAAGGAGGCATTTGTAATCCCTCATACATTTCTATGTGTGAACGGGAAGCTTTTTGAAAGTGCACCACCTATTTGTGAAAGGGTCACTCTTTACCTATTTATAACCTTATTGTATCGAAATGGGTATCCCTAAGAGGGACCGAAATGTAACCAAGTTTTAATACAAATAAATAGATCCATATTTGTTATTTTCATGTTATATGCTTTTCATTATCTTCCATTTCATTTTGGGTTTTTTAAATACATTGCAAGTAGCGTAAAAGGAGCGGTGTGTGCGTCCCGGGGTCGCTAAAGATGGCGATCACGGTTGGACCTCCACTAATTTTTCATTTTCTACCTGAATACTAACTTAGTTTTATGTGTAGGTCTAGCTGCTCTGAGCTACAATGACCAGAAATTAACCACTCTGAGCTACAGCGACCAATAAAGTTTTAGCCACTCCCACTAACAACGGCTAAGAATCAACCACTCTGGTCAACAACAATCGGAACTGAAGAGCAACAGAGGATAGAAACAAGGTTTTTTGAGCTGGATTAGAGGTTGGTACAACCTCTCTGATATTCTACAGCTTTTTGTTTACTTTTATGTGTCTAAAATAGAGAACTTAAAGCACATTTATGTTTGGAAATTGAAATAATAAAAGGAGAAAGAATTAAGCATTTCGCATATCTTAGATCTTATTTTAAATTTCCACTAGGCCTTGCTAGGAACAGTAGCTTATACCTAAAAATTTCACCCTATAATCCAATGTCCTAGACATTGTATGTTGTTTGCTTGCTTTGGGGCCTTGTAAGAGGCCATATTTTTACGAAATAAAGTGCGCTCATATAAATCATAGTAGTTCATGAATATTTTTGAATAAGTGAAATGTATTTTACACCATATGCTCAATCCCCCTCCGCCTACCTTCAGAAAACGATTAGAGCCCAATGATCCTATTATCTGCCCTGCTCATGGGCCAGATCCAAAAATTCCCATTCCTCCAGAGCCTCATCGTAAGTATGGAAGGGAAACCCCTGAGATAATATTTCACCCATGTGGTCCTAGAGATTTCATCCCATCCATCAACATGATCTCCATTGATTTTACCACTCCACTTCATAATCCAGTAGATCCTACCAAATCATTGCATCTTGATATAGAGGCTATTGATTTGAATCACGCTAATTCGCCCATAGAGCCTGAACACCTCTTCCCCAACGGAGATATGTTATATATGTTCCATTTTACATCAGGTTGTGTGTATGACATCTTCCATGTTGGTTTGGAACCTGAGTCAGTAGGTCCTGTAAATCCCATCGATGACATTCATTTGATACCCATGCCTCATTAACTAGAGGATGGGTCACATATGGCTATAGAAGTGACTTTCGTGGTGGACATCAACGATGATCCTACCAAACCAATAAAATTCAAGTTTAGATAAAGTCTATCTCCAGAGGAACAAACCATCCTAATTCCTCTCCTCAAAGAGAGGCCAAATATTTTTTCTTGGACTTGCAAATACATGCCAAGGATAGATCCAAAGTTAGTCGTTCACAACTTTCATTGGATCCCATGAAGAATCCAGTCAAGCAAAAGCTGAGGAAAATGCATCCCACCATCGCTTTGATGGTGAAGAACGAATTGCAAAAACTACTGGCTGCAGTATTCATAGTTCCTATAGACTACCCTAAGTGGGTGTCGAACATGGTACCCGTGGGGAAACTCGATGAAAGAGTCCATATCTACACAGACTTCAAAGATTTTTGAAATGAATCCCTCAACATTTTACATCAACTCCCCCATGGGAGACAGACCATAGAACACAACTGTGCAAAACAACCACCCTAACTCAGAAGAAAGGACACAAAATATAAACATAAACACCATATGAAAACATTTCCAGCACCAAAAATAAGAAGGTGGATCCTCAAACCAAATAGGAAAAGTAGAGGTAAATTCAACGACAAGATAGATCTAGATTTCCACCAAGGATTATTTAAAGCCCAACTTCCATGAAGAACATAATTAAAATGGGTGTCATTCTTCTAGTTTGAATTTGAACAAGAGTAGTTGTTGAAGGATGTGAATGACACCAGCTACCCATAATATATGCGATGGAGAATTATTATCCTCGAGAAGAAGCTAGACCACCAATAGACGATATGAACATCACAATCACAAGGTGTGACATTCCAATAATTCAAATTACCATAAGTGCCAACACTTTCAAAATAAAGGTGATGTAACATACTAAAATACCATTGATTATATTCCTGATAGACTTAAAGAGAGTTTTGCATTTAGAAGATTTAGGAGATCCATCGAGAAGTTATTTCTCCACATTGTAAAGCTAGGAAGGCTAGTTCCATGATTGGCCAAATAGTCAGCAAGTGATTTACCCTCCCTTAGAATATGTGCCACCCTAAATTGATTTAATCCTTAGAGGTACATTCTCGACTCCCACATCATATTTGCGATATTCCATCTCAAATTAGTAGTGGAATTAAGAATATTAATCACATTCTTTGAGTCCCTTTCAATATTAGCATTCGAATATCCCAAATTAACCAAAATTTTAATGCCTTAGAAAGCATCTCAAGCCTCTACAAAGTGGGGATTTTGGAATAATAAATGCTCACAATATATCATAATAACTTCACCCATATTATCCTTAATGATGCCACTCATCCCAACGATACCAGGATTACCTTTTGATGTCTCGTTGAAGTTCAATTTGAGCCAACCAATGGGGGTATGACCATCTCAAATTATTCCTTGGATTCGTCACAGGAGGCCTAGGGTCAAACCTCGGGAAGCCCATATTAGCTTCCAATAGAACTTCAGCAGGAGAACTCTTCAGGCAATTTCTCCTTAGATCAGGAAATGCATTGGTGACATTTTCAATTGAACTCCATAAGATTTGAAACCTATTCTAAGAGCATCTCTATTGTAGTTTTTAAAAACCCTAGCATTTTTTTCTTTCCAAACACCCCAAAAAATATGTGGTAGGAGGAAGATCCATAGGAACTTGAGATAAGGAGCATTAAAGGGGGAGGTCCATTGCAGAATAAAGTTTTCCAACAAATTAGGTAACACCCACTGCACCCCCAACTTATCTAGAATGCAAACAAAAATATCCCAAAAGAAGGTACATAAGATCAACAAATGAGTAGATGACTCCCAATCAACTTCACATAATTAGCATCTATTTATAATTTGCATACCTCTCTTAAGTATATTCTCAATGGAAAGAATATTATTAAAGCTGGATAACCAAAAAAAAAGGTTGACTTTAGGAGTTAGTCCTTTCAGCCACATTCTCCCAATCAGAAACAAGCACGGAGCATCAGGATCAAGCATATTATACGTCGCTTTGACAGTGTAGTCTCCCTAATTTTCACCAGCCCAAATAATCTTGTCTTCAGATCAGAGAACCTAAAACCATAATTACTTAGCAACAAGAGACCAAGCCTGTTGGATATCCAAATCTCCATTTATCGTTGGGAGTTGAAACCAAGATTTATGACCATTCTCATAAATAATAAATCAAAAAATTTAACATGGCCCAAGGCATGGGTGGTTGTCTCAAGAATATGAAATCTCTGGTCAAAAGAAAGAGGCTTTTATCCCAACCATGGATCATTCCAAAAATCCATAAAATTTTTGTTACCAATAATCCACCTGCTACTACTGCATAGGAAGACTCTGGATTTTAAAAGGCTTTGCCAAAATGGAGAACCTCCTTTAGGAAGTGGGTTTGAGAGAAAATTCACAAAATTGTATTTCACCTTGAGGATCTTCACCCACTCCATCGCTTCATTAGATGTGACTTTCCACCTCAAATTCTCAACTAAGGCCTTATTCATATGCTTAACTCTTTTTAAATCCAGACAACCATACTTCTTCTGGTGATAGACCTATTCCCATTAAGCTAAATGAAACTTACCTTTCATATTTGAACCAACCCATAAGAAGGATTTGAAGATGCTTTCAAATTTGGAAATGATTTTTCCAAGAAGGCTAAAGAGTGACATGAAATAAATCGAGATGCTTTGGAGAGTGCTCTACACAAGAACAACTTTCTCAAACCTGACTCAGCAATGCTCCCTTTCAAGTCGTTAATTTTTGTTGTAATCTTTGGATGACCAGAGACCAAAGAGAATCTTGGACCCTACCAGTAAACAACAGGAGGCCAAGGTAGACTACAAGAAAGGAGGAAATGTGATAACCCAAGATATTAGCTATTTTTCATCGGCACTCAATTAGAGTATTCAAAAAATATAAGCTACTCTTAATAAAATTGATTTGTTTGCCCGCAGCTCTCTCATAGCACACCAAAAGATCTTTAATTTCTCTCACTTGGAGCATAAAAACCAAATAGGAAAGTAAAGTATCATCTACAAATTGTTGATGAGAAATTGATCTGTAAGATAAAGCAAGAGTCAAACCTTCTATCACCAGGTTTAAAGTTAGGGACTTCCTAGAGATTTTGCCATGATTATGAAAAGGAATGGGGAAAGAGGATTCCCTTGGCGAATACCACGGTGAGATTGAAAAAAATCGATAGGAGAACCATTGACAAGCATCGAAAACCAAGTAGTGGAAACATAGGCTTCAATAAACTCAATCCACTTGGAACCAGAGACAAACTTTCAAAGAAATCTAAACAAGAAGGGCCAAGACACACAATCATAGGCCTTGTTCATATCGATCTTAAGTAAGAATCCCGACCTCCCACTTTTATGAATCAAATGAATTAATTCATGAACAACAATGACCCCATCAATAATATGCCTCCTGACCCCAAATTCTCTTTGGATGCTGTCAATGAGAGTCGATAGGAGGGGCTTGATTTTGTTAGCCAAAAATTTATCAAAATATTATAAACTATATTGCACAAATTGATCAGCCTAAAATAATTAAAGGACACGACATGAGAATATTTAGGGATCAAGACCAAAAATGTGGAATTGAGGCCCTTTGAAACTGCCATTACTGATTGCACCGACCTCAAGGTATTGCAGACATCCTTCCCATAGATGTGTCAATATTTCTAGAAAAAAAGTAGGGGGAAACCATTTGGTCCCAAAGCTTTTAATGGACCCATAGCATCCATAATTTCTTTTATTTCTTCATCTGAAAAAACTGCTTCTAGGGAGAAGTTCATTTCTTGAGTGACCAAGCTAGGAATCAAGGAGAGAAGAGAATATTCCACCTGAATATCTCTCGAAGTGGTCAAAACTAGCATAGAGCCAAAGTGAGCAGCGGCCTCCATTCTGATTTCATCGATATCATTAGAAATTGATCTGTTTGATTTGGTAATTTCCTTGATCCTATTATGGATTTTGTGGTAGAGGATCGAGGCATGAAAAATTTTAGAGTTTTTATCACCTTCTTTTAGCCACAAAACATGTGACTTTTGCTTCCAAAATAGCTCCTTGTCAGCCAACTTGTTGTGCAAGATGTCTTTCTCCTTTTTAGCAATCTCTATGGAAAGGCCTTCTTCTTCCACTAAATCTTCCAAATATTTGAGTTGGGATCTCAAACTCTCCTTAGCTTTGAATATGTCACCAAAGGTGTTCTTGTTCCAACATTTGAGATTAATTCTGATCTTCCTGAGCTTATTTACTAAGATATCCATACCTTTACCTTGTAGGTCTTCATTCCACCATTCTTTGATACAGTCTTCAAAATCTGGGTGATTACACCACATTGCTTTAAATCTAAAAGTCTTGGGATAAAAAGAAGAATTCACCAGCACTTCCATCCATAATGGGTTATAATCCGAGTTGACCTTGGGCAGAGAAAAAATAATAGCTCTCCCAAAGAGATGAAGACCCAATTTGGAGACTAATATTCTATCTAATCTATAGAGGATGAGATTATTTTTGGTTTATCGATTACTCCAAGTGAATTTGGCACCTTTGAGATCAAGATCTAGGAGCTCGATTGAATTGATAAAACCAGCCATATCCTCTATGCTCATGGGATCAACATAATTTCCTCCTTTTTTTTAGGGAAACAAATGCGAGTTGAAATCACATGCTAAATCCCAAGCTTCATATATAAATATTTTCTTCATTTCTAACAGCTCAAGCCAGAATGAACACCTCTCAATGCTAGAATTGGGGGTATAAATGTTGGACATAACCCATCTTCAGCCAATTGACTTACGAAAAAATAAAATATTAATGACACATTTAGAGGAAGAAATAATATTACCATCAAATTTTGATTTATTTTAAAAATATAAAAGACCCCCAAAAGAACCAGAAGCCTCACTAGCCGTAAATCCCACTTCCTTCCAAACTGTACAAAGAACTGAATTCCAACTACAGTCCTCCAACTTGAATTCCTGAATAAAGATAAGATCCAGAGACTTATCTCTTATTAATGATGCTAGGATGCACTTTTTAGAAGAACTGTTAAGTCCTTTAATATTCCACGAGCACATCTTCATTTATGGGGATTGAAAAACAATTTTTTCACAGCCTCCCCATGCAGAGGAGACTTGTACCCATCCAATATCAATTAACTACTATTATCGTCACTTTCCTTTTCCATATTTAGGTGAGCTTGACCACCATTTACAATATCGTTTTCAATTTCTCTTTTCTTGATAGTTTTGCTTGATGGTTTTCCAATATTTTTCTCCACCCCAAAGTCGATATGACCCCTTCTGTAGCATTTGGTCTTAGGACTAGGAGAGTCTTTCTCCAACATCTATTTTGGGTATGCCATCAAGCTTTTCATCCCTTGCTTTGGGGAGGTCAAAATTGGATTCGAAGAAGCCAAAGGGCTAGTCGTTCTTGGGGAAGCCGTCGAACAATTTCTTAATGCCTCCACAAGCTATTGTAGAACTGGCTCCTCCATAGATAGACTTTCAAAGGAATTTTGAAGGGTAAGAGCATCCCCTTTCTAATCCCCCTACACCAACTGGTCCTGGATTCTCTTTAGAAGCTCCATAAAAATTTAGCTTCAACCAGTTAGGAGGAGGAGGTTCCCAAATAGTAGTATGTCTAACAAGAGCTTTAGGGCAATGTTTAGGAGAATAATATCTAAATCTAAGAGTCGAATCCACCGCCAACTCCCCAACACAAGTGACCTTATCTAAAGACATTGCATTCATATTCTCAACAATGGTAGCAATATCACGAAGTACCACAAACTCAACCGATAAAGGCTCTAGAATTCCTCTCCTTCCAAATACGCCATCAAAAATGAAATAAACCAAAGGACAAAAAATCTCGAAGACACGAAGACAGAAAGGGAGACCTCCATTGAACGATCAAGTCAGACAACAACTTCGGGAAAACCCAAACCACAATAATGATTCATCTCTTAAGCTAGAGAAAAATTTAATTAAGAAAAATAAATGTAACACACACACACACATATATATTGAAATGATACAAAGGATTTGGAATCTCCACATCCCACATCTTACATAAAAGAATTCAATTTTGAGATTATCTTTGAAAGAAAATACATGTGAGAAATTTTTATTATGCATATTTTCATGATTATTTCTTATATGACTTGGTTAAAATTAAGTGATACTATTTATATTGTTATGGAGAATGAAATAGCCTTGCTTTATGTTTATTATTATTTTCTTTGACAATATTTTATTTTTGTTTACTGTATAATAACTAGTTAATTATTTTTATTTTTAAATTATAAATTCCTTTGCATTGTGCTTTTCTTAACGGCTCATGAGAATTCATTCTAAAAATTTACATAGAATTTTTACGAATATTAGCCTTGAAAACTTAGATGCAAACCCCATCCTCTCTTTGCTTAATATGGAGAAATATAATTGTGTTTTTACTTTAATTTTTATTACTTTTTGACAAGAATTGTCACTATATTCTTGTTTTCTATGCAAGAATTATAATATCATGAGCACTATTCCAACTTAATCCATAAACAATTTGATTGTATACTAAAGAAAATGGTAGTAGCTTGCAAATTTTAAGATTTGTGTTAACATTTTAAGTAGGACAAAACATATCAATGCTTTGAATGATAGAAAATTATTGTTAACTATGTGTGGCTTATAAGTTGAGAACATACTTTTTAAATGATGTTTAATTAAAATTTTGGTGAATATATATATATATATATATATGGATGGAAATGTGAGTCTTTGTTGATCACTCTTAAAAATATAAAAAATAGAAAACTTTTGCATTCTCCTAATAATCAAGAGTTAATGTTGATAAGCTAACCTTTTATACTTCCATTTTATTTATTAAACTTTTAGTTGAAATTTGTGAACCCTTAAAAATTGTTAGAGTGCCTTATTGTGGCAAAGGTAAAAACATTAAATGAAAGATAAACTATGATTGCATTATTAGAATGTTTTACAACTTAGTATGTTTTATACATGTTGGATGAAAATCAGTTTTATCATGTTATTGTCTAAAGAATGAGAGGGAAGGTCTTCCCTTCTATATATTTTTCATTTTAAAAGGTTTAACCATTTTAAAATGAAGAAAAAAATACTATTAGTTAACTATAATTTAAAAAAAAATTAAGAATTAGCTCATGACATAAATAAAACTATTACTTCAATTTTAAAAAAATAAATAAATAAGTTCTTTTTTATTTTTTAGGAAAATTATGCATTCGATGGTATGAAAGAAGGCATGTTGATTTTTTCTTCTATATTTCATTATATAGAAAGAAAGGGATATTATTTTTAAATAAAGAAGGGAGTACCATTTGTTAGTTATAGTTTAAGAAAATCAAGAATTATTTCTTAACATAAATAAAACTATTTAAAAATAGAAGGAAATAAGATTTTTTCATTGTTTTAAAAAATCATGCAAAAGAAGATATGTTAATTTTTTAAGAATTGTAGATGATGTTTATGGTTATAATGACATGTAATCGAAAAACCTTTGATTTGTTTTATGGTTATAAGTTAATAATTTTTTTGAAGATAGAGATGTTAGAGGTCCATCTATTCACACTTGGAAGTATTGACCATTAGACCAACAAAAGTTTGAGTTTTTTAAAAGTGCAGGTCACATCTTATTAACTAAAAGACAACTAGATGAATACAAAAATGATAAACTATGACTATCAAAAGTTAGTAATCCGGTGTACGACTACTATATATATATTTAGAAAGTCCACGCATTCGCAGATGTAGTAGGTGTTGAACGGCTATTACATTTTAAAAAAAAATAACCACTCCATCTTGAATGAAACAAAGCTGACAAACATTAATGAAATACGAGCAAAGCATCCCATATAAAAATTTGATCTGAGAGTTTCCAAATGCCCACACATGACATGTGGCACCACCTAAGCCGCATGATTGTGGGCTCAACGTTTCAAATCAAACAGGAAAAGGTGGCTTTTAGGATGTCAACTATGTTGGCACAATCGACTAAACTTTCAACGATGTACCACAAAAATGGCTGAGTTCAAAATTTCAATCCACTTAACACAAAAATCGTAGTAGGTAATTAGCTTCGCTTTCGTTGAACAAGTTTGAGCTTGCATCTTTCGAGAAACCCAACCCAGGTCGAGGTCATCCTCTTCGTACGTAGACGTCATAGGGGTATATGTATTAGGTATTAGGTGTGGATCTGAAAATTTTCAAAGTAAAGGGGTCCTAGCTGCCTACGTAGCTAAGCTCTGGCCTTAACTTTAAGGCTTCCCACCATTGGTAGAAAGAAGGATCCTTCCACTTACACTGAACGAGTGCTACAGAGTGGGTCCGAACCTAGCTGCCCATCACATTCATTTGGTTTAACGCATTGTTAGCAAAATTTTGTTTATTATTATTAAATAACTTTTTAGGATTGCACATGGAGTCATAATGGATTTTAGCTCTCAGATGTCTTGGATATTGTGAATTATTTGATTTTAATCACATGTATGGTCCAGATTTGAAAATACTTAATAATTATAACGACCAATTCAATCTTTTAACTTTGTAATCATGATCGAGAGAGGAGGCATAAGCCTATAAGCTATGGAGATAATATTTTTTTATTTATTTTATAATGTGAGCATCATTCATTTATTTTCTTAACATGGTAGTAGTACTGGACTCAGTCCAATGACCGACATTTGCGTCAAGAATTTGTGTCTCTTGCTTGGAAACCCTGCGATGCGGATCCCCGTCACCTGGCAATAAGCTGGAGAAGAACAAATTTTGTTCTTTTTCTATACATCATCATAATAATAATAATAATTTAAAAAAAAAAAATTAACACATTTTAATGATCAAGGCACCCACAGTCACACCATCAAACGTCGGCAGCAGCAAAGTTATAAAGTATTGAGTAGCGGAATCCTCTGCAAGTAGAAGCAGGTATTAGAAGTGTTCCTTGTGAAACTCAAACTTTGTGGCACCTTTCTGGCTGTATTCGTGAGAGAGCTGGTTCAGTTCCTGTGCCAATACTGGAGCTCCACAGTAAAACACTCCTGCCCATTCCACGCAAACCAGTCATCTTACTATGTAAGGTCACACAATCCTTGTTAACTGATTAAAAAAATACAAGCCCTTTTATACGAATATAATTTCTCACTTGCCAATCAACTTTTTTTAATTTTTTATTTTTTTGAGTTAGATAGGAAAGTTGATCACAATTACATTATTTTTAGTAATTATAAGCACATAAATATAATTTCTCACTTGACAATCAATTTGTTTTAATTTTTTATTTTTAGTAATTGATAAGCACATCTACACTATTTTTAATAATGATAAGTACAATCACACTATTTTTTAGTAACTGAAAATACATAGTTCAAACTATTTTTTAGTAACTGAAAACACATAATTCAAACTATTTTTTAGTAACTGAAAACACATAGTTCAAACTATAAAACTGATTGGACTTATTATTGTTTACAAATTAAGTGCTAAAGAAACAAAACCGTGTACTCACCAACTTTTGCATTGGGATGCTTTGTACATATCCTTGAGAAGACCTTTTTCCAGTTCGGCCTTGCAAAATGGGTGCGGACCTGTGTTTCATATTCATAGATAGGGAATTTAATTAGACGTCCAATTTCGTTGTATAGACATTATGCACAGGAAAAAAAAAAATCATATTCTGCTTACCCTTGTTCCTGACACTACATCGACGCCATTCTTAGCATGATTGAGAGCTTGAACCATGGTGATCAAGGCGGACCGGGCATCTCCTTCTTCGTACACACTGGTCAAGTAATTGTGCATTTCGATTACGCCCTATAACATAACAACTCCTCGTGTCAAACATACTGTGGAGTTACTATTAAGTTGGCTTCGATAACCCCGATTATTGATGATGTTCCTATTCATATATTTATGTTACCTTCTGATCGATCTCGGCCACTTCGTTCATGACCCCTTTGAACCAGTCGAAGGAACCTTGCTCTCGTGTGACCCAGTAAAAGAAGGCGCGAGTTGTTTGAAATGGCTTCTTCTTTTTAGGGCTCTCTGTTGCAGTTGCAGGTCTGTTATAAGAAGAAGAAGAATCATGAGTGCTCGTGCTTGCCGGATCGCTAATGTCAAGATCGGTTGATCTGCTGAAATCAGGGTTCGAATCCTGCAGGACAACACTCAAAAACGCACCCCAGTTATCATCACACAACGACACCTGGTTTCCATGTAATTCATATTCATATTTAGTGTTCACTTGCTTACTGTGAATTCCTCTGTCTGTTTGATGTTGTGGAGCATGTCCTTCAATATGCTGATGAAAGGAGTAGCTCCGATCCCCAGCCCAACAAGAAGCAAAATGTCATATTTTCTATAATCCTGCGCAGGAGCTCCGTAAGGCCCGTCGATAAGCAGTTTTGGAAGGCTGTCACATTAACATAACAGCACACATGAATATTCACTGGGTGAATGCTAGTGCTGTGCTGGGTAAATGGTAATAGCCTAATTAGGTCCATACCTCTTTTTGGTCGATTCGTCTGCCCTCAATAGCCCGCTTTTCCCACTTGCGGGAGCCTCGCATGCCTGCATCACCCATTGATACCCTACACATTTTAAACACCTTATACAACAATCAACTCTATGAAGGCCACGGTCGTTTCCTTTCTGAATTGATGGCGCCAGGCCTGGCCTACCTCTGAGAAAACTCGTTTTAGTTCTCTGGTCCAATCTCCCAATGTACGAATGTGAACGCTGACGTAGTCGTCCACCGGGGCCGAAGTGATGGAGAAAGGATGCCTGTTTTGCAAAATGCATTAATTAAATAAATTTTAAAATGATCCCCAACACCTATCTGTTACAGTAATCCTATCGTTTTCTCACCACTCAAATGGGGACACGGCAGGACATTGAACAAATACGTATTGCCCGCTCTTGTATCGAAAGCCGCGTGGTTTAGACACGTGAAGGGTTAGCACATTTCCAGGATAGATGGCAACCTGTTTATGGTGACGACGACACTTGAACGAATCAAAACATCATATACTTACTTATACTTATACTTGTGTGTCTTAATCAAAAGATTATATAATATTTACAACGTCTACGGTTTAGTCGAGTTGAACAGTACCTTTAATATTCGCACCGAGTAATAATCAAAAGATTATATAATATTTACAACGTCTACGGTTTAGTCGAGTTGAACAGTACCTTTAATATTCGCACCGAGTAATAGCCTGATCTAAAAGCTCTGAGGGTTCTCTCGCCCGCATATAAGAAAACGGGTACTGCTAGATACATCCATGTCTGCTTCCACAACCACAAACAATGAAGACAAGGGACTAGTTATTACAAACGCTTGTCCAAAATAATTTGCTTTAATTCAACGGAGAATGACGAGTCGAAGCTTTTACCGTTTTGAGATACCACTTGTGTACGAGATAGACAAAAACTCCGTGGATAACGAGCAAGATGTAGACAATCACCAGAAGATGGTGAGAGTACCAGAAGGCGTTGAAGCCAGTCAGTCTGTTGAAGGGGCGAGGAAGCTTGAGAACATTTCTTCTGAACCAATGAGTAGCCAAGGTGAATGCAATGATCATCAGGAATACCATAATGATGCCCGTTATTCCCTCTACACCTTTCACCAGATCTGAATACGATGGTTGTTTTCCTCCAAAGTCGTGAGCAATCGGTTCAAATTTGACGTCCGACGCATTGATCAGACGAGGGAAATCGCAGGCCAAGTGATTTCCTACATGGAGCAGCACACCCACGACAATGGCTGCCGCGATGGTCTGCACAAAAAGAATAAGACTTGTTCAGAGACCTGTAATTATTGATTTAGTTACTAAAAATAGAAACAATCCTTGGAAAATAGCTTACCTTATGAAAATTTATATTGTCATCGAAAGGAACAAACAGCCCCAACTTCGTGGAACGAAGCCACGTGATTGTATTCCTACAGACTGGGAACAGTATGAGGGCCATGTTGAGCTTCAAAGTCTCTGCAGCCCCTTTGGCTGTCAATAAGCAGTAGCCCATTACGTCATAAGCCGCCTTGTTTTTATATTGAATGAATTTCCACGTGAAGAGCCCTGCCATAGCCGCTATCCACACAAGCAGAATCCATACCCTTTGCCAATTCTCGTCTAGGAAATACTTGACTTTATTTCTGAATCTCTGAATTGAGTTTCTCTTCCTCAGACCTAGGTTCTGACTCAGGGCTTGGCTAGTGTAGCTCAGTGCTTGACTATAGTTCATGTAAGTATCTCTTTGCAACAACAGGGTCTCTAGCTGCCATAGCTGCATTTCACACTCTAATTCAGAATGGAAAGCACGATTTAAGACAAACAGTGAATATTATGTTATTTAGTTATTGATTTAGATTATAGTACCTCAATATATCCAAACTTTTCAGGGTCAAGCTCTTCCATGATTAATGCGGCGTATTCCTCCGCTTGCTCCTTCAATTTTGATAATTTATTCGCCGAGGCACTGAGCATGATAATCTGCACGTGATAGTTCTACGTCAGCAGAGAATCCATGGCAGATTCCAAGAATGCGGAACGAACAAAATTCAGTGACGGATTCTTACCTCTTTCACTTCCTCCTCCGTTATACGTCCGTCCGCATTCTTATCTACCCTGCGATTGAAATTAAAATTTAAATTATTTACAAGAGTTTATACATCATAAGCTCATAAGCATCGCAAGATGAATTGGATTTAAGGGGACGGAGAAATAATAATAATTGAATTATCTTGGCCTATTTGGAATTAATGTGGATATCATACATGTCAAAGAAAATTTGCAAACGGGAATCAAAACTCTGGTCCGATATCTGTGTCCAGAAATCGTATAATTCGTCCTTGTTTATACGGTCGGGATTCTGCCGCCGTCGGCGAGCCAACGCATCGAAAAGCTCAACCGCAAATTCCTTGGAGTCCTTCATGCCTGTGAAAATTTCAAAACTATCAGTCCCAAATTAAAAAACGACAAGAAACATGTGGATTTGTTTTAACAACAGATTTAAAAGGTGAGTGAATTACCAATGCACTGAGCAAAATCAGCTCTGGAAAGCAATCCATCTTTGGCTAGTTCATGAAATCTGGCCTCTACAATCTTCCACTGGTCTTGGGTATCAGCGTTAGCAGTGGCATTGCTGATAAAATGGAGGCCTTTAAGAGCTTTCTGAGCACCGGATCGATTCCTGTCCAATTGCGCTCTCTGCTTCCGCAGCGCACGGGCAGCCATGGGATCCCCTTGGCTGTGGCCATGGCTCCATGAAAATCTCTTCAGTTCCGCCTTCAATTCTTGTGAGAAGTGCTTCACCTTGGCAGACGCCTCTGCCTTGAGTTCCTGCGAAAATTGCCTGAGCCTGCTTGAAGCCACACTCGCACTCCTTCCGAAAGACGAGCTACGGGAGCTTCTCATATCGTAGGCGTCCACTAACACCATGTCGCCCTCTTCCTGACCCGTTGCGGGCGCTGGCGCAACGCTCCGTAGCACGATGGAATCGTCGTGCACATCCAGTGTTACCTCCACGAACTCCTCTGCCTCATCGTAGCCATGGCTAGTACTGGGGCTACTCATCCCATACAAGAGACTCCCTTCTCTGCTATGATCGTCATCATCTAGCTTGTTGTTGTTGAGATCCATGCTGTCTCAAAACCCCGTAGTTGCAATACTCAATAACTCAGACCCTCAGAATTCAATTGTTGATTTCAGGCCCTCAGAATTCAATTGTTGATTCTTTTCTTAATGTACCCAAAAGCGCGTAGAGATTCTTATTTCTACGCGGCAGCAGAGAAAGTTAAAAAAAGTGAGCCACGAGAAAGCAAAGGAGAGAGAAGGGAGTATCTGAGACAGGAATTTTTTTTTTTTTAAATATATATATATTTTTTTTTTGACAGATTTGGTTACGGTCCTGACCTGACTTGGTATGAGGACTGCTTTTCGTTGAATTCGGAGGGGGTGGCCTCACCTTCCGTTTCTCCAACGCTAGTGGGAGAAAAGAGATTACGTGCGATGTTGGAGTTTTGGATTTGTTTGACGCAAAACCAAACCAAACCGATGACTGGCGTTATTTTAACATGAATTTTTCTTCGTGTTATGGCCGGTCAATCCGGTAAACCTCAATAGGCGACGCAATACAAAAATTCTTTGCGTGCGTCGCACTGCTTAAGACCGAGTGTGTATATAAGACCAGTCGTGTGAAGTGGCGATATTTCAAGCGGATCATGGCGGCTGACAGTGGTGTCCTGTCGTCAATAAAAACTTCCTTCGACTTACAAGACCCGCATCCCCCTTGACTTGCAGTCGACTAACCGTGCCTTCTTGATTTGAATATGTCTGTTTTTTCATCGAATGACTTGGAAACGTTGTTAACTACTAAAATATAATAATTAAGGTAGAGGAAATTTTAATTATGGAATAATTTTTTTTTTTTTTTTGTTAGATACAATAGTTTTTTTTGGTGAGAAACTTCTATGATGGACATACAGGATTGAGTAGTCTCCTCTTAACTATGATCCCTCTAAAACCAAAATTAAGGTAGAAGGAAATTTGAATTATGGAATATTTTTTTTTGGTTAGATAAAATAGTTTTTTTTTTTTTTTCAATTTGGTTATGGTGAGAAACCTCTATGAAGGACATAGAAGGAAATTTGAATTATGGAATATTTTTTTTTTTTTTTGGTTAGATAAGATAGTTTTTTTTTTTTTTTTTTTCATTTGGTTATGGACGTACAGGGTTGAGCAGTCTCCTCCCATCTATGACCCCTTCAGGGTTGAGCAATCTCCTTCCAACTATGACCCCTTCGAGAGCTATACTTATCAATAGAGAATTTTACATAAAGTCACCACATACCCACCCCTTACACACTCGCCTACACCGTAGTTTAAACCTTGGACCTCTCGAAGAAGAACCAAAATCGGTACGTTATGCTACACCCCCAGGTGTGATATATTAATCATGGAATATACCATTAAACTTGCATAATTATATTCTTCTTATTAGGATAATTATATTTACTCTTGCTACACTCTCCATTTATTTAAAGTCTTCGAGGCTTTTGTTCTCTCATTCAATTAGGGCACATAATGCTTCTCGACATTATTTATTTATTTAACCACACTATTTTTAATAACTGCTAAGTACAAGGTTCAAATTGCAAGGATTGTTCCCACCAAACCTATTCTACCTTGTTGTTGATCTGACTTGAGGAAGGTTCAAACTACACCAAACCTATTTTACCTTGTTGTTGTTGACCCAACATGAGGAGACCACCAGTTATTCGAGATCATACCATCGTCCTTGATTTGGCACGCACTTAGAAAATTCAAATCAAATTACTATCTTTGAAAACAACCCAAAATATTAACCTAATACCTTATTTAAATTACAGTAAAAAAAGCCCTCTCGAAATGGTAACTACCAAAAATGTAACTAAGAAGCAAACTAGATAATAGCTTTGTACCTGACATGCCGTAGTCACCTAGTCAAGTTTCGCTTAATAAATATAATATCGATTTTCACTCTAATTTATTCTATTCAACTTTTTCACCATTTAAAATATATATATAAACTTAAGAGTACAATGTATAAGTTGTACAAGTTAGTTTTTTTTAGCTATTAGTTAAGTACAAGTCCAAATAGTCCTAAGGGGTTAGGTGGATTGGTAAGTGCTAGTCTGGATGGGCACTTGCTGAGAAGACTCTTGGGTTCAAACCTTGGTGGTGCTAGTTTGCAAAGGAAGTAGTCTTCTTTGAATCCTCTGAGTGCGCATCAGATTGACAACAATGGTATGAATCCTGAGCGACCAGCAATTCCTATCTCATATCGGGTTAACAATTAACGATATGGATAGGTTTTGTGGTTGCAGTCCCTGTGGTTTGAACCCTGCGCTGCCACTTACTAAAAATAGTGGTTGTAGCCAACTCTCCTATGTAACCAAAAAAAAAAAGTACAAGTCCAAATAAAACTAAAAATTTAAATTAATTTCCTTACTTAGCAAATCAATTATACTATTATTGGAGCTTATAACTATTGAAATAATCCCCTCTAACATCTTCTATCATAACTAGAATTGAGGAACTGCACAAGACAGAGAAGATCAAATACCTCTATCATGGCTAGAAATGAGGAGCTGCATAAGAACACAAAAGATCATAGAAGAACAGACTACACTAGGGCTTGCACAAGAAATGCACTAAGGTTTGCACAAGAACTACCTGAAGAACTGCACAAGCATCGTCTGAAGAATTGTACAAGAACTGTCTGAAAAAACTGCACAAAAACTATCAGAAGAACTACACCAGAACAACTTGAAAAACTACACAAGAAGTGTTGGAAGAACTGCACAAGAACATCCTGAAGAACTTCATAAGAATTGCCTAAGAAATTGTTGAACAAATTAGTCATAGCTTCCAACATTACCATCAAGAGACTAAACAAGGAGAAGATCGGTCCTAGTTTGGTCTAGCCACCACCTAGGAGGGAAACCATAGCACCTAATATCTCCTTTGTCAAGAGCCCAATTTGTCATAACATCTGCCACTCTGTTCTGTTCTTTGGGCACATGATTGAAAACAACTTCTTGAAAACTGGAAGTTATTAATCTAATTTTATCTATGATCCTTTGAATTCGTCAATCTATCTTCTCAAGCCTTGAAGTTGAATTTAGGTAATTAATCTGAGAGTCTGACTCTGCTATCACCCTTCTCCATCCTGCCTTCAGTGCCTCTATGTTGGAAATATGATCAGGATTTGTTGGCATTGGTGTCAAGAGTCAATTTCAGTGAGGGACAAAAGAAAGGATGTCAAGAGTTAGTAGTGCAAGAGAAAGATTGCTTCTAGACCTAAGGAAAATAATATTATAATGTCCCAAATTATAATATTTAAGGTGGTCAAATGAGGCCTAAAGAGCAACATGAAGGCCCAAGAAAAATAATATTATAATATTTTATTATAATATTAAAGGTTTAAGGTTAAGATCTAAAGATTAAATTAATTATAATAATTTCATTATAAATTAATTTATAATTTAATTTGATTAACTCTAAGAGTTATTAAATTAATTATAAGTTAATTATAATTTAATTATAAGTTAGTTTATAATTTAATTTAATAAACCCTAAAGGTTAGGGTTATAAGGGCATAAAATATTAAATAATTCGAATTAAAAATCAAATTGAAAAAGTTGTCGACGTTTTGAGCACGACATATTGCATATAAGAAGGGGCAAGTTTCATTTAAATGCACCATCATGTGACCCATCAAATGCTATAGACACTCGTGCACAAAGGGAAGAGAAAGAATCGCATGTGTTTTGAAAGGTTTAAGGAAACAGAGAAAAGGACAAATAAGTGGGGAGCCCACTTTACATTGCAAGGCACTGGGTAATGTAGTTGGCAATCGGCGGCTGTGTTAAGATGTTGCAAGTGCAAGGTTAGTGGTTTGAGTCTCGTGATCTTCATTTTGCAAGCGGAGAGGTTTTTGATGCACCGTCGGGAAGGATCAAAGGGAAGGCACATGCCTTTGCCTTTGCGTGGAGGCATGTAGCCCACTTGGTGGGCACGCGTTGTGCAAAGGCGCTTGGGATAGGAGGTTCGCGTGTTCGAAACTCGTCGAGGTATTTTTGGTAGTTGGACAAGGTATGCGCTCACATTGTTAAGGTTTGATTGTCGCATCCAAAATTGCAAAGGTGGAAATTAATTTTTTTATTTCTTAAAGTTTTGTTGATTGAAAATTGCATATTTAAAAGGGATTAAAGAATTATATAAGGGAGATAAAAGGGTATGCAAAGTTTTATTTTTGTGTTTGATTTTTGAGTGGTTAAAGTTAATAAAATGAGAAATAAGGTTTGCCAAGGGTGTTAGATATTTTATCGAAATAAAGTTATATTATAAAAATTATTTTGAAAGAAGAGATTTGGCATAATTGATTTTTGATGACTTGGTGAAATATTTTTGAAAAGAAATATTAAGGACAGATTTTTGTTATCTAACCCTTGAGATTGGCAAAGAGAGTAATTGTGATTGAGATAGGTTTCGAGGTCAAAACTTCATCAAACAAAAGATATGGGCATATCTTCTCTGTGAGTGGAATATTGTTGGATGTTGTGAATGCTAAGTTGGAGTGAAAAGTATTGTTTGATAAGCATTGTTGAGTTTGGTTTTCTGGAATGAAAGTTGATACTAGAAACCTTGTTTGATAAGCATTGTTGAGTTTGGTTTTCTAGAATGAAAGTTGATATTAGAAACCTTGTTTGATAAGCATTGTTGGAAATATTGAAGTAAGTTTTCATATGCTTGAACTAGGGTTTATGAAATATCATGAGTATAATTGTTATGTGAAGTTGAGAACTATCTTGAACTAGGGTTTGTGAAATATCATGAGTATCATTGTTATGTGATATTGTTTGATAAGCATTATTGGAAATAATTGAGTGAGTGTTCATATGCTTGGACTAGGGTTTGTAAGCAAGGAGTGTTTCATTGAGTGATTGATTGAGTGGAGTTGATTGAGCCTATTCAAGTGGAAGTGTTGAAGTGATAGTTCAAGTTTTGTGAAACAAATTATTCTATATTTTGAATTGATTTGAGAAAGAGATTGAAAGTGATTGAGCATTGTTGTGAGTGTGAAGCATATTGAGTCTCTAACAATTCTCTATATATTTTTGTGAGATTGAACAAGATTTTGTGTGAAGCTTGTTTGTGTGATTGAAGAAGTTTTCTATGATAATATTGAGTTGAGTTAAGTAATATTTTGTGGAAGCTTACAAAACATATTTAAGGCAAGTCTTAGTGAAGACTTGTTGAGCAGATTAGACAAGTTCTAGAGAGGACTTGTGGACAGATTAGTGTGAGATTTTGTGGAAGCTTACAATGCAGATTTGAGACAAGTATTTGAGAAGACTTGAGAGCATAGTTGATTGATTGATTTGTTCAAACCTTGGGTTAAGGTTTGGGGTAGATCTAGCAGAGTTGATTTGTGATTGAGTCAAGCTTTGTGTTAAGGCTTGAGGATAGATTTGTGCTAGATCGAAGGACTGTGTTTAGTACAAATTTGAGGACAGATATTGAGTAGATTTATGCTAGACTGAAGGACTATGTTTAGTGCATATCAGAGACAAATATTGAGCAGATTTGTGCTATATCAAATGACTGTGTTTAGTGTAGATCAGAGATAGATATTGAGCATATTTGTGCTAGATCGAAGGATTGTGTTTAGTGTAGATCAAAGACAGAGATTGAGCAAATTTGTGCTAGATTGAAGGATTGTGTTTAGTGCAGATTTGAGACAGAGCTGAGAGCAAGATTTGGAGGTGACAGAGTATAGAGGACAATAGTATCCAGTGGATAGAGGTCCATTAGCTAGGGCAGTGAAGACATGTCTTCTAAGTGAAAGTAGGAGTCTTCAACGGATAGAGATCCATAAGCCAATGTAGTGGAGGTAATAGTTCTTCTAGAAGATCACCAGCTAGAGCAAAGGAGGAGTTCTCCCGTGGATAGAGATACACAAACTTGATTAGGGGATTGGTGTCTCCTTTGGATAGAGGTACGTAAACATTGTAATAGGAAAGGATTCCCAAGATATTTGCTGAGAAAATTTTAGTGAAAGATTTTCTTCGTGGAGTAGCCCACATTGGGTGAACCACGTTAAATTGGTGTCTTTATTGTGTGTGATGATTTGTGCATTACTTTGGTTACTATTTTTGATATTACCATTGATAATATTGGATATTACTGTTTGGGAAAGAAAATTAAAAAGTGGTCTTCTACTGTTCAACCCTCGCTTAGTATTGTAGACACCTAAAATGTGCCATGCTTAGGGGAGCTACTCACATAGACACATTCATAAGATCAGATGACATAATCTTGGACTTTCCAAGAATCAATAGTGGTTCTCACCACTCATTTGGGGCCTTTTCAAGCCATCCAATCCTAGCCACTCAATCCAATAACAATCGGATCATAGCCGCTCAAGCCTAGAGCAGCCAGACCTTAGCCATTGCAGATGATAGCAGCCAAAACGTAGCCACTGCAGACGATAGCGGCTAAACCATAAAAGCAGTTTTGCTAAAAAATAGACCTAATACAGGCAGAAGTGGTAGTCTGCATGCAATAAAGGTGAGCGGGAGTAATTTTGTATTCCTTTTCATGACCAGTTCACATAGGAGACTTGAGTTTGCATTTAGACTTTAGTTAACTGGCCTCCAAACATGGACAAAGGACAAAAGCTTATCATGCTAATGACCATTTTGCATAGGAGACTCAAGTTGGCAGTTATATTTTAGTTAACTGGCCTCCAAACATAGAAAAAGATAAATATTCTCATGCTAAATCTCACTACGCATGAGAAATTCATTCCTAGGGCTTGGACATAGACCTAGGGTTTCACACTATAAAAGGTGTAATCCTAAGAGTACCAAGGATGGATATTTGAAGAGAGGAAAGACATATTTTATCTAAGAGATCTTTGTCCAGGCAATTTATCAGGACAGGCCATTGAGGAGAGCTTTCGAGACTTGGAGAGTTCCCTTGGAGATCACGTGTACGGTGAAGCCCTGATAGATTGGAGAGCATAGCAACCATTATTTCAACATCGAATACAAGCTTTGATCCTTAGCTTTAGAGCAAAGAGGATGAGATTCACTTTAGCGATCGTTGTCTTGGGCAATGGCCCGTAGGCTTAGCTTAGGGTTCTAGACATTAGATTCATTATTTTAGTATATCATTAGCATAGCATCATTTTATTCATTCGCATTCATAGCATTAGTCTAATTTGCACTTGCTTTCATTTGTTATATTTATTGCTAACAACCTCATCCGAGGAGGTATTCTCGGACATCTAAGCGTGTGTTGTTGTTTCATTGCTTACAGGGCCATAGGTTCATCGAACAAAATATACAACATACGAGAGCAAAAGGGATCCCTCTAGGAAACAGGCCTAGAGAAGGAGGCGTTTGTAAGCCCTCATACATTTCTGTGTGCGAAACCAGGAAGCTTTTTGAAATCGCACCACCTATTTGTGAAAGGGGCACTCTTTGCCTATTTATAACCTTATTGTATCGAAATGGGCATCCCTAAAAGGGACCGACATGTAACCGGGTTTTAATACAAATAAAGAGATCCATCTTTGTTATTTTTGTGTTATATGCTTTTCATTGTCTTCCATTTCATTTTGGGTTTTTTAAATACATTACAAGTAGTGTAAAAGGAGTGGTGTGTGCATCCCGGGGTAGCTACAGATGGCAATCACGGTGGGACCTCCACTAATTTTTCATTTTCTATGTGAATACTAACTTAGTTTTATGTGCAGGTCTAGTTACTCTGAGCTACAATGGCTAGAAATCAACCGCTCTGAGCTACAGCGGCCAATAGAGATTTAGTTGCTCCCACTAACAGCGGCCAAGAATCAATCGCTCTGGTCAACAACGACCGAAACTGGAGAGCAACAGAGGACAGAAACAAGGTTCTTTGAGCTAGATTAGAGGTTGGTATAACCTCTCTAATATTCTACAACTTTCTTTTTACTTATGTGTGTCTAAAACAGAGAACTTAAAGCACATTTATGTTTGGAAATTGAAATAATAAAAGGAGAAATAATTAAGCATTTCGCATATCTTAGATCTTATTTTAAATTTCCACTAGGCGTTTCTAGGAACAACGACTTATGCCTAAAAATTTTACCCTAGAATCCAACGTGCTAGACATTGTATGTTTTTTGCTTGTTTTAGGGCCTTGTAAGAGGCCATATTTGCACGAAATAAAGTGTGCTCATATAAATCATAGTAGTTCGTGCATATTTTTGAATAAGTGAAATGTATTTTTACACCAGATGGTCAATCCCCCTGCGCCTACCTTCAGAGAGCAATTATAGCCCAATTATCCTATTATTCGCCCTGCTTATGGGCCAGATCTAGAAATTCCCATTTCTCCAGAGCCTCATTGTAAGTATGGAAGGGAAACCCTTGAGATAAGATTGCACCCATGTGGTCCTAGAGATTTCATCCCATCCATCAACATGATCTCCATTGATTTGACCACTCCACTTCATAATCCAATAGATCCTACCAAATCATTGCATCTTGATATAGATGCTATTGATTTGGATCGCACTAATTCGCCCATAGAGCCTGAAGACCTCTTCACCAATGGAGAGATGTTATAGATGGTCCATTTTGCATCAGGTTGTGCGTATGACATCTTCCATGTTGGTTTGGAACATGAGTCAGTAGGTCCTTTAAATCCCACCGATGACATTCATTTGATACCCATGCCTCATCAACTAGAGGATGGGTCACATATGGCTATAGAAGTGACTTTCATGGTGGACATCAATGATGATCCTACCCAACCAAGAAAATTCAAGTTCAAATAAAGTCTATCTCCAGAGGAACAAGCCATCCTAATTCCTCTCCTCAAAGAGAGGCAAAATATTTTTTCTTGGACTTACAAAGACATGCTAGGGATAGATCCAAAGTTAGTCGTTCACAACTTTTCATTGGATCCCATGAAGAATCTAGTCAAGCAAAAGCTGAGGAAAATGCATCCTACCGTCTCTTTGATGGTGAAGAACGAATTGCAAAAACTACTTGATGCAGTATTCATAGTTCCTATAGACTACCCTAAGTGGGTGTCGAACATGGTACCTATGGGGAAACTCGATGAAAGAATCCATATCTGCACAGACTTCAGAGATTTAAATAGGGCAACACCAAAGGATGTATTCCTATTGCCAAACATAGATGCTCTTGTAGACACAACCGTAGGTCATGAGATGCTCTCTCTAATGGATGGTTTTTTTGGATACAACCAAATCTGAATTAAGCTCGAAGATCAACATAAAACTGCTTTCATTACTCTATGGGGAATATTTTTTTACAAAGTGATGTCATTTGGTCTCAAAACTATTAGTGCCACATATCAGCGGGCTATGACATACATATTCCATCACTATATGCATAAGATCTTAGAGGATTACATGGATGACTTACTGGCCAAGTCCCTATTGCAGAAAGAGCATGTTGAAGTCCTTAGACAAGTCTTTGATCACCTCATAGAACATAATGTTCGATTGAATCCTAAGAAGTGTGTATTTGGTGTAACTTCTGGCAAGATTTTGGGATTCATCATATCCAAGAGAGGCATCGAAGTAGATCCTACAAAGGTAAAGGCTATATTGAAAATGGTTGCCCCTACCAATATTAGGGATCTGAGGAGCCTACAAGGCAAGATAACATCCATCAAAAGATTCATCGCGCAATTATCAGACAAATATCGACCTATGAATCGGTTGCTACACAAGGAGGTCCCCTTTCATTGGGGCGAAGAATATCATCAAGCCTTTGCAGAGATCAAAATTTATCTGGCCACACCGCCAATATTGGATGCACCAAGGCCATACATACCATTTTTACTATATATATCAGCCACTGATTTTGCATTGGGCACCATGTTAGCCCAAAATAATGCACAAGATAAATAGCAAGCCATATATTACATTAGTCACACCTTGGTGAGTTATGAGCTAGGATATACATATGTCAAAAAATTGTGTTTAGCAGTGGTCTTTACAACTTGAAAGTTGCAACACTACATGTTGAGCCATACGACCTACGTCATATCAAAACAAAATCCTTTGTAGTACATGATGAGCAAGACATATCACAATACACGTACCATAAAGTGGATCATGCTATTGATGTAATTTGATCTAGAGTTCATAATCCAAAAGTCCATCAAGGTACAAGTCATAGCAGATCAATTAGCAGAGGTGTCTCTTTAGGCTAACAAACCTCTCACCATAGAATTGCTTGATGATGCAATCTTTGCATTATCAAATCCACCAAAACTCAAAGAACCTAAGAAATAAAGAGACATGTCATTGTTCTTCGATGGTTCAAAGTGTGAACAAAGGGGTGAAGCAGGGATTGTCTTTATCACACCGTAGGGTGCTCCATTGCCCTTATCATTCAAACTAGACTTCCCTTACACAAACAACAACACAAAATATGAAGCATTGATCCTAGGACTCTAAACAGTCGTAGCAATGGGCATAAAAAGATTGAATATCTTTGGTGACTCCTTGCTCATAGTAAACCAGGTCAAAGGAATATTTCAATGCAGGTGCCCACTCCTAAAGAGTTACAAGGAACTTTTTGACACCTACCTAGTCCGATTGGAATGGTATGACATCAAGGCAATCCCTCGTACTTCAAATAGATTTGAAAACACCATGGCCTCTTTGGGATCCTTAATCCCTCAGAATCTGTCTGCTGATTTTACAATCGTTCATGTAAAAGTGCTTTTACACTCAGTAATGCACCATAAAGCTTTTGAAAATCAAGAATCATTCAACATGATCAACATCAAACCAAATTAGGATTGGTCGTTCGTAGCCAGAGATTTCTTGCAAACGTCACATTGGGGGTCTTTGATCTCCCAAGGACCTATGGATTGTTGTGCAACCATACACCATAGAGTTTTTCCTCAATCCATGTTCACCAACTCGGGAATACAATAAAATCAAGCCATCTTTTCTATAGAAGTTGTGGCTTATCAGGATTGGCTTTCCCAAGTGTGATACTTCCTAAAACTTGGAATAGTACCTCAAGGTTTGTCGCATACTAAAAGGTGAACATTCAAATAGAAAGCAACAAGATACATCTTTCTAGGAGAAATCCTCTACATATGAGGATATGATGGAGTATTACTCCGTTTTCTTGATCCCCAGGAAGCATCCTGGGCAATTTTGCAAGCTCACAATGACACATGTGAAGGGTATTTCAGTGGCATGGCCATCGTTAAGCGCATATTAAGAATGGGTTACTATTGGCCCACCATGGAAAAGGACTACTACGAGTATGTCAATAAATGCATTAAGTGCCAGCATCATGCAAATCTAACGCACTTACCATTGCAAGCCTTGTAATCCATCCATGCAGCATGGTCATTCTTGCAGTAGGGACTAGACTTGATTGGGAAAATCTCACCCCCATCCTCAGGCTAACACACATTCATCATAACGGCCACAAAATACTTCACTAAATGGGTGGAAGCGATACCCTTAACATCAACAACTAGACCAAGGATTGCGGATTTTATACTCCATAATATCATAAGTCATTTTGGGGTCCCTTCAAAGATAATATCGGATAATGGGCCATCTTTCAATAACAAAAATATGCATGCTTTAATGGAAAAATATCATATTCAACATCATTTTTCAACGCCTTATTATCCACAAGAAAATGAGCAAGCAGAAGCCTCGAACAAAATAATAGTCTCCATATTGAGGAAGATGATGCAAGACAATCACAAGGATTGGCACATGTAGTTGCCTCTTGCACTATGGGCATACAGGACTAGTATGCGGATGCCCACTAGGGCAACACCGTTTTCACTAGTATATGGCACTGAGGCTAGCATGCCACTAGAGTTTGAAATTCCAACTCTACGCATAGCATTAAAGGACTTCATAGATGATGATGTCGCGTGGTAAGGCCGCCTTGATCATTTGATGCTTCTTGATGAACGTCGAGTCAATGCTTTAGAGCATCTTTGTGTTTACCAAGATCGCCTTACGCGAGCTTACAATAGTAAAGTCCACTTAAGGGAATTCAAGGTTGGAGATCTAGTGCTCAAAGAAAACCAACAGAATTTGAATCTGCCGCCGCATCTGCGAGACAAGTTCACGGTAAACTGGATAGGCCCATACATTATTTCATAGAGAGTTGGGCCTGGAGCATATCGCCTTATATCATTAGATGGTGTTGAGGAGCCTGAACCTCTCAATATCATTCACTTAAAGGCATTCTACACATAAAATACAAAAACATTCAAATATGTCATAAAATACAAAAACATTCAAATATGTCAAAAATACAAAAAATTCAAATAGGTCAAAAACACAAACAAATAATAAAAACATAAAAATTCAAAATACAATCATAGGCTCCAAGGACATTCAAACCGCTTGGTCAATCAAAACACTCCAAGGGTATTCAAACCGTTTGGTCAATCAAAATGCTCCAAGGGTATTCAAACTGTTTGGTCAACTTCAATCAAAACACTCCAAGGGTAATTCATCCCACTTGGTCGAAATCAAAAGCTCCAAGGGTACTTCATGCTACTTGGTCAAAAACCAAAAATCCCTAAAGGTATAATAAGTCCTTTGGTAAAATCAAACAAAAATACAAAAATAACATAAAAATAAAAAATACAAAAACAATTGCATCTCATATCTTGCATCCACATAATTGCATTGCATTTTTACATCCATTACAATTGCATATGTCATGAGAGCCTTAAAAATGATACCAAATTTCGTCGCACAAATCATTCAAATCCATACCTCCATCAACACATGTGTGTAATTGTGTTTTTCAACACAACCATTATTTGTTGCTATACATAATATACTAAGGTTTTTCGGTTAATAAACCACACCTAGTGATCTTATCAACTTTTGTGGAAAACCATCTTGGTTAGTAGAAGGTAAGGTCTAGTCATGATAATTCCTTGGATATTCAAGATCTCGTCACTAATTGAAACACTAAAATCCTAGCTAGTACAAGAAAAATATGAAAGCTACAAAGCGATCTAGGTTACCTTTAGTGAAAAGGATCTTCCCTGCTTATCCCCCTATGCAACTGATTTGAAGGTGCTGAGAATTGGCAAAAGGACAAGCTTTGACCTATCCAAATCCCTTGCTTAAATCAAAATAAGCAAAAAACCCGAAGCAAAGTACATATTCAAAAAACTAAGCATACAGTCCAGATTTCAAAACAATGATCCGATACACAAATCAAAAATTCCAAGAAACCTCGCTCAAATAAAAATCAATCAAAAATAAATAGTGATTTTCATCACTAAATATGAGCAAAATAAACAATGATTGTCATCACTACAAGAATCCTCGCTCAAAGAAAAATCAATAAAAAATAAACAGTGATTTTCATCACTATATATGAGCAAATATCCAAAGCCAAAAGGAAGAAAATAAGGGAATAAAGCTTGAATCCCTGGAATTCTCGACATTGTACAAAATCGAAAGGAGAGATCCTTACGCATGACGATATGTCTACCACAATTGCTTCATGAATTTGTGTAGACCAATGTTTGAATGTGGATGAGCTAGCTTAGGTAACCCAATATTGCCTAGTGGTATAGTCCAACTTAGGATGAGACAAACACTTGAGAATCCTTGATCTTAGCAATGGGCTGAAAGAATCCCGCCTAACATTGGAGGAAATGCTTGAGTTCTATCTCAAAATATACAATCACTTGCACACACAGAGATCATGAATATCCAGGTCCATGGTAAAAGTCTTACTTTTCAAAAGTCTAGAGTGGTCAGTAGATAGTTGTTGATAGGGTAACTAGAGTGTTTGAATCTTCGGAAAGCCCCAAAAATTCTTACATAGCAACAAATTGTATCATCATTCACACCACCACTTTATTTATAAGTTCTATAAATTAGGGGGTATCAACATAGTAGGACATATACTGCATATATATTAGAAATAGTATATAGACGACAACTTTTATATATTTTAATTTACAGAAACTTATCAAGAAAATACATTACACACCATTACATCTCATATATGAATACTTAACCAATTCTTATGATAAGAGTGATTATTTAAATTCATGATTATTTTTTTTACTTTCTGAGGTATCACCCATTAAGATTGTCAATGTCATATGCATTCCTTATGTTTTAAGTGATTAGAGCATACAGGTTTGTTTATACCATCCCATCACATAAGTTAGATGCATACAATTAAAGCAAAATTAAATATGCATTTAACAATAACATCGCATCCACAAACACAAGTCATTAATCGTCCATCATAACATCATAGAGCACATCATAAAACATATAGGCAATATCAATTTGCATACAATCATGAATTCATAATTCATCATCAAAATACATCATGTCATACCATCAGATCATGTAAGCATCTACACATATATCTAAGCATCTACAATATCATCTATCATCTAACATATACATCAAGTCATCATAATTCCATCATCACATCACATCATAAAACAAAATAACAACAAAAACATGAGCAATAAACGATACACATAATGAATCATAATGCAAAGACATCATAAAATTATGTGTTTCAAGTCCATGGATATACAAAAATTCCCATGGTCTATAGTCATATAGGTAATATGACCTCAAAAATAAATCAAAACCAAGTGAACCATCAATCGAATACTAGGCCTATGCCCCCTGTAGTACCACCCCCTATGGACGGATCTCTGGGAGAATTGTGCGAGCTGGATCCAGCTGGTCTCTCAGTACGAGTTCAGGCTCCATGACCAGGCCGAACAGAAGACTACCCTGTGGTATAACTCCTACTAACCTGTGACCCACTTGTGGCTCCTCTCTCTAAGGATGGCTCCTAACCTCCTGATCTTCCTCGATAGAGCATCATTTTGGGCTGCATCCTCAGCAATTTGAGCATCACTCTCATCTAGGAAACCCTGTAGATGATTGATCTCACCCTCAAGAGCTACCCTCGAAGGACCCTCAGGAGTAGGAGGAGCAACAACAACCTACATCCGGGTAGCTCCTCCTAGAGTGACCTACAAAGCTTGTACCTAATCTAATAGCTACGCTATAGTAGTATCTGTTTGAGCTATGTTGGCATCGCACTGCTATACCTGTATCTTGGTCGACTAGATCTCGACCTCCACATCATGTAGTTGTACCCTGAGAGGAGAATATCTTTCCTTAGGCTCCATCTCCTCCTCTGCATCCTTAGGAGGCTCCTACTCCTCAACTGCCACTTTCTCTACCTGTTGGCCCCACATCGCAGTCCTAGCACAAACCCTACGCCCTGATGGATCTACCCCATCTCTACCATCATCCTCTTGATCTAGACTGCCCTCATCATGCCACATTAGGTCACCCCACCATTGCACAAATGCATCTATAACTCCACCAGCCACTCCAAGATCAACAGCTTGGGAATCCTCCTCGTTAGCTAGCTTTGTAACTTGTCGAGGAGGGAGGTCTCTCTCTGCTCCGATGCACCTATACAAAAATGGTACTAATAGCACATCCTATTGCAACATGTACTGATGAAGAACCTGAGAGTAGAAGTGCTCTCAAATGTTAACCTTATGGCCAATGAGCCATCGCTCACGCCGCATCCTAGTAGTAAATCTGGCAGGGTCATCCCAAGTAGGACACTCATGATACAGGCGCCATATGACATCTCTAGCTCAGAGTCTAGTAAAAGTGTCAGTATAATGATTTAGCTCCCCTGCAAAAGTGTGGCTCTTATGCTCCTCGCTCTCTCTAGCCCATCTAGCACCATAGCATTGCATCCGCCTATCCATATTTGTGATCTTAATAGGAAGCACCTTAGGGCGATCTACCCTAAAGTGCTCCCATCCCCATATCTACAAAAGTCAACTATAGACGATGCTGACACTACCCCTCTGATGGATGTGGTACAGCTCATCATAAAACTGAGCCAATAGAGACCTACCCCATGCATAGATGATAGGTGCCTCACTGTCCATCAGGTCCTAAACCATCGCAAGGAGGTTCCAAGGGAACCTCAAGCCTGAACAGTCTAGAATAAGGATATTACTGATAACCATCAACAAAATTATATGCCTCACTATGAAAACATACTCTTGATACTAGTGGATGATAGACACTACCCCAGACTTGGTGTCCTCGAGAGCATCCTTAGAATGCCCTCCAGAATGCCCTCTGAACACCTGAGTAAAGACGGACACCTGATCATTAGTGGCCAAAGAAACAATGGCCACCCCATCAAAAGGGATATGAAATATCCTTTACACATCCTCTGGTGTAATGGTCATCTTGGCGATCAAGAGGTGGAAGGTATTGGTCCGAGGGTCCCAGTGATGGGCCAAAGTAGTAAGGTAAGCCTGGTTCGACATAATGTGAGGTAGTCTGGTAACATACTGGAGCTCGTGAGCCTTAAGCCACCTCCAATCCATGTCATCCAGAAGAGGTAGAAGGTCATTCATGAGCCTCGGGTCTCAAGCCCGAGCAGTAAGGATTTAAACAAAGCAAAAGAAATATGAAACATAACTATAGTGCATCTAAGGCATAAATCCTAATAAAACATTAAAAAAAAAAAAAATCTGACACTCTCCTAAATCTGAGCAAAAATGGGGGGGGGGATAAATACACCTAGGCATGCAACACATGCTAAAGAGTAGTTCAAAAATCTAATAAAAAGCAAAAATTTGTGCAAAATTGGCTAAGGGGATTAGCCGTTGTCGCCTATAGCGGCCAGAATCTGGTCGCTGGAGACAACAGTGGCCAAAGCCCAATGATCAAATTTATGACCGTTGGGGTTCAAACTTAGCCACTCTGAGTGACAACGACCAAATTTTTTCCACTCTAAGTGACAGCGACCAAAAGGTAACATGGCAAACCCGTGAACCCTAGGCCATAAAAGTAAAAAAAAAATGAAAAAGAACAAAAATGGGGACCAACCCACCACTTAAAAACCTAAACTAAGCCTAAATACGAATTATGTTCATTACCAACATATTTAGTGGGGTTCATTTACCATTTACTTAGTGAGTTTCAGTTTTACCTAAGAGCAGAAAAGAGGGTAGGGTTTGAAATAATACCCGAGAAGCTCTGGCTCCTCCAACAGCTGATGCCTCACCCTGTGCAGCCATGTCCTCGATGCAGGTAACTTCAAAAATCGCAACTGTCATTGTCCCACTAGAGCTCTAAAAAGTGAATTGACAACAAATGAAAGTGACATGTCAAAACCCTAAAAATGCATTTTTTATATTATGCCTTGGCCACTGCTGGCGTTAGCATCCCAAACTTTATGGCTACTCAAGGTGACAACAGCCACAAGCAGAGACACAGAGGCCGCTGGACCTGATAGCGGCCTGCTCCACAAATAAAAACAAGAAAAATCCTTCCATGGGGGATAACAAAAACATTAAATAAATGCATTTTGATGAATTGAAGTCATCTTAATGACCAAAATAACAAAAAAATTGCATATAAGCATAATCTCAAGTAGGCCTCATACCCAGTTACTTACTCTATCCACTCGACGATTGCAGTGATTCACACTCCATGCATTTTGATGAGATGAGTAGGCTACCATAAGGTCACTTGGGGTAAAAACATTTCATTTTGGAGTTACGATGTGCCACCCTCCAATCTCGAAGAAGACCAAGATGGTCGGACTGCTCCACAGGTGTGAAAGGATCATCCTAATTCCCCTATGATACCAAAAACATTAAGCCAAAATGATACAATATAAACATAAATAGAATCACTCATCCTAACTCCCTAAGAAGGTTATTGATAGCTGGACCACTCCTCGAGATAGGGATGGATGATTATCATAAACGATTGGAATCACACTTGGATGTGGGATTTCCTATTAAAAGTCATAAATGCTAGAAAGGAACCAGATTGGTCATATTGGTCAAGCGAGTTGTCACTTCCTTCATTGTCATTTCTTCACCAATCCATTGTGTGAGGAAGTAGTTCAAAATTTCAACATAATCATAATAAAATCAACAAAAGATCACTCAATCATAACAAAATCATGTTCGTCCTATGAATCATTGCATACAACAATCACAAATTTCCCTTGTTTGCTGGGAATGTAAGCAAACATGACATATTCAATTGTAGCTCTCCTACCAGTCAAAACTATTGTAGCAACTGAAGCTACCCGATTGAGTTTGAGGAATGAGTGAAATTTAGCATGCCTGAGCCACTGATCTAAGTCCTCTGAACATTGAGGCAATGATTCAAAGGATGTGTGTCATCTTGCATGATTGGGCCATCCAGCATTGATCAGACCATTGATCACCATACACCCTACAAACAGATCAGTCTACGTTTTTGCTTAGCGTTGTGTTTTTACATAGTGCATCACAAAAAGGGGCAACTATAGACACCTAAAATATGTCATGCTTAGGGGAGCTACTCACATAGACACATTCATAAGATCATATGACATAATATTGGACTTTCCAAGCATCAATAGTGGTTCTCACCACTCATTTGGGGCCTTTTCAAGCCATACAAGCCTAGCCGCTCAAGCCAAGAGCGACCAGATCCTAGTCGCTCAAGCCTAGAGCGGTCAGACCTTATCCACTGTAGATGACAGTGGCCAAAACTTAGTTGTTGCAGATGAAAACGGCTAAACCATAGCCTAATCACTGGTGAAAGTGGCAGTCTACATGTAATAAAGGTGAGCAAGAGTAATTTTGCATTCAGTTTCATGACCAGTTCAAATAGGAGACTTGAGTTTGCATTTAGACTTTAGTTAACTGGCCTCCAAACATAGACAAAGGACAATAGCTTCTCATGCTAACAACCATTTTGCATAGGAGACTCAAGTTGGCAGTTATATTTCAATTAACTGGCCTCCAAACATAGAAAAAGACAAAAATCTTCTCATGCTAACTCTCACTACGCATGAGAAATTCATTCCTAGGGCTTGGACATAGACCTAGGGTTTCACACTATAAAAGGTGCAAGCCTAAGAGTACCAAGGATCGATCTTGGAAGAGAGGAGAGACATCTTTTATCTAAGAGATCTTTATCTAGGCAATTTATCAGGACAAGCCATTGAGGAGAGCTTTCGAGACTTGGAGAGTTCCCTTGGAGATCACGTGTACGGTGAAGCCCTAATATATTGAGAGCATAGCAACCATTATTTCAACATCGAATACAAGCTTTGATCCATAGCTTTGGATCAAAGAGGACGAGAGTCACTTTAGCGGCCGTTGTCTTGGACAATGGCCCGTAGGCTTAGCTTAGGGTTCTAGACATTAGATTCATTATTTTAGTATATCATTAGCATAGCATCATTTCTTTTTTTTGGTATAAGGTAGAGGTGGTTATAAGGTCCACAAACCTTTTACAAAGTCAAAATGGGCTGGTTCTAGCATCAAGCCCGTATAATCAAAATACAAAATGGATCTTTCTAAGACTCACATTAAGCCATACTTAGAGTCCACAATCCTATACTTGTCGCTTGACTATTCAGGATAAAACAAAAACCAAACAACACCTAGCACTTACTAACACTAGGTTGTCTGTCTGTACACTTGTCACCTCCCGAGGCCCCAACAAATGGGATGCCTTTTCCGCCTAATTCCATCCGTCGGATTACTCATCATCAGCCCCTCCGATCTCCCCGATGCTCTAACGAGTTTGATCTTAGCTCTTCTCTAGCAACCAACACCAATAGTTCTTGAGGGAAGTTATCCTTCCAAATTTGCATCTCCCCAACAGAAACCGCAATATTTGCCATTAGATCCGCCGCTCTGGTTCCCTTCTCTCGAAGGTGTGTTGGAATCGGGAATTAACCAAATGAGATTTATGAATCTTTGCTTCTAGGATAAGCTCCAATATGGTCCAATTGGGGTCTTTATCCTCCTTAATTGCCTTGATTATATTAAGCGAATCCCCTTCAAAGATAACTTCCTTATAACCCTCAAGTCTGGCAATTCTCATTGCTTGCATGCAGGCTCGGGCTTCTGCAAAATGATTTGTTTGAGTTCCCAAAGGCTCTGCAAAGGCAAGGACCACTTTTCCTTCCTCATTTCTCAAAACTCCTCCTGCTCCTGCAGGCCCCGGATTTCCTTTAGCTGCCCCGTCAAAATTAAACTTAACCCACTTTTGTGTGGGGGTATCCACTTGACACCATCCCGTGGGTTGGTTGTAATGTCTAGGTCCGGAAGTTCCTCTCCCCGGGTTCCGCAAAATCCTCCTTTCCCTTAGAGACATGGTCTCATTTTTGAAGAAGAAAGTTTTCCAGTTTTCTTTCAAAGCTCTGATTATTTTATTGCCACATAACCTGGGATCTTTCTTACGTCCTTTAAATACTCTCTTATTTCTCTCATTCCATATCCCCCATAAAAAATGGGGTAAGCTGAGCTTCCAGAGCCAAGTCAAAAGCTTTGCCCGGAAGGGGGAAGCCCACTGTATGCAGAAGTCAGACATGCTATTTGGACAGACCCAATCTATATGAAATTTGGACAGGATCATTTGGAAGACTGTACAAGAAAAATCACAAGTTAGAAATATATGACTTACAGATTCTATTGCTTTCTCACACAAGATACATCGATTGATGAATTGGAAACCTCTCCTTTGCAGATTATCTGTTGTCAGGATCTTATTTTGAACCGCCAACCAAAAGAAGAAAGCTATTTTTGGGGTTAAATTATTTAACCAAATAACGAAGTCGGAGTCCGACCATTGAATCCCGAGTGGATTAACTTATAGGCGCTTTTCTCGAATAGATCCCACTTGTAGTTTTGCCCCAAATCGCCTTGTCTCTTCCTCCCCAGGGAATGATCGGGAACACCCTTAAAGCATCATTGAGTTTGGTTAGGGCCACCTTCTCTTGCTCGACAGATTATGAACCGTGATTTTCTTCCAAGAAGAAGTTTCCGTGCTACAGACAATAAAATCCCCTACTTTTCCTCCCATTTCCTTCGAAAGTTTATGTTGGAGGACTTGAAGGTCTAAGTTATCTTTGAGAGGGGCCTCTTCCAACCACGGGTCTTTCCAAAAGTCCACTTGTCTTCCATTACCAATTCTCCATCCGATGCCTTTCCCGACTACCTCCCGACATTCGAGCAAACAATTCCAAAAATAGGATCCTCTAGGGAGATTATCGACTTTCAGGAAGTCCCGATTATTTCGATATATTTTGCCTTAAGAAGTTTTACCCATCCCAATTGATCATTATTGATAAATCTCCATACCCGTTTGCCAATCGTAGCTTGATTCAATTCTTTCATTCTCTTTAACCCCAGTGCCCCCCGATCCTTGCTTGCACACACCGATTCCATGCTACCAATGAAATTCTCTTTCTCTCCTCCGAACTCGACCACAAGAAGTTGCGTTGAATTAGCTCCAATGTAGCTTGGACCTTTGCGGGCATTCTAAATAGAGACATGCGATAGAATTGGAATGCTCGAAAAGTAGTTTGAACTAATAAGTATTTTCCTACGGAGTCGAGAAGGCTGCCCTTCCACCCTGCTAACTTTTTGGAGATCCTGTCAATGACTGAGTTCCACAAAGTAGCCTTCATTCTTCCTTCGAACATAGGCATGCCTAGATAAGTTGCTGGTAGAAGCTCCTTTCCACAACCGAAGAGGTTAGCTATTCTTTCCTCCCTCCCACCAGGCGTGTTAAAGAAATAGATGCTACTCTTCTTATAGTTTATGTACTATCCTGCTTTCGTCTCATACTTGGTTAGAATTCTCTTCAACTTCCTAGCCTGAGGCACCGAGGCTTTGGACACAATGATTGTATCATCCACGAACTGTTGGTGAGACACTGGCCCTGCTGTTGAGGCTGGTTTAAAACCTTCCAATTGACCATCTGCCACCGTTGCTGAAATGTTCCTACCCAATGCTTCCGCTAAAATAATAAACAAGTATGGAGACAAAGGATCTCCTTGTCGCAACCCCCTTTCACTCTTAAAGTAACCGGAGGGTGACCCATTCACCATGACAGAAAATCTTGTAGTAGAGATACAACTAAAAATCAACTTAATCCACTGGGGACAGAAACCAAACTTACCCAAAATCTTGGTGAGGAACCGCCATGAGACCCGGTCGTAGGCTTTATTCATATCAAGCTTTAGTAACATACCTGCTTCCTTACTAGTCACCATTGAATGAATAACCTCATGAATTGTGATGATACCATCCAATATTTGTCGCCCTTTCACAAAGCCACCTTGGTTCATATCAATGATGAAAGGAAGGATAACCTTCGACCTATTGGCGATTGTTTTTGTGAGAATCTTCATTCGAGTGTTACATAAACTGATAGGGCGAAAACTGGAAAATTCCATTGCTCCCACTAGTTTAGGGATGAGGACTAAAAAAGTAGCATTAACTCCTTCTGGGATTTCCATGTCCTTTTGAGCCTCAATTATAGCTTCCACTACATCATTGCCTAGGATATCCCAAAACTTCCGGAAGAAAGCTGCAGGGAAGCCATCCGGTCCTGGGGAGTCGTTACCATCCATGTCAAAAACGACCTTCTTGATTTCCTCCTTTGTGAAAGGACTAAGTAAGAATCCATTAAGATTATCGATTCACGAGGGTGGAATGGCTGCCAACAGAGAGTCCTCTTCTTCAATAGTCGGATTTACATCTTCTAGCAACGATTTAAAGTACTCAACCGCTTCCCTCCTTATGTCTTCCATATCTTTGGTGTTAGACCCATCGGCCATCTTGATCTCCTTAATTTTGTTAGTACTCCTGTGGCGAAGAGTAGAGACATGGAAGAACTTTGTATTTCGTCACCCTCCTTTAACCAACGCAGTCTGGATTTCCGCCTCCAAAAGGTTTCTTCAAATCCTAGCATCGTGTGGTATTCGGCTAACTGACTCCCTCTCCCGGTTTCTCGGATCCTCCGTAAGTCGCTCTGACTTCAACTTCTCCTGTAGTTCATTGATCTTGTCTTTTAGTTCTGCCTTTTTAACAAAAATATTGCCAAAGGAATTTTTGTTCCACTCTCTAATGTTAGCCTTCACATTCCTTAGTTTACATGCCACTTGGGCCAGTTTCGAACCATTATACTTTTTGTCCCACCATTGGGCAACCAGATCCTTGAGATCCGATGTTGGAACCACATAAGTTCGAATCGAAAGGGTCCGATGTATCTTTTCTTAGAGTCCTCCCCTGTTTCCCATAGAATTGGGTTGTGATCGGACCCGATTCTTGGGAGTGCCGTTAATGAAGAGTCCCCAAACCTCTCCGGGCATTCTTGAGAAAGAAGAAACCTATCTAATCTTATCTCGAATTTGGTTTTCCTTCAATCTTTTGTTAGACCATGTATAGGAGAATCTACGCGAGTCCACATCCATCAGCTCATGTTGCTCAACAAAATCTCTAAACTCGTAGATATCGGCAGTTATTCTTTGAGAGCCCCCCAATTTATCTAGAGGATTAAGGTAGCAATTGAAATCCCCCGCCACAATCCAAGGGTAGTTGGGGACCGTCTCCCTCAATTCAGCTAGTCGACTCCAAAGAACCCTTCTCGGTCCCTCGTCTAACTGGAGCATATACATTCGTTAAGATCCACTCTTTCTGCGTGGTTTTATCCACACATAAGAGACAAATAAACCAACTAGACATTCGAATCACTCTACTATCAATCACATTTTTGTTCCACATAACCAAGTAACCCTCCTGCTTGTTCCAGGTGGCCTCTTGGCCTACTACTTCAACTTCTCGCCAAGTCCTATTCTTAAAAGGAATAACTCTACTCTCCTCCATTTTAGTTTCTTGCAGTAAAATCATATCCGGTTTGTGTTCTTGTCTAAGAGCATACAAAGCTCTTATTTTTGCAAGATTACTCCCACGAATATTCCATGAAAGAATCTTCATTTATGGGCTTTGGATCCTCGAGCCTTCGCCCCAAAGAGCAATACTTCTTGAGTGCCATCAGCCACTCCTCGCTCTCGCTTCTTTCTCGCCTTAAGGCAGCATTGCTAGGTTTCCCTCTTCCTACCGAACCATATCCCCATACATCCGCTCTAGGTTGAAGTTCCTTAGGATTCACTTGGCTTCTAGTAACCATCTTGGGTAGGTCGGTCTTGGTATTTGGGGTAACAATCGGCTTTCCAGAGTTAACTGGTCTTTTTGACGAGTGGAGATGATTCCGTGCTCTTAGCTTCTTGATTAGTAGATTCTTTTTTCCCTCGCTTTGGGGTTACACCGATCTTGGTGGTTCACCTCTTCCTCCCGAGTATCCTTGCCTCGTATTATTAGTTTCCTGCTCCTTCCTTCGATTTTTCTCCTCTAAATCCTTCTCTTGAGTCTCCTCTACCTCAGATTCCACTTCTTGGCTGTCCATCTGATCTCCCTTCAAATGATTTAATGCATCAAAACTGTTCTCCACTGGGATGTTGATCTCCTTGGAATTTCTTCCCATAAATTCCTCTGCAGTACATGGGACCACTTCCACCGAGCCTCCATAGGCCTCCCGTATCACCCAATCAAACTTACTTTCCCCAGGGCGTTGATCTATGGGGTTCTTTCCTTTGTTATTTGGCTCTGAGGCTTGCTGTATCATCTTAGGAGCAGGTTGAGCTTGAGGGTTCCCATCAAAGGGACCAACTCCCCTGTGAGAGGGTTTTGGGGCATAGGAATTTTTGGGAGGAGGGTTAAAACGTTGCCTCTTGCTTACAATAGGGCGAACAGGGTCTCTGATATTCGGATTTTGAGCTCCATGTCCTTGAGGCCCAAGGTTGGGTAGGAATGGAGATCTGCGGGGGAGGGATATTATTCTGGGTTTGAGGATCAGTATTTTGGAGTGGGGGCTGGTTCTTGGAAATGCAATGGATACCCTGGTGCCCTACCTTCCCACAAACACTACACTTAAAAGACATATTTTCATATTCAAATACCTGAGTATGAAGGCCAAACATAGACGACAAAATAATGGATTTAGGGAGCTCTTTACTCGGGTCCGCCAACACACACATGCGAGCGGACAGGAGTCTTGTTTTGCTCAAGGTTGCGGGATCAATAGCTATTAGTTCTCCAATCTCCGTAGCTATCCCGACCAATATTTGTTCGTTCCGAGAAGCGAGAGGTAATCCCGGCATCTTAACCCAAATAGGAGCCAAATCCAAGACCTGAGTCCGGGGGTTGAAATCGGGGGACCAACGCTTCAGATACAAGCCCCTTTTCCCAAAAAACCAAGGACCTCCTTGGAGAGTCCTTTCCATGTCCTGTTCACATTGAAATGTCACCAAAAGAAAACTCTTGGGTAAAGCCTTAATCATCATACCGGCCCTTGGCTGCCATTTTTGGATGGCCCATCTCCTTATGACTTCCATGTCCGACCTTACCCCCATAAATTTAGCCACCAAAGATGTTCCGCCCTCCATAGCCACATGTCGAGCTAAGGTATCTGGGACGTGCAACCTACCATTGACAGATTTTAGATTAAAACAAGAGTCGGATAATTTTTGCTTACCGCGAAGAGCATTAAGATATGAAGGTCTCCAGTTGCCGGGTTTCTCTTTGTCTCCTTCTTGGTTCTTCCTTTGATCCCGACGCATAGAGTCCTGGTCCCCCTCGGAGAAATCTTCAACCGCATCCGCCCAACGCCCTTGGACCGGTTCCAAAAGAACTTCCTTGTCCACATCCTCCGCCTCGGGGGCTCGCTATCTCGCCGAGCCCCCCACCTGCCGCGTCTGCTGATCTGCCCTCTGAAGTCCCACACCTAGGGTTTGATGCCCCTAGACCTCTCGCTCCTCCTCCTTGCTGCTCCATCCGTCACAACTTGTTTCCATAGCATCATTTCATTCATTCATATTCATAGCATTAGTCTTATTTGTACTTGCTTTCATTTGTTATATTCATTGCTAACAACCTCATCCGGGGAGGTATTCTCGGAAATTTAAGCATGTGTTGTTGTTTCATTGCTTACAGGGCCATAGATTCATCGAAAGAAATTTTCAACATACAAGAGCAAAAGGGATCCCTCTAGGAAATAGGCCTGGATAAGGAGGTATCTGTAAGCCCTCATATATTTTTGTGTGCAAAACCGGAAGCTTTTTGAAAGCGCACCACCTCTTTGGGAAAGGGGTACTCTTTGCCTATTTGTAACCTTATTGTGTCGAAATGGGTATCCCTAAGAGGGACTAACATGTAACCAAGTTTTAATACGAATAAAGAGATCCATATTTGTTATTTTTGTGTTATATACTTTTCATTTTCTTCCATTTCATTTTGGGTTTTTTAAATACATTGCAAGTAACATAAAAGAAGCGGTGCGTGCGTCCCGAGATAAGATTATGTTCTTCAATTGGTATCAGAGCAGGTTCCTTCAAAAAATTTCTAATAGCTTGAAGGAAGATCCTACAAGAACACACATGGGCAAGAAAGGCAAAAGAAGAACCATGAGACCTAAGAAAAAAGAAACACACACAACTATAGAAGATACTATGGTGGAAGAAGGATTTGATCCCTTTCTTAGCAATATTGTTATTAAGAAAAGGGAAGAGGAAAACTTTGTGAGATGTGTTGAATGTGGTAAACTTGATCACATGGCACTTTATTGTCCACAAAATGGGTATGACAGTAGTGTAGAGAAAAAATAATTTGATTTTACTCTCAACAAAATTGTTTCTCTAGGAGGAGAAGTGGAAACAGACTCAAGAGATGAACCAAGCAGTGGAGAAGAGACTAAATGGATAAAGTTTTGTACCAGATGTGGTAAGATAGGTCACCATGCAGCTTATTTTCCACAATATGGTGAAGAATATTTTGTTTATGGTCAACTCGGTCATGATGCAGGTTATTGCAATGGGTTTAGCAATAATGAATATGAAGTGGAAGTCAAGGAAAACAAACACAATAAAAATATGTATGAAGAAGCAACTCTAGTTTCGACAATAGAAGGAAATGCTCCTATTGAAGATCAAAGAAAAGAATAAAATTTAGAAATAGAAAAGGAGGAAGTCACTCTTAAGGAACTTGTTAAGTTGAAAAATGAGAACCTAGAATTAAAGGCTCAAATACAACAAGATGAGAAATGTAAGACAAAGCTTCTATAAGATCTCTCTGACTTGAAAGATAAGATTGAAAAGGCAATGAGAGCTAAAAAAGGTATGGTTAAACAATCAAAGGTAAAAGAGCTAGAATGTGAAAGACTTATTGTTGGTCTCGAAGAATTAAAAAGGGAGAACTTAGGATTAAGGGTTCAATCTCAAGAAGATGAGAAAGCAAAAGCAAAGTTTCTACAAGAGTTCACTGACTTCAAAATTATGGTTGAAGAGGCAAGGAAAATGGAAGAAGGTATGGCTGAAAAATTAAAGATAAAAGATCTAGAGTGTGAAAAATTAGAACATGAGATAGTTTCACTAAATATGGAAGTGAAAGACTCTAAGGACAAGCTACACAAGTTTGAGAAAAATTCAAAGACCTTGGACAGAATTATCAATGCACAAATATCATCAGTTATCAAAACAAGACTTAGTTTTGAAGAAGAACAAGGGAAACAAGAACAAGAAAAAGGAGAGACAAGCTCAAGTACCAAAGAAGAAGAAGCTTCAAAAGAAGAGAGTGTAAGAGAGTGTGAGACTTTCGAGGATGAGTTGGATAACAGAAACTTCAACAAGGAAAGGAACAATGCACAAATAAGGAATAGATGGAACTGGAAGCAGCACAGGGTAGAAGAGACTAAGAGACCAATGAGGTCAAGGCAAGGTAGTTTCAATGGAAAATACTTCTCATATCATAGGTTTGGACGTAAAGCTACACAGTGCAGGACACATTGAAAACAAGAATATGGAAGTTTCAAAAATAGGTAACATTTTCAAGGGTATTGTTACTCTTGTAATTAGTTTGGTCACAAGGCAGTGAATTGCAAGGTTCATGACAGGAATAGATATGGCTTCACCAGGAAAAATCCCAAGACAATTTGCACCTCCAAGGAATAACAACATTAAGTGTTATAAGTGCAATAATGATGGACATACAACAAAGCGGTGTAGAGCAAAAATTCCAAAGATAAGCAGGAACAAGAATAGTCATAGGAATCAAAAGGATCAGATGAAGAGGAAAGTGGACAAAGGTAAATATTAGTGCATGTTGAGAGTAGAAATACTTCCACCCTAGAATTAAGCACCTCAAGAGGAGGTGGGGGAAGGGCTAAGCTAAGAGTTTCATTCTTGGCCCCGAGCCCCAAAGGTGACCCTTTACCATTGATGACAAAGGGGGAGAGATTTGAGTTAGGGGGATAGCATTCAATCAGAGGGAGTAGAATAGAAAAATGTAAAGGAAATGATGAAAGGAAAATGGGTTGCCATCAATTAAAAAGGGGGAGATTGTTGGAAATATGAGCAATATTTGTTGTCATTGATGTCAAGAGTTAGTTTCAGTGAGCAGGACAAAAGGAAGGATGTCAAGAGTCAGTAGTGCAAGAAAAATATTGCTTCTAGACCTAAGGAAAATAATATTATAATGTCCCTAATTATAATATTCAAGGTGGTCAAATGAGGTCTAAAGAGCAACAGGAAGGCCCAAGAAAAATAATATTATAATATTTTATTATAATATTAAAGTTCTAAGGTTAAGAACTAAATATTAAATTAATTATAATAATTTCATTTTAAATTAATTTATAATTTGATTTGATTAACTCTAAGAGTTATTAAATTAATTATAAGTTAATTATAATTTAATTATAAGCTAGTTTATAATTTAATTTAATAAACCCTAAAGGATAGGGCTATAAGGGCATAAAATATTAAATAATTTAAATTAAAAAGTCGAATTGAAAAATTCGTCGACATTTTGAGCACATGACATATTGCATATAAGAAGGGGTAAGTTTCATTTAAATCCACCATCCATGTGATCCATCAAATGCTATAGACACTCGTGCGCAAAGGGGAGAGAAAGAATCGCATGTGTTTTGAAAGGTTTAAGGAAACATAGCAAAGGACAAATAAGTGGGGAGCCCATTTTACGTTGCAATGTGTTGGGTCGCATGGTTGGCAACCGACGGCTACGCTAAGACATTGTAGGCGCAAGGTCAGTGGTTCGAGTCTCATGGTCTTCATTTTGCAAGCGAAGAGGTTTTTGATTGCACTGTCGAGGAAGGATCAAAGGGAAGGCGTGTGTATTTCCCTTTGCGTGGAGACATATAGCCCACTTTGTGGGCACACGCTGTGCAAAGGCGCTTGGGACAGGAGGTTTGCATGTTCGAAACCCATCGAGGCCTTTTTGGTAGTTGGACAAGGTATGCGCTCACATTGCTAAGGTTTAATTATCGCATCTAAAATTGCAAAGGTGGAAATTAATTTTTTAATTTCTTAAAGTTTTGTTGATTGGAAATTGCATATTTAAAAGGGATTAAAGAGTTATACAAGGGAGATAAAAGGGTATGCAAAATTTTATTGTTGTGTTTGATTTTTGAGTGGTTAAAGTTAATAAAAGGAGAAATAATGTGTGCCAAGGGTGTTAGATATTTTGTTTAAATAAAGTTATATTATAAATATTGTTTTGAAAGGAGAGATAAGGCATAATTGATTTTTGATATTTTGACTTGGTGAAATATTTTTGAAAAGAAATATTAAGGACAATTTTTTGTTATCTAACCCTTGAGATTGGCAAAGAGAGTAATTGTGATTGAGACAAGTTTTGAGGTCAAACTTCATCAAACAAAATGTATGGGCATATCTTCCCTATGAGTGGAATATTTTTGGATGTTGTGAATGCTAAGTCGGAGTGAAAATGATTGTTTAATAAGCATTGTTGAATTCGGTTTTCTGGAATGAAAGTTGATACTAGAAACCTTGTTTGATAAGCATTGTTGAGTTTGGTTTTCTAGAATGAAAGTTGATACTAGAAACCTTTTTTGATAAGCATTGTTGGAAATATTAAAGTAAGCTTTCATATGCTCGAACTAGGGTTTATGAAAGATCATGAGTATCATTTCTATGTGAATTTGAGAACTATCTTGAACTAGGGTTTGTGAAATATCATGAGTATCATTGTTATGTAAGATTTTTTGATAAGCATTATTAAAAATAATTGAGTGAGTATTCATATGCTTGGACTAGGGTTTGTAAGCAAGGAGTGTTTCATTGAGAGATTGATTGAGTGGAGTTTATTGAGCCTAGTCAAGTGGAAGTGTTGAAGTGATAGTTCAAGTTCTGTGAAAAAAATTGTTCTATATTCTGAATTGATTTGAGAAAGAGATTGAAAGTGATTAAGCATTGTTGTGAGTGTGAAGCATATTGAGTCTCTAACAATTCTCTATATGTTTATGTGATATTGAATAAGATTCTATGTGAATCTTGTTTGTGTGATTGAAGAATTTTTTTGTGATAAGATTGAGTTGAGTTAAGTAAGCTTTTGTGGAAGCTTACAATACAGATTTGAGGTAAGTCTTAATGAATACTTGTTGAGAAGATTGGACAAGTTCTAGAGAGGACTTGTGGACAAATTAGTATGAGTTTTTGTGGAAGCTTACAATGTAGATTTGAGACAAGTATTTGAGAAGACTTGAGAGTAGAGTTGATTGATTGATTTTTTCAAACCTTGGGTTAAGGTTTGGGGTAGATATAGCAGATTTGATTTGTGATTGAGTCAATATTTGTGTTAAGGCTTGAGGATAGATTTGTGCTAGATCGAAGGACTATGTTTAGTTCAGATTTGAGGATAGAGATTGAGCATATTTGTACTATATTGAAGGATTGTGTTTACTGCAGATTAGAGACAGAGATTGAGCAAATTTGTGCTAGACCGAAGGACTGTGTTTAGTGCAAATCAAAGATAGATATTGAGTAGATTTGTGCTAGACCGAAGGACTGTGTTTAGTACAGATCATAGATAGATATTGAGCAAATTTGTGCTATATCAAAGGACTATGTTTAGTGCAAATCAGAGATAAATCTAAGAGCAATATTTGGAGGTGATAGAGTATAGAGGATAACAATCTCTAGTGGATAGAGGTCCATTAGCCAAGGTAGTGAATACAAGTCTTCTAAGTGAGTGCAGGAGTCTTCAGTGGATAGATATCCATAATCCAATGTAGTGAAGGCAACAGTTCTTCTAGAAGATCACCAGCCAGATCAAAGGAGAAGGAGTTCTCCTATGGATAGAGATCTGTGAACTTGTTTAGGGGATTTGTGTCTCCTTTTTACAAAGGTCCATAAACATTGTAATAGGAAAAGGATTCCCAAGAGATTTGTTGAGCAAATTTTAGTGAAATATTTTCTTCGTGGAGTAGCCCACATTGGGTGAACCACGTTAAATTGGTGTCTCTATTGTGTGTGATGATTTATGCATTGCTTTGGTTACTGATGTTGACATTTCCATTGATAATATTGTATATTACTGTTTGGAAAAGAAAATTAAAAAATGATCTTATACTATTCACCCCCATCTCAGTATAAGCTTGTGTTCTTCACTCTGCAAACCTCTCAAAATACCTTGTCCTTATACCAAGTTATTGGAAATAACTCCTAAATTTTTGGCAAAAGTAAAAATTGGAGTACCATCCTCCAACCTACCTATCCCTCCTATACTAGATCTGCCAAGATTTTCTCTAAATGCTCCATCTGTATTGAATTTTCTAGTATTCTTAAAATTGGAGTACCATCCTCCAACCTACTATCCCTCTTATACTAGCTCTACCAGGATTTCCTCTAGATGCTCTATCTGTGTTGACTTTTCTAGTATTCTTTAGGGGAGGTTGCTCAACTTTTTCACCCTTGTCTACTATATTTTAAAATAAAAAATTATAATAGAGGTAAGCTTCTACATTTTTTAATTAATAATGATATTTTTTAGATTATTATAATTTTATTAATAATTAATAGTAAATAAATTTATATAGTTAAATGTTTATATAGATCAAAATTTTATTTTTTATAATATATTTAAGATAATTAAATATCAGTTTATTAATTAATTATATTCTATTAAATAATGTCTGAGGGGGACAGCATGAACGATTCTCGGGCTTTGACTCTTCTTCGAGAGGTCCAAGGTTCAAATTGTGGCATGGGCGAGTGTGTGAGGGGGTGGGTGTGTGGTGGTTGTGTTAAATTCCCTATTGATAAGCATAACTCTTGGCTTTATGAGGGGTCATGATTGGGGGGAGCCTGCTCAACCTTTTTGCATTGATCTTAGGGGTTTCTCACACTAACCAAATCAAAGAATATATATATATATATATATATATATTATTAAATAATAATTTTTATTATATATTTTAATAATTATTTGAGATTTTAGTTTATAATGAGATGAGGTTTAGTTTTTTTAAATGTTAAAAAACCTTGAAATTTATATTTTATTATTTTACAACAATTTTTTCTGGTTTATATTGTAGTAAGAATGTAATTGTAGTTGGAATAAACTATACATGCACATTAAGCTTCTATTTCTGTAAGGACTAGAACCTAGAGGTTATTCATAGAAGACAATTTTTAGTAATCATGAGATTAAATTTTTCCAACAAAACTATTTTAAGAACTTGTAATGTGCAATTACCCTTAACTATTCAAATGCTACTTTGTTCTATTATATCTAAGACCATGCATTATATTATTATTTACCATTGAGATATTATCTTAATACTTGAAGTTATTCAACATATTATATTAGCTAGGATTCTTTGTAGTTTTTGTGTAGATCTTGATATGTTGCTTCACTATTTGAACTTATTTGGCACAATAGTATAGATTTGAACATTAGTTAAACTGAGTTAGTGTATTGATGTTGAATCATAAGATGATGATAGTTAAAAAAAATTAAGCTTATGAATGTGGACATTGTTAGGAAAGAAGATTCATGAATATTTTATTTAACAAGGATTATTATATGGATCGTGTCAACCATTATTTAGAGAGGAAGTTGTTTTTCTTTCGTGTTGTGATTTGAAGTAGTTGAAGGAAGGCCACTATGAGGGGAAGAAAAATTAGTCATGTGTGTTAAACCCTATGCTTGTATTGTGTAAATCCAATGAGAAATTTGTGTCATGTTTGATGTTGTATTATCAATTTCTTAGCCTAAGTTGGTGTCTTTATAATATCAATTGTATTGCAATATTGATCATAGTCATTCTTAGTCACTTTAGTAAAATTTATTTTAAAAAGGTAATGAATATAAAATAGAAAAAATATATTTAAAATGTGAGAAAGGAGGATACACGTGGTATGGAAAAGGAAGAGGTGACAATTAAGTGATATAGTGGGGATATGGAAGAAATGGGGAGGAAAAAGGTAGTAAAAAAATAAAGGGACAAGGGAATTTGCTTGTAAAGGGGTGTTATGGTTGATGCATAAGAGGGTGATATAAGGAAAGGATTGCAACTTGGGAGAGTGGCTATGAAGGAAAATTGGAGAGAATGCCATAAATGGGGATATTAGAAAGAAGGAAGTAGAGATTGGTTGCACGATTGCATAGGGAAGAGGCAACAAGTATAGAACCAAGTATCTCTTTTATTTGCATGTGTAACAAGGAATACAATAAAAACTTGATAGAAGATGCAAATAAACTTATTTCATTGTAAATGTGTACAAGTAGTTCTTTCTTCTTCTTTTTGGTTATGAACATTAATTTAAGTTTTTAGTGCATGTTTTTTTATTAAGGATAGAGAAAGGATTTTGAAAGGGACCCCAAACCTTTTACATCAAATATTGTAAATTTTACAAGAGAAGTCCAAAATTGGAATATAAATGATCCACCCAAATAGACCATGCCCTTTACAAAAACTACCCTAGGCTAAAAACAACCAAAGAAATGAGGTTTTTTAAAATACAATACAAGGTCCACCATCTAGCAAGAAATAACAGGAAGAAAAAGAACAGAAAAATAAGGAGAACAAAAAATAACAGGAAGCTCAATCCAGCATGCCTCCCTTCTCCAAAGACTCCATCTCCTCGTTGGAACTCAGTTCAACCATATTTTCATTTAAATCTATCAGATGGGTTGCCACTTCCTCCACCAAGATCATCATTCTATTGATCCTTTGTATTGATTTGTTGAGTTCCTTTTTAAATGGTATGGTTGCTTTTTAGACCTGACATAAAGAGAGAATCTGAAGGGTAAATCTCAATCCTTTTCTTCATAGATGTCTCACCTAGTTTACACTAAGAACCCATCCTCATCTTTCCTTAAGAGGATTGAGGATCTTCTTGAGAGGTAGACACTCTCTCTTGAACCACAGGGTTCAACTCCCTGGAATCTGAATCATGATAAAAAATAATATGGAGGGAAGGTTTGAATTTCTTACCCATCCCTTGAGTTCTCTTCATACACTTTAAAATTCTAGACTTAGATTCGATCTTGACCTTATCTAGGAAGGGAGGACTCAGGAAAGGATTTCTTACTACAAGGTCTGTAGCTAGAGAGTAGTTTGAAGAGTCATCATTCTTTTTCTCCCCCTCATCCTCAAATATATGGGGTTCTCATTAGTTACTTTCTCCGTTGTAGCTCTAGTTATTTCCACCAAATTTGAAGGACTATCGTAGTCCAATCCAAAGCTTGACACTCTATAATAGCTACATTTCTCCACCACATGAGTGAAAGATATCTTTATGAGCCCCTAGTGCAATGGAGTGGAGGAATTCCCTTATTGGATATCACCAACCTATTTTTCCATAGATTAGAGCAGGAAGGCAAGGATGTTTAGCTTCTTTCCTTGACACAAATTATTGAGGAAAGCCACGTGAAAACTTCATACAACATTGAATCTCTCATCTAGGGTGAAATACCTCATTGTCAATATTACCACTGTATCCCATGGTTTGGGGAGGGACTCCCTTAGGATTATATTTTTTATCTTCTCATTCCTTGTGTTCTTCCCCAAGAATTTCTTCAATTCTTTTATCAGAGAGTTTTTTCCCCGATTAATGCATCCCCCTCAATAGCTAAAGAAGTGGCCTTCATAATTAACATTGTGTTGACTATAAATTCTATGCCCTTCACCTTGAACTTTCCTCTCGACCATGAGTGGCTAATATGCATTGTTAACAACTCATCATACCCATTGAAATTTCTAAGGCAACACAATAGATCCCCTTTCTCCAAAATATCAAATACATCTATTTTGAGTGTCAAATTTATCAGTTTTAACTTAAGTGCATCTCCACCCATGTCTACATCTGAAAACAACATAACTCCTCTAAATATCTCTTTGTGCTTCTCCTCCAAAAATTTATGATTATCTAGATGACATACGTCATTATAATGATTTGTTCTAAAGCATAAGGCATTTGAAGTCTTGCCCAAAACCCACTAGGGATGGGCACAACTATTTGCATGTATAAAATTTTCTTTCTCCATGCAACAATGGGCTCAAGTCATTGATCACTCATGGGGAATGTACCATTCAGAATCATGGTCAAATCATAGACTAAGTCCTTCTGCTTGAGCCATGTGGCTTATCTTTCTCCTATTGCAATTCATTCATGGTAATAGACAATGTTTCCTCTTGTTACTGTAGTTTGGCCTTAAGATCTAGTAACTCTGAATCTTGTTGTTGCATTGTATCTTGTATTGTTTGTAGTTCTATATTGAGGCCCTTAATTTTCTCATCCTTTTGCTCCAACTCTTTTTGATAGGGGGTTTCATCAATTATACCTTTTAATATTTTGATTTCATTCTTAATGGCATCTTAATCTATTTTATCTCTAGCAAGTCTGACTTTCAGAGTTTCAATCTTCTTAGAAGCTTCCAAGTTTTTGCTTGTTTTCTTAGACTATACAAATAAAGTATTTGCATTTGTATGAATAGCCTGGAGAGTTTTTTCTCTAGATATCTTGAAGATATCTTTATTTTTTTCTTCTATTTGTCAGTCCTCCAATCTCATTTGAGAAGTTGACTTCTTAACCTTTGGATGAGTAGTCACCTTTATCATTTTTCCTTTAATTGGGTCCAATGTGTCATAACCCATGGTGATTACCTCTTCCTTCTTATCTTGCAGTTGCTCTTGTTGCTTTTATTTTTCTCTCCACTTATGTTGATTTTCTTGTGTAGTTTGAATGGTGGAAAATACCTTTGAGGGTGGTTCTTCAGTAGTTATGGGAAGTAAGGGGTAGCAAGAAATACAAGTAATGTAGTAATAGGGTAAGAAATTAATTCTTTTGTAGGAGATACGCTTTCCTGTAATCCTTGACACATTTGGCTTGTGATTGGCGAAGTGAATAATTCTTGTGAAATGAAATATTCAACTAGTGGAGTGAATGAGAGGGATGGAAAAAATGGGTGGTGAAGGATGTTATTCTGATAGAAACTCTTCAATACAAGGGATTATTTATGATGATTGAATGGTTTGATGGGGTGGTGAGGCTAGAATTTCTATTGAAGAGGAACTTCAAGGATATGGTGAGGAGGGTTTAGGGAACATACCTTGCTCTTGTGCTTCCTACTATGGCTCCTCCATTTGGATGATTTTGACCTCTTTTGCTTTAAGCTCCCTTTCTCTTGCGTGCTCACCCTCAACTAGTTTAACTATTGCTTCACATATTTAAGCCTCCAACTGTAACTCCTATTTTTTTTTTGTGGTTGCCTCTATTTGTTGTTGCACTCATTGTCTTTTGGATGCAACCTTTTTTGTATATGATCTTCCAATATTTAGATGATCGTTTCATTTCTTGCTTGATTTGGAACTTTGCTCAAAGGATTCGGGTTGTGCCTTCAATGATGTTTCAATTGCTTTAGAAGTAGTTGACCTCCTGGTGTAGACAAAAGGTGGCACCTCCTTGGTGCCTATAACATATCATTTTGACAACTATTGAGACTAGGGCAATAATTCTTATTTGACTTCAACATCATCAATGGCAGGGTAAAATTATGGATAGCCCTAGGGTTCTATCTTTTATTCCTTTTCTTCTTTAGATTTTGGCTCTCTTAGAGATTTTGGAAAAATTTATGTGGCGTACTTCTTTTTCTAGCTAATATATTCATTATCGAACCTTGTGATAAATTGTTTATCAAGTTTATTGTTGGGGACAACACTATTTTTTATTAAACCACATTCACACCATGATACCAACAATTCTTCAATTTGATGCTCTTCTCATCCCTTATCCTTCTTAATGGTTTTAATGATATTTGAGATTTTTAGTTGATCCTCATTTCTTTTTGGATCATAAACCCGCATGAACCTGTAACACCTTCTCCATGGCAACCTTTCTTACATTGTCATATAGTTGAATGGTGCCACTTAGTCCACTAGATTTTTAAAAATTTTAATATTTGGGTGTGGCACATGTTTAAATGAAGGTACCTTGAAATTTACCTTTGACAACTTCTCCTTAAAGATATCGTCTGGGTCATATTGCTACATATGTGGCACCATTGGTAATTATAATGTTGCCATTTTAGTTTCCAGGTCAAGATATTGCTCTAACTCTCTCTTAGACAAAGTGATGCATTTAAATTTCATACGAAGAAAAAAACTATAGTTTTCTTAATACTTGAGCCAAAAATTTGCTCTATTAAATATATTTATCTACAATATTTCGGTCCAAAGATCCGGTTGGTGACATAGTATGGGAGCAATAATTGATATTTCAAAAAATTGTATAACCTGATACTAGTGCCCTACTCCAAAAAAATAATCTCCTAGTTCTCGCCTATTTTCTCTTAAGACATCTTTAGCTTTAGGCGTGATGCAGGGGCACTTTATGCAAATTACTATCAAAGTAGGTCCCAAAAATTACCTATTGAAATCCAAATATGAGGAACTCCCCTTAGAACTAGGGTCCAATCTACTACAGGATACACTAAACCCTTCTCATTCTTCATCTAGACCTTGATGTCATGTTTAGTAGGGGTCATGTATACGAGCCAGGCCAAATATGATGGGTATGTGAATAATACGAAATGCTCACTCTTCATGGCCTTTAGTTGTTCATGTATACTTTTGGCCAAAAATTCAACCCACTCTAGTGTAACAGAGGAGAAAGTTAGCATTAATGCATTTGCTATGCCTATATGATATTGGTATATGATAGAATTCATCCTTAAACCCAATATTTTTTTCTAGCATTGATAAAATTGGTTTTGCATGTAATTCAAATTTACCTAGCCTTTTGTTCTTGGTCATGTAAATTATTGGCAGTTTCCCTACCATTTCAATGAGCCAAGTCTGAACTATTTTCTTTTCTAAGTACAACATGTATTTCTCCAAATAAATTTTCTTTGGTTTAACTCTAAGTACATCCTTGGTTGTAAATGCTTTAACCACATACTCCATACTGATGGTAAATAATGACTCCAAAGCTAAATTACAGATTGTAGTTGTGTTGGGATCGTAATATTTCACCATTGTTGTTAGAGTATAGTACATCATTTGGATCATGTAAATGTACCACCTTTGGTACATATCTAGAGTAGGAGTTTACTTCAGAGTAAATTTAGTTAGTTACTTCAAGTATTATAATAAATTCACAAGTTTCAATGTGCAAGTTGTAAATGTGCATGTAGTCCACATATACATGATTCCTAGGTAGAGTAAATGCCAAGCAATCTATATTTCTATATAAAGGCCTCATAGGTGTAAAGGTAGAATATATAGAGAGGGAGAGTCATATAGTAAGTATATAGTGTGTAGTATATATAGTGTAGTGCAATGTAGTTCTTTCATATACTTTCATAGAGTGTTCATGTCCTCCATTATATAGCATTGTACTATTTTTGTCATTCTCATTAATGGTATATTTTTGAGTTATTTGTAGAAGTTCATTTATTTATTTTCATACATATTATTGTGCCATTAGTTTTATAGTTATCTTAGATTAGTTATATTTCATATTGTGGTTGTACTGCCTCACATCAAAAGCTAATAGTGGTATTAGAGTACATGGTAGATCAGATAAGAAATAAGGATAGCCACAAGTGAGTTTGAGAAAAATCTATAAATATCATTTACAAAATTTCTAAGATTACATTTGGCTAGAGTCTTTCCATAGGGTTGTGAGAAAACTCGTGAAGACTAGGACTCGGTGTGGATTCCACTAGATTGATAAATCAACTAGTGAAGACTCATCATCTCTAGATTTTATAGTTTCCACAATTTTAATTTCTAACATCTTATTGCAGGAAAAGGAGATTAAAAAATGGTTGGGAAGCTTCCTACAAGAGATCTAGGAATAATATATTCTTAGAATCATTCCAACACTTGCAGCGATAAGTAGAAGAGTAAAGATTTCAGAGACCTAAGAAAAATTCTCAGTACTAGAGATTACAAACCTGCAAGAGTGCAAAAGAATAAAAATCTATAGAAGTCTTATTGTTGATTCAAGAGACTCTAGAGAAGAGTCAAGAAGAATATTAGAGGTTGGTGATATCCATTAAATACTGTAAACAATAGATTGAAGAAATCAACCAAAAGAAGATTAAGAGACCCATAGAAGGTCCAATTATAAAACTTCCAGTTTTGAAATATTGGAGGTTGGTGATCTCCATTAAAGCCTACAAATTGTAGAAGTAAAGAAGGACTAGCAAAGATCCTATTCTAGATTCTAGTAGCAGCAGTTTTCAAAGATCCAAGAAGATCTCATTACCAACACTTCCTTAGTAGAAGGTTGAAGCAAAGATCTCATTTGGAAGCCTAGAGAAGCTACAAGATAGAAGACCTTGGAAAGGTCTCAAGGAGAAACAATGAGAAGGCTTGGAGAGCCTTATTTTCAAAATTTGAAGAAGGCCATTAAAGGAGTTCCTATGAGAACTCATTGGAAAAATCTACTAGCTAGGAGGAGTTACTGATGGAGCAAAATTTGGGACAATTGTTGCCATATGACAACAAGTGCAAAAGGAGAATAATTTTGCAAAGAGTGCCAAATCCTAAAGGATAATTCTAAAGACCTCAAGACATTCAAATTCTTGAGAAGAAGACCAATATCAAAGTCAAAATTCAATAAAAATAAAGGAGCTAGACATTACTACTAAACCAAAAACGTTTTTAAGATTGCCTTTGGAGGCTAGAAGGCTCATTTGAGGACAAGGGTTTGTTGAATCTACAACAAAATACTAAAAGGGTCCTTTAAGAAAAACTCAGCTACAATTTGGAGAAGCTCCCTACCAAATTTATGAGTTTCAAGGATAATATTACTAGCTAAAAAACTTTAGGAGTTTCAAAATTCTTCCTAAAGGCTAACAGGAGTCACCTACTATAGATTAAAGGGTAGCAAGATAGAGAAGTTACGAAGCTACAAATTGGTGAGTTAAGGAGTTGTTTAATATAGCCAAGAATAGTTGCACATTCATCCAGTAAAAAGGTAGCAATAAGGTGAATTGAATCGTCTTGAAATCCTTCATCTACATATTAGTGAGGTAAGCAACTTAGGTGCAAATAGGTTCATTAGTTGAACTATATTTGGGTTATTATTTAATTCAATTAAAGCACCTTATTAGAATTCAGAAGTTGCAAAGAGAAGGTTGCATTTTATATTTTTCAAGGAGTGTAGAAGGAATTTACTTTCAAGGTTATTACATGCACATTAAATAGGAGTTAGATATATTTTGATAGAAAGAAAAATATCATATACCTATCGTCTATCTAAGAATCAAGAAGACTACATCCTACAACAATGATTGTAGTGCATATTGCATATTACTTTTAAGGGTTCTTTATAATTACTCTTAAGAGAGTTGCAAAAATTATTAGTGCATTTGAGAGTTCTTTAAGAGTTTCTATTAGTAAATTAAAGGAGAAATAAGGTGAGTCTACTATTGCACTATTCTATATTGTCTAACTTATTTAATCTTAAATATTATTATGTGCATTGGTTGATTGAGTTAAGGTAAACTAAAGTGCACAAAGCTCAAATTATCAAAGTGTTTAGAGATACTAATCAGTGCACAAAATCTGTAATCTATTGTGGCCTAGAGAAGCCACCAAATAGATTCATATTTCTCAAAGGAGTGGATAGTAAAACCACCATTAAAATAATTGAAAGAAGCTACAAATTGAGACTTGGAGAGTCTCATATTTAAGGTGCACTAAGGGTTTCATTAAAGGTGAAATCTAGTGCAAAAATAACTCTTTCAAAAGCATATTATTTGCATGATTATTAGCTTGGATTTATTGTTACTAAACTATCCAAGTGGAGGAGTTAGTGTTGTCTGATCATAAATACAACAATACATTGCTCTCAAGGAATAGAGCAAGTAGCGGTCATATCCAATACGCAAGGGAAAAGCTTCAATTTCATATACATTTCTCCTCAATCTATACAACGAGGATAGATCTAGCTACACAACAAGAAGCCATAATATCAAATGAGAAAATAGCATCAAAAGGAGACAAGGAGCTCACTAAAATTTGATGCAAAATAAATTTTCTTATTCATTCTACAATGGTGCACCATATTCCTCATAAGGAGGACAAAATATTATGTGTCTACTATTGGTGAAGCAACTAAGGTAGAAGGAGAACTAATCCAGGGTTCAAAAGCATTGGTTTCAAGTTTCTAGAAACACCATTACAATATCCAAATCAAGCATCTACAAATGATGTCAACCTGCAACCACATTGGAAGCCTTGCAACCATTACATTTCTATTGAAAAGCAAGGTAGAATAGCAGTGAGAAAATTTGCATAGAAGCAAAGTGAAGGCCACGTAATATTACCTCAATCTAGCATCAAATTTCCAACTAGGATGGGATCCATCGAAGAATCCAAGAATAGCACTTTGCAATTGTAGACACCTAAAACATGCCATGGTCAGGGAGACTACTTACATGGGTACACTCATAGGTCATGTGACTAAACCTTGGGACCTTCCAAGTGTCAAAAGTGGTTTTTACCACTCATTTGGGGCATTTTCAGCCCATCCAAGCCTGGCCACTGTAGACCAGAGCGGCCAAAATCCAGCCATTGTAGCTCAGAGCGGCCAAACCTTAGCCACTGCAGATGACAATGGCTAAGATTTTAATGCATTTTTCCACCCATCCAGCCTAATATTGGGTGGAAGTGGCAGTCTGCATGCAATAAGGATGAGCGGGGATAACTTTGCATTCCTCCTCACAGCCAGTCTACATGGAAGACTCAAAGTCCAGATTTAGACTTCAGTTAAACATAGAAAAACAAAGAGCTTCTCATGCTAACACCTAGTACGCATGAGGGATTCAGTCCTAGGGTTGAACATTGACCTAGGGCTTCAAAAAACTTTATAAGGAATAAACCTAAAAGCACTAGGGGACCTTCTTTGATCAATTAGGGACCTTCTTTGATCAATTAGGGGACCTTCTTAGACCTTCTTTCATCAATATTTCAATCAGAGAGGGAGAGCATCATACATCAGAACTTTGAACAGGTTGGATCATTGAGGAGAGCTTCTAGAGACTTGGAGAGCTTCCCTTGGAGATCGATTCTTGTAGCGGAGCCCTATCCGATTGGAGGGCAAATCTGAACACATAAGGTAATCATTTTAACATTAGTAGTGGACTTGAGCCCATAGCCTTTGGATCAAGAGAGAGATTTCACCTTAGCGACCGTTGTCCTGGATAGTGGCCCGAACCTAGTCTAGGGTTTTAGGTGTTAGTTTCTTTTATTCTACTTTATCTCTCATTTCAGTAGCATAAGCTTTATTTTAGTTATTTTCTTGCATAGTACTAGTTTCATTGCATTTATTGAGATTATTCATTGCTAACAGCCTCATCCGGGGAGGCAATCTCGGACATCTAAGCGTGTGTTGTTGTTTCATTGATTTTAGGGCTACAGGTTCAATCGAGCAAATCCACAACATACGAGTACGAGAGGATCCCTCTAGCAATCAGACCTAGAGAAGGAGGCATCTGTAAGCCCTCATACATTTTTATGTGCATCACTGGGAAGCCTTATAAAGCATGCCCCCCTGTGCGAGGGGATATTTCATACACCTGCTGCCCTCTTTTGTGTGTAAAATCATGTATCAAATGAAGGGTATCCCTTAGAGGGATTCATATGTAACCTAATCTAGAGAATATCAATAATAAAAGCATTCATTCATTTACTTCTTTGCATTCTAGTTATATCTACTTTGTGCCTTTCATTTATTGCATGTTTAATATTAAAGGATTCAATCGAATCGCAAGTAGAGTAGTTGGTGGATGATGCACCGCTTCCCCGAGGTCACTACAGATGGCGATCATGGTGGGACTCCTACCTATTTCTTTAGCTTATTTGCATTTTCTACCTCTTTACTGACTTAGGTTTTGTATGCAGGATCAACCACTCTAGTCAATAGTGGCCAGAGCTGGAGTGCAACAGAGGTCAAAACACTGACTCTCTGAGCTGGATTAAAGGTTGGTACAACTTTTCTGACACTTTATAGCTCTCTGTCTATTTCTATTCCATTAAAATCAGTGATAATTAAGAAATATTTCAATTTGGAAAACTGAAAGAATGAAAGAGAAAGAACTTGTATCTTGCACATCCTAGGTTTCTTTTTAGATTTTCCACTAGGCATTGCTAGGAACAATGACTTCTATCTATAAATTTCACCCTAGAATCCAATGTGCTAGACACTGTGTGATTGGTTTGCTTGCTTTGAGGCCTTTCTAAAGGCCATACTTGCACCTAATAGAGTGCATTCATTAATCTCATAGTAGCTATGCACCTTTCTAAAATTGAAACACATTTTGCATTAGGCATATAGGGAAAGTTCATTGCTGCTATATGATGCATTCTTATTCATGCAAAACTTAAAATGAACCACACACACGCACATTTATTTTAAACATTGGGGAGTTGGATTTCATCACCAACCCTCAATTCAGTCCGGTGATATTGGCATTCATCTCCTTCCATCGGTTTTCCCCCTAGAGCTTCATAGAAATGGATTGAGGAACTTACTTATAGTGACACTAAGGTACTTGTGTTCAAACTATCTCCCACTATTGGAACAATCATTGGTTCAGAGTGGAAGAGCTAGGCGAACCCCCCACTGGGATTTAAGCGGTGTACCCTAGTCTCTTTTGAGAAATCATGTTTGGCATGAGTGTTCTTGATTATCACTATGGATGAGTCTCCTCATTCTAAATCCAAAGCAACAACAAGAAACAAGAAACAACCAAACATCAAAAATACATCAAATAGTTTAGGGCACACTTAAATTTGTAATCAAGATAAACATTTGCTTGATATTGTTTGATCATATTTAAGTGCAACACAAAAGCTAAATTCCAAAAACAATGGTCAAAACAAGAAGTAGACATCCTCAGTCTGACATCGAGGGAGAATCCGAAACAACACATACCCTTAGGCGAAGTCGTAGTAACATTGAAAGACCTACTCGAAAGACCATGAGATGCAGTTCTATGAGTCTAAGGGGTGATAACTCAACCCTTGGGGGATCTCCTCGAGAAACCCCAAATAGGGAACCAAATCAGGGAACTACATCACATCAACACAAAGAGGCCTCATGACCATCATCATCAAGGAGACATGAGGAAACCTCAAGGGCTTCCTCTAAACACATAGAAACTTCTCAGAGACATGAGGAAGCTTCAAGGGCTTCCTCCTCACATAGACATAAAGAGGGTTCTAGACCCCGTTCTTCACATAGGGATGATGAGGTTTCCCCATATCCATCCTCATGGAGGGTAGAGAGGGCCACAAAACCTTCATCACCAAAAGGGCACACAAGAGTCCCAACATCCCAACATTCACATGAGACACTTAGAATAGATCAGCCCACTGAGGGGTAGGAAACTAGAAATACCTCCAGTCATAGACATCAAATAGAAGATATCCTTCACACAAGAGGAAGGATTCCAATAGACTATGACCTTATTGGAGTAAATGGCACCCCATGGGATCAGCCATGGAAAATAAGATAGTTGGATGAGTTGGATCGGTTGCATCCGAGGCCACCTCCCAGAATGGTAGCCATAGAGAATTCTGCATCTGGAAGTTCATGAACCATGACTTCTAAGCCCACTTCTCAAACTGGGGGTGCCTCAAGGTGACCCCATAGTAAACATATAGATTCTGATCATAGAGACACTCAATAATATACTGAACAAGTCACATTAGCTAGCAAGAGCAAAGAGATAATAGAAACCTCTTCAAGAAATCTACGAATCAAAACCACTAGGATAGGGTCAGATAAGCATGAGTCCTCTATGACCACGCAAGTTAACCATGTGTGATGGTTAGAAAATACCTTGCACAAAGAGCGAGAGCTTGTAGAAGCTCTTGAACATGATAAATAGAGAGAACGGTTGTTGCACCAACATGAGCAATATTTGAGAGAGCAATCTGAGTAGCTAGCTCAAAGCAACCAACAAGCAAATAGAAATGATCATCAAAGAGATCAATGCACTGACTCACCAAGAGAGGAGCACACTAGACAAGAAGGAAACCCACAACAAAATCACCCTCCAAATCATGAGCAAAATCCAACTGGTGGGGAAATGGTAAACTTAATAGAGCAGGATCAGGCATATCTTGAATCCCCTCGTAGGAGGGAAGAAAATGGAGCAAATCAAATGGATAGAGTGTTACCTCCATCGCCACCATAGGGGGGTCTACAAGAGGAGGAACTCCTCACCTCAAAGGCCTTCCAAGAACTTGCTAAAAATATGAAGTCCTTTGAAAAACAAGAGATAGCTGGTAGCCAACCAACATTGAGCAAGATACACAATCAACCATTATGTCTATCCATCCCTAGCCCCGCATACCCTAAGCATTTTGAGATGCCTAGGTTGGAAAAGTTTAAGGGTGAAGAGGATGCACAAGAGCATGTTACTAATTTCATCAATGCATATTTTCATCTTGAATACAATGATGCTCTCATGCTCAGGACATTCATTATGACATTTGTGGGCATCGCCACCCAATGGTTCAACCAGCTGCCCAAGCATAGCATATCCAATTTTGAACAACTAGTGAATGCTTTCTTGAAGCATTTCTCTTTTGGTGCTAAGAGGAAAGTGAACCTTTCAGACCTGGCCAATCTGAAACATTATGATGATGAGCCAGTAATGGATTATGGGAATAGATGGAGGAGAGTCATGGCAAAATTATCATTCTCCATCCCCATAGAAGAGATCATCTGGATGTTCACCAAGAGTTGTTCCAAACACATTTCCCTCTTGCTACAACTCCAATAGTACCCCTCATTTGAAGAAGCTTTGGCATAGGCCAAACTCATTGAGGATATAAAAGTAGATGAGGGAACTATCAAACTCCGAACCAAGAAGGAGTGGAACAAAAATGACAAAAATGGCAAATACAAGCAGAAGCAGGCAAACCCTGCTCTAGTTAATCAAGTGGTATTGGCTACGCCTAAGGATGGGGCTATGCACCAACCCCATAATTATCAAGCACAACCCCCACTAGCCAACTATGATCAAAAGAACAATCAAGGGTAAAACAAAGAGCACAAACCCCCTCACTATTTCACACCATTGATAGAATCAATGCAATCAATCTTCAACCAATTGAGTGAGGTAGGAAATATCAGGTTCCCTGATATACCTCTTATAGATCCCAACCATCCTAAGCCAAAAGGATATAGGGAAGATCAATTTTACCCTTATCATAGGATACCGGGGTATAATATTGAGGTTTGCATTGGTTTCAAGCACCAAGTGCAAAACATGATTGAGGTAGGAGAACTTAAAGTGGACAACCCACTGGCCCTTGACAACAGAGATATGGGCATCTACAAAAACCTACTACCAAACCATGAGGTCCCTAGAGGGCAAGGTGCACAAGTCAATCAGGTCCGAATTGATACGCCTACCCATGGGTGTGTTGGGATGGTTGAAATTGTCAATATAGCAACCAGGACTAGACGGTATGGTCAACCACAACCTCCTGTAGCTCCCATTAATGTCCTAACTGCACCTAGGTAGAGGTAGGGGTAAGACAACCTTCCAGGTCCACCAACCCGACCTATGGTAACCATTCGGAGTAGACTCGAGCAAAATTTACAAATGACTCTGGCTAAGCTATCAATCTATGAGCTCATACAATAGTCCCCAAAGCACAGGGAGACCTTGATGGAGATTTTAAGGTCAATTGAGCTCCAACCACAAGATCCAAATGCATTCACCCATTTTGTGGGACAAGTACAAGAATGCCAGGAGCCTATAATTTGATTCTATGATCATGAAATTAAGATAGTATCTACTGCCTTACCAGACCCTCCATTGCACATCATGGCATCAGTTAATGATTTACCATTTAAGTGGGTCTTGATCGATACAGGTTCATCAATCAACATCATCACAACAACAACAATAGAACATCTTAAGATCCCCAAGTCCAATATCATTCCGGGAGCCTATACATTAAGGGCTTTCAATGATGCTTTATGCAATACTATGGGAATGATAGTCCTACCTATCAAGGTGGGGCATAAGACCATCCCCGTGATGTGTCATGTCTTGGAAGGAGCCATGCAATACAACATCCTCCTAGGGAGACCTTGGATAAGGGACATGAGATGTGTTCCTTCGATCTTACACCAATGTGTCAAGTATGTGCATGATAACAAAGTCTACATGGTGTTGGCCGATGAAGAGCCATTCAAGTATGTTCATCAGGTGGATTTTCTAGGAGAATTTGTAATTCCTTCTACCCACTTGTCTGTAGGACCTTCATCTCCAACTACCCAACTGGATAACAAAGACAAAGGGGTACAAAAGGACCCATCTGCATCAACACCTCATCTTGCACACAAAGTAACTAATGCTTCTAATAGACCATCAACGTCTAAACCAAAAGATAATCAAAAGCTAAAGGTACCCATGGTTGAGAAAAGAGAGCCCAAGGAAGTGCTAATCATAGACATTAAGAAGATTCCAACTCCCATGGAGGAGGAAGATCTCCAAGATCAAGCTGAGGAGATACTAGAACCCACTTCGCCAGTGTCATCTGTAGGATCATCCACATCACATGCGATAATACACTTGGCAAGTATAGGGATAGGAGAGTATCTTGTGTAGAACATAACATTTACACCCATCATAGAGTCTGCACAAGACATGGGACATCCAAAATATCTAAGACCACCAGTGGGAATAGTGGTTCCACTTGGAATCCCTCCCAACTAGACAAATTTCATCTATGTTGGCTTGGACTGCACCCATAAATCTATGGATATAGAAGAGGATAATGATGAGTTATTCATCGTAAATGTTCATTACCTCTCTAATCTTGAGTTTTCTCTAACCTATTTTGAGCATTGCCATTGGCATGGTTATGGTCTTGGTATATATGAGCAGGGGTATAGATGACCATTCGAGCCATAATACCAGCTCCCATATGATATATTTGGGTTAGGCTATCACATCAGAGGTCGAGATGACTCTCTAGTAGTAGCATTAGATAGATTAACCTTGGGGTTAGGAGAAGACATCAATTTTATTCCCTATCACCCACCAAGTGCAAGATATCCAAGCAATAGACAAGTGGCTATGGCAAGCATACCACCTCCCGAGACTTATCATCCAAGCTCCATAATTGATGCCACCCCAATAGGTTACAACTCATGGGATGATGAGCAAGAAGAAAATGGATATGTGGCAAGTGATGATGAAGCACAAGTGGGCTTGGCCTATCATGGGCCTCACTATTTACAAAGCTTTTCCTGGTCCATCCACAACGAGAGTGGATTCATATCGGATGAAAGTGGCTATGAGTCAGAGGACTCAATAGAGAGAGCCTACCTAGAAATAAGGCAATGGCCCCATGACTTGGGGCAACATACTAATGCAAATGGCATCTTCATAAGTGATGAATAATATGAGGATGAGATAGATATGGCCTACTTAGGACCAAGAGATGTGCCCCTTACCTTGGGGCCGCATACCAATGCTAATGGTTTTTGGATAAGTGATGATGATTTTGATGATGAGACTGAGATGGCTTATCTCGGACCTCACCACTTGTGGCAAGTCGACATGTTGGTAGAAAGAGAAGTGGTACTTCATGCCATAGACCCTGGCTTACAGTTTTTGGGGAGACTAGTTGACTTGAATGTCATTCATCGCATGGTCAATCCCCCTCTACCTACGTTCAGGGAACTCTTAGAGCCCAATGATCCTATTATCCGACCAGCTCATGGGCCGGATCTAGAGATTCCTTTTCCTCTAGAGCCTCATCATGAGTATAGGAAGGAAACCTCTGAGACAAGATTTCAACCATGTGGTTCTAGAGATTTCATTCCATCCATCAACATGATCTCCATTGATTTGACCACTCCACTTCATAACCTAGTAGATCCCACTAAACCTTTGTGTCTCGACATGCAGGCTATTGATTGGGATCATGTTGATTCACCCATAGAGCCTGAAGATCTCTTCTCTAATGAAGAGATGTTACAACCATTCCATTTTGCATCAGGTTGTGCATATGATGTGTTCCATGTTGGTCTGGATCCTAAGTCAGTAGGACCTATAAATCCCATCGATGACATTCACTTGATACCCATGCCTCACCAATTGGAGGATGGGTCACATATGGCTATAGAAGCGACTTTCAAGGTGGACATCAGTGATGATCCTACTCAACCAAAGAAAGTCAAGTTCGGAGAAAGTCTGTCTCCAGAGGAACAAGCCATCATAATTCCTCTCCTTAAAGAGAGGCCAAATCTATTTTCTTGGACTTACAAAGACATGCCAGGTATTGATCCAAAGTTAGTTGTTCACAACCTTTCATTGGATCCCCTAAAGAAGCCAGTCAAGCAAAAATTGAGGAAGATGCATCCAACCATCACTTTGATGGTGAAGAACGAGTTACAAAAACTATTGGATGTGATCTTCATAGTTCCCATCGACTATCCTGAATGGGTCTCGAACATGGTACCCATAGGAAAACCAGATGGAAGAGTCTACATTTGCATAGATTTTAGGGACTTAAATAGGGCAACTCCGAAGGATTCATTCTCATTGCCAAACATAGATGCTCTTGTTGATGCCACTGTAGGTCATGAGATGCTCTCCCTAATGGATGGGTTTTCTGGATACAATCAAATCTGAATAAAACCCGAAGACCAACATAAGATTACTTTCATTACTCCATGGGGAACTTTCTGTTACAAAGTGATGCCATTCGGCCTAAAGAATGTTGGTGCCACATACCAACGGGCCATGACATACATATTTCATGACTACATGCACACAATATTGGAAGACTACATGGATGACTTGCTGGCCAAATATTTGATATGACAAGAGCACGTTGAGATCCTTACGAAAGTCTTTGATCACCTCATAGAGCACAATGTCAGATTGAATCCTAAGAAGTGCATGTTTGGCATGACTTCTGGTAAGCTCTTAGGTTTCATTGTTTCCATGAGAGGCATTGAAGTCGATCCTACAAAAGTAGAAGCTATAATGGAGATGGCCACCCCTACCAACATTAGGGAATTAAGAAGCCTACAAGGCAAGGTAGCATCCATCAAATGGTTCATCACGCAATTATCAGACAAGTGTCGACCCATGAATCGGTTGCTATGCAAGGATGTCCCATTTCATTGGGATGAAGAGTGCCAACAAGCCTTTGCAGAGATCAAAACATACCTGGAAACATCACCAGTGCTGGCTCCACCAAGGCCAGACATACCATTTTTGCTATACATATCGGCTACTAATTTTTCTTTGGGCACCATGTTAGCCCAAAAGAATGTACAAGACAAAGAGCAAGTCATATATTACATAAGTCACACCTTGGTAAGCTATGAGCTAGGATATGCGTATGTAGAAAAGTTATGCTTAGCAGTGGTCTTTGCAACCAAAAATTTGTGACACTACATGTTGAGCCATACGACTTACGTTATATCAAAACAGAATCCTTTGTAGTATATGATGAACAAGACATATCACAATACACGTACTGCAAAGTGGATCATGCTATTGATAGAATTTGATCTAGAATTCATAAGCCAAAATTCCATCAAGGGACAAGTCATAGCAGATCAATTAGTAGAGGCACCTCTTCAGGATAGCAAGCCTCTCACTATAGAATTTCTTGATGATGCAGTCTTCGCATTATCAGATCCACCAAAACTCGAAGAACCTGAGAAACAAAGAGAAATGGCATTATTCTTTGATGGTTCAAAGTGCGAGCAAGGGGGTGGAGCAGGGATAGTCTTTATCACACCGTAGGGTGCTCCATTGCCCTTATCATTCAAGCTAGACTTCCCTTGCACAAACAATAACATAGAGTATGAAGCCTTGATCTTGGGACTCCAAACAGCCATTGCAATGGGCATTAAAAGATTGAATATCTTTGGTGACTCCTTGCTCATAGTAAATCAAGTCAAAGGATTGTTCCAATGTAGGTGCCCACTCCTGAAAGCTTACAAGGAGCTTGTTGACACTTACCTAGCTTGACTAGAATGGTATGACATCGAGGCAATCCCTCGTACATCAAATAGATTTGTAGACACCATGGCATATTTGGGATCCTTAATCCCTTAGAATCCATCTACTGATTTCACAACCATTCATGTGAAAGTGCTCATATTTTCTATGATACAACATGAGGTTATTGACAACCTAGAGTCAGTCAACATGATCCAAACCGAGCCAAATCAGGATTGGTCCTTCAAAGTCAGAGCTTTCTTGCAAAAAGCCCCTTGGGAATATTTGATCTCTCAAGGTCCTATGAAATGTGGAACAACCATTCATCACAGGATTATTTCCCAATCAGTGTTCACAAATGCTGGATCACAAGGAGAGCATGTCATTTTATCCATAGAAGTAGTGGCTTATCAGGATTGGCTTTCCCAATTATGGGATTTCCTGAAGCTTGGAATAGTACCACAAGGCCTATCGCATGCTGAAAGATGAACATTTAAACAAAATGTGACTAGATACATTTTTCTAGGAGAGATCCTTTATAGATGAGGTTATGATGGAATGCTCCTTCATTGTCTTGAGCCCCAGGAAGCATCTTGGGAAATTTTGCAAGCTCATGATGGTACATGTGGTGGTCACTTCAGTGGCATGGCCATCGTTAAGCGTATTTTGAGAATGGGTTACTATTGGCCCACTATGGAAAAATAATGTTGTGAGTATGTCAGGAAATGCATCAAGTGTCAGCATCATGCAAACCTCACTCACTTGCCATCACAAGCCTTGCAACCCATCCAGGCAGCATGGCCCTTTTCGCAGTGGGGATTAGACTTGATTGGGAAGATATCTCCCCCATATTCAGGCCAACACACATTCATCATAATGGCCACTGAGTATTTCACCAAATGGGTCGAAGTGATCCCCTTAACATCGACAACTGGACCAAGGATTACGGAGTTTATACTCCATAATATCATAAGTCATTTTGGGGTCCCTTCAAAGATTATATCGGATAATGGACCATATTTCAAGAACAAAAATGTGCGTGCTTTAATGGACAAATACCACATCCAACATAATTTTTCAACACCCTATTATCCACAAGAAAATGGGCAAGCAGAAGCCTCAAACAAAACAATCATCTCCATCTTGAGGAAAATAGTGAGAGATAATCATAGGGACTGGCATTTGTAGTTACCTCTAGCATTATGGGCATATAGGACTAGTGTGTGGACGCCCACTAGGGCAACACCATTTTCACTTGTATATGGCACTGAGGCCATCATGCCCCTAGAACTGGAAATCCCAACCTTGCATGTAGCATTAAAGGACTTCATAGATGATGATGTCGCACGACAAGGCCACCTGGATCAGTTAATGCTTCTTGATGAATGATGGGTCAATGCCTTGGAGCATCTCCACATTTATCAGAATCACCTTGCACGAGCATACAATAGTAAAGTCCATTTGAGAGAATTCAAAGTTGGGGATCTTGTGCTCAAAGAAAATCAGTAGAACTCAAATCTACCACCGCATTTGCGAGATAAATTTATGGTAAATTGGATAGGCCCCTACATGGTTTTAGAGAAGGTTGGCCCTGGAGCATATCACCTCACATATTTGGATGGTGTTGAAGAGCCTGAACCTCTCAATATCATTCATCTAAAGGCATTTCATACATAAAAATAAAAAACATTCAAATATGTCATAAAAATAAAAAACATTCAAATATGTCATAAAAATCAAAAACATTCAAATATGTCATAAAATTAAAAAACATTCAAATATGTCATAAAATAAAAACATTCAAATATGTCATAAAAAAAAAAAAAAATTCAAATATGTCATAAAATCAAAAACATTCAAATATGTCATAAAATCAAAAACATTCAAATATTTCATAAAAATCAAAATAAAAAATGCTCCAAGGGTATCCAAACCGCTTGGTCAAAAATCAAAAAAAGCTCCAAAGGTATCTTAAAGCCCTTTGGTCAAATAAATCAAATCAAAAATGCTCCAAGGGTACCCAATCCGCTTGGTCAAAATCAATCAAAAATCTCCAAAGGCATCTTAAAGCCCTTTGGTCAAATAAAATCACAAAAATGCTCCAAGGGTACCCAATCCGCTTGGTCAAAATCAATCAAAAAGCTCCAAAGGCATCTTAAAGCCCTTTGGTCAAGTCAAATCAAATCACAAAAATGCTCCAAGGGTACCCAATCCGCTTGGTCAAAATCAAACAAAAAGCTCCAAAGGCATCTTAAAGCCCTTTGGTCAAATCAAAACACAAAAAAATTCAAAATAATCAAAAGCACAAAAACAATGCAAAAAGCAAAAATACAAAAACATTTGCATCTTACATCCACATCCACATAATTGCATATCCATACATATCCATTGCATTCGCATATGTTATGATCACATTTTTTACAAATGATGCCACAATTTGTATCTCAATCACAATACACAAGTTCATCCTCATCCATGCATCCATGTGTGTAATTGTGTTTTTCAACACAACCAATTAATGTTGCTATACGAAATATACAAAGGTTTCCTATTATTTCAACCATGTCTAGTGGTCTTATCAACTTTTGTAGAAAGCCACCTTGATTAGTAGAGAGCAAGGTCTAGTTGTAATAATACCTTGGATATTCAGGATCCCATCACTAATTGAAACACTAAAATCCTAGTTGGTACAAGGGAAAGATGAAAACAACAAAGTGGTCTAGGTTACCTTAAGCAAAAAGGATCTTCCTTGCTTATCCCCCTGTGCAACCGGTTTAAAGGTGTTGAGAATTGGCAAAAGGACAAGTTCCACCCTACCCAAAAATGAGTGATTATCATCACTACATAAATCCCTTGCTTTCATTAAAACAAGCAAAAATCCCGAAACAAAGCACAAATTCAAAATCTCAGATTCTAAAGTCATAATTCAAAATCCAAAATCAAACAATAGTCAAATCAAAACAAAGCAAGGAAAGTGTCATCACTTACATAAATCCCTTGCTCAAGAAAAAAAATAAAGTCAAAATAAACAAGTGATTTTCATCACTAAGTATGAGCAAGTATCCCAAAAGAAATGAAGAAAAAAAGGGAATAGAACTTGAATCCCTGGAATTCTCAACATTGCACAAAACTGGAAGGAGAAATCCTTACGCATGACGATATGTCTATCACAAAAGCTTCTGGAATTTGTATAGACCAATGTTTGAATGTGGATGAGCTAGCTTAGGTAACCCAATACTGCCTAGTGGTATAGTCCAACTAAGTCCAACATAAGGATGAGATAAAACACTTGAGAATCCCTGATCTTAGCAATGGGCTGAAAGAATCCCGCCTGACATCGGAGGAAATGCTTGAGTTCTATCTAAAAATATATTCATTTGCACACATAGAGAGAATGAATATCCAGGTACAGAGTGAAAGCCTTGCTTTTCAAAAGTCTTGTATGGCCAGTACATAGTTGTTGATAGGGTAACTAGAGTGTTTGAAGTCTCAAGAAAAACCCACAAATAAATTTCCAACATAGCAACAAATCACATCATCAATCACATCATCAACTTTCTTTATAAGCTTCTATAAATTAGGGGGTATTAATAAAATAATATTAAACTAGATACCGGATATATGTCAGAAATGATATCTAGATGACCACTAACTATTTTACATCTCTTAAATTACAGAAGCTTATCCAGAAAATACATACATTCCACACCATTACATTGCACATATGGAAGATTTAAATAATTAATTCTTATGAGTAGAATGATTATTAAATATTCATGGTTGTTATACTTTCTGTGGTATCACCCGTTAAATTGTCAAACTCATAGCATATGCATCCATTATGTTTTAAGTGATTAAAACATACAAGTTCATTCACATTAGATTACATACTGCATTCACCATAACATAGCATTAGTTAGATGCATACGATTAAATCAAAATCAAACATGTATCTAACAAAAACATTTCATCCATAAATACATAGTTCATAAATCATCCATTTACATCAAAGATCACATCATTGCATTCATCCATACATAGAATCATAAATCCATCATCAAATCAACTCAAGATACATCACATCATGTCACAATAATCAAATCATGAAAGCATCTACATAAACACATACATAAGCATCCATCTCAAATCCATATCATCATAAATATCATCTATCATCTAACACATATATATCACCTCATCATAATTCCATCATAACATCACATAAATAAAACAAAAACATAAGCAATAAATGGCACACATAATGAAACATAAATGCAAAGTCTCATATAAATATGCCTGTCTCAAAATATGTCTCAAAATGTGTATCTCAAAGTGCATGAATATACAAAATCACCCATAGGCTACAAGTCATATAGGTCAAGCAGACCTCAAAAAATAGAGTCCAAGTGCATCATCAATCAAACATAGGGCCTGCACCCCCAGCATCACCTCCCCCTATGGTCGTGTCACATGTGGAGTGATGTGACCCTGCTGGTCTCTCTGTGTGAGTCTGAGTCCTCTGACTAGGATGGATGGAAGACTGCCTAGAGGTGGATCGCCTGTTGACCTATGAACCACCTACACCTGGTGCCTCCTTAGGGATAACCCCATGCCTCCTAAGCTACATCTGGAGAGAGGCTATATGGGAGATATGCCCCTAGATCTTCTCCTCATACTCATATAGTAATGACTATAGGTATAGAACCTCTCCCCCTATGTCTGCCCTAGGATCTGCCTTGGTATCACTCTATGGTGTAGGAGGAGGAACAACAAATTACATCCTAGCAGCACCACCCTCGATAGTAGCCTACAAATCTTAGATCTATAGCATGAGCTACTCTATGGTGGCATCTCATTGTGCTATGGTAGCATCTCATTGTTGTACCTGGATCTTGGTCGACTGGAGCTCAACCTTGACCTCATGCAACTATGCTCTCAAAGGAGAATCTCTCTCCTCGAGCTCTAACTCCTCCTCATCCTCCTCAGGAGCCTCCTGCTCCTCCGCTACCACCTACTCTATTGGTTGGCCCCATACCTCGATCCTAGCTCAGACTCTGCACCCTACTGGATCTGCACCATCACCTCCACCATCATCCTCGTGACCCAAGCTGCCATCACCATGCCACATACGATCCCCCCACCACTAAAAAAATTCCTCTATAACTCCCCCAACAACTCTTGGGGCAACTTTTGGGGCATCCTCCTCATCTGAAAGCTCTATGATCCATAGAGGAGGGAGGTCTCCCTCTGCTATGAGGCACCTGTATACAAATGGAACAAGAGGCACATCCTACTGCAGCCCGTACTGACGAAGAACTCGGGAGTAGAAGAAATGCTCTCGGATGCCAACCTTACGACCGATGAGCCACTGCTCACACTGCATCCTAGCTATGAAACTAGTAGGATCATCCCAAGCTGGGAAATAATAATATGGATGCCACATAATATCTTCGGCCTTCAGGTGAAGAACACAAGCTTATACTAAGAGGGGGGGTGAACAGTATAAGACCTCTTTTCACTTTTTCCTTTATACTTCAAAATAGTAAAGCAATATACCCAAAGCAATATCAAAGCAATGCACAAAATCATCCACAAAGTGACACCAATTTTAACGTGGTTCACCCAAAAATCTTGGGCTACGTCCACAAAACTTTTCTCTAAAAGTTATCTCAAAGTTCTTTGGGAAACCTTCCCAATTACAATGTTTATGAGCCTTGTCTCAAAGGAGACACCTTCCCCCAATCTGAATTTATGAGCCTCTGCTCAAAGGAGATACCTTCCCCTCTACTCTGGAAATGATCCCTCAGAAGATCAACTGCCTCTACCTCTTTCCAGCACATGGAACTCCTTTCCATCGAAGACCTCTTGTCCTCAATGCTTAGCCTAAGAGACCTCTACCTTCTATGATCATGTCCACAGCAGCTCAGCAACCTGTACCAAACACAGTCAGTCGGTCTAGTACAAGTCTTCCTCTGTCTGTCAGATCTGTCCAACTCTTGAACAAATCAATCCTCTATCCACAAGCCTTCTCAAAGACTTGCCAAATTTGTCCTCAGGTTCTCTGATAGAACCAATGTACCTCTATCCTCAAGTTCTCTGATAGAACTATCAATCTCAGCTCACAAGTCCTCTGCTAGGACCTGTCCAAATCTGCTCACAAGTCCCCAACGAAACCTGTCCAAAACTTGCTCACAAGTCCCCAACGGAACCTGTCCAAAACCTGCTCACAAGTCCCCAACGGAACCTATCCAAAATAGCTCACAAGTTCACCAAGAAAAACTTGCTTAGCATGAACCCACAAAGATAATTATTAGAGACCCAATGTGATTCATCAACCTCATAGAAGCATAAAGAGAATTGTTAGAGACTCAATATGTTCTATACTTAACTCCCAATCTCAATCTCAAATCTCATAGAAACATAAAGAGAATTGTTAGAGACTCAATATGTTCTATACTTAACTCTCAATCTCAATCTCAAATCTCAATCTCAAATATCAATCTCAAATCTCAATCTCAAATCTCATAGAAACATAAAGAGAATTGTTAGAGACTCAATATGATCTATACTTAACTCTCAATCTCAATCTCAAATCTCATAGAAACATAAAGAGAATTGTTAGAGACTCAATATGATCTATACTTAACTCCCAATATCAATCTCAACTCAATCTCAATCTCAAAAGAATAAGATAGATGTAGTATGCTTTTCTCAAGAACATGAAACACAACCCAACAATTGCCAAACAAGCAATATCTCATATAACAATGATACTCATGTTCTTTCCACAACCAATATCTTTTCTCAACCAATTAGGGCTTTAACAACAATGCTTATAGACAAGGTTTAACCAACATCATTCAACTCAACATTAACCTTGAAGCATTCAACCAATCATCACAAGAAAAGGAAACAAGTAGAAATCCTTTTCCCTCCAAAGATATTTGAACAAAATAGCCACCAACACAATATCACCAAATGCAAAGAATAACTTGCTCAAATCAACTCAATGGAGTAAGCCCAATATCATGAATCAAGTAAAGCAATAACTTGATCAAACAACCTCTATGGAAGCAACTCAACCATCAAACTCAAAACAGCCAACCAAGGGTTCCACCAACTCAATGCAAGTAGCTTGACTCACAAATACAAACCCTAGTGCACAAAGCTTCCACTATCTCAAACCAAAAATTATGCATTCATCAAAAACTCTCCTTAAGGATAACAATGCATAAGTAGTCTTCAACAAACCAGAAAATAGGATTTACACCCAATCAAAGACAACCTAGTTGAAAACCTTTTCACTCCAACCTTATTTCAGAAAACATACACCAATCATACTCATAAGAAGAATGTGCCCATACCTTATTGGAGTAGAAGAAAATTGATCCTTAAAGTTGTCACCACACACAACCCTCAAACTTCCAACCAAGTTAGGGTTAGAACCAAGATAAATGAGCATATATAAAAAATTTCCTTAGAACACCTTTTAGCTTTTCTTCTTTTGAAAACAACCACCAAAGAAGCCAAAAACACAACAACCAAAACTTACACCTTATATCTCCATTTTAAACTTTAGCATAGCAAAAGACTAATCTCAAAAATACAACCAAAGAAATATCCCCTTATTTCTCCTATGTCTTTTAAACAATGCTAAACAAAGCCAAAAATTATATCAAGAAATTAATCACACCTTAGAATGGCTGCCCTTGAAGAATATGAAAATCGTGGAATGGCTGCCCTTGATGAATCCAAAAATCACGGAATGACTGCCTTTGACGAATCCAAAAAACACGACACAAAAATGCATTTTAACAAAAACGTGACTTAATCCATGCACAGCTCCCTCCACGGGAATCGAAATGCAGACCTCCACCTATGCAAAGCCCAAACACAGCCTATGCTGCCACTAGCCCACAAGGGGCTAACGAAGTCTAAGACAGACTTCCTACCACTTCAATGAACAAGCACTTCGTAAGTTTTTCAAATGCGAGCTCTCTTCTTTCGCGACGTCAACAGAGCATCGATCGCAGCCAAAAATTAATGCATTCGAAATTCTCAAGAGGAGTTAAACCTTAGGATCCTTCCCATATTTATAGTCCAATCATGGACTTTAGAACACGTCGGTGACAGAGAAACGTAATTTCAAATTTAATCGAAATTGCTTTCTAAAGGGTTAAAAAACCCTTAATTAATTTTAATAAATTAAGAATAAAAAAGGTTTAAAAACCTTTAAGTATTTTTAATAAATTAAAAATAATTTCTCCCTTAATTAATTAAATATTAATTAATTAAAACCTTGAAGGGTTTTAAATAATAATTAAATAATAAAGAGAACCTCCATTGGTTTTAATAAAAACCATTTAACTTGGTTTTAATAAAAACCCTATCCAAAAACCTTATCCAATGGAATCTCTCTGGATTCTCTTAAAAATATTCTCTTGGAATCTTTCACCTTTGAAGCCAACACATCCTCTTAACATTAATGCCATTTCCTTTTGACATCAATGACAACTCATAGACAAGGAGCTAGGATCTCAAACCCAAAATTGCCAACAATCTCCCCCTTTGTCATTGATGGCAAACCATGCTTCTCAACAACAAAAACTCAACATAAATAGCTCCCCCTATCTTGAGGCTCTCCCCCTTACTCAAATCTCTCCCCCTTTGTCATCAATGGCAAAGGGTCACCTTTGGGGCTCGGGACTAAGAATGAGCCTCTTAGCTTAGTCCCTCCCCCACCTCCTATTGAGGTGATTAATTTCGGGGTGGGAGTAAAACTCCCATTAGGCACTGATCATCATCAACGTCTATAACTTCCTTGTCGGACCTTCTCTTGAACTCTTTGTCCATATTCTTGTTCTTATCATTGTTCTTGTTCTTTTTCTCATCCCTGTTCTTATCCATGCCTTGATCCTTGGACCTGATCATGCCATCTGTTCTTGTTCTCGTATTCTGGAATTTCAGCTCTACACTTGTCTAGCTGTGTGACCTTCATTGTTGCACTTATAACAAGTAACAATGTTATTTCTTTTAGGCATACCTGTTCTTTGAATCCACCAGTTTTGACCAAACCTTTTTTGGCCAACCCTGTTCTGACCAAACCTGTTCTGACCAAACCTGTTCTGACCAAATTTGTTCCTGTTATTTGCCTTGCAATAAATTGCCTTGTGCCCAAACTATTGAAAAGAGTAGCAATACCCTTGAAAGTAACTAGAACTTTTGAAACTATCATTTACCTTCTTCACTTGAGCCATGCAATGTGAAGCCATGTGACCAAACTCGTGACAAGCAAAACATCTACCTTGAAACTTTCCTTTATTTGACTTCTTAGGTCCTGAAAACTTATTCTTCTTCTCATTCTAAATTCTGTTTTCTGTTTTTGTGCATCTATCATTCAAGGACTCATGATCTGAAATACTTTCCTCATTCGAACTCTCTTCCTTTTGGAGTCTCTTACTAGACTCTCCAACTTGTTCCTTGTGTGACTTAACAAAACCAAGGCCTATTTTATTTGTTGTCTTTCTTTGACCTTTGATGAGTGACTTAACCTTTTTGGAGCTATCTTGAAACCTGTGAAGCTTATCCTTGTACTCTTTAGTTTCCTCTTTCAAAGAAGCCATTTTCTGTTCTAACTCACTATACTCAAGAACCTTAGACTCTAACTCATCCTTGAGTTCTTGTGTCTTAGCTATAGAGAAGTCAAGACTTTCTATAAGATCATCTCTCTCCATACAACATTCATCTAACTTATCCTTGAGTCTAGCATTCTTCTTTCTTTCCTTTTTCAAAGCACTAAGAGCACTAAGAAGTTCACCTTTAAGATCTACTTCACCTTCCTCTATATGTTTGCTTTTAGAATCATCAAAGCCTTTTTCAGATTTCTTATCACTAGAGGTGCTACCCTTTTCAAAAACCATACAAGCATCTTCCTTATAGTTTTCTAAAGCATCCTCATACATACTAGAAACCAAATCATTATTTGTGCAATCATCCTCAAGGTGACCAAAATTTCCACATCTAAGACATTTCATGATAATGAATCTATGTTTTGGTTCTTCCTCCTTTTCTGATATGAACAACATCTCATTTTCATTATCACTTGAAGAACTTTCACTATCACTACTAGAACACTTACTTGCTTTGTCTAGGTAGAAACTCTTCTTGTGCTTGTGAGAATACCTCTTTCCTTGATTGTTGTGCTCATCTTTGATCTTTTTGTGATGCTTGTCCTTTTTAGAATCCTTGCTCTTAGAATCCTGTTTATCTTCATCACTTTCATCCTTGGCAACAGTACGATCAGTAGCATAATGACCAAACTTTCCACAATTGAAACATCTTACATTTTTCATACTTTTGTGCTTTCTAGAGAACTTGCCTTTCTTGTTGTAATATGCCTCTTCATCACTAGAAGACTCATCACTCTCTTGAAGTCTGTTTACCCTTGGATTTCTTGGTAGCCTTGATAAGTCGCCTCTTTCTTGACATCAACCTTCACTTGAGTTCTCAACTCAAATGCTTGCAAGTATACTATGGAGCTCATCCTTTTTCAACTTATCCAAATCTTTAGCTTCCTCAATAGCAAAAATATTTTCACTAAATCTATTAGGAAGAGATCTTAAAATCTTATCACAAACATCATTTTCAGCAAGCTCAAGACCTAAGTCTTTCATGGAGTTAACAACCTCATCCATACGAAGCATGTAGTCACTAATATTTTCATCATCATTCATCTTGAGTTGTTCAAACATACCTTTGAAGTGTCTCAAATTGGCCTTTCTGACATTTGTATCACCTGTATGAACCACCTTCAACTAATTCCACATTTCACTAGTTGTCTTGCAGTTGAATCACTTTGGTGAGATCTCGCTTCATGTAAGCCTTTCAGGATTGCATTCATTGCTTTTGAATTGCTGTGATGTAGGAGCCTTTATTCTTTAGTATTAGGACCATGTTCAGGAATAGTGTACTCATCTTCAATCACTTCCCAAACCTCATTCCCAAGTGCCATTAGATGAACCTTCCTAAGTGCCATTAGATGAACCTTCATCCTTGCACTCCAAAGACCAAAATCTGACCCATCAAGAATAGGTGTTGCATTACCACTTGAATGATCCATTGTGTTCTTTACTAGCTTTTCCTTCAAGTTGTTAAACTTTTCGAAGGCACCCGCTCTGATACCAATTGAAGAACACAAGCTTATACTGAGAGGGGGGGTGAACAAGTATAAGACCTCTTTTTACTTTTTCCTTTATACTTCAAAATAGTAAAGCAATATACCCAAAGCAATATCAAAGCAATGCACAAAATCATCCACAAAGTGACACCAATTTTAACGTGGTTCACCCAAAATGCCTGGGCTACGTCCACAAAACTTTTCTCTAAAATTTATCTCAAAGTTCTTTGGGAAACCTTCCCAATTACAATGTTTATGAGCCTTAGATCAAAGGAGACACCTTCCCCCAATCTAAATTTATGAGCCTCTGCTCAAAGGAGATACCTTCCCCTCTGCTCTGGAAATGATCCCTCAGAAGATCAATCGCCTCTACCTCTTGCCGACACGTGGAACTCCTTTCCACCGAAGACCTCCTATCCTCAATGCTTAGCCTAAGAGACCTCTGCCTTCTATGATCACGTCCACAACAGCTCAAGAACTCTGTACCAAACATAGTCAGTCGGTCTAGTACAAGTCTTCCTCTGTCTGTCAGATCTGTCCAACTCTTGAACAAATCAATCCTCTGTCCACAAGCCTTCTCAAAGACTTGCCAAATTTGTCCTCAGGTTCTCTGATAGAACCAATGTACCTCTGTCCTCAAGTTCTCCGATAGAACTATCAATCTCAGCTCACAAGTCCTCTGCTAGGACCTGTCCAAATCTGCTCACAAGTCCCCATCGAACTGTCCAAAACCTGCCTCACAGTCCCCAAAACCTCCAACTGCTCACAAGTCCCCAACGAAACCTGTCCAAAATAGCTCACAAGTTCACCAAGAAAAACTTGCTTAGCATGAACCCACAAAGAGAATTGTTAGAGACCCAATGTGATTCATCAACCTCATAGAAGCATAAAGAGAATTATTAGAGACTCAATATGTTCTATACTTAACTCCCAATCTCAATCTCAAATCTCATAGAAACATAAAGAAAATTGTTAGAGACTCAATATGTTCTATACTTAACTCTCAATCTCAATCTCAAATCTCAATCTCAAATATCAATCTCAAATCTCAATCTCAAATCTCATAGAAACAAAAGAGAATTGTTAGAGAAACAATATGATCTATACTAACTCCAATATCTATCCAAACTCATAGAAACATAAAGAGAATTGTTAGAGACTCAATATGATCTATACTTAACTCCCAATATCAATCTCAACTCCATCTCAATCTCAAAAGAATAAGATAGATGTAGTATGCTTTTCTCAAGAACATGAAACACAACCCAACAATTGCCAAACAAGCAATATCTCATATAACAATGATACTCATGTTCTTTCCACAACCAATATCTTTTCTCAACCAATTAGGGCTTTAACAACAATGCTTATAGACAAGGTTTAACCAACATCATTCAACTCAACATTAACCTTGAAGCATTCAACCAATCATCACAAGAAAAGGAAACAAGTAGAAATCCTTTTCCCTCCAAAGATATTTGAACAAAACAGCCACCAACACAATATCACCAAATGCAAAGAATAACTTGCTCAAATCAACTCAATGGAGTAAGCCCAATATCATGAATCAAGTAAAGCAATAACTTGATCAAACAACCTCTATGGAAGCAACTCAACCATCAAACTCAAAACAGCCAACCAAGGGTTCCACCAACTCAATGCAAGTAGCTTGACTCACAAATACAAACCCTAGTGCACAAAGCTTCCACTATCTCAAACCAAAAATTATGCATTCATCAAAAACTCTCCTTAAGGATAACAATGCATAAGTAGTCTTCAACAAACCAGAAAATAGGATTTACACCCAATCAAAGACAACCTAGTTGAAAACCTTTTCACTCCAACCTTATTTTAGAAAACATACACCAATCATACTCATAAGAAGAATGTGCCCATACCTTATTGGAGTAGAAGAAAATTGATCCTTAAAGTTGTCACCACACACAACCCTCAAACTTCCAACCAAGTTAGGGTTAGAACCAAGATAAATGAGCATATATAAAAACTTTCCTTAGAACACCTTTTAGCTTTTCTTCTTTTGAAAACAACCACCAAAGAAGCCAAAAACACAACAACCAAAACTTACACCTTATATCTCCATTTTAAACTTTAGCATAGCAAAAGACTAATCTCAAAAATACAATCAAAGAAATATCCCCTTATTTCTCCTATGTCTTTTAAACAATGCTAAACAAAGCCAAAAATTATATCAAGAAATTAATCACACCTTAGAATGGATGCCCTTGAAGAATATGAAAATCATGGAATGGCTGCCCTTGACGAATCCGAAAATCACGGAATGGCTGCCTTTGACGAATCCGAAAAACACGACACAAAAATACGTTTTAACAAAAACGTGACTTAATCCATGCATAGCTCCCTCCGCGGGAATCGAAACGTAGACCTCCGCCTATGCAAAGCCCAAACGCAGCCTATGCTTCCACTAGCCCACAAGGGGCTAACGAAGTCTAAGACAGACTTCCTACCACTTCAACGAACAAGCACTTCGTAAGTTTTTCAAACGCGAGCTCTCTTCTTCCACGGCGTCAACAGAGCATCGATCGCAGCCAAAAATTAATGCATTCAAAATTCTCAAGAGGAGTTAAACCTTAGGATCCTTCCCATATTTATAGTCCAATCGTGGACTTTAGAACACGTCAGTGGCAGAGAAACGTAATTTCGAATTTAATCGAAATTGCTTTCTAAAGGGTTAAAAAACCCTTAATTAATTTTAATAAATTAAGAATAAAAAAGGTTTAAAAACCTTCAAGTATTTTTAATAAATTAAAAATAATTTCTCCCTTAATTAATTAAATAATTAATTAATTAAAACCTTGAAGGGTTTTAAATAATAATTAAATAATAAAGAGAACCTCCATTGGTTTTAATAAAAACCATTTAACTTGGTTTTAATAAAAACCCTTTCCAAAAACCTTATCCAATGGAATCTCTCCGGATTCTCTTAAGAAGATTCTCTTGGAATATTTCACCTTTGAAGCCAACACATCCTCTTAACATTAATGCCATTTCCTTTTGACATCAATGACAACTCATAGACAAGGAGCTAGGATCTCAAACCCAAAATTGCCAACATCATCCTAGTAAAAGTATCAGTGTAGTGGGAAAGCTTCCCTGCATGAGCATGGCTCTTGTGCTCCTCGTGCCCTCAAGCCCATCTAACTACATAGCACTGGGTCTACTCATCAATAGTTGTAATCTTGGTCGAAATCCCTCTGGGATGATCTACCTTGATGTGCTCCCATCCCCAATCCTGTAGGAGCAAGCTACAATCAATGCTGATGCGACTCCATCGATGGATATGGTATAACTCATCATAACACTAGGCCAGCAGAGACCTACCCCATGCATAAATTATGGGCTCATCGTTGTCCATCAGATCTTGGACCATCACAAGGAGGTTCCACGAAAACCTTAGGCCTGAGCAATCTAGAATAATAACATTGTTGATAACCATCAGCAACATTGCATGCCTCACCATGAAAACATGCTCCTGGTACCAGCGTACAATAGAGACACCGCCAGACTTGGTGTCCTCGAAGGCATCAGCAGCATGCCTTTCAAACACCCAAAGAAAGACAGCCTCATGATAATTAGTGGCCTATGAGGTAATGGCCACTCCATCAAAGAGGATCCAAAATATCCTATACACATCCTCCAGCGTGATAGTCATCTCACCGGTACGGAGGTGGAAGGTATTGGTTTGAGAATCCCATCGATGGACCAAAGTCGTAAGATAAGCCTGGTCTGACATAATGTAAGGCATCCTGATGACAAAATACAGCCCATGGGCCTTGAGCCAGGCCCAGTCCGTAGCACTCAAAATGGGTAGAAGGTCATTCATCGGGTCACGAGCCCGAGCAATGAGAATTTAAGAGCAAAAGATAAAACAAAGCATAACTACAATGCATCTAAGGCATAAATCACTATAAAATATGGAAAAAGTGCAAATAATGATAGGCTATTCTAAGTCCAAGCAAATAGAGCAATAAATGCACCTAATAATGCAGCAAATTTCACAAAAGCAAGTCAAAAATTCAAAAAAAACAATTAATCACTTCAAAAATGCAAGCAAAATAAAAAAAAATCACAAGTGTTCTTAGCCGCTATCGACTACAGTGGCCATGGATTGGCCACTGAAGCTGAGAGTGGCCAAACACCAATGGCTAAATTTTTTACCATTGCGATTCAAATATGGTCGCTCTAAGCGACAGCGGCCAAACCACAGGCCGATCTGGTCACTCTGAGCAGTAGCGGTCGATGGGCGATGCGACAAAAATGTCTACCCTAGGCCAAAAATCATAAAAAAAAATGGAAAAACAAGCAAATGGGGGGTAAGCCCACCACATAAAATTCTAAACTAAACCTAACTACGGGTTTAATTCATTATCGACAAGTTTAATGAGGTTCTTGTATCAATTACTTAATGCGGTTCATTTTATCCAAAAAAAATGAAATAGACAGGGTTAAGATTTCAAAGAGTTCCCAAGAACCTTTGGCTCCTTTGCTCGCTGATGCCTCACCCTGTGCAGCCATGATCCTTTGAAATGCAATAACACTCCAAATTGTAGAAGTTACTTTCACAATAGAGCTCTGAAATGCAAGATGACAGCTGTTGAAAGTGAAAGGTCAAAAGCCTAGGGTTAGTTTTATATTCTCAAATTATGGCTTGGTCGTTGCTGTCATCAGCGACCCAAACTTCTTGGCCGCTTAGGATGAGAGCGACCACAAGTAGGAATTTGGGGGCCATTGGACCTAACAACAGCCAGTAGCCTAAGAAAAAATAGGAGAGATTCTCTCCATGATAAGCAACAAAAACATTAAATAAACACATTTGATGACTCATGGTTATCATAATATTTAAAATAACAAAAAAATTGCATAAAAACAAATCTCAAGTAAGCTTCTTATCAAGTTACTTACTCTATCAACTTAGCGATTGTAGCAATTTGCACTCCATGCAACTCGGCAAGATGAGTAAGTTACCATGAGGTTACTTGGGGAAAAACATTCATTTTGGAATTACGATGTGCCTCCTTCAATCCTAAAGAAGACCAAGATGGTCAGACTGTTCCACGGGTATGAAGGAATCATCTTAATTCTCCTATGACACCAAAAACACTAAGCTAAGTGATGCAATACAAGCATAAATAGAATCGCTCATCCTAACTCCCTAAGAAGGCTATTTATGGTCGGACCACCCCCTAAGATAGGGATGAATGATTATCATAAACAATTGAAATCACACTTGGATGGGGATTTTCCCATTAAAAGGAACTAATACTAGAAAGGAACCAAAACCAGTCATATTTGGTCAAACGACTCGTCACTTCATTCATTGCCCTTCCCTTACCAATTCATTATGTGAGGGGGTAGTTTAAAACTTCAAATCATCATAATCAAAATTAACAAAAGATCACTCGATCATATCAAAATTACATTCATCCTACGAATCATTGCGTTCAACAAATTACATAACTTCCCCTATTTTTTGGGAACATAAGCAAACATGGCATCTTCAATTTGTAGCTCTCCTACCGATAAAATCTGATTGTAGCAACATAAGCTACCCGATTGAGTTTGAGGAATGAGTGCAATTGAATATGTGCAAGCCCTATGCTAAGTAAAGCCTTCCAAACATTGAAGCAATGATTCAAGGATGTGTTCCATCTTGCATGATTGGGCCATCCAACGTTGATTAGATCAATGATCATCATACACCCTGCAAACATAGCAGTCTATGTTTTTGCTCCACGTTGTGTCTTTCACTCAACGTATCGTAAAAAGGGGCATCTGTAGACACCTAAACATGTCATATTCAGGGATACTACTCACATAAGCACACTCATAGGTCATATGACTAAACCTTGGGACCTTCCAAGTGTCAAAAGTGGTTTTTACCACTCATTTGGGGCATTTTCAGCCCATCCAAGCCTGGTCATTGTTGACCAGAGCGGATAGAATCCAACCACTGTAGCTCAGATCGGCCAAACCTTAGCCTCTACAGATAACAATGACTAATATTTTAATGCATGTTGTCACCCATCCAGCCTAATATTGGGTGAAAGTGGTAGTCTACATGCAATAAGGATGAGAAGATAACTTTACATTCCTCCTCACAACCAGTCTATATGGAAGACTCAAGTCTAGATTTAGAATTCAGTTAAACATAGAAAAACAAAGAGCTTCTCATGCTAACACCTAGTACGCATGAGGGATTTAGTCCTGGGGTTGAACATTGACCTAGGGCTTCAAACACTTTATAGGGAGTAAACCTAATAGCACTAGGACCTTCTTTAATAAATTAGGGGACCTTCTTAGACCTTCTTTCATAAATATTTCAATCAGAGAGAGAGAATATCATAAATGAGAACTTTGAACAGGTTCGATCATTGAGGAGAGCTTATAGATACTTGGAGAGCTTCCCTTGGAGATCAATCCTTGTAGTGAAACCCTATCTGATTAGAGGGAAAAATTTGAACACATAAGGTAATCATTTTAACATCAGTAGTGGACTTGAGCCCATAGCGTTTGGACCAGGAGAGAGAGATTTCACCTTTGCGATCGTTGTCCTGGATAGTGGCCCGCAACCTAGTCTAGGGTTTTAGGTGTTAGTTTCTTTTATTCTACTTTATCTCTCATTTCATTAGCATAAGATTTATTTTTGTTATTCTCTTGCATAGTATTAGTTTCATTACATTTATTGAGCTTATTCATTGCTAACAGCCTCATCCGGGGAGGCAATCTCGGACATCTAAGTGTGTGTTGTTGTTTCATTGATTTCAAGGCTACAGGTTCAATCGAGAAAATCCACAACATACGAGTGCAAGAGTATCCCTCTAGAAATTAGACCTAGAGAAGGAGGCATATGTAAGCCCTCATACATTTTCGTGTGTCACCGGGAAGCCTTATAAAGCGTGCCCCCCTGTGCGAGGGGATATTTCATACACCTACTGCCCTCTTTAGTGTGTAAAATCATGTATCAAATGAAGGGTATCCCTTAGAGGGATTCATATGTAACCTAATCTGGATAATATCAATAATAAAAGCATTCAGTCATTTACTTCTTCGCATTTCGATTATATCTGCTTTGTGCCTTTCATTTATTGCATGTTTAACATTAAATGATTCAATCAAATCGCAAGTAGAGTAGTTGGTGGATGGCACGCCGCTTCCCCGATGTCGCTACAAAAATCACTAAAGAAACACCATAAAACCATCTCTAAAGCGCCTAGGACCTCCATAGAACCAAGAGCCAACATCTTGAGAAGAATAGCTCCTTTGAAGAAGTGTTGACAGCAAGAAACAAACTATATTTACATTGGTAAGAGGATTATATAGATTAAGGAAAGCATTGGAGGGAGTATTTCATGTAAATTACCACTTGTCACATACAATAGAGCATTTGGTAGCGCTCATAAAAAAAATGCTAAAGATAACATCTAAGTTTTGGACGTTGAAAGACATCATTGAGAGCATCATCATTATTGCTCATTAGTTGAAAAATAAAGGAGTGTTACTCAAATGCCAAAGCATTATAATAACGTCTCACCAGCTAGTAGTAATATGTGGGTGCAAATATAATGAGAGGAGAAGCTACATAAGCACCCAAGTCCAAGTAATTACAACGAAGTCCAAGCAAGTGTAAAGCAAGTGTAAGTGTAGTTTTAGCAAAGAACATAAGCAAGTTTACAACAAAGACGTATTGAAAACCTAAAGCCAAGGATTCAAAGGATGTCCACTAAAATCCTATCATAAATCAATGATTTCAACAGGTGTTAAATGTTCGGGTGGAAAAGATAATACCAGTGTCTAGTGCAAGCTTACATCACCACCATAAAAATAGAGCTAAACAACTTAAATCATCGTGGTTAAGGGAGAGTAAAACTGTCGACATCATAGTCATCAAGGGAGAACAAACTGGTTTCATTACTACCGCCCAATGAGAGCATCCTATACTCACTGTTAGCTGAGCCACCTATGTTGAAGGAAGATAATTATATTATTCAATTATTTTCTTTCTAAAATTTGGAGTTATAAGGTGTTAAGCATAAGGTTGATTACTATTATTAAAATAACAACCTTTGAAAGCAAGGAAGCCATCCTAAAAAAAGTAGAAGAAATTATAGATATTTACAAATCACCAAGTAGGAGATATAGGTTGTCAACCTTAGTAAACCAGAAATATTAAATTTGTAAATACTATTATTATTATTATTTTATAATATTCCAAAGTAGGGAGTTATAAGGTATACTACATAAAAATAGTTTATTGGAATTTAGAAAAGTTAAACTATTGGACATTCAAGGTTATAAAAGGAAGTTTTTCATTTACTTAAAGAAGTTGGAATTATATACTTACACTTGTCTCATATTCATACTAAAGGGGTAAAATAAATCCAATCATAGAGAACTTCAAATTAAGTGCATAGTTCATTAGGAGAAATAAGATGAAATAGAAGTTGATTATTGTTACTTACAAAACATTACAAAATCAACTCAAAAGTGAACTATTATTTACTAAGCACTTTATGAAGCTTATAGCTTCCTCTAATCACTAGGGAGACAAGGAATTCTTGTAACATCCCCACTAATTGGCTTAATGAATGTGATACTTCTAAATATATTTGTGAGTGCAGGTGCAAGTTTTCACTCCATAGCAAGCGAGTCGGATGAGAAGAACACCCACCCCTTGGCAAAAATAGTGGTTGGAAGAGTCAGTTAAGGTGAGATATGATGTCGTGCGTAATGCACCATGGCCCGTGGGTACATGGAAGCCCATTGAGAAGAATTCATGTAGGACATTATGCTTGATACTTGCATTATGTCTGCTTGCAAAAATTAAATGCATTCTGCCTGTTGGGTGAAATTAATATATAATATTTCTTTTTCAAAAAGTAAATAATAATATATATATAATTGAAAATATTAAAATACATATATATATTAGTAACTTAAATTTTAAAATATATATATATATATATATATATTAAAATTTAAGTTACTATTTAAATATTTTTATATAAATAAAGTATATATTATATTATAAAGTATATTTTAAAATTTAAAAATATATAAATAGAAATATAAAGTATATATAAATGTATGTATACATACAATTCAATATTGTTAAAACTATTTCTTTCCTTCGGATTAAATATATATATAATACCTTTCCACCTGGCAATTAGAAAGAATAATCATATTGCATGAAGATTTTGATGTGTCACCATAAGAATACATTCAAAGTCCTTTATAAGGAGAGATGAAAGTCCATAGAGGTAATTGATTTTTTGTATTTTGCTGCCTATGTTTACTGTTGATGAACAAATTTGTTTTCAGACCTCGGTTCATGACTGATTTGGGTTCTCATCAATATTTTCTCAAGTCGGATTATATACTCAATTGAAGTCTTGATCATATATTTGTATGCACTCTTTGGTATTTGTTTCATTGTTGGAAGTGCTAAAGTGAGGATTGCAAGGTTTAACCATTGAATTTTTCTTCGTCACTAAGTGAAAGCATTAATATTGAAGATTGGATTAAAGGATTGGATTTTAAATGAAAAAGAAAAAAATCTATAAATGACTTTTGTGAGAGGCAGTGACTCTTAATAATTGAACATAGTATAAAACAATGGTTATACTGCATTGCTGCTTCCATATGATTGTGAAGAAATGATGCATATGAATTATATTTTTACAAAAAAGGTTACACTGCATTGTTGCTTCCATATGATTGCAAAGAAATCATGCATATGAATTATGTTTTAAAATTATTACATTGCATAGTTGTTTGCATGCTATAGTTGCATCCATAATGGGCCATGTTGACCCTAATAGCAACCCTTCCACTATCTCCTTGCCATTTGAAATATCATTGAGGAGATATGCAATAACCAGATTATCCAATTCATCGGATAGTGCTAAAGGGAATGGGTTCCATTTTCAAGCAAGAGTGTTGTGCATATTTTTATACATTCTCAAGTCTATAATTCGTTATGATATTTGAGAAGAAATATCTCTAATTTTGGTTTAAGATGTTAATCGAAACTACAACTTCATATTCTTTTTATACATATTAAGAGAAAATAAAATAGAAGGAATTTCACCTCTTATCAGGCGAATCCGTATTAATGTAAATATGTTTTATCAAAAATGTTCATTTGATAAATTTTAATTAAATGCTCATATATCTCCAGTAGAGCCAATATGTGATTTAAAAGGGTGCTTGTTTGAGTCATCATTTATTTATATTGTTACCCGACTGTATGGCGGGTGTGTTCTCTAGAAGGAGCATAATGTAAATATTGTGATTTACATCCAAAAGATATTACAATTTTCTAATCTTTACATTATTAACTTTGAGAAATCATTTGTTTAGTCAAAAGATAGTTCTATGCAGAGCATAGTTTTTTTTATGAGTTTTATTTATAACCGAATTGAGCTAGGCATAATTAAATTATTTTCAATAGTGGATAATCAGATATGTTGACTAGTTTTAGGTGCAGTGGTATTGCGCTCGCCACGATTTGAGTGTCACACTTGTTTCCTTTAAAAATATTTTTATATCTTGCACCTAAACTTTATTATTGTTGCTCGATGTTCCCGCAATTCTCATATTTATGTATATGAGTTTACATTTCACTTTAAATCCATTCATTCTAGAACGAGTTCTTGTTAATTTTTAATCACTGCTAGGGTTCGTATAGTGTGGCTGAACATAGAATTCAAGGCAAATAGAAAATGGGGACTAAGCAGAGTAAGGTCGTATCGACACCTTGGTTAGCATTCATCTTAGGTGTCCAAAAGCCTTTCCTCACTCTAAAGCGTAGGATTGTCTTAGGTGCAGTCAGATTAACAAATATTTATGACTTAATATTAACTTGTGCCTCGTTGTATTGCTAGGGAAAAGGATGTTTTTTCAAGAAATTTATGATATGTCAAACCTGCATAAATACTATAGCAGTGGTTGTTAAATCTTGTGATTGACGTCTTACTGAAAATCATAAACTTAAATGATATGGAGAACGTTTGATTTCATTCGATGTATTGGGATATGATATTATAAATTTTATGGTTTTAGCGACTAGGTCTTAAATGAAAATGTGTGTTTACCTGAAATTGTTGTTGAAGTCTCGAAAATGTAAAATAAAGACATATCATGATGTTGAAGTCTCAAAAATGTAAAATGAGGTCATAACATTATATAGCTTATGTGAATTGGAGAAAAGCTTTTATTTGCATTCATGAAAAATTGTAATTAGAGCTTGATAATTAGTGTTGAAGTTGTTCGATGGATTTAAATATTTTAAATATTATTTTCTTTCGAGGACTAAAGTAGGTATATTAATTTGATGCTTGAAAATTGTCCTTTATAGATTAAAGGGTAGATATAATCTTATTTATAATGAAGACTATTTGATATTTTAAAATTGTCCTTTATGAAATAGAAACTTATTTTCAATAAATATTAATTATAATTCTTTTCCTTAAGTTTAAAATCTTGGAAAAATAAAATTTGTAGTAGTATCTTTTTAGATTTAATTTATTTAATTAATATTATTTCTTTTGAAAATATAAAATTCTTTCATTATGTTTAAATATTATGGTAATATAAAAGTTGTAAGAATTAACTTTATTAAAATGGAATTTTACTTTTATCATGTGCACTGTACCATTATTTAGATGGATTGAAAATATATCTAAACCCATCTAAATAGAATTACATGCATTCTTAGTTTGAATAGAAATTTTTTGGCTAATGGTGATGTAAACCTTGAAACTTAAGAGATCTTCAACCCATAACCCAAACAAAACACTGGCCACCAAGAAGGGTGGTAGAACCATCAAGTGAAGTGTTATACTACAAGTGCGATGTCATCGAGGAGGATGCCATCCATTCAAATAAATTGAGCCTATCATGAAGGTTGGTTTAACAAGAGTTCAATGCCATCGAGAAGGATGGCATCCACCCAACTCCAACAAGCTCGTAGAGGTAGTTGTTGCATTTCAAAGATAATCATTCTCTAGCAAAGATAGAAGGGTGAGTGGACCTTATGCCATGGAGAGTAACGAATGATATTATGGCATGTTTTTCTAGGTTATTGTACAAAGTGGTACATGAAAATTCTCATGAACACGGTTCAGTTTTGGAATATCCAACCATAACTGAAGCCTAGGAAATATGTATTCAAGGTTGAAAATTCCAGTGATAGACGGTATGGGATGTCTAATCGTCAACTATGACATGAACTAAAATATCTAAACCCAAAATCTAGAGTAGTGGTGGGCCCTGGTAGCCTCCATAGATTCATGGTTGATACCATGCACTAGGCATAACAACACTAACACTAGCACAGACCTAAGTGTGGTTATATTCTAGGACTATGTGAAGGTCAGTAGGACCAATGTCCTCCATGCTATGAGATGGGGAAAATATGCATCCACCCTTGTAGGTGGTGTGGGCCCTAGAAGGATAACCCCTTCCTAAGAACCTAAGAACTTGAGTAAGAGAATATGGGTCTCATAAATGGTAGTATATTACAATATTTGGCCAATCTCGAGCACTCATGAATCCATCTATAGCAGACTATAATCTCGAAGTGCAAAAACTTATGTCAATGTACTAAAATAAAGTTGGGTGTGTGTTGTCAAATTGTGACTTTATTTTTATTATATCAAAATTTTGAATTTAAGATTTTAACAACCATGAGAGTTTGACCTGGGTTATTACAGTTGGTATCAGAGGCTAGGTTGCAAAAACCCTAGGTTATAAAAATATGATTTGTTAAATTGACATAGCTCTTTTGTCACCATGTATAATGGCAGGGACCTCAAAAATGGCAAATGCTAATCTGCAAGAAGGTATTGCAGAGGTTTCGATTAATATGACTCATGAGAGAGTTAGATCATTTACAAATAGTTGAAACATCTCGACATATTTTGAGAAAATAAAAGGAGCCAACAGTAGGAAGGGCTGCACAAAACGATGATAACATGACTAAAATGATTCAGCTGATGCAAGAACAGTTGAATCAATAGAAGGAGCAAATGGAAATTCAAAGGGCTCAAATGAGTGAGCACATGGAATAGTATAGAGCACAGTTATCTCAGCAACAAGAAATTATTACTCAGCAGTAGAAGGTAATAAAAAAATTGACTAAAATTAAAGAGTAAAAAAGAATACAAAGTGAATTTTCTAAGGGATCTTCTAGAAGGAAATTCGGTGTGGAATTACAAAAATAAATCAAAAATATAGATATCTCTAAATTTTATGGTAATGGGGATGGTGAAGTAGCTGTAAATTGGTTATGTGAAGCTGAGGGATACTTTTCCATTTAACCCCTGTGTGCTGAATTTAAAACTACCTGGACTATAGCACACTTAACAGGTCCTACCAGAGATTGGTGGACCACATATAAGAAAACTAGTCAAAAGGAGGCTTCTAACATTCCTTGGGATGTGTTTGAGAAATAATTCAGGGATATATTCCTCACACCATAATTTTATATTGAGAAATATGCATAATTCACCAATCTTCATCAAGAAAACATGTCAGTAATAGAGTATTATCAAAGATTTGTTCAACTTCTAAAGTATGCTCCTAAATATGACAAACATGAGGAGTTTAAAGATCACAAATTTGTGTTGGGTTTACATCCCAAAATTAGATCTCCTGTTGGATGGATCAAAACAAAGAATTTAATTGAAGCCTTTGATGTTGCATATTATGAATAATTATGCCAGAAGATTAAGAAGGCTTATTATCAAGAGTTTGAGAAGGACGAAACTAAGAAAAGAAGATACCCAAAACCTGCTAAATGAAATGACCAATATCAAAAATACAGTTATGGTGATTGATTTAGAGGGGACAATAGGAATAGAGAAAAGTATCAGGGTAACAAAGGGCAATAAGATAGGAGAAATTTTTTAGAGAAAGTTGCATAGAGAAATGTGACACAAGAAAAAGGAAAGAATGTTACTAGTCAGAATAAGGATGGGGACAGATGGAAGAACAAAGGTCCAAATGTATGCTTTTTCTGTGGAGCTAAGGATCATTATGCAAATCAATATTCAAAGAGAGCGAATAAGAGAAAACCAGCTGAAGAAGCTCCTCACAGAATTTATGCTGCCACAGGTAATCCCAATCTTTTAGGGTAAACCACTTCATTTCTTTTAAAAGGAAAATTAGACAAGAAAGAAATTTGTATTTTGATATATAGTGGTGCAACTGATAGTTTTATATCATCTAGTATTTTGAGGGACATACCGGTAAGGCCTGGGATTATGGCAAATGGATGGCAAGTTGAATATGGATCAGGAAAAACCTATATGGTCAACTAGTGTTTATTTGACTCCCAAATAGATATACCCCAAGTAAAATAAGTTAGCACCTATATGTGGCATCTTTACATGCTTTTGATATCATCCTAGGTGTACATTGGCTAAAAGCGTACAAAGTCCTGTTAAATTTTGAAGAGAGATGGTTATATTTCATGAATAATTCCAAATAATGAATCTGATTCCATTGCAATTGAGTGACCCTATAACCTTATTGACTACTTTACAAGTTAAAAGGGCCTTAAGGAAGGGTTGTAGGCTTTATGTGGTCAAAATGAACAAAAAAGAAGAAACTAAATCGAGCTTTTCTCTATTCCAATAGTATCCAGTTCTAAATGAGTTTAGAGATGTTTTTCCTGAAGATCTACCTAGACTACCAATGAAGAGAGAATTTGATTTTTCTATTGAGTTATTACCAAGACCAACACCCATAGCTAAAACCCCTTATTGAATGACTTCCATTGAATTACAAGAGCTTAAAATTCATCTACAAGATATATTATAGAAATGGCACATCAAGCCTAGTGTTTCGTCATGGGATGCACCAGTTCTATTTGTCAATAAGAAGGATGGATCTTTGAGGCTATGTATTGATTATAGAATGCTCGAAAAAATGACTATTAAAAACAAGTATTCCTTGTCAAGAATATATGACCTCTTTGATCAACTTAGGAAAGTTATTATCTTCTCAAAGATCAACCTTAGGTCAGGGTATCATCAATTGAGAATCAAGGAGGAGTTTACTTTTAATATTGCCTTTAGAACCTGTTATGGGCATTACAAGTTCACAGTACTACCTTTCGGTTTGACTAATACTCCATCTGCCTTTATGAACTTGATAAACAGTGTATTTCAGTAACAGTTAGACCATTTTGTGCTAATATTTTTGGATGATGTATTGATCTATTCTCGAAGTAAGGAAGAACATGATAAACACATGAGAATAGTTTTATAAATACTTAGGAGAAATCAGTTGTATGTAAATTTATCTAAGTGTGAGTTTTATACACTACAAGTGCAATATTTGGATCATATAGTCTCAGCAGATGGAGTTATAGTTGATGCCAAAAATATAGAAGCCATAGTGGATTGGCCAGCTCCCACCAATGTAATTGGAGTAAGAAGTTTTATGGGAATGACTGGATATTATAGGTATTTTATAAAGATATTTTCAAATATTACCTTTCCCATAACCAATCAGCAAAGAAAGGAAAAAATTTTAGATGGACTCCTCAGTGTGAGGAGGCATTTAAAACACTTAAGTAGAAGTTAAAAACTGCACCTATTCTTTAGATTCTATATCTAAGTAAATCATTCACAGTTTGTATGGATGCGTATTTAGAAGGGCTAGGAGGTATCTTGATGCAGAATGAGGTTGGTAGCATATGAATATAGAAAACTTAAAAAGCATGAGGTTAATTATACCACTTATGACTTAGAACTAACGATCGTAGTTCATGCTCTCAAAATGTAGTGGCACTACCTGTTGGGTAAACCATTTGAATTAAAAATAGATCATCAAAGTTTGAAGTATATCTTCACCCAACCATTATTAAATGCTAGACAATGATGGTGGATGGAATTTTTTGTCGAGTATGATTTTAGGATAAAGTATATTAAATGGAAAGAGAACAAGTTGGTTGATACACTCAGTATAAGGAGACATGATGTTGGTTGATGCACCGATCATGGGGCACAAATCTTAACATTAACACAGCCTATCATCCTGTAATGGATGGATAGACCGAGAGGGTCAACCAAGTGCTGGAAGATATGTTGTGTATGTACTGCATGGACCACTAGAGTAAATGGGAAGATTACCTCTTCCTGGTATAATTTGTTTATAATAATAGCTACCATGCCACATTGGGCATGGCCCCATTTGAAGCTCTATATGGGCACAGGTGTAGAACACCATTGATTGACATGGGATAATTTGGATGATTGAGAAATGATCGGTCCTGATGCTATGAAAAGAATGGAGGTCCAATTGAAAGAAATATGCCAACAATTTTGTGAGGTTTTAGATCATCAAAAGAGCTATGATGACCTAAATTGAACTCCTAGAGAAAATAATATTGACGATAAAGTTTTCTTGAGAGTCAAATCTACCAAGAGTACTATAAAATCCACTAAACTCAGCCCCATATTTGTAGGACCATTCAAAATCATTTCCAAAATTAGTCCTATTGCTTACAAATTAGCTTTGCCACCAACTTTATCCAAAATTCACAATACCTTCCATGTGTCCCTCCTTCGTAAGTATATAGTTGACCCTTCACATATTTTGGATGTTTCTCATTTATAGATAGTGGACCCGTAGCTCATTGAGGTTAACCCTATCAGGATTTTAGGATACCAAACTAAACAGCTAAGAAAAAAATTTGTTGATCAATATAGATTCCAGTGTAATCTCTACTCCGAAAGAAATGCCACATGGGAAGATGTGGCAGCAATGAAAGAACAATTTTTGTTCTTGTTTGAAGATTGATGTCTATTTGATATTTGGATATTTGAAATATTTATATTTTTAATGCATATTTGATATACTAAAATGCTTGCATATTTTGATAAATTTCATAATGGTTGATGTTTATATATACGTATTTTTCTTTTTCAAGAAATGTGAAAACGTGTAAAATTATTTGGGCTAACACAAGGACTGTATTAAATAGTGATGGGGGAGAATGTAACATCCCCGCTATTTGGCTTGAATAATGTGATACTTCTAAATATATTTGTGAGTGCAGGTGCAGGTTTTCACTCCATAGCAAGCGAACCAGATGAGAAGAACACCCACCTCTCGCAGAGATAGTGGTTGGAAGCATCAGGTAAGGTGAGATTTGATGTTGTGTGTAATGCACCATGGCCCATGGGTACATAGAAGTCCATTGAAAATAATTCATGTAGGACATTCTGCTTGATTCTTGCATTATGTTTACTTGCAAAAATTAAATGCATTATGCCTGCTTGGTGAAATTAATATATTATATTTCTTTTTCAAAAAGGAAATAATAAGAAAAATAATAGAAAGTATGCTTAATTGCGGCAACAACAGCAACCTTGATAGCTCTGGTGACTACAGGCAGGATTTCCCAAGCCACGGTAGGGGATTCTAATCTAGAACAAGGGAAAATTCCCCTTCAGACATAGCTAACAAGACGGACGATCCAAAGGGCCCTGAGCCTGATCCTGGCGGGAAGGGAAGCCTGAACAACCACCGACCATAGGAACACTATACGGGGTATCTTCCTCCTCTCCCAAACAACAATTCCTCCTCTCGAGATTTTGTTCCTTAGACTTACCATGAGAATGTTGCAGGAAAGCCAAATCCTAGCTCCTTTGGAACCTCAACACATCCCCTGGTGATTGCTTTCAGGGAAAAACTGGTTATTCCAATCTCAGTCATGGTAGAGAAATTATCCATAGAATCCCTCACCCTTGTTGGAAAATTTGTGGGGGGCAGACCCAGCATGGAATCCATAAGAAAATGGGCTAAATTCAAATGGCAAACAGTAGGAAGCTTCCAGCTAGTAGCCCTCTCAAGGGGTTTCTTCTTGATACGCTTGAACAACCAGGACAACCATGCCTGAATCATCATTTGTAGGCCATGATTTTTTGGAAGGAAAAGCTTGTTCCTAAGATAATGGGGGAATATTTCAACCCCAAACCCAAGACATAAACTATGCACCCATGTGGGTTTACCTTCATGATCTTCCCATTCATTTTTGCCATGAAGAAATCCTTTGCTGGATCAGGGGATACATTGGGTATCTTGTCGCCATAGACTCTGCTATGAAAGCTCGTTCCCTCATGGCTCATACCAGAATATGTATCAATGCTAATATGGAATCCCAGCTCCCAACCTATATCAACCTCATCTATGGGGATTTTAAATGGTTCCAGGCAATCAAGTATGAAAATAAACCTACATTCTACATCAAATGCAAATCCCAAGGACACCTCAAGTCCCAATGCCCAACCCTCAAGCCCTAGTAAGAGGTACCAAGCACTAAGCTTCCCCCTCTTGGGCACTAAAGAACCCATTTGGGAATGTGAAATGACCAAGTCAAAGGCCCCATTGGTAATAGGTAGAAAAAAGAGTTCAAAAAAAAGTAGACTGCCCACCAGGAACCACCCTTCAACAATCCCTCTTCAAACTCAAAATAGGTAAGCTCCATGTTTGCTTTCCCCAATAGATTCATGCCTTTATATTTTTCAAATGATGAAGTTATCTTCCTTGAATCTTCCCCCATGAAACCCCCTTCCTCCCCATCCCCACCCCCCCTCCCCCTCCAATTTTGGACCCTCATTTCCCATCTCTTATGAATCCCTTCCCCCCTAAATCCCCCTTCAGATCCCTTGACCAAGATGAACCCTCTCCTCTGTGATGATATATCCTCATTTCCCCCTTTGTAATAACCTCCACCCCCAACCAAATTCTTTTCAGAGTCTATGGAATACGCTACCATTCCCACCCACAATAGAGTGGATCTAAGCTCCATATTTACTAGAAGCAAAAAAGGTCCTATTGACACAAGGAATGAAAAGAAAAGGGGCAGACCCACCACCTCTGAACAAATTAAAAAAGATACTGACAAATAGGTTTATAATGGAGTGCAAACAACCCTCTTCCCAGAGTTGTTTAACCAGTCCAAGGACAAAGCAAAAAATACCAAACCTCCCCCTCTACCAATCAAGGGAGGCAAGAAACCTACCAAGGTGTCTAGATGAAGATCCTCTCTTGGGATATCATAGGCCTCAACATTATGAGCAAGTAGAGACTAGCTCAAACCATTAGGAAGGAATTCAAACCAACCATTCTCATTCTGAAAGAAACAAAAATTGATGCTGCCAAAACTCACATCATAGCTTAGAAAGTCTAGAAAAACTTTCAATGGGCCTCATCCCCGACTGAGGGATCCTCTGGGGGCCTCTTGTGCTTTTGGGATCCAAAAAAAATAGAGGGTAGAGTAATTAATTCTTCTAATAGAAATATGGTCTTCTATTGTAAGGAAAACCAGTTCACTTGGGTGCTATCCAACATATATACCCCCAATAATCCCATGAAAAGATGCACCTTGTGGAGATCATTGTCCCTCATGAAGGATGCCTTCTCCAACCTCTCCTGGATGCTAGTAGGTGATTTTAATTCCCTCATCTTTCCTTCTGATAAGAAAGGGGGTGTCTCTACTCTCTCCAAAAGCATTCTTTATTTCTATGATTTTATCACGAAGAATGAACTCATGGATATTCAGATCAAAGGCTGCCAATTCACGTGGTGCAACAAAAGAGCAGGGTCGGATCATATTCAAGCCAAGCTAGATCGTTTTTTCCTTTCCTAGTGAGTCATACCTATATTTGGAGACACATCTCTCATATCTCTCCCAAGGATCGTTTTTGACCATTCCCCCTTCTCCTTGAATCCAACAGAATCTCGTATTTCAATATCCCCTTAAGATTTGAAAACATGTGGATCCAACACCCTGACCTGAAGCAAAGAAATAGTGAATGGTGGAGGACCTAATATTTAGGATCAACCATATCCCAGGTATCCCAAAAGCTGAAAATACCCAAGGAAAATGTAAATATCTAGAACAAGGAGATTTTTGGGAACATATTTAATAATAAGGAACAAAACCTAAGCAAAATCAAATCCCTGGAGCAACAGATTCAACATGACCAATGGACCCCTCAGCTGTAGGAAGAAGAAAGACACTTCTGTTAGAATATCATAAAATTTTGGCCAAAGAAGAGACCTTCTGGCGTCAAAAATCTCGAGCCCTCTGGCTCAAATATGGGGATGCGAATACAAGGCTCTTCCATGCCTCTACTGTATGAAATAGAAGCACAAATAATATCAAAGAGCTCACCCTTTCTTATGGATTAGTCTCTCAAGATATCTCCAAAATCCATGAAGAAGCCTCCTCTTACTTCAATAACATGATGGGGACTTCCCCCCTCCACCAACCTAGAATCCCAAGAAGCCCTTCTATAAAATATTCCCCCCCTGTTCACCCCTGAGATGAACCTTTCCCTGATCCAGCCTCTCTTCGAGAAAGAAATCAAGGTTGCCATGTTTTCTATGAAAGTTGACAAGGCCCCTGGTCCAAATGGGTTCCCCCGATTCTTTTAGACCTTTTGGGACATTGTGATGGAATATATCTGCAATGCAATCATGGAGCTCCAATGCACCAAGATAATCCCATGAGGGATAAATTCTACCTTCATTGTATTGGTCCCTAAAACCCCTCAATGCAGATATATGACCGACTTTAGGTCAATCAGCTTGTGCAACATTGTCTACAAGATCCTCACCAAATCTCTAGCTCTCAGGCTGAAGAAAATCCTCCCTATCATCATAGATCTCTACCAAGGCAGATTCATCATGAATAGCATCATATCACTTCATGAAACCCTTCACTCGACTCTGTGCAACAAAAAAGTGGCCATGTTCCTGAAATTGGAAATCAACAAAGCCTTTGACAGGGTAGACAAGGATTTCCTCTTGAAATTCTTATCTAGATTCGGGTTCCACAAATACTGGATCAACCTAATCAGGGGTTGCATCTCATCTCCTTGGTTCTCTATTCTAGTCAACGGATTTTTTGTAGGCTATTTTCCTAGCCATAGAGAAATTAGACAAGGAGATCCTTTGTCCCCTTTCCTTTTCATCATCCTTGTTGAATCCCTTGATAGAGCTTTCAAATTTGCCTATGCTTCTGGGTGTGTGATCGATATCAAAGCCTCATCTGACTCCCCTCCCCTATCCCATCAATATTTTGTAGATGACACCATTATTGCTACTCTAGCCTCTGTTATCCAAGCCAAATCCATTAAGGTTATTCTTGAAACCTATGCCTCAGCAACCGGACAAGAAATCAACTATCTTAAAATAAAATGCTATTTCCTCAACACCCTTGGTAGCAAACAGTAAAAGATTACCCGCATCCTTCAATGTTGCATAGCTGATATTCCTACTTTTTACCTCAACCTCCCTTTGTTCACTAAATGCCTAAAATATTCTATGTGGTATAATGTCATTAACAGGCTCAAACACAAACTCGCAGCATGGAAGGGCTCCCTCCTATCCTAGGCAGCTAAAGCAACCCTCACCATGGCTATTCTCCAAAGCATCCCGGTCTATTTCATGTTAGTTTTTAAGGCTCCTACCTCTGTTCACTCCAAAATCAAACAGATCCAGAAGAAGTTCCTATGGACAGGCCCAAAAAATACGATAAAATTTCACCTTGTTAGCTGGGACAGAGTTTGCCAGCCAAAATCCCAAGGAGACCTCGGCCTTAGAATATCAACCAACATGAATCTTTCTCTCCTAGCCAATCAGGCATGGAAGCTCTTCTTAAATTATAGGGTAGATTGGGTGTATCTCAAGCACATGTCTCTGATGGATGACAACATCCCTACTAACGGATCAATATTTTGGCGGGCTATAATTCAGGCCAAATCTCTTATCATCAGAGGCATCTGGTGGTAGCTAGGCAGGGGAACCTCGATCAATTTTTGGGGAGACACTTGGCTAAAAGACAAACCTCTCATGGAGGTCCTTGAGATATCCATCCTAAGACTAATTTTGGAAATAATATGGGGAAGCAAGGTAAAGGACTACTTTGATAGATAGGGCAATTGGAAGACTTTCTTAGTTGGCAACGAAAATGAGCATCTTGCCAGAGCAGGGGTATTTTTGTCTCAGTTGCTAAGGACCACCATCATTCCTACCATATCCACCTTGGATATCCCTATGTGGATAGGAACTAATAGTGGGGATTTCTCAGTCAAGTTGGCCTATTTCCTCCTGCTCAACCCTCAAATCCCCACTATTTCATTCAAGTTGGTTTGGGTCAAGTGGCTCATCCCAAAAATAGGTTTTTTCTCTTGGATAACCATTCAAAACAAGGTCCTCACCACCAATAATATTATGAAAAGGGGTATTCATGTCCCCAACTTATGTCATATTTATCTGTCCAACTAGGAATTTGTCAACTACTCCTTGTGGAATGTGAGTTTTCCTATGAGGGTTTGAGTCACTTGCTGTCTACATTCTAAATCCAGTGGGCCCACCCCAAATCCCTCCTAGACCTTTTCATCTAATGTCCTGACCCCTTAAAAAATCCCAAAGTCACTTTCCTTTGGAAAATTTATCTTCACCATTTCATTTGGCAAGTCTGGCTCGAGCGCAATCACAAGGTTTTTTCAACCACTTCAAATAACCCCATTTCCATGAAAGCCAAATCCATGTCCTATGCTTCTAATAATTCCCAACTCCTTCTCTAGCCTAACTCCCTACTTGACAAGACTAAATTTTAGGTCCTCCAATCTCTCAACATCCCCATTCCCACCCCTTCTCATCCCACACCCCATGCCAGGCTTAAAGCCTGGTGGAATACCCCCAGAAGGATGGCTAAAGCTTAATTTTGATGGTTTCTCCAAAGAGAATCTTGGATTGGTAGGGGTATGCAAAGTGGTCAGGGACTGCAGAGGGGATATTATTCTAGATTTTGCAAAGAATTTGAACCATCAAACCAACAATGTCATCAAGGTGTGGGCTCTTTGGTGAAGTCAGCATCTGATAAGGGACTCTCGGATCAATCTCCACATTGAAGGAGATTCCCTCAATATCATAGTCTACATCACCTTCGAAAATAATCCCCCATGGAACATAAGGTCCCTGATCCAAGAAAGCAAGAAACTAATTGGTCAACATCGCTAGGTGGCAGCTGCCCATGTTTGTCACAAAGCCAATAGGCTTGTTGATAGGCTAGACAACCTGAGCATAGGCCAAAAACCCATCTTGGTGTGGTGCAACTCCATTCCACCAGGTGTCTCCCAAGTTGCAACCGATGACAAACATGGTAGGTGCTTTAATTTCCCCCACTCTAACCAATGATTTTAATTTTCAAGGTGATGCAAGTCTTAGTTTGTGCTAAATATCGAGGGAGGCTTCATTTCGTATGCTCCAATGCTATAATATGATTGGCCATCCAGTTGGTGTTTCCCACCATGGTTCTCCCAAGTGGAATTTTATTTCTCCTAATGCTATTTTCCAAATGCCTATGCATAATCCCAACACCACATGTACTGTCATTTTTCCACATGTTTCTTTGTCGTCTTATGCCTTCACCGAGAGCCTTTTAAATTCCAAATCCATTCGTGTGGATATTACCCCTACGCTCTTCACCAATCCCCATCATCCTTGGCATGCCCATCACCTGTCCACCTGTCATCATCCCTCGATGATCGACATGGCCTTCAAGCTCCCCTTTGCCTATTTATCATGTACTCATCGCATGCATTCTGACGTTATCAACTATTGCCACCCTAACCTCTGGTTGAACTCCCCTGCCACCCTCCCCTTTCCCTCTTTTCCTGCCACCATGGCCTACCTTGAGCCAAGCACTATGTAGATCAATGCTTTATTTTCCTCCTTCTTGCATGGTTGTAATTTAATCACTTTGCTATCAAAATTCAAAGGAGCCAAAGCGGACGTCATGACCGAATTCGTCAGGACGTGGTTGAACGGCTATGTCATAGTGAAGAATGTCTGATTTAAGGTAACCCCTATCCTAATTGTAGATATAGTCAAATTGCCCCTCTCTAGTCACGTGATTCGACGCAATAAGCATAACTGGGAACCGGAGTTGGAGGGCTTCCCAAACTACCAATATTTTAGGTCGACAGGGGTGTTCCTAGAGCGAGAGTCTCTCCCCTCCCCGTGGCCCATCGTTGCCATCCCTCTGATTCAATATCATACCTACAATAACTCGGTGAAACCCATGTCCAGCTCCCATTTGGCACTGGTCAACCACGCCCATGGCTACAAGCCCATGAACCTCCCCGCTTTCCTCCATCGGTCTATCCGCCTGTCGATTTTTGTAGCTCAAAAGAAGAACGCACCACCCACTCACCAAGGTTTGCTTATCGTGATTTACCATCATGTTCTCTCTAACCCACCCATCATGGCCACCCCTATGCAATTCAACACCCCTAATTCCCCCCCCCCACCCATAGCCCTGCTCACTCCCTATCTAGTGAGCCCTTGGCAAATGATGGATTCCCCAACTTTCAAATCCTTGCATCCAAGAAAGGTGCTCAGTTTGCCACCCCTCCCTCCAAGTCTACCCCTTCCACCAACAAGAATGCGGTGTTGGGCAAGCGTAAAATTAAAATTGAGGATGCGTCCCCTCAGGTCCGCAGATCATCCAAAACCAATAAATCTAAAGCTGAGTCCAGCCAGAATTCCCCCTTTGAAATTTTTGAAGATTTGAGTGGGAATTCAAATCCCACCTCTGGTATCTCCAACCGGTTGACTAGAATATTCATGAAAAGCTTCATCATGGCCTTTGAGAGTGTCGGCTCGGCCCTGAAGCAATCCCTTTAGCATAATGTAGCACATACCAAAGAAGACATACTAGAGGTCGACCTCTAAGACTGCTCTCCAGGCCAAGTTGTTTTTTGGGTTGTTTTGGGTTGTTTTGGGTTGTTTGGTGAGTTTTATGCCACTAGTGCCATTTTATGTATATTTTTACATGTCTGTTAGAATTGATATTTCTAAGGTGGCTCTTGCATGGGTTCTAGCTATGCCTAAGGGGTTTTTGATGATGGTCTTTAGATGCCCCTGCGTGGGCCAGTATTTCCTTTTTATCGGTGTTTCTATTCCCTGCGTGGGAATTTTATTTCTTCAATCCCCTGCATGGGAATGTCTTAGATGGTGCATCTCTACCTCCCCTAAAATGGGATTTTGTTACAGTGTTTTCTTTCAACCTGCTAAAGGTAACTGTACATCTGGGGTTGGGGCCCAGTCAAAACCCTTTTAAATAGAAACACCAAATTACCAAAAAAAAAAGGAAATAATAAAATATATAATTGAAATTATTAAAATACATACATATATATATATATATATATATATATATATTATATATATATATATATATATTAAAATTTTAAGTTACTATTTAAATATTTATATATAAATAAAGTATAAAGTATATATTATATTATAAAGTATATTTTAATATTTAAAAATATATATAAATAGAAATATAAAGTATATATAAATGTATGTATACATACAATTCAATGTTGTTAAAACTATTTCTTTCCTTCGGATAATATATATATAATACCATGGCCATATTTTGAAACAATGAAGGAGAGCGAAGGAGGATCCAGTGAGAGGATCCACATGACGAAATGCGAGAAAGGATCCATCCCATCGACAGGAGGTAGGAATACCAACGAGGCGAATGGAGATCGGAGGGGATCCAACAAGGATGAATCAGTGCACCCGACAACAAAAAGTCAACAGGACGGATCAGAGAAGAAAGATAAGGATCCCCCAAAAAAATGAGGCCAAAGGGGGTTCCCCAACCCTAATGCAAGAGGATCCTATGCCCACATGGTGGCGATCCATGCAACCCCAGACAACTGCTTTACCCAGGAACTATTTCCATCTGGCGAGGATTTGGACATCCCCAACGAGGTCCTAAATAGTTTTCTAGAATTCAAAAAGTTTACCCTAATTGGCAAGTTCATAGGAGGATGCCCAAACATGGAATCCATCTGCAAATGGGCTCTCTCCAAGTGGTGAATCTCTAGAAACATGGATATTGCAACACTAACCAGAGGTTTCTTTTCCATCATCCTGAACAACCGGGAGGATTACTGCAAAATCCTGGTGGGAGGACCATGGTTCCTGGGGTGCAAGAGCCTCTTTCTTCAAAAGTGGGGAAACGACTTCAACCCGGATACCCAAAAAATCCTGGTGGGAGGACCATGGTTCCTGGGGTGCAAGAGCCTCTTTCTTCAAAAGTGGGGAAACGACTTCAACCCGGATACCCAAAACATCAACATTGCTCCAATTTGGGTAAGGATTCCCAGCCTTCCTCTTCATTACTGGCATGAAAATATTATCAGAGGGATAGCACGGTCCATTAGAGAATTGGTCTCCATTGATCCCCCCACTAAAGCTTGGTCTAGACTAACCTAGGCTTGGTTCTATGTGCTAGCAAACCTGGACTCCGAGCTCCCCTCCTTCATCAACCTATGGTCAGGATCAACCTTCATCAAGATATAGGCCATCGAGTATGAGAACAGACCCGCATTTTGCTCTCACTGTCGCACTCAGGGGCACCTCCAGACTCAGTGTCTAGCTACTAGGGGCCAACGAGTAGAGGAGCTAACCAAAGGATCCACATACCCTCGATACTCGTAGCTGGCAATGGGGAAGAAACATAAGAGGAATCCTCCTCCCATTGACCAACTCCCGATGAAGCCCAAACCTGACTCGGGTAGACAGCAAGCTCAAGAGGAGGAACAAGATGGGTCTATCAAGCAACCAAAGCAAGGTTCGCAGTAAGGAGGAAACTCTCTTCAGGAAAATGATGACCGAGAGGTGGGTTCAAGCCTTCCAATTAAAGATGAAGTAGAGGAACCGAATTCCCAGGTACAAATCTCTCCCGTCACTAACTCCCCGTAATCCCTCATGGAAGATTATTTGCTAGGCAATAAGAAAACCTCACCCCATACATAAAAGGGGGAGTTTCCTTCTCATCATCATGAAAAAATGGGATCCTCCCTATTAGGAAGGGTCAGCCCTAGGAACACCAGAAGCTGGAAATAATCGATGGATTTTGGCAATGAGAGGAAAATAGGAAGACCTCCTAGCAAATATCAGAGAGATAAAGAAACAATAGAGGATGTGGTGAATGGGACCCAACTGTTGCTATTTTTGGATGATTCGAACACTCAATGGGACGAAGAACAAGGAAGCAAACCCCCCTTCCAGATGGTGAAGGGAGGCAATAAAACCTCTAAATCATCAAGATGAAAGTTCTCTCATGGAATGTGAGAGGACTGACCAGAGCAGCCAAGTAGAGGATGGCTGCGGACCTCCAAAAATGATCAAACCCTTTATCCTTATCCTTCAAGAGACCAAGGTTGATGTGATCTCTACTAAAAAAGCAATAAAAGCTATTTGGGCCAAAGCAGAGCTCCTATTCAGTCCAGCTCAAGGATCTTCAAGTGGGCTCATGGTCTTATGAGACCCGACCCTTGTAGAAGGAAGTCTGCTTTCTTCATCCAACAGGATTCTAAATATCCTCTTTCGTTCTAAGACAAGCAATCGGTCATGGATCTTGTCCAACATCTACGCCCTCAACTCGGTCATTGAGAGGGCTGAGATGTGGAAGACCATCACCTAGATGTGAAGGAATTTCAATGCCCTCCCCTAGATAATAGGGGGGACTTCAACTGCCCTTTACATCCTTTCAAAAAAAAAGGAGGATCTGATATTGGTTCCAAAAGCATAGAAGACTTCAAATATTTTGTCAACACCAATGACCTAGTTGACATAGAGCTCAAAGGTTTTTCTTTTACCTGGAGCAACAGGAGAATATGGAGTGGGCTTATCCAAGTCAAGCTAGATAGGTTCCTTATCTCCCAGGAGGTTATTCCCTTCTTGGGGGATGTGACCCTCCTAGCTCTTCCCAGGATCGAATCAGACCACAACCCCATCCTTCTTGAATCGGGTGAAGGGCCTAGTTTCAAAACACCCTTTAGGTTTGAATCCATGTGGACCCATCATAAAGATTTCAGAGCGTAGGTAGCAGGATGGTGGAAGCAGGAGGTAAAAGGATCCACCTCAAAATGCCTAGCCCTGAAGCTTAAATTTGTCAAAGAAAACCTCAAGATCTAGAATAAGGAGGTCTTCGACAACATCTTCGAATCCAAGAAATCCATATTCGAAAGCCTCAAAAACTTGGAAAGAAGGTTGGAGGCAGGTGTCTTCAGTGAATCTGACAGAAACGAAGAGAGAATCCTCCTGGCAGACTTTCACACTATCCTAGCCAGGGAAGAGACCTTCTGGAGACAGAAATATAGAGATCTATGGCTGAAGGAAGGAGACTCCAACACTGGGTTTTTTCATGCTTCTACCCTCCAGCATAGAGGTTCCAACAAAATCAAGGAAATTTGATGAAGTGATGGTACGGCTGCCAAGGACATTGCTGAGATAAGAATTGAAGTGGTGGGCTTATTTCAAGATTTGTTGGGATCCTCCCTCGAAAGCGACTTACAGGCCCAAAGAGATCTTTTGGCAAAAATCCCCTCTCTGGTACCCCAGGAGGCTAGCCTCAGTCTCCTGGATCCTTTTTCTTCTTTCGATGTCAAGGAGGTCTTGTTTTCTATGCAACCTGACAAAACCCTAGGTCCATATGGGTTTCCTCGCTTTTTCTAGACCACGTGGGAGGTTATGGGGAATGATGTTTGTGATGCCATTCATGAGATCCAAGCCTCTAGATCCATCCACCTCAATCTGAACACCACCTTCTTAGCTCTTATTCTGAAAACCTCTACCTATAGGACCTTCTCGGACTAAAGTCTTAGCTAACAGGCTGAAGCCCATCTTGCCCTTGCTCATTGATCCTTGCCAAGGCAGCTCTGTGAAAGGTAGAAACATCCTTGATGGTGTCATTTCTATCCATGAGACTCTCCACTCTACGTCCTTGTCTAATAAGGTTGCCCTCTTTCTCAAGCTTGACATGAACAAAGCCTTCGACAGGGTGGATAGGGGTTTCCTCTACATTGTTCTCCTAAAGTTTGGTTTCCCTCTGTCTTGGATTGACCTCATCCAAAACTGCATATCCAACCCTTACTTCTCTGTCCTAATCAATGGGTCCCCCGTAGGCTACTTCCAAAGTGCTAGAGGGCTTAGGCAAGGAGACCCCTTGTCCCCCATTCTCTTCATCATCCTCGCAGAGGTTCTGGGCAGAATCCTCAAGGAGAGCCTTTGGAAACAAAGGATTTCAAGAATCATCCCCACCTCTAGAGTGGAAGTAGTCACCCACCAAAAATTTGTGGATGACACCCTCTTGTCTACTATCGCCTCTATGGCCCAGGCCAGACACATCAAGAGGATCCTCTCCCTTTACGAGTGAGTTGTGGGCCAAAAAGTAAACTACACCAAGAGCAAGCTTTTCTTCTTGAATACTCCCCAGGGGCGGCAGATCCGCATTGCCAAAATCCTAGGATGCATGATCGAATCCCTCCCTACCACCTACCTCGGGCTCCCCCTCTTCTGTAGTGGCAGGGCCAAGGACAACATGTGGAATATGGTGGTGGAGCAAATTCATAGGAAGTTGGCCTCTTGGAAAGGCAAGTTTTTGTCCCAGGAAGGCAAGGCTACCCTCACCAAAGCTTGCCTCCAAGGGATCCCAACCTACTTCATGTCAGTATTCAGCCTCCCAATGTCTGTCCACCGCAAGATCGAACAGATTCAGAGGAACTTTATATGGTTTGGGAATGAAGATAAATCTAGGATCCCTTTGGTGGCATGGGACAAGGTGTGTAAAAGCAAATACCAAGGTGGGATTGGGCTAAGGAGAACTAGTCTGATGAACCTGGCCCTCATGGCCAAGCATGCTTGGAGGATCCTGACCAATGAGCCTGTGGAGTGGGTCAAAATCATCAAGAAGAAATACCTCACCAACTGCTCCTTCTTGGATGCTGAGGCCCCCTTTGGTGGATCCACTTTTTGGAAAGCAGTCCTCCAAGCCAGGTAGTTGCTCAACAAGGGAGTCCGATGGATTTTAGGAGATGGGCAAACAATCAACTTCTAGAAGGATAGATGGGCCGAAGAAGATCCTCTATCTCAGAAGGCTAAACTTTCCCTCCTCAAATCCTTGGTGGACCCAAACTCCCAGCAGAAGGTAGAAGACTACATTGTGAGGAAGGATGGCAGCCCTCAGTGGAACATCCCGACCCTCACCGGTCGTGAAGCTGAAGTCTCCTCTCTAGATAAGATCCTCCAGGGCATTACCATCCCGACTGCCAAAAGACCCAACAAGATGATCTGGATGGGCACTGACACTGGCATCTTCTTGGTTAGGACAGCCTACGAGATCCTTTCCAAGGAGGCTGAGGGGGATTTCTCATGGTAGATAGTCTGGAGAAAAGGAGTGATCTCGAAGGTAAATTTCTTTGCTTGGATTGTTTTTTAGAATAAAGCTCTAACCATGGAAAACCTCCACAAAATAGGGTTTGCCTTCCCTAGTAGGTGTTATTTGTGCATGGCAGATTGTGAATTCGTATATCATCTCTTCCTTCACTACCCGTTCACCACCATGGTGTTTGATGTGATCCTCTCCTCCTTTCAGGTCCCCTGGAGCCCTCCCAGGATAATCAAGGAAGCCTTTGCTCAATGGCCAAACCCGTTCAAAAATCCTAATCTCTAGTTCCTTTTCGATGCGTTATTCCATCACATACTTTAGCAGATTTGGCTGGAGAGGAACGAAAGAGTCTTTGGTAATCCTCCAAGAGACCCCCCTTCCATAGCCTTCAGAGCTCTTGCCTTTGCAGTAGAAAATTCAAAATTCACTCCTAGTCCCCTCCCTAGGATCCGGTCGGAGGAAACTATGTTCAAAAGGATGAACCTCAAGGAGGATCCAGACCACCCTAACATATTTTCACCCAAGCTCAAGGTCAAATGGAGAAACCCCCCGGAGGGTTGGCTTAAGTTGAACTTTGATGGTGCTGGTCATGGCAACCCAGGGCCAGCAGTTGCAGGAGGGGTGGTCAGAGATCACAGGGGGAGGATTGTCCTCACTTTCTATGAGAACCTGGGTATCCAATCTAATCACAATGTGGAGGCCAAGGGTGTCCTCAGAGAGCTTCAACTCCTCTCAGAGTATCCTCACCCTTTGGTCATCGAAGAGGACTCTCTGAATATCATAAGGTATCTGTCGAATGGCAAATATCCTTCATGGAAAGTTTTCAATATTGTCTCTGAGGTAAGGATCCTCCTATCTAGATGGATCGATGCCTAAATCAATCACATCTATCGGGATGGTAACGGGCTGGTAGATTACATGGCTAATAAAGGTCTTTTGACCTCTGTTTTGGTAGTATGGAGGTCATCCTTTCCGAATGAGGTGGAGAAGATGGCTAGATTAGAGTTTCCTCATGAAGACACATAAGCATAAAGGGAAGGCACTTGGAGGTGGCGCATCCTCTCGACCACCAATTCTTTGATCAAGATGCTAACCAGGATCAAGGAGCATAACGTTAAGGATGACCAGGAGGATCCGGAGTAGCGGAGGATCCGGGGCTACCTTCCTTGTGGTTTTTTCTTGTTTTTCCCATGGTTTTTTGTTGCTTCCTTTTTAGTTTACTTCAGATTGGTTTTTGTCTACCGATCCTCTCACGGAGAGGCCCCTTTGTAAGCCCTGTGGGCAATTTTGAATCAGGTTTAGTTAGATTTTGCAAGTCTGTTTGATCCTAGCCCTTAATACCTGTAAGGAAAGAATGGGCTCAGCCCTGTTTTTGTACATAAGGTTTTGGGATCCTCTATAAAAACCCACTGTTAATACAATAAATCTACCAAAAAATATATATATAATACCATTCCACCTCGCAACTAGAAATAATAATCATACTGCATGAAGATTCTGATGTGTCACCATAAGAATACATTCAAAATCCTTTACAAGGAGAGATGAAAATCCATAGAGGTAATCGGTTTTTCGTATTTTGTTGCTTGTGTTTGTTGTTGGTGGACGGATTTATTTTCAAACCTCAATTCACGACTGATTTGGATTCTCATCAACATTTTCTGAGGTCAAATTATATATTCAACTAAAGTCTTGCTCATATATTTGTATATAGTCTTTGTTATTCGTTTCATTATTTGAAGTTCTAAAGTGGGGATTGCAAGGTTTAACCGTTGAATTTTTCTTCGTTACTGTGTGAAGGCATATTGAAGATTCGATTAAAGGATTGGATTTTAAATGAAAAAGAAAAAATCTATAAATGAATTCTCAATTCTCTGAGAGGTAGTGACTCTTAATAATTGAATAGTATAAAATAAAATGGTTATATTGTATTGTTGTTTCCATATGATTACCAAAAAATGATGCATATGAATTATGTTTTTAAAAAATAAGGTTACACTGCACTGCTGCTTCCATATGATTGTGGAGAAATGATGCACATGAATTATGTTTTAAAATTGTTACACTACATAGTTGTTTGCATGTTATAGTTGCATTGATAATGGGTCATGCTGACCCTAATAGAAACCCTTCCACTATCTCCTTGTCATTTGAAATACCTTTGAGGAGATATGCAATAACCAGATTGTCCAATTCGTTGGATAGTGTTGAAGGGAATGGGTTATGTTTTCAAGCAAGAGTGTTGTGCATATTTTTAAACATTATCAAGTCTAGAATTCACTCTGATATTTGAGAAGAAATATATCTAATTTTGGTGTAAGATGTTAATCGAAACTACAACTTCATGTTCTTTTTATGCATATTAAGAGAAAATCAAATAGAAAAATTTGTATCTATTATTAAGCGAATCCGTATTAATGTAAATATGTTTTATCAACAATGTTCATTTGATAAATTTTAATTAAATGCTCATATATCTCTTGCTGATCCAATATATGATTTAGAAGGATTCTTGTTTGAGTCATTATTTGTTTATATTGTTACCCGAATGTATGGCGAGTGTGTTCTCTAGAAGGAGCGTAATGTAAATATTATGATTTACGGCCAAAAGATATTACAATTTTCTAATATTTACATTATTACCTTTGAAAAATTATTCATTTGGTCATAAGATAGTTTAATGCAGAGCGTAGGTTGTTTATGAGTTTTATTTATAACCGAATTGAGCTAGGCATAATAAAATTATTGTCAAGAGTGGATAATCAGATCTGTTTACTGGTTTTGTAGCATAGTGGTATTGCACTCACCGTGGTTCGAGTGTTGCACTTGTTTCCTTTAAAAATATTATTAAATATTTCACCTAAACTTTATTATTGTTTCCTAGTGTTCCCACAAGTCTCATCTCTATGTATATGGGTTTACATTTCACTTTGAAGCCATTCGTTATGGAACGAGTTCCTGTTGATTTGTAATCACCGCCAGGGTTCGTACAGTGTAGCTGAACATAGAATTCAAGGCAAAGAGAACAATGGGAACTAAGTATAATAAGGTCATTTCCGTGCCTTGGTTAGCATTCCTCTCCGGTGTCCAAAAGCCTTTTCTCACTCCAAAGCATAGGATTGTCTTATGCGCAGTCATATTTACAAATATTCATGACTTATTATTAACCTGTGCCTCATTGTATCTCTAGGAAAAAGGATATTTTTTCAAGAAATTTATGATATGTCAAACCTACGTAAATGCTATAGTAGTGGTTGCTAAATCCTATGATTGACGTCTTACCAAAAATCATAAATTTAAATGATGTGGAGAACGTTTGCTTTCATTCGATGTATTTGGATATGAGATTATAAAGTTTATGTTTTTAGCGACTATCTTAAATAAAAATGTGTGTTTACTTGAAATTGTTGTTGAAGTCTCAAAAATGTAAAGTGAAGACATATCATGATGCTGAAGTCTCGAAAATGTAAAATGAGGTCATAACATTATATAGCTTATGTGAATTGGAGAAAAGCTTTTATGTGCATTCATGAAACGTTGTAATTAGAGCTTGATAATTAGTGTTGAAGTTGTTCGATAGATTTAAATATTTTAAATATTATTTTCTTTTGAGGACTAAAGTAGGTAGATTTATTTGATGCTTGAAAATTATCCTTTATAGATTAAAGGGTAGATAGAATCTTATTTATAATGAAGATTATTTGATATTTTAAAATTGTTCTTTATGAAATAGAAACTTATTTTCGATAAATATTAATTATAATTATTTTCCTGAAGTTTAAAAATTTGGTAAAAATAAAAGTTGTAGTAGTATATTTTAGATTTAATTTATTTAATTAATATTATTTCTTTTGAAAATAGAAAATTCTTTCATTACGTTTAAATATCATGGTAATATAAAAGTTGTAAGAATTAACTTAATTAAAATAAGATTTTACTTTTATCATGTGCATTGTACCATTATTTAGATGGATTGAAAATATATCTAAACATATCTAAAGAGAATTACATGCATTCTTAGTTTGAATAGAAATTTTTTGGCTAATGGTGATGTAAATCTTGAAAATTGAGAGATCTTCAACCCATAACCCAAACAAAACACTGGCCACCAAGAAGGGTGGTAGAACCACCAAGTGAAGTGTTATACTATGAGTGTGATGTCATCAAGGAGGATGTCATCCATTTAAATAAATTGATCCTATCATGAATATTGGTTTAACAAGAGTTCAATACCATCGAGAAGGATGACATCCACCACCCAACTCCAACAAGCTTGTAGAGGCAGTTGTTGCATTTTGAGGATAACCGTTCTCTAGAAAAAGGGTGAGTGGACCTTATGCCATGGAGAGTAGTGAATGACGGTATGGGATGTTGTTCTAGGTTATTGTACGAAGCAGTATGTGAGGATTATCATGAACACGATTATGTTGTAAAATAGCCAACGGTAACTCAATCCTAGGGAGTAGGTCTTTGGGGTTGGAAATTCCAGTGATAGATAGTATGGGACGTCTAATCATCAACTACAACGTGAACTGAGAAATATGGACCCAAAATCTAGAGTAGTGGTGGGCCCTGGTAGCCTCCATAGATTTATGGTTGATATCAAGCACTAGTCATAACAATGCTAACTCTAGCACAGACCTAAGTGTGGTTATATTTAAAGATTGTGTGAAGGTTAGTAGGACTAATGTCCTTTGTGCTATGATACAGGAAAAATATGTGTCCACCCTTCCAGGTGTTATGGGACCTAGAAGGATAACCCTTTATCGATAACCTAAGAACTTGAGTAGGAGAATATGAGTCTCATAAATGGTAGAATATTGCAGGATTTGGCCAATCTCAAGCACTCGTGAATCCGTCTGTAGTGGACTATAATATCAGAGTGTGAAAACTTATGCCAATGTACTAAAATAAAGTTGGGTGTGTGTTGTCAAATTGTGACTTCATTTTTATTATATCAAAATTTTGAATTTGAGATTTTGACAACCAGGAGAGTTTGACCTAGGTTGTTATAGTTGGTATCAAATGCTAGGTTGCAAAAACCCTAGGTTACAAAAATATGATTTATTAATTTGACATAGCTCTTTTATCACCAGGTATAATGGTGGGGATCTCACAAAGGAAAAATATTAACCTGCAAGAAGGGCATGTAGAGGTTTCGAGAAAGGAACTGATATGACTCGTGAGAGAGTCGGATCATGTACAAATAGTTGAAATATCTCAACATGTTTTGAGAAAATAAAAGGAGACAGCATAAGGAAGGGCTACACAAAACGATGATAACATGACTAAAATGATTCAATTGATGCATGAATAGTTAAATCAACAAAAGGAGCAAATGGAAATTGAAAGGGCTCAGATGAGTGAGCACATGGAACAGAAGAGTGCACAATTATCTTAGCAACAATAAATTATTGCTCAGCAGCAGAAGGTAATATAAAATTTGACTAAAATTAAAGAGTCAAAAGAATACAAAGTGAATTTCCTAAAGGATCTTCTAGAAGGAAAGTCAGTGTGGAATTACAAAAAGAAATCAAAAAGCTAGATATCTCTAAATTTGATGGGAAGGGGGATGGTGAAGTAGTTGTAAATTGGTTAAGTGAAGTTGAGGGATACTTTTCCATCCAACCCCTGTGTGTTGAATCTAAAACTACCTGGGCTATAGCACACTTAACAAGTCCTACCATATATTGGTGGACCACATATAAGAAAAGCAGTCAAAAGGAGGTTGTTGATATTCTTTGGGATGTGTTTGAGAAAGAATTCAGGGATAGATTCCTCACACCATAGTTTTATATTGAGAAATATGCATAATTCACCAATCTTCATCAAGAAAACATGTCAGTAATAGAGTATTATCAAATATTTGTTCAACTTCTAAAGTATGCTCCTAAATATGACAAACGTGAGGAGTTTAAAGCTCACAAACTTGTGTTGGGTTTACATACCAGAATTGGATCTCGTGTTGGATAAATCAAACCAAAGAATTTAAATGAAGACTTTGATATCGCACATTATGAAGAATTATGCCAGAAGAATAAGAAGGCTTATTATCAAAAGTTTGAGAAGGATGAAACTAAGAAAATAAGATACCTAGAACCCGCTAAAGGAAAGGATCAATATAAGAAATACAGAGATGATGACCAATTCAGATGGGACAACAAAAACAGAGGAAAGCATCAAGGTAATAAAGGGCAACAAGATAGGAGAAAATTTTTTGAGAAATGTGACACAAGAAAAAAGAAAGAATGTTACTAGTAAGAATAAGGATGGGGAAAGATGGAAGAAAAAATATCCAAATGTATGTTTTTTCTGTGGAGCTAAGGATCATTATGCAAATCAATGCTCGAAGAGAGTGGATAAGATAAAAGCAACTGAGCAAACCAAGAAAAATAAATAAAGTATATCCTAAAACCATACAAAAATGTGGAAAATTAGTTAACTTGCTTTCAGGTAAACTTATTACACTGAACTAGCAATAAAATTCACTTGATATCGACTCTAGACTTTTTTTACGAGGACTGCCCAAACTGCCAAACTCGTTTTGGCCATATCTCACTCATCCAAACTCGGATTGAGCTAAAATTTTGAGGGTAGATGCCTGAAAAACCCTAGAACGTCTCCACCAATTTTCATATCATTTGGAGCAACACATATCCTAGCACATCCCTATGTGTGAACGATATATTTGGCAAGCGGCTATGCGAGGGTTTCATCTGGGTTGAGTGCAAGCGGCTCCAAAGGTTGGTTTTTAGGGCCTTCGGGCCCTAGCGGCCAATATTTTTGTGGTTTATGCTCAATATTTTAGTAGGAAATGTTGCAGGGGATACAAGATGGGTTAGAAATTTGTCTTTCAATAGATCATACTGTGAACTTGAGTGACAACGGCTTCCAATTTGCTGCACAAAAGAAAAGTGAAAACCATACCTTTCCACGGTGTCTAGGGCAAGGATTAAAGAGACCACGAAATAAGTTTCAAGTAGTTGATCAAAAAATGGCTCATATCTCAAGTGAATCTGGTGCTAAGGTGCACCCACAAAATAATTCTACTATGAAAACCCCTGTCAAGGGTAAGAATTTTGAAGACTCGGTCCCAAAAATGAATTTTAGGGATGCCCTTCATGGTGGACAGCCTCAGCCCAATGCTAATATCAATATTAGGGCTTCTCATAAACCTCTAAGAATGCCTAAGATTGATCCCAGGAAAATAGAGTCAGGATGTCTTAAAGCAATCGATGGAACTCCTATTGTTAAGCTTGATATGGGTAACATTCGGACTGGCATTGAAGATTTGGAAAAAAGAGGACTAATTTGTCGGTTCGTGAAGTCCGAGTCTATCTGCTTTCAAAGTCTGGGCTACAAAAATCTGGAAAACTAAAGGTGAGTTACAAATCTCTATTTATCCAAATGGTTATTTTCTTGTTTTATTTGCTAATAATGAAGATAGAGAGAAAAATTTTCAAGGGGGTCCTTGGTTTTTTGGAAGGGCAGGGGCTTTTCATGAAGCCCTGGCATACTAAATTTAAAGCGAAAGAAGAGATGCCTTCTATAGCTCCCGTGTGGGTTAGACTCTTTGGCCTCCCTATTGAATTTTGGAATCCTACTATTTTTTCTTCAATTGGAAACTCTTTAGGAACTTTTATGATGATTGTTGATTGTACTCAAAATTTTGAACATATTATTTATGCTCGAATTTGTGTTTTAATGGATTTTGACAAACCCCTACCTAAAAATATCACATTACAATTTGGGGAAGACACTTGGGAGCAAGTAGTGGACTATGAGAACATTCCTTTTCGTTGTAGAATTTGCCATGAATATGGTCATTTGGCCAGTGCTTGCCCAAATAAAATTCCTGATCAAAAGAAAGAAGATATAAACTCAGCAGGTTTCCAAATACCTAAGAAGAAGAACACTCGGAAAAAACCAGTAATGAAGGATCAATCAAAGTCATTTGCTAATATGTTTGAAATCCTTTCCACAAATGATGTCCCAAGTGAGGAAGAGGAAATAATGGAAACTGAAATCTTAGAAACACAATTTAAATATGAAGGAAAGAACTCGGAGACAAACCAACAAATCAAAGGTTTTCAACGAAAAAAAAAAAGAGAAAATTTACACAAGAAAAACAATATTTCAAATGTCAAAACTTCAAATAATGCGGGTCCCAATATAGACTCCATTGAACCATCTAGTAAAATTTTGGTTGTGTATGAGCATTCTTCAAGGTTAGAAGCCATCTCGGATTCAATTGGAATAAGTCAAGAAACAGGGAAAAAAAAATTGAAGATGGATTCTAATCAAAAAGTAGGTCGCAAGACCAATCAATATCATATGGTAAAAGAAGGTGAAAAGCTTGTAGAGGAAGGTAATATTAATGCCCTTCCCAACATTTTTAGCCCTGGTATTAATGAAGATCATCACTTGGAATATTAGAGGACTCAAAGGGAGTCTTTCAAAACAAAATGAAATTAGAAGAATGATTCGGATAAATCATCCACATCTTGTTTTCCTTCAAGAAACAAAGATGTCAATGGAGGATATGGACTTAATTGCCGATAAAATTTGGCCAGCTGGAAAAGTGGTTTCCCTCGGTTCCCAAGGGACTTCGGGTGGCATTGCTTGTCTTTGGGACCCAAAAGAGGTAGTTATTCACCATATGGTTGGCAGTTGGGGTTTGTTGGCTATAGCTATTCAAAGTAGACATTCCAACCAGATTATGCTCTGCATTACTATTTATGCCCGACTTATTTGGAGGAAAAAAGAAGACAGTGGAATGATATTACTCATATTATCTCTCATTTTCCTAAATCTTGGATCTTGATCGGAGGATATTTCAATACCATCCTCTCTCTGGATGAGAAAAGGGGGGGGAAATAGAAATTTGGACAAAAGTATCGAACTCATGAGTGAATATATTACAAACCTCCATCTTGTGGATATCCAACTGAGATAATGGCCTTATGACTTGGTCTAACGGAAGGCAAGGCTTAGCTTGTATAATGGAGAGATTGGATAGGTTTTTGCTCTCTAAAAATTTCTTAATCCATGGTCACATTCCTAAAGTGAAGACTCTTAATAATGTTGGTTCGGATCATTGGCCGAGTCATGGTGGAAATGTGGAAAACCAACGTGAGTTTCTATCCTTTTCATTTTCAATTAATGTGGCTTAGAGACATTTCCTCAAGACCTCGTGTGCAACAATGGTGGAAGGAAGGTAAACCTAGGCATGGGACTAAGATGTTCTGTTTTGCCAAAAGACTGCAATACATTAAATCCAAAATCAAGACTTGGAACTGGAAAGAGTTTGGGGATGTTCATAAAAAAAACATGAAGTTATTGCTCATCTTGAAAATTTGAATAAGAAAATCCGTTTAGATGGCCTCACGAGAGAAGAGAAGTGCAGATGAAATTAAACTCACAACTCGGTTAGAGGAATGGGAAAAAAGAGAAGAAATCTTATGGAAGCAAAAATCTAGAATTCAATGGCTCAAAGAAGGAGATCGAAACACAAATTTCTTCCACAAATATCTTCTAGCTCGAAGATCTCACAACTTTATTTCTTCCTTAAAATCAGATTCTGGAGATGTTGTTTATACTTGGGATGGCATGAACTCTATTGTTGTTGATTACTTTTCCAATCTTTTTGTTGCTACTCCTCTTGACTCAGCTTCACAACAAAATGTTCTTCAAGCAATCCCTTCTCTTATCACTTCTGAGGAGAACTCTATTTTGACTACTCTGTTACTATCAATGAGCTTCAACAAGTAGTTTTTAAAATGCAAAAAGGGAAAACCCCAGGTCCTGATGGTTTTCCTATTGAGTTCTACCAAGAGTTCTAGGATATCCTTCATGTTGATTTATTAGAGGTGGTGGAAGAAGCCAGGAAATCCAAAGAAATTTTGAAGGTTATCAATAAAACTTATATTACTCTTGTTCCAAAAGCTCAAGAGGTTGATCATATCTCAGCTTTTAGACCTATTGCTTTATGTAATGTTCTTCTCAAAATTATTACTAAAATCATGGCGAGAAAGGTTGAAGCCTCTTTTGCATAAGATTATTTCCCCAGAGCAAGGGGGATATGTGGAAGGACGTCAAATAGTAGATGAGATAGTTCTTGCTCGGAAGCCATCCATTCCATGGATATGCAAAATTCTCCTTCTATGTTCATCCGGTTAGACTTATCCAAAGCTTATGACAGAGTGGATTGGCACTTCCTTATCAAAGTTTTGAGGCAATTTGGTTTCTCTAAGGATTGGATGGATTGGATTATGGGATGTATCTCTTCGGTTTCCTACTTAGTTCTTATCAATGGCAGGCCTTCTCGGTCTTTCCCGGCTTCCAGAGGTATTAGGCAAGGTGACCCGCTATCCCCTTATTTATTCATCATTCTTGTTGAATGCTTGGGTAGGACTATAACCAAAAAGAGGGAAAACAAAACCCTTGAGGGAGTTACCATTGCTCATGGAGCTAGACCTATCTCTCATCTTCAATTTGTGGATGACTCTACCCTTTTAGGTAAAGCTACGATTAAGGAAGCTTCTAATATTAAGCAAATCATTAGCTATTTTTCTAAGGGCTCATCGGGCGGTTGATCAATGAAGACAAATCTAAAGTTATTTTCTTTCATCGCTCTGCTAGACGAGGAATCCATGGTCTTGGATAAATTAAGATATAAGAAGACCTCTCTTCCAATCACTTATTTAGGTATTCCCATAAATATTCAAAGGCAGAAAAATAAAGATTGGAATTGGTTGTTGGACAAAGTCAAGAAGAAAATTGGAAAGTGGACCAACAAGTGGCTTTCTTATGGGGGTAGAATCACCTTGGTAAAATCAGTCCTTCAAGCTATTCCTATTTATGTTTCTTCCGTTTTGAATATCCCAAAGGCTGTTCTTCGAGAATTGGATCAAATGAGTCATCGTTTCCTTTGGAGTGGTACTAAGGAGAAAAGAAAATGGGCCTTGGTGAAATGGGATACTTTATGTCTTCCTAAGAGTGAAGGGGGTTAGGATTCGGTCTTCAATTAATAACAACAAAGCTTTAGCTGCTAAATTATATTGGAGGATGTTGCATAACCCCAATGCTCTTTGGGCCAATAATCTCCATGCTAAATATACTTGAGAACAAAAGTCCTGAAGACCTTGTTCGCTATCAACTTCCTACCAAAGGTTCTCCCATTTTAGTAGTTCTTAAGACTGGTGAGGATTTGATAAAGAAAAAATTATTTTGGATCATTCATAATGGTCAACATGCAAATTTTTGGATAGATTCTTGGGATGGTCACAAGCCTTTGATAACTCAGTTTCCCGATTGGAGGCCTTGGATGGAGGAGCTTCACCGAGCTAATTGGATAAAGGTGGCTAATTACTGTCGGTACCATCTTGGTAATTCAAAGGTTGGTAGATATTGGATCCCTATTGAGGACTGGCCTATTCAAATCCCAGAAAGGCAAAGACAAGATATCCAAGGCATCCTTCATATGAGATCCCTCTCTTGGTCCCATGAAAAAGATTGTTTTGGATGGAACAACACTACTAAGGGTGAGTATTCGGTTGCTCAAGGTTATTTGACCTTATGCCATAATAATCCCAACCATTCTTCTGACATATTTTCTCAATTGTGGGCTCAAAAGCTCTGGCCTAAGGTGAGGTTCTTTAATTGGCTTTTATTGCATCGTAGGGTGCTTCTTGGTGAGCAACTTATGAAGCGTGGTTTTCATGGCCCTTTTAGATGTGAAATGTGTGAAGAGAATGTAGAAAATATCAACCATATTTTTATTGAGTGTACTTTAGCCTCTGAGCTATGGAGGAGAATGGCAACTTTACTTGGCTTACAGTGGTCCAATTTTTTCACTTTTGAACAGATTTGGAGGGATTGGCCTAATCAAGAGGGTGTTGATCATTTTATTAGGCAGTTAGTTTGGATGGGTTCTACCATTCTTCTTTGGAATATTTGGAATGAAAGGAACAACCAAATTTTTAATCAAGATAGGAAGGATATTCACTATATTTGGCAAAAGACCATAGCCAACTTAGTTGAATCAGTCCATCAACTCCTTAATCACCCCCAAAACTCCCACCAAAGATGGGATCAAGTGATGCAAAGATTGAAGATTAAACCTTCTAAGGGCAACCAACTTAAAGGGAATGTGAGTATTAGTAAGATGGATAGGACTAGAAATTGGCAACCTCCTCCTAAGGATTTTGGAAAAGTCAATACTGATGGAGCCTCTAGAGGGAACCCTGGAAAAGCCAGTGTGGGAGGAATTGGTAGACTTTCAGATGGCTCCCTGGTTTTTACTTTTGTTGAGAATTTGGGTATTCTTTCCAATAACCTTGCTGAGGGGTATGGTATCCTTAGAGGCCTTCAGGAGGCTACTAAGGTTGGATGGGAAAAGGTGTTAGTTGAGTCTACTCTCAACTTATGATTAATCTCTTGAAGACTCCTTCTAAGAATCATAAGGTGGATTGGAGAATAAAAAGAATTATTGAGAAGATTCGGTTAATCCAGATGGGATTTTTGAAAGTTGATTACAATCATGTGGTCAGAGATCAAAACAAGAGTGTTGATGCTTTAGCTAATTGGGCTTTGGACAAAGGTGATCTTACTTGTTATGGCCACCCTCCTATATGGTGGGCTTCTCAAATTAGGGAAGCTCTTCTTTCTATCATTTCTTTGGATGGCTCCAGTTCTGAAGGTACCTAGTTTCTTCTTGTTTTTTTTTTTTTTGTTTCTCTTTGGTTCATTCATTTTTTTAGTTCCCTAGCTCATTCTATTCTTTATTTTGTTTCCTCTGTTGATTCTTGCATTAATAGTCTTCTGGTCTAGATAGGTCATTGTTTTGTTCATTTTTTTTTTCTTTTGTCTTCTTTGTTTTTTTGTTTAGTTTTTTAAGGTGGGTGGGTTCTTTTGTTTTGTTTTGTTTTTGTGTTCTTTGTGTTGTTTTTTGTTGTTCTTGTGTTTTTGTTGTTTTGTTTTTTTATGTTTTTTGTTATTGTTCTTGTGTTTTTTTCGTTCTTGTTCTTGGGTTTCTCTTTGTTTGTGTTATTTCATTTTTTTATGTGTGAGTGTTTTCTATGTTTTTTGTTTTTGTTTATTGTCTGTTGTTGGTTGTTTTTATTTTTATTTTTATTTATTTTATTTTTTAGGTTTTGGTTGTGTTTATTTTTCATGTTTTTTTGGGTTATGTCTTTGTAGTGTTCTATTGTTTTTGTCTTGTTTGTGTTTTGTTATGTGGTTCTTGTGTTTTTCTATGTGGTTTGTGTTGTGGTTTCTTTTATCTTATTGTGCGTGTTTGGTTGTGCTTTTGGTTTTGACACACTCAAGGAGCATGTTTTTTATTTTATTTTATTATTTTTGTTGTTATTTACTTTTTTTAATTTGGTTTTGTGTGTTTGTTTGCTCCTTGAGTATGTCAAAGGTGGTAGGCCAGGTCCGAGTCCTCGGCGTTTTTGGCGGAATGGATACCCCTGCCTCCTTGGGTCTTACCCGAAAGTGGCATCCCTTTTGGGATGTTTTCCACAAATAAAAAATAAAAAATAAAAGCAACTAAAGAAGCTCCTCACATAATTAATACTGCCACGGGTAATCTCAATCTTTAAGGGTAAACCACTTCATTTCTTTTAAAAGGAAAACTAGGCAAGAAAGAAGTGTGTATTTTGATATATAGTGATGCAACTGATGGTTTTATATCATCTCCTATTTTAAGGTACATACCGGTAAGGCCTGGGATTATGACAAATGAGTGGTAAGTTGAATATGGATCAGGATAAACCTATATGGTCAACCAGTGTTTATTTGACTCCCAGATAGATATACCCCAAGGAAAAATAAGTTGCCACCTGTATCTGACACCTTTACATGCTTTTGATATCATCCTAGATGTACATTGACTAAAAGCTCACAAAGCCCTATTAAATTTTGAAGAGATATAGTTGGATTTCTTGAATGATTCCAAACAATGAATCTGAGACCATTGTAATCAAGTGACCCTATAACCTCACTTACTGACTATTTTTTAAGTTAAAAGAACCTTAAGGAAGGGTTGTAGGCTTTATGTGGTCAAAATTAATAAAAAAGAAAAAACAAAATCGAGCTCTGCTCTATTCCAACAGTATCCAGTTCTAAATGAGTTTAGAGATGTTTTTCCTGAAGACCTGCCTAGACTACCTCCAAAGATAGAATTTGATTTTTCTATTGAGTTATTACCAGGAGCAACGCCCATAGCTAGAACCCCTTATCGAATGACTTCCATTGAATTACAAGAGCTTAAAACTCAGCTACATAATCTATTAGAGAAAGGGCACATCAAGCCTAGTTTTTTACCATAGGGTGCACAAGTTCTGCTTATCAAGAAGAAAATGGATCTTTGAGGATATGTATTGATTATAGAATGCTCAACAAAATGATTGTTAAAAATAAGTATTCTTTTCCAAGAATAGATGACCTCTTTGATCAACTTAGAGGAGCTACTATTTTCTCAAAAATTGACCTTAGGTCAGGGTACCATCAATTGAGAATCAAGGAGGAGGATACTTTCAAGACCGCTTATAGAACCTGTAATGGGTATTATGAGTTCATAGTACTAAATTTCGATATTGCATTTTAGGAACAGTTATACTAGTTTGTACTAATATTTTTGGATGATATATTGATTTATTCTCGGAGTAAGGAAGAACATGATCAACACATGAGAATAGTTTTGAAAATACTTAGGAGAAATTCATTGTATAAAAAGTTATCTAAGTGTGAGTTTTATACACCACAAGTACAATATTTGGATCACATAATCTCAGCATATGGAGTTACAGTTGATCCCAAAAAGATAGAAGCCATAGTGGATTGGTCAGCTCCCACCAATGTAATTGAATTAAGAAGTTTTATGGGAATGGTTGGATATTATAGGCATTTTGTAAAGGGATTTTCAAATATTACCTTTCCCATAACCAATCTGCAAAGGAAGGGAAAAATTTTCAAATGGACTCCTTAGTGTGATGAAGCATTTAAAATACTTGAGGAGAATTTAACAACTACACCTATTCTCTAGATTCTAGATCCAAGTAAATCGTTCATAGTTTGTATGAATGCTTCTTTAGAAGGGCTAGGAGGTATCCTAATGTAGAATGAGGTTGTGGTGGCATATGAATCTAGAAAACTTAAGAAGCATGAGGTTAATTATGCCACTCATGACTTAGAACTAGTTGTCATAGTTCATGCTCTCAAAATATGGTAGCATTACCTGTTGGGTAAACCATTTGAATTAAAAACAAATCATCAAATTTTGAAGTATATCTTCACCCAACCATTATTAAATGCTAGAAAATGATGGTGGATGGAATTTTTGGCTGAGTGATACCTCAATATAAGGAGACATATAGTTGCTTTGACATGATGCTAGTATATACTGGTAAAGCAAATTAAAGAATTGAAAAAAGATGATGAATTATGTAATCAATACTGAATTAAGGTCAAGCAAGGACCGAATATGAATATGGATTTCAAAATCAAAGAGGATTTACTATATTTTAGAGATCGAATAATAGTTCCAAATAATGATGAGATAAAAAGGACTATATTACAAGAGGTACACTATGCTCCGTACTCTACTCATCCAGGAGTAGTGAAAATGTGTGAGAACTTGAAGAAATATTACTTCTAGCGATGAATGAAGAGATATCTAACTCATTTTGTTGCAAGATGTCTCAAATTTCAAAAATTTAAAGCAAAGCATCAACATCGTGGGGGAAGACTTTATTCTTTTGATATTCCAACATAAAAATAACAAGTTATTTCTATGGACTTTATAGTTGGTCTTCCCAAGAATCAATTTTGGCATGATGTAATTTTTGTTATAGTTGATAAATTAACTAAGGTGACATATTTTATACCCGAAAATATTCATGATGATTCTTCTACAATAGCTCAAAATTTTGCTCGAGAAATTGTGAGATTGCATGGTTTCCTCAAGATAATTATCTATGATAGGGATTCATGATTTACTTCTAAATTTTGATAAGCTTTGCACCAAGCATGGGGTACAAATATTAACATTAGCATAGCCTATCATCCTGAAATGGATGGACAGACTAAGAGGGTCAACCAAATACTGGAAGATATGTTGTGTATGTACTGCATGGACCACCAGAGTAAATGGGAATATTACCTCTTCTTGGTGTAATTTGATTATATAATAGCTACCATGCCACATTGAGCATGGCCCCATTTGAATCCCTATATGGATGTAGGTATAGAACACCATTGATATGGGATAATTTGGATGATCAAGAAATGATCGGTCCTTGTGTTGTAAAAAGAATGGAAGTTCAATTGAAAGAAATCCGCCAACAACTTTGTGAGACTGCAGATCGTCAGAAGAGCTATGCTGACCTAAACCGAACACCTAGAGAATATAATATTGGCAATAAAGTTTTCTTTAGAGTCAAACCTACCAAGAGCTCTATAAAATTGACTAATCTCAGCCTCAAATTTGTAGGACCATTTGAAATCATTGCCAAATTAGTCTTGTTGCTTACAAATTAGCTTTACCACCAAATTTGTCCAAAATCCACAGTACCTTCTATATGTCCCTCCTTTGTAAGTATGTAGTTGATTCTTCATATATTTTGGATGGTTTCTCATTTACAGATAGTGGACCCGTAGTTCATTGAGTTTCACCCTATCAATATTCTAGGATACCGAACTAAATAGCTAATGAAAAGAGTTGTTGACCAATGTAGAGTCCAGTGGGATCTCTACTTTGAAAGAAATGCCACATGGGAAGATGTGGCAAAAATGAAAGAACAATTTTGGTTCTTGTTTTTTTTTTTGTGGAAAACATCCCAAAAGGGATGCTACTTTTAGGTAAGATCCAAGGATGCAGGGGTATCTCTTTTGCTAAAATCACCCAGGGCTTGCACCTAGCCTACCACCTTTGACATACTCAAGGAGCAAACCTAAAACAATAAAAATTAAGAACACACAAACACACAAGAAGATTAAAAAAAAAATTGTTTCGTGAGTGTGTCGAAAAGATAAAGCACAACCAAACACACACACAATAAGATAAAAAAAACACAATAAGAACCACACAGAAAAAACACAAGAATAACATAAAAAAATAAACATGACAAAAACAATAGAAAGATACAAAGACAACCAAAAAAAATGAAAAACAAAAACAACCAAAACCTTAAAAAATAATTTAAAAAAAAAACCAACAAAAGACAATAAACAAAAACATAAAAAACACTCGTACACCAAAACAAAAAAACACCAATTAACAAAAACATACAAAAACACAAGAACAAGAAAAATAAAAACACAAGAAAAACAGCAAAAAAAACACAAAACAATAAAAACACAATAACAACAAAAAACACAATAACAATAAAAAACATAAAAACAAAACAAAACAAAAAACACACAGACCTCAAAAAACTAAACTACCCTGACTGAACCAAAGAGAAGCAAAAAGAAACTAGGTACCTCCAAACCCGGAGACATCCAAAGAAATGATAGACATAAGAGCTTCCCTTATTTGTGAATCCTACCATCTAGGAGGGTGACCATAGCAAGTAAGATCACCTTTCTCCAAAGCCCAATTAACTAAAGCATCAGCACTCTTGTTATGATCTCAACCACATGATTGTAATCAACTTTCAAAAATCCCATCTGGATTAACTGAATCTTCTTAATAATTCTTTTTATTCTCCAATCAACCTTATGATTCTTAGAAGGAATCTTCAAAATATTAATCATGATCTGAGAGTCGGACTCAACTAGCACCTTTTTCCATCCAACCTTAGTAGCCTCTTGAAGGCCTCTAAGGATACCATACCCCTCAGCAAGGTTATTGGAAATAATACCCAAATTCTTAGCAAAAGTAAAAACCAGGGAGCCATCTAAAAGTCTACCAATTTCTCCCGCACTAGCTTTTCTAGGGTTCCCTCTAGAGGCTCCATCAGTATTGACTTTTCCAAAATCCTTAGGAGGAGGTTACCAATTCCTTGTTCTATCCATATTGCAATTGCTCACATTCCCTTTAAGATGGTTTCCCTTAGAGGATTTAATCTTCAATCTTTGCATCACTTGATCCCATATTTTATGGGATTTTTGGGGGTGATTAAGGAGTTGTTGGATTGATTCAACTAAGTTGTCAATGGTCTTTTGCCAAATAAAGTGAATATCCTTCCTATCTTGATTAAAAATTCGATTGTTCCTTTCATTCTAGATATTCCAAAGAAGAATGGTAGAACCCATCCAAACTAATTGCCTAATAAAATGGTCAAAGCCCTCTTGTTTAGGCCAATCCCTCCAAAGTTGTTCAAAAGTAAAAAATTTGGACCATTGTAAGCCAATTAAAGTGGTCATTCTCCTCCATAGCTCAAAGGCTAAATTACACTCAATAAAAATATGGATGAGAGTTTCTACATTCTTTCCACACATTTCACATCTAAAAGGGCCATGAAAACCACGCTTCATAAGTTGCTCACCAGTAAGCACCCTACGATGCAATAAAATCCAAGTAAAGAACCTCACCTTAGGCTAGAGCTTTTGAGCCCACAACTGAGAAAATATGTTAGATGATTGGTTGGGATTATTATGGTATAAGATCAAATAACCTTGAGCAACTAAATACTCACCCTTAGTAGTGTTGTTCCATATAAAACAATCTTTTTCATGGGACCAAGAGAGAGATCTCATATGAAGGATGCCTTGGATATCTTGTCTTTACCTTTTTGGGATTTGAATAGGCCAGTCCTCAATAGGGATCCAATATCTACCAACCTTTGAATTACCAATATGGTATCGATAGTAATTAGCCACCTTTATCTAGTTAGCTCGGTGAAGCTCCTCCATCCAAGGCCTTTAATCAGGAAACTAAGTTATCAAAGGCTTGTGACCATCCCAAGAATCTATCCAAAAATTTATCTGTTGACCATTATGAATGATCCAAAATAAAATTTCTTAATCAAATCCTCACCAGTCGTAAGAACTACAATAGGAGAACCTTTGGTAGGCAATTGATAGTGAACAAGGCCTTCAGGACTTTTGTTCTTAGCATATTTAGCACGAAGATTATTGGCCCAAAAAGCATTGGGGTTATGCAACATCCTCCAATATAATTTAGCAACTAAAACTTTTTTGTTATTAATAGAAGATCAGAATCCTAACCCCCCTTCATTCTTAGGAAGACATAAAGTGTCCCAATTCACCAAGGCCCATTTTATTTTCTCCTTAGTACCACTCCAAAGAAACCGATGACTGATTTGATCCAATTCTCGAAGAACAACCTTTGGGATATTCAACACGGAAGAAACATAAATAGGAATAGCTTGAAGGACTGATTTTACCAAGGTGATTCTACCCCTAGAAGAAAGCCACATATTGGTCCACTTTCCAATTTTCTTCTTGACTTTGTCCAACAACCAATTCTAATATTTTTTTCTACCTTTGAATATTGATGGAATACCTAAATAAGTGATCGAAAGGGAGGTCTTCTTATATATTAATTTTTCCAAGACCATGGATTCATGTCTGGCAGAGCAGTGAAAGAAATTAACTTCAGATTTGTCTTCATTGATCAATTGCCTAGTAGTCGTAGACAAACAACTAATGATTTTCTTAATATTTTTTTGTTCTTGTTTGAAGATTGATGTTTATTTGATATTTAGATATTTGAAATATTTATATTTTTAATGCATATTTGATATACTAAAATGCTTGCATCTTTTGATAAAGTTCATAATCGTTGATGTTTATATATACGTATTTTTCTTTTTCAAGAAATGTGAAAACCTGTAAAATTATTTGGGCTAACACAGGGACTGTGTTAAATTCTGGTGAGGGAGAATGTAACATCCCCACTATTTGGCTTGAAGAATGTGATACTACTAAAGATATCTATGAGTGCAGGTGTAGGTTTTCACTCCATAGCAAGCGAGTCGGATGAGAAGAACACCCACCCCTGGCGGAGACAGTGGTTGGAAGTGTCAGGTAAGGTGGGATATGATGTCGTGCGTAATGCACCATGGCCCATGGCCCGTGGGTACATGGAATCCCACTGAGAAGAATTTATGTAGGAAACTCTACCTGATACTTGCATTATGTCTGCCTACAAAAATTAAATACATTCTGCCTATTGGGTGAAATTAATATATAATATTTTCTTTTTCAAAAAGGGAATAATAAAAAATATATATAATTAAAAATATTAATATATATATATATATATATTAAAATTTAAGTAACTATTTAAATATTTATATATAAATAATTCAATGTTGTTAAAACTATTTCTTTCCTTCTGATAAATATAAATATATATATATATAATACCTTTCCACCTGGCAACTAGAAAGAATAATCATATTGCATGAAGATTCTGATGTGTCACCATAATAATACACTCAAAATACTTTATAAGGAGAGATGAAAATCCATAAAGGTAATCGGTTTTTTGTATTTTGTTGCTTGTGTTTGTTTTTGGTGGATGGCTTTGTTTTCGGACCTCGGTTCGCGACTGATTTGGGTTCTCATCAAAATTTTCTCAGGTCAGATTATATACTCAACTAAAGTCTTGCTCATATATTTGTATGCACTCTTTGGTATTCATTTCATTGTTGGAAGTGCTAAAGTGAGGATTGCAAGGTTTAACTGTTGAATTTTTCTTCGTCAATGTGTGAAAGCATTAGTATTAAAGATTAGATTAAAGGATTGGATTTTAAATGAAAAAGAAAAAATCTATAAATGACTTCTGAATTCTGTGTGAGAGGCAGTGACTCTTAATAATTGAACATAGTTATAAAAAATGGTTATATTGTATTGTTGTTTCCATATTATTGTGAATAAATGATGCAAATGAATTATGTTTTAAAAAAAAAAAGTTACACTGCATTATTGCTTCCATATGATTGCGAAGAAATGATGCATATGAATTATGTTCTAAAATTGTTATACTTTATAGTTGTTTGCATGCTATAGTTGCATCCATAATAGGCCATGCTAACCCTAATAACAACCCTTCCACTATCTACTTGCCATTTGAAATATCGTTGAGGAGATATGCAATAACCACATTGTCCAATTCGTTGGGTAGTGTTGAAGGGAATGGGTTCTATTTTCAAGCAAGAGTGTTGTGCATATTTTTAGACATTCTCAAGTCTATAATTCATTGTGATATTTGAGAAGAAATATCTCTAATTTTGGTGTAAGGTGTTAATCGAAACTGCAACTTCATGTTCTTTTTATACATATTAAGAGAAAATCAAATAGAAGAAATTTCACCTCTTATTACGCGAATCCGTATCAATGTAAATATGTTTTATCAACAATGTTCATTTGATAAATTTTAATTAAATGCTTATATATCTCTGATAGATCCAATATGTGATTTAAAATGGTGCTTGTTTGAGTTGTCATTTTTTTATATTGTTACCTGAATATATGGCAAGTGTGTTCTCTAGAAGGAGCGTAATGTAAATATTGTGATCTATGTCCAAAAGATATTACAATTTTCTAATTTTTACATTATTGCCTCTGAGAAATTATTCGTTTGGTTAGAATATAGTTTAATGCAAAGCGTAGATTTTTTATGATTTCTATTTATAACCGAATTGAGCTAGGCATATTTAAATTATTGTTAATAGTGGATAATCAAATATGTTGAGTAGTTTTGCGGTGCAGTGGGATTGTGTTAATCGTGGTTCGAGTGTCGCACTTATTTCCTTTAAAAATATTGTTATATATTGCACCTAAACTTTATTATTTTTTCTCGGTGTTCTCGCAAGTCTCGTCTTTGTGTATATGGGTTTACATTTCACTTTGAAGCCATTCGTTCTGGAATGAGTTCTTCTTGATTTTTAATCATCACCAGGGTTCGTACAGAATAGCTGAATATAGAATTCAAGAAAAAGAGAACAATAGGGACTAAGTAGAGTAAGATCGTGTTGGTACCTTGGTTAACATCCGTCTTCGATGTCCAAAATCCTTTCCTCACTTCAAAGCGTAGGATTTTCTTAGGCGCAGTCAGATTAATAAATATTCATGACTTATTATTAACCTGTGCCTCGCTGTATCGCTAAGGAAAAGGATATTTTTTTAAAAAATTATGATATGTCAAATCTATGTAAATGCTATAGCAGTGGTTACTAAATCCTGTGATTGACATCTTACCGAAAATCATAAACTTAAATGATGTGGAGAACGTTTGTTTTCATTTGATGTATTGGGATATGAGATTATAAAGTTTATGATTTTAGCGACTAGGTCTTAAATAAAATGTGTGTTTACCTCAAATTGTTGTTGAATTCTCGAAAATGTAAAGCGAAGACATGTCATGATGCTGAAGTCTCGAAAATGTAAAATGAGGTCATAACATTATATAGCTTATGTGAATTGGAGAAAAGCTTTTATCTGCATTCATGAAACATTGTAATTAGAGCTTGATAATTAGTGTTGAAGTTGTTCAATGGATTTAAATATTTTAAATATTATTTTCTTTTGAGGACTAAAGTAGGTAGATTTATTTGATGCTTGAAAATTGTCCTTTATAGATCAAAAGGTAGATAGAATATTATTTAAAATAAATATTATTTGATATTTTAAAATTGTTCTTTATGAAATAGAAACTTATTTTTAGTAAATATTAATTATAATTATTTTCCTTAAGTTTAAAATCTTGGAAAAATGATGAAAAATTGCTAGATCTAGATGATGAGAGGATGGAGAGTAGGAATGCAAGCGAGCGAGTGGCGGATGGAGAGCGATCGGGAGGATGCGGTAGAAAGGAGGCAAGATGGTCAGGCGAGGATCCTGGAGGGACAAGCCATGGCTGTGATGATGGGGCAGGGCCCGATGCAGCAGGGGCCCAAGCGGATGGGTCGGACAGGAGCGGAAAAGACCCTCCTGACAAGGAGGGACCAAGAGGTAAGGTAAACCTAAACCAAAAAGGATCCTACACCCAGGTACTAAGTCTAGGATCCCAAAAAAAGTAACCCACCTAGGAATTACTTCCTTGTGGAGTAGATTTGGTCATCCTTGAAGACCTAATAGACAGCTACCTAGAGCTTGAGCATTTCACTATTATTGGCAAGTTCGTAGGAGGGTGACTAGACATGGAGACCATTTTAAAATGGGCTTTTTCCAAGTGGAAGACCAGTGACAACATGGAAATTGTTGCTCGCTCTCGGGGGTTTTTTGCCATCAGGATTAACACTCAGGAGAACTGCTGCAACATCTTGGTCGGGGGACCATGGTTCCTAGGGCACAGGAGCCTTTTTCTCTAAAAGTGGGGAGGGTATTTCAACCTTGAAATCCAAAACATAAATATAGCTCTTATGTGGGTTAGGTTTCCCAAACTCCCTTTCCAATGCTAGCATGAGAATGTCATCAAAGGGATATCTCGATCCATAAGTGAGCTCGTTGCCATTGATTCTTCCACCAAGGTCCGATCCAGGATGGTCCATGCCCGCTTTTGTGTCTCTGCTAAATTGGAAACATAGTTACCCACTTTCATAAACTTGTATAGAGGATCACGCATCATCAATAGGTAGCCCATCAAGTACAAAAACAAGCCAACATTTTGTACTTACTATCGCACTCAAGGTCACCTCCTAAATCAGTGCCCTGTCTTAAGGGCCCAGAATCAAAAGGTGACAGTTCCAAACAAGGGCATGTAGAGGAACCAGGGTATTCCCCATCTCAACAAGGAGTCGATGCTAGGCCCGAAACACATCATGCATAATCCCGCCCACCAAGCACCTCAGGAGGAAGGTCAAAGTGATGTTCCAAATCAAGGCAAGAAAAATCATGAGTGAGGAGAAGCCTCCCTGTCAACCTAAAAGGAGTAGGAGGTGCTCTCAAAATCCTCGCTTCACACTAGTCCTAGCTTAGAGGATCCAATTACCCAGGTATAGACCCTTCTTGAAATTATTGTTCCAAATTATTTTATGGATGAGTACCTAGCGGGCAATAGGAAATCCCCAAACCACTCGAATAGGGGTGAGGTACCCCTTTCTCCTTTCTCTGAAAAAGAAGGCCCATCTGTCTCTGGGAGAATCAGCCCTAGAAACACCAGGAGCAGGAAACAGGCCATTTACTATGGCAATGAAAGGAAAAGAGGGAGACCCTCTATCAATGAGAAGAGAAATAAGGAAATGATAGAGGACATCGCAAATGGAACCCAGTTGACACTTTTCTTTGACGATTCCTCCAACCGAAATGACAAGCAAGGAACCAAACCCCCATTCCAGCTAGTGAAGGGAGGTAGGAAAAATCCTAAACCCTCGAAATTAAGGTCCTCTCATGGAATGTGAGTGGCCTCAACGGGTCATCCAAGTAGTGGTTGGTGGCTAACCTAAGGAAAAGGATCAATCCTTCCATCTTCATTATGCAAGAAACCAAAATCAATGAGCTCTCTTCTTGGAAGTCTGCCAAGGCCATTTGGGCCAAAGGAGAGTGCCTTATCAGTCCAGCTCAATGTACGTCAGGTGGGCTCATGTACCTTTGGGACCCTACCCTGATTGAAGGAAGGCTTTTTTCATCCTTGAGCAGGATTCTAAACATTTTGTTTCACTCCAAGACTAGCAATCAGTCTTGGATCCTGTCCAACATTTACGCTCCAAATTTCCCCATCGAGCGGGCCAAAATGTGGGAAACTGTAACTCAAATGAGGACCACCTTCAACACCTTTCCATGGATCATAGGAGGAGACTTCAATAGCCCACTGCATCTATCTGAGAAAAAAGGAGGTAACGACTCTTTCAACAGAAGCATGGAGGATTTCAAAGGTTTTGTCAATACCAATGAGCTCATGGATGTTAAGCTCAAGGGGTCCTATTTCACTTGGAGCAACAGGAGGATTGATAGTGGGCTCATCCAGGTGAAGTTGGATAGGTTCCTCATATCTTAAGAAGTTATCCCTTTATTTTGTGATGCCACCCTGTTGGCATTACCTCAGATTATATCACACCATAGTCCCATCCTCCTTAAAATTGGTAGGCCTCCCTCCTTCAAAACTCCTTTTCATTTCGAAGCCATGTGGACTCTCCACAAGGATTTCAAATATCAAGTATCCTCATGGTGGCATCAAAATTTTTGAGGATCCACCACTTCTCGGTTGGCTCAGAAACTGAAGATGGTCAAAGAAAATTTGAAAATCTAGAACAGGGAGGTTTTTGGCAACCTTTTTGCCATTAAAAATGCCATTACTAAGAAACTTCAAGAGATGGAAAGGAGAATCGAAGCTAGGGACCATAGTAGCCCCACTAGGGAGGAGGAAAGGAATCTCCTAGCAGAGTTCCATAACATCCTGGCTAGAGAGGAAACCTTCTAGAAGCAAAATTCAAGAGACCTGTGGGTTAAGGAAGGCGATGCTAACACCAGGTTCCTTCACATATCCACTATGCGGCACAGGGCATCCAACAAGATCAGGGAGATTATGTGTAGCAATGGATCATCCACCAAGGACATAGCCAAGATCAGGGCTAAAGCGGTGTCCTTTTTCCATAACCTCTTGGGAAGTGCCCCGGAGGGTGACAACCAAGCTCAGGATACTCTCCTATCAAATATTCCTTGCATCGTTCCTCAGGATGCGAACCTCGGACTGGTGGAACTTTTCTCCCACAATGAGATTAAGGAGGCCTTATTTTCAATGCAATCTGATAAATCCCCTGGATCAGATGGTTTATCTCTAAGGTTTTTCCAAACCCTATGGTATGTGGTGGGGAACGATGTCTGTGAGGCCATTAGAGAGATCCAATAAACCAAAGTTGTCCCTCGTAGTTTCAACTCCATCTTCTTGGCCCTCATCCCAAAAGCCTCTGACTACAAATCCATCTTTGATTATAAGCCTATCAGTTTGTGCAACATCATCTACAAATTTTTGACCAAGGTTATGGCCAACAGGCTGAAGCCCATTCTCCCCCTTATCATTGATTAGTCTCAAGGCAGTACGGTGAAAGGGAGGAACATCCTGGATGGGGTCATTTCAATCCATGAAACCCTGCATTCTACCTCAATGACCAAGAAGGTTACCCTTTTCCTCAAGCTTAATATGAACAAGGCCTTCGAGAGGGTTGACAGAGGTTTCCTTCAGGAGATTCTCCTCAAGTTTAGCTTCCATCCCCTGTGGGTTAACCTCATTCAGGGCTGCATTTCCTCCCCTTGGTTCTCTGTCCTAATCAATGGCTCTCTTGTTGGTTTCTTTCAAAGCTCAAGAGGTCTATGTCAATGGGATCCTCTATCCCCCATCCTTTTCATCATCCTCACAGAAGCTTTGGGAAGAGCCCTCAAGGATGCCCAATAGCGGAAGAAGGTGACCGACATCCTCCCTACCTTAGGGATTGAGGTGATCACCCATCAGTAGTTTGTGGATGACTTGCTCCTATCCACCATAGCGTCAGTAGCTCAAGCTAGATCTATCAAACGAATCCTAGGACTCTATGAGTGTTGTCGATAAAAAAGTTAACTACATCAAAAGTAAGATCTTTTTTCTCAACACCCCTATCAAGTGTCAAGTTCAGATTGCAAGGATCCTAGGGTGCTCTATTGACTCCCTCCTCACTACCTATCTTGGCCTCCCTCTCTTCTATGGACGTGCTAAGGAAGGGATGTGGAACATGGTGCTCGAGAGAATCCATAAAAAGTTGGCATCGTGGAAAGGCAAGTTATTATCCCAAGCTGCCAAGGCAACCCTCACTATGGCATGCCTCCAAGGGATTCTGACCTTTTTCATGTCCATTTTTAGATTGCCTGCCTCGGTTCTTCACAAGATTGAGCAGACCCAATGAAAATTTCTTTGGTCAGGCAATGAAGACAAGTCCAGGTTTTCTTTGGTGGTCTAGGATAAAGTTTGTAGAAGTAAGAAGCAAGGAGGATTAGGGTTCAGGAGAATGGACATGATGAACCTAGCACTCATTGCCAAACACACTTGGAGGATCTTGGCAGATGAACCGGCAGAATGGGTTACAATTGTCAGGACGAAATACCTCACTAACACTTCCTTTCTTGAGGATGGGATTCGCACTGGGGGGTCGGCTTTCTAGAAAGTCATTGTCCAATCCAGGCAGCTAATCCAAGATGGCATTAGGTGGATCCTTGGGGATGGTCGAAGCATAGATTTTTTGAAGGATAAGTAGGCCCTAGAGGACCCTCTCTCTGAGCAAACTGGGCTGGTTCACCTTAAAACTTTTCTTGATAACAAATTTGGGCAGAGGGTGGCCAATTTCATTGAATGGAGAAATGGCTCCCTAAAGTGGAAAGTCATTGATGTAAAGGTGCTAGAGACTAAGGCTGACTTCCTATCTTATGTCATTAAGGACATCATCATACCCACCAGCAGAGGTCCGGATCGAATTATTTGGAGGGGGACCGATGATGGTGGATTCTCTATAAAATCTACCTATGAATTCCAATGCAAAGGGCTGAAATTGGACTTTCCTTGCAACATGGTCTGGAGGAAATATTTGATCCCAAAGGTAAATTTCTTCTCATGGATTACCTTTCAGAATAAAGCTCTCACAATTGACAATCTTCACAAGAGGGGGTTTGTTATTCCCAATAGGTGCTATTTGTGTGAGTCTGCCTATGAGTCCTCTGACCACCTGTTCCTGCACTACATTTTCACTGGGTCGGTCCTTGGCTCCATCCTCTCTACCTTTTAGATCCAATGGATTCCCCCCAAGACCATTAAGGAGGCTTTCTTCCAATGGCCCAATCCTTTTAAAAATCCCAAGCTCCATTTCCTGTGGAATGCTTGCTTCCACCATTTTTTATGGCAGATATGGTTGGAATGCAATGGTCGGGTCTTCGGTAATCCTCCCAGGGATCCTCCCTCAGTCACTCATAGGTCCATCACCTTTGTCATTGAGAACTCCAAGCTTATCCCCAGCCCATGGCCCAAGCATGTGTTTTAAGAGAGTTTGTTCAAATCCTTGAAGTTATCAGGGGAGATCAAGGAGCAGGAGGATCCACGATTATCCAGGAAGGACGTCATGTGGGTCACGCCTCCTTAAGGATGGTTGAAGTTAAATTTTTATGGGGCCTCTCAAGGTAACCCAAGGATGGCCACTACGGATGGATCAGTTAGATACCATAATAAAAAACTCGTCCTGGATTTCTATGAAAACTTGGGGTTTCAGACACATCATGTTGCGGAGGCCAGAGGACTCGAGCTCATTTCGGAGTATCCCTGACCCTTGGTAGTTGAAGGGGACTCACTAAACATCATTAACTACATGATGAATTCACAGTATCTAGCGTGGAAGATTTTCAATGTCATTTCTGAGGCCAGCAACCTCCTCCTCCAGAGGAACCTGGTCCAAGTCAGGCACACCTACAGGGAGGGCAATGGTTTAGCCGACCACTTGGAAAATAAGGGATTACTGTCCACATGTCTTGTGGTGTGGCGGCATTTATTTTCGATGGACATGGAGAAGGTCGCCAGCTAGTATATCGCTAATGATTCCACATAAGCAAGAAGAGAGGATCGAGCTTTGGCAAACGGGCACAGGGAGCAGGGAGAGGATATTCAGGTTTTCAAAATGGATGCATATGTTTCTTTTTGTTGTTTTTTCATCATGTTTTACCTTCAGTTTGAGGTTTCTGATGTAGCCCTCCTGGGCATTACTATGTTTTTTTTTGGTAAGGTTTACTATGGTTTCTATTGTACTAGCCCAAGGGGCTCCTTTTGTTACTAAGGGTTGCGGCCTCTCATGTTATAAGGTTTTGGGATCCTCTTAAAAAACCCATTTTGTATATAATAATATCTACTTACCAAAAAAAAAATCTTGGAAAAAATAAAAGTTGTAGTGGTATCTTTTTAGATTTAATTAATTAAATCAATATTCTTTCTTTTGAAAATAAAAAATTCTTTCATTACATTTAAATATCGTGGTAATATAAAAGTTGTAAGAATTAACTTAACTAACAAAAATTTGACTTTTATCATGTGCACTCTACCATTATTTAGATGGATTGAAAATATATCTAAACTTATCTAAAGAGAATTGCATGCATTATTAGTTTGAAAAATGTTTTTTGGCTAATGGTGATGTAAACCTTGAAATTGATAGATCTTCAGCCCATAACCCAAACAAAACATTGGCCACCGAGAAGGGTGGTAGAACCATCAAGTGATGTTTTATACTATGAGTGTATGTCATCGAGGAGGATTCCATCCATTCAAATAAATTGAGCCTATCATGAAGGTTGGTTTAACAAGAGTTCAATGCCATCAAGAAGGATGACATCCATCCAACTCCAAAAAGCTTGCAGAGGTGGTTGTTGCATTTCGAGGATAACCATTCTCTGGTAAAGATAGAAGGGTGATTGGACATTATACCATCGATAGTAATGAGTGACATTATGGAACATTGTTCTAGGTTATTGTACGAAGCGGTATGTGAGGATTCTCATGAACACGATCTAATTATGGAATAGCCAACGGTAACTCAAGCCTAGGGAGTAGGTCTTCAAGGTTGGAAAGTCCAATGATAAATGGCATGGGACATCTAATCATCAACTACGATGTGAACTGAGACAATTGGACCCAAAAGCCAGAGTAGTGGCAAGCCCTGGTAGCCTCCATAGATTGATGGTTGATACCAGGCACTACATAACAACGCTAACTCTAGCACAGACCTAAGTGTGGTTATATTTTAGGACTGTGTGAAGGTCAGCAGGACCAATGTCCTATGTGCTATGAGATAGAAAAATATGCATCCACCCTTCCAGGTGTTATGGACCCTAGAAAGATAACCCCTTATCGAGAACCTAAGAATTTGAGTATATGGAAACCAACCAAACAAGGCATTCCAACCAAAGTAATATCAAGCTCAGAATAATCCTTGATAGTAACAGTTTTAGCTACCTCAATTAGAATATCAAGAAGGAAATTAGAATGGAAACTTAGCTCAAAGGATTCAATAAATTTAAGAATTAGAATATCCTACAAATAATGAAGTCAAAGCTCTCTCAGCAAAGATAGCATTTTATGAAGATACTAGTTACTTGCTTGAACAGGACACAGACAACAAAGATGGAGAACTTAAACTCTGATACCAAATAACAGATCCATATTTAAGACTAAAATATTCAATATCCAAATAATGTAATACAGGGGGGTTTTCGAGTATATTACATCATTTGGGTCATGTAACTGTACCACCTTTGGTACATATCTAGAGTAGGAGTTTACTTCAGAGTAAAGTTAGTTAGTTACTTCAAGTATTATAATAAATGCACAAGTATCAATGTGCAAGTTGTAAATGTGTATGTAGTCCACATGTACATGAGTTTTAGGTAGAGTAAAGGCCAAGCAATCTATCTTTCTATATAAAGGTGTCATAGGTGTAATAGTAGAATAGATAGAGGGAGAGTGATATAGTAAGTATATAGTGTGTAGTAGATGTAGTGTAGTACAATGTAGTTCTTTCATATACTTTCATGGAGTGTTCATGTCCTCCATTATATAGCATTGTACTATTTTCATCATTCTCATTAATGGTATATTTATGAGTTATTTGCATAAGTTTATTTTTGTATTTTCTAGCATATTATTGTGTCATTAGTTTTACAGTTATATTAAATTAGTTATCTTTAATCTTGTGGTTGTACTGCCTCTCATCAAAAGTGAACAACTACCTCCACGAGCTATGGGTATGGGTGTACTGGTATGGGTGTGAACCTACTTAGCCCTAAATTTCATGCCACACCAGTTGGATGATTTGTGGAAAACCTCTTCCCCTTAGGCTTGAAGCCTTCTTAGAAGCTCTTTTCCTTAGACTTGATAGTTATTACCATATCATGAATGCCCGCCATCCTATCTTTCAATTCTTTTGATGTCTTCTATATGACGATGCTCTTTTTTCTTGGGTCATCTTTGTGAATTTTGATTTTGCTTCTTCTGACTGTTCTCTTAGATTTACCAAAACTTTTATCTACATTTTACAATCAAAATTTTAGCAAGGTGATGAACTTTGAGGATGGAGCTCTATTTATAATATTCGATCAAGGGTTTAGTTGATTCAAAATTGTTACTACCTTCATATGAAAGATCGCGTGTGCCTAGGAGGATTTTTCTTGGGAACGATCACCATTTTAGAGATTTTTGACATATGTTCTCAAAGGTGTACTGTCAACCAATGAAATGTCATCATGCTACAAATTTGTTGGCCAACATGATTTGGTTCGTTGCTCAAGGCATTTTTGAAAATAATTACCACTGGCAGCTTAGTTAATGTTACATCAATTTTTGAACCTGGGTAATTATGCTAATCAAGAAAAATATTGCTAGGGATCACCATCCACCATCATAATAATAGTGCACACTCAACTCTATAGTTCATATGGCCAATAACAATATGGGATTTACCAAAAATAGGTAGCTTGCACAACTTGAAACCTAATAGTTGGCTGCTCCTTTCCAAAGATCCATTGCTTGGTTTAATCATTAAATAATTCTTATGATTGATGCATTAGTGGAGTTGTGGAAAAAAGGGTGTGGTCTATCAAACCAAAAATTAATAGATGATTTTCCATATTGTAATCCAATCATGATAGTAGCTTATTTTTTTGACCTAGCCTCTATATATACATAATGTATCCATGTCCTATTTGCATATGTACAAGGAGGATGCCACTTGGCCTAGGGATAATGCTTTAATTGTTGGTAATTTACCAAAATCAGTAACACATGACCATCCAAGTGATGTAGTTCAAATACGTTCAGGTACTTTTTCTCAATAAGATATGTATTGGACCACATAGAATCAAACTTACCATGTGCACCTAGCTTCGCTCTATCTACATCCCATTTGAGAACCAGGTCACCTTCATTAAATACCCTTGGTGTAGCCTTCTTATCAAACCAATGTTTGATAATTTTTTGGTGGTGACAGATATTGTTGTATGCATGCCCGCATATTTCTTCTAAATAAATTAACTCTGCCATTCTTTTTTCCATTGGTTGCAATTTTTTTGGACATATTTCATTTATGAACCTCAACATTGAAAGCTCCAAATTAATGGGCAATACAACTTATTTTCCATATACCAAGGCATAAGGAGATGTTTTCAATGATCTCTTTATTCTGATCTCTTGATTGTGATCCAGTTAGCCCATAATGCTTGATCTAGTAATAGGTGTCAGTTTCTAGGGTTATGCTTGATACTACATTTAATTATTTTTAACAAATTCTTGTTTGTGGATTTTTAAGACCATTCCCTTGGGGGTAATAATTTGAAGAGGTATTCCAATAGATCCCATATTTTCTTACAAAATCAATAGTCTTGGCACCTATGAAGGATCAAAACTTTCCAAGAAGTCAATCACCGTGTCCTGATCAGCATGCTTGGTGGCCTTAGCTTTCGTTCACTTAGTGAAATAGTCTATCGTTGTTAGGATGTATTTATATCTATATGATGAGTTTGGACTTATCATTTTGATAAAATCCAACCGCCATTGTTGGAAGGGTTCCTCTATGATTATTGGTTGAAGAGGTATGGACAAATGCTTATTTTTCCTATGAACCTTTGGTAGTTATCACATGCTCTGGCCAATTTGAAGGCATTTGAGAAAATTGATGGTCAGTAGTATTCGACTCTTAGTTTTTTTGTTGCAATGGTTTATCTAGAGTAGTGACCTCCTGAAAAACACTATGAAATTATTGGAGTGCTTCTTTTGTCCTATCTGGATGCAAAAATATTAATAGGACACTATCAAAGTTTCTTCGGTATAGGATGCCTTCAATCATTACATATTTTCTTACCTGTAATTTGTATCTCCTTATTTGAGATGCAGTTAGACCATCTAGACATCTACATGAGTTGAAATAATTCATCAACTACTCAATCCAAGTATCTGGTTGCACCTATGTTTCTTTTAGCTTAGTATGTTGTTCTTTTCCATTCAACATATTGGTATTTTGTAATACAAATTTTGCTAACTACTTTTTAGGAGGTGAAGTCACTATGTAGTATTTTTGTCAACAGAGACTGTTGCTAGACGTCTAGGTAGAAGTACTAGACATCTAGGTTGTTAGACGTCTAGGTAGCAGTGTCAGATGTCTAGGAAACAAACATCTAGGTAGAACTGCCAGACGTCTAGGTAGCAGTACTAGATATCTAGTTAGTAGACGTCTCGACTGCTAGATGTCTAGGTAACAATGCCAGACATCTAGGCAACAGTACTAGACATCTAGGTAGCAGACGTCTAGGATTCTAAATGTCTAGGCAGTAGTGCCAAACGTCTAGGTAGTAGTACTAGATGTTTAGGCTACAGATGTCTAATAAACACTACTATATTCTTAGGTAGCACTACTAGACATCTAGGTAGCAGACGTCTGGGACAAACGTCTAAATGCAAAAGAGGAACAGGTTCAGGCACCTTCCTTGGGAGTGGAAACGAACAATTTTTAGAGGCTTTTTTTGGGAGAGGAAATGAACAGTTTAGAGTCTTCCTTATGCTCTATAAAAGGAACTTGATCCCTTACATATGAAAGTAATGTTGAAATGTTAAAAATGTGAATGTAAATTTTTACTAAAAAATAATAGAAAGAGAAGTTGCCATTACCCTATGGTTTTCCTACACATTGCAGGTTTCCACGTAAATCTCTGTGTTACTTGTGTTGATGTTTTTGTATTTTGTTATTATGTTTTCACTTGCAAGTATAAAATTTAAAGTTTTTCCTAACATCTGGTATTAGAGCTCAAGGTTTTGTGTGAGTGGGAGCTGCAATAATGATAGGAGGTGTAACCAAGTTTGAGATTGAGAAATTTTATGGTAAGAACTTCGCTCTATGGAAGATGAAGGTGGAGGATTTGCTGGTTTAGAATGACCAAGCTCAAGCCTTGAAAGGGTTCACGAGTAAACCGAGTAGCATGAAAGATGAGTGGGAAACACTTGATAGGAAGACGGTCTCTACAATTCATATCTACCTAGAAAACTCTGTCTTGTTCAATCTAGCTGAAGAGAAGACCATGAAAACCCTTTGGCAAAAGCTTGAAAAGTTGTATGAAACAAAATCAACAACAAATAACTTTTTTCTATAAAAGCAGCTCTATAGCTTGAGGATGAAGGAAATTTTATCTGTGATAGATCATTTGAATGAGTTTAATACTATTATCAGTAAACTAGTTTCAATTAATGTGAATATGGAGGATGAACATAGAGCTATCACCCTACTTTGTTCTCTCTCGGACACTTGGTATCATATGGTGATGACCATCAGGAACTCTCAAATTTGATGATGTGGTAGTCACTTTGTTGGCATAAGAGTTTAGGAAAAAATACATCTAGAACCCTCAACAAATGAAGCCCTATCTATGGGAGGGAAAAAGAATGGATATGGAGTAGCGGAGCAACAGGAACAATGAAGGCTGAGAAGGAGGTTTGAAGATTTTGGGCAAGAACCTCGATCAGGCGAAATATGAGGATACAGAGGCAGGTAGGTCGACTATCTCTGGAAGGGGTCAGGGGTCATCCATGAGCAAGTTGACAAGGTACGAGGACCCGAACCCCTTGACAAAGACCCAAACAAATGGACCCAGCAGAGTATTGCGGGTCCCAGAAGAGGTCTATCCTTTGTAGAAACCCTAAAAGGCAAAAAGAGTGATTTTCATTCACTCCCACCCCTCATACCTAAGAACAACTGGATTATGGCACCTGCGAATGCTATGGGTCCATTTTTATCCCTAGAGGAGTTTTCACTAGTAGGCAAGTTTTTGGGTGGAAGGTCGGATATAGAAACTATACGCTCCTGGGCGCTATCCAAATGGAGAGCAAATGGGAACCTAGAGATTGTTGCTTTTTCTAGGGCCTTTTTCATCTTAAGATTCAATAACAAGGAGGATACAAATCACATTCTAACAGGCGGGTCATGGTTTTTAGGAAAACGTAGCTTGTTTCTCAGAAAATGGGGGGAGGACTTTGACCCCGAAAAACAAAATATTAATATAGCTCCCATCTAGGTCCGCCTGCCAAACCTTCCCGCTCAGTTTTTTAATGAGTATTGGTTGCAAGGGATTTCCAAAGCCATTGGGGAGTTGGTTGCCATTGACCATTCAACCCTGGCAAGGACAAGGATGACGCATGCAAGGATCTGTGTCAACGTAGACTTAGATTCTGAACTGCCAACCTTCGTAGAACTGGGCTATGGAGATTATATGAGAAAATAGTCGGTGGAATATGAAAATAAGCCAACATTTTGCATAGAATGCAAAACTCAAGGTCACTTACAAAATCAATGTCCAAGTCTAGCAGCTAGCAGAGAAGCTCAAAGGACAAAAAACAAAAGGATAAATGGCAAAGCATTCCCTAGGAACCAATCCATGGGAGGACCAGCAAGGTAGAGGAGGGTTCAGGCCGGCCAAGAACAACAATATTTACCAGGAGCAGGACAACCAGGCTCAACCCCAGGAGAAAGGAAAGAAACAAATCACCAACGAGAAGGAAAATCAGGTAAGCTCTAGAATCTCGAGTTCAAATAAGTTTAAAGTTCTTGCTGACCTGACGGTAGAAGGGGAGATGGGTGAGGACAAAATCCTTCAGGTTGAATTACCAAAAACTTTAGAATCCCCATCCATATCGGGTCCTTCCAACATCAAAACTAAAAGACTCCCAAACCATCAGGAAGGATTAAAGCACACCCTTGAGGAATATAGGAAAATGATGGAGGAGATAGGATCAAAGGAATCGGGTCCTTCCAATATCATAACCAAAAGCCCTACAAAATTTTAGGAAGGTTCACAGCAGAATTATGGAGAATATAGGATAAGGACGAAAGAGTTAGAATCAAGGACTAAAATGGTAGGAACAAACAGGCCAGAAGAGTGTTCTAGTCCAGTCCTTCAATAGATTGTACCTCCTCATTTTAGCCCAAAATAGACCAGAAGCACAAAAAAATCCCCAATTGATTACGATAGTGAGAAAAAGAGGGGAAGGATGTCTAATGTTGAACAAAATAGATTGAGGACTAACAACGAAGTGGCAAGTGGAAAACAAAAAACACTGATACAACAGGTTATCCCAAGTCAAGATGATAACAAATTAGGCAAACCTCCCCAAGGAAGGGGGAGGGGAAAAAATCCCAAACAGTCTAAATGAAGGTACTCTCATGGAATGTGAGAGGCCTAAATGGCCCACCGACCCATAGGGTGGTCAGTTCAATAAGAAGGCAATACAACCCAACCATTATTCTCTTACAAGAAACAAAAATAGATGAAGCCCAGTCGAAAATAGCAACAAAAAAAATATGGAGTCAAGGAGATTTGGTTTTCAAGCAGGCAAGAGGAGCTTCGGGAGGACTCATGGTGCTATGGGATTCTAGGAGTGTGGAAGGCAACATTATTCAGGATGATGACAGGGTGTTAAGTGTGTTTTTTCATGACATTGACAAGAATAGATCGTGGATTGTGTCAAATGTGTATGCACCCAATTTAGTTCAAGGAAGAACCTCATTGTGGGAATATCTGAGCCACTTGAATGCAGTATTTCATGATATTCCCTGGATGGTAGCAGGAGATTTCAATACTCCCTTATACCCTTCAGACAAAAAGGGTGGGGTTGGGCTTCCAACAAGGAGCATGGAAGAATTTAATGAGTTTGTCAATTCTAATGAGTTGATGGATGTGAGGCTAAGAGGGGCTAAGTTTACTTGGAGCAACCGTAGGATAGGAAGCCAACTTATTCAGGAAAGGTTAGACAGGTTCTTTCTATCAAAATAAGTTGTCACAATTTTTGGAGACTCCACTCTGCAAGCTCTTCCCAAAATTGCATCAGATCATAACCCCATTTTATTGGAGGTCCTGCAAGCTAACTCCTTTAAGAAACCCTTTCACTTTCAATCAATGTGGATCAAACATCTAGACCTGAAGGAAAGAATCAAAATTTGGTGGCAACAACCCATTCAGGGCAACTCGACTTTTAAGTTAGCCCAAAAGTTGAAATCAGTGAAGGAAAACCTGAGAATCTGGAATAAGGATGTTTTTGGGAACCTGTTTGAGAACAAGAAACAAGTGGGAGAAAGTTTGAAGGCTATTGAAAACAGGATTCAAAATGGTACTTATGATGAAATAATAAGAACAGAGGAGCAAATTAAGCTTTCAGAATATCATAATATTCTGGCTTGTGAGGAAACCTATTGGAGGCAGAAATCCAGGGCTTTATGGTTGAAGGATGGTGACTCGAATTCAAAAAAAAATTCATATCACTACCCTGAGAAATAGAAGTAATAATAAGATCAAAGAATTCACTAGAGCTGATGGATCCAAAACTCAGGATTTAATTGAGATCAGAGAAGAAGTTGTTAGTTATTTTAGCTCCCTCCTCGGGGATGAAACCCAATGCCAAGAGGAAGCCAAGGAGACTCTCCTCCAATTCATACCTAGTGTCATAGATGGGGCCACTAATGCCAAACTTCTAGCTCCCTTCATAGAGGAGGAAATCAGAAATGCTTTGTTCAGCATGGAACCTGATAAGGCCCTAGGTCCTGATGGATTCCCTCCTCGTTTCTACCAGGTTTTCTGGGACATTGTTGGGGAGGATGTAATCTCGATGATCAAGGAGTTCCAAGCTTCAAAACACATCCCTAGAGGGTTTAATTCTACTTTCATTGCATTGATTCCTAAGGGCCCAACCCTCAAAATGATGGCAAATTTTAGACCAATCAGTCTATGCAATGTGTCCTACAAAATCCTTACTAAAGCCATAGCTAATAGGATGAAAGGAATCTTACCCCTTATGATTGATCCTTATCAAGGGAGCTCGATTCAGGGAAGATCGATTCTTGATGGGGTGATTATAGTCCATGAAGCCCTTCACACTACAAGCCAAACTAAGAAGGCAACCTTTGCCCTAAAGCTTGACATGAATAAAGCCTTTGACCGCATCAACTAGGATTTCTTGATTGTAGTTCTTCTAAAATTTGGTTTCCATCCTCAGTGGGTAAGACTTATCAAAGGATGTATTCTCAAGCCTTGGTTCTCTTTCCTTGTAAACGATACGACAACATGGTATTTCCAAAGCCTTAGAGGCCTCAAACAAGGGGATCCGATCAGTCCAATGTTGTTCATTATTGTGGTGGAGGCTCTAGGAAGAACTATCAAAGTGGCCTGCAATGCAGGTCTGATTTCTGGGATTAAAGCCACCTCCCTTACCAATCTGGTAACCCACCAACAGTTTGTTGATGATACCCTTATGTTGACCCAAGCGTCAGTAGTTGAAGCTAGAAGGATAAAGCGCATTCTAAAGCTTTATGAGGAGGCGGTTGGGCAGAAGGTGAACTTCTTCAAGAGCAAAATTTACTTCCTCAACACCCCCATTCCAAGGTAGGTTAGGATAGCTAGGATTTTGGGATATTCAATTGTTGCTCTCCCTACTTCTTACCTAGGTCTTCCCCTATTTACAGGCTCCCCGAGAAAATCAATGTGGGACAATGTGGTAGAAAGAATTCAAAAGAAACTGGTTGGTTGGAAAGGGCTCTTTCTGTCTCAGGCAAGTAAAGCTACCCTCACTATGGCCTCCCTTCAGAGCATCCCCGTGTATTTTTTATCCATTTTTAAGGCCCCAACTAAGGTATGCCAAAATATTGAACAGCTCCAAAAGAACTTCCTTTGGTCAGGGTCAGAGGAAAAATAGAGAATACACCTAGTTGGGTGGAGTAAGGTATGCAGACCTAAGGAGAATGGGGGGTTAGGCCTGAGAAGAGTATCTCAGTTGAACACAGCACTACTAGCTAAGCAAGCGTGGCGTCTCATAACCAACGAGGAGAACCAATGGACTACCATTATTAAAATAAAATACCTCCAAGGCATTGATTTTCTAAAGGACAATATCCTAAATAGAGGATCGGCTTTTTGGAAGGTAATCTTGACCAGCAAAAATGTCATCAATAAAGGGTTGAGATGGATCTTAGGGAATGGGCAAAATATTAGCTTTTGGGATGATAGGTGGGCCAGGGAGGAGGCTCTCTCTCAATTGCCACACCTAGCCAGGGTCAAGGATTATACTGATCAGTTCATAGGAAGGAAAGTGGTTGATTTTATGATGCAGAATAGGGGAAGGTTTAGATGGAAACAAATTAGGATACCAAGATTTGAAGCCGAGTCAGAAGAAATCCAAAATATCCTGCACCAAAAATTCATTCCCATGAGAAGTGGAGAGGACCATGTAACGTGGGCTGCAATCGAGAGCGGGTATTTCACTATCAAATCTGCCTATAAGCTTATGATTGATCTTGAGGATCCCATCCTCCAGACCCAGTTGGTGTGGGTCAAAAATCTCATCCCCAAAATCTCCTTTTTTTCATGGTTGGTGATCCAAGGGAGGATACTCACCATTGATAATATGTTAAGGAAAGGTATGATAATTGCTAATCATTGTTATCTGTGCAGGGCTAACTGGGAATCCACCCTCCATATCTTCCTTGAATGTCCGATTGCAGATGATATTCTAGGTGGGGTTTTCCAAGATTTTAGCATTTCGTGGGTCAGATCGGCCTCCATCATTGACCTCTTCTAGCAATGGCCTAACCCCTTTACTAACCTTAGGCTCAGGTTCATGTGGAATATTTCCCTTCACCATTTCCTGTGGCAGGTCTGGTTAGAAAGAAACCACAGAGCCTTTAAGGGTTCTAGCCATGATCCCGTAACCATTACCAACAAGATCCTTGCCTTTGCTCATGAAAATGTTAGTATCATCCCCTATGAAGCTCAGTATAACCATCCCTGGGAAAAATAGCTTGCTCAATCCCTACATATTACCTTGGAAGAGGAGCCCTTGGTCATTAAGCCCAATCCCATAATAGGTGTGAAGTGGACCCCACCCCCGGTTGGTTGGTTCAAGCTCAATTTCGATGGTGCAGCTAAGGACAATCCTGGAAGAGCAGGTGTTGGAGGAGTGGTTCACGACCACCAAGGAAACTTGGTGCTGGCATTTTCTGAACAACTTGGAAGAAAGACCAACAATGAGGTGGAAGCAAGAGCCCTATGGAGAGGGTTGCAGATGTCCCAGGAGATCGAAGGTAAACTAATAGTTGAAGGGGACTCAATGAACATTATAAACCTCCTAACCAATGGGAAAAAACCTCTATGGTGGATCAAATCAATCATAGAAGAGGCAAGGATCCTTTTTGAAGCTAGGAATGATAGGCTGGCACAACACATGTTCCGGGAAGGCAATAAAATGGTAGATAAGTTGGCCAACTTAGGGGTGGACATTGATGGACTTGTCACGTGGGAGCAAGGGGTCCCCAGTGACGTGGAAGAAGTAATGCAAAATGATCGCCAATGAAGTCTGAGGTGGGGACACTACGGGCAACATAATTCAGCACATGAATGAGCTCCATGGAGCCCTCACCAATCTATTTTTTAATGAAGGATATCAGGGTGGAAATTCAACTGAACTTATCCAAGACTCGGATGAAGACAAGGAGGATGAGGAGGTCGAGGAGCTCGAGGATGATGATGAGGAGGAAACTTAGCTTCCTCCATCCAGTCACCCGGTACAGAGGAATTTTGGCTTGTTAGCCCTGTTCTGTTCCAATCCGTGATAAATTTTAGTTTTTTGTTTGTACTGAGGAAAGGATCCTTCGTGGGGATATCGTTCTTAATAGCTCTGTATATTGTCTTGAAAGATTTTCGGGGGTCTATAGTGTTCTTACGATATGCTGTCAGCTTGATGGTTGGGCTATTAGTATGGGTAAAGGGTATCAAGCCCACTCATTTATTGGGCTTAGAAAGGCAAGGAATAGTAAAGGATAGGTAGTCCTTATGAGGGGAGTAAACAAGGTAGAAAACAATCCAGATCTAAATCTAAAGGACATAAGCAGAAAGAGAAGTGTTGGCATCGTGGGAATCGAGGACACTCAAAGGATTGTTGGCAATTAAATAATGGTGAAAAGTAAAAAAAACCATCAACTGAGGCCATTGTAATAGATTTTGAAGATATGACAACATGTGAAGCCTTATGTATTAATAACAACATATTTGTTTTATACACCTGGGTTTTGGACTCAGGTGCATCTTTCCACGTCTTCCTACAGAGATTGGTTTGAAAAATATTAGCTATATTGTGGCGAAAAGGTCTATTTGGGTGATGATCACCCTTTAGAAATTATGGAAAAAAGGGAAATAAGAATCATGTTGGATGATGGTAGAGAAAGGATGTTATGTGATGTGCGAAATGTGCCCGATTTGCAAAAGAATTTGCTCTCAATCAAGATGATGGATAAGCTAGGGTATTTTGTCACTTTCGATAACAACTACTACAAAATTACTAGAGGAGCTCTTGTAGTAGCAAAGGAAGAATCTTATGGGACCCTATATCATTTATGCAATGATACGATGACAAACCATGCAACAACAACAACTTATGTTCAGGATGTAGTAATGCTATGGCATCAACGCCTAGGCCATATGAATGAAAATACCTAAAAAATTTGCATAACAGAGGTATGCTTTTTGGGATTAAGTCTTGCAATTTAGACTTGTGTGAGCACTGTATTTTTGGTAAACAAAAGAGGGTTCGGTTTACTATAAGTCTTGGTAAGAGTTTTGATTTTCTGCAACTTATACATTCGGATATATTTGGACCAGTCCCCACTCAGTCCTTAAATGATGTTATCTATTTTCTAAATTTTATAGATAATTATTCTAGGAGAGTGTGGGTTTATTTTCTGAAGAATAATTCATAAGCTTTGTAAAAATTTAAAGAGTTCAAAGCACGAGTAGAGAAGAGTTTGGGCAAGTCGATTTTATGTCTCAAGTTAGATAATGGGGGTGAATATTTTTTTTGAAAATTTTGAAAAAACTTGTATTAGAACAAAAATCAATTACAATTTGGGAAGAGACTTTTCCCAGTCGAAGTCAGAGAGAACACATGCTTACAATAGTAAAAGAAGATTTGCAATGGAGCCAAATCTCTTGAACCATTAACTAGCTAACAGGGGGATCGGTTTGGTCTGTTGATGCAACTTGTCGCGATATCACGACATTCTGTCCTCCTTCTCCTTTGGCCGCGAAATGCAACATGTCGCAATATCGCGACACTTTTCTCCTTTGGCCGCGAAAATGCAACATGTCGCGATATCACGACACTTTTCTCCTTTGGCCGCAAAAATGCAACATGTCGTGATATCGCGACACTTTTCTCCTTTGGCCACGAAAATGCAACATGTCGCGATATCACGACACTTTTTCCTCTTCTGGCCGTGACGATGCAACATGTCACGATATCGCGACACTTTTCCTCCTTTGGCCGCGACGAAGCAACATGTCACGATATCGTGACACTTTTTCTCCTTGGGCAGCGGTGTTGCAACATGTCACAAAATCGTGACACCTTTTCCTCCTTTGGCCGCGACGAAGCAACATGTCGCGATATCATGACACTTTTTCTCACTTGGCCGCGATGTTGCAACATGTCGCGAAATTGTGACACTTTGTCTCTTTTAGTCGCGACGAAGCAACATGTCACGATATCGCGACACTTTTTCTCTTTCGGCCGCGATGAAGCAACATGTCGCGATATCGCGACACTTTTTCTCTCTTGGCCACGATGTTGCAAAATGTCACGAAATCGTGAAACTTTTTCTCTGTTGGCCGCGACGAAGCAACATGTCACGATATCACGACATTTACCTCCTTTGGCCGTGACGAAGCAACATGTTGCGATATCACGACACTTTTTCTCCTTTGGCTGCGACGATGAAACATGTCGCAATATCATGACACTTTTCTCTCTTGGCCACAATGATGAAACATGTCGCAATATCGTGACACTTTTTCTCTCTTGGTCGCAATGATGCAACATGTGGCGATATCACAACCCTTTTCTCCTTTGGCCACAACGATGCAACATGTCACGATATCGTGACACTTTTTTTCCTTTGGCCATGACGATGCAACAAGTCACGATATCATGACACCTTTCCTCCCTTGGCCACGATGAAGCAACATGTCACAAAATCATGACATCTTTCCTCCATTGATCGCGATGAAGCAACATGTCATGAAATCATGACACTTTTCCTCCCTTGGCCGCAACGATGCAACATGTCACGATATCGCGACCCTTTTCTCCTTTGGCTGCGACGATGCAACATGTCGCGATATCGCGACACTTTTTCTCCTTTGGCCGCGACGATGCAACATGTCGCGATATCGCGACACCTTTCCTCCCTTGGCCGCGACGAAGCAACATGTCACGAAATCATGACATCTTTCCTCCATTGACCGCGATGAAGCAACATGTCACGAAATCACGACACCTTTCCTCCCTTGGCCGCGATGATGCAACATGTCGTGATATCGTGACACCTTTCCTCCCTTGGCCGTGACGGTGCAACATGATAATGGGGGTGAATATTACTCCAAGTAATTTGATAAATTTTATATGCAGGAAGGTATTAAGCACCAGAAGATAGTACCATATACTCCACAACAAAATTGTGTGGCTGAGCGGATGAATCGCACAATCATAGAACGTGCAAGAAGCATGCTTAGTGTAGCCATGTTGAAGAAAAGTTATGGGCAGAGGTTTTTAATACAACTACTTATCTTATTAACAGGTCACCTACAGCTGCGTTGGATGAACAAATTTTGGAGGAGGTTTGGTGTTGTACGCCAATTGATTACTCTCATTTGTGTACCTTTGGTTGTGATGCATTTGCCAATGTATCCAAAGAAAACATGTCTAAGATTTACCCGAAGTCAAGCAAATGTGTTTTTCTTGACTATGGAGATACAACGAAGGGGTATATACTGTGGGATCCTAATGCCCATAAGGTAATTATTAGTTAATATGTAATTGTTGATGAAAAATCCATGCAAAGGAAGGAGGTATAACAAAATCCTAATGTTGTACCAGTTGAAGTAGAAATGAGTGAAGATGAATATGAAAATCAACATGTTGAAGTTTTTTATCAGCATGCAAAACAACAAGTAGAGTAGCCACAATGGTCACAAGACCAAGATCCACAATCAACAGATCATTGGGTTAGAAGATATACACATCCACAAAAGTATTCGAAAAGGTATTCTCATGTTTATAAGTCCTTTGCTTTGTTAACTAATGATGGTAAACCTAGTTTATTTTAGGAAGCTAGAGAGTCTGAGAATGTAGAAAAGTGGAGGAAATCCATGGAGGAGAAAAATGAGGCACTTCGCAAGAATAAAACATGGGAACTTGTGGATCTCCCACCTGGAAGAAAGACCATTGGAAACAAGTGGGTGTACAAAGTGAAGAAGAACAACGATGGGTTTTTGGAACGCTATACAACTCACTTTGTGGCAAAATACTATGTGCAAAAGTCAGGTATTGAATTTAATGAAAGTTTCTCTCCAGTTGTGAAGATGACTACTATTAGAGTTCTACTTGCACTTGTAGCTGCACAAGATTTAGAATTGGAGCATCTTGATGTAAATATTGCTTTATTGCATGGTGATCTTGAGGAGGAGAATTATATGGATCAACCTAAGGGCTATGAGAAATTAGGTAAAGAGAATTTGGTTTACAAACTGAAGAAATCATTGTATGGGTTGAAACAGGTGTCAAGGATGTGGTACAGGAAATTTGATACCTTCATGAAGAGCCAAGGTTTCAACAGGAGTGAAGTTGACCATTGTGGATACTATAAGAGGTTTGATGATGGCAATTTTATTATTTTGTTGTTGTATGTTGATGATATGCTGGTTGTAGGCCCCAACATGAATAAAATCATTGATCTTAAGGCTCAGTTGGCTAGGATATTTGAAATTAAGGATTTAGGAGCAGCAGACCAAATTTTAGGAATGAAGATACATAGGGATATAAAAGGAAGAAAGATCTGGTTAAGTCAAAAATTATATGTGGAAAAGATTCTACAGTGCTTCAATATGCAAAATGCAAAACCAGTTAGTACCCCACTTCTTCCACACTTAAATTTGTCTTCCAACCAGTGTCCTAGAATAGAAGCAGAGAAGACACGCATGTCTCATGTACTGTATTAATCAGCATTAGGAAGCCTCATGTATGCCATGGTGAGCACCAGACTGGGTATTACCCAAGTAGTGGGAGTAGTCAGCCGATATATAGCAAATTTTGGTAAGAAGCATTGGAATGCGATGAAGTGGATATTTAGATATTTAAGAGCCACTTTAGATGTTGCCATTTAATTTGGATCGACAGATTTGCAAGTTAAAGGTTTTGTGTATTCTGATTATGGTGGAGATAGAGATGGGAGAAAATCCACTATAGGATATACCTTCACTCTTGTTGGAGGAGCGGTGAGTTGGGCTTCTAAGTTATAGTATGTTGTGGTTTTATCCACCACTGGAGTAGATTACATTATAGTAACTCATGCCAACAAAGAGGTAATTTGGCTAGAGTGATTGTTGGGTGACTTCAAGGTAATACAGGAGAAAATTACGCTGCATTATGATAGCCAAAGTGCTATTTAGCTAGTGAAGAATCCAACATCAACATTCCATGATCGCATGAAACACATTGATGTCAAGTACCACTTTATCAAAAATATGGTGGAAGAAGGTAGGATCATGTTGTAGAAAATCAATACTTAAGTGAATCTTGCAGATATGCTTACAAATCCGATCAAGGTAGAGAAGTTTGAGTAGTGTAGAACTTCTTTGGTCTTGCTAAAAAAGTAACAAGGGCAGCATTGGGTAATTAGCACTAGATGAAAATATTTGGTAGAATAATTCTTGAATATTGACTTCAAGTGGGAGAATGTTAGGAGGTGACGTCACTATGCAGTGTTTTTGTCAACAGAGATTGTTGCTAGACATCTAGGCAATAGTACTAGACATATAGGTAGCAGATGTCTAGGCTTCTAGACGTCTAGGCAACACTACCAGATGTCTAGTAAATAGGACTAGACATCTAGGTAGTAGATGTCTTAGTTGTTAGACATCTAGGAAGTAGTGCCAGACATCTAGGGAGCAGTACTAGACGTCTAGGTAGCAGATGTTTAGGCTACCAAATGTCTATGCAGTAGTACTAGATGTCTAGGTTGCAGACGTCTAGGCTACAAATGTTTAGGCAACACTATACATCTGGGACATACATCTAAATGCAAAATATGAACAAGTTCAGGCACCTTCCTTGGGAGTGGAAACGAACAGTTTTTGGAGGCTTCCTTTAGGAGAGGAAACGAACAGTTTGGAGTATTCCTTCTGCTCTATAAAAGGGACTTGATCCCTTACATATTAAAGTAATATTGAACCATTGAAAACATGAACATAAAGTTTTACTAAAAAATAATAGAAAGAGAAGTTGCCATTGCCCCGTGGTTTTCCTACACATTACAGGTTTCCACGTAAATCTTTGTGTTACTTGTGTTGTTTTTTTCGTATTCTATTATTGTGTTTCCACTTGTAGGTATAAAATATGGATTTTTTCCTAACACTAATGACATAGATATTTACCTCTTATTAGCTTTTTTGACTTAATCTTCACATCATATTCTTGAATCTTGGTCATGCAACCAACTCTCTTATCACCTAGTTCTTGGATTACAAAGTTTTGGATATCTAGATGTACTACATATACCATAGTTTTGCTTTGAGAAACAAAATTTCTGAACTTATTCAAATATTTCATTACTGCATAAACTTATCTCTCAATAAAATTATATCTTTCCTCATGGTCATGAAAGGTTTGACTAAGGAAAGATATTGGTTGTTCATTGTTTTCTTCTCTCTTTTGAGTAAGTACAACAACATAGCTTTCTTTTGCCCCAAAAACATAAAGAATGAAGTCTTTAGAGTAGTCTAGATTAACGAGAATAGGGGATTGAGATATTGCTTCTTTAATATTCTTGAAAGTATTCTTTCGAATATCCATCCATCTAAAATCTACTTCCTGCTTCAACATTTTTGTCATGGGCTTAACTATTTGAGCAAAATTTGAAATGAATTTCCATATAAAGTTAATTTGCCCTAAAAATGACTAAATCTCTTTCTTATTTAGTGGTAGAGGAAGGGTTAGAATAGATTTTACCCTATCCAGGTCAATAGCTAGCCCTGTTTTGGACACAACATGTCCCAACAACTTCCCTTCATGCATGGAAAATTTTGATTTCTTAGGGTTTAATGAAACCCCAAATTCCCTATATTTTTCAAACACCAACTGGAGGTGCTCAGTTTGTTTCTCCTTGTCATGAGAGAATGCATAGTCATGTCATCCAAGTAGATAACTATTATCTTATTTACTAACTCTCCAAATGTTGAATCCATAGCTCTATAGAAGGTAGAACCGATATTGGATAATCCAAAAGGCATACACTAATATGCAAAGGTACCCCATTTGGTGGTGAATGCAGTCTTGTACTAATCCTCATCCTAGACCCATATTTGGTTAAAACCAGAGAATCCATCCAATAAGGAGAATCTTTTGGCTCCAGCTATAATATGTAGAATCTGGTCAATTTATGGGAGGGGATAGTGGTCCTTCAAAGAATCTTGATTGAGGTTCTTGAAGTCCACACAAAGATGGATGTCTCCATTTTTTTTCCTTATCGAGACCAGATTGGCCACCCATGTAGAATGCTTGATCGAGTATATGATCTTGGCATTTAGCAACTTTAGTAGCTCCTATTTCATCAGGGCCTCTATCTTGGGATTTACTAGTCACTACTTCTGTCGAAAAGGTTTTGCATCTGGTATGAGCTCAATAGTGTGTTGGATGGTCTCCTTGCTATATATTTTTATTCATTCAGTTGATTTTTTTTTTTTTTTTCTTTTCTCTATACTTGTGTATCTTATGAGGTCATCATAGGTCCATGCTATGATATCATTGAATTCCTTGCATAAACTCAAAATTTGGTTGACCTCTTCCTCTGAACAATGTACACCAATTTTGATGTTCTTTCCTAGCTCAATTTGTACATCCTTGTAGTTCTAGCTATCAACCTCAATTTTATGAGTAGTTGGTTGATCACTACCATCAAATAGGATTTCTAGCATTATCAATACTTTTGGGATGTGATTGTTCTTAAGTTATATCAATTCACTTTCCTCATCCTCTTTTGGCAGCTAGTCACTTGCACAATTTATTTCCTAAATTAGGAAATCAATTACTTGTTCATAATTATCAAATACTTGCCAAAAGGTATCCTTATCAGGCACAAAAGGCCTATACACAAGCCTCACCATTTTGGACTTATGTATGATATTAGATATTGGGAAGAATTTAGCTCCCATAGATGCTAATATGTCAACATGGGTGTTCTACTCTCTGGGGATGGCTTTGATATTTAGAGCCTCAAAAGCCTCTAGTAAGTCTCATACTTTGTTTTTGTAGGCTTTGAGATAATGTTGTTTGTTGATGCACCTTTTTGTAATTTGATTGACTATTAACTCTGAATCACCAAATATTTGCAGTTGTTTGATCCCCATATTTTTAGCTTTCTTTAATCCTAGGCATAGTGCTTCATATTCTATTGCATTATTTGTACAACTCCATGTCAACCTATATGAAAATGTATTTTCTACTCTAGTAGGTGCTATCAACACTATGCCTACTCTGACACCATTTTTACATCTAGATCCATCAAAGAAGAGCTTCCATATTTGGTTATTCTAGGAAATTTGGCCAATTGGGATTGCAGTCTTATTTTCTTCAGGCTTCATGATCGAATAGGTACCAATTACAATCTCAATCATAGCATTAAAATCCTTTAACGAATATTGATATGCAGTCTGAAGATCTTCTAGTACTTCATCCATCAAATCCACTTCTTCCATCATCATGCTAACTGTGTTAGCTTACTGATTTTCTTTTTCAAGCTTCTCTATATGGAAGGAGGATGGTTTCTCAAAAAATATCTTGACTCTTTTACCTTTAAATGGGATATCCATGTGAGAGTAATCAAGATATAAGTAACCACCCAACTTGGTAGTGAATTATCTTGATAGACACATTCCAAAATAAGGTTCCAAATCAACTACCACAATTTCTTGGATAACAATGATTTGAGGTAATATGTCCAACTCCATGGGTACATCTTTGATTACACCTACTATTTTTACTAGTGTACCATCCAACTACAACACACCAGGACTGCTCCTTGTATATTCCATACCCATTATTTCACAAACTTCTTTGGGCATTACTATGGTAGCTGCTCCAAAGTCAATCATACAATTGTGAACCACCCATCCCTCCATCTATAAGGAAAAATAAAATGGTGATGGTCTAATTTTTTCTGTTATTGAGGTAGGATGACCTTGAGCTAAATTAAGCTTTGCTTGATGCTTTCCTTGACTCTTGATAGACTTGAGTGAAGCTTGTAATAGATCAATTTGTCCTAGAATAAGGAGTGTATCATACATACTAGCTTTTGATGGAGTCTTCTTTAATTCCTCCACAATATTGAAACCAAGAATATCAGGTTGTTTTCTATGTTCCTTTGTAGGTTCATCATACTTACTCTTGTATTCTTGAGTCACCTCAATCCTTTGGTTCTTGGTCAGAGAAGGGTATCTCAACTTATCTCTTGCCTACTCTTGGGTTTCACCCTCCTTTATCACCTTTTGTTATTGCTGAGTTGGCTTTTGGGTTGGGGAAGCCTGAGGGACATCCTTCTTTGGATGGTTTTTTATCTCAAAAGGTACTTTAAAAGGATCCATTATCTTAGGATCAACTGGCAAAGGTTTCTTCCCTAATCTTATTAGGATCGATACCTGTTCAACAGATGGTATCATGAAATTATAGTCCATTTTCCTTAGCATATTTACCTGGCCTTTCTGAGCCCTTTTTGCCTTCTCAATGGTAATTTTTTGGATGTGATGTTGGTGCATCATGCATGAAATTTCACCATGTGGATCATTGCAAGTTGAACACTAGTAGTTTGACTCAAAGCCTGAGGTAGAAGGTTCACCTTCTTGATTATTATATATAGTATTGGATTTTTCCATAGGCTTGCTAGTGGAAGTAGCTTGATCCTTTGTGATATATGGAAACCTTATTGGTTGAAATTTTCTCTCAGCCTCCCTCCTTTTCATGGTAGTAACTTCATTGGTGAGGTTCTTTATGGCTGTGACCATCTCTTGCAAGATAATTGTCTAAGGATCAGGAGTTGGTAATGTAGGAACAACAGAAGGTGTTGGCAACAATGGTATTGTAGGAGGTGCATGGAGTGCCTAAGTAGTTGGTGTAGCTTGCCATACTAGAAATTTGATGGTAGGAGTGGTTTTTGGAAAAAAATTATGTGTAGCAGAGGTTTGCATTTATTACTGAGAAAATTATGGGAATATTGGCATCACCATTTTTTGGGGTAGCCTTCCTATAGCAATCAAATTATTCTCAGCCTTTAATGCTTTTTGAAAGATCTATGGGAATTTAAACACATTGGACTACCTTATAGCCATATCTAGATCTAAATGGAAGGCCCTTAGATAGTAGTACATGGCTTGTTCATTGGTTGGCCAAGATCCTGGGGCACTCTTTTCCATGTTTGGCTGAACCTAATATTAAAATCCGTTATCTCCTCCTATGGGTACCCTTGTATCATAGTGAACTATGTTAGTAGAGAGAATGGATCTACATGTTTATTAAATTCTTTAATTAATTTACCAACCATTTGGGCCCATGTAGTTATAGTTTGATTCGATAAGATTTTGTACTAGTACAACATGTTTTCTCTCAATGTTATAATTAATAGCCTTATCATAACATCTTCCTAAATATTATGTATGGTTTCCAATGATGCTACATCTTGGCAATGCTCATAAGAAGTCTTCCTGGTCTCATCATATGTTAGTAGTGCTTTCAAAGTTACCTAGGTAATATGGTCCTAGATCAGCAAATTTAGAGGACCTGTATGATTCCAGGTTGGGTAGTCCTCAAGGTTTTTATTCTAATTTTTTACCATTGAAATTGGATTTTTCAACAAATTTGATCTTGTGATCTTTGGAATATTACTCTTGTAAAATATTCGAAGGAGATGATTCAGGAGAATCAATGAAATTTTATTTTTTATGAGGATGGAGAGGTAGCTCTAGGAATTCTAATGGTTCATCCAATTCTTTGGCTACCTGTCTTGTGAACATATATTGTATTAAGTGATTAGACAACAAGGTTTCCTAAAGGTAACTTAAAATAGATCTGGGTTGAATTCAAATGGAGTTCTTATTTTCTTGATAATAAGGGGTTGTACTCAGGTCCCCCACCCTTGACAATTTACATCTCTATTTTAGAGTTTGAGAGTTTACAAATAGATATACTTCTCATATCAATTGAGATGTTATAGCTAGAAACCTACATCATTTTACATAAAATGTTTGAATTCTTGATTTTCATTTTCTAGATATTTTCAAATTTTTGTATGAATATAATTACTACAAAATTTAGCATCTTTCTTGACATTTTCCTATAGTAGCCTTTACAATGCCAAAACTTCACCTTTATTATCTATGTCTTGCATCTTAGTAGAGTAATATTTCCAAAACATTGCACTATCATAGTCCGCTTTACCAAATCTAAATTGCTAGTTTCCTTCCTCATTGAATTCATAGCCCTTCATTGCTCTTCCCATCATTCGAACCCTAGTTGGCAAATATTTGCAATTTCATTTTTTACAACTTGAAAAATCGTCACTACCCTTGTTTCAAATGGTTGACTTCACAATATCGTATCTCCCTCAATATTGCTCATATTTTTGCATATGACCACTCATTTTAAAACTATTCAAATTCTACATAGATTGATCCAAGAATCAGCTAAATCAGATAACTCTTTATGAAGATATGGCTCCTAAAATATGAGATATTTTTTAGGAAAAAAACCTAATCTTTCATACTTTGCAATTTCATTTTTCATGACTTGAAAAATTATCACCACCCTTGTTCTGAATGGTTGACTTAGGGTCATATCTCCCTCAATATTACTCAATGTTTTTCATATGACCACTCATTTTAAAGCTATTCGAATTATACACAAGTTGGTCCAAGAATCAACTGAATCGAATACTCTTCACAAATATATGACTCCTAAAATATGAGATATTTTTTTAGGAAGAACCATAATCCTTCACACTTTATAATTTCATTTTTCTTATTGTAAGCAACCTTCCACTCTCCTTCAAACTTCCTAGCATTCCATTCAACATCCTAGCCTTCCGTTGCAACTCCTTTAGATGGCCTAGTCTTCCATGCTCCTTCAGTGTTATCAGCCTTCCACATTTCTTCAGCCATCCCAACCTTCCACCTAACATCCCAGTCTGTCGTTGTAGCTCCTTCAGCTAGTACAACATTCCACGCTCCTTTAGCCAACCCAAAATTCCATGCTCCTTTATCTTTGACACTCCAAATATCAACTCATCATTTAGCCTTCTAGGTTCCTTCAACCTCCAACCTTTCATGCTCCTTTAGCCTCTAGCCTTCCATGCTCCTTCAACCTCCAACCTTTCACACTCCTTCAACCTTTAGCCTTCCATACTCCTTCAACCTCCAACCTTCCATGCTCCTTCAACCTTCATATTTGTTGATCGTTAAAGCACCAGACCATTTGCTAAGCCCCTTAGGGGGGATATTTTCCCCCCCAAATTTAAATGGAGTTATCGGGTGATTGAAAAGGATCTTATAAAATAGAGTATCATCGAAACTTTGATTTATATAGATAGTGGGATTGTGTCCCACCAGGCGTGCCAAAAACTATTTGTCTAAAAATCCACCTATGGTAATATTATGCACCCAAAGACCTTGACCAACATTGAATGACCTAGAAGTCATGAAGGCTTCAGTGGTCAATCTCCGAAGGAGACCGGTTCCTATGAAGCTCTAACTAGTTGTTTCTAAAATATGGGGGGGAAAGGGTGTTGAAAGAGACATAAAAATATGAAGCTATAACTTATAATGGTGTAATTTAAGCCACATAAAAATACATGAGATATAATAGCTATGCAATCAAGAATTTAACCAAATTACCTAACAGACCAACTAGTTTTATCAATCACAAAACAATATCTTATATGTTTTACAGTCCAATGGATTGTGAATTCTAAAACTAGAAAATGAACATAAGCAAAAATCTAGAGAGAAGAATTAATACTATGCTCATTCAATTAGCCTATATTAGAAATAAACAACCATTCATACATACATGTTCTACAAGGAAATGAACCAGAGGCCAAACAACAAGATCTTGTTTTTCTTAATCGCAATGTCTTTTCATACATGTAAGTCATCAAATATTAAGATTCATTAATTTTACACTCTAAATTCTAGTATTTATAGCCTTTTACAATACATTTAGTTATCAGAGCATCATTTCCTTAGAGGTGGATTATCCTTATGTTAGAATATTCACCAGTTTGTTAAGCTATTGGGTAGTATGTTTGTTCTAACCACCTGGTTGTGGCTTACTGATCTGGATGGAACTTGCTTCATATTAAGACACATTGGCCTTGATTTTTGCATCTGGTTCATTAATAATTTACTAACATATTTTTTGAATCGTGCTGAACATATGCACAATCAGGTTGGTAGAGATCTCATTGTTAAAATTGTTTGACAAGCAATCTTGCATTGTAGGTAGAATGGGATGATGACTACCCTCATACTGACAAACTAGTGTTGGATATCAAAATTGATCTACCTTTTTTTATTCATGGATATTGGATGTATAGCAAGGATGTTGATAGGTGACAGACCTCTAGTGCTATGATTTACCCAATTCAGGTACAAGAGTTTTGGCATGTTCGAGACTTAGCCAATTTTTGTGCATCTTTTCTCTTCGAGCAAATGATAGACATTTGGTACTACCACTCACCTATTTTAGGTACAAAAAATTTTGGTAGGTCTAGAAATTAGCCAATTATGTACATATTTTATCTATGGACGAGCGACAAATATTTGGTACCACTACTTGCCTAGTCTGGGTACAAGAGTTTCAATAGGTCTGAGACTTAGCTAGTTTTTGCCTTATTTTCTCTCTAGATGGGCAATCGATATTTAGTACCACTACTTACCCAGTTTGAGTACAAAAGTTCTAGCAGATCTGAGACTTACCCAATTTCTATCTTTTTTTGCTCTCCGAACGAGCGACGAACATTTAGTATTGCTACTCACCTAGTTTGGGTACAAAAGTTTTGAAAAGTCTGAGATAGCCAATTTTTGCCTTCTTTGCTCTCTAGAAAGGTGATAGATATTTGGTATTGATATTCACCCAGTCTAGGTATAAAATTTTTGACAGGTTCGAGACTTAGCTAACTTTTACCTTCATTGTCCTCCAAATAGGCGATGGACATTTGGTACCACTACTCGCCCAGTATGGATACAAAAGTTTTGACAAGTCTAAGACTTAGCCAATTTTTTCCTTCTTTGTTGTTTGTATGGGCGATAGACATTTGGTATCGCCATTCACCTGGTTAGGTTATAAAAGTTTTGGCAGGTTTGGGACTTAGCCAATTTTGTGATATCTTCATGTTTGATCCATCCCTAGTATGCCTAGACCAAAAGTGCCTCACCTCCTCTTGATTTAGCTATTAGAGCCTATAACGTCCTCCTTTGCATATTTTACCAAAGTGTATGTGGATAATGCTAAAAAATTATCCACAAATACTAATCAAGAAGATCATTTATATAATCTCCCATGATATCATGCATAATATCATGGAATATGTATGTCATATCTCTCTATTAGGTATCTCTTGCATTATTTAATTCAAAGGGTATGAATTGCTAGAAAAAAGTTCCCCATGAGGTAGTGAAAACTATTTTGGATTGATCATTGGGGGATATATTGATTTGAATATACCCCAAAATTCCATCCATGAAGGACAATACTCCATAACCTTCAATGAAATTGACAATCATGTCAATACAAAGGGAAATCATTTTTAGGACATGCTTTGTTGATGTCTTGAAAGTCAGTGTTGTTGATGTCTTGAAATTCAGTGCACACTTTGACACTTTTAATTTTCTTAAAAATACAAACAACAATAGATATCTAGTCAAAATAGTCAATGGCTTTTATGAAAAAAGTTTTTGAAACTCCTCTTTAACTAAAGTGCCACCTTTGATGCATTCTTCATAATTTTTGTTTTATGTGTTTTACACTGAGGGTGATAACTAGATGATAGACAACAAGGGAAGAGGTTGAACTCGACATGTCAGTGTAGGACCAAGAAAGGAGATATTTGAATTCTTTTAACCTCTTGGTGTGTTCCTCACATTCTATCGTGGTTAATACTTTTTCTAATTTGAGGATCTTGGGATCATCTAATGTGCTCATATTGACATCTATGGTTTTCTTAATTAAAATACAATATTTATCCTCTAACTAAGGAGGAGCTGGAATCACTCCTAGGTTTTCTACGTCAATGATATCTATGGTTAATTTTTTGTTGTCTAAATTCTATTATATGGCTACATTTGCAATTTGGGAAAAGTATCTACCAAAATAAAAGTGATTTTGGTCAAGATAATCCAAAGGACCACCTTAGGGGGGATTGTATGTGATGTCCTTCTATTCATAGAATTATTCATTAGTAATTAGCTTTGGATAGTCTATGGTTAAGCAATTTACACTAATATATTAGGTAAATAGGGAGAAAATAGGGTCTAAGAGGAACAATAATCCATCGTCATTGTTATCATCCCAATCAAGTCCATTTAGAAAAACAATAGTAGCTAGGGATGCTCTATAAAATGATCATAATGATCAAGTTCCTCTTCACTATCTAAATAATAAGTGGGTTAGGAATCACTATGATTGGGAATATATCCTATCTTACAACATCTCAATTAGACTTCATTTTGAAGGGGATCTTTAATATCGTGCTCATACAAGCCTAGTCCTTTGTCTCGATACCTCGTATTAGCTAATGTTTGCTTAGAGATAGAACATGATTCTGATAGAAAATATGAATCATATTGTCATTCAATCAAGTAAGAGTTATTGACATGTATTTTCTCATTGTTAATAGTTTAAACACAAATAAAGGAATAAATTTATATTTGCACTATTTTACCCTTACTAGTAGGAGGTAATCCTAAGGTTCAAGGAGATAGGGAAAGCTTGGCTAGGTCCAAAAAAGATTTATTATTATCTAGATTAAGTTTTCTATTGATGGTCCTATGAGGGATACCATAGTGGCATATCTTTGGATTTTCATCCAGAAGACCCAAGTTCACACCTTGATACAAGGGGACTAGGACCCCTTTCAAAAACCCAAGCTTTACCCTAAAAATATAGTCATATGAGGATACTATATTGGTAAGTATTTGGGTTTTCATCCAAGAAATCCAAGTTCAAACCCTAGTACAAGGGGATCGAGACCCTTTAAAAAATTGTGTTTTACCCTAAAATTTTAATCAAATAGCATTAGCTCAACTAGTTAGATTCTTCAACATTCAAGAAGGAAACCAAGGTTTGAATATTGCCAAGCAATACATGGATAATATCCAAGATTTGTTGTAATACCACTATATGGTGATGATGTAATACAAGTGGGACCCATTTCAATACTGTATAACCAATTGAAAAAGTTTTCTATTGATGATGATTGACTTATTATCATTTTTTATTAATTCGTTATTAGATTGAATATTTAAACTAAGCGATCTTAATGCATATAGGGATTAGAAGAAGAAGACTCAAGAGATAAATTCAAAGAAGGACAAAGATGGGTCTTTGGATTCTAAATATCAACTACTTGACAATACTTAAAAGGTTAAGGGTCGATAAGGATGTGATAAGTATTGCCCTTATATTTAAAGCATTGTTACAAAGTTGATGGGACAACTCATATCTCATGGATCTATGGTCTTCCAAGAATAATGTTGTACGACAATTCATATATCATGACGTAGAAGTGAGTGTTGAGGGTAAAGGGTTCAACTTTGAGGGGTAAAAATATCGTGCCACTAGCCTCACATATCCCATTGTCAAATTCCTAACCATAAGATCAAATTTCTTTAATTCTTGCTTGGTTATGCCAAAATGATTGATAAACTTCAAGCTACATATATCAAGACCAAAAGCATTATTGACCAAAATCCTTTTAATGAGTTTGTCATCAACATGGCCTGTAATGTATAGTGGTATATTTCTATTTAATGAGGAGTGGGGAATATTATCCTCATAGAATTCTATATCAATTTGAATATTCTCGATTGATCCTATTATAGAAGTGAAGTCATCAGGTTTTAGATTTTGAGGAATGATTTGTTCACTTGGAATTTTGATCTATATGTCTTGATAAACGGATAAGACTTAAGAAATTAAAAAAGGGAGATCTTAATTGTTGTGTTCTCTAGTTGTCATAGCAAATAAAAAGCACCTTTGGCCTTGGTCCTAATTAGATACTTAAAGGAGGTCTTTTGGGTAGAGAAGTTCCTTTTAAGTAAAGGGCTAAAGGTGGTATTGGCAGTTGACTTATTGAGGATTATTCAAGTGGTAATATTGTGTTGTTACCTTGTTGTAACATAGATTTGAGATATGTGATTAATATGATGAGGACTAAGATTACCGACCACCCCTTGGTTTGGAGGTTCCATATTTCTATAATTGATGTTATTTGTTGTATTTTGACTTTGATTATGATATTGAAGCATATTCTAGAAAATTCCAAGATCTTGATTTGAAGATGGTTGAGAACTAGAGCTATTGAGAATAATTTGGTCATTATTAATAAGGTCTTGGACCACATTCTTAAGGCCTATGCATTTATCATTTGCATGACCATTCATACGATGGAAGGCACATTGCTCATTTGGTTGAAACCAAGGGGATTTTTTGTTGGACCAATATGGTGCTATATAGATTTTCATTAGTAAAAATGTGAATATATACAATGGAGGTGAGGTGGTTGGTTTGGATAATGAAATACCAACCACCTATTCGGGTGAAACTTCCTAATGATATTATATGATGTAATAAATACCTAACATTTCTCCTAACCATATCATATCATACTTAAACAAGGGTAAGGAATCAATAACTCATAAAATTCAAAAAGATCATGGCCTATGACACATACATTAGTCTATGATTTACATCATCATGAACAGGGATAAACTCAACTACTCACCTTAGTGGGACTGACTACACTTGATTCAATCAAGGGTAGGGACAAACATAAATACCCAAGATTTTACATTATAAGAGGATATAGATACACACACTATCCATATACACAGATGCAAATAGGGACACACTCATCTATCTACAAATCTCTATGATTAAGAACACACTCAACCAATCATAGGTACACCAATTTGCTTATGAATAGGAATACACACAACCATTGACAAAATCATATGTGAATAGGGACACACACTATTATCCACCAACCATGGATCCCTACTTCTCTCGGATGAAGCATTATCTCCATTAGACAATGTAGTCTAATTTGGTCTTCATAATGGATCACAATTAGGTCAACTATGTGACCCTCCTCAAGGTGAACACAGTTTTTTTGAACATGGGTCTTCAAAAGTGCTCAACGTATTTATTTAATAAAATAGTTGCATCAAGTAGAAAAATGCTTCATGACGAGTATAACTATGCTTATGTAACACAACAAGATAGAAGGTAAAAATAATTTATTTCAGCTAGTTCAAGTTCTCCAATCTTGCAAAATTTGTAAGATTTAATGGTACCAAATTTTAAAATATTTGGTTTTATCAAATCTTAGGTTAAATCATAAGGCAAGATAATAATCAATATTTAATTAACCAATTTAGCAATAGGGTATATGACTCACAAGGTTCATACATATCACCAATTAATCAACATTTGAATCCACCAATTAAGCACAATATGCAAAATTAGGTGGTTCACTCTTCCTGAGCGCAAATAGTCTCTTGCCAAAAACCTATAGAAGCACTCAAAATGACTTTTGCATAATCCATGTGGGATGTTAAGGAGGCTTTAGATAAATATTATTATGTCACATCAAAGTGAATGTAGTTATTTGGAGAATATTTTATCAATATTCCAAAGTAATAAAATATACCAAATCATCGTCTTCTCACCCGCATTTACTAACAATAAAAAATATAGCTTTTAAAGGCTTCAAAGAGCCTTCCCACTAGGCATATGGGATTTACTTTTAAATATGTTGGTACCTCCCTTCCATTTCTAGACAACGTCTTATTTGCATACAATTTATCATTGCACAACACTTTCCTTTCAATAAACTATAGATAATAGGTTATTCTTATTATATTTTAATGCATGACACAAACCTTTAGCTAACAACACTTCACCAAAAGTTAAATTTTAGATGACCCATGCGTTTATTAGATAAAAAATTTATAATAGATGACCCTTTTGCATCTTTAAATGATATTTTTTCTAGACAACCTGGTTAATGAACAATAGGGTCAAAGTTCACTTCAAATGACAATATCTTGTGGCAACAACTTCAAATGGCTCTTTTTAATGAAAAGTTATTTTACAACACCAATATCTTCAAATTATAACTCTTCTCTAGATGATAACTTCAAATGGAATCCCTTCTATAGACAATAACTCTTCTTAGACAGCCTGATTTTATGATAACATGATCTTCAAATGATAGTGATAATGTACAATTAATATCCCTCCATTATTGTGCATATTCAACATGAACAAGGGAAAATACAAAGAGGATGATTGCCAAAAATCTCTAGTGCAATGCTCTAAATGACTTATTATTTGAATTAACTCCTTTAGATAGTTTGGTTGCCTCAAACAATTTGTTACTTCCATTCAATCAACGATAAAATCGAACTCTAGGTTCTATAAAATTGAAAATAAAAAAAATGTGCTTTCTCCTTTGTGCATTCTTTGCAAGATAACAATCAATATAGATTTTGATGACACTAATTTTATCTTGTTTTCCATTATTGCCTCGACATTTGTAAATAATATTTATTCTCCTCAACTGCTACCTCTAGGTGGTGTTCAAATTTTTGCACATCTTTATTCAATCTCACACAACAACACATCTTCAATACCTCTTCCTCCAACTAGCATCTCATAAAATTGATATTTTCTTTCACATGCTTTAGAAATGATGAGAGCTCTAATACCACATGTTGGACCAGTAAGGTGTTGGACAAAGTTTTATTAATAAAAAATGCAAATATATATAATGAAGGTGAGGTGGTTGGCTTGGTTAATGAACTATGAACCATTTATTTGAGTGAAAATCCTAAATATCTAACCCTAACTATATTACATGATGTATAGTATAAGGGTATTATGTATAGATGGCATGGGCCACACATAACCTAAGGTTGATTATATTATAATATTAAATTATAATAATGAGTGGGATAAGGGTTTGAGAGTCGGCTCCTCAAAGTAGCATTAGAAGATGTGTATATAAAGAAGGGACATTGTGTAATGATAATCAATCATATTAAGTATTCTCTTGTAATAGTCTTAGATCATGGAGCAGATCTCATTTTGGGAGATATTGTGGAGTGGTTCCTTCCTTAAGGAATAACATTGGTGTTGCCCTACCTAAAGGGTATTATCACATCTTGTCTTGTGTGGATTAATTACTATGGTTGATTTATTTAATATTTAACATATTGTGGATGCTTTTATATTTATGAGAAGCAAAGGTTCATAAGAATACCCAATATAGCCTAGTAGTTTGTACTACAACTACTCAATGAATAAAAGAGATCCCAAGTAGGACTAGTAATTGGTTGTGTTCTTATTATTTGTGATAAATATAATCTAATTAAATAAACAAGATGAGAGTGATCATGATTAAATTTTAATAGTTTTTAAGTAAAATTAATATTACCTTGGTCAAAGGGAAATATTTGGACCTGTTGTGGTGTTCACATCGGTTTCATTACAATGTGAGATGGGAAAAGCATGAAGGGCCTCTGACTGGCAAACGAAGACAGGTGCATTGGCTCCCTTGTCCCCACATGAATTTTGGTCTATGGCAACTCAACTCAAATATAGAGGAAGTATTCCTAGAAAGTCTAAGTCTACGTTTAATGTTTGGATTCAAAAACACCTACGTTTTCCTAATATACCCCTTTGACTACTTCTACCTTAATCTAAGGTTAAAAAACCTTTTAAGTGCAAATATAGGCACACAAGATGCAAAAAATTGATTAAGCCTACATACCTTTTGATTTTAGATGAGGAAACAAATGCATTTACTTTTCTTAGGCAAGGCTGCAAGAAGGTGCAACACATACAAGTTCTATTCTATATGCGCTTAACTTTCAAATGACAATGTAGAACCTAGTCTAGATGTTAGTCTAGAAATGATAAATGCTTAAAGATGTTTCCCTAAGATAACACAACCACACTTTTCTTTCATTCTCACTTTTAACATACATAAAATAGGAATAGAAAATAGTGAGTGAAAAAACAACAAACAAAGAAAAATATTTAAAGTAGAAGGGAGAGAGACATAATGAAAGAACACGACTTTTGCTCTAAACAAGAGCACCACTTGTTAAAGAAGTGTTTATGATGCTTTTGACTATTGGTGGTGATTTTACTTATGCCCTTTAGCTCTTGTAGGTACCTATAAAATAGATAAAATATAAGTAGATTAGATGCAAAGGGGTCTACCTAAGTTAGTGGAAGGTTTTTGCTTCCTTGGATGATATTAGACACTCGTTTATAACAAGATATAGAAGATGCAAGCTAAAAAATTGATGTAAATAACACAAAGGAAAAAAGTGCCATAGTCTGGAAATCGATAAGTAAAGATGATAAAATGCTAAATCCACATGCTAATTAGCCTAGTAAATAACATCAGCTAATGCAAAAGAATGAGACTGATTTAAATAAAAATTTTCTCGGGACACATGCATCAATCCAATTGTAGAATAGATTCCATAAGCTTCACATTATGCATAGATCATGAAAAAGGTATTGTCTTGTTTCCACTAATTCGAGCTTTAGATATGCATATTTGTGGCTTCAATTGGTATCAATTTTGATAGTGTTTCTCTATCTCACATGATTCTCTAGCTAATATTGATTGTGGCAGAGTTTCTTTAGCTGATGCCCCTCTCTCTTTTTGGGCTCTCTTAAGGGCTACTTTTATAGAAGAGATGATTCCCTTGGAAGTTTTGTTAGAAGAAAGATACATGCTAGACAAGATTGGAGAGGAGTTGCTAGTGGCATGGATTAATTGGCAGTTCAATGATAGGATTGAAGATAATATTTATAATTACTAGATTTGATTAGAAGTTTAGTTGGTGGGATTGACACTTTACAAGTTGCATGATTTCCAATTAGGACTAGCATTTGGCATTGCATGAGGAATTGATAAGATCTGCACGATGAGATTATAATTTTGATAAAAAATTGACATCAATTGATTGCTTGTTTTAATTTATGTTCGTGGTCAAGTAACGACATTAGATGTAACAGTGCAATGGGCACTAATGTTTCCAATACTTCTACGAAAGATGATTTTTGGAGGGTCAAATATGTAGGAAAATATGACATTTAAGGATTTAGTAAAAGCATTGCTAGCTTATCATCTTGGGTATGACATTTTTGCTTTGGAGTATTAAATACCCCTAAGTTTACTCTTTAGATGTTTGATTTGGTTAAAATGATTGATTAACTAGATGAAGTAAATGTTGGTATGTTTTGAAGATTTTATGATGTGCTTAAAATTAGGTGTCTACAATTACTACTTTTTTCTCTTAGATAACAAAATATTATTTCTTATCTAAGATAACTTTATTTTCAGCTGATTTCTTTGAATAAAATTTATTTCTAATTTTAAAGGCAAGAAGGGATTTCTAGGAGAAATGAGCTCAATATTGAAGAGAGCATGGGGGCTTCATTCCAACCAAGAAGGCCTTCATGAAGCTTGGCCCATATTGCTCTAGAGAAAGGGCATGACAACACTAGATGAGCTATACTTTCTTCTTGATTATAACACAAGGGGCAAATAAACGGACCATAAAATCCTTAATTTTCAGGTTATCCTAGGTAAATTGACAATTGTGGCAAAAAGTCTAGAGAAAGAAGTTGACCTTTGGGATTGAATAAGGAGTCCAAATCAGATTCCAAGAGTGGACACTAACAGAACATATAAAACCACACATAATACAAGTAAAACAATAAGTGCATTCAACAAATGTGGATCAAGTAGAACATACAAAATAAGAAATTGTAGAAAAAGAAAGAAAACGACCTTATTAAAGTCAGGAAAGCATGATAAAAGATAATTGATTATCCAGATCCTATTTAATGTAGATGTGTATGCATATTATGTAATTATTCATCCCACTTGTAATACAAATTTATTTTCATTTAAAAACAAATTCTTGCCAATAGGTCCTTGGTTTAAGGATTGGAACAAATAGTTGATGTAGCCCACACTAAGATTCAAATCTCAACAGCACCAAATAGCTCAATATGACTAAGTCCATGTAAAAAACAAAAGAACAACCCTTTTAAAACCACTGAGAAACAATGGTGAAATTGTTCTATTGATCAACAATGCATTACATAGTTTTATAGTTCTTGAAAGAACTAAAAATAGACATGGTGGTTGAGAGAAATCCTCTTAAACTTATTACAACAAACTAACTTAAAGATAGCTCTTATCCTAACAACATGCTAATCTTGGACTATGGTCAAACATTAATTAACCAAGCCAAAACCTCAATGTATGCTAATCAAATTAACTAGAAATATGTAAATCAAAACATTAAACTAAAACTAAATACTAGGACTTAATACTTAGGACTAAGGAGGCAATGTTGAAAATATTCCAACATTCTCCCCCTTGATGCTAAAGATACTCATGCAAGAGTTCTTTAAGCATCACCGAGTTGGAAGAAAATTTTTCTCTTACGTTTCCTCCAATCTTGAATCAAGAAATCAGAATTTACAAAATACTTATGGTGGCACTCCTTCCACTCTTTATGTGGGATTTCCTGCAAATGCTTGAGTGCCTTCTTTTGTTGATTAGCTCCCCCTTCAACAAAAGTATCTCCTCTTGTGGTTTTCAACAACCACTCTCTTACATCTTTATCATTATGGTCTTTAAACCATGCTCTCACATTTTGATATTCTTTTACATATTCAACACTAAATAATACTCCACATGAGTATTTACAATTAATCATCTCACATAGATGATTATACCATACAACTCTTTCACATATTTTCACACAAAAAATCACAACAAATATGGCCATATAATGACCAACTACATATGCAACATAAAGTTGCTCCTCACACAAATATTCTCTCACAACAATGACTTTACAAGAATCCTTCTCCCAAGGAATTTTGAACACATCATTTTGATCCATGTGACCCAAGTTCTCCATCACTGTATTCTCTCCAAAAATATTCTTCATCAAAGTTGTCTCAATGAGACAATCACCTTTCTTTTCATTCCTGCTCACAAAAAACAAATCATTAATCATAAAAACATTACCTTTAGTATGAGTAGATTTGGTGCTTCCCATAAAGCTATTTTGTAGCAGTTCTCCTTCATTGTATGGTGCTTCAAGATCAACCATCAACTCTTCACTAATAGTTCTCCTCCTTTGTTCAATCCATGTTGGTGTGTTGAAACACCATTCATTCAAGCAATCATACATAGTTGCCTTTTCAAGACAACTCTCTTTCTGCAATGTAGTCACTCCAAGTGAGTGATCTTCATCCATGAGTGAAGTTTCCTTTGCCATTACGATAAGAAAATCAGCAATCTCATTTCCATTTTCTGTTTCTATCTCATTTTTCACATTCTTCTCCCCTTTTAGAGGAACTCTAACAATTTTATCTTCTCCTTGTAGGAGATCTTCATTTTCTCTGTCAAGAGAGCATACATCCATTCCAAGTGAATGGTCTTCAAGACAATGGTCTTCCATAAACATTGCTTCTCCATCAACATGCCAACAATTTTGGTTGATCCTATTATCATCTTTATTCTCTCCCATGAGAATTTTAGGTGCATTATCCATAATACACTCTTCATTTATCTCCTCCATGAGATATTTTTTATCACTTTTTCTTCTATCAACAACAAATCCTCTTCTTCCTCCTCGTCCTCTTGAGGAATACACACCTCTTCTTATCTTTTCATCACAAAATTCAGCAACATATGCTTCCTCCATGAAGCATTCTTCATCTTGTTGGTTTTCTACATACGAGGCCTTCCTCTGCAAGAAATAATTCTCCATTACAAAGCATGACTTCATATGAGTCTTTACAAGACTCTTCAAAAACTCCTTCAAAAGGATCTAATTCAGAAGCTGCTTCAAGGAAGCAAGGCTCCTCCTTGCTTAAACAATCTTCATGATTGTCACTCATGGCTTTATGGGTATCCTCATCAAACCCATAAGCATCCTTTAACACTTGCCATGCCATTGTAGCTGATCTACAATTGGCTATGAGAGGAAAAACATTCTTTTCCATTCCTCTCCTCAAATCCATAAGAGCTAAGCAATTTGCATATTGCTGCTCCTTCTTCTCTTTTCTCTCCTCACCTTGTAGCTTATTCCAAGAGGGTTCCTCATAGCCTTCTTGAACTATATCCCATAAGTCTTGAGCCTTCAAGAAGGTCTTCATCATTATGCTCCAAATAGCATAATTATCTCCATTGAATTTGGGTACTTCCAATTCTTTATACATGGTGGCCATTCTGCAATCCACCATTCATCAATCTTCCACCTAGCTCTCAGCCACTCCTTTCCTGTAGACTTCTGATATACTTATCTGAAAATCCACTAAATTTCAGATCCAAATTCACACAAATGAGAAATATGTGATCAATTTACTTTTGCCCTTTCTAGATCTTAGAGTGTTTTTGAGACAACCTCAATGTTCTTCACATAAATCAATCCATACAACCCCAAAATTTCTGAAAATTAAACTCTGTATTCTTGAGACAATAATCTGAAAACCCTCTAAATTTCAGAAGAAAAATCACAAAGGTGAAAAATATGTGATCATTTACTTTTTCCCTTTTTATCACAATTCCGGATCTAGGATTGTTGAAGGAAAAATAAATATTCACATAAATCAATCAATACAGATCCCAATGATCTGAAATTTTGTCTGAATTATGATTTTATCGAAATAATATTTCTCCCAAAATTTGAGAAGCAAATACCCTGTATTCCACCTTATACAACCATTTTATTGAAAAACTAAAAATGCTAATAAAATCAGAAAATTAGCTCCAAATCACCTGAAATTTTTACTGCATCCTCTTGATACAATTACCTAACAACCCTCAAAATTTCATAATCAAATACCTCAGGATTCGTGAGATATTAATGATTTACTCGAGCTCTTCCTTGCAAATCTGCTTGAGTGCTGGCCACTTGAGTTTCTCTGACAAAGTGTGTGTTTCAGATCTCTTCACACCACTCTCCACAGGTTTTGATCCATTTGAGCAAACCTGCTCTGATACCAAATGAGAAACAATGGTGAAATTGTTCTATTGATCAACAATGCATTACATAGTTTTATAGTTCTTGAAAGAACTAAAAATAGACATGGTGGTTGAGAGAAATCCTCTTAAACTTATTACAACAAACTAACTTAAAGATAGCTCTTATCCTAACAACATGCTAATCTTGGACTATGGTCAAACATTAATTAACCAAGCCAAAACCTCAATGTATGCTAATCAAATTAACTAGAAATATGTAAATCAAAACATTAAACTAAAACTAAATACTAGGACTTGATACTTAGGACTAAGGAGGCAATGTTGAAAATATTCCAACAAACCCTACTTAAAAAAAATTCTTATACCTTATTATTTCCTTACAAAAATTCATTATTTATTCAAATTTTCAAAAATCTAAATTAAAAATAAAATTAAATTCTCTGTTTACACTTGATCACACAACTAAGCGTCTATTTATATGCATTATATTAATTTTTTTTTTAATTAATTATTTTTTCTTATATTCCAAACACTTTTCTTAATTTTTTAAATATTTATATTTAATCATTTAAAACACTTTTCTTATTTTTTTAAATATTTATATTTAATCATCACAAACCAAATTTTAAGTCCTTTTTGCAACGCCTTTAGCTTTTAACACAATTTGTTTTATTATAAAAATAAAAAAACCATTAGTACTATGCTCCACATCTACTTTAATTGATTCTTGTCGTAAAAACCAAAGACCACCTACAATCTAAACCTCGTAAAGAGAACTTACTGTGCTGTCTCAACAAAGAGAATCCTTGTACTTTTGAATCCTTGTACTTTTGACACTGGGTGTAAACTTTATAGATCCAAAAATGTGGATGAATGTGAGAGGGTGGTGTATATAATTATGTGTTAAATTTTTTATTAATAAGTTCAATTTTTTTCTCATAATAAAATAAAATACTCTTAAAAATTTTACACACTAACTAAATAAATATTTATATTTAGTCATTTTTATTAACCTTATTATAATATAGTATGTTACAGATGTGAAATCTTACACTGTTTGGAAGATCAGAATATTTCATATTATGCTCCTCTTTTAAGGGGAATACAACCAGAATATTTCATATTATGCTCAGCGTTTCAAGGGGAGTACAACCTTTATCCTTGCCCCCGTTCCCCCGCTCTTGAAGGCATGCAGCCAGGTCAGCGCGACAAATAGAAACCAATTGACAATCATGGTGAATTCGAGGGATTTGATGGTTACCAAATCATCCAGGTAACGCTTACACTAAACAAGAGACCTATACAGTTGCTACATCCATGCATATACTCATATTCTGATCAATTAACTCAGGATTTGTTTCTTGCTTGAGAGATAATAAATACTTTCGATTCTGCATTGTGTTAAATGGAGTCTGAAGCTAAGCCAAGGAACAGTTGATAGTATACCTAATTATCCATATTGACATTCGTTGTTTGTTCTTTATTCTGTGCTGGTTTTTGTTAAAACAAACCGAAGAGTCCCTGGCTTCCTCCTCCTTACGTCAGTCACATGTGAGTGTGAGTGCTATTAGAGTAAATAAAATAAAATATAAGCCAGATGGTTTAAATTAGGGCCGTGGAGACTGGTGATTAATTGGGACAAACAACCGCATACTCGTTCTGTTCTGTTATGTGCAATTTTGATCGAGACTTACTGAAATCGAATCGAAGGTATTACCTATTCGTGTCAGTAAAACATACCTTCTGATTTACTTCATCATCACACAGATTATCCCAAATAATACCTTCTGATTTACTTGATCATCACACAGATTATCCCAAATAATGTTTTTTTTAGATTTTTTTCACTGAAGTAAATGTAAGTAATTATAGTGGTAGTTTTCTGAAAACGTTTTCAATTCCCTTGTATATAAAAAAACCATTCCCCTTACATTAAAAATTATTCAATTTATTTTTTTAATAAAAAATTAATATAAGCAAGGTTCACCATAAAATTAAAATTAAAATTAAAATTACAACCTTATGACAGAAACTCCTTGCCCCATTGTCTGCCCCAAATCCCTAATCCCATAAACAAAATATAATTAATTATATGAGGTTGCAAGTTAGTAATTAATTTAAGTTATGGAGAGCTAAAGTACCTTAAACATTGCCAACAGCAGAGTGAAGGAGCATGCTAACACTAAAGGTAAGTGTATTTAATTAAATAATAATAGTAAGTTAAGGGCCTAAGAGCACACAAGTTATCATTATGAACATTTGTTGAGGTAATTGTGTGCTTTTGTGGGTTCCATTTATTAAATAAGATTTAAAAAGGTCAAGTAAATAACCACTTAAAAAATTATGATTGAATTAAATGGTTAATATTATAGGATTGAAATTTTTTTTATAAAGAGTTTATTGAAGTTTAATTTTTTTCTTTTGCGGGAGAAAAAGGGGGTTGTATTTGGTCTTTCACTCTTGACAAATCACAACTCTCTCCTTTAGTGCTTGAGAGTCTAGAGTTTACAAAGAGATTCAATTCTCTCAATTGAAATGCTATATCCAGACACCTACATCTTTTTCATAAAATATCTGAGTTCTTGATATTCATTTTCTCAATCTTTTTCAATTTTCTTTGTAAACACAAATATTTAGCATCCTTCTTGACATTTTCCTGCAGTGAAGCAGAATTTTTTAGGTTAAAAGAACATCTGGAAATTGAAATGCTATATCTAGACACCTACATCTTTTTCATAAAATATCTGAGTTCTTGATATTCATTTTCTCGATCTTTTTCAATTTTCTTTATAAACACAAATATTTAGCATCCTTCTTGACATTTTCCTGCAGTGAAGCAGAATTTTTTAGGTTAAAAAAACATCTGAAGTGAAAATCATACGAGTCATTTTTCCATATATATATATAAAGTAAAAAATAGCATTCCTTTGTTGGCTTTCTGTCCTAAAATCCTATGAGTCACTTTTACATATATATATAAACCAGAGAAATTCATAAAAAAGACATCCCCTTCATTTGGAAAACATGACGAGTCACTTTTCCATACATATAAACCAGAGTTTTTAAAATCCATTTAAAAATTTGATTTGCAAAATCATACGAGTCACTTTTACATATATATGCAACAGAAAAATAACATTCCTAAAAAGACTTTTAGAGTGAAAATCTACTGAGTCACTTTTCCATATATATGAACCAAAAAATAACATTCCATGCTCATAGAGAGGAAGATAAAATCGAGTCATTGAAGAATTAAAGCAGCCTTCACAATACCAAAACTCCACCTCTACTGTCTACACACTACATCTTAGTAGAGTAATATTTCCAAAACTTCGCGTTATCATAAATTGCTCTACCGAATCTGGATTGTTAGTTTCCTTCCTAAAGCATAAGTGCAACCGCTATAATTGTTTAGCAGTTTCAAAAAGTTGAAAGTTCCAATCCTTACTCTGTCCCATAATCCAACCATCAACCAACAACTCAAATAATCCATTTAGCCCTGACGTCCATCTGATGTCTTCTTTTGCTGTTAGAAAAGACTCCAAGATTTATCACCTGCAAGAGGAAGCACAAAAGGAGTTTTGAAAATAAAACACTTGGTTTGTGAGGGTTTCGACCAGCAGAGTAGCAGAAGGGTGAAACCAGCAGCCGCCAACAACCGGAGAGTGGAGCAGCAGTCTCCAAGTGCGGGGAGGGAGGAGATGTCGATGGGCGGGAAGTCGTCTGCAGGGGAGCTCGAGAGCGGCTACGGTTCGTGTCTTGGGCGCAGCGGAGCAATCAAAGGGCACTAGGGATCCGGAGGTGCGGAAGCGTCCGGACCCATTGAAGAAGACCGGGCTGTTGACGGTGTCAGTCGGGGTAAGGACCCACCAAACAAAGGGGGTGGTGGGGCTCAAAAGTCTTATGCCCAGGCAGCGGCCTCAGAAAACCTAAACGGGTTTTTTACCAAAGAGTTGTTTCCGGTTGGGGATGAGCTGGACATCCCGACGGAAGTTCTTTCAAGCTTCATGGAGTTTGAGAAATTTACCCTCATAGGCAAATTCATTGGCGGCCGTCCCGACATGGAAACTATCCGAAAGTGGGCAGCAAGCAAATGGAGGACTTCTGGTCATATGGAGCTAGCGGCCCTATCCCGGGGTTTTTTTGCCATTAGACTGAACAATAAGGAGGATTACTGTAAAATTCTGGCTGGCGGGCCATGGTTTCTGGGTCGCAAAAGTTTATTCCTTAGGAAGTGGGACATGGATTTCAGTCCTGATACCCAAAACATCAACATTGCCCCAATATGGGTTAGGCTCTCGAATCTTCGCCTCTTTGGCTGGCATGAAAATGTCATAAAGGGTATTGCGCGCTCCATTGGGGAGTTGGTCACCATTGACCCACCCACCCGAGCTCGAACAAGGTTTGTCCAAGCCCGTTTTTGTGTTCTAGCAGATTTGGAGGCGAAACTCCCAACTTTCATCACTCTTCGATCTGGAGGTACCTTTCTTCATAAACAAGCTATTGTCTATGAAAATAGACCAGCTTTCTGCCCCCATTGTCGGTCCCAAGGGCACCTCCAATCCCAGTGTCCTCTTCAAAAACCGGGTAACCAGAAGCGTGAAAACGACAACCCCCTGGAGCATGGGGAAGGTCGGGCGAAGCGATCAAATCTTCCGGATGCGAAGGGTCATGAATCTCCAAGCCCCTCTAGAGTCCACGTCGGACTCTCTCGCCTGAAGAGAATTCCACTCTCCAATCGGACCCCGAGCAACTTGAGGGCGACAATCGGCAAGGAGCGAGACTCCCACTTGCAGGAAGAGAAGGAACGGACCCCATCCCAAATTGTGACTCAGACTGTTTCTCTGCCCCAAGATATGGGTCATCCCGGCCAGTCGCAGACGATGCTAGAAGATTACCTCTTAGGAAGGAGGGGTGAACAATCCGGTCACATTAGCCCCCGAAACACGAGGAGCTGAAAGCAAAGTGTGGATTTTGGTAGTGAGAGGAAGTAGGGCCGTCCTCCTAACAAAGACAGGCGGGACAAAGAGACAGCAAATGACGTTGCAAATGGAACCCGGCGTTTGTTGGTTCTGGATGACTGTGGCGCTCGGACGGACGAAGCGCATGCATCAAAACCTCCCCCTCAACAAGGAAGGGGAGGCAAGAAAAACCTCAAAGCTGTCCGGATGAAAGTCCTCTCATGGAATGTGAGAGGACCGAACGATGCGACCAAACGAAGGTTAGTGGCTGATCTCCGTAGGAGGACTAATCCCTTCCATCCTTATTTTGCAAGAGACCAAGGTCAATGCTATCTCCTCTGATAAAGTTGCGAAGGCCATTTGGGCCAAGGCAAATTGTCTGTCCAGCCCTGCAGTGGGAACGGCGGGAGGACTCATGGTTTTGTGGGACCCTTCGAGGTTTGAGGGCAGCTTGCTATCAACTTCCAACAAAATCATCAATGTACTTGTTCCAGGTCCAAAACCACCAATTTTTCCCGGATTACGTCCAACGTTTATGCTTCAAATTCTGCCACAAAGAGAGCAGAAATGTGGAAAGCTATCTCTCAGATGAGGGAGAATTTTAGTAATTTTCCTTGGGTTTTAGGGGGTGACTTCAATTGTACCCTTCATCCTTCGGAAAAAAAAGGAGGATCCGACCACTTCAGCCGCAGCTTGGAGGACTTTAGGGATTTTGTCTCTACTAATCGCTTGCTCGACATCGAACTAAAAGGGGCTTCCTTCACTTGGAGTAACAGAAGGATTGGGAGCGGTTTGATTCAAGTCAAGCTCGACAGATTTTTTATGTCCCAAGAAGCCATTCCTATCCTTGGCGGGGCTATCCTTTCGGCTCTTCCAAGGATTGGGTCTGACCATAACCCTATTTTCTTGGAGGCGAGATGATGGGCCTCGTTTTTAAAACCCCCTTCGATTTGAATCCATGTGGATCTCTCACAAGGACTTCAAAGGTTTGGTTTCAGCGTGGTGGCAATTGAAGGTGGAAGGAAATGCTTCTAAGAGGGTGGCTCTAAAGCTCAAAATGGTCAAAGAAAAGCTGAAAGTTTGGAATAAAGAGGTTTTCGGCAACATTTTTGAGTCCAAAAAATCCATCTCTGAGAACCTGAAGGTTTTGGAGGAAAGGATGGAACTCGAAGGTTACACTGAGGGTCTCGGGGAGGAAGAGCGGAGTCTTTTGGTGGACTTTCATTCTATTCTCGCTAGGGAGGAAACGTTCGGCGCTAGAAATCTCGTGACCTTTGGTTGAAGAATGGAGACACCAACACGAGGTTTTTCCACGCGTCTACTATGAGGCACGAGAGGGGCCAACAAGATCAGAGAAGTGGCTTGTAAGGATGGGCGCATTACCAGGGAGATAGAGGAAATCAGGAGCGAAGCGGTTGAATTTTTTCAGGATTTGCTTGGCACTCCTCCGGACAACAACCTTCAGGTCCAGAAATCTCTGCTCACCAATTTTTCGACTAAAGTCCCCCATGAGGTAAGCATTAAGCTTCTGGAACCTTTTTCCTCGTCCGAGATTAAAGAAGCATTGTTCTCCATGCAACCAGATAAGGCCCCCGGCCCCGATGGTTCCCCCGATTCTTCCAAGTCATGTGGGAGGTCGTGGGTCCGGATGTGTGCGATGCTATTCGGGTTATTCAAGCTTCCAGATCCATCCACCCGAAACTCAATTCCACCTTTCTTGCCCTCATTCCTAAGTCTCCCGCTCGCAAAAGTTTCTTTGACTATTGGCCCATCAGCCTGTGCAATGTTTTTTACAATATTCTTACCAAGTCTATAGCCAATAGACTCAAAACAGTCCTCCCCATCCTGATTGATCCTTGTTAGGGAAGCACTGTTAAAGGCAGAAACATTCTTGATGGTGTCATCACTGTCCATGAGACCCTTCATTCCGCTTACCGCTCCAAGAATGTTGCTCTTTTTCTTAAGCTCGACATGAACAAAGCCTTTGACCGGGTTGATCAAAATTTTTTGTGTGTAGTCCTCCTCAAGTTCGGCTTTCATCCCCACCTTGGATTGACCTTGTCTACAGTTGTATATCCACTCCCTTTTTTTCGTCCTGGTCAATGGGTCCCCAGCTGGGTATTTCCAAAGTGCCGGAGGGCCTCGGACGAGGCGATCCTTTATCCCCCATCCTTTTCATTCTTCTGGCGGAGGTTCTGAGTTGGTCCATGAAAGAGGCTCTTCACCAGAACAAGATTTTTGGCATTTTGCCGACTTCTAGAGTTGATCCTGTCACTCATCAGCAATTTGTGGACGACACCCTCATCTCAACTGGGGCGTCCGTTGCCCAAGCCAAATCGCTCAAGCGGATCCTGTCCCGTTATGAGCAAGCTGCAGGGCAAAAGGTCAATTACATCAAGAGCAAAATTTATTTTATTAACACTCCCTTGCGCAGGCAACTTCGGATTGCTAGAATTCTTGAATGCACTATTGATTCCCTGCCTACGTCCTATCTGGGGTTGCCTCTATCTTATAGCGGGCGGGTGAGTGGGGATATGTGGAACATGATTCTTGAGCGCCTTCACAAGAAACTCGGAACTTGGAAGGGCAAACTCCTGTCGCAAACCGGAAAATCCACCCTTACCAAAGCTTGTCTTCAAGGGATCCCGACCTACTTCATGTCGGTGTTCATGCTTCCGGTTGCAGTTCACTCCAAAATTGAGAAGATTCGGAGGACCTTTCTATGGTCCGCAGCGAAGAGAAATCTAGACTCCCCCTTGTTGCCCGGGACAAGGTGTGTTCGAGGATAGACCAAGGCGGTCCGGGGTTGAGAAGATCAAGACTTATGAATTTGGCTCCGATAGCGAAGCATGCTTGGAGGATTCTATCTAGCGACCCGGTGGAGTGGGTTAAGCTGGTTAAAAAGAAGTATCTTGGCCCCATTTCCTTCTTGGATGCTGAGACCTCCTCCGTGGCGTCAACCTTTTGGAAATCTGTGCTCCAAACCCGGCATTTGATCGGCACGGGAGCCCGTTGGATTTTGGGTGATGGCAACCTCATTTTCTTTTGGAAGGACAGGTGGGCGACTGAAGAAGCCCTTGGGTCGAGGGCGGATCTTGTTGGGCTGAGAGGTTTGATTGACCCTAACTCCCAACTCAAGGTGGTAGAGTTCATAGACCGGAGCACCCGTTTTCCTCGGTGGAAGATTCCAGTTGTGGAGGGGTTTAATAATGAGGTTACCTTTCTTGCAAATATCCTCCAGTCGGTTTTAATTCCTTCTGCTAGGAGGAATGACAGAATCATCTGGAGTGGTACGGAGGATGGGATTTTTTCTGTTAAATCAGCTTATGAGTTTCTTACCACCAAGACTGCTCTGGACTACAGGTGGAATACTGTGTGGAGGAAAGGAGTCGTCCCTAAAATCAACTTCTTTGCGTGGATTGCTTTCCACAACAAAGCCTTAACAATTGACAACCTTCACAAGAGAAGTTTTGCCTTCCCCAACGAGTGTTACTTGTGTCTTGCAGTTGCGAGACGAGGGATCATTTATTCTTGCATTGCCCGTTTTCCCACTCTGTTCTTAGTATTGTCCTATCCTCCTTCCAAATCCTATGGTGCTCTCCCTGTTCCCTCAGAGATGCTTTCCACCAATGGCCTAATCCTTTCAAGAATCCCAAACTCCGTTTCCTCCTCGAGGCCTCCTTCCATCATTCAATTTGGCAAATTTGGTTAGAGAGGAATGCCTGAATCTTTGGCGAGCTCCTAGAGGGCCCCCCTACGTTGCTCAAAGGGTATTTTCCTATGCCATCGAGAATTCTATTGCTGTTCCCAGTCCCCGTCCCTACCTTCCGAGCGAAGAAGCGATTCTCAAAATGATGAATCTCTGGCCGTTTCTGGAGGTTGTTAAAGGGCCCTGTCGAAGGAATATGATGAGGCCAGGAATTGCCTCATCCATAAACACTTTTTGATACATTCTACTGATTTGAATCACCCTTTTTATTATGTTTTTATGCTAATTTTGGGTAAAATGCATTATGTAATGATATTTGCATATTCTGAAATGTTAAGTGCATATATTCTGTTTTACTGTTTATTTCTGCAGTTTCACCTGTTTTCAGCTAATTTATTAATAGGAATTCAGAATCAATAATCATTGTTGAATGTTTGGTGCTTAGTAATAATGTTCCTCTATTTTGAACTAATTCAAATGCAAAAGGCACCAAGGAACTTGTCCCCTGTAGCTGACTGTGCAGGAAAACAGGGTAAGACTATGACAGTTCCAGCCAGCTGTACATTTACAGTAGGGCTTGGAAACAGTCACTCCCGCACATGCCACCTATGCAATAGGATAAGGGAAGACCATCCAGGTGGTCTAAAACTTCCTCCTTATGCGTTTGAAGCATGAAAAAGCAACTAAAATTCACCTCCCTGTTATTCCGAAGCAGTGCAGGAATAATAGCGCAGGAATAGGGAATAGCGCAGGAACAACAGAAGACGGTCAAAAAGTGACAAATCGGTAAAAGAAATTAATGGCAATTGACCAAAAAGTTGTCCCAGCTCATGTTAACTGATTTCCTCAATGAATGCAGCTTAATAAGGTTGAATGGATCAAGTTTTGACAAAGCAAGCTCATGCATTTCAGGAAACAGTTGTGCAAACAGTTGTAAATCCCTACAAATCAGCAACCAAGCATATCAACACTGCATTATAAATAAGAAAGCTCCCAGCACGGTTGAGCATATAGAGATATAGGCATTTAGGCATATAGGAGAGAAATAGGCAATAGAGTGCAGTTATTTCTGTAGCAGAACAGTAATCTGCAGGTTTTTCCTGCATTACTGTAATGCATTTCCAGATTTAATAAAAGGTGCAGTTTTTTAGTTATCAATTAGCATGATTGAGTTGATGATTGGCATTTAAGTTTCTTTAGCATAACTCTTCACCTTCATCTGGTTCTGGAAGCAAGGGCCACTTGCAGGACCAGAGGAAGGCAACTTTTGACAGAATATCTTGCTAATTTTTTGCTGCAGCAGATTAGCAGAATTCTGCCAGTTTTCATTTCTTTAGCAACTTTAAATTCAGATTTCAGCATTTGACAAGTATTTTCCATATTTCCATGCAATTTCAATATTTCTGTTCCAGCTTTGCAGCAACTTCAAGTTTCTTGTCATTTTACATATTTGCAAGCAATTTCCAGTTTTCTGTAATTTACTGCAATTTCTAGATTTGTGACATTTCCAGTTTGCAAATAGATGTTAATTTGATTTTATAGATTTATAACATGCTCAGAGAAATTGTAGTTAGTTTATCCTTCAGCAACTGTGTGTGATTTTCTGTAATTTGCTTTCTGTCAATTTCAATTCAGCAACATTTCATTTCCTGCTCTTTCAAATTCTGCAATTTCCATTTACTGTAGTTTTAATTTAGTTTTTATCTTCTGCAATTTGATTTTCAGTTCTAGGAGTTAGAGAACACACAAAACCCCCAAAAACACTAACTATTCCACCAATAAAACCCTGTTCTTGAATGAATTGAACCTGCAACTGTGACACCTTCTATCGTATACAGCCTTTGGACACCGCCCTGGACTGACACATATAATGATTAAATGATGAATGAACAACGACACTCATCATTTTTGGCGTCGTTGTCGGGGACTAATAGGTGTTGTTAGAAAAAGTGAAACAGGTCAAGAATTGTGTTACAATCCTTGAAATACTGCATTTCAGTTTATTTAGTGAATAGGCATGAATGCATAGGCTAAGGGACGAAAGAGGGAGGTTTATCCGAAGTGGCTCTGAACCACCAAAGCGACCTGCTCGGTCAGATGAAGAATTTGAAATCCCTGGGGAAGATAAGCCAGACATACCTTCTTCATCAGATGCATTTTTGGAAAAATTAGAAAAAGAGCTTTTTGAAGCACTAGCTGCTAAACATTCTCCTCACATTGGACGATTCCTATCACACTCTAGAAAGAAAACAACTATGGCTGCAGCAGCAGCACCCCCAGGTGGATATGATAATCTTGATGATCCTCCTAAGACTTTTGAGTATCCCATAAGATTGGATCCACTTCTAGATGCCCCCATGAAAACAATTTCTCCATCCATATTGCCAATTTTTAGGGGAACTATTTCAGAAGATCTTGATCAATTTCTGTTTGAATTCAAGGTGTTATGTCAAACTTATGACTACATAAATGATAATCAAAAATTGAAATTGTTTCCTTCCACACTTAAGGACGCTGCTCTCCGATGGTTCATGAGCAATCTTGAACCTAACTCAATCCGTACCTGGGATGAAATGGAGACTGCATTCTTAAATAAATATCAGGATTATTGTAGAGTAAGAAACAGGAAAGATGAGTTGTTTAGGATCAAGCAAGAAGAAGATGAGAGTCTAGAAGATTACCTTGATCACTTTGCCTTTGTCCAAAAGAGATGTGGTCCTGTAGAACCTGATTTCTTAAAGCCTATCTTCTTAAGAGGATTGCAGGATGAATCTAGGGAAGTGTTAGATTTAATGGGAAAAGGAGACATAGATCAACTTGACCTTGAAGATATTGTGGAGTTATGTAAAAACTATTCCCGCACTCACCAACGGAGAAAGAAAAGGAATTCTGGCAATAATGACATAAAAGAGTTGATGGAGGAAATGGCTAATTTAAAAACTGATATCCTTGTTCAACTTAATACTGCATTAGGTGAGAGAAATACAAAATCTAATTCTACACCACCTTTAGCAATTTATTGCCCAAGGTGTAGGAGTAAGCATGCCTTGCAGGACTGCCCCCTAAACAAAACTTCTATTTGTGGAATTTGTTCCAAGGAACATTCAACAGATAAATGCCCTTTGTTGCCTCATCTAAAATCTGTTTTGGGCACCCAAACAGAAGAACTCAATGCTATTGGGCAGAGATCTGGTGGTGGTTATGCACAATATCCCAATGCTCCTAGATTTCCAAACTGGGGACAATCTCCTTGGAATATGAATATGCCATGGGGACAGGCAGAAGTTTCTGCACAACCTTGGAACCAACCTTGGACAGCTCCTCCAGATTGGTCACAATCTGGATGGATGAACCCACCTTGGCATACCATGCCTCCACAATGGACACAACAAGGACAAATATGGGGACAACAATATCAACCCTATCAAGGACAACAATATCAACCCCATCAAGGACAACAAAGGTATCAAGGGCAAACTCAAAACTTGTTGCCAGCTCCTAATCCAAATTTTTAGGGAAGAACACAACATCAACAAATGCAACCAGTAAAACAACCTCCACTCCCAGCTCAGCCTGTGACTAACCCAAATAATGCCAGACAAACAACCCCTGTTTATGAGGCTGAGTCTGAAGACACTGCTGTAGTTCATGTACTTGACTGTAGTAACATCCAGCTGCGTTCAGGAAAGATTTTATCTGAACCTATTCCACCCACCATTGAAGAAATAAGTGAGAAACAAGAACCTCCAAATCAGGAGGCATTGCAACAACAACAAAAAGAAGAAAAAATAGCAAAAATGCAGGAATCTTCTCCAGTAGCTTTGCCATACCCTGAAAGGTTTGAACATGTTGATACTACCCCTGAATCAGAATTAGTAACAGAACTCAAAAAGATGTCAATTTCTCTTCCTTTGCTGCAAGCAATAAGGGATATACCTTTAATCAAAAAGACTATTCAGGAGTTATGTATCAAGAAACCTGGTAGAAAAAAGAAAGCCTTTCCTAAAACTGTTCAGGTAGAAGGAAAATTAGCTGATCTATTGGCTGGGAAACTAGTTCCTCCCAAGTATAGTGACCCAGGAAGTCCAGTAGTAACAGTTACTATTGGAGTGATGCAAATTCCTAATGTGCTAATTGACCTTGGAGCTGCAATTAATGTAATGACTAAAGACACAATGCAAAAACTGCAGCTCCATAATCTCAGTCCTACCACCACAGTCTTGGAAATGGCAGATAGGTCAGTAGCTAAACCAGAAGGTATCTTAGAAGATGTGGCCGTTAAAGTCTCTTCATGGGAATATCCTGTAGACTTCTTGGTGTTGCAGCCTAGGACTTCAGTCAATGGATACCCTATCATTCTAGGATGACCTTGGCTGGCTACTGTAGCTGCATTTATAGACTGCAGGTCAGGGGAAATGACCATTTCCAATGGTATTGACCTGCAAAAAATTTCTTTGTATCCACCAGCTCAACCTTCAACTAAATTTTCTGGACAAATTTGGTATCCTGAATCTGATGAAGAATCTGAACAAGAAACCATTGCTACTTTGGCTACAATCATAGTGAAAGAACATATTGAGGAAATCACAACACCTGGGAGAGAAATATTTGAGAGTGAAACTGTCCTAATTGAAACATTACAATCAGAAGGACTAGCTGATGATCAACTTCTTGTTCATCGGTTGTTGTGGAATGAAGAGATACACAGTTTAGAACCTCTGTCATCCATGCCCAGTCAAACGAGATCATTCACACTACCACATGGATGGCATCATCATCTCCTTAACACATTCAAATGTCCTCTGATTCCATCAGGTATCACCTCTGAGTCAGATTCTAGAACATTTCATACTCTGTAGCCACATCATTGTCCATTAAATGCATTGATCAGTAGCTATGAAGCAGTTAATTCTATCTATCCAGGGATCAAACAAATTGAAATCCAGCCAGGTAAATTTCTGAACATTAATAGCTGGCTAACTGAGGACCAGGAAGCCAAGTTGTTTGCAGTCTTACAAAAACATGTTCAAGCTTTTGCATGGAATTATAAAGACATGACTGGCATTCATCCTGAGGTATGTACACATAGGATATACACAGAAAATGTAAAACCAGTAAGGCAACCTCAGAGACGTTTGAATCCTGCTCTAAAAGAAATTGTGAAAGAGGAAATTGAAAAACTCTTAGATGTTGGATTCATTTATCCAATTTTCGATAGTAAATGGGTTTCACCACTGGTCATTGTTCCAAAGAAAAATGGTAAAATGAGAGTATGTGTGGATTATAGGGAGTTGAATAAGGCCACACATAAGGATCATTTTCCATTACCATTCATAGACCAAGTATTGGATACCCTTGCTGGAAAGAAATTTTTCTGTTTCCTTGATGGTTTCAGCGGGTATAACCAAATTCAAGTTGCCCCAGAAGATCAGGAAAAGACTACCTTTACATGTCCTTGGGGAACCTTTGCTTACAGAGTTTTACCCTTTGGGTTATGTAATGCTCCAACAACATTTCATAGAGCTGTTTTAGCAATTTTTTCTGATTTAACCAATGAAAGTGTTGAAATTTATATGGATGATTTCACAGTATTTGGGGATAATTTTGAATATGCATTAGAACAACTTGAAAAAGTGTTGATTCATTGTGAAACATACCATCTCTCTCTTAATCTTGAGAAATGCTTCTTAATGATGGAGGAAGGAATTGTTCTAGGACATCATATCTCTTCTTTTGGAATCAAGGTTGATCCTAAGAAGGTTGAAGTCATCAAAAACCTTCCCCCTCCACAAACTCAGACTGATGTACGCAGTTTCTTAGGACACATTGGTTTTTATCGTAGATTCATTGCTAATTTCAGTACCATAGCAAATCCCATGTTTGCTTTGCTCATGAAAGATTCTGAATTTGTTTGGTCTTCTGAATGTCAAAATTCCTTTGAAAAGTTAAAGGAGAAGTTAACCACTCCACCTGTTTTAAGAGGTCCTAATTGGGAGTTACCCTTTCATATTCAAACTGATGCTTCCAATAATGCTATTGGAGCTGTGTTAGGATAGATTGAAAATGGGGAACATTATGCAATATATTATATCAGTAAAAACTTGACAGGAGCTGAGAAAAACTACACTACCACTGAAAAAGAATTCTTGGCTGTAGTCTATGCTATTAACAAATTCTGACACTACATCACAGGGTATCAAGTATTCATCCATACAGATCATACTGCAATCAAATACTTGATGAATAAACCATTGGTTAGTGCAAGAATTATTCGTTGGTTGATTCTATTGCAGGAATTTGATGTTACCATAGTAAACAAGCCTGGGAAATCTAATGTAGTTGCAGATTTCTTGTCAAGAATACCAAATGCAGATATAGGGGAAGTTGTAGAAGATACCTTCCCAGATGAAAAGTTGTTTGTTGTCTCTGTACAATCTCCATGGTTTGCAGACATAGCTAATTACTTAGTTACAGGGAAGATTCCTCTTCACTTTACCCCTAAACAAAGGAAATAGTTAATCAAGCAAAGCTCTTCTTTTAAATGGATAAAAGGATTACTGTTTAAATGCAGTCCTGATCATGTTTTACGTAGGTGTATCCGCCAGGATGAAGCATATGACATCCTACGAGCATGCCATGATGAACCATCAGGAGGACATTATTCAGTCAAAAGCACTATTCACAAAATCTTGGGTACCGGATACTATTGGCCATCTTTGCACAAAGATGTAAAAAGGTACGTAAGACATTGTGATGCTTGCCAACGAATGGGAAAACCTACTTTTACTAGTGAAATGCCATTACAACCTCAAATAGGAATAGAACCATTTGAAATATGGGGTTTAGATTTTGTAGGACCCATTAATCCTCCTTCCAAAGGCAAAGTACATATCTTGGTATGTACTGATTATGTTACCAAATGGGTAGAAGCTCGTGCCTTTAAGCATGCTCGTGAAGAGAAAGTTGCTGATTTTCTGTATTCATAGATTTTTCTGCGTTTTGGAGCCCCACAATCCATCACAACTGATCAAGGACCCCAATTTACTTCAAAAATTGTTGAAGCCTTCACTCAACTCTATCAAGTCAAACACAGAAAATCCTCACCTTATCATCCACAAGCCAATGGCCAAGTTGAAGTGACCAATAGAGAATTAGAATGAATTCTGACCAAAACCATAGCAGTCCATAGAAGGAATTGGTTAGACAAGTTACCAGAAGCTATTTGGGCTTATAATACCACGTGGAAATCCACCACTGGATTTACCCCATATGAATTAGTTTATGGAAAACAACCTCTTTTGCCTATTGAATTTGAATTACTAACTCTTCGAACTGCTTTGGAAGTAGGTATTGATCTGTCACAGGCACAAGAAGATCGCATTCTGCAACTTGATGCATTGGATGAACTACGCATGGATGCCCTACATCAGACAGAGGTGATCCAAGCACAAAGGAAGATGTGGCATGATAGTCACATTCAGCAGCAGAGATTTCAGCAAGGTGACTGGGCCTTGTTGTTTGATTCACAATACAAGGACTTTCCTGGAAAGTTGCAGACCAGATGGCTTGGGCCGTACCAAATTGAGGAAGTATTTGACAATGGAGTTGTTCGCCTTACACCTATCGATGACTCACAATGCAAATTGGTGGTAAATGGACATCGTCTTCGTATGTACCATAAACCACAAAACAAGGAGGAATTTCTCAAGCAATTGGGAAGTTTGGATGTACACATTTGGGAAGAAAGCTCTTCTTCCATCTCGAATTCAGTAGAATGATACAAGCTAAAAAAAAAAAAGAAAAAAATAAATAAAAAACTCAGAAAGTGAAAACCTCTTTGAGGCGCTCCTGAGTTGGGTTTACATGAAAACCGGGGTTCCGACATGTTTACCTAATTGGTTTCACCCTCATTGTTCCATGACCATTGTTTTACCTATTTTCAGATTGCACCTGCCTTAGTTCAAAGACTGGTTAGCTGGAAATTTCAGCAGGAGCACCCTGAAATGTAGATAAAATGGTTTTAACAGGTATGTGCCTTCTCATTTTCTGAATAGTGTAAATTATTAGTATATAGTGTATATATCCTTGATTAGTATAAAGCATGTAAAAAGGGGAATCAAAAGTAGAAAGTGTTTTACAAATGCCTCTGCCTAATCCTGCTCTAGAATGCAAAAGAGAAAACTGCGTCGAAACTAGTAAAAAGAGAGCGCAGGAATAAACTGTTTATTCCAGAGCGCAGGAATAAACTATTTTTATTCCAGAGCGTAGGAATAAACTATTTTTATTCCAGAGCGTAGGAATAAACTGTTTTATATCACTAAGCGCAGGAATAAGTCATTAAGGGCAGGAATGAAATTTTGGGTAAAATTTGATGACACGTGGCCAAGCGGTGATTTATTTGGTTGGAAAAAGGGATTACAAGTCTCGAATTTTGTGCAACATGTGAAAGGTGACAACTAGGCAAAAATTAGGGGTAGACGACGTCGTAAAAGCTGCCACGACATTCTGCATGTTTCAAAGCAGTTTCGATGCTGGTAAAAGGATTGAAAAGCCCTAAAAATAGAAAACACAGCCGTAGGTTGTAAAAATTCATAGTCACCGACAAAAAGCAGTAGACGATACCATGGGCGGAAAGAAGGTTAGAGCCAAACCTGAAAACATTAGTTACCTGCAAACCGATGCTGCATCCCTGCAAATTTTTATCGATGGAGGATTTCTGCCATTTCTGCGTAAATTCGACGGTTATTCTGAGGGCCTGGCGGCAGAATTCGCACGCACATTCCGAAACAACAGAGTGCATATTGGCGGGATGTCTATCCAGGTAACCCCCGAAATACTTAGTCAGGTTACTGAATTTCCCCTTCAAGGTGTGCAAATTATTAAAATCGACAGAAATATTTTAATAGACCTAGTGAATCAATTTAAGGAAGAAGGGGACAGGCAAATAGAATTTTTAATGAATAAAAATGTGTGTAAAGGGGTCAAAAGGTCTAGCTTGCCGGCTCCTTGGGATGATGTAGCAATGTGGGTTATGAGGTATCTTACCTGTGACGGCCAGTTTCCTGTTGTGTCTGGCCCACACCTCCGTCTCCTCAACCACCTACGCCATGGAGCAGCCAAACCTGAACTTAGGGTAAACATTCCTTTGTATCTTTACCAAGAACTGAAAGCCATGGCCCTAAAGTATCAAGCAGGGAAGGGAAGCCCTAAACATCATGGGCTAATTAAACTCATCTGCAAATACCATTTCAGGGGAAACCCTAGGAACTTTGACCGTTTCTTCTCTCCATGGGCAGAAACTGATGATTCAAACCCTGCACCAGAGGAAGAGGAAACAGAGGGAGAATCAGAAGAAAATCCTCAACCAGAGCCCTCTGAACATAGAAGTCCCCCTTTACCTGACAGTCCCCCATCTTCCAGAACTAGGAGTCAACATGCATCAACATCTGAATCCCGGTTAAAAAGAAGAAAAGTGACATTTGTCGACAATGTACAGCCCAACAGAGAAACTAGGGGTTCCAGTGGGCAGGCATCTGCTCCAGAATCAACAACAGAACCCATGTCTATCCCTGACCTAACAGAACAATCTACAGCTGCTCCAGAACAAGCAGAAGCTGCATCTGCTCAGGAACACCCAAAACCAACAGGGTTGAGAAGGTCTACAAGACTTCAAAAAATGAAAATCTTGTCAGATACACCAGTACATATTGCAGATCCAATCAGTTTGTCAGAAGAAGAGGAAATTGGGACAGACAGTTCACAGGAAGATGCACAAGAAATAGAAAGTACAGATAGAGAAATACAGCCAATGGAACTAGACCTAACCATGGAAACAACTGTAATAAGCCCTGTCTGTCCATTGGTTGATTATACAGACTCTGAGTCTGAAGAGCATCTAAACTCCGATACTGAACCAGCTAGGATTGAGGAGCAGACTCCCATGGATTCTAAGTCTAAAAAATATTCTAAATTTGAAAAATATTCTGAGTTTGAAACACATTCTGAGTCTGAATCCGAGGAGGAAGTTGACATCCACACTCAGTTGCATGCTGCAAGGAGTGTGATTAAAACCCAGACCAAATGGATTGATCAAGCTGAAGAGGCCATGAAAGAAAAAGATCAACAAATTTTTCTGCTGCAACAGCAAGTTCAAGAATTACAAAACAAATTGTTGCAGTTGGAAAATCAGTCCACAGGATTGACCGAAACAAAACCAAATGAATGGGCTCAAATTCTCCTAGATTTGGCTTCCTCAGAGGATGACATAGCACAGGCATAGAGATCACCTATCGCAGATGAAGTAGGAGTAGAGACATCTGATGGTATGCCTCTGCAAGAAGATCCATCTGACATTTTGATGCAGAATGACAGTCCTTTTCAAACATCTTCTATACAGGACCAAATAGTTGCAGCACCAGAACAAGTGTCCACACTCTCTCCTCTGGCACAAATAATTCCTCATGAAAGTCTAATCACTATAGTTACAACAGAACAGGGGATACAGACAGATTTGCCAATAGTAACATCAACTGTGGAAGTTGGTGTACAGGTGAATATAGTGGCCCAGATGCAACCTATTCTGAGGCCCCCAAACATAGTGCCTTTAACTAAGTATAATGAGGACCTAGCCTATTGGATGACTCAGTGCCATCAGTTAGAAGGGAAAATTGCAACTTTGAACTCTGCCACAGCCAAACTAGCAAAGAAAGAAACAGAAATCAACAAATTGAAAACACAGATAAAAGATGTATGTCAAATTGTAGAGTATGCAATACAGTGCAGAAGACCACCTAGGTTCTACAACCTCCTACTCAAGGAGAAGTACCTACGTTGGCAGATTATGAGACTGGTTTCTGAGCTCCCTCACCAGTTGACTACTCCTGCAGAATTTGTGGAAGCCTTTGTGCAGAGTCCAGCAGAGCAACAGAACTTAATGTGTGAGTTATTCTTACATAACTTCTTTTTGCCCATAGAGAGTATGTTTCTGCCTCACCTGTATACAGGAGATTTACAACTGAGGGCCTTTATGTCCACCTTACAAAATAATATTTATTGGGACTCAGAGAAGAAGATAGCCAAGGACTTAGAATCACAGGCAGTTTTACTTGTCAGGCCTGCTCCTCTCAATCACAGGGATTGTACCAGTACTCACTACTCCTTTATGAGGGATCCCAGAATGAGACAACTTTATCTAGGAAATCTGCAAAAAGGTATAACTCAATTTCAAAATTTTTGTGCAGATTTCTTTGATGATGTTGTGGCAGCATGTAAGAACAGATGGGGTGAATTATCTATCTCCCTACAGAAACGGGAGCCAATTTCTCCCACTAACTTGTTTTGGTCAAGGAGAAGGGCAGAAGGTATTATATACATTATTTTAGAAATCAAAGAACAATGGATAGGGCTAAGATACAGAATGCCTTTGGTTATCACTCCTGTCCCCTATTTCTTTGATAATGATCCACAGCCTGATGAGGACTTCCAACAATGGTTTCAGTCTGTAAAAACAGTCAGTGGGTTCTACAAAATTGGTGGTGCATTGTTAAAATTTCATGAAAGATGTCTGGATCTGGACCTGTGTGCCTCAGTAGCTACACAAAATGCATGAGGACATGCATTACCATAAGTTGGGGGGAAAATGATGAGGCCAGGAATTGCCTCATCCATAAACACTTTTTGATACATTCTACTGATTTGAATCACCCTTTTTATTATGTTTTTATGCTAATTTTGGGTAAAATGCATTATGTAATGATATTTGCATATTCTGAAATGTTAAGTGCATATATTCTATTTTACTGTTTATTTCTGCAGTTTCACCTGTTTTCAGCTAATTTATTAATAGGAATTCAGAATCAATAATCATTATTGAATGTTTGGTGCTTAGTAATAATGTTCCTCTATTTTGAACTAATTCAAATGCAAAAGGCACCAAGGAACTTGTCCCCTGTAGCTGACTGTGCAGGAAAACAGGGTAAGACTATGACAGTTCCAGCCAGCTGTACATTTACAGCAGGGCTTGGAAACAGTCACTCCCGCACATGCCACCTATGCAATAGGATAAGGGAAGACCATCCAGGTGGTCTAAAACTTCCTCCTTATGCGTTTGAAGCATGGAAAAGCAACTAAAATTCACCTCCCTGTTATTCCGGAGCAGTGCAGGAATAATAGCGCAGGAATAGGGAATAGCGCAGGAACAACAAAAGACGGTCAAAAAGTGACAAATCGGTAAAAGAAATTAATGGCAATTGACCAGAAAGTTGTCCCAGCTCATGTTAACTGATTTCCTCAATGAATGCAGCTTAATAAGGTTGAATGGATCAAGTTTTGACAAAGCAAGCTCATGCATTTCAGGAAACAGTTGTGCAAACAGTTGTAAATCCCTGCAAATCAGCAACCAAGCATATCAGCACTGCATTATAAATAAGAAAGCTCCCAGCACGGTTGAGCATATAGAGATATAGGCATTTAGGCATATAGGAGAGAAATAGGCAATAGAGTGCAGTTATTTCTGTAGCAGAACAATAATCTGCAGGTTTTTCCTGCATTACTGTAATGCATTTCCAGATTTAATAAAAGGTGCAATTTTTCAGTTATCAATTAGCATGATTGAGTTGATGATTGGCATTTAAGTTTCTTTAGCATAACTCTTCACCTTCATCTGGTTCTGGAAGCAAGGGCCACTTGCAGGACCAGAGGAAGGCAACTTCTGACAGAATATCTTGCTAATTTTCTACTGCAGCAGATTAGCAGAATTCTGCCAGTTTTTCATTTCTTTAGCAGCTTTAAATTCAGATTTCAGCATTTGACAGTATTTTCCATATTTCCATGCAATTTCAATATTTTTGTTCCAGCTTTGCAGCAACTTCAAGTTTTCTGTCATTTGCCAGATTTGCAGCAATTTCCAGTTTTCTGTAATTTACTGCAATTTCCAGATTTGTGACATTTCCAGTTTGCAATAGATGTTAATTTGATTTTATAGATTTATAACATGCTCAGAGAAATTGTAGTTAGTTTATCCTTCAGCAACTGTGTGTGATTTTCTGTAATTTGCTTTCTGTCAATTTCAATTCAGCAACATTTCATTTCCTGCTCTTTCAAATTCTGCAATTTCCATTTACTGCAGTTTTAATTTAGTTTTTATCTTCTGCAATTTGATTTTCAGTACTAGGAGTTAGAGGACACACAAAACCCCCAAAAACACTAACTATTCCACCAATAAAACCCTGTTCTTGAATGGATTGAACCTGCAGCTGTGACACCTTCTATCGTATACAGCCTTTGGACACCGCCCTGGACTGACACATATAATGATTAAATGATGAATGAACAACGACACTCATCAGAATATTGTTTGGACCAAACCCCCCGTGGGGTGGATTAAATTAAACTTTGATGGAGCGGCTAAGGGGAATCCTGGGCCCGTTGGTGCTGGGGGTGTTGTCAGAGATCATAATGGGAATCTTGTGATGGCCTATTGTGAAGATTTGGGCTCCCAGACAAATCACTATGCCGAAGCCCGAGGCGCTCTGAAAGGTATTCGGATACTCTCTGAGGATCCTCGGCCTCTTATTATTGAGGGTGACTCGCTCAACATCGTGAATTACCTTCTTGGCACCAAAAATCCATCTTGGAAAGTCTACAACATCATCCTCGAGGCAAGAACGCTTCTCTCCTATTGTGGTAGGTGGAAAGCAAATCATACTTTGAGAGAAGGTAATCGCGTGGCTGACCACATGGCCAACAAAGGGCTCGCGACCACGTGTCCGGTCGTGTGGCGGTCTCGCTTCCCATCCGAGGTGGAAAGGTTGGCCAGAGTAGACATCCATTCATGAAGCTTTCCTTGTGCAGTTTTTGGAAAGCCCCCTTCGACGAGTTTTGGTGTGGCGTGGCAATTTTGTCTACTTAGCTGTCCATGGTGTCTTGTCTGTTTTGCTTTCCTCGTTTCATTTCTTCGGGCTCTACTTGGTGTTCCTTCGGTTTTGTCCTGTTTCTTTTTCGTTGGGTTTCCAGGCCTAAAAGCCCTTTTTACGAGTTTCCAATTCTTTAGCATTAGGATGGCTTTACTTGCAATTAGGCTTATTGTTACAGCCAAGAGGTATGATGCATCATTAGAAATATGGCTAATTTTGTACATAAGGTTTTGGGATCCTCTATAAAAACCCACTGTTAATATAAAAAAAATTACCAAAAAAAAAAAGAGGAAGCACAATAACAAAAATATAGAACACGGAAACAGTAACACAAGTGACACAGAGATTTACGTGGAAACCTGCAATGTGCAGGAAAAACCACGGGGCAATGACAACTTCTCTTTTATTATTTTCAGCAAAATTTACATTCTCATCTTTCAACGTTTTCAACAACATCACCAAGTGCAAGGGATCAAATCCCTTTTATAGAGCAGAAGGAAGACTCCAAACTGTTCGTTTCCTCTCCCAAAGGAAGCCTCCAAAAACTGTTCGTTTCCACTTCCCAAGGCTGTTCGTCTTCCGCTCCACAAGACTGTTCGTCTTCCGCATTCTGATGTTTACCTATACGTCTGCTGCTTTGACATCTAGTTGCCATGACGTCTACTTAGTTTGACGTCTGGCCTAGACGTCTGCCAGACCAGACGTCTAGACGTCTGGCCTAGACATCTAGTAGCCCTGCTGCCTAGACGTCTAGCAGGTCAGACGTCTAGTGACCATACTGACTTCACACCTAACATTCTCCCACTTGAAGTCAGTATTCAGGAACTCTTCTACCAAAGATTTTCATCCAGTGCCAATTGCCCAATGCTGCCCTTGCTATTTTTTCAGCAAGCCCAGAGAAGTTCTGTACCATTTAAACTTCTCTACCTTGACCGGATTTGTAATCATATTTGCAGGATTCACTTCAGTGTCGATTTTCTGCAACAAGATCCTACCTTCTTCCACCACATTTTTGATAAAGTGGTACTTGACATCAATGTGTTTTGTGCGATCATGGAATGTCGGATTCTTCACTAACTGAATAGCACTCTGGCTATCACAATGCAGCGTAATTTTCTCATGCATTACCTTGAAGTCACCCAACAATCGCTCTAGCCAAATTGCCTCTTTGTTGGCATGAGTTGCCGCAATGTATTCTGCTTTAGTGGTTGATAAAGCCACAACAGATTGCAACTTAGAAGCTCAACTCACCGCTCCTCTAGAAAGGGTGAAGGTATATCTTGTAGTGGATTTTCTCCCATCTCTATCTCCACCATAATCAGAATCCACAAAACCTGTAACTTGCAAATCTGCCGATCCAAAGTAAATGGCAACATCTGAAGTGGCTCTTAAATATTTGAATATCCACTTCACCACATTCCAATGCTCCTTACCAGGATTTGCCATGTACCGGTTGACTACTCCCACTGCTTGGGCAATATCCGGTCTGGTGCTCACCATGGCATACATGAGGCTTCCTACTCCTGATGAATACGGTACACGAGACATGCTTGTCTTCTTTGCTTTCGTTCTAGGACACTAGTTGGAAGACAACTTTAAGTGTGGAAGAAGTGGGGTACTAACTGGTTTAGCATTCTGCATATTGAAGCGCTGCGGAATCCTTTCCACATATGACTTTTGACTTAACCAAATCTTTCTTCCTTTTCTATCCCTGTGTATCTTCATCCCTAAAATTTGGTTTGCTGCTCCTAAATCCTTCATTTCAAATGTCCTAGTCAACTGAGCCTTAAGATCAATGATTTTCTTCATGTTGGGGCCTACAACCAACATATCATCAACATACAACAACAAAATAATAAAACTGCCATCATCAAACCTCTTGTAGTATGCACAATGGTTAGCTTCACTCCTACTAAAAACTTGGCTCTTCATGAAGGTGTCAAATTTCTTGTACCACATCCTTGGCGCCTGTTTCAACCCGTACAGTGATTTTTTCATTCTGCAAACCAAATGCTCTTTGCCTCTTTCTTCATAGCCCTCAGGCTGATCCATATATATCTCTTCCTCGAGATCACCATGCAAGAAAGCAGTCTTTACATCAAGCTGCTCCAGTTCCAAATCTTGTGCAACTACAAGTGCAAGTAGAACTCTAATAGTAGTCATCTTCACAACTGGAGAGAAAATTTCATTAAAGTCAACACTTGACTTCTGCACATAGCCCTTTGCCACCAAGCGAGCTTTATAGTGTTCCAACAACCCATCGTTGTTCTTCTTCACTTTGTACACCCACTTGTTTCCAACAGTCTTTCTTCCAGGTGGGAGATCCACAAGTTTCCAAGTTTTATTCTTTCAAAGTGCCTCGATTTCCTCCACTTTCCTACATTTTCAGACTCTCTAGCTTCCTGAAATGAACTAGGTTCACCATCATCAGTTAACAAAGCAAAAGAGGACTGATACACATGAGAATACCTTTCCGGACACTTTTGTGGACGTGTAGATCTTCTAACCCAATGATCTATCGGTTGTGGCTCTTGGTCTTGTGACCATTGTGGCTGCTCTACTTCCTGTTCTACTTGCTGTTCTACATGCTGATCAAAAACTTCAACATGTTCATCTTCACTAAATTCTACTTCAACAGGTACAACATTAGGATTTTGCTGTACCTCCTTCCTCTGCATGGATTTTTTATCAACAATTACATCCCGGCTAATAATTACAAGGTTCCACGAGCCTGGGGGACTGGGGGACGGGTTTCCGGGGACGGCGGGGGACGGCAGGTCGATTTTAGGGGACGGCTCGGGGACGGCTGGTATAATACTATAAAAAATGAATTTTTTTAGAAATTTAGAATAATCTACACATTCAAAATTCTACACCCAACAAAAATGATATTTCATATTACTAATCAATTATGTAAGTGCAGCCATTCATATTCAGATTAGTTACTAACACATAAGTGCAGCCATAATTGAGTCATTTCACATTTTCATGTTCATATTAGTTACTAATTTGCAGCCATTTAATTGTTTCAAGTTCAACAACTATAACTTGAAGGTTCAGCCAAGGATATCAAGTGCAAACAATGTTCAAACAGTCATCATTTTAAGTAATAGCAGTCATAATTTTTTTAGCCACCAATGTTCAAACAAAGACTGTCATGTTTAAAAATTTTCACTCACTAACTGTTCATTGTGTTCAAATATGACAGCAATAAGAAATTTGAAATAGTCATAGTATCAATGCTCATTTGCAACAAAAAGACTCAAAACTAAAATAGTAAAGGAGTATACAATGTAATAGAACTCCTATGAATTATGAAACTTCTGTTGGGCTATCACTATCAAAATCTGTATCACTATTTGATGAGGTGCCTTCATCATCTAAGTGAAGATCCTCCAATGAAACTCCAACCAACCCCTCATGACTCCCATCCTCATCAATCTATCTTGCATCCTCTAGATCAACATCCCATCGTGTAGCTAGGAGATTGCTTGTACTCTGGCTTAACTCTCTCACGAAGACGAAGAGAGCTATGCACTGCAACTAGCTTCTCCGCTCTGCGAGAGGTAAGCCTATTCCTCCTCACATTGTGGATAAAGCTATATGTAGACCAATTCCTCTCAGCAGCAAAGGAACTAGCAACCTGTGAAAGAACCCTAATTGCAAAATATTTCAAGTTAGGTGTGCTGTCCCCATATAGCTGCCACCATCCAATGGGATTTCTTTGGGCAATGGTAGCCCTATCCTCCCTACACTCTGGGTGGTTGAAGCGAGGGCCCTCGAGATTAGCAAATTTGAGCCACTCATCTCTAAGATTTGAGCTCTCCTCCTTCGCATATATCTTTCTAATGGCCTCCAAAAACCCTTCTCTCACCTCTGGATCCTCATGGGGAGACACTCTCCCAGGCCTAGGCTCATACCACTTGGGGTTTACTGAATATGCTGCCATATGAAGGGGGGTGTTCATCCTATCCCACCTCCTTTGTATAATAGGCCTGATGTAGGCCTCATAGAATAATAGGGATGGATCTCTAGCGAAATGACTTTTTTAATCTCCCCCAACATCTTGTCAAAAGTCTCATATATTTCTCCTAGACTAGGAGCATCCGTGTCGACATATCTCGTGACAACAACAATAGGGGCAACAAAAGACACAATATACCTACAAGAAATCAAAAACAAAATTTAGAAACTTATATGTTTGTCACATTGTCATATGAGCACTCCAATTTGAAACAAACAATGAAAATTGAAAAATCAAAAATCATAAATGACATTTTGGTTTCTTACTTGGCTTGAGACCACCAACTATCATCCAATGTTTTGTCTCTAATTTTTTTGCCCTCCTCTGTCCTTGATTCTGGCCACGTCTTCCACTCCATGCATACTACCATGGATTGTAGAGCATCTTGCACCTCAATCATCCTCTCCAATAAAATGAAGTAGGTGGCGTATCTAGTGTCTCCCGGTTTGATGAACTCCTTCTTTGAGAAGGACCGAAAGAGGGCTAACGAAGTGTGATGGTTGCAATTGAACATTTGCATATCTCTGGCTTGTGCAACCATCTCCTTCACCCAATCTATCCTCCCAATGTCCTTCAATGCATTGTTCAATGCATGAACACAACACGGGGTCCAAAAAATATGTTTATATTCTTGTTCTATCATTTTGCCTGCACGTTGGCAAATAAGGGCTGCATCTGTAACTACCTGTAGTGTACAACAAAAAATTAAAATGGTCTCATTTAAGTTTTTAACAGCCATTTAGAATCTAGATTTGTAATTTTAAAATTTAAAGATTTTGATTTTCATTAAAATATTTGAAAAACTTAAAACTTAAAACTTAAAAGTTAAAAGTAAAACAGAAATTATCGAATTGATTACCTGTACAACATTGGAGGCTCCAACCTCCTCAATAGCCTCCTTCAACTGAAGGAACTAGAACTCAACATCCTTTTTTTTCCCGTGCAATCAATGGCTTTGAGAAAATAGGGACCCGCTTTACATGTGACAATGATATTGATGAGTGGACGTTGACGAATGTCAATCCACCCATCCATGATGATAGAACATCCATTTGTCAACCATGTGTTCTTCATCTCGCTCCATAACCACACCTGCATTTGGAATAGTGTTTGTCTAAAAGAGAGGTACGCAACCTAGTTTCTCCAGGCGGTAGATATGAAGTCCTTGCCTTGGCTATTTCTCTTACTGCGTCCTTGAAGTAGGGGGAGCGTGCAATATGGAAAGGAAGCCCATGTGCAAAAAATAATTTTGCTATAGCATCATCTGCTGATTCTCTTCCTTGCACATTAAACATTTCATTTACAGTTCCCCTTTTCTTTGAGGGCAGCGGTGGCATACTGGATGTTTGGGTTAATTCTTGTGGCTGTTCTAAGGAGGCCCCAACGTCCTCTCTAAATGATTGGCTGCTCGTAGATAAAGACAAGCCGAGAATCTTTAAATCTAGACTCTTGCACAATCTTATGGACTTCATTAACTTGTGTCCGGGTCATTTTTTGGCAAGCCCTAACCCCTGTTCCTGCCTTATTTGTGAGATGAGACTCAACCCTAGTACAGCTGCCCTTAAATGAAGTTTTGCAAATATTACACAGCCATGTTCTTGAGCCCCCAGAAATTTTTTTCCCTTGGTCATAGTTAGTTACAAATTGTAGCAGTGGTTTTTTTATATTAAATGGACCCCTGGCATATTCTTTAAGTAACAAAGATGGGCAGTCAAAACTAGGTTGAGAAGCAATGCTATCCCCTTTGGAAGTTTGGGGTTGGATGGGAGGATGAATCCCTAAGTGCAACAGTATTCATGTTTATGTTTTGGTTTTCAGTTTGGTATCCCTCCTCCAAATCAACCTCAAAAGAACCTCGATGCACCTGCTGGCCATGTTTTGTGTTGAAACTTGAAATTAAAATATAAAATTTCAATTTGAAAACAGCTTGGAAGAGGTAAAAAAATTTGAAAACCTAGTGCTGTTGCTGTTATTTTTTCTGCTGTTGTTTGCTGCCTTCTGCTGTTGCTTGCTGCCTACTGCTGCTGCCCTTGCTGCCTCTGCTGCTGCTGCTGCCTTGCTGCCTTTGCTGTCTGCTGTTGTTGCCTTGTTGCTGCTCTGCGTTTTTGCTGCTCTCGCTGCCCTTGTGCTTGTGTGTATGTGCTTGTGTTGTCTGTGTGTTGTGCTGTTGCGTTGTGGCCTGTTGCTGCCCTTGCTGCCTACTGCTGCTGCTATGCTGCCCTTGCTGCCTACTGCTGCTGCTATGCTGCCCTTGTTGCCCTTGCTGCCTCCTTTTGCTCTCCAGCTCTCTTTTTCTTCTTCTCTCTTGAAAAATGAAAGATGAGTGTAAGTGTTTTTTTGTTTTCACTTTATATAACATACTTTTAGGTTTAGGGTTTTGGGGGGGGGGGGTGAGACTCAAAATGGGTCCCACCCCTTACCTTTTTAAAAACTTAAAAAGTAAATATTTTTTTTTTTTTTTTTGGATTTTCCCCTTTGGTGGGGACGCATGGGGCCCAGCCGTCCCCAAGGACGCCCCAAAAAGGGGGACGTCTCGGGGACGGGAGGCCACAGGCCTCAGCCGTCCCGGGGACGTTCCCGCACCGTCCCCCAAAAAGGGGACGGGGGAAACGTCCCCCTGCCGTCCCCCGTCCCCAAAGGGGGACGTGGGAAACGGGGATGCGTCCCCATGGAACACCGAAAATTCCTTGTGGGCGGTCCCGCTAACCCCTTCACTATATCTCCATAGCCGAGAAAAACACATTTGCTTGACTTCGGGTCAAGCTTGGACCTTTTTTCTTTGGGTACATGGGCAAACACGTCACATCCAAAAGTGCACAAATGAGAGTAATCAACTGGCTTACAACACCAAACCTCCTCCGGAATCTGTCCATCCAATGCAGTTGTAGGTGACCTATTAATAAGATAAACAACTGTATTAACAACCTCCGCCCAGAACTTTTTCTCCAACATGGCTGCGCTAAACATGCTTCTTGCACGTTCCATGATTGTGCGATTCATCCGCTCAACCACACCATTTTGATGTGGAGTGTATGGTACAGTATTCTAGTGCTTAATACCTTCCTACATACAAAATTTATCAAATTCCTTGGAGCAATATTCACCCCCATTATCTGACTTGAGACACAAAATTGACTTGCCCAAACTCTTTTCTACCCGTGCTTTGAATTCCTTAAATTTTTGCAAAGCTTCCAACCTCTTCTTCAGAAAGTAAACCCACACTCTCCTAGAATAATCATCTATAAAAGTCAGAAAATAGATGGCGCCATTCAAGGACTGAGTGGGACAGGTCCAAATATATCCGAATGTATAAGTTGCGAGAAAAATAGAACTCTTACCAGGACTTGCGAGAAACCAAACCCTCTTCTGTTTGCCAAAAATATAGTGCTCACATAAGTCTAAATTACAAGACTTAATCCCAGAAAGCATACCTCTGTCATGCAGAATTTTCAGGCTTTTTTCACTCATATGGCCTCGGCATTGATGCTATAGCATTACTGCATCCTGAACAGAAGTTGCTGTTGCTGCATGGTTTATCACCGTATCACCGCATAAACGGTATAAAGTCCCATAAGATTCTCCCTTTGCTACTACAAGAGCTCCTCTGGTAGTCTTGGAGTAGTTGTTACAGAAGGTGACAGAATATCCTAGCTTATCCATCATTTTGATTGAGAGCAAATTCTTCCTCAAATTGGGCACATGTTGCACATCACATAACATCCTTTCCCTACCATCGTCCAACTCGATCCTTATATTCCCTCTTCCCACATTTTCTAAAGGATGATCATCACCCAAATAGACCTTTCCACCACAAGTATGGCTGATATTTGTCAAACCAATCTCGTGGGGAGACATGTGGAAGGATGAACTCGAGTCCAAAACCTAGGTATATAAAACAAATCTGCTGTTACCGATACAAAAGGCTTCACATGTTGCCGTCTCTCTTGAATCTGTTGTACTAGCCTTAGCTGATGGCTGATTTTGCTTTTCATCATTCTTTAATTGCCAATAGTCCTTCTTGGAGTGTCCACGGCTTCCCACAATGCCAACACTTCCCTTTCTGCTTATGTCCTTTAGACTTAGATCTGGACTTCTTTCTACCTTGTTTACTCCCCTCGAACGATCGACCTCTCATAGATAGGGCTTCATTGGTTGAGGGTTCCAGAGACGTTTTTCGCCTCAACTCTTCTGCCAACAAAGTGGCTACCACATCATCAAATTTGAGAGTTCTTGATGATGAATTACGATGGTCATCACCATATGATCCCAAGTGTCTGGGAGGGAACAAAGTAGGGTGATAGCCCTATCTTCATCCTCCATCTTCACATTAATCGAAACCGGTTTACTGATCAGAGTATTAAACTCATTCAAATGATCTACCACGGATGAACTTTCCTTCATCCTCAAGCTATAAAGTTGCTTTTTCAGAAAAACCTTGTTAGTTGCTGATTTTGTTTCATACAACTTTTCAAGCTTTTGCCAAAGGGCTTCCGCGGTATTTTCTTTAGCTACTGTTGGTTACGAATCTGCCATGAGGAAAGGATTTTGGGTTAATGCGCCCAGATTCGCCCACCACATGAAAGGCCGGAAGGAAGAGATGCCTTCCGTGCCAATCTCCGGAGAAGGCCGGCTCCTTTTGGGGGGTTTTATGTTCAAGCTAAGAGTGCAGGAAAGAGATAAATGAACAGAAAGGAATATACAAATATACTTGGAGTTGGTGGGGGGAACTAACAGTACGGCAACCAGCAATCACCAATACTTACTGCATTATAAATACAAAGCATGACTGAGAACTGCAAAATCTAAGTGTACTTCCGATACCTAAGCAGTGTACGCACAACTACAATGGTCCCCTAGCAAACATTCTCCCTACAAGGAGAACTAACAACACGGCAACGCATCAATCACCACTACGGACACTAACATGAGTAGAAAGCAACCTAGAGATATCAGAGCCAGGTATATGTGTTATGCAGTGATTTTAACCGCACAGCTACAATGGTCCCCTAGCAAACATTCTCCCTACAAGGAGAACTAACAAAGACGGCAACGCATCAATCACCACTACGGACAGCAACGTAACACACAACTGATGGAACTGCTACCACATCTATTATATGAAATTTAAAAGTTTTTACGTACACAAACAATGCTAAAGGCGCCCGATCACCAAATGCTGAAACGAATCAACGAGCCATGACACAGGGAAGCGTAAAGCATAAAGCATAAAGAAATAAAAGCAAGCAGTAACGAAACCAGTGCATACAAATTATATTTATAAGCGTAAGCACGGTTACATTGGTTCCCTAACGTACATTCCCCTTCCACCCTTTACAATGAATTCATGGTGGGTTTTTATAGCCCGAGTCCCTCCCGTTACATTAATGGGCACAAGGTCCCACCAAACATAAGCCGACAAAAGCGGCGAAGGAGCTGCAAATGCCGACCTTTTGTCGGACCGGACCGCACCCGCAGCATGGTCTTCCCGGAAGCCGGACAGCCTACGTCGGCAGTGTGTTGGGCAGAACTTCTTCTCGACAGGTATGCGGGTAGCTGGAGCAGGTAGAACCTCTAATCAGCTTTGAATGAGGCTACTGGCACAGGTAGTGCAGCCCATGCTCGTCCTTTTGCTCGGCACGTCTTGGCTCAAATCCCGAAGCTGGACACTTGTCAGATGATGGATGATGCTGTGTGACACGTGTCGGCCTTGAAAGGCAGTTTGTCCAACTTCGCTTGGGATCAGAGCGTCTCGGGTTGCGTGGGCAGAAAACAGCATAGTCGGGAAGGCCTTCATGCCTTAGGAGTATTTCCGAGTTGTTCCCCTATCGCGCACCTGTCAAGGGCGCACTTCGACTTCGCTGCGAAGTCGGACTGCGCACAGGTGAAATCTGGTATCTGCCGCCGTACGGACTTTGCTCCAAAGACTTATCACTCTTTTGTCACCCGCCAACCTCGCCGCTACAAGGTGCGCCCGTAAGAGGGGCGAAGTGCGAACTTCGCACCAAATCGGCGAAGGCGATTCGCACCAAAATCGGGCGAAGTGCGAACTTCGCACCAAAACTGGGCGAAGTGCGAACTTCGCACCAACACTTAGCCATTTTTCAGGTAACTTGCTGGAAAGTTTAAAATTCAACTGAGGGGCTCCGAGAAAGGGGGGAAGAAAGAGAATGTGGGAAAGAAAGAGGAAGGGAGAGCAGAAGAAAGGAAAATAGAGGAAGAGGGAAAAAGAAGAGCAGCACTGTTACAAAATTGAAAACATTGCACCCCGTGCAAAATGTGACAACATTTCTGGCGGCTCGCGGGTGTCGAGCTCGCCTCGGCGCAAAGAATCCATGCCTTCATCCATTGGGTGCAGAGGAACTTGCCTCCCCTGCCTTTTGCCGCTCTAGCCATTCTCGCGGCAACTGTTCTTCAGATTCACTTTTGTCGCTTGCCCCCTCGTAATCACCTTCCGAAGGCTCTCCAGCTTTTGCTTCTGCCTCGCAGATGCGAGTGTATGCCGCCTGGGCTTGGCCCCAGGCTTCTGCTTCGAACGGCCGGCGGTCAGCAACTTCTTCTAATGCTGCGTGGAAAGCAGAGACCGCGTGCAGGTCGATGGTGTAGTATCTTTTTCCTAGCTCCTGGAAATAGGAGCTGATCTTGCAACATTTGGACACCATCTGAGTGACCTGACTTTCCTGAATTGGCTCAGTCCAGCTATCAATTTCAGCTGTGTCTGCTTCAAAGGACTGCCAATTCTTTTTCACCTGATCTAGGGTGAGAAGCTCGCCATTCTCAACAAAACCTGGGCACCCTAGTTCAGAAAGAGCGCGAAAGGGAGCCATACAAATGTCTCTTTCATGTTCGAATGCGTCTAACATTCGTCTGGCAACTCTCACCTCTTCTAATTTTTTGAAATATTTATGCAAGGTTACCCTTGCATCTGCCCATTCTGCACCGAATGAGGACATGGGGGAGAATTGGAGGCCATCGCGCTCGTGCTCCCTAAAGATTAATTGACAGGTCCAGCCATTGCGTCGCCCGGCGTTCGGCCTCCTCTACCACAGGCTTTCCTCGGCGTAAACTTCTTGAATTCTCGGATGCGAAATCCGTAACCGACATCGCCTTATAGGTGTGGGGCTTGCATCCCCGAAGCAAACCAGCCCGCATCTCCTTAACTTTCTTCTTCGAAAAGACCGTCGCTTGAGATGCTCTCTCTGCAGATTGCAATCGCGCTCGTTTCAAAGACTCTTGAGCCGAGAAATCTGCTCCAAGGCTGCCTGCTTCTGGTTGCGGCTTGTTGCCGGGAAGCGGCCAGCCGGGCTTTTAGTTCATCTATTTCTTGCCGCGCCGCTTCCAATCGCTCGCTGGACCCGGACAGTCCTCTTCAAGCTGTCTTGTTTTATCCCGCAACCCGAAAAGCTCTTCCCCGCTCCTCCGCACTTTTGACAAGGAGATTGTCGCCTTTACGAATGATTCCCCCGAATCTCGTATCGCTTGTCAATATCATCAAAGCTCTTCTCCTTTGTCCGGAGCTCGTAGTCCGCCCCTGGTCATTTCCCGGAGAGGCTTCTTCACTTTCGGGATTATTTTCTCTGTCGTAAGCACTCTCCTCTCGAAATTATACTTGGTGCGCTTTACCGGGGCGGCTATCTCTTCAGGTCTCCTCCGCTTCAAGTTCTGGAGGAAAGAGATAGAGTACTCTACAGCTCTCGTTGCCAGGGGCAAGTCGTCTGTATTCTGGAGGTCGTCCATGAAATCTGGTTCCCCCAGCCTAGGGTTCTGCTGAGACGTCTCTCCTGCGGGAATGGGATCAGGAGGAACCGGATGGACCTCGGAAGGATCGGCCGCTTCTGGGGGCGACCGGGAAGTGGAGATGGGAGCGGCTGACGCTGAAAGGGTTTGAAGCGGCTGAGGCGGTGGATGTAACGGTGAATGCGTGGCTTCAGCACTAACTTCAGGCGAAGGGTTTGGAGTTTGACTCAGAGATAGGGAAACGTTGGGGTTCTGAGCAAACTGATCAAAAGAATGGGGGCCGCTAGAAGGGCGTGGAGACGGGGAGGAAGATGCGGCCATGACTTGCTCGGATTGAGCGGGAGATGGAGTAGGAGTAGGACTGGATGAGACCAAAGAGACAGGGGCAGCAAACGTACTTGCGGGCTCCGCCTGAGCCGATGCCGGGTGGATGTCTGCGCTTCTGATTTCGGCGGCTGGCTTGGGACTGTCCAAAGAAACTGTCCCTGGAGCGGCTGAACGCGGCTGCGGCTCTCGACCGGTCGCCGCACCGTCGTGCTAGGGTCGCCTGATTTTCTCAACTCTCTTCCTCTTCTTCTCTTCTGGAACAAGTGGTCGGATCCGGGGAAGGAGATGAAGCAGGTGCAGCAGGCGCTGATGCTCCCACGGTAAACTTGTACCGGGGTTTGACTTGCAGAAGGTCTGCCGCAACCGGTCTGCTCTCTGGCGGCGCTGGCGTCTTTTGTGCCTGAGGGATCACCTCGGCGTTGCCTTGACTAATTTCTTCGCCTTCTCGTGCGCCGCCTTGGAAGCCACGGGCTGCATTGGATCGACCCGGATGTCCGTCGGGCCCACGCCGGCGCTTGCCGAAGTGTACAACTCGTTGGGAGGAAGACCCTCCTTTATAATCCTCAAAGGGACCTCTGGGAACGTAACCTTGATATGCGAACGGCCGCCACCGTCATGATGCCGGTCATAGAGAACCGAAAAGTCGTCATCTACGGCCAGTGTTTCTCCTCGGTGGATTTGTCGTGTCGCGTGCGGCATCTCATCTTCCAAAGATTCAAGAATCTTTTCTTTAGACCGCTTAAGGCCTCGCTATCTTGGATAGGAATTTTTTAAACCCCGGAGATGAGAACTGGTGGTCCGGGTTTCGCTTGGGGTCATATGTCACCTCCTCGCAAGAAAAATCCCGCCAGGGAGGAGAAGCTTCCATCAATTCAATTTCCTACCAAGGTCCACATGGACCACATCGCACCTATCTTCGCTATATCTCGCCCGGGGCAGTAGATGTGTGAACTTTCCCCTTATCCCGTACGGGTCGTACTTCCAGCGCTGCGGCAACAAAACCAGGCCAATCCGGGAAAACTCTTGCTCTAGGTAGACATGCTGTCCTACCTCAAAAATCTCAACGTTTGCCCAGGAAAGAGGATATTGAAAAATCTGTCCTCTCTTCTTTCCTAGGCCGAACTCCTCTTCAACATAGTCCATCTGCCGGGCAACCTCCATCCCGAACATATGCTCCGAGCACCAGTAGGGCAGCAAATGGGGTTTGCCCTTGAATCCGTAGATTCTCGACCACAATTCCCCGCGTCGGCTCAAAACGTCCCCGAGCTTCCGATTCAAGAAAGCGCTCGTCATTTCTCTCGGGGCGGGGGATTTCGCTCGCTGAAGACCGACATGACCAATCCCGTAAAGTTGAAGTTGAACTTGTAGTAGGACCCTTTCCGGTATAGGTCATCCGTCCAGTTATAGACGGGCTGTGGCTCTCCCTTCTCGTTGACCTTCTTCAGGTTCGGGATAGGCATCCGGGAGTGCAAATGGTACAAACAAAGCCAAGCTAGAACAGAACTGAAACGAAAATCGGTGGACTGCTTCTTTTGGATCTTGACTAGGCTGGAGTGGATGGCGTATGCCAGCCAGTCTGCCCAGTCGAAAAAGATGGGACGCTTTCCACTTTTCTGCGCCGCCGGTTCGTAGGATTCTCCGCATAGGAGACATTCTGCCAGCGCTAGCTGGTACGGCTGTACCAGCTCATCGGAGTCGCAGCCGAGAATCCATGCCAAAATGGTGTACAAATATTTGCTCTGAAACCCTGCCAAGGGCATGGGGCCGGTTGGCCACTGTCCAGCTGCAAGAGGGGCGTTCAGCTCTGAATTGAGGAAATCCCTCATTCGTTTTGTTTGCGTGAAACGTCCCGCTTGCTCGCCCAGATTTATCTTCCTGACAATTGTGCTGGAGTCATACTCCAACCCTGGGGCGAAAGCTGGTCGGGATAGTCTCTCTGCGCAGCGTGAACAAGGGTTTACCGCTGGAGCTGCAAATCTGCCGGGTAACTGGTCTGTAGTGTCTGACAATGATGTCTACCAGCTCCGGGCATTGATGGACAGGAGGGCACAAGAATCTGAAAAGGTTGGATTTGTACGCCGCTCCGAAATGGTGAGAGGGCGAAACCTTGTCAGCCCAGCTCTCCACATTTGTCCGCAGCTTAGTCAGGCTCATAGAAAACGAGCCGTCCACGTATCCCGCCAAGTAATTTAACGGAGGTGGTGGGGCTTGCCCACGCTGTACTTTTTTCGGCCGGGACTTTGACTTTGGCTCTGGCGGTGTTTCACTTCTGAAAACACCCGGCCGTGGTAAATCCTTGTGCTCGCTCCCTTCGCTGGATTGCGCTGACACCGGCATCTTTCCTCTGTCCATCTCTCCGAATCAGCAATAATTACAAGTTCAGGGCGTCTGCAGAAGATTTCGCTGTCACAGGAAAAATCTGCACAGTTTAAGGAATAATCTGCGCAGTCTGGCATGTTTGAATGCATCTGACCCCCTTTTCTAGACAACGACAGCGTCATTAATGCCGCGCAGGAGGGGGTAGGTCGGCTGGAGTTAAGTTTCTTGGGTGGCTGCGCAGGAGAATGCTTGGAAAAAGGTACCCCGGCAGACGTGCCATGTTCTTTTTGTTGCACTTTTCCTTGAAGACTGTGCAATCATTAATTTTGTCTTGGACGCTGCGCCATGGCTGACGTCACTGCCGCAATCTGGGCACACTGCTCAAGAAAGAACCATTGGTGCGGAAACCCACTTTAGAACGGTTACAATGCGCCTTGGGCCCAGCTTAGAACTTTTTGAATTTTTTATTCATTTTTTAAACCATTGCCCCAAACTGGCCCAGAAAACGAGGCGCAGTCGGACTTCGCCCGAAGTTGGGCGCGATCCGACTTCGCCGGCGAAGTCGGACTTCGCCCGAATTTCGGGCGAAGTTCGAACTTCGCGCGAAGTGCGCATTGAAACTGTTCTCTTTTCTTTTCTTCTTTCTTGCCGCACCCAAGGTTTGAGCGCAGTCCGGTTCCTTTGCAACCTTCGGAGGAGGCAAACACTTAGCATTTTACTGCTCCTTTAGACCGAACAGTACGAGCTGCGCAGCGTGAACATTGAAGCGGGTTCGGACTTCGCCCGAATTTCGGGCGAAGTGCGAACTTCGCGCGAAGTTTGCACTTCGCGCGGAGGTTGTGCGCAGTTCGAACTTCGCACGCAAGCCGGCCGAAGTCGGACTTCGCGTGCGAAGTCGGACTTCGCCCAAAGTTGGGCGCAGTCCGTTCTCCTTTGTGCCTTGCAGTCTTCGTTCAAGCTTCGCACTTGGCTGGCGCGCAGCCCGACTTCGCTGCGAAGTCGGGCATCGGCCAACACTTAGACATTTTTTTCGCCTTTTTCTTTGCTTTCTCCTTCACTTAACCAAGCAGCCCAAACTTCGCCCCTCCTGAGGGGCGACGACAGACTTCGCTGCGAAGTCTGTTTTTCTCTCCCATGCCGCAGTTAAGCTCAAAAATAATAAAAAAACAATTAAAAGCTGAAAGCTGGAAACTGTACATGCTGGGAAACGAAAATGCATAAGGGAAATTTTTACAAAGAAGGGCCACTCGGGCACCTTCAGCAGCGGTAAATTTTTAAGTGGAACCCGTTAACAGGGATAGGCAGGAGCTGACCCTCCATATCCCGAAGTACATAGGCATTAAACTGGTTCACCCGGGCAATCTGATAAGGGCCCTCCCAGAGGGCATCAAACTTCCCGTGATTGCCCGGCTTTGCCTTATATGAGTCCCACTTCAGCACCAGGTCCCCGATTTCGAAAACTCGGGCAGTGGTGCCTTTTGCAAACCAGCCTTGAGTAGCTGCAATATGATCGGCGAAGGCCTGGTATGCACTTTCTCTGTCTTCTTCCAACTGCAGGAGTTGGCATAGTCTGTCGTCCACCGGGTCTCCGCTGCTCCTGTCTTCGTCCAACATCCATAGGGCAGGGATCTCAATATGTGATGGCATGACAACCTCTTTGCCATAGACGAGCGCATAGGGGGACGTTCTGATGGATTTCTTGAACGCAACTCTGTCCGCCCACAACGCCCGGTTCAGGAGTAGATGCCAAGTCCGCTTGTTTCTGTCAATGGTCCTCCGGATGATCTTCGGGAGGTTCTTGTTAGTAGACTCGGCAAGGCCATTCCCCCGCGGGTAGTAATTAGAAGACATCTTGTGATAGATGCCAAGTCCGCCAGTGTACTCCGTGAGTACAGCGCCTCGCGAATCCCGGACCGTTGTCCGTCACAATTGACTCTGGAACCCCGAAGCGGGTAATCAGGCTCTCAATGAACCTAATGACCGTTTCTTGGTCTGCGTTCTTGGTCGGGATTGCCTCTGCCCACCGTGTGAAATAATCGGTGGCTGTAAGAATAAACTTGTGTCCGGCAGAGGAATTAGGCGAAATCACCCCAATGAAGTCTAGACCCCATTGCTGGAACGGAGTCTCGGCCTGAATCGGTTGAAGGGGCAGGGGTGCTTTTCTGTTTCTGCCAGCGAAACCTTGGCATTGATCACATTTAGAGCAGACCGCATGAGCGTCTGCGAATAGAGTGGGCCAATAGTACCCAACTCTGATTATTTTTAAGGCCGTCGGCCTTGAAGAATGGTGACCCCCAGGCATCCCGGAATGAAAATCTCCGAGGACCCTAGGCTGGTCTGATTTTCTGACGCACCGCAACAGGATGTCGTCGATGTTTTTGAAGTAAAGCCCCTCGGGGCGAAGAGTGTACTTAAGTGCACCTAGCCGAAATCTCCTTCGTTGTGAGGCGTTCAGTGATCGGGACATCTTCCGGTGCAGAAGAATCTCACCAGTTCATCTGTCCAATCACTCCCCTCCGATAAGGAGTCGGCTAGGTAGATGCGTGTCGCTGTGTCCTCCCACTTACAGGCGGAGATGCCGGCTACAGCGCTTCGGGCCAATTCCTGACACAAGGCTCGGCCCCTGATAAGCTTGGTGGGCCGCACTTCGATGTCGAACTCCTGGATTTTTGCTATCCATCCCGCTCTCTTGTGACCCGGTTCTCCTTGTAAGATGAAGCTTCGAACGTCCGGGTGGATCACAAAGACAATCGTTTTGCTCTGGGAGACAAAGTGCCTGAACTTCCGAAGGGATTTCATAACAGCGTGAACTTGCCGCTCTATAAAATTGTACTTTTCTTCATGCGGCAGAATCACTTGGCTCAGGAACGCTATGGGGCGCTCCTCACCATCGTCTCCCTTCTGAGTCAGGATCGCAGCGTAACTTTCGGGTTCTCCCACTGCATACAGGATGAAGTCCTTGGAGTAGTCCGGGTTTGTCAACACCGGAGCTTGCGCAATTCGAGCCTTGATTTCCTCGAAGGCTTGCTCTCTCTCATCAGTCCATTCATAATTTGTATCTTTTTTCAGCAGTTCGGCCATAGGCTTGATCACCTGTGCGAAGTCCGGAATGAACTTCCGCACGAAGTTAATCTGACCGAAGAAGGACTGCAGCCCTTTTTATCAATGGGGGCTGGCAAGCGAACGAGGGCTTCTGCTCTGTCAGGGTCAATGGCGAGGCCTTCCTCGGAGATGACATGTCCCAGCAGCTTTCCTTCCTTTACCGCGAAGACAGACTTCTTCGGGTTTATAGAAATGCCGAACTCTCGACACCTCTCAAATATTTGCCGTAGGTGCGAGACATGATCCCCTCGTTGGTGAGAGAAAATGATCATGTCATCAAGGTAGATGACAATAATCTTATTGAGCAGCTCTCCGAAGGCCAGGTCCATGGCCCTTTGGAATGTGGCACCCAGCATTGGATAAGCCAAACGGCATGCGCTGATAGGCGAACGTCCCCCACTTGGTGGTAAACGCCGTCTTATGCTGGTCCTCGTCTTTGACCCAAATCTGGTTGTAGCCGGAAAATCCATCTAAAAGTGAAAATCTCTGGGCTCCAAAGAACGATATGTAGAATCTGGTCGATTTGGGGAAGCGGATAGTGGTCCCTGAGGGAAGCCTCGATTTAGGTTTCGAAGTCGACACGTAGACGAATGTCGCCATTCTTTTTCCTCACGGGCACCAAATTCGCGACCCAGGATGAATGTTTGATGGGGTAGATGATCTTGGCCTCCAAAGATCTTCAAGAGCTCGGCCTTCATCATGGCCTCAATCTTCGGATTCACGGCTCTCTCGCTTCGTCGGAATGGCTTGGCGCCATCCTCTAGCTCAATGGTATGCTGGATGACAGTTCTGTCATACCCCTTCAAATCCTCGTAGCACCAGGCCACGATGTCGGGGAACTCCTGGCACAGTGATCTGATCTGCTCAAGTTCCTCCGACGTGCAGTCTGTTCCGACCTTGATAGTTTTACCAGGTTCAAGTTCCAGGTCAGCATACTGCCTCGGGTCTACTTTGATCCTGTGAGATATTGCTCTGTCATTCTGATCAAAGAGACTCTCTAATGTAATCAGTCCTTTTGGGACATGATTATTCCTTAACTGTATCAACCCCTCATATTGCTCGTCATCAGGGTCTCTACCTTCGATTACACACACTTCGTTAACCAGGAATGTGACGATCTCCTCGTCACAACTGAACACCTGCCAGTTGGTGTCCTTATCAGGCACAGAAGGCCTCAGTAAATAGTGCGAACTGGCTTCGGTTTCTGGACAACGTCGTCAGCCAGAACGCACCTGGCTCCAACAGACGCCAGAATATCAGCGTGCTTGTTTTTCTCACGCGATATTGCCTTGACATTCAATGAGTCGAATGACTCCATCAGGTCCCACACCCGGTTGCGGTACGCTCTAAGATAGTGCTGTTTGGATGCGCACTTCTCCGTGACTTGGTGACACACCAGCTCTGAATCTCCGAAAATCTGCAGGTGTTTGATTCCGAGCCTCTCCGCCTTTCGCAAACCCAAGCATAGGGCTTCGTATTCCGCCGAGTTGTTAGTGCAGCTCCAGTGCCAACCTCGTAGGTATAGTCCTTCTGGATTCCGGTTGGAGAAACCAAGAAGACTCCTGCACCGGCGCCATTCTTGCATCGCGCGCCGTCAAAGAAAAGCTTCCACAGCTTCTCGGGTGCAGGTCCTACTTCTTTCGCAGCTGACATGTCAAGCCTTTCGGGCTGTACAATGGAGTAACAGCCTTGCTCTGTCCCAATTACGGCATTGAAGTCCCGCAACGAGAACTCATCTTCAAGCTGTAGCACTTCGAAGGCTTGCTCAGTCAACTCTACTGTCACTAGCTCCTCCTCTGACAACCGGACCATACAGTCCATCTCTCCTCCGGTATCCTCTCTACTAGGAAGGTGGAAGGCTTCTCATTGAAAATTTTCAGCCTCCTTCCTTTGAAGGGCACTTCCATGTGTGAGTAGTCTAGAGACAGGTACCCGCCCAACTTCGCAGTGAACTCCCGAGAGAGACACATGCCGAAGTAAGGTTCCAGGTCAACAACCACGACCTCTTGGATGACCACGATGTCGAGGGCCTTGTGCAGTCGGATAGGGATGTCCTTTATGACACCAACTGTCTTGACAGGGGTGCCGTCTAATTGCAACGACGCCTTGGCTGCTCCGTGTGTATTCCATCCCGATCTCGTCGCAGACGGCCTTCGGCATCACAGCCGAGGAAGCACCGTAATCCACCATGCAAGCTAGTGAACTATATGCCCTTGCATCCGTAAAGACATAAAAGGGGGGCGGTCTGTTCTTCCCAGTGGCTGAGACTGTCAAAGGTTGAACCAGGACAGCGGGCTGTATCTGCTTGCCGCTCTTCATCTTCTTCACTGATTCTTGCAGCAGATCCACCTGGCCTGGGAGCAGAAGAGCATCATACATGCTGATTCTAGCAGGTGTTCTTTTCAACTCGTCTACAATGCTGTAGCCCGAGGTACTAGCTCCTTCTGCTTGTTTTGCCGGCTCATACTTCGTCCGGTACTGCTGGGTAGCCTCAACTCGCCGTCTCTTGGTCAGAGACGGGTACTTCAGCCTTCTCCCCGGGCTTGTTCTTTGGTTTCAGCCGGAGGCTGAGGTACTGGAGCTTTAGCCGGAGTTGGGGCTCTTGCTATAGGAGGTTTGGCTGGAACAGGGGCAGCCTTTGCCGGAGAAGGCTTGACTGGAGCTTTATCTTTGGATGCCTTCTCCTGGGCTGTGTAGGGCCACAGCCGCTGGTACGGTGGCAGCCTCACCGGGCTGCGGTTTTTCTCTTCTTGCGTAAACTTGCAAAGGCTTGGCCGCATCTGCAGCTTTCTTTTCTTCCTTGGCGGGCGGCACTAGATTCTCTTCTGGGAGGGCAAAGTTGGCTTCGCCGTCCAAGATCATGTACGCCTCATCGTCCCCTATGGCGCCGCCGGCCAAGGTCCGGATGTAGTGCCGGTGCAAAGTGCGCCTTCCTCCGAATGCGGGTCATTGCACGTAGTGCACCGGGCTTAACCCGGCCGGGAGGACCAGGCGGGTCTTCTATAGCAAAGATTTCTGGAGGCGGACGCCTCGCGGGCCGGTGTTCCGGGGCTTTGTCTTTCGTCGCCGCGGGTGGCGCATATGGCCTCCTAGGAGCAAGGTCCATCCGGGCCTCGCTTCTTCTTCATAGCGGTCATGTCATTGGACATGGCATGATATCCCGAGGCCAAAGCCCGCACCTCCTGGAGAATCGTGTTCTGAATGCTACTGTCAGGAGGCGGCAACTGTGCCGGTGGAGGCAATGCGGCTAATGGAGGAGGGTTAGAATAAGGTGCGTACTGTGGGGGAGCAGGAAGTGCTGGAAAATGCGGAGCAGGAGGAGGCGGGTGAGGGTAATGCAATTGAGGCGGGCCGTAAGGAGTTACGACCGGCGCCGGATTCCACTGCTGCTGGGGTTGCTGCCCTGATGTGGACGGCGCACCGCCAGAAGCAGGAGGATACTGGGATCTAGGGAAGTCGGGATGAATGGGTTCCTGCACCCTGGACGGGAGTCTGCCGATGGAAATAATGTCAGCTTCAGCTTGCTGGGCAGCCTCGTACAGCCGCAGAAACTCATCAATTCTGGCGATCTTCAGCAGCAGGCATATGTCTGAGTTGAAGGATCTCAGATAGTAGTGAGCAGCCATGCCGGCCGAAGGCCGAAGTTCGCGAGGTACCCGTTTCCAGGATCTCGCAAACCTGATGTTAAAATCGTACACCTCCTCTTGAGGATGTCTCTCGGATAGCTTGGAACCGATGCAAGAGAGAAGTAGGGTCAGCGGACTCGTTGCATCCTTTCACGAGCCTTCCGGCAAGCCAGGGCCACCCCCGTGATGGATCCCTCTCGGCACCGATCTCCACCAAGAGAGAAGCTTTCCCCTCGTGGAAAGGGCCAGCAGACGGGTCTTCACACTCTCATCGGTAATAGTATGCAATGCGGCCGTGGCAAGGATGTCCCGGATGTGCTCGTACGCCGTCTTACCGTAGCCGTCGTATGTGGGAATAGACTTTAAAGAAGCAGGGGGCACAACTTGTTGTCCGACCAGGGCCAAGGGCCCCGTAGAGTCCACCGCCGGGAAGAGATCATCGTCATTCTGCTGTTGAGCAGCCATTTCTTCTTCTTCTCCTCCGTCGGTTGTGTACTCGGTGTCGGTACTTTCCGAGGATGCAGGATCTTCTTCTTCCTCGGCCTCTTCTATTTCGTACTCAGCTCCGCCGACTTCAGCTTCGGCTTCTTCTTGGATTTCAGCCTCGGCTTCGTCGACACGAGCTCGCGGATCAGCCAGCCTGGGAACTTCGCCTCGAGCGTTGATGTCCAGTTCGTAGAACTCAGGCGGGCTTCTCGGATCCCTTGCTTGCCACCTTCTTGTGTGCATGAAGGTGCTGGGACCGGTCTTTCGGACTCAAAGGATTTGTTCGTGCAGAGTCGCCAGGTGTTCAGATTTGGAACAGCAATGAAGCGAACACCGGTGCTTCAATTCTGTCGGGGGGTGAGAAACTTCCTTGTCTCACCAAGTGCTCAGAACCACCGTCGCCGCCGGTGGAGACTGATCAGAAAATCTCTCGTCAAATGTGGGACCCGTGTCCCACCGGCGTGCCGTAGAAACTGTTGGTTACGAATCCGCCATGAGGAAAGGATTTTGGGTTAATGCGCCCGCATTCGCCCACCAAAGATGAAAGGCCGGAAGGAAGAGATGCCTTCCGTGCCAATCTCCTGAGAAGGCCGGCTCCTTTTGGGGGGTTTTTATGTTCAAGCTAAGAGTGCAGGAAAGAGATAAATGAACAGAAAGGAATATACAAATATACTTGGAGTTGGTGGGGGGGAACTAACAGTACGGCAACCAGCAATCACCAATACTTACCGCATTATAAATACAAAGCATGACCGAGAACCGCAAAATCTAAGTGTACTTCCGATACCTAAGCAAGTGTACGCACAGCCTACAATGGTCCCCTAGCAAACATTCTCCCTACAAGGAGAACTAACAAAGACGGCAATGCATCAATCACCGACTACGGACACTAACATGAGTAGAAAGCAACCTAGAGATATCAGAGCCAGGTATATGTGTTATGCAGAGATTTTAACCGCACAACTACAATGGTCCCCTAGCAAACATTCTCCCTACAAGGAGAACTAACAAAGACGGCAACGCATCAATCACCACTACGGACAGCAACGTAACACACAACTGATGGAACTGCTACCACATCTATTATATGAAATTCAAAAGTGACACAAACAATGCTAAAGGCCCCCGATCACCAAATGCTGAAACGAATCAACGAGCCATGACACAGGGAAGCGTAAAGCATAAAGCATAAAGAAATAAAAGCAAGCAGAACAGTAACCGTGCATACAAATTATATTTATAAGCGGAAGCACGGTTACATTGGTTCCCTAACAGACATTCCCCTTCCACCCTTTACAATGAATTCATGGTGGGTTTTTATAGCCCGAGTCCCTCCCGTTACATTAATGGGCACAAGGTCCCAGTCAAACATAAGCTGACAAAAGCGGCGAAGGAGCTGCAAATGCTGACCTTTTGTCGGACCGGACTGTACCCGCAAGCATGGTCTTCCTAGAAGCCGGACAGCTAGCTGGCAGTGTGTTGGGCAGAACTTCTTCTCGGCAGGTATGCGGGTAGCTGGAGCAGGTAGAACCTCTAATCAGCTTTGAATGAGGCTACTGGCACAGGTAGTGCAGCCCATGCTCGTCCTTTTGCTCGGCACGTCTTGGCTCAAATCCCGAAGCTGGACACTTGTCAGATGATGGATGATGTCGTTTGACACGTGTCGGCCTTGAAAGGCGCTTTGTCCAACTTCGCTTGGGATCGTAGCGTCTCGGGTTGCACGGGCAGAAAACAGCGCAGTCGGGAAGGCCTCCATGCCGTAGGAGTATTTCTGAGTTTGTTTCCCTACTGCGCACCTGTCAAGGGCGCACTTCGACTTCGCTGCGAAGTCGGATCGCGCACAGGTGAAAACTGGTATCTGCCGCCGTACGGACTTTGCTCCAGCATTTATCACTCTTTTGTCAGCCTGCCAACCTGCCAGTTACAAGGTGCGCCCAGAAGAGGGGCGAAGTGCGAACTTCGCACCAAAATCGGGCGAAGTGCGCACTTCGCACCAAATCGGGCGAAGGCGACTCGCACCAAAACGGGCGAAGTGCGAACTTCGCACCAACACTTAGCCATTTTTCAGGTAACTTGCTGGAAAGTTTAAAATTCAACTGAGGGGCTCCGAGAAAGGGGGGAAGAAAGAGAATGTGGGAAAGAAAGAGGAAGGGAGAGCAGAAGAAAGGAAAATAGAGGAAGAGGGAAAAAGAAGAGCAGCACTGTTACAAAATTGAAAACATTGCACCCCGTGCAAAATGTGACAACAACTACATTGAACAAGACGGAGTCCACTAGGTAGAGACAGATTGTAGAAACCGCCTTCTGTCAAGCGTTACCCACTCCTCATCTTTCATGCTGCTCGGTTTACTCGTGACCCCTTTCAAGGCTTGCGCTTGGTCATTCTGAACCAAAAAATCCTCCACCTCCATATTCCATAAAGCGAAGTTCCTGCCGTCGAATTTCTCAATCTCGAACTTGGTTACACCTTTTGTCATTGTTGCAGCTCCCACTCGCGCAAAACCTTAGCTCTGATACCAGATGTTAGAAAAAACTGCAAGATTTATCACCTGCAAGAGGAAGCACAATAAAAAAAATAAAGAACACGGAAACAGTAACACAAGTGACACAAAGATTTACGTGGAAACCTGCAATGTGCAGGAAAAATCACGGGGCAATGGCAACTTCTCTTTTATTATTTTCAGCAAAATTTACATTCATGTCTTTCAACGTTTTCAATAACATCACCAAGTGCAAGGGATCAAATCCCTTTTATAGAGCAGAAGGAAGACTCCAAACTGTTCGTTTCCTCTCCCAAAGGAAGCCTCCAAAAACTGTTCGTTTCTACTTCCCAAGGTTGTTCGTCTTCCGCTCCACAAGACTGTTCATCTTCCGCATTCTGACGTTTACCTATACGTCCGCTGCTTTGACGTCTACTTAGTTTGACGTATGGCCTAGACGTCTGCCAGACCAGACGTTTGGCAACCTAGACGTTTGGCCTAGACGTCTGCTAGACCAGACGTCTGGCAGCCCAGATGTCTGGCCTAGACGTCTAGCAGGTCAGATGTCTAGTGGCCATACTGACTTCACACCTAACATTTGCTTTAGCATACAAAACTTCTACACGAAATCATAGTCCGCTTTACCAAATCTGGATTGTTAGTTTCCTCCAATGCATTGATCTATAAATGGATCTCCTAAAACATTTTATAGTCCTCTAAAACATAATTTTGAATTTGCTCCTTTCAGCTTTTTCTTGTCCGCTAAACTTATTACTTCCTCTAACCATGGAAAAGAGAATTTAACTTCATGATCCTCTATTAAAATCCCTCTATTGGCTAGCCTGTCTACACATTTGTTCTCTTCCCTTAACGTATGTGTAAACTTGATTTCTTCAAACTCTGTAGCAAGGTCTTGTATTTCCACAATGATCTCTTGTATGTTTCATGGAGCCTTTGCTTTCCTCAAAATTACATTTATTACTATTAATGAATCGCCTTTCATCCATACTCTGTTCCATTTCATTTGTTTGCATATTTTTAATCCTTCCAAAGCTGCCCAGACTTCAGCTTCATTATTTGTCTTAAATCCACTAGCGAAAGCATAATGTGACCAAATCTCACTCCTATTATTTCTGATTATTCCTCCTCCTACTAGTCTTGGATTTCCTGTAGACACTATCAAAATTCAGTTTGACAAACTCCACTTCTAGTGGTTTCCACTTTATATTCTTTGTCTTCCTTTTGTTTCTCTTGTACCCAACATTATAATTCCATTTGATGACTTGACTCCATCTATCAAGGTTCTCTGCTTCAAGATTAGGGATTGGGTGAGTTGATAGGGTTGGTTTAGATTCCTCTATGGCTAAACAAATATTCCTTTTCATTACCTCTAAACTGCTTTCCTTTCCTTTAAACATTCCTTTGTTCATTGAAAGTATTGTATCTTTCGATGTATCCTAGATTGTTTGTAACGCCTCACTTTTAAAAGTGCTCTGTCATTGCTTTAACCATTCTTCAATTCTTTCATTCATTACCATGCATTTACCAAACATATTAAGAATCCATTGCCCTAGTTCCCAGACTATTGAGCAGTGTCCCAAGAGATGGTCTATATTCTCCTCCTCCTTTTTACATAGAACACATTATGAGGGTTATGAAAACTCATTTTCATTAGGTAATCCCAAGATAAAATTTTCCTATAACCTACTAGCTATACAAACATTTTGAATTCTGGAATGCTTGGGCTATCCTAAATATCTCTCCATATTCTTGCAATATTCCTATTTTGTTGGTGCTTTACATTATATCCATTTCTTGCTATGTATTCTCCTGAACTATTCAACTCTCAAATCAGCTTATCCTCAGCTCCCCTCGGAATAATCATTGTTGTTATCTTTTTGCTCAACTGCCTCCTAGCAACAATGTCCGATATACTTGTAAAAAAATCTTCTTTCCATTTGTATCTTCTTTCCTGATCCTTGTACATAATGTTTGAAACCCTATCACCATATTTGTCTTGAAGTAATCTCATCCATGGTTTCAAAATTGGATCTAGAACGAGTGGTTTTTTATCACACCAAATATACATCTAAATAGAATTTTTTTCTCCACTCCTCACCACCCATCTTAGACCTTTAATCACTAGATCAATTGATTTTTTTAAACCGTTCCATAGTGCAGAACCATTTGGTAGTGAGAATGTAGTAAAGATTAAGCTTGGGTCATTGGACTTAACATACTTATTTAGAAGAATTCTTGCCCATTGTCTTTGGCTCTCTTTATACAATTTCCAAATTACTTTTCCCTTTAGATCTAAGTTTGCATTCGTAAGACACCAAGACCTCCGCTAGTTTTATCATCACACGTCTTGCTCCATTTCACCAAAGGAAACTTCATTTTATCATGTAATATTGACCATAAAAATGATCGCATAATATAGATTAAACTTTTTTCCACCGATTTTGGCATAATATACAAGGACATATAATATTTTGGAATGGCTTGTAAGACTGATTTAATTAGATGCACTCTTCCTGCTAATGATAACTATGTTGGTATTTTATTATGAACTTTACTTATAATTGGGTTCCACAATTCTATCCTCATTCTCTCCTCAAATAAGGGCATCCCTAGATATGTTGCTTGCAAATTTGTCTCCTCCATTTGAAGTAACTTGCATATCCCTGCTTTGATTCTAGCTAGAGTGTTTAGGAAGTAAATTTTGGATTTTGTCCTATTAACTTTCTGCCCCCACGCTCTTTCATATTCCTTTAATAAGTTATTCAAAGCCTTGACCTCAATTTCCCCTGCCCTCCCAAAAGGGTTGTATCATCTACAAATTGTTGATGGGTGATGTTGTCGATGTTATTACTAGCCTTAAGTTTGCTTATTAGCCCATCTTTGTATGCCTTCTTCAGGTTCCTTCCCAATACCTCTACCATAATAATGAACAGATATGGTGACAAGGGATCTCCCTGTCGAAGACCTATCTTGGCTTTAAATGATTCTATTACTAGCCCGATGACCAGCACTGAATATGATGCTATAGAGACAAGCTTTAATCCATCTAACCCATTTCTTCCCAAATCCAAACTTTTCTAATACTGCAAAATAAAATCCCGGTGGGAGAAAGTAAGCCAACCCAGATTAGAATCATAGATGGGAGAAAATATGGCGGGAGCGGCAGCTGGAGCGCAGGTTGGAGCAGAAGCGGATGCAAGGCTGGGATCGGATCCAAAGCAGAGCGCAGGTTCCTGGGCGGGCCCGGATCCAGGGGGGTCAGGTACGTCCGGGCCCGGGCCTGGTCCAGGCGGATCCGTGGCGGGGTCGGATGGGGGTTTCGAGCTGTTCGGTGGGTTTGGTGGGGTCGGGATTCTGGGCCCGCGCACCCTGCCTGGCCCTGTCGCGTCGGATGGCCTTGGGAAGACAACCCCCGATCCGGGGCTAGGGCGGGCCCCGGGAGGACATAAACCCTCCTACCAACAGATTTTGGCGGGTTCCAGGACCCCTGCTCGGGCCCTGGGCGTTGGGCTTTCCCTCCAAGGCACACACATTTCCATCCAGGAGGAGGTTTACACATCCCTGGTTTCTGATTCTTCGTCCTCCTTGGTTGGGAAGTTCTTGGGCGGGCGCCCAGACATGGAGACGATCCGCAAATGGGCGGCCACCAAATGGAAGGTCTCCGGCCATATCCAGCTGGTTGCCCTGTCCAGAGGCTTTTTCATTATCAAACTCAACAACAACGAGGATGCTGAGAAGATCCTGTCGGGCGGGCCCTGGTTCTTGGGTCGCAAGAGCCTTTTTCTCAGGCGTTATGGTGCAGATTTTCACCCCAGCACCCAAAGCATCAACTTTGCCCCGATCTGGGTTCGCCTCCCGGACCTCCCCTTCCATCTGTGGCGTGAAGACGTTCTAAAGCTCATCGCCAAGTCGGTTGGAGACTTGGTGGCCTTTGATCCCGCGACCAAGGCTGGCTCTCGCATGGTGCACGCCAGGTTCTGTGCCAACGCCAACCTCGAATCTGAGCTCCCCTCCTCGGTTACCATCTCTTCTGGGTCCTTCTTTTGGCGCCAAACCCTTATTTACGAAAACAAACCTGCTTTCTGTACCTCCTGCAGCTCTCAAGGCCACCTCCCTCACCAATGCCCGGCATCCAGGAAGGCGGAAGGCCCTAATCCCAAACCCCCGCCCAGCTCTGGTCGGGCCCCGTCCCAGGATCCCTCTCGTCCCAACCCTAGCGCTCCCCTCAAGGAGGTTTCCCCTTCGGGCCCCCAGGCCCCCCTAGTCGAGCCTAGTTCGGAGGGCGTCCCTTCCTCCGGGGACCCGATCCCAGATCCCCCCCGCATCCCATTCTGGCTCCTTCCCCTCAAGCCCCGACTGCTACCGGGACCCGATCCTCCCCCCCAACCCCTTCTGTCCCCGGCCCCCAGGCATCCTTCCCGGAACCTACCCCCTTGGTGTGTGGGTCTGAGCGATCTAATGATGAGACCGAAGGCAGCTCTCCATCCGAGTCCGACGAAGTCAGCCCCAAAATGACCCGGAGCAGGTCCTTTGCCACAGATTTTGGCAGCAAATTTAAACGAGGGCGGCCCACCCTGTGCGAACAACGGTCAAGGATCACGGAGGACGACATTGCTAACGGCTCCCAGACTACGCTATCTGACGTTGGCACGAGCTTTCGCAAGGCGGACGACGCCCGATCCAAACCCCCCGCCCAGGCTGGAAAGGGGGGCAGGCGACCCCACAAGGGTGCCAAATGAAGCTCATCTCCTGGAACATCAGGGGACTCAATGGGGTCCCCAAGAAAAGGATCCTCGGTCAACTCCGCAGGGATCACCGCCCGTCCTTCATCCTCCTCCAGGAGACCAAGATAGATGACGCCGCTGCCCGGAGAATAGCCCATGCTACCTGGCGCAACTGCGAACTTCTCTCCACCCCCGCGGCTGGCTCAGCCGGGGCCTCATGTGCATGTGGGACCCTCGATCTTACGAGGGAAGGCTCATTTCTTCGTCGCCCAGGATTATGAACATTCTGGTCCACTGCCTCAACTCAAAGCGATCGTGGATCCTATCCAACGTCTACGCTCCCAACAATCCTGTTGAGAAAGCAAGGCTTTGGCAGGAAATCAGTTCGATGAGAGAAGCTTTTGCTCCCCTGCCCTGGATCCTGTCCGGGGATTTCAACAGCCCCCTGTTTTCCTCTGACAAATGCGGGGGCTCGGAGGTCAGAACCAAAAGCATGGACGACTTTGGGGCCTTTACCGCCCACAACGAGCTCATGGATGTCAGCTTGAAGGGAGCCCGGTTCACGTGGTCCAACAAGAGAGCGGGACCCAACCACATTCAGGTAAGGTTGGATAGAGTGTTCTTGTCTAAGGAAGCCCTCCCCATTTTTGCCGACGCCTCCCTATTGGCCCTCCCCAAAATCGGGTCCGATCACAGCCCCCTCCTCCTCGAGACTGATCATCGCCCCCCAGGAGACCCTTCCGGTTTGAGTCCATGTGGCTTCACCACCCCGACCTCCGGGCCCAGGTCGGCTGCTGGTGGGCTCCCCCTGTCCCTGGTCGCCCCGCCGAACAAGTCTTCCACAAACTTAGACGCCTCAAGGAGCACCTCAAGACTTGGAACAAAGAAGTGTTCGGTAACATCTTCGAAAGCAAGGAGGCTATAAAAAAAAACTCGAAGAGATTGAGTCCAGATTCCAAGCAGGCTCTCATGAGCCCGGACTCAGGGAAGAGGAACGCACTGCCCTCAGCGAGTACCACAATATCCTTGCCAGGGAAGAAACCTTTTGGAGGCAGAAGTCGCGTGCTCTGTGGATCCAAGATGGCGATGCAAACACCAAGTTCTTTCATGCATCGACCCTCCGAAACAGGGGTTCTAACAGAATTGTCGAGCTGGTTGATAGCAATGGTAGTATCATCAACAAGGAAGAGGACATCCAAGCCGAGGCAGTCCACTTCTTCCAAGAGCTCCTGGGCGACGGACCTCCTATGTCCTCGGAGGCGGCCGATTCCCTTCTGGATCACATCCCGACGTCCGTCCCGGCCATGGCTAATGCAAAGCTGGTTCAGGCCCTGTCTGACTCAGAAATCCATGCTGCCACCTTTTCCATGAAGGCTGAGGCGGCCCCGGGCCCGGACGGGTTTCCTCCCCGCTTCTTCCAGTCTTTCTGGGACATCGTGGGCCATGATGTGTGCGCCGCCATCCGGGACCTGCAGTTTGCCAGATCCATCCCCAGAGGCATCAACACCACCTTCATAGCCCTGATCCCAAAGACTCGAGCTGCCAGATCCCTGTCAGACTTTCGCCCCATCAGTTTGTGCAATGTCCTCTATAAAATTCTGACTAAAGCCATGACCACCCGCCTCAAAGACATCCTTCCCCTGATCATTTCCCCCTACCAGGGAAGCTCAATCAAAGGCAGGCTGATTACAGACGGGGTCATAATCATGCATGAGGCCATTCACTCAGCTGTCCTATCCAGAAAGGCCCATTTCCTGCTCAAGCTTGATATGAACAAGGCTTTTGACAGGGTCGATTGGAGCTTCCTGTCCAAGGTCCTCCTCAAATTTGGGTTTCACCCCTCCTGGGTCCATCTCATCAACAAGTGCGTGTCCTCCCCCTGGTTCTCAATCCTTGTCAATGGATCCCCGACCGGGTTCTTCCCCAGTTCCAGAGGTCTCCGCCAAGGTGATCCCCTATCCCCGATTCTCTTCATTATCCTGGCCGAGGCCCTGGGTCGAACCATTTCGAACGCTGTAACTCGCGGTCTCATCTCGGGCATCAGGCCGGCGCAGGACCTCCCCCCCGTGTCCCATCAGCAGTTTGTGGACGACACCATTCTTGCCTCCTCGGCCTCGGTCCCTCAAGCCAAGGCCCTCAAGAACATCCTTACCCTGTATGAGGAGGCGGCTGGGCAGAAAATCAACCTGCGAAAAAGCAAGATTTACTTCATCAACACCCCCGTGGCTAGGCAAATCAAAATCGGGCGGATCCTGGGCTGCTCCCCCGGCTCCCTCCCTTCCTCCTACCTCGGGCTTCCTCTGTTCACAGGGGCGTCTTCTAAGGTGCTATGGAATGGGGTGATTGAGCGGATTCAAAGGAAACTCGCCCCCTGGAAAGGCCACCTTCTCTCTCAGGCCGGCAGAGCCACTCTCTTGGCGTCTGTACTCCAAAGCATTCCGATATACTTCATGTCGGTCTTCAGAATTCCGGCCTCCATCGCTACTCTCATTGAGCAAATTCAGAAACGGTTTCTCTGGTCGGGATGCGAAGACAAGAAAAGGATTCCCCTGGTCTCCTGGCCCCTGGTCTGCCGCCCCAAAGATGAGGGAGGGATCGGGCTCAGACGGGTGGTTCCCATGAATAAGGCCCTTCTGTCCAAACATGCTTGGAAGGTTCACATCAATACCCCTGATGAATGGGTTTGCATTGTGCGTAGGAAATACTGCCACAATCACCCCTTCCTCGGGGAGACCCAGCCTCGCGACGGATCTGCCTTCTGGAAGGCCCTGCTTTCCACCAGAGATATTTTTCAGCAAGGGACCAGATGGATTCTTGGAGACGGTGCCAAGATTGACTTCTGGGAGGACAGATGGATTCTCGACGAGGCCCTGAGCTCGGACAGAGAACTCCTTCTTCTCAAACCTGGGCTTGCGGACCGTGGTCCCAGAGCGTCTGACTACATGACTCAGCGTCAGGGGCGGACCATCTGGAAACCCATCCTGAACCCTAGGTTCCCGCTTCAAGCTGCCGCGACTTCAGCGCATCCTCAGTGCGACGGTCATCCCTTCTTTTGGAGACAGTGACAGATGCGTGTGGCATGGCTCTCCCAGCGGCATTTTTTCAGTCAAGTCTGCTTACCATATTCAGAGAACCCCGGGAGCGACCACCTTCCCGACCCAGCTGGTCTGGGCCAAGAATCTGATCCCCAAAATTAGCCATTTCGTTTGGGCGGCCGTCCAAAACAAAATCCTCACGATCAAAAATCTGATCAAGCGAGGCTTCCAAATCCCCAACAGATGCTTCCTCTGCCGTGCCGCCTGGGAGTCAACCAACCACCTTTTCTTAAACTGCGCCTTCTCTTCCGAAGTTCTGGGCCTCATCCTCTCCCATTTCTCCGTTCAGTGGGCGGCCCCCAATTCCATTTCTGACCTCCTGTCTCAGTGGCCCACCCCCTTTGCCCATCCCTTTCTCCGCTTCCTCTGGAAGGCCTGCCTTCCTCACATGCTCTGGAAAATTTGGCTCGAGCGTAACAGGCGAGCCTTTTCCTCCCCGGCCTGCTCCCCCCAGTGGTTAGCGACCAAAGCAGTCTCCTTTGCCACCGAGAATTCCCGTTTCATTCCCCTTTCTGTGGACCCCAGGCGCTCGAGCGAAGCCTCCCTTCTCTCCTCCCTCGGCTTTCAGATCTCCCCCCTGCTTCCCCTCCCGCCCCCTCCCGGCGCTCCCTGATCAGGTGGACTCCCCCCCGGGTGGCTCAAGCTCAATTTTGACGGCGCCTCCAAAGGCAACCCCGGGCCCTCTGGGGCTGGCGGGGTTATCAGAGACTGTTCCGGGAATCTGGTCACTGCCTTCGCGGTCCCGTTGGGCAGGCAAACCAACAACTTTGCCGAAGCTGCCGGCCTTCTCAGTGGCCTGTCGGCTCTCAGGGGTTCCTCCCCGAAAATCATCATCGAAGGCGATTCCCAAGTCATAATCAGAGGCGCCAACAAGCCCGAGTCCTGCTCCTGGCGATTCCAGAATTCCATCCGGGAGGCCCTCTTCATTCTTCAGGGCTTCCCCGAGCACACCTTCCAGCATGTTCTCAGAGAAGGCAACAGGGCTGCTGACTTCATGGCAAATCTAGCCATTACCGTTGGAGAATTCACCACCTGGACCTCGCACTTCACTGCAGGCCTAGTCCAAATTGTGCTGTAGGACCATCCCGACCATGATGTTTTCTCGGGCGTCTAGACTTCCCCGTGGCTGGGTAGCGAAGTCCCCCCGGCGTGTGCTTCTGCTGACCGGTGCTTCTCGCCCCCGTGTCGACCCGTCGGCTCGCCACCCTGTCCGCGAGGGGATCACCCCGATCCTCCTCGCGGCGGCCCGTGCCCCTTGCCTTGTCAGCTGCCCGCGTTGGCCAGCTGGCAGCCCTGGCAGCCCCATTTTTTTGTGCATGGCGGACCTCCCCGTCCTTCCCGCTTTGATCTCTGTGCCGCCTGTTTCCCGTGCCATGCCAACCCGATCGCGGTCCAGTCCGACGCGGCTCTCTCCCGGCGTTCCCCCGCTCAGAGTTAGCCAACTGGCGCTTTGGCAGTGGGCCTTTCCCATCCTCGCGTGTCAGCAGTCTGGTGCGCCCCCTCAGCCCCCTCCCCGTCGTGTCGCTTCCAGCCGCGTGTGCTACTTTCCAAAGCTGGCGGCGCTCCCCCTTCTAAAGCCCCCGCACGGCCTTTATATTCCCCTCGCCGTCCCATCCCGCTGTCGCATTCTCCTTCCCCTGCTCTTTCTTCCCCGGTCTGGCACTCTCTGCCCCCTTTGTCCCCACCTTGCCAGCTCGACCCCCATGGCTTCCAAAGCTGTCTTTCTGGAGCCCCCTGTCCTTGAGTTGAGCGGTCCTGCTCGCTTATTCTCCGATGCTAAGAAATTCACCCCATTTTTTAGCAAATTCGCTGGCCATGAGGACGAGATCACCCAGGGGTTCCTGGAGACGTGGAACGACGGGGAAGTTACAGTCAAGGGTTTACACTTCAAAGTCTCCAAGGATTTCCTCACGGAGGTCACCGGCCTCCACCATGAAGAGAAAGGCCGTGTTGTCAGGCGGGACAAACACAACTGGGAAGAGGAGCTCTCCCGCTTCCCAGACCACCAGTGGGACAAAGCCAACCTGCTCCGCTCTCACCTCCCGGCGCCGTTCGACGAAGCCATCGTCCCGGTAATGCAATATATTACCTGTGACGATCCAGAGCAGCGGCTGTATAGCTTTCATCTAAGTTATTTTAACCACCTTCGAGGAGCTACCCTCATCAGCACCCCGCGCTTCCTCTTCTACTCCCTGGGTCTGACCATTGAGCGTGCTCGCAAGAACCATTCCCGGCCCATGCACCAGGGGCTCATGGCTGTCCTCTATAGACATGCCCTGGCCAACCAACCCCAGCTGCACAACATTCCCCCCTCTCTTCTGTCCCGCCCCCTGAAGCAGGCATTTCTCCCCCTGGTTCCCCTGCCGCCAAAGGCTCCCCCGCTCCAGACGATTCCTCTTCCCTGAAGCGTCGCAGGCCTACGCGCAAGTGCAGAGCGTCGAGCAAAGGCCCAGACGGGGCCCTACCTCCAAGTTCTGGCCGCAAAAGGGCTTCCCCCGGGCCCAGCTGGGCTGCGGAAAGCTCCAAGAATGTCAAACCAGAGAACCCGGAGCCCACTGTGATCAGCTCCGAGTCAGATGATGCATTGCAGAAGCTGGCACTCCAAGGCCTCCTGGATACAGTGATCGGTTCTCTCAACACCGCTGCCCAAGCTGCGTCTCATGACGCCAAGGCGTTGTCCGAGCTCCGTCGCAAGCTGGAGGAAAGCTCTGCCAAGGTTCAACGGCAGTCTGAGCGGGCCGAGGACGGCTCAGGGCCCAGTTAGCTAGGCCCCCTGGCATTCGCCGTTTCAAAGAGTCTTGTTTTTGGGGTTGATATTTTTTTGGAGAATCTCGGTTGTGAAAGTTTTTTGTGGCTTTTTGTTTTCTGTAGTTTCCAGGGCCCCGGGGCGGGGACGTTATTTCTGTTTTCTTTTTCATTGCTTCGGCTACTACTGTAATTAAGGTTTTGGGATCCTATTCAAAAAACCCGCTGTAAATATACTGTTACCTATCAAAAAAAAAAAAAAAAAATCCCATTTAACCCTATCATAGTCTTTATTCATATAAATTTTTAAGATCATTGCTCTCTTTTCTAGAAGCTGTTGAATGCAATAATTTATGAGCTACTATGATCCCGTCTAGAATCTGTCTCCCTTTCACAAATCCTCCTTGCTCTTCTAAAATAATTTTGTCAAATAGTGGTCTTAATTGATTTGCCATCACTTTGGAGATTATCTTATATGCCATATTACATAGGCTTATGGGCCTGAATGAATCAAACAATTCTACATCCTTTTTTTTGGGAATTAGGGTAAGATACGTTGCATTTATTTTATAAGGTATATACTGTTTTACCCTAGACAGTTCCGCTGCCACCAATAAAGAATCCTTCACTATTTCCCAGTTATGCTGAATTCATGTTGCAGAGAGTCCATCCGGACTTGGGGATTTGCAAGTCCAATAAAATCTTCTATGATCATGAATATAGTTTCCTGGTCTTTACTTCTCATAAAGGCTTCAATCCCACTTCATACTTGTGATCTGCTTGATTGAGTTGTAGGTCCATAGACATTGATAAGGATGAAACGAATATTTGCAAAGTAGCATGTGACTAATGAGGCTATCCAATGCCCAGTTTTATGAATGGTTTCATAGGATGTTCTAATTGGATTCCAACATGTTAGAATTCCCCTTGGTGCTCCTTCTTAATCCAAAGTATCCCATTCACATCTTGCCCATACTGCTTTCATAGTTTTGGAAACTTCTTCATTTGTCATTTTAGTTTCTTGGATACAAAGAATATGAGGCTTATTACTTAAATAGAGGTCCTTTATACATCTCTGGTTTGAGGGGGCATTAGCACCCCTTATATGCCATGAGATGGTAATCATGTCTCATTAGAGGCTGCTGGCCCCTCTTGCGAATTACCGATATTATTTTGCTATTCGGTAAAGAGAAGTCCAACCAACTTAGATTGTGTTTCTTTATTTATGTTTACTCTTGCTTCCCTGGCTCTTGCTTGATAATTTGAAGGTTTCCCTCTTTTTGCCTTGCTAGTATTGGGGGTATGTCTTATTATTCTATTCTTCAATATTCTTTCACAACTTTCCTTTTCATTAGATTTATCCTCTCTTGGCTCTACTAAGGAAGATTTTGACTTATCCTACTCATTTTTTGGTATTTCCTTGTTAATGGTAGAGGTATTAACATCTAACACTGCATTTTCTCTACCACTTTCCTTCTCCTGAATGGTGCATGGTACTTCAAGAGAGTCTTCAAAATCCGATGAGGTACATTCCTTAGGTTTAGCAAGAATGTTCATCCCTAAATTAGGTTTAGACTGAGTAGATGAGTCCTTGTTAATATTCTGATCCTATTGTATGATGTCTTCTAAGATTTGATTTGCTTTTTCTTCATAGGCTAAAGCCTCAAAAGAATTGTTGTTTCTTCCAATACCTTTTTTTTTTTTTTTGCTGGGGAACAAGGGGCTATACTCAGGTCTCCCACCCTTGACAAATCATAACTCTCTCCTTTAGAGCTTGAGAGTTTACAAATAGATTCAATTCTCATCTCAATTGAGTTGCTATAGTTAGATACCTATATCATTTTTCATAAAAAGTTTGAATTATTGATTTTTATTTTCTAGATCTTTTTCAATTTTCTATGTGAATACAAATATTCCAAAATTCAGCATCCTTCTTCTTGACATTTTCCTGCAGCAGCCTTCACAATACCAAAAATCCACCTCTACTGTCTATGCATTGCATCGTAGTAGATTAATATTTCCAAAACTTTGCGCTATCATAGTCCGCTTTACCAGATTTGGATTGCTAGTTTCCTTCCCGAAGCATAAGTGCAACCACAAGAATTGTAATAAATAGTTTATATGAAAACACATTAATGTTATAAAATAAAGCAAATATTATCAATGGAAAACATTAAAGTAAATCTTAATCATTATTTGATTCAGGCAGTCAACATTTTCTTGTCAGCTTTAGCTAAACTTACTACTTCCTCTAACCATGAAAAAGATAATTTAACTTCACAATCCTCACATAAAACCCCTCTATTGGAAACTTTTAGGGTAAAGCACGGGTTTTGAAATGGTCTCGGTCCCCTTGTACCGGGGTTTGAACTTGGGTCTCTTGGATGAAAACCCAAAGGCATACCACTACGGTATCCCTCACGGGACTTTTCTTCTAATATCCTTAGTAGTCTCCACTGTTTATTTAGTTTCATCTGTTTAGATCTATTTTTTGGAAGTTGAAAACCATCCTCATCCATATCCATTTGTAAGTTTCTCTTGCAGTTTTCTACATATGTTTTTGTTGGACTCTTCTTAGGGCATGATCTCTCAATATGCCCCACCTCATGACATCTTCTACATTTGAAAGATATGTTTTCATAATCCATGGTTTAGGTCCACAAATTACCCCCATACTTAAGAATGATTGATTCTGGTAAAGGTTTACTAATATCAATCATGACCAATATTCGAGCATAAATAGCCAAGACTGTCTTTTGTAGTTTCTGAAATCTCAAGGAATTCTCCCGGAGTGTTGCCTATAGCCTTGAAGGTGTCCATTTCCTAGAACTCAACGGACAACCCATACATCCTGACCCAGATTGGTATTAGGGATAGATTTATGTTTTCTAGTGCAAAGCCTTCATATTAGCGGGTAAGGAAGAGTCTTGCTCTTCCCATAGACCAAGGGCCCCCTTTAAGGATTCTATCTCTTTCCTCTCTAGAATAGATAATGGCTAAGAAGAAACCTTTGGCAACTCACTCCTAGAGACTTCCATCTCCTATCAATCCATTTTCTTAGAGCCGAAACCCCTGGCCACAACCCATTAAATTTACCAATGGCTACCTTATCTTTGAGCAACAAGGATCACTGCTCTGTGAGGTCCTCCCTAACCTCTACTACTAGGGATGATTCTAAGGATTTAGCTGTAAATTGGTCCATGGGAAGGACACTATAACTCAATATCTATTGAAATTTACCAATATATCCTATAGCAATTATATTATTTGAAAATAAACCTACAATAATTTGCATGCAAAACTTAGAAGATAATGAGGAGATAAATGAAACATAGCTGAAAACTTCTACGCCTAGATGGAATGTCCCCGCCTCGCTGATGCTCTAGCCCTCCATTGCGCCTCCCATCATCCGAACCTTGGCTGACAAATATTTGCAATTTTGTTTCCCAAGACTTGAAAAATCATCACTGCCCTTGTTCCGGATGGCTGACTTCATAGGGTTGTATCTCCCTAAATACTACTTGGATTCCTTCATATGGCCATTCATTTTAAAGCTCTTCTAATTCCGCACAAATTGGTCCAAGAATCATCTGAATCAGAAAACCCTTTGCAAAGATATGGCTCCTGAAATATGAGACGTTTTTTCTAGAAAAAATTGCCCTAACGCTGCCCTTGTTCTGGACGGCTGTTTTCACATGGTCATATCTCCCTCAATACTGCTTGGATTCTTCCGTATGATCATTCATTTCAAAGCTCTTCAAATTCCACACAAAATGGCATAGGTTTAACTCCCATGGATACCATGATAAGAAAGTTTTATGACATTTTATTTGAAGATTTTATGTTCTCTAATTAATGAACCTCAACAGATTGTTTGTAAATACTTCTCAAATGTTCTAAAGTTCGGTTGCCTACCTGCTGTTGAAAGACTAACAACCACACATTCCTTGATTTTACCTACTGTTCTAAAATAGTTAGCTATATACCATTCTATTCTACTGGTTATGTACACATCAATTACAAACTTGATAAGACCATATGTTTTAGCATGCAATATAGGTTAAAGCTTATTTTATGAGATACTATATCTTCATTTGTGTTTCTATGTGCATTTTTTAAGACTTGTGCAATATTAAGTGAGTGCTGTTTGGTATCTCCTGCATGACTAGGACTTCAGCAAGAATTTTCTCCTCTTTGGAGTTGGAACATCATACCTTGTTGTGGTCTATTATTTTTTTAACTCATAATTTGCAGTATTGAGTATGAGTCCAAATATATTTAGAAGGAGAATAAATTAAAAAAATGGATTGTCTCTTGATGGGCTTTGTGTTCTTGATGAAAGGTAATGAAGACATTCTTGAATCCAGTAGAAATTGTAGGTCTTAAGTATGTCTTCTAGCAAGTCAAGAAAGAACTGATTAGCAGTAGACTTCATGAACATTTTCCAAGTGGTTACCCTATTATTTGTTAAGCTAAAACTCTCAATAATACATGCATTCACACAGAGAGACAATTACCTGTTCAACAGGATGTGATTCTTGCTTATAAATAGAAATTCATAATGATGGTCAGAGTAGTGGGTGGGCATGGGCCATTTATCTCCGTGTATGTAGATTATTAATATACATTCATGACAAATAGATCCTGTAATACACAAATGGGTATTCACCCTTTGCAGTTAGTGAGGCTTATCATGCACAAGTGTGACCAAGTTTATATATATATAATTGTTTATATGGGATTGAAACGGGCCCTACCCATATTTCATCATGACCACATAGTGGTATTATAACAGCTTGGAAATTATGCATATATTACTTTGGAAGATTCGAACCTGGGTCTCCTCCTTGAAAGTGGAGGAATGCTATTGCCATTTGATAAGTTAATATTATTATTATTATTATTTTTAATTGGTCATATGGGATTGAAATGGGCCCTACCCATATTACATCATGATAGAATTACTATGGCTTTCTAACAAACCATATATTGTTATTATAATAACATTTTGGCAATCATGCATATATTATCTGAGAAAATTTGAACCCGGGTCTCTTCCTTGGAAGTCCATTTGATCATAGGATTTGGCTTACAATGTGAAACTTCTTGCTCCCCACTGCTTGTCCCAAACCCCATAGGCAAAATGTTAAGGTTCACCCCTAGGATTTGAACCTTGGTACATAATAGTATTGCAATAATATTTTGGCAATTATGCATATATTGCCTGACAAGATCTGAACCTGGGTCTCTGCCTATTCCACATTTTTAACCATTTGAGCTTATGCTATTTAATAGAAAATATTAAGGTTCACATATGGGATTTGAACCTTGGCTTATGGCATGAAACTCCTTTCTTCCTATTGCTTGCCTGAAACCAATTGCATAGGACCAAGTTAATCGTGACCCTAATAACTTAGTGATAAAACATCGAAACATTTCATTTGGCAAAAGCTCAACCTTTCTGCCATATTTAGAATAAGTGATTTGGTAAATAGAAAGCAAAGTAGTAGAAAGCTGAGGCAAATAGCAAACATCACAAAATTCACCATCCTTCATGTGGACATTTCTAGATCCAAGTATATTAAGAGGGGTGCTATTGTTCAGTAATGAAATGAAGAAAACAAATGTTGATCTTTGGCTATATGATGCGATGCCCCTGAGTCTATGATCTAGTCACTCAGGAACTTCTCTAACATTCAATGCAATAATTGTAAGAGAAAGAGCAATAAATTTAGTTTTGGAAGAAGATGATTCCACTTTGATGTTGTGTTTTCTTTGATGCAGCCTCCAAACCTTCTTCCAACATGTTGGATAACAATGACCAGCCATGCTACAGTATGAACAGTTTTTGGACTCATGTTCCGCTTTGCTAAAGTTGGTGAAGGGGAAGGTGACATATTGCTTTTAAAACTTTGGGTGAACCCCTAGGTCTTTTTGGAAGTGGATTTAATGGATCCTTGTTATGCTTAGCCCTTAATGCTTGCACCTTGGAGTCATGAGAATGAAGTTTACCCATATAAAGTAACTTATCTTTTGCCTTAGTTGGCTGCTCTTAGAAGTCTTCGAATAATATGAGTTAAATTGATCTCCTAAAGCATCTTTACTAGAATAGTAAGTGGAGACAAATACTGGACAGGTTCCAGAAAAGTAGGAAATAGTGGCATATATATTTTTACCATAATCCTTGGTAAAGCAGCAATCCTTGAGTTGAATCCATATTATGGTCTTGAAAAGGTAATCCTCTACGTTGTCAAAATCCTTTCTATCAAGCTTAATAAGTCAATTCTTTAATTTTATTGCTCATAAGTTTTGCTTTTGCGAAAGATTGCAGCAGCAAACTTTGTTAAAGCTTAAGAAGCACAATCAATATTCTGAATATTGAACTTCAATCTTTTGAAATGGATATCCTGATAAAGCTTTGTGCCTCATCGCACAGGTTTAATCATTTACCCTTGTTGTTATGCCAAATTCATTGGTTTCTTTTTCATCAGTAATTAAGTATGACTGTCTACTTGTTGAATTGCGGAAAGGTCAGACTTCTTATGTGCCTGCAATTCTGTTTCAACAATCTTGGAAGGAAGGGATAGTGCCACTTTCAACCTTTGGATTTAGTACAGCTCCCCGTTATCCTTGCTAAAACCTAACTATTCTAATTTAATTGATGAAATTAAATGCAGAAAATTAAAGTGTGGGAAGTAAATGCGGAAATTAAAATGCATGAAAATTAAATTTGAAAGTTTAGGGTGCGAGAGATAAAAAGTAAATATGGCTGTAATTGTAGCAAGGAGAGCGTGATCAATCAATTTATGTGGCAATCAAATAACAAGAATGGAATCCCATGTGTATGAAATGAAATTAACAAGGAAAGACAAGAGGACAAAAAGACAGTGCCACAATTGTCACACAATCCACAATCCAGGAGGGCAGTGCCACTGAAGGAAAGCAAAATGTGTCATCAATTTCTCATTAATCTTAAGAAGGAGCAAGTACGATGTGGGTCTTACAAAGTGTAGCTCTAACTTGCTCAAGGCCAAAAGATGTTTACAATGGAGCCCATGGCTCCTATTTATAGGAAGAATTCACCCTTGAGTTACCTTGGGTGATAAATTCTTACTTCCTAGTAAAAGTAAATATTTGAGAGCATCTTTAACAAAATGATGCACCTCCAAATGTTACATGTTTCTGAATACATTTCTAAAACACTTTGAAGGATTCTAGAATGCTTGGTGGCACCACTACATGCAAAAATGTTGCTTTCCAAAAATCTTCCTCGGGATATGTGCATCTCTTTTTACCCCTTTGCCTGTCCAGAGCAATTAACACATAATTAATACAATCTCAAACAACCTCAAGAGTCGTCACTATCCACATGGGGTGTCCATGAGCATCTACAACTAAAGAACTCAACATAAGTGTCTGAGGTTCAACACTAGTGAAGGCTTCACACCTTATCATTTCTAGAAGGTGTGCATTCATTAGGATGGAAAACCCTTATGGGTCTATCAAGAGGATATAATTTAGTAAAGAGGGGAAAGTATGTCATTTAAGGAATGCATGAAGCAACAGATTCCTGATTCCTCCTACTAATCCGCTTTTTAGTGTGGGGTCAGATTTGACCTCTTTACATCTGTGCTGTAACTGATGCATACGTGCTTGTGACTCTTGGGATCCAATTTGCTTTGGTTCTCTTTCAGTACGTGTGCCCAAGCATCATATCCAAACAGTTAAAAATGTATGACTTATAGCATCTGGATAAAGCGAATCAAATGATACCATGAGGAAGGCCATGGAATCATACCAAGTTTTGGGAAGGAGCATCAAGGAGTGGTGATTGAGATGCGCAAAATGCTTATGTCAAAGTATGCTACATACATCTACACGAGTAATTAATACATGTGAAGAAGAGAGCAATGAAACAGAGTTATCTAATTTGTATGGTTTCAAGCAATCATCAACAGTACTAGATGCAATTAGATAAAATAATTCATGAATATCATTCTGAAACACTTCATTTGGCAAAAGCTCAACCTTCCTGCCATATTTAGAATAAAAAATTTGGTAAATAGAAAGAAAAGTAGTAGAAAGCCAAGGCACATAGCAAACATCACAAAATTCACCATCCTTCATGTAGACATTCTAAATCCAAGTACATTAAGAAGGGTGCCATCACCAATGAAAATGTTCAGTAATGAAATGAAGAAGCAAATGTTGATCTTTAGTTATATGATGTGATGCCCCTGAATCTATGATCTAATTACTCAGGAGCTTCTTTAACATTCGATGCAATGATTGTAATAGAAAGAGTAATAAATCTATTTTTGGAAGAAGAGGATTCCACTTTGATATTGCGTCTTCTTCTATGCAGCCTCCAAACCTTCTTTCAACATGTGTGATAAGAATGACCAGCCATGCTACGATATGAACAGTCTGTGGACTTATGATCCACTTTGCTAAATTTTGGTGAAGGAGAAAGTGACATATCTGCTTTTGAACCTTGGGTGAACTCTTAGGTCTTTTTGGAAGTGAATTTACTGGACTCTTGTTATGCTTAGCCCTTAATGCTTGCACTTTGGAGTCATGAGATTGAAGTTTACCCATGTAAAGTAACTCATATTTTGCCCAAGTCAACTACTCTGAGAAGAATAAGATGAGTTAAATTGATCTCCCAAAGCATCTTTACTAGAATAGTAAGGGGAGACAAATACTGGACAGGTTCCACACAGGTAGGAAATAGTGGCATTTATAGTTTTCCCATAATCCTTGGTAATGAAGCAACTGTTGAGTTGAATCCATATTTTGGTCTTGGAAAAGTAATCCTCTACATTGTCAGATTCCTTTTTATCAAGAATAATAAGTCAATTTTTCAATTTTATTGCTCATAAGTTTTGCCTTTGCCAAAGATTGCAGCAAACTTTGTTCAAGCTTAAAAAACACAATCAATATTCTGAATATTGAGCTTCAATCTTTTGAAATGGATATCCTGTTCAAAGCCTCATGCCTCATCACACAGGTTCAATCATTTGTCCTTGCTGTTATGACCAAATGCATTGTTTTCGTTTTCATTAGTGATCAAGTATGACCGTCTACTTGTTGAATTGCAGAAAGGTCCGACTTCTTTTGCGTCCACAATTCCATTTCAACAATCTTGGAAGGAAGGGATAGTGGCCCTCTCAACCTCCGGATTTAGGCTGACTCCCCACTATCCTTGCTAAAACCTAACTAATCTAATCTAATTGCATGAAATTAAATGCATGAAAAGTAAATTAAAAAATTTAGGGTGCAATAAATTAAAAGTAAATATGGTGGTAATCATAGCAAGGAGAGTGTGTGATCAATCAATTTATGAGAAAATCAAATAACAACAATGGCATCCCACGCGTATGAAATGAAATTAACAAGGAATGACAAGAGGACAAAAGGGCAATGCCACAATCGTCACACATTCCACAATCCAAGAGGGCAGTGCCACTAATGGAAAGCAAAAAGTCTCATCAATTTCTCATTAATCTTAGGAAGGAGCAAGTACAATGTGGGTCTCACAAAGTGTAGCTCTAACTTCCTCAAGGCCAAAAGATGTTTACAATAGAGCCCATGGCTTCTATTTATAGGAAGAATTCACCCTTGAGTTACCTTGGGTGATAAATTCTTACTCTCTATTAAAATTAAATATTTGGGAGTATCTTTAGCAAAATGGTGCACCTTCAAATGTTACATGCCTTTAAATACATTTCTAAAACACAAAGAAGGCTTCTAGAATGCTTGGTGGCATCACTACATGCCAAAATGTCGCTTTCCAAAAATATTCCTTGGGATCCACACATCTTTTTTTACCCCTTTGCTTGTCCATGAGCGATTCGCTCTTGTTTGGGAGCACTTCTGCTCCAATCAACTAGTGCTTCGCTCCTGTGAACCTATCGCTCTTTGTTGGCTAGCACTTTGCTCCTTTGGAACCAATCACATCATTTTGAGCAAATTGCTCCTTAGGTTTTCACTTAGCAAAATTTGAGCTTTGGAGGCCTTAATTGATCAATTCAGAAGGTTTTGTACATCAACAAAATGGGTGGAATCGCAAGGTAGTAACCTATTACTACATTTTTGGTGATTTCATCGAGTGCCAAACTCGATTAGCAAGAGATTCCCACTCCTGCCTTTATCTTTGGGGATGGAGTCTAGAAAATCAGAATTCTCTGCTGCAAAATTACGAAGTTGCCGGTTCTCCTGGTTTATTTTAGGGCAATAGCTTCAACAACTTCTTCCACTCCTTGTCCCTTGGCAGCCTGATGTTTGCAAGATCTTTTGCATCTCTTGCCAGGTCCTCATATGGATTTTCAGACAACCCATCTTGTTTCCCCACCATCTCTTGGCATGCCCGATGGGACAAAGGACATGATTTCCACGATGAAATCGAGTTTAGTCTTGAATTGAACTTTAGTATTACATATCTTTCATTTTTTGTGTCTGAATATATAGGTGCTTTGCGAATGGCGACTCTATTATGAACTCCAAAATTCTAAATTTTTGCAAGGCAAACAAGCAAGGGAGCCTCCAATTGGCAAAATTTCTCATTTATGGCTCCAAATTTACATTTACCATTGGTAAAAAGCAGTTGGTCTGATTTTGAGAGGTTTTTGCCAAGTCCTCACTTAGGATTTTGTTTGAGGCCAGTTGCTTGGAACAAGTAGGAAAACTTTAAAGTCTTATTCTGGGAGGGATCTGCTTCACATCCGCTAGTGATTTGCTTTGAAAAAGTAAAATTTCTCCAAGTTGACTCTATAGAGCGATTTGTGTAGGAAGGTCAATAATCTTCCTAACTCCTTCGAAGGGAGCTATTCACCCCAAAATTGAAGCAATTTGCCCAGAGCGATTCACTTGGCCTCTCCTTTGATAAATTTTCCTAAGAGCTCCAATTGGGAAGTGATTTGCGTTGTCAAAATCTTCAAATTTTTCAAAATTGACCTTGAAACTTTGTGTAGGTACATATGTGAGGGAAATCATGCTTATAAATACGCACCCAAAAACACAATGATTGGGCAAAAAAATTCAACTAGTAGAATCGATAATGTACCAACGAAGGAATACTACAGGGAAGAGAAGGGAGCAAATTGTTGTGTGGGTGCACCAAGACGATGAGATCGAAGAATATCCTATGCCAAATCCCACTCCGTCGAAAGGAAAAGGTCCAATGGCTGATGAAACAAGTCAACACCTTGTGTCCCAAGTGATGGTCTTCTTTGGTTACCCTTACAATTACGCCAGCGTTGTTTCTAGTTTCCCAAGTCAAGCTTGGGCCACTATAAGGCCCACTATGACACACACTAATCCTTTATATGGGATGCCCTTGATTGATGTAAACAATCCTTTGAATAACCAATTTCTGTATCCTCTAATCAGAACAATGTGAGTTAACCTCTATTATCTAATATCCAAACCAATCCTCCTACAAGTACGACCTCGACTCAATCTACCTTGGGCTAGTCAACAAAATAACATGTCTAACATAGCAGCCTCGTCATCAGGCTAATCTGTGCCACCTAGTGTTAATACTTCATAATAGATCTACATTCCTTCCTAGAGCCAAGGTATTGCCTAGAACTTCAAATGTCAACTAGTCAAATGAGGATGCAAGGAGTTCAGGGAAACCCCCTGAGCCAAACACCGCTTGTAGCCAGTCACCCACTGCAAAATCTGCAATAGTACCTACCTCCTCAAAACCAACAAGTGCCCTCAACATGGCTTGCAATATCCTTTTCCTATTCAAAATTTGCAGGCCTCTCCCAATCAACAGTTGGCCTATCCTAATCCACAACCTTTCCAAAATCCAAACCTTCCTTTTCTGCCACCATATTACATTGTGCATCAATATCCTCAAGGTTTTTTCTAACAATATTTCCCTCAAATGCCTCCATATCCAGCATATGCATCCTTGCCTCAAGGCTATGTAGTGTACCACTATCTGATGCAATATGGTCAACCTCCCCAGAAGAATCAAGAGCCTCAACTGCCTAGGCCCCAAAATCAACTTCTATACTGGACCTAGTAAGGATCACTAAACCTAAGGGCCTATTCACCCATTCCGGCTGCCGCTATGAAAGCCTTACTGACCTTCAATGGGAATGAAACCAAAACGAAATTGGATCATTTGAACGAGCTCTTGACACTTAAGTCTATTTTAGTAGGAAGACATCATCGTATGCTTGCTTATCTATCCATTGTGAGATAAAGCTACTTTATGGTATAGGGGATTACCATATAATTTTGTCACTAATTGGGCATCAATTATAGAACCGTTCATGCGTAGATTTTGTAGCATGGTGTATCGCTCCAAATTTTTTGCACCCTTACCTTCAGGCTATAGGATCCGCGCCCGGAAGGGGGATGTGAAAAGGATGGGACAATACCTCGGACTGAGAGGCCCTTGGAAGGTCCCGCCTCTCGGGGGAGGTGTATAAGGGTGAATTTTCGACGGATGGTGGGTTCACCAGGAAACTTTTGAATGGCAGTTTCCACGCCTAGGTTGATAGTGTGTTTGATGTGTTCATTTTTATGCTTGATCATTCAACTCCTAGGTTTGGCCGATATGAATCTAAACTATTCTATATGCCAATGCTGATTTAAATGAATACAAAAAATAGAAATGGATGCAAATAACAAGAGAATATGCTAACTAGAAGGTGTCATACCTGATCCCGGATGTCTGATGGAGATTCTAAGTCTTGTAGCAATTCAGATCATCTCAGTTTGTACGTAATCGTCCCAAATCACAGAAGGTCATCTGAAATCAGACAGAATCGTCTGAAATCTGATGAATTCGTCAGACGAATTCGTCAAAAACCTGCAATCACAAAAACAGACGCAAAATACCAAATATGCAAGTGCAGAAGCAAAGGATAATGGTAGAAATAACAACAAACATGCCTAAATAATAGATTCTAATAACAAATAAGGAAATGCAGTAGATTTAATGATTGATTTTAACTTTATCATGCGATTATGCTAAATGAGGTGAACTCCAAGATGCATAAAACATAATAACTTAAAACAGTGCAGAGATATGATATGAAAAATGCAGAAAAAGCTAAGAAAATGCAAACTCTAAACTCGGACTGCCCCCAATCTAGACTACAGTCAGAGATCGTCCGCAATCGTCCGAGATCGTCCGCAACGATCCAAGCTAGCTTCAACTGAAAAACAGTAGAGTTCCTGCAATAAAAATGCAAAAATATCGAATGCAAGCAATAGTGCGAGGGAATAAGGAGCTAACTCTGCAATGAAATCCTGTCAACTAAGGGGTTAGGGGTTCAGGGAGAATCAGGGGGATAAACTAGAAAAATCCTAGTTTATATAGGATTAGGAAGAGGTTTGGGAGGTTGGGGATCATCCCAATCTGGGAGATCTCCAACAGGGAAATCTCCAACCGCGCAGACACGCTTCTGCCCGAGTTGGAGAGGTCGTTGAAACAGAAGCTAATTATGAAAATTCGGTTTTGGGACGAAATCGTCTGGACGTTCTGTTCCAGACGAATTCGTCAGATCGGGGACGATTTCGTCTAATCTGCGACGATATCGTCCAACGGTCAAAACAAATCCTAAAAATGGCGCGAAAAATGGGGAAAGCGGGTAATAGGCGGTTTAACGGGCGGTTTGGGGTTGAAATTCAAATTTTAATATTTTATCTGTTTACTAATGTTTTAACCGTGCCAATTTTAGGGTGCTACATTTTGCCCCCTCTTTAGCGGATTTTTCGAAGAAAATGCGTTAAAGACGAGTTTTTCCCGTTTTACGAGAAAGCAAAAATATACTCAATTTTTTAGACGACGATTCTTGGTCGAATCGTACGAATGCTGACTATGGTGCCCCCTCCGTGTTTTTACCCAAATCGAACGTTTGAGGAAAAAACGTGGAAAAACAAAATTTAAAATGTTTTATGGTCTTGTTTCTGATGATATGACTTGTTCATATGTTTTTATGATGCTTCAATGTTTGAATTTGTTTGCTTGTTTGATTGATGATTCATGTAATTATGTCGTTTTGAAACATTATAATTTGATGTCATGCTGTAAGATTTTAAATGAAAGAGTCTGATGTAAACAATTGGTGGTTGTGGTGTGATTTGATGAAAAATAAAAGGGACTTCTAACAATAATTTCAAAGGACATTGTCGCTGTTATAGACCATTTCATGGAGTCGCCGCTCACTCGGTCGTCAAGCTAATCCCAGTATAGAAATATTGTTAAAAGTAAAAGAGTGCTTAAGAGACTATCTTAAGACTTTGTGTTGTAATGATGGAGATAATGATGGTTTGATGATTTGTTTTCAGATTTTCATAAAAATAGTATGCATGAGATACGAAAAAAAATATGATTTTGCTAGGCATAAATTCCTAAGTGTGATAAAATTTTGAACAATTCCTTAGAATTTATACCATGGTTGCAAAATTGAATTGAAACATAATGACATGAAATAGAATAGGTGTTCGTTTGTTTGTAAAGCATAATTGTGTAACATAATGATGCAAGTCATATGTTTTGATGAATTTGTTTTAAAATAAATGGAAAAGAAAATTAGAACAATGGTTTGTGCTAGGCATAGAATTATAGGTATAGACTTATACCATCATCGCGAAATCCAAAGAAGAAAATAGATTGTTGGTTTTTGCAAGATGAATTTTTTTTATTTTTGATAAACAGGAAAATAATAATAGGAACATGTTGTTTGAAATTATTTTTGTGATTTTGTGAGAAAATTTATATAATTGCTTTTATAGAAAACAAGAATTCTGAAATAAAAGGATAGAATTATTCCGAAAAGAATTACATAAACATTTTAAATTATCTCAAAGAGAAATATAGATTTATAAGGAATCCTCATGTGCAAATGTGAATTCATTACCGATCTTGATTTATCATAATGATACAAAATCTCTCAAATACAAATGTGTGTGCGATTGTATTGTTCATTCACCAATTTTGAGCAAGATAATTTGATACAAGTAATTTGCCTTGACCAAATGAATGTTCGTTGACCATGATTTATATGCATGTAACCGTACCAGACTACTATGTAAGTTAGGTTATCAAGAGCTAGCTAATCCATAAGTTGACAGAGGTCCGTACAAAAGAAGGTCGCTAATGTGACGGACATATCACCACGCTAGGGATTACCCAAGGCCAAGCGGGTTGGGCACAAACCACCTGTTATGGGGCTTACCTCACAGTTTTCGAATAATTGAGAATTCCAAGGATTCAAGCTCATTCACCCTTCTTTTCTTTTCAAGGGGTAGGGAAAGGATTTTATTGCATTTTGCTTTTGCGTTTCTCTTTTGCTTCTCTCTTTTTTTTTTTTTTTTTTTTGTACTTTTGTATTTTTGCTTTGATATTTGAGAAAATACTGAAATATTGTGGTGATGATATAAAATAACCTTTTTCTTTTTCTCTTTTTCTTGAACTTTTCTTTTCTTCCTATGCTAGGGATACTTGCTCGGATTAGTCTGTAGAGCAAGGGATTTTTATTCTGGGTAGGGGTGAGCTTGTCCTTTTGTCAATTCTCAAAGATTCTAGACCATGTGCATGATAGGATAGCAGGGGAAACTTTTCGCTCAAGAAACCATTTCTACTATGTAGCATCATATCGAATTTGCAATGAAATCATTTTAATGTGAAAAGATATACTTGGTTCGAGTAAATAACAAGATCAGTTCTCTATGCTCAAAACTTTATTTAATTCAATTGTGGACTTTGATATAAGAGAGATGAATAATCATACCAAATAAAATCAAGATATTTATTCATGTGAATGTGAAAGTGCGGGATTCCAAATAAATGCTAATTTATCCAAAATAACTGAAAATATAACTGCAATACTTCACAATTTGACAGGTACAAAAATAAAAGATGTTTTTGAAGATTTTGATGATTTGAATGTTTTTAATTTTAAGTTATGAATTGAAAGAAATACAAGGTGATTGTTTTTTGAAATGTTTTAAATAAGTGACTAAAAGGAAATAATATGCAAAACAAATATATACAATGATGAAATGACCAATTTTTATGCATAGTAACGTTTAAGATGCATAATGTTCATAGGTTCTTTAAGTTCTTTACCATCTAAGGTAGATAATTTGTATGCTCCTGATCCAAATTTAGCAGTGATGACATATGGTCCAAGCCAGTTGGGCTCAAATTTACCTTTAAGGTTTTTAGTTGCATTAGTATTTTTTTGATTTTCTTTTAAGACAAGGTCACCGATCTCAAAAGATCGAGGATGAACTTTCTTAAGATATGCTCTCTTAAGCTTGTTTTGGTAGGCGCGAAGATGCTCCAAAGCATTGATGCGCTTTTCATCTAGAAGTTCTAGCTGACTAAATCGCACGATATTCATCCCCTACTTCAGTATCTTGAAGTAGTAGAGCTAAAGAAGGAACTTCTAATTCAAAGGGAAAAATGGCTTCAACACCATAAACTAAGACAAAAGGTGAAGTTCCAGTGGGGGTTCGAACACTAGTTCGATAGGCCCACAAAGCAAGATATAACTGAATGTGCCAATCTCGACCGGATTTATTGACCAATTTTTTGAGAATTTTGATTAAGGTTTTATTAGATGCTTCTGCTTGACCATTACCCTGAGGATAATAGGGAGTGGACCAGCGATGTTGAATTTTATATTTTTGACATAATTTTTTAACATCTTTATTTTTGAAACAAGTTCCATTATCTGAAATGAGATTGGCGGGAATTCCAAACCTACAAATAATTTGATTAAAAATAAACTTGGAAACTTGTGTTCCAAGTGCAAGAAGCTAATGGCATAGCTTCAACCCACTTCGTGAAATACTCGGTGGTGGTTATGATGAATTTGTGTCCATCGGATGACACAGGGTTGATTTTTCCAATGATGTCTAAGCCCCATTTTGAAAAGGGCCAAGGAGATGAAATAGCTTGCAGTTCTTGTGCAGGTGCATGGACAAGGTCAGCATGTTTCGGCACTTGTCGCAATGTCGCACATAATTATGTGCATCATTTTCCATGGTAGGCCAAAAATATCCTATCCGAAGGAGTTTCTTAGCAATGGCGCTACCACTAAAATGTCCCCCACAAGATCCATTGTGGGCTTCATTCAAAGCTGATCTAGATTCTTCTAGATTCAAACATCTCAATAAGATGCCTTCAAAAGATCTTCTGTACAAGGTATTACCAATAATCACAAAGCGACTTGCTTGTCTACGTAATAACCTACGCTGGTTGCTAGTACAACCATCAGGGAAGGTTCCTTTCTGCAAAAAATTAAATATATCAGTATACCATGGTTCAGGAGTTGTTTCGTTGATGAGAAACACATCCAAAGGTTCTAAACATGATTTGCTTGAAGTTGGTTCCTGGAGTCGACGAATAATGATGGTAGCATATTCATCGTCTAACTCCAAGGGTAAAAGAGATGCAACTGCAGCCATAGCGTCAGCCGCACGATTGCTAGTTCGAGGAATAGCTTCCAAAGTAACTTGATCAAACAAGGATAATAACTGCAAAACATATGCTTTATATGGGCGTAATTTATCATCTCCGGTCTGATAAACATCATTGATTTGGTTTATGACAAGTTGGGAGTCACCGAAAACCAATAAACTTTTAATTTTCAATGCCAAGGCAGCTCGTAATCCAAGGATAAGAGCTTCATATTCAGCAGTGTTATTGGTGCAAGCAAATGTTAATTTGAAGGACAGAGGTATAAGATGTTTTTGCGGAGATATTAAAATAATACCCGCTCCAGCCCCACTCATGCATCGGGCTCCGTCAAAGTATAGGGACCATTGCTCTGAATGGTCTACCTCTAGTTTAAGGCATTCATCAGGAAACTCAATGATGAGGGGATGAGTAGATTCTAAGGGTGCAGCAACTAATTGATCTGCTATGATTTGACCCTTAATAGACTTCTGTCCTATGAAGGTGAGTTCAAATTCGCTTAACGCAAGAACCCACTTGGTTGTGTGACCAGATAAATATGGTCGACTCATGAGATATCGCAAAGGGTCGAATTTGGCAATAACATACGTTTTCTGACTGAGCATATAATGTCGTAGTTTCTGTGTAGAAAATACGATCGCTAGGCATAATTTCTCTAATATGGTATAGCGAGTTTCATAACTGATTAAGGTTCTGCTGATGTAATAATTAGCACGTTCTTTCTTCTCATCGTCAAGCTGAGCTAACATAGCTCCTAAGGCAGAATCGAAGCAGAAATGTACAAGATAAATGGACGATCCGATCTAGGTGGGGAAAGCACTGGTGGTTTGAGGAGATATTGCTTAAGGAGTTCAAATGCTTCTTGGCATTCGTCGTCCCAATGAAAAGAGACATCTTTCTTAAGAAGCTTAAGAAAGGGTCCAGTTTTGTCTCGCCAACTTGTCGATGAAGCGGCGAATAGCTTGAAGCTTACCTTGTAAACTTCGTAATTCTGATATATTGGTGGGTGCGGGCATATCTGTGATAGCCGCGATCTTGAGAGGGTCAATTTCAATGCCACGTAAAGAAACTATAACCCCTAATAATTTACCGGACTTAACTCCGAATATGCATTTAGCTGGATTTAGTCGGATAAGATATTCCCTTAACCGATCAAATACTTTCCTTAAGTCATTTAAATGATCATCTTCTTTGATGGAATGAGCTATGATATCATCTACATAATCATGTAGGATATCATGCATCATATCGTGAAAAATATAAGTCATAGCTCGTTGATAGGTTGCACCTACATTCTTTAAGCCAAATGGCATCACTTTCCAACAAAAGGTTCCCCAAGGGGTAATAAAGGCTGTTTTGGCCTGATCTTCAGGAGCTATCCTGATCTGATTATAACCGGAAAATCCATCCATTAAGGATATCATTCCACTTCCAGCAGTAAAGTCAATGATCTGATCCATGTTGGGAAGAGGAAAATCGTCTTTAGGGCATGCAACATTAATGTCTCTGAAATCGGTGCAAACCCTAACTTTAGTGGCTTCTTTCTTAGTTACTGGAACTACATTTGAGATCCATTCGGCATAATCAATGGCTTGTATAAAAATGACTTTCAACAGCTTTTCTAGTTCTCCTTTGACTAGTAAGGCCACTTTAGGATGCATTTTTTGAAGTTTCGTTTAACGGGTTTAGCATCTGGATGGACTACTAGATGATGCATAACTACAGAAGGGTCCAAACCTGGCATGTCTTCATATGTCCAAGCAAAGACATCTTCATAGTTTTTAAGAAATGAAATGTATTTATCTTGTTTTTCTTGACTTAATTTTGATCCAATATTGATTATGTGAGGGTTATGTTCGGTTCCAATGTTAATTTTTATAACGTTTTCAACTTCCATATGTAAATCTCTCTCAAAATTAGGTGGGGCGGGTGAAACACCCAATTCTTGTAATTCTTCCAAGGTTAACTTGGATAATTCGTCTTGAGAAGTCGTAGCTTCAAGCTGGGCTATACTCGGGATAGAGCCATCAAAATAAAATTCATTATATAACAATTCCTCAATGGAAACATCATGAAAGATATCTCCCTCCAACTCGTCGTCGGATTCGGCAATCATTTCAGGGTAGGCTATGGATAGCATATTGCAGGTAAAAGAATTATTCTTTAGACACAAAGAATCTTGTTTATCTAGATAATCTTGATAACATACGAGATGGTCATCATCCTCAAATGGAAAGGGCTGACCTTTACTAGAAAATAGGCCCACACCACAGTAGGCAGGCCACGGTTCTACCTCAAAAGGTTCTTTCATACCATTTTGGAAAGGTCCCAAACCTTTCCCTTTATATCCCAATTTAAGCATTATGGGCTTAGCTTTAAGATAATCATTAGCAAAATAGCATCTAGCATATCCATCACAATGTGTCTTAATGTTTCTGGGTATTCTTCCCCAATCATATCCTTTATAAATAAAAGCACAACTCCCGACTTGGTAGATACTTCCCATAGGCTGTGGGAGGCCCAAGGTACGAGGAGAAGGTGGGAGTTTATTTAAAAGGAGGGAAGTCTGCATGGCAGTGTTGGCTTCCTCAGATATAAGAATTGTAGATAAATCGGGTAAGAGCTCATCAATAAGAGCATAAGAGGTAGAAGGAACATTTCCTACATCGTCGGGTGTAGAAAGGATGCCAGTAGTGGATGTAGATGTCATAGGGATATTGATGGATGAGTCTATAGGTATGGAAGATATAGGAGTAAAACAAGAAGCATTAGTTGTAGTTTTAGGATCCTTTTGAGGTCCTAATGTGGTTGGTTCAGAAGATGGTCGAGCTATATGTATGGGTGTAGTTGAAAGAGTAGATGATGTTATGGGTGTGTGTTTCACATGTTTGGACGGATGATAAGAATTAGGATGTGTGGATGATAATGGGTATTCTGTTTTACTTCAATTAAATGCTATGCAGAGGCATCCTTAAGAAAATATTCATGATTATAAAAATAGATTCATGAGGACCTTGTATTTAATTCCTTCAAACATTAGACCTAATGAGGAATAGGCATTACCATATTACATCAATGGCTTGCAATCTGATTTAGCACAAATAGTTTGTAATGCTAACCATTTCACTTTAGCTACAACTTTTGAAGAAGCGGGCCTGTGTAGAAGATATCCTGATCAGAGTAGGAAAACTACCACCTGTCTCACCTATGGCTCATGTCACTCATATGACCCGGAACCCTGAGATTCCCGGATCCATGCCCACTATCTCACTCATTCCAAATGCCCAATTGTCTACCGATTCAACCCCTTCTCCATACATTGTAACACACGTAGGTCAAAATTCTCCGTCAACCTATCACTTTCTAGCCTCAACTTCTAGCTTTACTTCCTTCACCACAAACTAGTGATGATACTCAAGCCATCGCTCAACGCTTAGACCAATGTTAGCTCAACATGGATGAAATGGTGGAGGTAGTGAAAACAACGACAAATTAGAATAATATGTAAAAGAGATAGTGGATGGCAACAATAGAATTGGTAGCCAAGGAAAACCCCTTATCTAAGAAAGGATCAAGTGTCTTGACAAAATGCTGGACAAAGGCCAAGTCAAATACAAAATATGGGGAACATGAATTCAGAAATCATGACAAGTGTTTCCCATGTAATGCGGGACACGATCCCACAGATTGCATGTTGGCTATTAGGTACTCACAAACTAATCAATATGATCAACAATGTCAAGCAGAATGAGCCATTGCCATGGGGCAAATGGTACCATTAATGAATCAATCTGTGATGGTAAATTCGACCGTCTATCAGCCGCTTGTTATGACCCAGTCAGTTTCTCAAGCTCTAGCCCCAATACAACAAGCATTCTCAAATTTACCAAACCCCAACAACGCGGTTTTTGTCAATTTCAATGCAATTGAGGGAGATGAAGAACCCACATTCAAAGATTGCACTGTATGCACAAATCAACAAGGGGCAAAAGAAAGGCAACAAAAGAGCAAGAACTAATTCAGAAACGGGTTGAAGCAAATAAAATTACTACGGTATTGAGAAGGGGAAGACTGTTGCTTCATGTAAAAGATAAGGGACCAATGACAACAACCCACTAAGGAGAACATAATTAAAATGCTGGGAAAGAATTGGTCAACGTCCCTTCGGTAAATACCTTGGCTAGAAAGGAAAAATAGATAGAAAAGTGAAACAAATCGGAAATTGAAAAGAACAACCAAGATGAGGTGGATAAGTCCATAGATAGAAGGAATGAGAAAGGAGGGGATAAGTTACACAAGGAGGCTGAACAACACCTTAGATATCCTTCCCTGACTAGCAAAGGGCATGCAATAGCCACCAGGTAGTATAGGAAATTTACAATGCATGGTAAAAGTAGAGTTCAAATTCAATATAGCGGAGGAAATGAAAAGGACTCTAGCCAAGGCGAGTATGCTAGAGGCCTTGGCCCTTCCTGGATAAAGAGATCTACTTCAAGAAGCCCTCAAAGATTAGGAAAAGAACTATGCCAAGAATGGATAATCTAAGTTGACACTGTCCAACCCAATGGAGCAACAAAACTTGATAGCGGAAGATTATTCAGATATTCAGATCAACACAACAGATATCCTAAATGCTCCAAAGCCTAAAACCCTTAAGCCGTCGCCATTTTAGGTAACTCTTAAAATTGAGAACTATTTATTGAAAAGTTGCATAGTAGATTCAGGGGCTACTGTAATAGCGATGCCCAAGGCTGCCTACGAAGAAACGGGATTGCCCTACATGAAGACTACTAGGAATCCAATTCAAATGGATGGCATTTGGGTTAATGCTATGGGAGTTTTGAAAGATTCAATTATGATTGTGGTAAAACATCCCGATTTAGTGGTAGTCCAGGAAGTTATAGCAGTCGCCCTTCCCCTATATTTTGGCATGTTGTTGTCAAGAGAATGGACATGTAAATTGTCTGGGGACAGATACTTAGCAGTGGATTATACCCATAGGAAGGTACCTTGTGATAGGAAGATGATCCGGATTGGAAATGACCTTCCATATAACTAGTTGCTACATAAGTTGGATGAAGATAATGTAAGCTGGAACGAATTCCTTGAATTTGTCGACGATGAAATCATTGAGAGTGATTAAATGTTCAAAATTGACATGATTGTTGGCGTGCTATAGGATGATGAAGACTTAGAAGTGAGCTTTGAAGAAACGAGCTAGGGAATTATTTGATATCCGAAGAGCTAGCTAGTATCCCAGCTCTAACTAGTCAAGAGGACCAAGGTTTCAATAAAATGTGGATCATGCATTTCAATGGTGTAAGAACTAGGAATGGAGCTGGTGTAGGTATTCAATTCATTGTCCTGCAAGGTGTGCAGACTAATTTCACCTATAGGCTGCTGTTCAACTACACTAATAATGTGGCTGGATATGAAGCACTATGCACTATCTTGAGAGGATGAAAAAATGGGGATCAATATTCTCCAGATATATGGCGACTCTGAGTTAGTCATCAATCAAGTTAATTCACAACGTGCCACTAAAAACAAACACCTGATGTCGTATAAGCATAGGGTTTGGGATTTGCTGGAAAGATTCAACACTTACGAAAACAAAGCAGTTCGTTGAGAAAAAAAGATAGGCAAAAAAACTAGCATCCATGGCAGTAAGATTTGACCTCGTTGCCAAAATTTGGGACAAACCAAAGGAGTTGGAAGTAGTTTTCAAGCTAGTGGTCCTTGATAATTTTGATCATTGGCAAGTTTCAATAATGACGAGTAGATCATTGAGTTCCTCATCAAAGAAGCACATGTCGAAATTAAAAATGAATACAGGGATGATATAAAAGATGGAGTAATTTAGCTAAAAGCAAACCAATTGCCAAAAGGGCTGATCACGTTGGAGTCTATTCAATCCAGATGACAGTGCAAGAAAATCCAACATTAAAGTAAAAGCTTCCTCCTATCACTTTGTCGAAATCGCCGAAGGGAAGAATTTGCTGCTAGGCAAGGCGTGCAACGAGGAGGAAATATGCTTATTCAAAGATCTCTATGGGAAGTATGGAGACATCATTGCTTGGCCCTATGAAGATTTGAAGGTGTATGATAGGAGTATCATAGAGCACACTATTGAATTGGAGCTCGGTGACGAGCCTTTTAGGCAAAAGTAGAGGCCTATGAAACCCAAAATCGAATTAGTTATGAAAAAGGAGCTTCTAAAACTCCTATAGGCCCAAATCATCTTTCCAATCAAGCACTCCGGTTTTGTAGCCAACCCGATACCAATTCAAAAGAAAAACGATGACATCAGGTTATGTGTTGGTTTCAAGAATTTGAATAGGTCATCATTAGAGGACCATTATCCTCTGTTAGCCATAGACCAGATCTTGTAGAAGGTAGCAGGATAGTAGATGTTATCACTTTTGGATGGCTGCTTTGGTTACAATCAAATCTGGTTCAAGTATGATGATCAACATAAAACAACCTTTACCACCAAATCGGGGACTTTTACATACTAACGAATGCCTTTTGGGCTATTGAACGTTGGAGCGACCTTCCAATAAGCTATGGATATTGCCTTTGCAGGTTTGCTAGGTGAGATCATACTTATATACCTTGACGATTTAGATGTCTTTTCAAAATAAAGAAGTAAGCATGTTGAACCATTAGAATCTGTCTTTCAAAGGTGTAGGGAGTATGGTATCTCACATAGCCCTAAAAAAATCCATTTTCATGGTACAAGAAGGAAAAGTTTTAGGGCATGTGGTGTTTGTGAAATGAATCTGGTCCTTTCTCGTTCAAATGCACTTTGTAGTCAAGTTCATAACCAATTTCGCACAACTGGTCAAGCGGATCACCAAAATGTTAAAAATGGATGCGACCTTGGTGCGGACCGAAGAAGGAAAAAGGGCCTTTCAAGATATAAAGGATACAATTGCTAAAGCCCCAGTCCTCATCGATCTTGATTTCTCCAAAGACTTTAGGCTGTATGTTATTGGGATAGATGAAAGCATAGTTGAGAAAATCGGTATCGGGAGTCAATCGGCTGGGCAATGAGACGGGAGTTTTTAAAAAATCGGCAAAAAAAAAAAACCGAAGAAAACAATTTTTTTTTTGATTTTTTTTTTTCATGCATATTACAATGAATTAACATTATGCAAATCAGATATTGCAATAAAAACAACAATTTAAGTCAAGACATCATACAAAGCTCAAGCTTTAAGTACACATGAAAGTGACAAAAGTTCACAAAACACATCCTGTATTGCTTATCATTTTAAGAGGTACAAAATTACAAATTGCAAACTATGTCAAGTCTCAAAATGCCTCAATAGGCCCACTATCTATAGTTTTCCTTTGCCCCTTGTCCTAACATAAGCCCTAGTCTCTCTCTTTTGATGTGTGCTTGTAGATGTTTGTGCTTCTCGTGCTAAGGCCTCTTCTTGGTCCCTTGCTGCCATCTCCTCCGCTAGGGTCTCATAGTTTTGCAATTCTTCCATGCTGAATAGAGGATCTTGCTGTACCTAGAAGTTCAAAACTTCAACTAGATGAGGAAAGGGACAAAAAAAAAATACTATAACAGTATAACTGTAAGATATGCTTTTAAACGAAGAGGATGAGAGGAGAAGAAGGTCCCAACAAGATTTGAAGTTTTGAACTACTACCTGCGGCTCTCGCTCTTGTGCTTCTGCATTTGTGATCCATTCAGATGATGGATCAATGTCGCTTAGGTCAATGGGCTCAATATTTGGTTTTTCAAAATATTTTTGGTGGAGACGAAGGTTATAGTGCACAAACACAAGATCATTTAACCTTTCTTGTGTAAGTCTGTTGCGCTTCTTGGAGTGTATGTGCTCAAACATACTCCAATTGCGCTCACAACCTGAAGAGCTACATGGTTGGGATAAGATTCTAACCGCCATGTGTTGCAAATTGGGCGTAAAATCACCAAAGTCCTCCCACCATAAATCTAGAAACAACAACCAAAAAAAAGATTAATATTTTACATGTAACAACTTAAAATTTTAAATTTTAAAACAAAATCAGAAGACAATAAATAACAATTTGATGAGGTTTTCGGTTTACCTGGCCTCAATTTCTTAATAGCATTTTTGCATTGCACAAATGGGAATTGGCGACCACGACATGCCTTATAATCTTGTATCTCGGCACGGGTTTCATCGCCTAATTGTGGTGTCTTGCTGAACACGTAGTTAATGCAATCTTGAAGGCCAATCTTGACCTCATAATCAGCACGGAATGTGGGCTCATAAAATAATTTGGGGTTCAAATAGTAACCCGCTGCATGAAGAGGGCTATGGAGTTGTGATGTCCACCTGTTATCAATGATGGTCCAAATGGCATCATATTTTGTGCGGTTATGTTCATAATATGCAACAATGGCCTCTTTCGCCCTATCCATAGCCTCATATACAAAACCCATTGGGAATTGTTCTCCATCAACAAGATGAAGAACCTTCACCAATGGCTCTGATACCTGAAAAAAAAAAAAAATTTAAAGAAAAATATTTTACAACATAAATTAAATAAAAAAGTAACAAATAAATAAGCGTAGTCTTGTAGTTGTACCTTGATGGCCTCATCCATGGCCATCCAGAAGTCCTCCTCAAACAAAGAAGTATAAACATTTTGCCCCTCGGATGATGTGCAATATCTTGCAGCTGCTTCGAATTCCACTCATTACTCACAAACATTTGTTTTAGTGACCCTCTTGCATTGTAAATGCTCTGCAATGTCACAAATTTTGTGGCAAAGCGTGTAATGCCAGGCCTCACTAGCTCCCTCCCATTGGTGAATTGCCTCATGAGGTTAAGGACCCATGAATGGTTGAAAATGAATTTTGTTATGGCCTTAGCCTTCCCTACAACCTCTCTTACCTAAGGAAATTTCCCAATGTCCTCAAGGAGCAAATCTAGACAATGGGCTGCCCATGGGGTCCAAAAAAAGGTGGGGAATCTTTCCTCCAAAATCCTCCCGGCTGCCTTATATGCTGCTGCGTTGTCCATGATGATTTGGACAACATTTTGCTCCCCAACCTCCAAGACAACCTCCTCCAACAACCCTGCAAGCATTTCGGCACTCTTCACATGTGTCGATGCATCTACTGACTTAAGGAATGCAGTTCCTTCTGCAGATGCAACCAAAAAATTAATGAGGGTTCTTCCCCTCCCATCTGTCCAACCATCAGGCATAATAGTGCAACCCTTGGTTCTCCACACCTGACACTGGTTGTCAAACACAACCTAAAGTAAAAAAAAAATTTAGTCATGCACATTGAATATTGATTTTAATATTTTATCATATTAATAAATATAAAAAAAAAGTCATGTCATATAATTATATATATTAATTTAGTCAAGCACAATGACACAACCTAAATGTCGTTCACAGATTCTTGAAGGAGATGGCCCCTAAGATCATCATAAGTTGGCACCTTATATCCTGTGTCGCAGCTGGCGACAACATCTATCATGGGTCGCCAGTATGGAGACCTCGCCACATTGAAGGGAATGTCAGAATAGTACCAAAAAGTGGCAATGGCTTTCGTCTCTGCAGTGTGCTTCTCTTGGTTCCACGCGGCCATACCCTCAAGCGTGGATTGTGTCCCTGCCCCTGGCACAACACGGTCTTGTTGTCACATTTTGCACGGGGTGCAATGTCTTCAATATTGTTTTGTAACAGTGCTGCTCTTCTTTTCCTCCTTCCGTTTTTCTCCCTTCTCTCCCTTTCCTTTTCTTTCCCATTCTCTTTCTCTCCCCCTTTTTCCTTGGAGTTCCCAGCTTGATTTTCCAGCTTTCCAGCAGGTCTATCTGAAATTGGCTAAGTCTGGGTGCGAAGTTCGCACTTCGCCCAGTTTTGGTGCGAAGTGCGTACTTCGCCCATTCTGGGTGCGAAGTTCGCACTTCGCCCGCTGGTGCGAGTTCGCACTTCGCCCAGTTCTGGTGCGAAGTTCGCACTTCGCCCAGTTCTGGTGCGAAGTCCGACTCCGCCCCACTTTCTGGGCGCACCTTGCACTGGCAGGTCAATACAGAAAAAAGAGAAAATGCCGGAGCAGGTCCATATGGCGGCAGACACCAGTGTTCGCCTGTGCGCAGTTCGACTTCTCAACGGAGCGGGAATGCGCCCTTGACAGGTGTACAATAGGGGAACAAACCCGGAATTTGACCAAGGCTTGAAGGCCTTCCCCGACTGCACTGATTTCTGCACGCATCCCAAGGAGCCCCGATCCCAAGCAAAGATGGATAGATCGCCCTCTAAGGCGTGCATGTGTCACACAAAGATAACCCATCATCGTACAAGTGTCCAGCCTTCGGGATTTGAACCAAGACCGCCGACCAAAAGGGATAAGCATGGGCTGCCCGCACCGCCCGCGTTAATAGCCTCATTCAAAGCCGATCCGAGGTTTCACCCGCTCCAGCCTACTAGCAAGCCCGCCGACTTGAAGAATTACCCAAAGACTCCGCCACGTAGCTGTCCAGCCTTCCAGGAAGACCATGTCGCGGGTACAGCCCGATCCGACAAAAGGTCAGCATTTGCAGCTCTTTCGCCGCTTCGTCGACTCATGTTTGATCGGGACTCGTGCCCATTAATGTAACGGTGGGACTCGGGCTATAAAAGCCCATCTGAAATTCATTGTAAAGGGTGGAAGGGGAATGTTTGTTAGGGAACTACTGTGCTTACTGTAACCGTGCTTCTGCTTATGAATACAATCTGTATGCCTGGTTCTTTTCTACTGTCTTTATTCTTTTATGCTGTCTTTCATTATATGCCTTAGGCCCACCTGTGTCGCCGCTCGTTAATTCACTTTGGCATTTGGCGATCATGTTCCTCTAGCATTGCTTGCTTAAAGCACCTTCCGTACTTCATTATTTAAAGCATTCATTATAAATTTGGTAGCAGTTCCACCGGCTGTGTGTGACGTTGCTGGCCCGTATCCGGTGATTGATGCGATCCCCCGCCGTTAGTTCCTTGTAGGGAATGTTTGCTAGGGAGCCATTGAAGCCGTGCGGTTAAACTCTCTACCTAACACATATACCCGGCTCGACATCTCTAGGTTTACTTTCTACCCCCGTCAGTGTACGTATCCGGTGATTGATACGATCCCTCGCCGTTAGTTCCTTGTAGGGAATGTTTGCTAGGGAGCTATTGAAGCCGTGCATACGCCGCCGGTGTATCGGAAGTACGCCTAGGTTTTGCGCTCCTTGTCATGCTCTCGTGTTTGTATGCGTAGTAGCGGTGATTGGTGTGTTCCCGCATCGTTAGTTCCCCCCCCACCAACCTTTGGACATATTTGTATCTCTTTCCGTACATTTGTCTCTTTCCGTTCCTTTATTTCTTTCCCTGTTCCCTTTAGCTTAAATCAAGCCCCCCAAAAGGAGCCGGCCTTCTCCGGAGATTGGCTCGGAAGGCATCTCTTCCTTCCGGCCTTTCATGTCGGTGGGCGAATCGGGCGCATTAACCAAAAATCCTTTCCTCATGGCAGATTCGTAACCAACAGCTCTCAGCACGCCCGGTGGGACGCTTGTCCCACGATTTAAAGAAAGAGTACCCATCTAGTTTCCACCTAGCGCAACAGTACTTCTGACCCGCTCGGCGGAACACGGGTCCCACATCTGACGAGAGATTTTCTGATCAGTCTCCACCGGCGCCGATAGCTTCCCGAGCTCTTGGTGAGACAAGGAAGTTTCTCACCCCCGACGTAATCGAAGCACCGGTGTTCGCTTCATTGCTGTTCCAAATCCGAACACCGGCGACTCGCACGAACAAATCCTCCGAGTCTAGAAGACCGGTCCGGTCACCTTCATGCACACGAGAAGGTGGCGAACAAGAAATCCGAGAAGCCCGCCCGAGTTCTACGAACTAGACATCCACGCCGAGGCGAGATACCCAGCCGGGCCGATCCGCGAGCTCGTTTCGACGAAGCCGAGGCCGAGATCCAAGAAGAGGCCGAAGCCGAGGCTCGGAAGAGCCGAGTACGAAGTAGAAGAGGCCGAGGAAGAGGAAAATCCTCGTATCCTCGGAAAGTACCGATACCGAGTACACAACCGACGGCGGAGAAGAAGAAGAAATGGCCGATCAACGACCGAATGACGATGATCTCTTCCCGGCGGTGGACTCTCACAGGGCCTTTGGCCCCGATCGGTCGCCAAGCCGTGCCCCCCGCTCGCTTTAAAGTCTATTCCCACATACGACGGCTACGGTAAGACGGCGTACGAGCACATCCAGGACATCCTTGCCCTGGCCGCACCGCATACCATCACCGATGAAAGTGTGAAGACCCGTTCGCCGGCCCTTTCCCCGAGGGGAAAGCTTCTCTACCGGTGGAGATCGCCGCCGTAGGGATCCATCACCGGGTGGCCCCGCCTTGCCAGGAGGCTCGTAAAAGGATGCAACGAGTCCGCTGATCCTACCTCTCTACCGCATCGGCTCCAAGCAATCCGGAGGCATCCTCAAGAGGAGGTGTCCGATTTTAACATTAGGTTTGCGAGATCCCGGAAACGGGTACCTCGCGAACTTCGGCCTTCAGCCGGCATGGCTGCTCACTACTATCCGAGGTCTTTCAACTCGGACATATGCCTCGCCGTCGAAGATCGCCCGAATTGACGAGTTCCCTGCACTGTACGAAGCTGCCCAGCAAGCTGAAGCTGACATTATCTCCATCGGCAGGCTTCCGTCCAGAGTGCAGGAGCCGATTCATCCCGACTTTCCAAGATCGCAGTATCCTTCTGCTTCTGGTGGTGTGCCGTCTACTTCAGGGCAGCAGCCCCAGCCGCAGTGGAATCCGGCGCCGGTCGTAACTCAATACGGCCCGCCTCACTTGCATTACCCTCATCCGCCTCCTCCCGCTCCGCATTTTCCAGCCGCTTCTCGCTCCCCCGCAGCATGCGTCTTATTCTAACCCTCCTCCATTGGCCGCTTTGCCTCCACCGCACAGCTTGCCGCCTCCCGACAGCAAAGCATCCGTAACACGATTCTACAAGAAGTGCGGGCTTTGGCCTCCGGATATCATGCCATGTCCAATGACATGACATCTATGAAAAAGAAGCGTGCCCAAATGGACTTTGCTCCTAGAAGGCCGTATGCGCCACCGGCGCCGACAAAAGATAAAGCCCCGTAAAACCAACCGCAGAGGCGTCCGCCTCCGAGAAATGCTCGCTATAGATGACCCACCCGGTCCTCCCCGACCGGGTCAACCGGTGCACTACGTGCAATGACCCGCATTCGGAGGAAGATTGCACTTTGCACCAAAGACTACATCCGGACCTTGGCCGGCAAGGACTATAGAAGATGATGAGTCGTACATGATCTTGGACGGCGAGGCCAATTTTGCCCTCGCTAGAAGAGAACCCAATGACGCCCGCCAAGGAAGAAAAGAAAGCCGCGGACGCGGCTAAACCTTTGCAAGTATATGCGAGAAGAGAAAAACCGCAGCCCCAATGGGCTGCCACCGTACAAGCGGCTGTGGCCTTACACAGCCCAGGAGAAGGCATCCAAAGATAAAGCTCCCGCTAAACCTTCTCCAGCAAAGGCCGCCGCTGTTCCAGCTAAGCCTCCAAAGAAAGGCCCCAACTCCCGCTAAGCTTCCTGTACTTCAGCCCCCAGCCGAAACCAAAGAACAAGCCCAGGAGAAGCTGAAGTACCCGTCTCTGACCAAGAGACAGCGAGTTGAGGCTACCCAACAGTGTTCGGACCAAGTATGAACCGGCTAAGCCAGCAGAAGGAGCTAGTACCTCGGGCTACAGCATTGTAGACGAGTTAAAGAAGACTCCCGCGTAATCGGCATGTACGATGCCCTTCTCGTTTCCGTGCCGTAGATCCGTCGCAAGAATCACTGAAAAACATGAAGAACGGCAAGCAGATGCAGCCTGCTGTCCTGGTTCAACCTTTGACAGTCTCCGCCACTGGGAAGAACAGACCGCCACCCTTTTATCTGTCTTTGCGGATGCAAGGGCACATAGTTCACAACTGCATGGTGGATTCTCGGTGCTTCCTCGACCGTGATGCCGAAGGCCGTCTCGCGATGAGATCGGGATGGAATACACACGGAGCAGCCAAGGTGTGCCGCAATTAGACGGCACCCCCGTCAAGACAAGCTTGGTGTCATAAAGGACATCCCTATCCGGCCGCACAAAGCTCTCGACATTGTGGTCATCCAAGAGGTCGTGATTGTTGACCCGGAGCCTTACTTCGGCATGTGTCTCTCTCGGGAGTTCACCGCGAGTTGGGCGGGTACTGTCTCTAGACTACTCGCACATGGAAGTGCCCTTCAAAGGAAGGAGACCGAAAATTTTCAATGAGAAGCCTTCCCCTTTTCTAGTAGACAAGATACCCGGCGGAGAGATGGACCGCATGGTCCAGCTTGTCGAAGAAGAACCGGTGACAAGAGAACCGACCGAGCAAGCTCTCGAAGTGCTACAGCCTAGAAGACGAGTTCTCGTTGCGGGATTTTAATGCCGTAATCGGGACAGAGCAGTGGCCGTTATTCCATTAAGCAGCCCGAGGAGCTTGACGTGTCCGTTGCGAAGGAAGTAGGACCTGCACCTGAAGAGCTGTGGAAGCTTTTCTTTGACGGCGCCCGTTGCAAGAATGGCGCCGGTGTAAGGGTCCTCCTGGTTTCTCCAACCGGAGTCCAGAGGGACTATGCCTACAGCCGGCCTCGGAGCCGTACTAACAATTCGGCGGAATACGAAGCCCCGTGCTTGGGTCTTGCGAAAGGCGGAAAGGCTAGGAATCAAGCATCTCCAAATTTTCGGAGATTCAGAGTTAGTGTGTCATCAAGTTACGAATAAATGCGCGTCTAAGCATCACTATCTTAGAGCGTACCGCAATCGGGTCTGGGACCTGATGGAATCATTTGACTCATTGAACGTTAAGGCAATATCGCGTGAGAGAAACAAGCACGCGGATATTCTGGCGTCTGTTGGAGCCAGTGCACGTTCCGGCCGAAGACGTCGTCCGTAAACCGAAGCCGGTCCGCACCATTTACAGTGCCTTCGTGCTCGATAGGGATACCTTCCGCGTGTATTCAGCCGTGACGAGGAGATCGTCACATTCCTGGTTAACGAAGTGTGTGTAATCGAAGGTAGAGACCCTGATGACGAGCAATATGAGGGGTTGATACAGTTACGGAATAATCACGTCCCAAAAGGACCGATTACATTAGAAAGTCTCTTTGATCGAAATGACAGAGCAATATCCCACAGGATCAAAGTAGACCCGAGGCGAGATGCTCGACTCGGAGCTCGAACCTGGTAAAACCATCAAGGTCGGAACAGACTGCACGTCGGAGGAGCTGGTGCAGATTAGATCACTGTGCCAGGAGTTCCCCGACATCGTGGCCCGGTGCTACGAAGATTTGAGGGGGTATGACAGATCTGTCATCCAAAGATACCATCGAGCTAGAGGATGGCGCCAAGCCGTTCCGACAAAAGCAAAGGGCCGTAAATCCAAAGGTTGAGGCCATGATGAAGACCGAGCTCTTGAAGATGCTGGAGGCCAAGATCATCTACCCCATCAAACATTCATCCTGGGTCGCGAATCTGGTGCCCGTGAGGAAAAAGAATGGCGACATACGTCTCTGTGTCGACTTCAGAAACCTAAATCAAGCTTCCCTCCGGGACCACTATCCGCTTCCCCAAATCGACCAAATTTTGCATATCGTTGTTGGAGCCCAGAGATTTTCACTTTTAGATGGATTTTCCGGCTACAACCAGATTTGGGTCAAAGACGAAGACCAAGGATAAGACGGCGTTTACCACGAAGTGGGGAACGTTCGCCTATCGCCGCATGCCGTTTGGCTTATCCAATGCCGGCGCCACGTTCCAAAGGGCCATGGACCTCGGCCTTCCGAGAGCCGCTCAACAAGATTATTGTCATCTATCTTGATGACATGACCGTTTTCTCTCACCGACGAGAAGATCATGTTTCGCACCTGCGGCATATATTTGAAAGTTGTCGAGAATTCGGCATCTCTATAAACCCGAAGAAGTCCGTCTTCGCGGTAAAGGAAGGAAAGTCGCCGGGACATGTCATCTCCGAGGAAGGCCTCGCCATTGACCCCGACAGAGCAGAAGCCCTCGTTCGCTTGCCAGCCCCCACTGATAAAAAAGGTCTGCAGTCCTTCTTCGGTCAGATTAACTTCGTGCGGAAGTTCATTCCGGATTTCGCACAAGTGATCAAGCCTATGGCCGAACTGTTGAAGAAAGATACACCTTACGAATGGACTGATGAGAGAGAACAAGCTTTCGAGGAAATCAAGGCTCGAATTGCGCAAGCTCCGGTGTTGACAAACCCGAACTACTCCAAGGACTTCATCCTGTATGCAAGTGGGAGAACCCGAAAGTTACGCTGCAGTCCTGACTCAGAAGGGAGACGACGGTGAGGAGCGCCCCATTGCGTTCCTAAGCCAAGTGATTTTGCCGCACGAAGAGAAGTACAATTTTATAGAGCGGCAGGTCCATGCGGTCATGAAGTCCCTTCGAAAGTTCAGGCACTTTGTCTCCCAGAGTAAGACCACTGTCTTTGTGGTTCACCCCGATGTTCGCAGTTTCATCTTGCAAGGGGAACCGGGCCACAAGAGAGCGGGATGGATTGCCAAGATCCAGGAGTTTGACATCGAAGTACGGCCCACCAAGCTTATCAGAGGCCGAGCCTTGTGTCAGGAATTGGCCCGAAGCGCTCGTAGCCGGCATCTCCGCCTTGTAAGTGGGAGGACACAGCGACACGCGTCTACCTAGCCAACTCCTTATCGGAGGGGAGTGATTGGACAGATGAACTGGTGAGATACTTCTGCACCGGAAGATGTCCCGATCACCTGAACGCCTCACAACGAAGGAGATTTCGGTTAGGTGCATTAAGGTACACTCTTCGCCCCGAGGGGCTTTACTTCAAAAATATTGACGGCATCCCGTTGCGGTGCGTCATAAAATCTGATCAGCCTAGGATCCTCGGAGATTTTCATTCCGGGATGCCTGGGGGTCACCATTCTTCAAGGCCAACGGCCTTAAAAATAATAAGGGCTGGATACTATTGGCCCACTCTGTTCGCAGACGCGTATGCGGTCTGCGCCAAATGTGATCAATGCCGAGGTATGCCGGCTGAAACGTAAAAGCACCCCCGCCCCTTCAACCGATTCAAGCCGAAGCTCCGTTCCAAAGAATGGGGTCTCGGACTTCATTGGGGTGATTTCTCCTAACTCCTCCGCCGGCCACAAGTTTATTCTCACAACCATCGACTATTTCACACGGTGGACGGAGGCGATCCCGACCAAGAACGCCGACCAAGAAACGGTCATCGTGTTCATTGAGAGCCCGATTACCCGCTTCGGGGTTCCGGAGTCGATTGTGACAGCATAACGGTCCGGGATTTGTAGGCGCCGTACTCACGGAGTACACCAGCGGCCTTGGCATCTATCACAAGATGTCTTCTAATTACTACCCGCAGGGGAATGGCCTTGCCGAGTCTACTAACAAGAACCTCCCGAAAATTCTCCGGAGGACCATTGAAAAAAATAAGCGGACTTGGCACTTGCTCCCGAACCGGGCGCTATGGGCGGACGGAGTTGCGTTCAAGAAATCCCTCAAGACGTCCCCCTATGCGCTCGTCTATGGCAAGCAAGCCGTTATGCCATCACACATTGAAATCCCCGCCCCGTGGATGATTGACGAAGACAGGAGCAGCGGAGACCCGGTAGACGACAAAGTTGTGCCAACTCCCGCAGCTTGGAAGAAGACAGAGAAAGTGCATACCAGGCCTTCGCCGATCACATTGCAGCCACTAAAGGCTGGTTTGCCAAAGGCACCACCGCCCGAGTTTTCGAAGTCGGGGACCCGGTGTCGAAGTGGGACTCATACAAGGCAAAACCGGGTAATCACGGAAAATTTGACGCTCTCTCGGGAGGGCCCTTACCGATTGCCCGGTGAATCGGCTCAATGCCTACATACTTTCGGATATGGAGGGTCGCCTCCTCCCCATCCCCGTCAACGGGTTCCACTTGAAGCTTTATCGCCGTTGAAGGTGCCCGAGTGGCCCTTCCCCGTAAAAATTTTGCCTTGTGTTTTTATTTTTCCCCGCATGTATAGTTTCCGCTTTAGCATTCGGCTTATTTTTCCTTCTTTGAGCTTAAATGCGGCATGGGAGAGAAAGACAGACTTCGCAACGAAGTCTGTCGTTGCCCCGCAGGAGGGGCGAAGTTCGGCTATGCAGAGAAAGAAAGGAGAAAAAAGAGCAAAAAATCGACTAAGTGTTGACCGAAGTCCGACTTCGCAGCGAAGCCTGACTTCGGCCCAGCCGAATTGCGAAGTTTGTCCGAGAAAAGCTGAAGCAGACTAAAATCCGCACTGCGCAACCCTTCGTGCGAAGTACGCACTGCGCGCAAAGTTTGTGCGAAGTGCGAACTTCGCACCGAAGTCCGACTTCGGCCAAGCGCCCGTGCGAAGTGCGCGCTGCGCTCAACGCTTGGGCGAAGTGCGAAGTTCGCGCGAAGTTCGCACTTCGCATCAAGCTTCGGCCGAAGTCCGAACAAAGCGGCCAGCGCCCGTGCGAAGTCCATCTAAAGATCAAAGGCGGCAAAAACCCAGATCGCGCCCAAACCTTGGGCGCAGCTGAAAACAGAGGTAGAACAAGCTCAAGCACGCGCTCGCGCGAAGTTCAGTATTCGCCCGAAATTGGCGAAGTCCGACTTCGCCGGCGAGGTCGGGCCGTGCCCAACTTCGGCGGAGCCCGGCCGCGCCTAGTTTTCCGGGCCAGCATTGGGACGCGGTTTAAAGAATAATAAAATTTTTTCGAAAACCCCAAGCTGGGCCCAAGGCGCGTTTGCACTTGTTTTAATGTGGGTTTCCGCACCGAAGGTTTTGTCTTGATCAGTGTGCCCAAGTGGTGGCAGCAACGTCAGCCATGGTGCAGTCCCCAACGCCGAGTTAATGATTGCGCGTTTTTCAAGCGAAAACGCAACTAAAAAAGCAAGGCACGGCCGCCGGGGCGCGTCTTTTCCTAAACGTTCTCCCGCGCGGCCACCAAGGGTTTTAACTCAGCCGACCTACCCTCTCCCGCGTTGCATTAATGGCGCTGTTATTATCTAGAAAAGGGGGTCGAATCATGCCAACATTCCGGATTGCGGAGATTATTCCTCGGACAAAGGCTAATTATTCCTCCGATAGCGAAATTTGTTGCAGATGCAACTCGAACCCGTCATTATTGCCGACTCGGAGAGATGGACAAGGGAAAAATGCCCGTGTCGTCGCAGCCCAATGGAAGCAACGAACCGGGGGATTTGCCGCGGCCGGAGTTTTCAAAGGCGATCCTCCGCCGGAGAAAAAGTCAAAGGCCCGGACGAAGAAGGTACAACGTGGGCAATCCCCACCACCTCCGGTGAATTACCTGGCGAGATATGTGGACGGCTCGTTTTCCATGAGCCTAACTCAGCTCGAGAGCGAATGTGGAGAGCCGGGTCGACAAAGTTTCGCCCTCCCATCATTTTGGAGCGGCGTACAAATCAAACCTCTTCGTATTCATGTGCCCTCCCGTCCACCAATGCCCGGAGTCGATAGACTTAATTGTCAGACACTATAAACCAGCTTCCCGGCAAATCTGCAGTTCCGTTGGCAAACCCTTGTTCGCACTGCGCAGGGAGACTGTGCAGCCAGCTTTCGCCCCAGGGCTGGAGTATGACTCCGGCACCATCCTCAGAAAAATCAGTCTGGGCGAACAAGCGGGACGTTTCACGCACACCAAGCGAATGAGGGATTTCCTCAATTCAGAGCTGAACGCCCCGCTTCCAGCCGGACAATGGCCGACCGGCCCCATGCCTTTGGTAAAATTTCCGAGCAAGTATCTATATACCATCTTGGCATGGATCCTCGGCCGCGACTCCGATGAGCTGGTGCACCCGTACCAGCTGGCGCTGGCAGAATGCCTCCTGTGTGGAGAATCTTACGAACCAACGGCGCAGCGGAGCGGAAAACGCCCCATCTCTTTCGACTGGGCAGACTGGCTGGCTTACGCCATTCATTCCAGTCTGCTGAAAATCCAGAAGCGCCAGTCAACCAATTTTCGTTTCGGCTCCGTTCGGTCCGGCTTTGTTTGTACCATCTCGCACCCCCAAATGCCGATCCCGAACCCGAAGAAGGTTAGCGAGAAGGGAGAACCCCAGCCCGTCTATAACCGGACGGATGACTTATACCGGAAAGGGTCCTACTACAAGTTCAACTTCAACTTTCTCGGGATTCGTCATGTCGGCCTTCACCGAAAGTGAAATCCCCCGTCCCCCGAGAGAAATGACGAGTGCTTTGATAAATCGAAGCTCGGGGACGTTTCGGACCGACGCAGGGATTGTGATCGGAATCTACTGATTCAAGGGCAAACCCTATTTGCTGCCCTATTGGTGCTCAGAGCATCTGTTCGGGATGGAGGTTGCCCGACAGATGGACTATGTGGAAGAAGAGTTTGGCCTAGGGAAGAAAAGAGGACAGATTTTTCAATACCCTCTTTCCTGGGCCAACGTTGAGATTATTGAGGTAGGACAACATGTCTACCTAGAGCAAGCGCTGTCCCGGATTGGCCTGGTTTTGCTGCCGCAGCGCTGGAAGTATGACCCCCATGGGATAAGGGGAAAGTTTGCACATTTGTGCCCCCGGGACATAACCGAAGATAGATGCGACGTGGTCCATGTGGACCTTGACTGGGAGATTGAATTAATGCAAGCTTCTCCCCCTTGGCAGGATTTCTACCGCGAGGAGGTGACATATGACCCCAAGAGAAACCCGGACCATCACTTCTCATCTCCAGGGTTCAAAAAATTTCTGTCCAAGATTGCAGTGCCTTAACCGGTCTAAAGAAAAGATTATTGAATGCCGGAAAATGAGATGCCGCACGCAAAGACGATAAATCCACAAGGAGAAACCCGGCCGTAGATGACGACTTCTCGGTTCTCTATGACCAAGCATCATGACAACTGGCGGCCGTTCGCATATCAAGGTTACGTTCCCCGAGGCCCCTTTGAGGATTATAAAAGTGGGTCTCCTCCCAAACAAGCTAGTACACTTCGGCAATCGCCGCCGCCGGCCCAACAAGTACCCAAGCCGATCCAATGCAGTTCGTGGCTCCTAAGGCGGCGCCTGAAAAGGCGAAAAAGTTAGCCAAGGCAGCGCCCGAGGCACTTCCTCAGGCAAGAAAAGCGCCAGCGCCGCCAGAAAGCAGACCGGTCGCGGCAGACCTTCTGCAAGTCAAACCCCGGTACAAGTTTACCGTGGGAGCATCACGTTCCGCCGCACCTGCTTCGTCTCCTTCCCCTGATCCGACAGTTGTTCCAGAAGAGAAGAAGCGGAGGAGAGTTGAGAAAATCAGGCGACCTAGCCTGATAGTGCAGCAGCCAGTCGCAGAGCCGCAGCCGCGTCCTGCCGCCGCAGAGGCAATTCCTTTGGGCAGTCCCAAGCCAGCCGCCGAGACAAGAAGCGAAGACATTCACCCGGCATCGGCTCAAGCGGAGCCCGCAGGTACGTTTGCTGTCCCTGTCTCTCTAGTCTCACCCAGTTCTACTTCCACTCAGTCCCCCGCTCAATCTGGGCGAGCCATGACCACATCCTCCCCCCCGTCTCCGCGTCCTTCTAGCGGCCCCCACTCTTTCGACCCGCTTGCTCGTAACCCTAACGTCTCTCTTCTCTCGAGCACAACTCCAAACCCTTCGCCCGAGGTTAGTGCCGAGGCTGTCCGTTCACCATCACATCCTCCGCCTCGCCCGCTTCAAACCCTCACAGGTGTCGGCCTCTCCCATTTCCATTTCCCGGTCGCCCCCACAAGCGACCGATTCTTCCAAGGTCCGTCCGGTTCCTCCCGATCCCATCCCCGCAGGAGAGACGTCTCGGCAGATCCCTAGGGTCGGGGGAACCAGATTTTATGGACGACCTCCGTAACTCGGATGACTTGCCCCCGGCAACAAGAGCCGTAGAGTATTCTGTCTCTTTCCGCCAAGACCTGAAGCGGAGGAGACATGAAGAGATAGCCGCCCCGACAAAACGCGCAAAGTATGATTTCGGAAGGAGAGTGATTACAACGGAGAAAATAATCCCAATAGTGAAGAAGCCTCTCCGAGAAATGACTAAGGCGGACTACGTGCTCCAGACAAAGGAGAAAAGCTTTGACGACATTGATAAACAGTATGAGATTCAGACGATCATGCGCAAAGCTGACAATCTCTTTGTCAAGAGTCTGGAGGAGCAGGAAGAACTTTTCGCGCTGCAGGACAAAGTAAGGCAACTTGAAGAGGACCTATCTAGGTCCACTGAGCACCGGAAGCGGCGCGGCGAGAAACAGATGAATTCAAAGCCCACCTAGCCGCTTCTCAAAGAACAAAGCCGCAACCGAAAAGAAAGCAGCCTCTGAGCAGATTTCTCAGCTCCAGGAGTCTTTGAAGCAAGCACAGTCGCAGCTTGCAGAAAAAACATCTCAAGCGGCTGTCTTTTCAAAGACAAAAGTTAAGGAAATGAGGGCTGGTTTGCTGAGGGAATGCAAGCCCCATACCTTTAAGGCAATGGCGGTCCTGGACTTCGCATCCAGGATTCAAGAAGTTTCCGCCCGTGGAAAGCCTGTGGTAGAGGAGGCCGAGCGCCGTGCAAAGCAATGGCCGGACCTCGGCGATAAACCTTCAGAGCGCGAGCGCGACGGCGTCCTTTTTTCCCCCGTGTCCTCATTCGCTCGTAGAATGGGCAGGTGCAAGGGTGACCTTGCACAAATATTTTAGAAAAGTTGAAGAGGTGAGAGTGGCTGCACGAATGCTTGACGCATTCGGACATGAAAAAGATATCTGTCTGCCCCCTTTCACGCTCTTTCGTAACTTGGGTGTCCAGGTTTTGTTGAGAATGGCGAACTCCTCACCCTAGATCGGGTAAAGAAGAATTGGCAGTCCTTTGAAGCAGATACAGACTGAAATTGATAGTCGGATCGAGCCAATTCAAGACAGTCAGGTCACTCAGATGGTGTCCAGATATTCCAGGATCCGCTCCTATTTTCAGGAGTTAGAGAAAAGATACCTCACCATCGACCTGCATGCGGTCGCTGCTTTTCACGGAGCATTAGAAGACATAGCTGACCGCAAGCCATTCGAAGCGGAAGCCTGGCGTTCAGCCCAAGAGGCGTACACTCGCATGTGCGAGGCATACAGTGAAATGGAGACCTTTCGTAAGGAGATACCGATGAGGCAACCGACAAAGATGAATCAAGAACAGCTTGCCGCAAGGAGAACAGCTAGAGCAAGCAAAAGGCGTGGGAGGCAAGTTCCTCTCGCACCCAAAGGATGAAGGCATGGATTCTTTGCGCCGAGGCGAGCTCGACACCCCGCGAGCCGCCGTAAATGTTGTCACATTTTGCACGGGGTGCAATGTCTTCAATATTGTTTTGTAACAAGGTCTTGCTCTTCTTTTCCTCCTTCCGTTTTTCTCCCTTCTCTCCCTTTCCTTTTCTTTCCCATTCTCTTTCTCTCCCCCCTTTTTCCTTGGAGTTCCCCAGTTGATTTTCCAGCTTTCCAGCAGGTCTATCTGAAATTGGCTAAGTCTGGGTGCGAAGTTCGCACTTCGCCCAGTTTTGGTGCGAAGTTCGCACTTCGCCTCAGTCTGGGTGCGAAGTTCGCACTTCGCCCGCTCGGTGCGAGTGCGCACTTCGCCTGCCTGTGCGAGGCGCACTTCGCCCGCTCGTGCGAGTGCGCACTTCGCCCGCTTCGGTGCGAAGTCCGACTCCGCCCCACTTTCCGGGGCGCACCTTGCACTGGCAGGTCAATACAGAAAAAAGAGAAAATGCCGGAGCAGGTCCATATGGCGGCAGACACCAGTGTTCGCCTGTGCGCATTTCGACTTCTCAACGGAGCGGGAATGCGCCCTTGACAGGTGTACAGTAGGGGAACAAACCCGGAATTTGACCAAGGCTTGAAGGCCTTCCCCGACTGCACCGATTTCTGCACGCATCCCAAGGAGCCCCAATCCCAAGCAAAGATGGATAGATCGCCCTCTAAGGCGTGCATGTGTCACACAAAGATAACCCATCATCGTACAAGTGTCCAGCCTTCGGGATTTGAACCAAGACCGCCGACCAAAAGGGATAAGCATGGGCTGCCCGCACCGCTCGCGTTAATAGCCTCATTCAAAGCTGATCCGAGGTTTCACCCGCTCCAGCCTACTAGCAAGCCTCGCCGACTTGAAGATTTACCCAAGACTCCGCCACGTAGCCGTCCAGCCTTCCAGGAAGACCATGCTCATGGTACAGCCCTGACCCGACAAAAGGTCAGCATTTGCAGCCTCTTTCGCCGCTTCGTCACTCATGTTTGATCGGGACTCGTGCCCATTAATGTAACGGTGGGACTCGTGCTATAAAAGCCCATCCGAAATTCATTGTAAAGGGTGGAAGGGGAATGTTTGTTAGGGAACTACTGTGCTTATCGTAACCGTGCTTCTGCTTATGAATACAATCAGTATGCCCGGTTCTCGTTTCTACCGTCTTTATTCTTTTATGTCTGTCTTTCATTATATGCCTTAGGCCCACCCGTGTCGCCGCTCGTTAATTCACTTTGGCATTTGGCGATCATGTTCCTCTAGCATTGCTTGCTTAAAGCACCTTCCGTACTTCATTATTTAAAGCATTCATTATAAATTTGGTAGCAGTTCCACCGAGCTGTGTGTGACGTTGTCGGCCCGTATCCGGTGATTGATGCGATCCCCTCGTCGTTAGTTCCTTGTAGGGAATGTTTGCTAGGGAGCCATTGAAGCCGTGCGGTTAAACTCTCTACCTAACACATATACCTGGCTCTGACATCTCTAGGTTTACTTTCTACCCCCGTCGCTGTACGTATCCGGTGATTGATACGATCCCTCGCCGTTAGTTCCTTGTAGGGAATGTTTGCTAGGGAGCTATTGAAGCCGTGCATACGCCGCCGGTGTATCGGAAGTACGCCTAGGTTTTGCGCTTCCTTGTCATGCTCTCGTGTTTGTATGCGTAAGTAGCGGTGATTGGTGTGTTCCCGCATCGTTAGTTCCCCCCCACCAACCTTTGGACATATTTGTATCTCTTTCCGTACATTTGTCTCTTTCCGTTCCTTTATTTCTTTCCTCGTTCCCTTTAGCTTAAATCAAGCCCCCCAAAAGGAGCCGGCCTTCTCCGGAGATTGGCTCGGAAGGCATCTCTTCCTTCCGGCCTTTCATGCTGGTGGGCGAATCTGGGCGCATTAACCAAAAATCCTTTCCTCATGGCAGATTCGTAACCAACAGTGTCTAAGTCTACAAAAAAGGACTCTCCCGTCCCACTAGCTCCTTGTGCACTTGGACTCGAACTACTTTGTTGAAAAAACCGCTTAAGGCTGCCACGCCCACTTATACGGCCACCTCGGGAGGGGGGGGGGATGAAATGGCATCGCTATAACTTCTTTTGTTGCTTGCGTTTTCTTCTGCCATAGATAACATGACATTTACTTTGTTTTTTACATCTTCTGGCACCTTATCACATAATGCTACATTATTTCCTGGTAACCGTGCCAAATGGAACTTGAGGCGATAAACGCCTCCAGTATAATGATTGTCACAAAAATTGCATTTAAAACTGTTTTGTTTGCGCTGGCGTTCCATACGCCCATGCTGGATCCAATGGTTTCATTTTTTATATGCCTGCACATGGAAACAATTTATTAACAACAAAGTTACAAATCACTTGAAAAAAAGGGAATAAAAAAAAATAAACCCTAAAAAAACTACAATTTTAGAACAGCCCTAACCGAATTTCAAGCAGCCCTAAAAAAACCCTAACCTAATTTACAACAGCCCTAACCATAAACCCTAACCTAATTTAAAACAGCCTTAACCCTAAAAAAACAGCCCTAACCCTAAAAAAACAACCCTAAACCTAATTTAGAACAGTCGTAACCCTTAAAAAAACCCTAAACCCTAAAAATTAGAAGAAACAAAATTACAATATTGATAGGCAACAATATTTACTTAAAAGAGAAACTAAAAACCTAAGCCCTTACCAAAAAAAACCCTAAAAAAAATTTAAAAACCCTAAACCCGGAATCAGGATAGCTAATAATTTGGCTTGCTTATATCAATTTAATATCTATTTAAAAGGAGGAGAAAAAAAAACCCTAAACCCATTGGGTTTAGTCTCCTCCTTTTAAATAGATATTAAATTGATATAAGCAAGCACTAGGGTTTTGGGTTTAGGATTTTTTAATTTCAAGTTGAGAAGTAGAACATCCCTAACCTAATTTCTGTTATGTAATGGAGCCAAATTGATAAGAAAGGAATTAATAGCCAAGGATTATTGTTAATGGGCAACGATCAACAATAGGCCCTTGAACAGGGTTCCAAGGGGCATCCTTGAATCTTCTGCCGGATTTCTTCACGAGATAGGGAGAATTTTTTTGAAAATATAACTGTATTTCTTGGTGAAAAACACTTGAAAAAAAATTCTGACCTTGAGGCTGCCCTGAATCTTCTGCCGGATTTCTTCACAACGCAATCAATCTGCCAGATTCCTTTACACCGCAATCGATCGTGCTCCTACTAGGATGGTTTGGCGTAGTTGGTCGGGCCTGTCGGGGTGGTAGCACAAGGGGAGGTGTTTTTTTTTGTTTGCAACTGCTTGGAAGAAAGAATGAAAAAAAAAATAACTTTTGGCTTTTATCGGTCGCAGCCTCTACCGGGCGGCTGCGGTCGATTTTTTGCCAATTTCAAAAAATCGGCCGCATCGCGATAAGTTGCCGATTTAATCGGCCCGGCAATCAAACCCGATTTAATCGCGATTTTGCCGATTTTTTGCAGATTTTCGTAACTATGGATGAAAGCATCGCCGCAATACTGATTGAGAAGAATGATAAAGATTAAGAGCATCCAATTTCCTTCATGGTTCAAGTCCTCCATAACTATGAAGAAAGGTACATATTTATCGAAAAACAAGTGTTTTCCATAATGAAAGCCCTCGGGAAATTTAGGTACTATTTGTCCTAGAGTAAAACCTTCATCTTCTTAGTCCATTCCAATGTCCGATCTGTTGTGCCACATGGTGAACTAGTGGAAAAGAGAGTAGGATGGACAAACAAAATCCAAGAGTCTCACATAGAGATAAAGCTCACTAAGTTTATCAGGGGTAGGCCCCTATGCAAAAACCTTGCTATGTTAGGCCCAAGAGACTAGATAGCATTGATCGAAAAAATAGAACAAGACAATTAGCCAGGATGGATGGGGGACATTAGAAGATACATGATATCTAGACTGGTCCTAGAAGGGTTGACACCTAAAGCAAGGCCTCGATTTAGGCAAAAAGAAATGTACTAAGCATGGCTGGACAATGTACTTTTCCAAAAGAGATATGATGGAGTCCTGCTAAGGTGCATCGAAGAGGAAAGGATAGAAACCCTAATCAAAGAATAACATGACAAAGAAGGGCCTTATTCTACACAGAAGATTCTAAGAGTAGGAGATTATTGGCCTACCATATTTTGTGATTGCTTCCAATGGGTCAAAGGGTGCATGACTGCTTGTATATTCATGGGAAGGAGAAAAGTGCCAATGCTCTTGAAGCCTACCATCACCACCGAACCCTTCCAACAATGGGGCCTCAATTTCATCGACAAGATCAATCCCTTATCTAGTGCAGGACATGGATGGATTTTAACTGCAATCGACTATTTCATGAAATGGGTTGAAGCTGTGCAAGTCAAATCAACAAACCAGGAAACGATAATCCAACTTTCGGAGGATATCATTACCAGATTTGGAGCTCCATCGACATTAATCATTGATAACACCACTACATTCATATGGTTCAAGGTGATGAAGTTTTCCCTAGAGTATGGGTTTGTATTGAAAACAACCTCCAATTACTTGCCCTAGGGTAATAGTCTAGCATAATCCACCAACAAGAACATCGTAAGGATCTTGAAGAAAATTATAGCTGAATGGCAGAGGGATTGACATACTAAGCTAAGAAAGACACTATGGGCAGATTGGGTGACACCTAAGGCTTCTACAAGATCATCTTCTTACAAGTTGGTTTTCGGAAAGGAAGTTGTATTGTAAGTCAATGTATAACTCCCTTCTCTCCAAGTGTCCCAACAATTGGAGCTTGAAGGCACGAACATTAAGCCAATGCAAGCATGGTTAAATTCCCTATTTGCTTAGGAAGAAGAAAGGGAGAAGGCATTCAAAAGAATTGTACAACATCAAATGGTATTAATAAGATGGTTCAACAAAAAGGCCACTGAAATGAATTACAAAGAGGGTGATTTGGTGTTCAAGTGGGACAAGGATAGAGCTAAACTAGGAAGCCATAGAAAATTGATTTCCTCTGGAGCGGGCCATACCAAATCCTTTAGATTGCAGGTCCAAATGCCTAAAGGCTTGCAACTATGGACAAAAGACTGCTGCCAATTTTAGTTAATGGGCAACATCTGCAGCCCATCTAAAGAAGCGTCGAAAACAAGACAAAAGAAATGTAAATATACATAGCCCTTCTTTACATTTTTTCCTGGCTATTTTCCCCCATTCCCCATTCTTTTCTTTCTTCTTTTGGCTATTTGTCCCATTTCTACTGTCCTTTTCTCTTTGTTCCCCCCAAAAAAGAAACACAGGTGGAGGGAGTGATTTGCTTGCCATGGCCTAAATGTAAGCCGGTTAACATTTAACAGTACTAAGTGTAACTTGAAGTGCGATTCGATCCAAATATATGAGTCGCTCTCCTTTTGAAACCGCAAAAAGCGCCCCAAGTCCTTGAGGAGCAAATCGCTCCTCCAAGGCTAGGTGATCCACTCGTGATGAAAGAAAATTTTGCCCAAGGATTACCTAACTAGCGATTCGCTCCAACTCACTCTTCCTCCAGTCTTGCTAAATTGCTCGTAGTCTAAATATGCCCAAATGAATCTAGGCAAGCAAATCACTAGCCACATCAAGTGATTCACTCCCCAGACTAAGTGATTCGCTTAGAAACCCAATTTTTTTCAAAACTGCCATAGACCTGTTGTCACATTTTGCACGGGGTGCAATGTCTTCAGTGTTGTAACAGTGCTGCTCTTCTTTTCCCTCTTCCTCCGTTTTCCTTCCTTCTTCTCTCCCTTTCCTTTTCTTTCCCGCATTCTCTTTCTTTCCCCCTTTCTTGGAGTCCCCAGCTAATTTTTCAACTTCCAAGCAAGTCACCCGAAAATGGCTAAGTCCGGGTGCGAAGTTCGCACTTCGCCCAGTTTGGTGCGAAGTTCGCACTTCGCTCAGTTTTGGTGCGAAGTTCGCACTTCGCCCTCTTTTCTGGGCGCACCTTGTAATCGGCAGACCGGGCAGTCGACAAAAGAAAAATCAAGTGCTGGAGCAAGTCCGTACGGCGGCAGACATCGCGCTCGTGCGCATTCCGACTTCACACCGAAGTCGGAGTGCGCCTTGACAGAGCGCAGTAGGGAACAAACCCGGAATTTGACCAAGGCATGAAGGCCTTCCCGACCGCACCGCGTTCCGCCCGCGCATCCCGAGGTGCTCCGATCCCAAGCGAAGATGGACAGACTGCCCTCCAAGGCATACACGTGTCAAACAAGGATCATCCATCATCCGACAAGTGTCCAGCCTTCGGGATTAGAGCCGAAACGTGCCGAGCAAAAGGACGAGCATGGGCTGCACCGCTCGTGCCGCAGGCCTCATTCAAAGCTGATCCGAGGTTCTACCCGCTCCAGCCTACCCGCATCACCGCCGGATTGAAGTTCTCGCCCAGCCGCACCGCCATGTAGCCGTCCAGCCTTCCAGGAGGACCATGCCGCGGGTACATCCGGTCCGACAAAAGGTCAGCATTTGCAGCCTCTTTCGCCGCTTTTGTCGCCTTATGTTTGATCGGGACCTTGTGCCCATTAATGTAACGGGAGGGACTCGGCTATAAAAGCCCACCATGAATTCATTGTAAAGGGTGGAAGGGGAATGTCCGTTAGGGAACCATCGTGCCCATTGTAACCGTGCTTCCGCTTATGAATATAATCTGTATGCCCGGTTCTGTTCTCGTCGCTTCGTTTTTTATGTCGCCTTTCTATTCATGCCTTAGGCTAACTTGTCACGGCTCGCCGATTCATTTCAGCATTTGGTGAGCAAGTGCCTCTAGCATTGCTTGTTTAAAGCACCCCCCGTACTTCATTAGTTAAAAGGATACATAGAATGGATGTAGTAGCAGCTCCATCGCTTATGTGTTTTGTTGCCGGCCCGTATCCGGTGACCGATGCGATCCCGCATCGTTAGTTCCTTGTAGGGAATGTCTCGTTAGGGAGCCATTGAGCCGTGCGGTTAAATTCTCTACATAAACACATATACCCGGTTCTCGATATCTCTAGTTTGCTTTCTACTCTTGTTAGTGTACGTATCTGGTGATTGATGCATTGCCATGCTGTTAGTTCCTTGTAGGGAATGTTTGCTAGGGGATCATTGAAGCTGTGCATACACTGCCTGAGTATCGGAAGTACACGTAGTTTTTGCAGCTCCTGGTCATGCTTTGTGTTTATAATGCAGTAAGTAGCGGTAATTAGTGTGTTCCCGTACTGTTAGTTCCCCCCACCAACCTCTGGACATATTTGTATTCTCTTTCTCGTACATTTGTCTCTTTCTCGTACATTTATCTCTTTCCTGTAATCTTAGCTTAAACAAACCCCCCCGAAAGGAGCCGGCCTTCTCCGGAGATTGGCTCGGGAGGCATCTCTTCCTTCCGGCCTTTCATGCTGGTGGGCGAATCTGGGCGCATTAACCCAAAATCCTTTCCTCATGGCAGATTCGTAACCAACAGTTTCTCTGGCACGCCCGGTGGGACCCTGGTCCCACGTTTGAAGAAGATTTTCTGATCAGTCTCCACCGGCGCCGACAAGTGTTTTCTCGAGCACCCGGTGAGACAAGGAAGTTTCTCACCCCCGACATAATTGAAGCACCGGTGTTCGCTTCATTGCTGTTCCAAATCTGAACACCCGGCGACTCGCACGAACAAATCCTCTCGAGTCTAGAAGACCGGTCCCAAGCACCTTCATGCACACGAGAAGGTGGCAAGCAAGGGATCCAAGAAGCCCGCCCGAGTTCTACGAACCGGACATCAACGCCGAGGCGAGATCCCCAGCCGGGCCGATCCGCGAGCTCGCTTCGACGAAGCCGAGGCCGAGATCCAAGAAGAGGCCGAAGCCGAAGTCTGAGGAGCCGAGTACGAAATAGAAGAGGCCGAGGAAGGAGAAGATCCTGCATCCTCGGAAAGTACCGACACCGAGTACACAACCGACGGCAGAGAAGAAGAAGAAGAAGAAGAAATGGCTGCCCAACAGCCAAATGACGAAGACCTCTTCCCGGCGGTGGACTCTACGGGGCCCTTGGCCCCGGTCGGACAGCCAAGCCGTGCCCCTCGCCGCTTTAAAGTCTATTCCCACATACGACGGCTACGGTAAGACGGCGTACGAGCACATCCAGGACATCCTTGCCCTGGCCGCACTGCATACTATCACCGATGAAAGTGTGAAGACCCGTCTGCTGGCCCTTTCCCTGAGGGGAAAGCTTCTCTACTGGTGGAGATCGCTGCCAGAGGGATCCATCACAGGGTGGCCCCAGCTTGCCAGGAGGCTCGTAAAAGGATGCAACGAGTCTGCTGACCCGACTTCTCTACTGCATCAGTTCCAAGCTATCCAGAGACATCCTCAAGAGGAGGTGTCTGATTTTAACATTAGGTTTGCGAGATCCTGGAAACGGGTACCTCGCGAACTTCGGCCTTCACCGGCATGGCCGCTCACTACTATCCGAGATCCTTCAACTCGTACATATGCTCGCCGCCGAAGATCGCCGCATTGATGAGTTCCCTGCGCTGTACGAGGCTGCCCAGCAAGTTGAAGCTGACATTATCTCCATCGGCAGACTCCCGTCCAGAGTGCAGGAGCCCATCCATCCCGACTTCCCCAGATCACAATATCCTTCTGCTTCTGGTGGTGCGCCGTCCACGTCGTGGCAGCAACCCCAAGCAGAAGTGGAATCCGGCGCCGGTCGTAACTCCTTACGGCCCGCCCCGCTTGCATTACCCTCACCCGCCGCCTCCCGCTCCGCATTTTCCAACGACTTCCCGCTCCTCCACAAGACGCATCTTATTCTAACCCCCTCCATTGGCCGCATTGCCTCCACCGGCACAAATGCCGCCACCTGACAGCAACATCCAGAACACGATTCTACAAGAAGTGCGGGCTTTGGCCTCCGGATACCATGCCATGTCCAATGACATGACCGCTATGAAGAAGAAGCAGGCCCAGATGGACCTCGCTCCTAGGAGGCCATATGCGCCCCGGCGCTAACGAAAGACAAAGCGCCAGAAAACCAGCCGCAGAGGCGTCCGCCTCCGAGAAATGCTGCTATAGAAGACCCGCCTGGTCCTCCCAACCAAGTTAACTGGTGCACTACGTGCAACGACCCGCATTCGGAGGAAGACCGCACTTTGCACCAAAGACTACATCCGCACCTTGGCCGGCAGCGCTATAGAAGACGATGAGCTGTACATGATCTTGGACGGCGAGGCCAACTTTGCCCTCCCCGAAGAAAATCTAGCGCCACCTGCCAAGGAAGAAAAGAAAGCCGCAGATGCGGTCAAGCCCTTGCAAGTCTACGCGAGAAGAGAAAAACCGCAGCCAGGAGGGCTGCCACCGTACAAGCGGCTGTGGCCTTTCACAGCCCAGGAGAAGGCATCCAAAGATAAAGCTCCAGTCAAGCCTTCTCCGGCAAAGGCTGCCCCTTGCTCCACCCAAACCTCCAAAGAAAGGCCCCAACTCCGGCTAAGACTCCGTACTTCAACCTCCAGCTGAAACCAAAGAACAAACCCATGAGAAGCTGAAGTACTCGTCTCTGACCAAGAGACAACGAGTTGAGGCCACCCAACAGTACCGGACGAAGTATGAGCCGGCTAAACCAGCAGAAGGAGCTAGTACCTCGGGCTACAACATTGTAGACGAGTTGAAAAGAACACCTGCTAGAATCAGCATGTACGATGCTCTTCTGCTCCCAGGCCAGGTAGATCTGCTGCAAGAATCATTGAAGAATATGAAGAACGGCAGCCGATGCAGCCCGCTGTCCCGGTTCAACCTTTGACAGCCTCCGCCACCGGGAAGAACAGCACCGCCACCCTTTTATCTCGTCTTTACGGATGCAAGGGCACATAGTTCACAACCGCATGGTGGACTCCGGTGCTTCCTCGACCGTGATGCCGAAGGCCGTCTCGCGATGAGATCGGGATGGAATACACACGGAGCAGCCAAGGCGTGCCGCAATTAGACGGCACCCTCGTCAAGACAAGCTTGGTGTCATAAAGGACATCCCTATCCGATCGCACAAAGCTCTCGACATCGTAGTCATCCAAGAGGTCGTGATTGTTGACCCGGAGCCTTACTTCGGCATGTGTCTCTCTCGGGAGTTCACCGCGAGTTGGGCGGGTACCGTCTCTAGACTACTCACATATGGAAGTGCCCTTCAAAGGAAGGAGACCGAGAATTTTTAATGAGAAGCCTTCCCCTTCCTAGTAGACAAGATACCCTGAGGAGAGATGGACCGTATGGTTCAGCTTGTCGAAGAAGAACCGGTGACAATGGAACCGACCGAGCAAGCTCTCGAAGTGTTACAACTCGAAGATGAGTTCTCGTTACGGGATTTTAATGCCGTAATCGGGACAGAGCAGTGGTCATTACTCCATTAAACAGCTCCGAGAGGCTTGACGTGTCGGCCGCAAAAGAAGTGGGACCCGCACCCGAAGAGCCGTGGAAGCTTTTCTTTGACGGCGCGCGATGCAAGAATGGCGCCGGTGCAGGGGTACTCCCGGTGTCTCCAACCGGAATCCGTAAGGACTATGCCTACAAAGTTGGCTTGGAGCCGCACTAACAACTCGGCGGAATACGAAGCCCCGTGCTTGGGTTTGCGAAAGGCGGAGAGGCTCGGAATTAAACATCTCCGTATTTTCGGAGATTCGGAGCCGGTATGTCACCAAGTTATGGACAAGTGCGCATCCGGACAAGCACTATCTCGCAGCATACCGCAATCGGGTGTGGGACCCGATGGAGTCATTCGACTCATTGAGTATCAAAGCGATATCGCGTGAGAAAAACAAGCACGCCGATATCCCGGCGTCTCGTTGGAGCCGTGCACGTTCCGGCTCGAAGACGTTGTCCGTAAACCGAGCCGGTTCGTACCGCTCTACGTGCCTTCCGTGCTCGATAAGGACACCCACCGGCAGGTGTTCGGCCAGGACGAGGAGATCGTCACATTCCTGGTTAACGAAGTGTGTGTAATCGGAGGTAGAGACCCTGATGACGAGCAATATGAGGGGTTGATACAGTTATGGAATAATCACGTCCCAAAAGGACTGATTACATTAGAGAGTCTCTTTGATCAGAATGACAGAGCAATATCCCACAGGATCAAAGTAGACCCGAGGCAAGATGCCGACCTAGAACTTGAACCCGGTAAAACCATCAAGGTCGGAACAGATCGCACGTCTGAGGAACCGGAGCAGATCGATCACCGTGCCAGGAGTTCCCCCGACATCGTGGCCTCGGTGCTACGAGGATTTGAGGGGGTATGACGGAACCGTCATCCAAAGATACCATTGAGCTAGAGGATGGCGCCAAGCCATTCCGACGAAACAGAGGGCCGTGAATCCGAAGATTGAGGCCATGATGAAGACCGAGCTCTTGAAGATGCTGGAGGCCAAGATCATCTACCCCATCAAACATTCATCCTGGGTCGCGAATTTGGTGCCCGTGAGGAAAAAGAATGGCGACATTCGTCTCTCGTGTCGACTTCGTAAACCTTAACCGAGCTTCCCTCCGGGACCACTATCCGCTTCCCCAAATCGACCGCATCCTACATATCGTTGTCGGAGCCCGCAGATTTTCACTTTTAGATGGATTTTCCGGCTACAACCAGATTTGGGTCAAAGACGAAGACCAAAGCATAAGACGGCGTTTACCACCAAGTGGGGGACGTTCGCCTATCGCCGCATGCCGTTTGGCTTATCCAATGCTAGTGCCACGTTCCAAAGGGCCATGGATTTGGCTCAATAAGATTATTGTCATCTACCTCGATGACATGACCGTTTTCTCTCACCAATGAGAAGATCATGTTTCGCACCTACGGCAAATATTTGAGAGTTGTCGAGAATTCAGCATTTTTATAAACCCGAAGAAGTCCGTCTTCGCGGTAAAGGAAGGAAAGTCGCCGGGACATGTCATCTCCGAGGAAGGCCTCGCCATTGACCCTGACAAAGCGGAAGCCCTCGTTCGCTTGCCAGCCCCCATCGACAAAAAAGGGCTGCAGTCCTTCTTCGGTCAGATTAACTTCGTGCGGAAGTTCATCCCGGACTTCGCACAAGTGATCAAGCCTATGGCCGAACTGCTCAAGAAAGATACACCTTACGAATGGACTGATGAGAGAGAGCAAGCCTTCGAGGAAATCAAGGCTCGGATTGCACAAGCTCCGGTGTTGACCAACCCGGACTACTCCAGAGACTTCATCCTGTATGCAGTGGGAGAACCCGAAAGTTACGCTGCAGTCCTAACTCAGAAGGGAGACGATGGTGAGGAGCGCCCCATAGCATTCCTCAGCCAAGTGATTCTGCCGCATGAAGAAAAGTACAATTTTATAGAGCGGCAGTGTTCATGCCGTCATGAAGTCCCTTCGAAAGTTCGTGCATTTTGTCTCCCAAAGCAAGACTACTGTCTTTGTGATTCACCCGGATGTTCGAAGCTTCATCTTGCAAGGAGAACCGGGTCACAAGAGAGCGGGATGGATTGCCAAAATCCAGGAGTTTGACATTGAAGTGCGGCCCACCAAGCTTATCAAAGGCCGAGCCTTGTGTCGTGAATTGGCCCGAAGCGCCGTAGCCGGCATCTCCGCCTCGTAAGTGGGAGGACACAACGACACGCATCTACCTAGCCGACTCCTTATCGGAGGGGAGTGATTGGACAGATGAACCGGTGAGATACTTCGCACCGGAAGATGTCCCGATCACCCGAACGCCTCACAACGAAGGAGATTTCGGCCAGGTGCACTTAAGTACACTCTTCGCCCCGAGGGGCTTTACTTCAAAAACATCGACGGCATCCTGTTGCGGTGCGTCATAAAATCCGACCAGCCTAGGGTCCTCTGAGAATTTCATTCCGGGATGCCTGGGGGTCACCATTCTTCAAGGCCAACGGCCTTAAAAATAATAAGGGCTGGGTACTATTGGCCCACTTTGTTCGCAGACGCGCATGCGGTCTGCTCTAAATGTGATCAATGCCGTAGGTTTGCCGGCCGAAATGTAAAAGCACCCCCGCCCCTTCAACCGATTCAGAGCCGAGACTCCGTTCCAAAGAATGGGGTTTAGACTTTATTGGGGTGATTTCTCCTAACTCCTCTCGCCGGCCACAAGTTTATTCTTACGGCTACCGACTATTTCACGCGGTGGACAGAGGCGATCCCGACCAAGAACGCAGACCAAGAAACGGTCATCGTGTTCATTGAGAGCCTGATTACCCGCTTCGGGGTTCCGTAGTCGATTGTGACAGCATAACGGTCCGGGATTTGTAGGCGCCGTACTCACGGAGTACACCGGCAGACTTGGCATCTATCACAAGATGTCTTCTAACTACTACCCGCAGGGGAATGGCCTTGCCGAGTCCACTAACAAAAACCTCCCCGAAGATCATCCGGAGGACCATTGACAGAAACAAGCGGACTTGGCACTTGCTCCTGAACCGGGCGCTGTGGGCGGACAGAGTTGCGTTCAAGAAATCCCTAAGAACGTCTCCCTATGCGCTCGTTTACGGTAAAGAAGCTGTCATGCCATCACATATTGAGATCCCTGCCCTGTGGATGATTGACGAAGACAGATGCAGCGGAGACCCGGTGGACGACAGACTGTGCCAACTCCCCGCAGCTTGGAAGAAGACAGAGAAAGTGCATACCAGGCCTTCGCGGATCACATTGCAGCCCACTCAAGGCTGGTTTGCAAAAGGCACCACCGCCCGAGTTTTCGAAATCGGGGACCCGGTGCCGAAGTGGGACTCATACAAAGCAAAGCCGGGTAATCACGGGAAATTTGATGCTCTCTCGGGAGGGCCCTTATCGGATTGCCCGGTAAACCAGCTCAATGCCTACATACTGCGGGATATGGAGGGTCAGCTCCTGCCTATCCCTGTTAACGGGTTCCACTTGAAACTTTACCGCTGTTGAAGGTGCCCGAGTGGCCCTTCCTTGTAAAAAATTTCCCTCATGTTTTTCCATTTCTCGGCATGTACAGTTTCCAGTTTTCAGCTTTTAAATTATTTTTCTCCGTTTTTTGAGCTTAACTGCGGCACGGGAAAGACAGGGACAGACTTCGCAGCGAAGTCTGTCGTCGCCCCTCAGGAGGGGCGAAGTTCGGCTGTGCAAAGGGAGGAAGAAAACGAACAAAGAAAGCAGAGAAAAAAGGGCAAAAATTCGGCTAAGTGTTGGCCGAAGTCCGACTTCGCAGCGAAGTCGGGCTTCGGGCCAGCCACTGAGCGAAGCGCGACCGAGAGGAAAGCCAAAAGGGCACACAAAAGACAAGCTTCGCCAAGTCTTGACCGAGGACCGACTTCGCGCGAAGTCCGGCTTCGCCAACTTTCGTGCGAAGTCCGGACTCGCCGACTTTCGTGCGAAGTCCGCACTCGTTCGCGGTCGACTTCGCGAAGTTCGACTTCGCCCCAACTTCGGCCGAAGTCCGAACTCACCTCGTTGTTTGCACCGCGCGGTCTTGCCAAGAGCAGCCTAAAGAAAGTATTAAGTGCGGTCAAAGGCCCGAAGGTTGCAAAGGACCCGGACCGCGCCCAAACCTTGGGCACAAAGAAGAAAGAAGCAAAACAGCTCAAGCGCGCACTCACGAAAGTTCGAACTTCGCCCGAAATTGGCGAAGTCCGACTTCGCCGGCGAGCCGCCACGCCCAACTCCGGCGAAGACCGGCCGCGCCTCGTTTCTCGGGCCGCTTGGGGCAGCGTTTAAAAAATGAATAAAAAATTCAAAAATCCCAAGCCGGGCCCAAGGCGCGTTTGTAACCGTTTTAGAGTGGGTTTCCGCACCGAGGTTCCGTCTTGAGCAAGCAGCCCGCGCTCTTGCAGTGACGTCAGCCATGGCGCAATCTCCAAAGCAGAATTAATGATTGCACAATCTTCAAGGGAAGGTGCAACAAAAGAAGCATGGCACGTCTGCCGGAGCGCGCTTTTTCCAAACATCCTCCTGCGCAGCCACCAAAGAGCCTTAACTCAGCCGACCTACCTCCTCCTGCGCGGCATTAATGGCGCTGTCTTTATCTAGAAAAGGGGGTCGATGTTTTTAAACATTCCGTACTATGCAGTATTATTCCTCGACAAAGGCAAATTATTCCCGTGACAGCGAAATCTGCTGCAGACGCCTTGAACTTGCAATCATTGCTGATTCGGAGAGATGGACAGAGGAAAGATGCCGTGTCACGCAGTCCAACGAAAGTGGCGAACCAAAGGATTTACCGCGGCCGGGCGTTTGTAAGTGAAACCCCGCCGTAAAGAAAGTCAAAGTCCCGGACGAAAAAGGTACAACGTGGGCAAGCCCCACCACCTCCGGTGAATTATTTGTCGAGATACAAGGATGGCTCTTTTTCTATGAGCCTAACAAAGTTGCGGGCAAATGTGGAGAGTTGGGCTGACAAAGTTTCGCCCTCCCACCATTTCGGAGCGGCGTACAAATCCAATCTTTTCAGATTCTTGTGCCCTCCCGTCCACCAATGCCCGGAATCGGTAGACCTAATTGTCGACACTACAAACCAGCCTTCCCGGCAAATTTGCAGCTCCAACGGTAAACCCTTGTTCGCACCGCAGCAGGAGATCGTCCACCAGCTTTCGCCCTGTGGTTGGAGTATGACTCCAACGCCATTCTCGTAAAGATAAATTTGGGCGAGCAAAGTGGACGTTTCATGCCAACCAAACGGATGAGGGAATTCCTCAATTCGTAGCCGAACGCCCCGCTTGTACCGGACAAAGGCCAACCGGCCCCATGCCCCCGACACAATTCCGTAACAAGTACTTGTACATTATTTTGGCATCTATTCTTGGCTGCGATTCTCGATGAGCCGGTACATCCGTACTCAGCCTAGCGCCGTGCAATGTCTCCTATGTGGAGAATCCTACGAACCGGCAAGGACAGAGAAGTGGGAAGCGTCCCATCTCTTTCGATCGGGCAGACTGGCTCTACGCCGTTCATTCCAGCCTCGGTAAAAATCCGTAAGAGGCAGCCTACCGATTTTCGTTTCAGCTCTGTTCTAGCCTCGGCTTTGTTTGTACCATCTGCACCCCCAAATGCCGATCCTGAACCTGAAGAAGGTCAACGAGAAGGGAGCACCACAGCCCGTCTATAGCTGGACGGATGACTTATACCGGAAAGGGTCCTACTACAAGTTCAACTTCAACTTTCTGGGATTCGTCATGTCAGTCTTCAGTGAAAGCGAAATTCCTCGCCCCCCGAGAGAAATGACGAGCGCTTTGATAAATCGAAGCTCGGGGACGTTTTCGACCGACGCAGGGAATTGTGGTCGAATCTACGGATTCAAGGGCAAACCCCATTTGCTGCCCTACCGGTGCTCGTGAGCACCCGTTCGGGATGGAGATTGCCCGACAAATGGACTATGTTGAAGAGGAGTTCGGCCTAGGAAAGAAGAGAGGACAAATTTTTCAATATCCTCTTTCCCGGGCAAATGTTGAGATTTTTGAGGTAGGACAAGCATGTCTACCTTGAGCAGGAGCTTTCCCGGATTGGCTCTGGTTTTGTGTGCCGCAGTCACTGGAAGTATGACCCATATGGAATAAGGGGAAAGTTTGCGCATCTCGCCCCCGGCGGATATAATCGAAGATAAATGCGATGTGGTCCATGTGGATCTTGACCGGGAAATCGAATCGATGGAAGCTTCTCCTCCCCGGCAGGATTTCTACCGCGAGGAGGTGACATACGACCCCAAGCGAAACCCGGACCACCGCTTTCATCTCCATGGTTCAAAAAATTTCTATCCAAGATAGCAGGCCTTAACTGGTCTAAAGAAAAGATCACTGAATGCTGGAAGATGAGATGCCGCACGCAAAGACGACAAATCCACAAGGAGAAACCTGGCCGTAGATGACGACTTTTCGGTTCTCTATGACCAGCATCATGACAACTGGCGGCCGTTCGCATATCAAGGTTACGTTCCCCGAGGTCCCTTTGAAGACTATAAAGGAGGGTCTCCCTCCCAACAGTTGTACACTTCGGCAACTACCAGCGTGGGCCCAACAGACTTCCAGGTCGATCCAATGCAGCCCGTGGCTTCCAAGACGGCGCCTGAGAAGGCAAAAGAGTTAGTCAAGGCAACGCCCGAGGCAATCCCTCAGGCACGAAAAGCGCCAGCGCCGTCAGAAGGCAGACCGGTTGCGGCAGACCTTCTGCAAGTCAAACCCCGGTACAAGTTTACCGTGGGAGCATCGCGCCGTCGCACCTGCTTCCTCTCCTTCCCCTGATCCAACCGTTATTCCAGAAGAGAAGAAGCGGAGGAGAGTCGAGAAAATCAGGCGACCTAGCCTGATAGTGCAGCAGCCAGTTGCAGAGCCGCAGCCGCGTCCTGCCGCCGCAGAGACGTTTCTCTGGGCAGTCCCAAGCCAGCCGCCGAGACCGTAAGCGAAGACATCCACCCGCATCGGCTCAGGCGGAGCCCGCAGTACGTTTGCTGCCCCCGTCTCCTTAGTCTCACCCGGCTCCTACTCCCACTCCGTCTCCCGCTCAATCCGAGCAAGTTATGGCCGCATCCCCTTCCCCCGTCTCCACGCCCTCCTTCTAGCGGCCCCCATTCTTTTGATCGGCTTGCTCGTAACCCTAACGTTTCTCTTTCTCTGAGCACAACTCCAAACCCTTCGCCTGAGGTTAGTGCTGAGGCTGTCCGTTCACCGTCACATCCTCCGTCTCAGCCGCTTCAAACCCTTGCAGTGTCAACCATTCCCATCTCCATTTCCCGGTCGCCCCCACAAGCGACCGATTCTTCCAAGGTCCGTCCGGTTCCTCCTGGTCCCATCCCCGCAGGAGAGACGTCTCAGCAGAAACCCTAGGCTGGGGGAACCAGATTTCATGGACGACCTCCATAATACAGACGACTTGCCCCTGGCAACGAGGGTTGTAGAGTATTCTGTCTCTTTCCTCCAAGACCTGAAGCGGAGGAGACATGAAGAGATAGCCGCCCCGGCAAAACGCGCAAAGTACGATTTCGGGAGGAGAGTGATTACAACAGAGAAGATAATCCCAAAAGTAAAGAAACCTCTCCGGGAAATGACCAGGGCGGACTACGAGCTCCAGACAAAGGAGAAGAGCTTTGACGACATTAACAAGCAATATCAGATTCAGTCGATTATGCGCAAAGCTGACAGTCTCTTTGTCAAAAGTCTGGAGGAGCAGGAAGAACTTTTCGGGTTGCAGGATAAAACAAGGCAGCTTGAAGAGGACCTCTCTAGGTCCACTGAGCAACTGGAAGCGGCGCGGCAAGAAATAGATGAACTCAAAGCCCAGCTGGCCGCTTCTCAGCAACAAGCCGCAACCGAAAAGAAAGCATCCTTGGAGCAGATTTCTCAGCTCCAAGAGTCTTTGAAGCAGGCGCAGTCGCAACTTGCAGAGAGAGCATCTCAAGCGACGGTCTTTTCAAAGACAAAGGTTAAGGAGATGCGGGCTGGTTTGCTGCGGGAATGCAAGCCCCACACCTTCAAGGCGATGGCAGTTCTGGATTTCGCATCCAGAATTCAAGAAGTTTCTGGCCTGTGGAAAGCCCGTGGTAGAGGAGGCCGAGCGCCGTGCGAAGCAATGGCCGGACCTCGGCGGTAAATCTTCAGGAGCGCGAGCGCAACGGCCTCCAATTTTCTCCCGTGTCCTCATTCGCTGCAGACTGGGCAGGTGCAAGGGTGACCTTGCACAAATATTTCAAAAAAGTTGAAGAGGTGAGAGTTGCCAGACGAATGCTTGATGCATTCGGACATGAAAGAGATATATGTCTGGCTCCCTTTCACGCTCTTTCTGAACTTGGGTGCCCAAGTTTTGTTGAAAATGGCGAGCTCCTCACCCTAGATCGGGTGAAAAGGAATTGGCAGTCCTTCGAAGCAGATACATCTGAAATTGACAGCTGGGCCGAGCCAATTCAAGACAAACAGTCACTCAGATGGTGGCCAAATATTCCAAGATCAGCTCCTACTTCCAGGAGTTAGAAAAAAGATACCTCACCATCGACCTGCATGCGGTCGCCGTTTCCACGCAGCATTAGAAGATGCAATCGACCGCCGGCCATTTGAAGCAGAAGCTTGGCGCCCAGCCCAAGCCGCGTACGATCGCATTCGCGAAGCAGAAGCAGGAGATGGAGAGCTTTCGGAAGGTAACTCTGAGGGGGCAACTGACAAAGATGAATCTGAAGAACAGTTGCCACAGGGCGAACAGCTAGAGCAAAGAAAAGGCAGGGGAGGCAAGTTCCTCTCGCACCCAAAGGATGAAGGCATGGATTCTTTGCGCCGAGGCGAGCTCGACACCCCGCGAGCCGCCGTAAATGTTGTCACATTTTGCACGGGGTGCAATGTCTTCAGTGTTGTAACATTGCTGCTCTTCTTTTCCCTCTTCCTCCATTTTCCTTCCTTCTTCTCTCCCTTTCCTTTTCTTTCCCGCATTCTCTTTCTTTCCCCCTTTCTTGGAGTCCCCAGCTTAATTTTTCAACTTCCAAGCAAGTCACCCGAAAAATGGCTAAGTCCGGGTGCGAAGTTCGCACTTCGCCCGCTTTGGTGCGAAGTTCGCACTTCGCCCAGCCTTGGTGCGAAGTTCGCACTTCGCCCCTCTTCTGGGCGCACCTTGTAACTGGCAGACTGGCAGGCTGACAAAAGAAAAATCAAGTGCTGGAGCAAGTCCGTACGGCGGCAGACATCAGTTTTCGCCTGTGCGCATTCCGACTTCACACCGAAGTCGGAGTGCGCCTTGACAGAGCGCAGTAGGGAACAAACCCGGAATTTGACCAAGGCATGAAGGCCTTCCCGACCGCACCGCGTTCCGCCCGCGCATCCCGAGGTGCTCCGATCCCAAGCGAAGATGGACAGATCGCCCTCCAAGGCAGTACACGTGTCAAACAAAGATCATCCATCATCCGACAAGTGTCCAGCCTTCGGGATTAGAGCCGAAACGTGCCGAGCAAAAGGACGAGCATGGGCTGCACCGCTCGTGCGCAGGCCTCATTCAAAGCTGATCTCGAGGTTCTACTCGCTCCAGCCTACCCGCATCACCGCTGATTGAAGTTCCGCCCAGCCGCACCGCCATGTAGCCGTCCAGCCTTCCAGGAGGACCATGCCGCGGGTACAGTCCGGTCCGACAAAAGGTCAGCATTTGCAGCCTCTTTCGCCGCTTTTGTCGCCTTATGTTTGATCGGGACCTTGTGCCCATTAATGTAATCTGGAGGGACTCGGGCTATAAAAGCCCACCATGAATTCATTGTAAAGGGTGGAAGGGGAATGTCCGTTAGGGAACTATCGTGCCCATTGTAACCGTGCTTCCGCTTATGAATATAATCCGTATGCCCGGTTCTCGTTCTCGTCGCTTCGTTTTTTATGTCGCCTTTCTATTCATGCCTTAGGCTAACCTGTCACGGCTTGCTGATTCATTTCAGTATTTGGTGAGCAGGTGCCTCTAGCATTGCTTGTTTAAAGCACCCCCCGTACTTCATTAGTTAAAAGGATACATAGAATGGATGTAGTAGCAGCTCCATCGCTTATGTGTTTTGTTGCCGGCCCGTATCCGGTGACCGATGCGATCCCGCATCGTTAGTTCCTTGTAGGGAATGTCCGTTAGGGAGCCATTGAGCCGTGCGGTTAAATTCTCTACATAAACACATATACCTGGTTCCGATATCTCTAGTTTGCTTTCTACTCTTGTCGGTGTACGTATCTCGGTGATTGATGCATTGCCATGCCGTTAGTTCCTTGTAGGGAATGTTTGCTAGGGGATCATTGAAGTCGTGCATACACCGCCCGAGTATCGGAAGTACACGTAGTTTTTGCAGTTCCCGGTCATGCTTTGTGTTTATAATGCAATAAGTAGCGGTAATTAGTGTGTTCCCGTACTGTTAGTTCCCCCCCACCAACCTCTGGACATATTTGTATTCTCTTTCTGTACATTTGTCTCTTTCTGTACATTTATCTCTTTCCTGTAATCTTAGCTTAAACAAACCCCCCCAAAGGAGCCGGCCTTCTCCGGAGATTGGCTCGGGAGGCATCTCTTCCTTCCGGGCGCATTAACCCAAAATCCTTTCCTCATGGCAGATTCGTAACCAACAAGACCAGGCAAATTGCTCCTCTTACCTAACGAATTGCTCCATCGGACGAGTGAATTGCTCCTTGCCTATTGAATTGTGGAAAAGTCCGACTTCTTATGCACCCGTAATTCTGTTTCAACAATCTTGGAAGGAAGGGATAGTGCCCCTTTCAACCTTCGGATTTAGGCTGACTTCTCATTGCCCTTGTTAAAACCTAACTAATCTAATCTAATTGCATGAAATTAAATGCAGAAAGTAAATGTGGAAATTAAAACGCTTGAAAAGTAAATTCAAAAGTTTAGGGTATGAGAGATTAAAAGGAACTACGAGCATAACCGTAGCAAGGAGAGTGTGTGATCAATCAACTCATGAGGAAATTAAATAACAACAATGGAATCCCACACGTATGAAATGTTAGGAGGTGAAGTCAATATCCAGATCTCCGATGTTCTTCAGTAGAGTGGAGCATGGTGGTGTAGCATATAGTAACCCAACCCCACGCGTGGGACCCATGCAGTTACTAAAACGCAGTAAAGCGCATTTGTAATAAAACATAGTAAAAGTGCGTTTGTTATAAAAGGCGTTTAAGCACGTTTTTAATAAAGCGCTTTAATCTGGAATGTGCCAGAACTTTTTTGGAATCTTCCTTTGTATTTCTATAAAAAAGGGAATGCCCCTTGCATTTGAATAGTGCGAATGTATGAAAGCTTGCTGAGAATAATAAAAGAGAAAAGCTGCCTTTTGCCTCGTGGTTTTACCTGCACACTGCAGGGTTTCCACGTAAAATCTTGTGTATTGTTTATTGTTGTTTTAGCTTGCTTGCTTTTAATATCCTAACATTTGGTATCGGAGCGAGGTTCTTTGAAAACTCGTTGGTTAGGGTTTTGTGCGAGTGGGAGCTAAAACAATGATAGGAGGTGTAACCAAGTTCGAGATTGAGAAGTTTGATGGTAGGAACTTTGCCCTATGGAAGATAAAGGTGGAGGATTTGTTGGTTCAGAACGACCAAGCCCTAGACTTGGATGGGCTCGTGAATAAACTTGACAGCATGCAAGATGAGTGGTTAAAGTTGGACGGGAAGCCGATGTCTACAATTCGTTCTCTGCCTAGCAGAATCTGTCTTGTTCAATGTTGTTGAAGAAAAGTTTGCGAAAGCCCTCTGGAAAAATCTTGAGAAGTTATATGAGACTAAATCAGCAACAAATAAGGTCTTCTTGAAAAAACAGCTTTATAGCCTGAGGATGAAGGAGGGTTCATCTGTGGCAGATCATCTGAATGAGTTTAATACTCTAATCAGTAAGCTGGTCTCTGTTGATGTGAAGATGGAGGATGAAGACAAAGCAATCACCCTACTTTGTTCTCTCTCGGACACCTGGGATCATTTGGTGATGACCATCAACAATGCATCATCAGGAGCTCTAACAATTGATGATGTCGTAGCCGCTTTGTTGGCAGAAGAGTTGAGGCGAAAATTGTCTCTGGAACCCTTAACCAATGAAGCCCTAGCTGTGAGAGGTCGATCTAATGAAAGGAGTCAACAAGGTAGATCACAGTCCAGATCTAAGTCAAGAGGACGCAAGCTGAAAGGGAGGTGTTGGCATTGTGGGAAGCCAGGGCACTCGAAGGACTGTTGGCATCTGAAAAAGGAGAAGAATGGTGAAAAGCAAAATCAACCATCAGTTGAGGCTAGTACAGTAGATGCATTAGAGATGGCAACATGTGAGGCCTTTTGTATCAATAGTAGCAGATCTATTTTATATACCTGGGTTTTGGACTCGGGTGCATCTTTCCACATGTCTCCACATAGAGACTGGTTTGTCAAATATCAGTCCTATAATGGAGGGATGGTCTATTTGGGTGATGATCATCCTTTAGAAATTGTGGGAAGAGGGGACATAAGGATCAAGCTGGACGATGGTAGAGAAAGGATGTTATGTGATGTACAACATGTGCCTGCTTTGTGGAAGAATTTGCTCTCAATCAAGATGATGGATAAGCTTGGGTATTTTACTACTTTTGGTAACAATTATTGCAAAATTACCAGAGGATCCCTAGTAGTAGCAAAAGGAGAACCTTATGGGACCCTATATCGTTTGTGTGGTGATATGGTGACAAACCATGCAGCAACAACTTTAGGCAATGCTTAGGATGTAGTAATGCTATGGCATCAACGCCTAGGGCATATGAGTGAAAAAGGATTGAAAATTCTGCATGACCGAGGTATGTTGTCTGGGATTAAGTCTTGCAATTTAGACTTGTGTGAGCATTGTATTTTTGGCAAACAAAAGAGGGTTCGATTTACTGCAAGTCTTGGTAAGAGTTCTGATTTTTTGCAGCTTATACATTATGATATATTTGGACTGGTCCCCACTCAGTCCTTAAAAGGTACTAGATATTTCTTGACATTTATAGATGATTATTCTAGAAGAGTGTGGGTTTATTTTTTGACAAATTTTTGACAAAAAAATCGGAAGCTTTTGAAAAATTCAAAAGAGTTCAAGGCACGAGTAGAGAAAAGTTTGGGCAAACCTATTTTATGCCTCAGGTCAGGTAATGGGGGAGAATATTGCTCCAAGGAGTTTGATCAATTTTGTATACAAGAAGGGATTAAGCACCAGAAGACTGTGCCATATACTCCACAACAAAATGGTGTGGCTGAGCAGATGAATCACACAATCATGGAACGTGCAAGAAATATGCTCAACACATTTGGGTTGGATAAAAGGTTCTGGGCAAAGGTTGTTAATACAGCTGCTTATCTTATTAACAGGTCACCTATAGCTGCGTTGGATGGACAAATTCTAGAGGAGGTTTGGTGTGGTAAGCCAGTTAATTACTCTCATTTGCGTACCTTTGGCTGTGATGCATTTGCCCATGTGCCAAAAGAAATCAGGTCCAAACTTGACCCAAAGTCAAGAAAATGTGTTTTTCTTGGCTATGGAGATACAATGAAGGGGTATAGACTGTGGGATACTACTGCCCACAAGGTAATTATTAGCCGGGATGTTATTTTTAATGAAAAGTCCAAGCAAAGGAAGGAGGTACAACAAACACCTGAAGTTGTACGTGTTGAAGTAGATATGAACAAAGCTGAAAGTGAAGATAAGGATGTTGAAGTTTTTGATCAGCATGTAGATCAGCAAGTTCAGCAGCCTGAATAGTCACAAGACCAAGAGCCACAACCAATAGAACATTGGGTTAGAAGATCTACACGTCCACAAAAACGTCCGGATAGGTATTCTCCTGATTTTCAGTCCTCTTTTGCTTTGTTAACTGATGATGGTGAGCCTAGCTCGTTTTAGGAAGTTGGAGAATATGAGGATGTAGATAAGTGGAGGAAAGCCATGGACGAGGAGATGAAATCACTGTGGAAGAATGAAACGTGGGAACTTGTGGATCTCCCACCTGGAAGAAAGGTTGTTGGTAACAAGTGGGTGTACAAAGTAAAGAAGAACAATGATGGGCTGTTGGAACGATATAAAGCTCGCTTGGTGGCAAAAGGTTATGTGCAAAAGTCAGGTATAGACTTTAATGAAATCTTCTCTCCAGTTGTGAAGCTCACAATTGTTAGAGTTTTACTTGCACTTGTGGTAGCATAGGATTTAGAGCTGGAGCAGCTTGATGTAAAAACTGCTTTCTTGCATGGTGATCTCGAGGAGGAGATTTATATGGATCAACCTGAGGGCTATGAAGAAAGAGGCAAAGAGCATTTGGTTTGTAGACTTAAGAAATCTTTGTATGGATTGAAACAGGCGCCAAGGATGTGGTACAAAAAATTTGACACCTTCATGAAGAGCCAAGGTTTCAGTAGAAGTGAAGTTGACCATTGTGCATACTATAAGAGGTTTGATGATGGCAATTTTCTTATCTTGCTGTTGTATGTTGATGATATGCTAGTTGCAAGCCCTAGCATGAAGAAAATCATTGATCTTAAGGCTCAATTGGCTAGGACGTTTGATATGAAGGATTTAGGAGCAACAAACCAAATTCTAGGGATGAAGATACACAGAGACAAAACAGGAAGGAAGATTTGGTTATGTCAAAAGACATATATAGAAAAGATTCTACAACACTTCAATATGCAGAATGCAAAACCAATCAGTACTCCGCTTCCTCCACACTTCAAATTGTCTTCCAAACAATGTCCTAGAACAGAAGCAGAGAAGACAAGCATGTCTCATGTATCGTATTCATCAGCAATAGGAAGCCTCATGTACGCCATGGTGAGCACCAAATTGGATATTGCCCAAGCAGTGGGAGTAGTCAGCCGGTACATGGTGAATCTTGGTAAGGAGCATTGGAATGCTGGGAAGTGGATATTTAGATATTTAAGAGGCACTTCAGATTTTGCCATTTACTTCGGATCGACAGATTTGCAAGTTAAAGGTTTTGTGGATTTTGATTATGGAGGAGATAGAGATGGGTGAAAGTCCACTACAGGATATACTTTCACTCTTGCTGGTGGAGTTGTGAGTTGGACTTCTAAGTTGTAGTCTGTGGTGGCTTTATCAACCACTGAAGTAGAATATATTGCAGTGACTCATGCTAGCAAAGAGGCAATTTGGCTAGAGCGACTGTTGAGTGACTTAAAGATAATGCAAGGGAAGATTGCGTTGCATTGTGATAGTCAAAGTGCTATTTAGTTAGTGAAGAACCCAACATTCCATGATCGCACCAAACACATTGATGTTCAGTACCATTTTATAAGAAATATGGTGGAAGAAGGTAGGATCCTGTTAGAGAAGATTGATACTGAAGTGAATCCTGCAGATATGCTTACAAAGCCGGTCAAGAGAGAGAAGTTTGAGTGGTGCAAAACTTCTCTGGGCTTGCTGAAAACGTGATAAGGGCAGCATTGGGCAATTGGCACTTGGATGGAAAACAAAGGAAAATAATTCCTGTATCTCGACTTCAAGTGGGAGAATGTTAGGAGGTGAAGTCAATATCCAGATCTTCGATGTTCTTCAGCAGAGTGGAGCATGGTGGTGCAGCATATAGTAACCCAACCCCACGCGTGGGACCCATGCAGTTACTAAAACACAGTAAAGCGTGTTTGTTATAAAATGCAGTAAAAGCGCGTTTGTTATAAAACGCAGTTAATAAAGCGCGTTTTTAATAAAGCGCTTTTATCTGGAATGTGCCACGACTTTTTTGGAATCTTCCTTTGTATTTCTATAAAAAGGGGAATGCCCCTTGCATTTGAATAGTGCGAATGTATGAAAGCTTGCTGAGAATAATAAAAGAGAAAAGCTGCCATTGCCCCGTGGTTTTACCTGCACACTGCAGGGTTTCCACGTAAAATCTCATGTATTGTTTATTGTTGTTTTAGCTTGCTTGCTTTTAATATCCTAACATGAAATAAAATTAACAAGGAATGACAAGAGGACAAAAGGGCAGTGCCACAATCATCACGCATTCCACAATCTAGGAGGGTAGTGCCACTGATGGAAAGCAAAAAGTCTCATCAATTTCTCATTAATCTCAGGAAGGAGCAAGTACAATGTGGATCTCACAAAGTGTAGCTCTGACTTCCTCAAGGCCAAAATATGTTTACAATGGAGCCTATGGCTCCTATTTATAGGAAGAATTCACCCTCGAGTTACATTGGGTGATAAATTCTTCCTCCCTAGTAAAGGTAAAGATTATGGGGAATCTTTAGCAAAATGATGCACCTCCAAATGTTACCTCTAATTACATTTCTAAAATACTTAGAAGGCTTCTAGATTGCTTGGTGGTGTCACTACATGCCAAAATGTCACTTTCCAAAAATCTTCCTCCGGATTTGCACATCTCTTTTTACCCCTTTGCTTGTCTATGAGTGAATTGCTCTTGTCTACGAGCACTTTGCTCCAGTCAGCTAGTGCTTCACTCTTGTGAACCAATTGCTCTTTGTTGGCTAGCGCTTTGCTCCTCTTGAACCAATCCCATCATTTTGAACCTATCGTTCCTTAATCTTCACTTAGCAAAATTTGAGTTTTGGAGGCTTTTATTGATCAATTCAAAAGGTTTTGAACATCTCCAAAACAGGTGGAATCCCAATGCTGTAACCTATTACTACACTACTCTATAATAGGTCTTGTATACAAGTTTTCCAAGTAGTTGGAGTTGGAGAGGTGAATCTGAGAAATATTTGAAGTTATTCTGAAAAACAGTAAACAAGTAATACAAAACAAGAAACTTTTGAAAACTAACTACACCATTTTTTTTTTGAAAAAAAGTGTAGAACAAAAAAAAGGCACCAAACAATGTTCTTGTATGAGAAAGTTAAGGCCTCTTGAAGTTGCAGATTCTGAAAGGGTGAATAAGCCACTCACAACAGTAGGCAATGATTATAAGATGCTGAAGTAAGCTATGTATAAGCTTAAAGCAGGTGATCATGTAGAAATTGGTGGATTTTGCAGAAAATACTCCAACGAAGGTTTGTTGTACAGAAATGTTTTCTCCACAAATATGGTGCCTATTAACATGAACTAGGTATTGAAAAAAGCATCCAAATTGTAACAAACCTAAAAAGACTCTTCAGATAGATTTTATTCTAGCAGTCCCCCTGCAAAAACCTTTTTTCCATATGTTTTTTTTTCCTTGTGCTCCATGAGAGTGCCTCTTACAAAATCAATGATCATACTAAGAGTAGCAAAATTGACTCTCATACCATGTGAAAGTACAGCAAGGAACAAAAAGCAAATATCAATACAGCCTGAGTAGCCTAACAGTGGAGACTTTCGAACTCTGAATAGAGGTCCAAGGTTAGAATCTTGCGGAGGTAGGGTTGTACACCATGTTTCGGTAACCAGAGTATGGTTGGGGATAACTATATATTGGGTAAACAATATCCGTCTCATATGGCCTATGGGCTTGCGGACGTAAAAAACTACTTTACCCTTCTTTTTAATAGAATTCTCTATGAACAAACACATGTAAAAGAGGAATTTTTCAAAGTGGCTACTCAGGTGCTTCGTTTTTCATTAAGATTTAGCTCACTTATAGCCATACTAAGACCAAGAGAAAAAATTGCTTCTTCAGAGAAATGGACAATATGCCTATATATAGAAATATATAATAATGGTAGGTGGGCATAGGCAAATTATGTGTCATTACATGTTTTGCCAAGATAAATTTGTGATCATAAAATCTCTTTGCACAAATTTATATTGATCCTTGATTTGGTGAGGTCCACAAGACATTAAGTGGGACCAAGTTAATTTTTTATACATTTTTTTGATTAGGGTAAAAACAGGATTTTGAAAGGGCCCGAACCCTTTTACAACACAAACTCAGCCCATCAATTACACAACTGCCAAGGGCAAATAGCCAGAGATCCCCTGGACACAAGACAAACAATATCCATCCTAGACCCCAATTAGTTGCAGTCCTTCGTCGTGAACTTTTCTAAGTCCTCATGGACCACCCCAAGGGGATCCATCTCGTATCCTCTTCTTTAATGGCACCAAAGTTCGCTAGCCAATCTGCTGGTTTGTTACCTTCTCTATAGACATGAACAAAGTCAACTTCTTCAAAATGCTTTACAATCTCTCTAATATCTTGCACAATGTAATCAATTTGCCAATTAGCTTCTCCCTCCTTTTTCAAAATATTGATAATATTCAAGGAGTCTCCTTCAAAGAACTTTTTTGGTGTTAGGAAGTGAAGTCACTCTGCAGTACAGGCAGCCAGGAAATAGGATTGCAGCAGGTTTAAACAGGCCAGACCTCTAGACTGCTAGACGTCTAGGCTAGCAGACGTCTGGGCTGCCAGACGTCTAGGTTGGCAGATGTCTGGGCCTGACGTCTAGGCTGGTAGACGTCCAGCTTGACGTCAAGCCAAGCAGACATCATAGGAGTGAACGTCTAGGTAGACGACAGGAATGCGGAAGACGAACAGTCTTGGGAGCGGAAACGAACAACCTTTTGGAGGCTTTCGTTGGAAGAGGAAACGAACAATTTTGGAGTCTTCCTTCTGCTCTATAAAAGGGATGTGATCCCTTGCATGTTAAATGGATGGTTGTTGAAAACGTTGAGAAACGTGAATGTAAACTTTGCTAAAAATAATAAAAGGAGAAGTTGCCATTGCCCCGTGGTTTTTCCTGCACATTGCAGGTTTCCACGTAAATCTCTGTGTCACTTGTGTTACTGTTTCCGTGTTCTATATTTTTGTTATTGTGCTTCCTCTTGCAGGTGTAAATCTTGAAGGTTTTTCCTAACATTTAGCACCTAGATCCTTGGCTAGCTTTGCACCCAGATGTAAAGCATTAACTTCAACTTTATGACTAGTAGTAATTCCCAAAAACTTGCAGGCTGCCCCCACCAATCTACCCTGATTGTCCCTCAAAATTGCTCTTGCTCCGGCCTTACCTGGGTTACCTTTGGATGCCCCATCAAAATTTAACTTCAACCAGTCATCTTGAGGTGGTTGCCATTTTACATCAGTTCTAAGCTGAACATTTACCTCTCCATCACTAATAGGTTCCAAATTCCATGCCTTAGCTATCATAGTCTCTTCAGTATTCTCTGGCTTGATAGGTTAATTTTTAATATTTAAGTAAGCTGTATGTGACTTTTATTGGGGCCACTTCCATTAAAATATCAAAACATTACATTTGCTGTTAGTTGATATAGACCATTTACAACTTTCCCTTCTATCAAAGATATCCATCTTCTTGAAACTGCTATGTTTCCTCTATCAATTCCTTGATATTATTTTCATTAAGAGATGGAATCTTTTCAGCCAATTACCTTCTAAGATTTGAAATTTGCCAAGACAAAGATCAACACTGCAATTGACTACATTATCTGCTATTGTGTTTTCTTCTTTATAGATATGCTGACATTTCTAAGATACTGCCTCTATCAATAATTGATGGACATAAAAAATCATGCTATTGTTGATTCAATCCTCACATCCATTTATTTGTGACAACATTAATAATAATTTGTGAATCGTCATTAATTGAAATAATTTCACGATTTTTCAATCGCAATCTTGATCCCTATAAGAAGTTCCCTAGCCTCTTCATAGTTGTTAGTTGAAGCTTCATATGATTCCAAGTAGGTGAGGAGAATTTTGCTTTCATTATTCTCAAAAACATCACCTTCTAGCTTTCCTTGTATTTCCTTTAGAAGCACCATCAAAGTTAAATTTGATAAACCCAACTTTTAGACATTTCTATTTTACTGTAGAACAATGCAAATCCTTTGTGTTAACTTCATTGTGCATATAGGAAGCCCATTCGAGTAGAAGACGTTTGCAAAGAAAGCATCATGTAGAAAACGTGGCTAGAAAACGTACATGCAGAAGATGTACATGCAAAAGACATGTTAAATGAAGTTCGTGCAGCATAGGACATTCATGCAGACAAAGGAATTTACGCAAACAAAGACGGTCATGATGAAGCAATTGCAACCATGGGGAAGATAACTACCCAAAGAAGGTAGGGGCAGCCAAAATGTCAACTTGCTTGGCATTAGAGAAACGAATGTGGGGATAAAGCAAGTTCTTACCATGACTTGGGCATAGAGAAAGAAGAAAACTAAATATCTTGAATTAATTGAGGAACAAAAGAGATGGCAAAAGGATTGAGTATATGTCGAAGATGAGATGGCAAGAGAACAAAATGATAAGGGCAACCAAAGAAGAGAAACCACCGTAACTTGGATGGAGTCATCAACATCACAAAACATGGCTATGCATTTGCCCGAATGAAGTATACATGTCAAGTGACAACATTGTTTTGTGCAATACACGCCTACTTGCAATCGTAGGAGAGTTGATGCACAAGTCAAAAAACGGAACCTAGAAGTGTCGCCATTGAAGACGAGGAAAAGACCAATTTATCGACCTAGCTATGTTGATGATTGACGCCGACTAGTGGCCTCCATTTCTGCACATGTATATATTTGATCACACATTAGTGCATGTAATACTTTATGGTGGTTTCGTAAACATTTCTATAGAGAAAATCTGGTGTGACGAGCGACATCTTGAAATAATCAAGGAAGAAGAAATAGCAATTAAATTGATAACTAGTAAAGTGGAAAGAATGCAAACAACTGCATTTAGTATATGGTTGAGAGGCCAATTGTTAAGTGTTGGAAATGTTAGTAGGTACATTTCACATGCAGTTGCACAAATTCCGTAAATCTTGGTAAGCAGATGATGTGTCGATGGTGCCAAGACAAGGCTGCCGTGATAATCATGTAGCTAGATATTGCACGATACATTGTACCGCAGGACGATGTCATATAGGAGCAACATGATAACGAGATGAGGGATGATAGTGCATGAAATTTCACAAGTGCATATTTTGATAATAGAGGATCAATTCATGACCGAATTGTCGAAGGAGTGTACAATGATTGAGCAAAGGGAGAAGCATATAGAAATTTAGCTAGTGGAGGACAACATAGGAGTTGTTGAGACTACACGCACTAAGGAAGCAATTCACAAACCGTCGACTTGGATGAGGAACTGCCTTTAGAACAAATGAATTTTTGATGACTTTGAGCTTGAGTTACGCCCAAAGTAGTTTGCAAAAGAGGTCATCCCCTTCGCAACTTCACCTGGCTTTGAGATACCCATGCAAGATGATGATGACCAAGCTAGGACTAGATTGGAGGAGAGGGAGTCACTTTAGAGGGAGATAGTCTAGGAGAAGACTCTCGATGAGGACACTAAGAAGGAGCCCTTGCAAAGAGATGTGCAGGAAGGGAAGGCCTATTGTTATTGATTTGGAACAACAGGGAGTTACGAATGATGATATAGAGGAGGGTGAGCCAGAGTAAGATGTTGAGCGACCTCCTTATGTCAGAACAATAGAGTTACCCATCTTAAGCAACCTCAATGTTTTTGGAGCGATAGCTGATGCACACTTTGCAGGGTTCTAAAATCAAATGATCGATGTGATGATACATGTGTCTGATGACTTTCTAGCGAGCTCATGAATGGTGTATATGGGTTATGTGCATGGCAAACGAGTTCACCAAGGTATACTAGTGGTCTCGCAATGACACTAGACGTAGGTAGTTGGAGTTCATTACTAGATGAGCATGGGAAACACACGAGAATACCCAGATGAGATTTTTTCTTGGCCAATCATAGTTACCAATAGGGACTTCGTTACACTATTGACATTTGTTGTGCATTTGTTTGATAGACTAACAGGCTACTAAGTACCCTACTCCACCCATGATAAAAAGGTATGTGATTGCTAATGATATTGAGGTGCCCTTCAGGCAACTCAACTATTTAGCAATCCTTATTCAGTGGTTGTTAACCAGCACTAGAGTCTTGAGTGAGCTTTTGAAACAATTACAGGTTTGTTTGACATTGAGGGATTGCAAACTAAAAAGCTCAAGGAGCTTTTACTCTTTGTGGAAAGAGTCAAAACTGAGACAACTTTGTGATGGGTTGGTATAGAGTCCTTGTGTCGCTAACATCAAGAGTAACTTGTAGAGCATGACTAGCAAATTGTAGAGATAGACCAGTGGATTAGTGCTTTCGAGACTAAGTCTTAAGAGAGAGAGAAGTGCATCACCTCTCTTAAGAAAGAGTTGCAATGATACGGGAAACAATGGGTGAAATATGTAGAGTTTGGGACGAGGATGGAACAAAAGTAACATGCCATGCGATCAAAGATCCAATATTTGGAGGCCCTACTTGCCACAGTTCTTACAGTCAGCACTTGCTCCTATGGACCAACCTAACCCCATGTTCTAGGGGAGGGTAGCTGTAGGTGGCATCTCAGACATGGCACCAACTCATGGCTCTTGGTGGAAAGTGTCAAAGTCGAGACAACTCTGTGATGGGATGGGATAGAGTCCTTGTGTTGCCAACATCGAGTAGCTTGTAGAGTATGACTAGCAAATTATAGAGATAGACCAGTGGATTAGTTCTTTTGAGATTGAGGCTCAAGAGAGAGCAGTGCATCACCTCTCTTGAGTAGAAGCTGCAACTATACGGGAAATAGTGTTGATACAGACTCTGGGATGAGGATGGCACAAAAGTATCATGCCATATGATAAAAAATCCAACATTTGTAGGCCCTACATGCCACATAAGCCTCAAAGTCAGCACTTGCTCCTATGGACCAACTTGGCCCCATGTTCTAGTGACGTGACAAGGACGCTGACAAGTTTAGATGGGAGGGCAGATGTAGGTGGCATCTCAAACATGGCACCAACTCATGGATCTTGGTTGAAAGAGTCAAAGCTAAGACAAATCTATGATGGGATGGCATAGAGTCCTTTTGTTGCCAACATGATGAGCAACTTGTAGAGTGTAACTAGTAGATTGTAGAGATAGACCAGTGGATTAATTCTTTCAAGATTGAGGGTCAAGAGAGAGACCAATGCATCACCTCTTGAGCAAGAGGTGCAACAATACGGGAAAGAATGGGTGAAACAAGTAAACTCTAGGATGAGGAAGCAATAGAAGTACCATGCCATGCAATCAAAGATCCAACATTTGGAGGCCCTACTTGCCACATAGTCCTCACAGTCAACACTTGCTCCTATGGACCAGCCTCCTCCCATGTTCTAGTGATGCAATCAATAGGAATGCTGGTCGGTTTAGAGGGGAAGGCACATGTAGGCGGCATCTCAGACATGGCACTGGCTCATGGCTCTTGGTGGAAAGAGTCAAAGTCGAGAAGACTTTGTGATGGGTTGAGATAGAGTCCTTGTGTTGCCAATATCAAAAGCAACTTGTAGAGCACGACTAGCATATTGTCGAGATAGACCAGTGGATTAGTGCTTTGGAGACTGAGGCTCAAGAGAGAGAGCAGTTCATCACCTTTCTTGAGCAGGAGCTGCAAAGATATGAGAAACAGAGGGTGAAGCACACAAACTTCAGAATGAGGATCCAAAAGAAGTACCATTCCTTGTGATCAAAGATCCAACATTTGGAGACCCTACTTGCCACATAGTCCTCACAGTCAACACTTGCTCTTTGTGACCAGTCTGCCCCCATGTTCCAGTGACGTAGTCGACAGGGATACTGACCGCTTTAGAGGGAAGGGTAGATGTAGGCAGCATCCCAGACATGGCACCGCCTCATGCACCACCACCACGAGTCACCGAGTATGTGTATATGACACGTATGCCCATTTTAACTTGTATATATTCTTGACATATGATTTCATGTATAGATTGTTGCATGTGAGTGCAGGACACTTTTTTGTATAAAGTAAGGGGGTTAATTCTACTTCCAAAAATATAATCTATGTTTCTCAATCTTTTCGATGCTTCTTGAATGGAGTTATGGTTGTGAGGCTATGGTGTTTGCAAATTTGGTGTATCTAACCAGTTTTTCCCTCACGTTTTTTCAAAAGTTTTCAGGTGGCATTGTGTTGCTATTCTGTCAAGTTTACAACGGCATGTAGCCTTTATTCATTGAGGTCAATAAGATGTGACAAAAGCAAGTCATACCTTATAAAATCAGTGACTTGTGGTTATCTTCTAATTCTGAGAGCTACATTACTCTATGAGACTATCTCAATCACTGCAGGATGTCAAGTTACTATTCTTCATAAAGCTATTCATTATACATTTGGAAGTGATAAATCTAAAGGCCACATCTCCAGCAAATGACTACATGAAGTAAAATGGATGACATCTTACTACCAAATCTACTGTTTTCATTTCCAAATGAATTGTGCAAGATACAATTATTATTCCATTCAATGATCTTTCATAACTAAATTTTAGATACTGCAATAAGAGAGACATTCTGTGTAGATATCAGACTTGTCAAGGATTTCAGATACCCAATATTGAATAGAAAACAATGCCACATAATGCCACTAAAATATAGATACTAATGCATGTACACAGCTATCTTCATACGTATGGTAACAAAAGCCAAACAGTATCGGTCACACAAGTTTTCCAATAGAAGCGAGGCCAGTATTGTGCATGTCTTTGAACTTGTGCCAAATGTACAGTATGGAACCACCATGCTTAGCACACTTCTGTTTACACTTCTCCAGCAGATGACTACATGGAGTACAATGGATGACATCTTACTACAAAATCTACCATTTTCATTTCCAAATGAATTGTGCAAGACAGAATTATTATTCCATTCAATAATCTTTCATTGAATTTTAGAGACTGTAATAAGAGAGACATTCTGCGTGGATATCAGACTTGTCAAGCAGTTCAAATACCCAATATTGAATAGATAACAATGCCATGCAATTTCAATAAAATATAGATACTAATGCATGTACACAGCTGTCTTCATAGGTACGGTAACAAAAGCCAAACAGTATTTCACACAAGTTTTCCAATAGAAGCTATGCCAGTATTGTGCATGCCTTTGAACATTTGCCAAATGTATGGTATGGAACCACCATGCTTAGCCAAGAAGTATGCCCAATAAATTTTGAGTTTTTAACAATGAATGCAATATAAAGGCAGCCTGACAGTTAAAGTAATGATTCTCAATTCACAATCATACGAAATTAGCATTAGCAATAATCCCAACAATCGTTATAGGTAAATCATCTTAACACTTATATCAGGGATAATTTCAGTCTCCAAGTCTGTTTCTAAATGCAACAAAAATTAAGGATAATAAGAACTTGTCTATGCCTAATTGCGAAAGACAATTTCAAGCCTCAACAAACTCGTAATGGTATTTAAAGCCAGCTTACAAATTCAAAGAAAGAGAAAACTCAGAAAATATATTAATGATTTTTTTTTAAGTTCCATATAGGAACATCAGCCATAAATTGTTCTCTATCACAAGTCCAGGGCACGTATCATCCACTCACATTGCAGTCCAAGAATTGCTTCCTATAACACACAAAATGCTAACCCAAATTCTATTCAAAACATGCCATATGGATTTCTCATGACTTGACACCAGCAAGGGCATCAAGACTATATTCAATTGCTTTCCATAATGCCAAATTGAACAACAGCCATGTATAGCAAAAGCAATCCAGAAGATGCCAACCACGACATAGAATGCATTTCAAGATGGACCATAGTCAGGGTACACTCATGTGATGCTATTTGAATTTAATTCAAAATGAAATTTAGTATCCAAAACAAATATATTCTAATTAGCTACTTCATCAATGAGAAAGCCGCAATGGCCCATACTGCAATTATACCTAAATTCTAGGTTTAACCAATGCAATTATGTATATGTGTGTGTGCATGTGTGTCTGTCATATACTTGGTAAATGATGAATCAAATCAGAGTATAAATCCAAACGAAATACAAGCATCGACAGGCTTAACAATAAGGGCCAGTCCTTAACTAATACAGCCTTCACAATAAGGGTCAGTTATTAACTAATATTTGGCAGCAAGATTCATTTCAAGAACAAGTCAGAACAATGAGAAACTCAGTTAAATCCTGCTGAACCAGCATCCTACTGCATTCAAACATCATCTCCATATTCACTGCCTTTCTATTGACAATGTCTCTGGCAAGGAAAAAGGTCCAAAATCCATGGGACTTTTGAACAACATCCCAAATGTTGAATTCCAGAAACATTCCAAAACATACATTCACCACTGTCATATCCAGAAAAGATGCAAGAGCGATTTAAGATAGCATTGATAAATGAGAGAGAGGAACACAGGGTGCATGTCCGTAGGCACCTCACAATAGCTTCACATATATCACACTGATACAATATTGGGGGTATTTAAGAGATATCAAATCCCCAATAAGATGTTAAACCCAAGCCAGCATGAACTTGAAGGTTAAATTACGATACAATAAATGTATTAAACCCTTTTTAATTAAGGTTAACCATAGAGGTGGTTTTATGGTTTTTGCCAATATCACTAAGGGTGAATACATGAAAATGTTTGTAGGCTTACATGAAGATGCTTGTAGGCTTACATGAAGAATGCCCGTAGTCTTACATAGACACTTACCCGTATCAATAGTGCTCATAAGCATCTCTAACACTTTTGGCCTTGGCCTAATAAGATTAGATTACACATTCTGCAACATCCCCCATAATTTGCGCTGGGAGGTCAAGGAGAGGAGACATTAGAAGTAACATCACCTTCCTCGCCCAATGGATGGTCTAGTGGGCCTTTGCTTTTCCATCTTCATCATCAGAAAGCTTGTGTTTGGATCTTAATAATTCTGTTTCAATCTTGTTAAGCAGTTTTTGATGGAGTGCCCTTCCCTTTTAAAATATTCACACATAGTTGACTTCTTTGAAATATTTGACTTGCGCTTGGGTAATAGAGCCTTAGATTCCACTGATTTGAAGTCCTTTGGATGAGCTTGTATATGAGAAAGAGCTCCACAATTCTTCATAGCAACTTCATAATGAACAAGAAGTTTGAAAAGTCCTTCAAGAGATATATGTTGTGGATCCTTGATAGTCATGGCATTCACATAAAGAACCAAGCCAACTATATGAAAAGGTGGAGTAAGATTGGAAGTAATAGATTTTGAGGTTGAGTAAGGGCTTTGAAGCAAGAAATATAGTCTTTTACATTACCAAAATCTGAAATTTTGAGGTTGGAGAGCTCCGTCTCTATTCTGTTAACTTCACTAGCACTTACTTTTCCATAGAGATCCTTCAATGTTGTCCATACCTAAATAGGATCAGTCTTCTCTCTTATGTGGAAAAGTACATCTGGTTCAACTAACATAAAAAATAGACCAAGTGCTTCCTCCTTCTTAGCAAGTTCATTATCATTAAGACCTTTTGTTTCATTATTAAAGATAAATCAGAAATTCTTACTTCTGTGTAATCTTGCCATTTAAACTGACCAGGTGTTATAATTTTGCTCATTGAGAAGAGTAACATATGTCAAAGGATCCATTTCGCACAAAAGTCCACACAGAATGATAACAAGTCTGTAAACTGATGTCACCATCACATAGAGCTCGAAAAATTGTGTGATCTGAAAAAAGGGCTCCAAACGCTTCCATATGCAAAATTTATGACCTCTGGAAGGTTGGATACTTGAAATCAGGAAAAAAGAAAAATGCCAGACCTTAGAGATAATTTTGTTGAATCAGAGATTGCCACTTGGTGGATGCTACAACTGCCCCTTGGCTGAAAACTATTGGTTGTTTTCTGCCACTACCTGCACCTTGAGCTTCTGAGTAGTGAATAGGAGATTGACAATTTGACTAATCTGATTGGTTGAGGATCTTCATCCTCATATTTATAGAAATATTTGCAATTTGAGAGGTTCATAGCCAATTGGGCTCGAACCAGTGACCTCGCCCAAGCAAAGGAATGAACAAGCCAATGCGCCACACGTGCCTTTTGAAATCATATGCTATTCCCCTTGATCAAAAAGTTCTATCTCGAGTGAGAGGCTTTGAAAAGAGTGGAACTGAGGCTTGAACGCCTGACCTGTCAGCCATTACTGAGCATCTCAACTGCTATGCCAACCAAGTCGATGTGGTTGGAAAATGAAGACCATGGTCTTCAACAATCAATTAAGTAACAAAAGTGCGTACACTTATGCCTACACGGTTCGTGGGCACACATTTGCATGTTGAAAGTCTTCAAAAAGATTCTCCAAGGGATTTGAACCGACAACCTCTCCATTGCAAGCAGGGATACCAACCATTGCACGACATGCATGGTTGGAGTTAGGAAGGAGAAAGTAGATAAAAAGACCATCATACCTTGTAAAAATGCTGCAAAAAAAAGGTCATCTTTGGGTTTTGAACCAGAGATCTCTGGCATCCAAAACAGAGTATTAACCATTGCGCCATAGCTTGGTTTTGGTTTTGATGAGTGCGGCCATCGTATTGAAGGTCAAGGAGGGCGCTTACACTAGCTCCTGCATCATCCGTAGAAGACGCCTTCTTAGAGACTATTCCCTTATCAAAAATATGATCCGAAAGACTTGAACCCGCAACATGTTTTCTGCCAACAAAGGTGCCTACCACCATGTTGCTTTCTAAGATGCAAGGGGAGTTAAGCTTTTGTCGGAGGTTGAAGGTATGCATTTGTTGAAAGAGGGAAAAAAAGGAGCGGAAGGGAGTCAAAGTCATGACGTCAAGGCAAACAAGGGAAGCGCCTACCATTGTGCTCTACCTCCAAACACAATGGAGATTCGCGAGGACTATCTTGAATGTTCGTGCGGAGAGGCAAAAGACGGCGGTTAGAGTGTGCATGAAGGAAGTTTTGTTGGCGGGAAAAGGGCTTGGTGCATGAATTTTGAATTTTAAAATTTCAAAAAATTCAAATTTCAAAGAAAACATGATGCATGTTCCAACCGTTACCTCAAGTGCTTCTTCAATTGCTCTTAAGGAAAAATCCTTTTCTGTTCCCAAGTGATTCAGCTCTAGTCTTCATTTTGATACCATCTTGAATTTCACAATACTTTCCAAAAACATTCCAAAACATACATTCACCACTGTCATATCTAGAAAAAATGTAAGAGCGATTAGAGGTAGCAATGATAAATGAGAGAGAGAGAGAGAGAGAGAGAGAGAGAGAGACGACACGAAAGGAATTAGGGGTGGGTGCTTGTAGACACCCCGCAATATTTTCACATGTATCATATGATACAATGGATTAGTTATTGGGGGTATTTAAAGAGATACCAAACCAAATCCCCAATTAGATGTTAACTTCAAGCCGACATGACTTGAATATAATAAGTATATTAAACCCTATTTAATCAAGGTTAACCATAGAGGTGGTTTAACCAATATCACTAATGTTGAATACATGAAAGGTGCCCTTAGGCTTACATGAAGATGCCCATAGGCTTACGTAAATGTTGCTTGTAGGCTTTACATAAATGATGCCCAAAGGCCTATATAAGTGATGCCCATAGGCTTACATGAAGAATACCTGTAGGCTTACATAAATGATGCTTGAAGGTTTATGTAAGTGATGCCCGTAGGCTTACATGAAGAATGCCCATAAGACGCTTGTAGGCTACATCACTAGTGCTCATAAGCACTTTCTAACACTTTTGGCCTTGGCCTAACAGATCAGATTACACATACTTCAACAAAAAGGGTAGTTACAATTGAGAATCAGTTTTGAATACCAAATAGTAGTAACAGTCCTTCAGCATACTGCTGTTCCACAAACCCATCTAAGTCATAGAAGTAGTGACAATTTCAAGTTCACATTGGTTTTATAATGCAACTTATGGCAACCAAACATCATCTAATTTACAAGTTCTGTCTCAAACCTCTCATGGCGTGCAAAACCAACATCTGTAGTATGGTCTTATGGAAGTGGCCGAATGGCCTTCATGGCAAGAACAAGGATTTACAGAATTCACTTGGAAGCAAAACAATACGACTTTGGAGGGTTTTCAATCCACAACTAAGTCAGGTGATGGCAGTTGTAGAGAGTTTGTAATCCATAGTTGAGTTAGGTGATGGAGAACTCGAGTTAGGAAGGCAAGGGTGGCTTACAGGGATTGACTGGTGGGCAAGGTGGAAGTAGTGTAGGTCAAGATGCGAGGAGCAGTGGAGGTCAGGGTGTGGAGATTGGTGGTGGGGATGGTGAGGAGAGTTGTAAAGGTTTTGTCTCAGGGGCCCGATCTTGGGTTAGTCTTCTTAAGGGGAAGCAAAAATCAATGAGCCTAGGGTTAAATCTCCTTTCTTGTTCAGGAAGACTTGTGGTTCCAGACCCTCTTGCAGATATGGTTGCTTCCCATGGGGATTTTGCTCTTGTTGGGAAATTTGTTGGGGTTCATCCAGATTTGGATGCTATTCGAAAGTGGGCTCAGTTAAAATGGCATCCTAAGGGTTCTTTGGAGATTGTTGCATTACCTAAGGGTTTTTTCCTAGTTAGGCTCAGTGGTTTGGAGGATCGTGATAGGATTCTTCAAGGTGGTCCATGGTTCTTTGGGCGTAGAGGTTTATTCCTAAGGAAGTGGGCACCCGATTTCAACCCTAATTCCCAATGCATTGACCAAAGCTCCTGTGTGGGTTCGCCTTCCTGGCCTTCCCTTATATCTTTGGCATGAGGAGATCCTAGCCGAAATCACAAGTGAAATAGGAGAGATGGTGGCAATAGATCCTGTTACCATTGCTAGATCTAGGTTTTTGTACGCTAGATTCTGTGTTAATGTTATGCTTGATAAGGACCTTCCGAAGTCAATTGAAATCGAGTCTAAGTTTGGGGTCTGGACCCAACCTTTGGAATATGAGAACATAGTTGGGAAATGCTCGGTATGCAAGAAGTTTGGTCATCCCAGCTTCACTTGCACTCTGTTTCAAAAAGTTGATAAAGGAAAAAAGGCTTGGGAAAGGAAGCAGACCCCAAATCCAAGTTTTCTGGCATCTGAATCAGGGGTAGATAGAAAGGGGGTTCATGGTGCTCCTAAGGAGTTTATTCCCACAAAAATCTTGGTTGTTGGTGCAGTTGAAGGCCTTGTCATAGATGAAATTGATGGAAAGTGCTTAGAGAAAAAAGAAGACTGCTCTAAAGTTGTTAGGGTTTTTCCAGAAGTTGGTGGGCATTCCAAGGGTGCAGAGGTGAATACAAATAAATTTGTTGTATTAGGAGAGTTACTGCATTCTGGTCTTGAGGCTGGGTTGGACGCTATTCCAGATAAAGGAGTGGAGATCCTGGATCGTCAAGGGGATCAACTGCCTTCTGCTCAAGCTCCTATTGAGATGTTTTCAGGAGCAACTACCCCTATTTTGTATAATAAGAGGGTTGATGCCCCTCTTGATAAGGAAAAATATGAAGCTATCATGAAGTCTCTTTGGGATGTAGAAGAAGGAGAGATTTCTACAAATGCTTTGGATAGAGAATCAGAGGAGGTCTTGTCTTCCTCGGAGGAAGATGGCTTTCAAGAAGTTCTAAACAAGAAAAATATGAAACTAAAGAATATAGCTCAACAACAACAACTTCTTCCTCAATCAGTAGAAGCAAGCAAGAAGGGAACAATTGGATCTATGCGGCCCATCAGAAATACCCGAAAAACAATGAATCTAAGTAGTGGGAAGGGGCCAGGAAGACCAAAAAAATTTGAGGTGCTCTTAAATAAAATAGCTCAATATGTGGATAATGGCTCCCAACCTACATTACCTTTGAGCGGAGGGAAGGCTCCACAATCCTTGAAGTAATGAAGATTGTCTCATGGAATATTCGGGGTCTGCATGCCCCGACTAAACAAAGAGTGCTAAAAAATTTTAGAAAAATTTTCAAGCTTGATATTCTTTTCTTACAAGAAACTAAGATGGGTGATGAGGATTTTGATAGATTACGAAGGTTTGTTTGGAATGGGTGTGAAGGTGTGAGTAGGGCTGCTCGTGGTTCTTCCGGAGGTTTGTGGATGCTCTGGAATCCTGATTCTGTGGAGGGCAAGCTCATTCATCAGGTTGATAGATTCTCTTCCTTTTTATTTTGTTGTAAAAAAACTAATTTTTCTTGGATTTCTACCAATGTGTATGCTCCCAATGTTGCTATGGATAGAAGGAAACTCTGGGTTGACTTAAAAGCCCTTGGTTCTTCATTTGACCTACCATGGTTGCTTGTTGGTGATTTTAATTCCATTTTGCTCCCTAGTGAGAAACTTGGAGGCTCGACTATTTTTTTGGATAGTATGGAGGAGTTTGGTGAGTTCTTGACCTCCATGGGACTAGTAGATATTGATTTGCAAGGTTCTAAATTCACTTGGTCCAACAGAAGAAGTGGTGGGGGTCTGATTCAATCTAGGATTGATAGGGCCCTTGCTTCAGTGAGTTGGCTTACCATGGTTCAAGATTGCTCTTTGAGGACTTTACCGAGAATTGCTTCTGACCACAACCCATTACTGTTAGAATTCATGGAGGAGAAACGCTCGAAAGGTTATCCTTTCAGATTTGAGACAATGTGGCTTTCTCATCCAGATCTTGAAGGCTTGATTAAGGCTTGGTGGAATACAAATGTCTATGGCACTAAGATGTTCCAAGTGGCCAAGAAGCTGAAAATCATAAAAGCTAACTTGAAGAGGTGGAATCAAGAGGTTTTTGGGAACCTCTTCCATAGGAAGCAAAAAATATTTCAAGATTTGCAGGAAATTGAGGAAAAAGGCCAAAGTGAAGGTTGGTCAGAGGAGTTGGCCAACAAAGAGCAAATTACTCTTGCAAAATTCCATAATATTCTTGCTAGTGAGGAGTCTTTTTGGAGACAAAAATCTCGAGCTACGTGGCTTAAGGAGGGGGATAGGAATACCAAGTTTTTCCACCTCTCAACCTTGAAACATAGGAGTGCTAACAAAATAAGAGAAATTACATTGGACTCTGGTGAATGCCTTAAATATAAGGAAGAAATTACTACTGCCACGGTATCCTTCTTTCAAGATTTGTTTTCTAGAGATAGGGAGGAAGATGGGGATGCTTCGGAGGAACTTCTCAGGAACATTCCCTAGGTGGTGACAGCTGATATGAATAATGCTTTGAATGCCCCCTTTTCTAATGATGAGATCAGGACCAGGCTATTTAGTATGAATAAGGACAAAGCACCTAGGCCGGATGGGTTCCCTGCTGGTTTTTTTCAGAGGTTTTGGCACCTTCTTGGTTCAGATATTTCGGAAGCCTTAAGAGAATTCCAATCTTCTTCCTCCTTGTTGCAGGCATGGAATACTACCTTTATTGTTTTGGTTTCGAAGAAACATGGTGCCTCTTCTCTAAAGGATTTTAGACCTATCAGCTTATGCAATACCCTATATAAGTTGCTTACTAAGACACTTGCTAATAGGTTGAAAAGGCTTCTCCCCATCTTGATTTCTCCTCTTCAAGGTGGTTTTGTTCATGGTAGGCAGATTGTGGATGGGATCATTACAGTTCATGAGACTTTACATTTTATGTCCAAAAGCAAGTTGGCTGGAATGCTTCTTAAACTTGATATGCAAAAGGCTTATGATAGGGTCTCCTGGGAGTTCCTTGACAAGGTGTTGCAGAAATTTGGCTTTGGGGATCTATGGAGGAAGTGGATTAGAGTTTGTATTTCCTCTGCAAAATTTTCTATCATCATCAATGGGATACCGAGTGGTTTTTTTGGGGGTCAAAGAGGTATTAGGCAAGGTGATCCCTTGTCTCCATATCTTTTCATTTTGATGGTTGAAGCTTTAGGAAGATCGATTCTTGCTGCTACCTTGTCCTCTAAGATTAAGGGCATTAGGCCTGCTGGTATTGCAGAGGCAGTTTCTTGTCAATAGTTTGTAGATGACATTGTACTTCTTGGGGAGGCTACTTTGAGAGAGGCTAAGGCATTCCTGAATATTTTGCAGTTGTATGAGAAAGCTTCCAACCAACAAATTAACTTCCATAAAAGTCAAATATTTTTTGTGAATACTAGGGGGCAGCTTCAACATAGAATTGCAGGGATTTTTGGTTGTGGCATTGCTAACCTTCCTTCTTTATATCTAGGTATGCCATTGTTTACTGGGAGGATGAAGGAGGAGTTGTGGTCTCCTGTGTTGGATAGGATTCAACGTAAGTTAGTTGGGTGGAAAGGTAATCTCCTGAGCCAAGCAGGTAAGTTGCAATTGCTTCAAGCTACCCTCCAAAACATTCTCGTCTATTACATGTCTCTTTTCATAATGCCCTTCAAAGTTAGGAGGAGGATTGACCAGATCTTTAGGATATTTCTATGGGCTGGGGTGGAGGATAAACAAAGGGTGTCCCTTGTCTCTTGGGATAGGGTTTGCTCTTCTAGGAAAGAAGGTGGTCTTGGGATCAAAAATTTGTTGTTGTTCAATAAGGCATTGATTGCAAAAACAACCTGGAGATTATGTGTTGAGGAGGACCATCTGTGGAAAGATATTATGAGAGGTAAGTATCTGGAAAATCACATTCCTTTTTTTAGAAGTGTTGCTCCTCCTAGGGGCTCTATGATCTGGAATGGTTTGTTGGGGGTCAGAAGTTTGGTTACAGAGGGTATGCGGTGGCAGATTGGGAATGGTAAGGATGTGTTCTTTTGGGAGGATACTTGGATTCTTCCTGAACCTCTCTTTCTTAGTCCCAAGTTTTATGAGTTGAAGGCTCCTTTATCATTGAAATATGGAGAAAAAGTAATTGATTACATAATCATCACTAATGGCAAGAGGACTTGGAAGCATATGACTTTATATACAACTGATCTTCAGATCCTTCAGAGTTTGGCAAGTTTGAACATGTTGCTGCAACAATACTTTCTTCCTCAACAGAATGACAGGGACTTCCTTCTATGGACTCATTCTCCTAAAGGCCTTTTTTCTGTCAAGACTGCATATGAGGCCCAATCATTGTCCAGGGGAGGATCTTTTCCAGCAGAAAGGGTTTGGTATCCTCATTTGATCCCCAAGATTGCATTTTTTTGTGGCTGTGTTTGCAAAACAAAATTTTGACTGTTGATAATTTATGTAAGAAAGGATTCCATCTTCCCAATATTTGTCTCTTGTGTTCTAAGGATGCTGAATCTGTGGATCATATTTTCATCCATTGTGATTTCTCAAATAAGGTGCTCAATGCTTTATTGGATTCTTTTTCCATCAAATGGACTTTACCTCAAACTTTCAAGGAACTTTTCACTCAGTGGAAATCCCCCTTCATCAGTCACAACCTCACTAGGGTGTGGGATCTGGTTCTTCCTCATTTTTTATGGGGTATCTGGTGGGAGAGGAACAAAAGAATTTTCAAGGATATTACTAGGGATGAATCCTTTGTCTTTAGAAGGATTAAAGCTGCTATTGAGAATAACCTGACTGTCTTTGATGTTGGAAATGGTAGGGAGGAAGTTGTGGAGAAAGAGGTTGTTGTTAGTTGGAATCTGAATCTAGAGAATTTTGCTTTTGTATCCACTATTCAAAAAATATTGGCTACTAGATGGCATAAACCAGCTAAAGGGTGGGTCATTCTAAACTTTGATGGGGCTGCCAAAGGTAATCCCGGGAGGGCTAGTGGAGGGGTGTTGTCAGAAATGATAATGGTGAGGTCATTTGGGCTTACGCTAAAGATTATGGTATTCAAACCAACCACCTAGCTGAAGCTAAGGCTCTTTTCTCGGGTGTTCACCAGGTTTTTGAGAGGGGCTTCAGAAGACTTCTCATTCAAGGTGACTCCTTGAACATCATTCGAGATCTGCAAGTTGGAAAGACTGACAATTGTTTCATCCTGAATATTATTAAGGACACATCAAAGATTCTGGAAGGTATGTTAGAAGTTAAAATTGAGCATATTTATAGGGAAGGTAACCAAGCTGCTGATGTTATGGCCAATTTGGGGGTGGATAGTGGCCAATTCAGAATTTGGGAAGACAATTTCCCTTTGGGAGAGGAACAAAAGAATTTTCAAGGATATTGCTAGGGATGAATCCTTTGTCTTTAGAAGGATTAAAGCTGCTATTGAGAATAACCTGGCTGTCTTTGATGTTGGAAATTGTAGGGAGGAAGCTGTGGAGAAAGGGGCTGTTGTTAGTTGGAATTTGAATCTAGGGAATTCTGCTTTTGTATCCACTATTCAAAAAAAGATTGGCTACTAGATGGCATAAACCAGCTAAAGGGTGGGTCATTCTAAACTTTGATGGGGCTACCAAAGGTAACCCCGAGAGGGCTAGTGGAGGGGGTGTTGTCAGAAATGATAATGGTGAGGTCATTTGGGCTTACACTAAAGATTATGGTATTCAAACCAACCACCTAGCTGAAGCTAAGGCACTTTTCTCGGGTGTTCATCAGGTTTTTGAGAGGGGCTTCAGAAGACTTCTCGTTCAAGGTGACTCCATGAACATCATTCGAGATCTGCAAGTTGGAAAGACTGACAATTGTTTCATCTTGAATATTGTTAAGGACACCTCGAAGATTCTGGAAGGTATGTTAGAAGTTAAAATTGAGCATATTTATAGGGAAGGTAACCAGGCTGCTGATGTTATGGCCAATTTGGGGGTGGATAGTGGCCAATTCAGAATTTGGGAAGACAATTTCCCTTCGCGGTTAATGACAATTGTTGCTTTGGAAGCATTGGGCCTACCTATCCAGTAGGTCTTTTTATTGTCTTTCTGCTTGGATGAGATCTCAATTGTGTTCTAGTGATCCTCTCTTTGGGGGGCTGGCCCTTTTGCTCCCTGGTGGTTACCATTCTCAAGGAATATGCTTGGTGTTTTGCCTTCACCCTTGCTCTCTGAGTTTGGAGTTTTGTTATCTGCATCTTGATGTATTTACTGCCCTTCTAGATGCCCTGCTGGGTGGTGGGCTGGTCTTTGCTTTTGGATGGCTGTTTTGGTTTAATTTCTGTTTCTTTTGGCCTTGGAGGCTGGCCTGTGCTTAATTGGCCTTATCTTTCTCTGCCTCCTTTAATGTAAAAGGTTCAGGGACCTTTCAAAACTCTATTTTTTTCACCATTAATAAAAAAAAATATTGAATAAACCCATTTGAGGACTTTTGTCCAACTCTTTTTATTCTCCATTTTCTCATTAAGGCATTATAACAAACACTTAGCATTCACCTCTGTTCTTTAACAGCAGTAAGGATTAATATCTAGGTTTTTATAAATAAAATGCATCACCAAGGCTACCTACAATTGAGTCACAGAGTCGCAATCCAATGCCATTTCCATCAATCATTACATGCATCTACAGCCAGGCTTGGAACCTGCTAACACAATTCCTTTTCAACTATGTTCTTCATTTACAGAAGCCTTTCTCCAATTTCCTTCAAGATTCCTCAGCTAGGACATAAAAGAATTCTTCATGCAAGTAGGATTTGGGCTTTCCAAATCTTTTCCCTGAACTCAAACCACATTCTTACGGAAAAATAGAACGTTTTTGCAAAACTACAATAGAGAAAAGGTTCTTGATGAATGACCACAACAGAGGACTTCAATATTCTCAATATCTATTATATTCTAGTGAATATCACTATCACAGTTAGTAACAAATAACTACAAAACCTTGTAGAGCAACAAAACCCACAAATGCTCACACAATGGTTTTGAAATTTCAACGGTCATAATATAAAACTCAATACATATGTGAATATTGTAATCTGAACAGAAGAAATAACATGCCAAGAAGGTATCTTAGATCTTGTGAATTCTGAGTGATCTTCTCATCCTGCAACTCTTTATCTACACCAAAATCTTGAAAAGGCAATGGTATCATCGTTCACCAAACTCTATGTATGGTTATAATCCTTGCAAATTAATCTTAAAGGACTATGCAGCAAATAGATCAACTTGCAACTGGACATTTAGCTAGAAAGTGAGGTCTGAGCAATAAGGTATAGTTTACTTTAGGACTGCTTCATTACAGGGACCGCCTCTCATAAAAGAATGGTTGTTGTCACCAGAAGAAGGTAACAGTTGAATTCATTATACATGTTATTCTAGAGAGGTAAATGAAAATGGAGGCTTATGGGAAAAAAGAACTGTCTTCACAGTTTTATATGCTAGAAAGATGTTGCTGATAAATATTTAATGTGGTAGTTAGCGGTATTACTCTTGATATTTTACTATTTAAGTAATAAATTAAAAACCTGGTATTTTACCATAAAAGGTTAAGGTTTACGTCAGTGCTGATCATTCTTTTATGACATACGATGTCCAGGTATATGGTTTCAGCATGGACTTGTTCAAAAATTGCAGTGGCATGTTTTTCTCTTGGTGTTATTGCTGGGTTTGGAATAAAGAGTAGTTTCCTAAGGTTGGTAGAACGCTTGCTGAATAAGATGAAAGATGATTGAGGTTCTTGCATGTCCTCATGGAGTTGCCACTATGAGTATACTTATCCAAGGGTAGCTGTATAGATACGCATGCAGTTTGCTGCAAATATCACCTGACAGGTTTCAGCCTTTTAAATTTTTGATTTGCAGTAAAGCATGCAGTTGAATCGACTTCGTTCATTCAAAAGGTTCTGATTTGCTATGGTACCAAAGCGAGATACAATGTAGCTATGGTAATTTTAATGATGGGTGATGCAATGTACAAATCAAGTTATGGATGACATACTGAAAATGTGAATAATAAGTTATTCGTCTGTGTGTAAACTGCAAATCTAATAAGAATGTCACATTGAACAAATACCCTCAAGACGAAGATTTTAAATGACAAGAATAAAATTTCTGAAACTAAACAGCAAGAGCTGTCAGTAAGATGTGAAGTTGATACAATTTATTCAAAGCATTATCTTGTCGGTTTAATCTTTCAAAGTTGTTAATATTTATGAATTTGTATCAACTGTATTCACTTAAGGTGGTCCGTAGACACTATGGTGCCAAACCAAGATCATTATATGGCTATCTTAAATTTAGTGCTGGGACACACTAGATACAAATTAAGGTATGGTTCGACGTACTGATGATGTGAATTTAATTTATTTATCTCTATAGAATCTGTGTACTGCATAAAAAATTATTATAAGAATTTCGTTTTGAACACAAACCTTCAAGGGAAGGATTTTAAACGAGGAATAAAATCTTCTGAGAAGCAACTACGCAGCGACATTTTCAGTAAACTATTATTTCTTCTGTTCAGATCACAATGAAGAAAAGTGTCCATCAAAGCATCTGATAAGGAAATGTTAGCACAGGGCTCGATATGTACAAGTTTAGTTGGAATATATTCCTGATAACAAAATTGTCCACTAAAGCATTTAATTAGGCAAATGTGAAATCAAAGATGGTTCCTTGCATTGGTCCTACTCCACCCTAGTTTTCTTAAAGTACACAAAATAACTTGCAATCTTAATTTTGGTCGAAATCCTGTAGTCTTATTGTCAGGACACAAAACATGATTATTAATGTCATCAAATGAATACAGATTTATAAATATCTGTAAGAATTTAAGAAACAAAATTTATTTCTGATTATTATTCTGGCTAGCTTATGGTGAATCAGATGTCTTGTCAGTTATATGTGGGGTTTGGTCTAATTATGGTGTCAATGCATGTATTAATATTTTTGTCACTGTTATTGTCGGCAGAATAATTATTTGCGCGCCAGTGTGTTCTATGGGGATGCATTCTGGGCTGCAGGGATTGTCTCAGAGACGTGTTTTGACATCTTGAAAAGCTGTCCCACGTCTTGGTGTCTTGGAAACCTGTCCTGCCATCTTGTGCCATCCCTGTCTTGAAAACTTAATGGAAAATAGAAATATATACTTCTTTTGAAATATGGTTGATGATTGGTTTTCTTTATGTATTACTGTAGTTAGAAATAAGCAAATTATAGACATTTGCCTTTTTCAGCCTACACTAAAGAACAGAGTCGACTATTTGGAAGAATGCACATGAAACTTTTCAAATTTGCGCACAGTATATAATTCTTGGAGCTGGATTTTCAAGTTGCATTCTCAGTTTCTTAAATTATTTTGAAGTTGTCTCTGGTGGTGTTCTCATTGTCCAATGTTACTATGATAACGAAAGATAGACCGCAGAATATAACCTGAAAATTTCAGTGTTGTTGAATGAACAAAGAAATGAAGATTATGAGATTGTGGATGTAGTGTATTGAAATCTTCATTCTGTTCTACTTTATCAACACCAATATGATTTCAAGATACAATAAAAGATCATATAAGTGATTCATTTGTCACTATCTTGGTGTAAGTGGTGTGTAGGTTTTGGAAATAGTGTTCAATCTTGAAGAGGATAAGGGATAGGTGGAACAGTTGGACTCTGACCTGCAAAGGGTTAAATAAAGGCCATAAAGTAATGGAGTCTCAAAGTAGCATAAAAGCAACACACAATGCAATAATCATGATATTCCAGTGTTAGAAAAGAATTTAGGTGGAAATGGTCAGGAAGACAAACTAATCAGTGCAGATAATAGGACATATAAGGAGAATCAGTCATTTGATTCAAAGACTAGACTGAGATTGTAACAATGAAGGAAGATGTGGCATAGCAAATCAAAGAGATTTTAAGAAGAAATCAGCAGGATACTTTGTCTAGAGAAAGTTAGTTTTGATGTCCTTAAGGAATTTAATAATTTTACGTATATCTTTTTCAACTCCAGTTGAACAGCTAGTGGATATATCTTAGAGCACAGTTATTAGGTTTCAAATTTTTGATTCGTTTGAAAGGTCCAAAAACTCCGAAAATTTGGAGTCTCTAGAAAAGTTCGAAAAAAATCAGATTCAAAATAGTTATATACCCAAATAAAATACAGATTAACTATTTGATATATATATATATATATATAAAACATTGTAACAAGATTCAAAAGTTTGACTTCATTTTGAAGCAAAAACCAATTTGTATATTCTAAAATTTTCAAAAACTTTGGAAAATCCAAATGCGGTTGAGAAAAATAAAAACATATATCAAATACAAATACAGAACAATTCATGATCATAACTTTATGAAAGTATAATATGTAAAATAGATGTTATATAGTGCAATGTTAAATTTTTTGTCAAAGCATTGCAGTCAACCCTAGTCAAAAAATATTCAATGCTATTTGCAAGCAGGCTTTAGTGGTGTCAAGGAGGATATGTCGAAAACTTGCTTTTGCTAAAAATAATCACAAAACACTAATATATAGAGAAGGATGATAAGTTGAATTCATGCAAACTAGAAATCATCTATACCTTATTCTCATGGATATTCTATAAGTTTTAGGTCATTATCCTTATGTTTTTGTCTAGTGATGTTGGAAATTATTTTAACTTTACAAAACTACCAATCCGGTCAGACTATTTTAGACAGTCTGTAAAATCTGGTTTTGTTAGGATTTCTTAAAGATCAGATAGAAGTTGGCAACTATGGTCTAGAGAAGGGGTGCTTGTATTATGCATCCAAGTGACATTTTGCTTCATTGGGTATCATTTAATTTTTTACCAGTTTATTCAGGTTGGAATTCATACTATTTTCTAAAAAGGAATTAAAGAAGACCATCCACTCAAATTTTATATAGAAAGCGAAAAGGATGGCGAAAAAGAGAGATCTGGTGGACACCATAAACACCATAAATAATCACTATCTGTAGATTATATTACACAACACTCTGATAATAAAATGAGGAGTGGGAGGGGGTATTTATACCAATATTAAAACCTCAATTGCATAATGAAACCTAAGTCGACATAACGAGAGGGCTTTACGTTAATAACAAGCTATAAAGAGTGTCTAACTTTAACAAGGTTAATTGTGGCTCATAGGTCTTACATAATAAAATATTACAATTAATTAATACATTGTACAATGAAATGCTCTTAGGCCTACCAATATATCATAAAATGTTGGCCTTTGTCATGAATCAAATTACAATTTCAACACCACCTCATAATCTGCACTAAGGGGCCAAGGAGAGGAGATATTAGTAACAATAATATTACCCCCATGCCCCACCCCAAATAATGGATGCTCTAGTAGGCCTTTTCATTTTGAGGTAGACTCGTCTGGATCCCCCCATCATCTGAAATTTGTTGTTGCAAAAATGTTTCTTGCACGAGTCCCCATAGGCTGGACAATAGTCACCACTGCCACTATTAGACACTCACACACATCCAAAAAACACTAATGCAAGGACTTCAAATGAAGAAGCTAAGTCAAGATCACCATTTACTTTAAAGATAAGATCACCATTGTTGCATAAGGTATGTCTTGAAGGCACAACTTTTCCTCTTTACATTACATCACCCTTTTTGAAGCTTTCCTCTTGCCCTTGGGCTACCTGATTTCAGTCACCAAAAGAGGCTTTGCATGAACTTGCTTAAAAGAAGAGTTGTAACAAACTTCCAAGAGTACCTGGACAAGAAATAGAAGAAGAAATAGATCATGAAAGATTAGATCTTCATGAATAAATCAATTGCCAAAGGAGAAAGAGGAATTCACTAAAGCACATCCTGAATCCTATTCTTCCAAGCCTCCAAAAGGTTCAAAATCTGTTGCAATTGTCACATATCCATCTATATCTTCCAAAAAATTAGGTTGACCAAATATCGTAATTTTACCCATTAAGGCGAGTAACTAGGGCTTTGTGGTCCATCTTACACAATCCGACCCCTAATACCGTAGTAGGTATGTGAACTGATGCCATCAATGCTAGAGCTCAAAAAATCATGATTTGAAAAAAATGGGCTCAAAACAGTTATGTATGCAAAATTCATGGCCTCCCAAAGTTTTGCCCTAATGGACCTCAAAAAATTAAAAATTAAATCCCCAAAGCTTAGTGTAGAAGCATCCAATCACTCACTGCCACTTGGTGCAGGATGATTTGTCGACATTCTCCACTTATTTTTTGCCACCTTAGCATCCTTGTTTCAATGAGATTGCAACAAATGGTGCATATGGATTGGCATAGGGGATGTATTTAAACAAAAGTGTTCATACATGGCACACAGGGGTGCCATGTCAACCGTCACATCATCCTCAAAATTTGATCATTCAATTTTCTTTCCAAAATATGCTTGAGAGGTTTGAACCCTCGTCGCCTACCTATGAAGAGTGTTGCTCTAATCAACGCTCCCTCCTTGCACTTGGGGGATAAAATGCTAATGGGAATAACAAACCCTCAATGCCTTGAGAGAAGCAAAGATAAGAGTATGCCCTGCCCAAACTCAAACCTGGGTTGGATGAGATGCCACCACCTTAGCAAAGAATAGGGCCTCTAAGCTGGCGGGAAAGCCTCACAACTTTGTGAAGTCGTGTGAGCATGCTGCCCAACCCAAGTGCTCCATCCTTCGTTCGTAGACTATCGTCTTAGCCCTTGTTTTTGTTTGTAAAAAGGTAATGTAAAGGACTCGAACTCATGACCCCCCTATCATAAACCTTATCTCTAGGCCAAATCGTCGCCATAGTAGTGCCACAAGTGTTGCATTTACTTTGACACCATAACATTGAGGACGACCTGTGGTGTTGGTCTTGAAGGCGCACGATGGGAGCACATGCTACTGAAAAATTCAAATTAAAAATTTGGATGCCAAAAATAGGGGCAGCCAAATTTTGCAAGGACAAATTTTGAATTACAAGCAGATTTTGGGGATTACCTCAACCATCATAGTAAACAATTTTTTTCCTAAAAGAATGAGCAAAAAGTTGTGTAGGGTTTTTTCTTGGCTTTTTCTACGAAAAGAGCTTATGAATATTTGAGGAATAATTCTTCTTAGAACTTGGAAGAAAAATTGAAGGCACTAAGTTAGCTCTCCATGTGATCAAGTGGTGCTGCTCCATACTCGCTTAGATACCATATTATAATTCATAATATTTCCCAGAATGGAACGAAAGCAAACCATCCACTCAAGTCTTATACATAAAACGAAAAGGAGGATGAAAAAGTGAGATATGGTGGGCATTTGTAGGCACCATAAATAATCCCTATATCCATAGATTATATTACACAACACTCCGATATTAAAATGAGTGGGAGGAGGTATATATATCAATACCAAAACCTCAATTACATAATAAAGTTGAACCTAAGCTAACATGAGGGCGTTAGGTTAATTACAAGTTATAAAAGGGTTTATCCATAATAAGGTTAACTACGACCCATAGGGCTTATATAATAAAATATTACAATTAATTAATATATTGTATGATGAAATGCCCTTAGGCCTATCCAATACGTCATATAAAGTCACCCTTGGCCATTGTGCATGCATATTTGAGGTGATACTTTTTTAAGATTAGTCCTAGTCAAGCGACAATCATTTATTTTTGGTTGGTTTGCAAGTATTTATGTGGGACAAGAAGTTAGTGGTAGTTTGCCTTTAGTAGGTTGTTTGGTTGGTTGTGGGGTAAGACTATGGGGTCTACTCTACATGTTGGGAGAGGTTGATGTCATTATTTTTAAACAATAAAGTGAAACAACAAACTTTGCAAAAGTGGCACGTTCCTATATAGTTAGGGACTAAGATATTGTGTGTTGAAATTTGATTGGTGGCAAGAAACTACCATGACTTAATTTGCCAATCTGGTGTTTGGCATGTGGGACTAGCCTATGGTGTGATGACCCTTTGCATTATTTGTTTTATTACTTGAATCTTGGTGTCCACATATACAAAATCTGGTGGTTTGGCTAGTTGGTTGCATGGCATCTAAAGAGATCATAGATTCAAATATTGTGGGATGTAAAATTTATATCGAATTGAATAGTAGGGCTTAGTTGTCACCATATTAGTGAGTGGGTGCAACTTGATTTACACCATGGGGACCAAGATGAGGTGGCATGGGCAACACACCGATTTAGCTAAAAAGATGTACGTGTTATGGTGAGGTGCACAAAAGAAAAAATAGAACATATGCAGACATATAAAGGGATTCACATAAATCAATATCCAATCTATTTCTTTTCCATGTATAAACAAGATACATAGATTAAGGTGTTTTTTTTTATGTAGATGAAAAATGCTCTATGCATCAAGTTCTTGGAAGAATTTTTTGACAGAAGATACTAAACTATTGATCTTATTCTATTCAAGTAGAATAAATTTTTCTGTGATGTCTTTATAAATGCTCATAAGTACAATGCCTAGACTAGGTGATTACAAAAGCTCTAGATGCTTTATAATAATTTTGGGTGCAACTTCATTCATCTTCTAGGTGGTTACTGATGTGGTTAGATTTTTCCATGTGAATGATGCTTCATCTTACCTGTAAAACTTTTGTTTCCTAGCCTCATTAGCGGCTTGAACTTTTGAGGCACGAATGGCATGATTTGTTGTTGTTGATGCTAGGTTACACATTTTAGATTACTATGCTAAGTCATAAGCTTGCGTGTCACAATTTTTTGTGACAGAGTTGTAGGGTCATCCATCATAATAGTTGTCACATTGTATGGGAGTAATATCTTACAAAGCATGGAAGTCATGGACTCAAACATAATGTAGTCAAATTAAGGTTGTAGGTTTGCATGCTACATGGGAGTCACAATCGTAGGCATATATGGGTAGTAGTCATATCAAACCACAAACTTCTCTTATATGCTTTGGGTTGTGTGCACAATCAACTTTGCAAATTGATTATTTGCAATTTCTTGAGGCAAGGGTTTCCATTACGTTCATCTTCAACTATGCAAATTGAGTTTGAAGCAATTTAAGGGTATACACTTAACTCGGTCTATAGAGTACTTAACCTTGACAAGATTTGAAAGTTAATGTATATCCTTACAAATACGTGTATTAGTAGTGTTGATCAATTGACCTTGTTGAGCTAGTCATATGTGATAATTATTTAAGTATGAAGGGTACTAGAGTAGCTTAGTTTCAAGTAAAGGTAGATCATGTGGCTTGAGTAGATCAATGTTGATTATTGGGTGCATTCTAAGACATGACTTCCTCTCTTACATCATGCAATATGATGTATGGACTACAATGCAATTATTTGAGCTTTGAGCGAGGACCTTTAAATCTTTCTATATGAATATTTACCCACACTTTGTTGCCTCTATGGAAGTTATGTAGGGCATGATATGTATCATGGCCCTACTTTTTCTCATGGCATGACAAAATGTGTTTTACTTGATGTACTTGTTGGATGTATGACAAACTGCATCACTTTTCACACCTCTTTTTTTGTATGACTAAGAAGTCAATGATGCATGAAAGGATATGTCAATGGGTGTTGCTAGTTGAAACCTAAGACATGTATGAAATTGAGTATCTTTTATTGCACTATGCATAAGCTGATTGTATGCATGTTGGATGGAAGGCACAATGTCATCCCATGTGTGCAGATGATTATGGTTATACATGCATAAGAGTTGCATAGGTGTTTTTTGATCACTTCAATTTGTCTATTTGTTTGAGGATGGAATGTAGTCAATCAATCTAGTTATGTATCTAACAACTCTCATGAGGTATGCCAAAAGTAACCAGCCTATTGTTGCAATTAAATGCAATAAGTTTAGGAATGCCAAAATGAATCTATACATTGTTGAAGAAGAGTTGTTATCTTAGGTGCATTGATTGATTTCTTGTATTAACCATGTTAATCACTTTGGAGAACCTATCAACTATTAAAAAGATGTAATTATTTTGTATTCTTCTTCCAAGCTGACCTGATAAGAAATCCATGTTGATGGACTCTTAAGAGATGAACGATATTGACAATGGTTGATAACGTCCAAGTTTCTTGTTTGTAAGCTTTATAATGCTACATGAAATACATGGCTTGACATGGAACTCTATGATTACATGCATATGCATGAGATACCGTTGAAAGTTTAGTATGATTTATGACCAAAGTTGACATTGTATGATGTAATATTGGATAGTCCTAAGGGCATTCATTGTACAATGTATTGAAAGTTTTGTAATATTTTATTATGCAAGTCCTATAGGCCATGGTTAAATTTGTTATGGTTAAACCCACCTTATAAGCTTGTAACCTTAAAGCCTTTCTTGTTGTGTTGTTCTAAGGTTATGATGATTTATGTGTTTGAGGTTTTTGGTATTGATATAAATATCCCCCACCACTCCTCATTTAGTTATCAAAGTGTTGTGAATCTTATCTACAAATAATACAATGATTATTTATGGTGCCTACAGAGTGCCCCCAAATATTTGTCTCTTTTCCTTTCTTTCATCCTTTTACACTTTTTGTATAAGATTTGAATGGATGGATTGCTTCTGTTCATTTTTGAAAAATATTGTGAATTTTGACATGGTATCAGAGTGGGTATGAAGTAGGACTGCATGGCCACGTAGAAAGTTAATCTAGAGCCTCTGACTGCCCTTTTGGTCTTCAGGACGATTTACTTTTCTTGTTGGTCAAATATCTGCCTAAAATACAAACATACGTTTGTGCGCCCTAGACACGACCAACATTGAAAGGTCGGAGGAAAGAAATGTCCCTGATGCCAATCTCCAGAGAGGGTTGGATCCCTTACTAATCCTACACCAGTTTAAGTTAGAGTTGCTGGAAAGAAATGGAAATAACGAAAAGAAATGAGAAATATAGCCACAGGATAGAAGATGTAGGATTGGGGATAGACTAGCAACGGGAATTTAAATCAAGCATTATAACAACATATAATAGAAAGAAGACAAAGATTCCACTTACCATTTCACGGAGATAACTTCTAGAATTGCATTCCAGTACTCACTCCCTCACTAGCAGTGTTCAAATCCAGATGCAAAATTTAAACTTAGCAGATAAACGACATGAATATAAAATAGAAATGCTTAAAGTAGAAAGAAATCACACATAGAAATCATTCGTAGAATCAGAAACCAAAAACCTTCTATTTACGTAGAAAACTTAAAAGTGTTTTTCTACAGAGCGTCTATCCTCCTTATTACATTGAAAATATCTAGTATTTATAGAGGTTTTTGCCTCTGTTCATTTAATACACAAAAGACAAAATGTCCGTGGATTAGGAACTAGCAAGAGGAATTTTCTCCTCAAAAATCCTTCAAAATCTTCCTTCCGTAGCGACGATCCAGCTTTTAAGGGAAATTCCTGGGAAATCAGCGAGTTTGGGCATTGGTGCACAAAAAACTGTAAATATGGTCGTCGAATTGGTACCTCCCTTGTTCCTTGGAAATTCATCCTTGTCAAGAAAGTCCACCAAACCTAAGTCTTATCTTGAAAAGAGGTGAATTAAATAGGGAATGTCTTGGAACTCATGAAAATCATCCTGTGATATTTAATCCTGCACCTTTTTCAGCATGAAATCAACAAATGTAGTCACTCTTCACCTCAATCATTAAATTCTCATCATTTGTCTAATCCAAGCACTCTTGACGAGTCTTCTTTGATGCTTGAAATTGATTTCGTCCAAAACAGACCAACATGTGAAGATGGGTGAAAACGCTCTATTTAAATTTCTTCACTTCCTTCTTATCCATGCTTCTAGGTGAAAGAGCGCCCACAAAACAACTTTTATAGTTTCACTCAACCTGCACCTCTGAGTCGCGCTTTGCACCATTCCATATAATTTTGCCCAAGGGAGAAGCAAAATATTCTTTTATTAAACATTAAATCACACCTTTACATTCTTACATTATTTCGCCCAATGCACAACCCACAACTTGATTCATTTTAAAACTCTTTGCGTCACTTTCGCCCCATAATTGTGACAACAATCACCCTTGAGCAAATTTGGGTGAAACACTTTATTATACACCTTTGTTTTCATTTTCGGTGCTTCGAACCATCTTCATATCGTTTCGCCCCGAGGAGGGGCGAATGGGACTTTCGCCTCACTCAGGGCAAAAGCGCTGCTCACTGCAATTTAAAACTCCTTCAAACACATGCCAATATGGGGTCCGCAACATTTCTCTTCTCCATACGCTTTTGCCTCAAGGAGGGGCGAAAGAGCCTTGAATTTTCAATGTTATAACTCGGTGCCTTGCTGCCTTTGCTTGACGTTCGCCGAAGTGAGGGTAAAACATTATCGTTCCATATTTGTGAATGACACCTTAGTGGGACCCACGACGCAACACCTCCGAATTCATTGTTGTTGGGCTTTCGCCCCAGGGAGGGGCAAAAGGGAGTTTCACCCCTCACTTGGGGTGAAACCCCAGTTGACTTTTCCACACGCTGACTTGGCAATTCATCACCATTTTTAATGATGTTCGCCCCAAGGCGGGGCGAACAATGCTTTCGCCCCACCTTTGGGGCAAACATACTCCATCTTGTTGCCTTCATACCGCAACTTCGGGCTTACCACAAACCTTTCCTTTAGATGTGTTTTCGCACCAAGGAGGGGCGAAAGGGACTTTCGCCCCTCACTTGGGGCGAAGTCATATTTGCCAGACTTAACATCTTTTCCTCTTAAATTTATGTTCGTATCGAAGTGGGGCGAACACATTTTGCTCTTTTCTTTGCTTGGCAACCATGTTCTAAAAAAAATGGCGTCTTCACCCCGAGGAAGAGCGACAAGAGTTTTCGCCCTTCACTTGGGGTGAAAAGGTTGTTATGGCTACTTTACCTTTAGTCTTAGGCGCAAGTTTCATTGACCTCTTCGAGAAATTTCAATTGATTTTACACACCATTTTCCACAACCATTTTTCCTTATAACATCCATTATTTCCAAGCATGAGACCCATGAAAAATAGAAAGAAGATTAACACACAAAAATGAACTGCAACACATTATACAAAACACTGCAACATTGATTCATTGTAATTGCCGCTTTACAATAATATTGTTAACAAAATTATATTAAAAATATAATGTGGCAAGATGCAAAATTGCCAACAATTCTGGTGACTCTCGGGGTATCCAGCTCGCATGGATGCAAGCAATCCCAAGTCTTTATCCATTGGGCTCTCAGCGGTCTGCCTTACGGGTTGCCTTGGTGGGTGCTTCTGGTTGGAACGCATTCTCCTGCTCCTGCTCAACTGCTACCTACTCTGCTACGACCTGTTCTACTACAACTTGCTCTTCTTGTTCCTTCAAACTTTCATAGGTGACTTCATAAACTGTAACCGCTTCAGCCCAAGCATCTGTAGTAAAGAGGGAAGGAACACTCAGTGGTGCATAAATATATCGCAGAATCTGAACATCTTCCAAGATGATGCGTCTAGATCTCTTAGCTAATTCGAACAAGGAAGACTCCATGCGAGTGAATCTTTTCATGAGCGAAAACACCTATTCTTCCGTAATTGGATCTTCCCAACCGTCAATTTCTGATGTGTCTTGCACAAAATTCTTCCAGGCCTCTTCTAACTGTGCCTTCGGTAGTGGCTCACCCCATTTGCCTGTAAAATCTGGGAATCCCATGTCAACGAGGGCGTCAAAATGAACCATCAAAACAGAATGCTCCCATTCAATCACGTTAAATAACTTTCTGTCCTGTCTCACCAGGTCTAATATGTGGAAATAACTGCACAGTGTAATCTTGGCATTAGACCAGGCACGATCCATCTCACTCATGGGGCGAATGCACATATTAGACTGAGCAAGATCCTGGACCTTTACTGCCAATTCCAAATGAGGCTCCAAGAAATTTTCTACATCATCTATCACCTGCTCACTCAACTGAATCTGAATTCGAGCCTTATAAAGATATTGTAGGACCAAGACTGCTTTCACCACCATCTTCTCACAGCTTTGAGCCAACCAAAGGCAGGCCTCCTTAATCATATTTTGGGCGAAGCCTGCAGCCTGTGTAGCCTTCTCTGCCAGTTGGTTCTATATGGAATCGAGTTGTATTTTCATTGCCTGCGCTTGCTGCTTCGTTGCATCCTTTGCCTTTTGGTGAGCGACTGCCTGTTGATGCCACTGTTCTATCTCCTTCGTCATCTTCTCCTATTGCACTCTATTTTTTGCCAAAGCTTCTTCAATCTCGAAAATTTTTGCCTCGACGCCATAGAATATGTGCTTGTAATGCTTGTCGTGCAAGTAAACTAAGCTCATATCAACTCGGATGTTCCCCATCTTCTCAGTAGGATCAATATTTGTTAGGTCCTCTGTCACGATTTCATAAGCGTAATTGCTTGACATCATTTCTCCTTGTGGTTTTTGGACCAGGGGAATCATCTTGGTAGTGTGAGCCTCCATAACAACTGGATCAAAGGCGACTTTCTTGAGTGGCTTAGCTGGAGCAAGTGCCTCCTTTCTCTTGCGGCTATTCAGCCACTGCGATAAACTGAGATGAACTCGACTAATATGAAGAACACAAGCTTATACTGAGAGGGGGGGTGAACAATATAAGACCAACTTTTACTTTTCTTTCCCAAACAATATTATCCAATATTATCAATGGCAATATCAATAGCAGTAATTAAAGCAATGCACAAATCATCACACACAATAGAGACACCAATTTAACATGGTTCACCCAATGTGGGCTACTCCACGGAGAAAATTTTTCTACTAAATTTTCTCAACAAATCTTCTTGGGAATCAATTCCCTATTACAATGTTTATGGACCTTTGTCCAAAGGAGACACCAATCCCCTAATACTCTAATTTGTGGATCACTCTTATAGGAGAACTCTTTTCCCTTTTCTCTGGTTCATGGAACTTGATCTAGGAGAACTCTTTCTTCTCAACTGGTTTGTGGATCTCTCTCCATAGAAGAACTCTATCTTCCCAGTTGGTTCACGGATCACACTCCACAGGAGAAATATTTCCCCTTGCTCTGGTTCGTGGATCTCTATCCACAAGAGAAATATTTCTCCTCTACTCTAGCTGATGATCTTCTAGAAAACTTCTTCCCCCACTACTCTGGCTTGTGTATCTCTCTCCATAGAAGATCTCTGTCCTCACTGCACTGGATTATGGATCTCTATCTACAGGAGACTCCCGTCCTCTGCTCTATCACCTCCAAAGCTTGCTCTCATGTCTGTCTCAGATCTGCACCAAACTCTGTTCCAAGTGTAGTACAAATTTTCTCTGACTCTGTCTTAGGTCTAGCACAAATCTGCTCACAAATATGTACCAAATCTGTCCTCAAGCCTTAACACAAAACTTGATCCAATCACAAATCAACTCTGCTTAGATTTGCCCCAAGCCTTAACACAAAGCTTGAACAAATCAATCAATCAACTCTGCTCAGATTTGACCCAAGCCTTAACACAAATCTTTAACAAATCAATCAATCAACTCTACTCTCAAGTCCTCACAAAGACTTGCACAAATCTGTCCTCAATTCTTCACCAAGACTTGCTCAAATCTGCCTTCAAGTCCTCTCAAGAACTTTCTCAATCTGATATCAAGTCTTCACCAAGACTTGCTCAAATCTACCTTCAAGTCTTCACCAAGACTTGCTCAAATCTGTCCTCAAGTCTTCACCAAGACTTGCTCAAATCTGCCTTAAAGAACTTTCTCAATCTGATCTCAAGTCTTCACCAAGACTTGCTCAAATCTACTTTCAAGTCTTCACCAAGACTTGCTCAAATCTGTCCTCAAGTCTTCACCAAGACTTGCTCAAATCTGCCTACAAGTCTTCACCAAGACTTACCTCAAATCTGCCTACAAGTCTTCACCAAGACTTGCCTCAAATCTGCCTTCAAGTTCTCTCAAGAACTTGCTCAATCTACTTTAACACATGCTCAAAAAACTCACAAAATATGCTCAATCAATCTCAAATCTTGCACACAATGTTATCAAATGCTTTGTCTAGTCTTCAAGGTAATTCCATTAACTTGAAACAGTTAGACATATTTTATCCAAAATTCGTTTAACCTCTGGAACATATAGAGAATGATGTACTCTATCAAAATTCAATATGTTCTACTCAATCATTAACTCTGTCGCTATCACAAATCTGATCTCTAATGTTTGCACATCCACTTTCAATATCACTCAAAACCAATGCTCAAGAATTTCACTCACTCATTCAACCAATGAAACACAACTTGCTCAATAACCCTAAACAAGTGTTTTCAAACTTCTTCAAACAAAATGCACAATGTGGGTTTCAAACCCTAACTCAAATAATCCTCAATCTCTATCTCAAATGTTCTCTAAACATTCACCAATGAAGCATATAAGAATTCACTCAAATATTTCCAACAATCTTTATCAAACACTCCTTTTCACTCCACCTTATATTTTACAACATTCATTCCAACATTTCAAACAAAAAATGATGTGCCCATACCTCTTTGCTTTGATGGAGATATGTCTTCAAAACCTGTTTTACTCACAACCAAATTTTCTTGCCAATTCTAGGTTAGATAGCAACAATCTATGTCAACATCTCCACAAGAATATTTATCTCAACAAATATTTCACCATACAAGGAATACAATAAAATGTCAAGTCACAAATACACCTTATCACTCATTCATTTTCAAAATAATATTCAACATATATAAAAAATAAAGTTCCTTATTTACACCTTATAACCTCCTTCTCTTTCAAAGTAATATTCAACACATAAAAAATAAAGTTCTTTTGTTTACACCTTATAATCTCATTTTCTTTCAAAGTAATATTCAACACACATAAAAATAAAGTTCCTTTGTTTACACCTTATAATATCCAATGCTTGATTTAATTCCTAAGCATCCAAAATAAAATATTTAATTAACACACCTTATGACTCCCTAAACAATTTCACACATGGTCCTTTCAATATTACTTAGCCTCAAAACAACTTTCGTTTTCCAAAAACCTTTGGCAGATTTAACTCAAAAATTGCATACCTTAATATTTGGCCCACGTTATAAAAATGTTTGCACGAGTCTCAATGACCAGTGTCCAAGTTTGAACCTGCGAAAATAGCCACCACAACGCTTTAGCCAAAGCTAGGCTACCGCCTGCGCTATGCGCCCACACGTGAATCAATGGACACACTGTCCCATACAATGTTTGCTTCTCACGAAGTTCGTCGAAAAAGAAAAGTTGTTCACTCCTTTGCAAAAATCAATTGCGTGGGATTCAAAACCGAGACCAACCCTTCGCACACGCCTTAGCCACATCTCAACTGCCGTCTGCGTTAGCCAACACTTTGGAATATATTTTCTATCCAAGCGAATATAAATGCAACTCTGCCTCCCTTTCCTTTAAAGCTTACGAACGACTTCTCCTTTTTCGAAAATTGAGCACACAAATTATCTTCTCACATTGGCATTTGAATTATAAGACTTTGGAAATGAAAAATCATTTCCTTTAAATATTCTTTCCTTTGGATTAAAACACGTCGACCCTCTCTTGCTTTCGAATTCGATTTGAAACTTTGAAACTTTGGCGCCATAAATATTTAAATTAAAATTTTAACCTTAGGTTATTTTTTTTTAATTTAAATAAATTAAAACCTTTGCCAACCTTTATAACTTGCTCAATGGACCTTGTCAAGGATATCTCTTTTTTTATATAATTTAGAACCTTGTTATTTTTCACCTTATCCTTTTGCCCAAACATTATAATATTAAATATTATAATATTATTATTTCTTTTTAAGCTTGCTTCTCTTTTCTTGGGTCTTCAACCTTTTTAGCCTCTTTAGGCATATAATATTTAAAATAAATATTATACCCTTTTCTTTTAACAACTTCCTTGCCTTTTGGAAAATCAACCTTTTGACATCAATGACAACAAAACTGGACATCAAACCTCTTGACATCAATGACAACAAAACTTGCTCAAATTTCCAACAATGTCCCCCTTTGTCATTGATGACAACCCTCTTTTTCTTTAAGCATTTCTTTTACCTTTTTCAATTCTGCTCCCCCTGAGAAACTGCTCCCCCCGACTGAGTTCTCTCCCCCTAACTCAAACTCTCCCCCTTTGACATCAATGGCAAAGGGACTCCTTTGGGACTAAATATAAGACTCTTAGCTCAACCCCATCCCCACATCCTCTCCTTGAGGTGATTAATTTTGGGGTGGGAGTAAAATTACTCCCAACATACAATGCTATTTTCCTTTGTCAACCTGCTTTCTCAACATACCCTTTTGAGTATCCTTGTTCTTGCTTGTCTTTGGAAGCTCTGGAAACTTTGTTCTGCACCACTTGGCCATATGCCCAACATTATTGCACTTATAACACTTAATGTTGTGGTTCCTAGAAGGTGCAAATATCTTGAAGTTCCTCCTGGTGAAGCCATACCCATTTCTATCATGAACCTTGCAATGAATTGCTTTATGACCAAATCGATTACAAGAGTAGCAATACCCTTGAAAGAAATGTCCATCTTTGAAGTTCCTCTTAGTAATACCATACTCCTTCTTTTCATGAGTCCTGTAATGCATAGCCCTGTGACCAAACCTGTTACATGAGAAACAATGTCCTTTGAAGAAATTTTTCCTTGGACCCATTGGTCTCTTAGTCCTTTCTTCCCTGTGATGTTCCCTGTTCCTTGTTTGTGCATTGTTTCCTTTCTTGGTGAACCTTTTGTTTTTCAACTTATCCTCATAAATCTCACTTCTTCCTTCACTCTCTTCTTCGGAAGCTTCTTCTTCTTTGGAGCTTGAGCTTGACTCCTTTCCTTGTTCTCTTTGTCCTTCTTCAAAACCAAGTCCTGTCTCGTTTGATGAAGATATTTGTGCATTGATAATCTTATCCAAAGTCTTTGAACTTTTCCCAAACTTGTGTAGCTTGTCTTTAGACTCTTTCACTTCCTTAGTGAAACTACCTGATGCTCTAATATTTCAAATTCTAAGACTTTTGTTTCTAACTTTTCTTTAAATCTCCTTATCTTAGCTATTGAGTTTGTCAGATCTTGTATAAGCTTTCCTTTCTCTTCATCACATTCTTGAAATTGAATCTTGAGTTTTGAGTTATGCTTTCTAACCTTTTTCAATTCTTTTACAGCAAAATAAGTCCAGCTTCTAGATCTACTACTCCTTCCTCTTCATTTTATGATTCTTCTTTTTCTTCTTCAAGAGCATCTTCATATCTTTTAGATTTATCTTCAACATGATCACTTCCTTCATCTTCTATTGCCAAGAAGAGAATTTCGTCTTCTTCACTATTTGAGGATCTTTCATCACTATCACTTGAAACCTTGCCTGTCTTATATGCATAGAAACTTTTCTTATGTCTTTGGAAAAACTTCTTTCCATGCTTGCTTTGTCCATACATGTTTTTCTTTTCATACCTGTATTTCCTTGCGTCCCTGTTCTTATGATACTGTTTCTCTTCACCACTGCTGCTTTCTGCTTCTGTACAGTTAGATGCATAGTGACCGTATTACCACAATTGAAACACCTAACTATTTTAGTACCTTTGTGCTTTCTTGAGTCCTTGTTCCTTCTGCCATAGTTGAAGAACATGTGCTTATACTGAGAGGGGGGGTGAACAGTATAAGATATTTTTTTTTGTTTTTTAATCCAAATGATAACATCAACAGTATTTAAGAAGTAAACATCACACAAAGCATCACACACATGAAAGACATGATTTAACGTGGTTCACCAAACGTGGGCTACTCCACGGAGAAAATATTCCTTATAATTTTTTCTCAAATAAATTCTCCTGGGAATCCTTTCCCTACAATGTTTATGGATCTTTGTCCAAAGGTGACATCAATCCCCTAATCAAAGTTCGTGGATATTTATCCACAGGATACACCAATATCCTAACTCGTCTCTGGTTGGTGATCCTCTAGAAGACCTCTGCCTCCACTGCCCTTAGCAAATGGAACTCTATCCACAAAAGACACCTGTCCTCCCTGCTCTGGCTGGAGACATTTGTCCTCAACTCTGTCACCTCCAAAGCTTGCTCTTAGCTCTGTCTCAAATCTGTACTAACACAGTCCTTTGATTTAACACAAATATATCCTCAATATCTGTCTCTGGTTTGGCACAAACCTGTCCTCAAATTTGCACCAAACTCTATCCTATGATCTGTACTCATATCTGTCATCAATATCTGATCTCAAATATGCCCTCAATCTATATTGTAAGCTTCTACAAAAGCTCACACAAATCTATCCACAATTCTTCTCAAATACTTGTCTCAAATCTGCTCAACAAGTCAACACTAAAACTTGTCCAATATCATAGAAACATAAAGAGAATTGTTAGAGACTCAATATATTTCATACTCATCAACACTCAAACCTCTTTCTCAAATAAATTCAAAATATAGAATAATTTGTTTTATAGAACTTGAACAATCACATCACACATCCACTTGACTAGGCTCAACCAATTCTACTCAACCAATCACTCATGAAACAATCCTTGCTTACAAACCCTAGTCCAAGCATATGAACACTTAGTCAAAATGTTTCCAACAATTCTTATCAACCAATCTCACATAACAATGATACTCATGATCTTTGCAAACCCTAGTTCAAGTTCTTCACTCAATCAATCACTTCAACAACAATGCTTATAAACCAATCTTACATATAGCTCAACAACTCAATAAGGAAACCTAATTAAATCCTTTTCACTCCAAACTTGTTTTCCATAAAACAATCAATCAACTCAACTATGGAAGAATGTGCCCATACCTTTTTCTTGATGAAGAATAGTCTTTAAAACCTGTCTCAAGTATAACCACTTTCCTTACCAAACACCAAGATTAGATGACAAAAATATCATTCTAACTCTTTTTCAAAACTTTTCTTCAATACAAAAGTTAGCACTTAATTACTCCTTATAGTCTCCAACTTGAAATAAATAATATTCAACATTCTTCAATTTCAAAATATAAAATTCAACCTTCCTTATAACTCCTTAGCCTCTAAAATTCCAACTCAGAAATTAAAGCTTTGCACTTCCTTTTAACTCCCCTAATAACTTACACACCAAATAACATGCAAAGTACTTTAATTAAAATTACTTTAGAAAAATAAAAACATTATTTTTCCTTTTAAATTTTCGTAGACCAAGACAACCAAATTAAATCACATACCTCAATGCACTCAAAAGGGCCTTGGTGGGATTTGAACCCTCGTTGGTTCTCCCCAAGAACTTTTGCAGCGCTAGCGCCCACCGCTTGGGCTACATGGCTCCACAAGAGCCAAAAGGCACTTCGGTGCCTTTACCTTCTCCCCACGTTGGGTGCAAAAGACAAACGTAGACCTTCTTCCCAAAAATCGGTGTGCGCGGGTTTCGAACCTGCCTCAACTATCCACCGGCATCTTACGCAGCCCTTGGTTGCCAACTAAGCTGCAAGCACTTTGTGTCTTTTTCGGAGGTTGCCAAACTCGTCTTTTTCCCTTGCTCGATTTTCACATGCGAAATTCCCTTCTCTTTTCACGAGCCAAAAATAAGTCGCATGGATAATTTCAAATGCCAATATTTTGGCATATTTATACATAGGGTTTTACTTCCTTCAACGTCGGCACATTTCGAATTTCCAATTCGAATTTGATTTGGAAAGTTAAAATTAAATATTAAATAAATATTTAACTTAACTTTAGCACCCAACATTAATAAATTAAAGTTTTAATCAATAATTAAAATACTTTAATTTAAACTAGATCTGTAGTAAAGTTAATTTTAAATATTAAATAAATATTTAAATTAACCTTAGAACTTATCAATATTTAAATTAAAAATTTAATCAGGGATTAAAATATTTTAATTTAAATTAACATGTGGGTCTTTTCAACTTTGTCCTTGATCTCCTTTAACTTGATCTTCATTTTCTGAGCTCTCCTAATGTCCGAAAAAATGATAAACATTGCTCAACAATGCTTTTGACATCAATGACAATAACATTCCTCAAAATGTCCAACAATAGTTTGCTTCTTCATCACTTGATGTTTCATTACTTGAATCTAACTTCTTATATTTTGTCTTCTTTGCTACTTTGAAGGCTGCCTCTTTCTTGGGGATATGATCCTTTCCTATTCTCATCTCATAAGCTATGAGAGTTCCATGCAACTCATCCCTAGTCAAAGTTTCAATATCTCTTGTTTCTTCTATGGCTGAAACCTTTTCACTATACCTCATAGGGAGCAACCTTAAAACATTTTGACAAACATTTGATTCTTCAACTTTAAACCCAAGCCCTTGCATGGAGTTAACAACCTCATCCACACGAAGTAAGTATGTAGGAATGTCTCCCTCATCCTTTATCTTTAAGTCTTCAAATGTTTTCTTATGATTTTACAATTTTGCCATCTTGACCTTTTTGGCTCCCTCATGTTTTCTAAAACTTTTCCCAAATCTCTTTTGCTGATGTGTAGTGCATTACTTTTACAAACTCTACTTCACGTAAACCACTTAATATTACATTCATTGCCTTTGCATTATACAGATGTAGGAGCTTACCATATTTATCTGTAGGAGGACTAGCTGGAGGTGTGTATCCATCCTCATCTGCTTGTTATGTCTCATATCCTTGTGACATCAAGTAAGTCTTCATTATTATGTTCTAGAAGGCATAATTATTCCCATCGAACAATGGTGCATTATTTGTTGAAGATCCACTATGAGATGCCATCTGTGTTCCTGTATACTTTTCCTTCAAGCTGTTAGACTCTTTCAAAGGAACCCACGAACACAAGCTTATACTGAGAGGGGGTGAATAGTATAATACCAACTTTTACTTTTCTTTCCCAAACAATATTATCCAATATTATCAATGACAATATCAATATCAGTAATAAAAGCAATGCACAAATCATCACACACAATAGAGACACCAATTTAACATGGTTCACCCAATGTGGGCTACTCCACGAAGAAAATATTTCTACTAAATTTTATCAACAAATCTTCTTGGGAATCAATTCCCTATTACAATGTTTATGGACCTTTGTCCAAAGGAGACACCAATCCCCTAATGCTCTGATTTGTGGATCACTCTCCACAGGAGAACTATTTCATCTTTTCTCTGGTTTGTGGAACTTGATCTAGGAGAACTCTTTCTCCTCAACTGGTTCGTGGATCTCTCTCCATAGAAGAACTCTATCTTCCCAGATGGTTCGCGAATCACACTCCATAGGAGAAATATTTTCCCTTGCTTTGGTTCGTGGATCTCTATCCACAAGAGAACTCTTTCCCCTCTACTCTAGTTGATGATCTTCTAGAAGACTTCTTCCCCCACTACTATGGCTTGTGGATCTCTCTCCACAGAAGATCTTTGTCCTCATTGCCCTAGCTTATGGATCTCTATCAACTGGAGACTCCTGTCCTCTGCTCTATCACCTCCAAAGCTTGCTCTCATGTCTATCTCAGATCTACACCAAACTCTGTCTCAAGTGTAGTACAAAATGCTCTAACTTTATCTCAGGTCTAGCACAAATCTGCTCACAAATCTGTACCAAAATCCGTCCTCAAATCTGTCCTCAAACCTTAACACAAATCTTGATCCAATCACAAATCAACTCTGCTTAGATTTACCCCAAGCCTTAACACAAAGCTTGAAAAAATCAATCAATCAACTCTGCTTAGATTTTCCCCAAGCCTTAATACAAAGCTTGAACAAATCAATCAATCAACTACGCTCTCAAGTCCTCACAAAGACTTGCTCAAACCTGTCCTCAAGTCTTCACCAAGACTTGCTCAAATATACCTTCAAGTCCTCTCAAGAACTTGCTCAATCTGCTCTCAAGTCTTCACCAAGACTTGCTCAAATCTACCTTCAAGTCTTTACCAAGACTTTCTCAAATTTGTTCTCAAGTCTTCACCAAGACTTGCTCAAATCTACCTACAAGTCTTCACCAAGACTTGCCTCAAATATGCCTACAAGTCTTCACCAAGACTTACCTCAAATCTGCCTTCAAGTTCTCTCAAGAACTTGCTCAACCTGCTTTAACACATGCTCAAAAAAACTCACAAAATATGCTCAATCAATCTCAAATCTTGCACATAATGTTATCAAATTCTTTGTCTAGTCTTCAAGGTAATTCCATTAACTTGAAATAGTTAGACATATTTTATCTAGAATTCGTTTAACCTCTGGAACATATAGAGAATGATGTACTCTATCAAAATTCAATATGTTCTACTCAATCATTAAGTCTGTCGCTTTCACAAATCTGATTTCTAATGTTTGCACATCCACTTTCAATATCACTCAAAACCAATGCTCAAGAATTTCACTCAATCATTCAACCAATGAAACACAACTTGCTCACTAACCCTAAACAAGTGTTTTCATACTTCTTCAAACAAAATGCACAATGTGGGTTTCAAACCCTAACTCAAATAATCCTCAATCTGTATCTCAAATATTTTCTAAACATTCATAATTGAAGCATATAAGAATTCACTCAAATGTTTCCAACAATATTTATCAAACACTCCTTTTCACTCCACTTTATATTTTACAACATTCATTCCAACATTTCAAACAGAAGATGATGTGCCCATACCTCTTTGCTTTGATGTAGATATGTCTTCAAAACCTGTTTTACTCACAACCAAATCCTTTTGCTAATTCTAGGTTAGATAGCAACAGTCTATCTCAACATCTCCACAAGAATATTTATCTCAACAAATATTTCACCATACAAGGAATACAATAAAATGTCAAGTCACAAATACACCTTATCACTCCTTCACTTTCAAAATAATATTCAACATATAACAAAAATAAAGTTCCTTGTTTACACCTTATAATATCCTTCTCTTTCAAAGTAATATTCAACACACATCAAAAATAAAGTTCCTTTGTTTACACCTTATAATCTCCTTTTCTTTCAAAGTAATATTCAACACACATAAAAATAAAGTTCCTTTGTTTACACCTTATAATATCCAATGCTTGATTTAATTCCTAAGCACCCAAAATAAAATATTTAATTAACACACCTTATGACTCCCTAAACAATTCCACACATGGCCCTTTCAATATTACTTAGCCTCAAAACAACTTTCGTTTTCCAAAAACCTTTGGCAGATTTAACTCAAAAATTGCATACCTTAATATTTGGCCCATGTTATAAAAATGATTGCACGAGTCTCAACAACCAGTGCCCAAGCTCGAACCCGTGACCTTAGCCACCACAACGCCCTAGCCAAATCTAGGCTACCACCTGCGCTATGCGCCCACATGTGAATCAATGGACACACTGTCCCACACAATGTCTGCTTCTCACGAAGTTCGTCGAAAATGAAAAGCTCTTCACTCCTTTGCAAAAATAAATTGTGTGGGATTCGAAACCGAGACGAACCCTTTGCACACGCTTTAGCCACGTCTCAACTTCCTTCTGTGCTAGCCAACACTTTGGAATATCTCTTTCGCTCCAAGTGAATATAAATGCAACTCTGCCTCCCTTTCCTTTAAAGCTCACGAACGTCTTCTCCTTTTCGAAAATGGAGCGCACGAATTATCTTCTCACATTGGCATTTGAATTACAAGACTTTGGAAATGAAAAATCATTTCCTTTAAATATTATTTCCTTTGGATTAAAACACGTTGGCCCTCTCTTGCTTTCGAATTTGATTTGAAACTTTGAAACTTTGGTGCCATAAATATTTAAATTAAAATTTTAACCTTAGGTTAAAATATTTTAATTTAAATAAATTAAAACCTTTGCCAACCTTTATAACTTGCTCAATGGACCTTGTCAGGGATATCTTTTTTTATATAATTTAGAACCTTGTTATTTTTCACCTCTTCCTTTTGCCCAAACATTATATTATTAAATATTATAATATTATTATTTCTTTCAAGTTTGCTTCTCTTTTCTTGGGTCTTCAATATTTTTAGCCTCTTTAGGCATATAATATTTAAAATAAATATTATACCCTTTTATTTTAACAACTTCCTTGCTTTTGGAAAATCAACCTTTTGACATCAATGACAAAAAATCGGACATCAAACCTCTTGACATCAATGACAACAAAACTTGCTCAAATTTCCAACATAATATTCTCGGCAACTGGTTGTTCGGGCATCACCTCAGTCTTGGGAAGCGCCTGCATATCCAAAAATGGGATGAAAGGGAACATAGCCTATGAACGTCTAGCTTGAGGGAAGAAGAGGAAATTGAAATCAGAGGAGGACCGAAACAACAGAATGGATGGAAGCACCAGGCTCGACTGCAGTTTCGCTCACTCATGGAGGAGCTTCTGTACTTACAGTTGTAGTGGAAGTAGTGACAGGAATGGAAGGTGGGGGACACAAAAATGGATTCGGGCCCAACACAAATGAACTAAAAGAAAGGGAGGTTGAAGAGAAGGGAAAAGGAGTAGTAGTGACTTGTGGGTGAGAGATAGAGGGTGAAATGGAAACAAAAGGTATGCCAAATGAAGGGGCAACAGATGTAAGAACTGAGGGAAATGAAGTGATAGTCACTACTTGCTCCTGAGTGGAAGAAAAGGGCAAACGAGACGTACCTTCGGGCGGGGGAATCATGAGAACTGATGATGGAGGAGGCTGCAAGATGGGTTCTTCTTGTTGATTTTTCGCTTTTGCATCGAGATCTATGATCTCCATCTGCTGGTCCAAATGCTGCTCTTGAATTAATGGAAGCTTCTGGGTAATGCTAACCTGAGCGGCTAATGCTGGCGGAGGAGGATTTACTGCAAATGCAGTAACTGCATCCGTGGAAACTGCAATAGTAGATGAAGAAATATCATCGGTTCTTGGCTTCTTCCTAGCCCTAAGGAAAGGAAATGCCTCTTCTGGACTTCACTTCGCCCGCTAAGATCTTCTTTTAAACACATATTTTTGTTTCTCTTCCTCATGTTTCGCTTCTTCAGCTGTCGGGTGCTCTTCTTCAGCCACGCTTTCTTCGCTGTTAGATTTATAAAAAAATTGAGATACGACCTTGGAGAAAGTGATAGGTTGATAAATGTTGACAAATTCATTATATGCCTCAGAAAACGCTTCATCCATCTTCTAACCATAGGTCGATGTAATTTTTCCTCAGTGGACCCTCATAATCCACCAGTTCATGATTTTTTCCTCAAACCACATAGGCAACTGATATTTCATTTGGCTAAATAATCATGATGGAGGAATATGCTCTCTATGCACTGCAGGATTATATTCGGCCTCCTGCTCATAAAAATCATGCCACGACAGAAGTGACATTATGGCTTAAACATGCCACTCCAAATCATGCCCCTCAGGGTTGTGATTTTACTGAATGTCAGACCATGGGCAACAATGAAACTGCTTGGCCTTAATTATTTCCAAAAAATGACCTAATGGGTCATACCTCCATCTTTGAGGTAGTTCCACCAGACCTAGGTCTTGGAGAGCCTCTGTGAGCAATTTGTTCTGACCAACTTGGCTCACCTCTATACTACAGAATTTGAAAGGCATAGTGCATGTTGTCCTTTTGTTGCGCCCTTCTCCATATACATCATTGACGTAGTCATTTTGGCGCACCACCTCCATTGCAAAAACATGCTCGGTGGCGAAATAGGGGAGCAGAAATGGCTTGCTCGTGAAGCCAAAAATTCACACAACCACGCCTTGAGTCAATAAAAAGATATCACCCTTCTCTGCTGTGACAACCGTATCTCTCATTGATTGCGACACCCTTTCACTCTTGATGCAAATCAGCTCAACTGCGGGTCCCAAAAATAAGCGGTTAAAATTGTAAAACGACTCTCCTTGACAGAGTGGGAGTCCACATATAAACAGACAAAACATTGTTCGTATCGTTACTTGTATAACTGCTATAAATGAAAAATATTGATGCAAATGAAAAAAGAAATACCAGACGAGGAATGAGTATGCTTGAATGAATACGCCTCTCCCATATTCATTTTTTCCAACTAAATGTGCATCTTCCGATACATAAATTCAGCCCAATTAAAATAAATTGGGTTTGTGTATGCCCTCATTTCCATTGGAGCGTAAAACTCCACCCATGATATGCACTATGCAAGTACCGCCTGCCATTTATGAACTGTGGAGTCTATAGAGAGACCATCAATCCATACCAGCATTGAGAATATATCTAGGCTCTTAAAATCTGAAAGCGGCTTCGATAGATTCGACAACTACCCTAGTTGTGGCTCTCTAATTAACTGCATCTCCATGAATTGCCTCATTGTCACCATGGACACATATTTCTCCTCTTGTTCATTGATGTGCAGTTTTTTGGAGATCATGTCAGAGAGAGGCTTCAACCCGCAAGCAAATGCTTCCCTCACTACGTTGGAAGAAATAGAGAAGAGCACTTTGCCATTCGCCTTTTGAATAGCCCTGGTAGTTGGGTTATAAAATTTGGCAATCATCTTCACCAGCTTCACGTAAGCATGTACATGCATACACATGTACCAAAATAACTACGCATAATATGACACTGTTAAAGAGCTCTCCAACGTTAACCCCTGCCTGATGGCGAATTCCACATCTTGGAGCAGTTTAACCATGCCCTTGTTGGTGATGACGCAGTCTCCGATTTCCACCATGGTGTTAGAGTACGGGTCCAAGTCGACGTTCTCATTTATTTGGGATTTCTTGGATTTTTTCCTGCCTTCTGCTTTCTTTTTCGACTGCTTGGGTTCTGCGACATATTTTACTTTTGCACTTTTCTTGCCCATCATGTATGCAACCCTGAGAGCGCTCTGCAACTTCTACAAGAAAAACTCGAAAATGCACTAGCAAATGTAAAATTTTAATCTTTAGACGATTTTACCTGTTTTTATTTATAGAGCACGCCTCCAACTACCATAGTAAATACGAAAAATCGATTTGGTGAATTCGGGAGGTTGTGTGCCTTGGTCCACTCACTTGACACTTTTCTCCATGATTTAATAATAATCAATCTTTATTTGCCGCAATATCTTTTTTGAAAATTGTGCCTTCGTCACGTTATGCCCTCAAACAACATGCCCTAGCTCCCTAATGACTGCTTTGAAAAAATAAATCTACCACAAATAAGCCAATCAACGCCTTTTCGGGAATACCAAGAGATTTTACCCCTTGAAAATGCCAAAACGTAGCTTTCAGAAAATCCGAGCGAAAACGTTCTGCTTGTGGCACTTCAAAAACGTGAGGAAAATTTTACTAGCGTTGAAAAATCATCATATGTCCAAAAAAACCATTTGAGGGGCGAAATCACTTCGATGGTGCACTTTGTCTCTTCTCCTTTTGCTCCCGAAAAACGCCTTCCACCTGTTTTATTACCTTCATAGCGAAAACACTCCTTTTAAAATAATGCTTTGCTTTTTTTTTTCACCCCATATTTAGAAAAAGCCAATTAAAAAAAAATTTACCCTTGCTTTTTCCCAGAAAAGATTTTTTTTTTTTAATGTTGGAGTCATGAACGCAAGTGTTTTGCTTTTTTTTTTATTATCTTTGCATTCGTTCCAATCTCAGTTTCACTTGCAGTTGCCTGAAATGCTGGAACGCGCCCCATGCTTTATAACATGACATTTCGCCCCTGTAACAAGAAGCTTCACTTTGCTTTTTGTTTTTGCTCATTAAGACATTTGATGCCTTTCCTCGACATTTTACCCTCACACAAAGTGTATTTAAATCAAGCCTTGCAATTCTTACATCATTTCATGGAAAAATGTGACCACAATCCTCCTTGAAACAAGTTCATGCGAAACGCCCCATCACGCGTCTTCGTTTTCGAACCATATTTCCATTGTTTCACCTCGGGGAGGTGCGAACGGGAGTTTCGCTCCTCACCTAGGTCGAAGGCGCTGTCAAACACTCTCCTCTTAAAATATGCGTTCGCCCCAAGGAGAGGTGAAAGGTATTGTCACCCCTCACTTAGGGCGAACGGAGCTTTGAATTTTTCAAAGTTTGTCTTGGAGCCTTGCCGCTTTTAATGTTTTCCCAAAACTATCATTTCCACTGCCTTGGAACTGCATTTTATCTTACATTTTTAATACTTTTAAATAACTATTCCAACCTCACTCCTACGCGTGGGACCCATAGTGCGATAATATAAATTTATTTTGAGACATCCCTTCATAGTGTGGGTTCGTCTCGGTGAGGGGCGAAGAGGAGTTTTGCCCCTCTAGTGAGGTGAAAACGCTTTTCAAATATTACCACCTTTTACTTCGTACTCCAAATCATGTAGGTGCATTTCTTTTGCACTGTCGCTTTTTAAAAAATAAAATGATTATTATTTTTTATTCATAAAATAAAATATGTACATATTTACATATTGATGACTTCGACCATTTACTGAAAATAGGCCTTCAGATGAAGGCCATTTACTGGAATTGGTAGGTCCCAACCATCCATGTCTTGAAGATGATATGCATTCACCGAATTTACCTCTGAGATTGTAAATGGACCCTCCCAGATTATGTCGAACTTGTGGTGCTTTCTAGGTTTAGCTTTGTTTTCGTTCCATTTAAGCACAAGATCTCCAACCTGAAAATTTCGCTCTATCGTCTTCTTGCCGAACCACTTCTGCATCATTCTAGCATGTTCGGTGAAAGCAGCATATGTCTTTTCTCTATCCTCTTCTAGTTGCAGAAGTTGGGCCAACCTTGCACTCATGGGATCAGATTCGTCATCTTCATCTCTGAACAATTGCAAAGTCTGGAGGACAGGGAGCTCGATGTGGGTGGGAAAAATTGCCTCATTTCTATGAAGAACACAAGCTTATACTAAGAGGGGGGGTGAATAGTATAAGGCCATTTTTTACTTTTCTTTCCCAAATAGTATTATCGAATATAATCAATGGCAATATCAATAGCAGTAACAATAGAGACACCAATTTAATGTGGTTCACCCAATGTGGGCTACTCCACGGAGAAAATATTTCACTAAATTTTCTCAATCAATCTCTTGGGAATCCTTTCCCTATTACAATGTTTATGGACCTCTATCCAAAGGAGACACCAATCCCCTAATCAAGTTCATGGATCTCTATCCATAGGAGACACCAATATCCTTTGCTATGGCTAGTGATCTTCTAGAAGAGCTGCTGCCTCCACTGCACTGGCTAATGGATCTCTATCCACTGAAGACTCATGTCCTCACTCAGAAGACCTGTCCTCACTGCCCTAGCTAATGGATCTATATCCACTGGAGACTTTCGTCCTCTATACTCTGTTACCTCCAAATATTGCTCTCAGCTTTGTCTCAAATATGCACTAAACATAGTCCTTCAGTCTAGCACAAATCTGCTCAATCTCTATCTCTGGTCTGGCACAAACCTATTCTCAAATTTGCACCAAAATATGTCCTCAAATCTGCACTAAACACGATCCTTTGGTCTAGCACAAATTTATCCTCAATCTTCGTCCTCTGATCTGCACTAAACATAGTCCTTCGGTTTAGCACAAATCTGTCTTCAATATTTGTCCTCTGATCTGCACTAAATACAGTTCTTCAATCTAGCACAAATTTTTCCTCAATCTCTGTCCTCAAACCTTAACACAAAGCTTGAATCAATCACAAATCAACTATGTTAGATCTGCCCCAAACCTTAACCCAAGGTTTGAACAAATAATTCAATTAACTCTGCTCTTAAGTCTTCTCAAAGACTTATCTCAAATCTTTATTGTAAGCTTCCACAAAAGCTCACACTAATTTGTCCACAAGTCATCTCTAGAACTTGTCCAATATGCTCAACAATCTCTGTCCTCAAATCTGTATTGTAAGCTTCCACAAAAGCTCACACAAATCTGTCCACAAGTCTTCTCAAAGACTTGCCTCAAATCTGCTCAACAAGTCCTCACTAGAACTTGTCCAATCTGCTCTCAATATCTGTCCTCAAACTGTATTGTAAGCTTCCACAAAAGCTCATACAAATTTGTCCACAAGTCTTCTCAAAGACTTACCTCAAGTATGCTCAACAAGTCCTCACAAGAACTTGTCCAATATCACAAAAACATATAGAGAATTGAGACTCAATATGCTTCACATTCACCACAATGCTCAATCACTTTCAATCTCTCTTTTTACCACAGAAACATATAAAGAATTGTTAGAGACTCAATATGTTTCACACTCATAAACACTCAATCACTTTCAATCTCTCTTTTTACCACAAAAAAATATAGAGAATTGTTAGAGACTCAATATGTTTCACACTCATAAACACTCAATCACTTTCTCAAGTCAATTCAGAAAATAGAACAATTTGTTTCACAGAACTTGAACTATCACCTCAACACATCCACTTGACTAGGCTCAACTAACTCTACTCAATAAATCACTCAATAAAATAATCCTTGTTCACAAACCCTAGTCCAAACTTATCAACACTCACTCAACTGTTTCCAACAATGATTATCAATCAATCTCACATAACAATGATACTCATGATCTTTGCAAACCCTAGCTCAAGTTCTTCACTCAATCAATCACTTCAACAACAATGCTTATCAAACATTTTCACATAACAATGATACTCATAATCTTTGGAAACCCTAGTTCATGTTCTTCACTCAACCAACCACTTCAACAAGATTGCTTTAACTCATATAACAATGATACTCATGTTCTTTCAAACTCTAATCCAATCTTCAAACTCAACAACAAATGATCTTAAAACACACAAGCATGAAGCATGCACTAGTTCACTCACAATATTCAACAATGCTAATCAAACAAAGTTTATAGCATTCACTTCTATTTCAGAAAACTCATCAACTCAACAAACTCACAAAGGCAAACTTAGTCAAATCCTTTTCACTCCAATCTTGTTTTCAAAAAATCTCAATCAATCACTTATTTCAACCAAAGAAGAATGTGCCCATACCTTTTACTTGATGAATATTAGACTTCAAAACCTGTCTCAATTATAACCACTTTCCTTGCCAAGCACAAAGGTTAGATGACAAGAATTATCACCCTAACACTTCTTCAAAATATTTCTTCAATACAAAAATAATATCCAAATACACCTTATAATCTCCAACTTTAAAATAATATTCAACAACCTTCAATCTCAAAAGTTAAACTTCCTTACTCATAACTCCTTAACACTTAAAAATTCAATCCAGAAATCAAAGTTTTGCATTCCCTTTTAACTCCCCTAAACAACTTATAATCAAATTAATTATTTAAAAACTTTAATCATCTTAAACCCTTGGAAACAAAAAATATATTCGCTTTTTATTTTTTGCAAGCCAAATCAAACCTCACAATGCACATACCTCAATAGTGTTGCCCAAAAGGCCTTGGCAGGATTCGAATAGCTGTTGGTTCTCCCCCCAGCACTTTCGTAGTGCTCACGCCCACCAACTAGGATGTGTGGCTCCACAAGAGCCAAAAGGCATGAGTGTGCCTTTGACCTTCTCCCTCAAACGACGCAAACTCAAAAACGTGAACCTCCTTCAACCAAAATGGTGTGCGCGAGATTCGAACTTGCACCAGACGTCTCAATGACGTCTTACGCAACCCTTGGCTACAAACTCAGCTGCGAGGGACTTCGAATATTTTTAGGAGGCTATTACCCTTTGTCCTTTCCTTTGCTCGAATACACATGCGAAAATTACACTTCTCTTTTGCATGAGCCAAAATACAAATTGCATGGATGATCTTCCAAATGCCAACTTTGGCATTATTTATATGCGACCCTTAGCTTGTTCCCATGTCGGCGATTATTCGAATTTTATTTGAATTCGAATATTTAAAGTTAATTTAAATATTAAATAAATATTTAACTTAACCTTAGCATCCATTATTATTTAAATTAAAATTTTAATTTAAATTAAATCCTCTTGTGGGTCTTTTCAACTTGATCCTTAATCTTTTTAAACTTGGTTTTTGATCCAAAATAATAATAATAAAATATTATTATTTAATTTGACTTTGCTTCTCCTTCCTTGGTTCTTTATTCTTTGAACCCTCATGGGTATATAATATTTAAAAATAAATATTATAACCTATTGCTTTTCAAGACCTTGCTTTTGGAGGAAACACTGAATGTCCTCAAAGATGACGAACATAGCACAATAATGCTTTTGACATCAATGATAACAAACACTCAAAATTTCCAACATTCCATACACCAAGAAGTAAGGATAAGTTTTAATAGACTTCTTAACTAATATGCGATCTGCCCACAAAGCTTAATTTTAAAGGGAGATGCCAACTCGTTTTGTTGCTGCCAAGCGTTCTCTTCAAGATCTGAAGCAAATGTTTGTTTGTGGATTCTGCCAGACCGTTTGGGTAATAATTGGAGGAAGTCTTCAAGTAAATTCCATACCTACTTGCAAATTTAGTGATCTTTGCCCCAATAAATGGAGTCCCATTGTCTGTTACAATGACGTTTGGTACACCGAAATGAGTAATCAGTCCTTCGAGGAAGGAGATGACTGTAGCCTGGTTAGCTTTATTGGTTGGAATGGCTTATGCCCACCGAGTAAAGTAATCGGTCGCTATCAAGATATATTTATGCTCGACGAAGGAATGGGGATCAATGACTCCAATGAAATCTAAATCCCATTGTTGAAACAGAGTTTCTACCTGGATAAGATGTAGGGGTAAGGATATCTTTTGACTCTTGCCAACATACCTTTGATAATTATCGCAACTTTGGCTCACCTTATGTGCATCTGCGAAGAGGGTAGGCTAGAAATAGCCAGCTCGAATGATCTTCAAGGCCATAGGCCTTGCTGCATAATGTCCACCAGACAAGCCAGAGTGGAACTCCTCCAAGATCTTCTATTTTTCTGACTATTTCACACATCTGAGGAGCACTCCATCAATGTTTTTATGAAATAATCCACTTGGAAAAAAAACATACCTGAGTGCCTGCAACCTGAATCTTCATCACTGTGAGGCATCAATATGTGATGGACATTTTCCAGATGTGAAGAATTCAATAAGATCCTTTGTCTAGTCACGATCGCTTGTAACTTGATTGGCAAGATTACTCTCATTGATAACCTCATCCTGTAATGGAGCTAGCAATCCGAAAGCTGCGCTTTTGGCTAATTCTTGGTAGAGGGCCTGACCACGAACCAACTTAGTCAACCAAATCTCCACATCATATTCCTGAATATTCGAAATCCAACCTGCTCTTTTATCACCCATCTCTCCTTGAATGATGAAATTCTTGACGTCCGAATGAGTGACATTGACGATTGTCTTACTATGTGAGATAAAATGCTAGAATTTCTTTAGGGATTTCATGACTGCATATACCTACTTATCGATAAAATTATATTTTTCCTTGTGTGGCGCAATAACTTGGTTGAGAAAAGAAATTGGTTTTTCATCCCCGTCATTTTTCTTCTGCGTGAGGACATCGACGTAAATTTCCTGCTCGCCCACTGCGTAAAGGATAACATCCTTCAAATAATCTGTATTAATCAATACTGGCGCTTGGGTGATTCTCTCCTTGATATCTTGGAATGCCTATCTCCTCTTTTCTATCCACTTGGAGTCTACATTTTTCTTTAGGATTTTAGTCATGGGTTTACTGCCTGAGCGAAATCAGCGATGAATTTTCGAATGAAGTTGATTTGGCCAAAGAATGACTGCAGGTTCTTCTTAATGACTAGCAATGGTAATTTTAAGAAAGCCTCAGCTCTCCCAGGATCAATTACCAATCCTCCTTGTGAAATCACATGTCCTAAGAGTTTTCCCTCTTTGACAACGAAAATGGATTTTTTCGGGTTGATAGAAATTCCAAACTCCCCACACTTTTCGAACACATGTCTCAAATGAGACATGTTCTTCCTTGCGATGTGAGAAAACAGTCATGTCATCAAGGTAAATTATAATAATTCGATTCAACAACTCATTGAAAGCGATATCCATAGCTCTCTAAAAGGTGGCGCCATCATTGGAAAGACCAAAAGGCATTCTCTAATAGGCGAAAGTACCCCACTTTGTAGCACCTAGATTTGGTTGTAGCCGAAGAAACTGTCAAGCAATAAAAATCTCTGTGCTCCAATGACTACGTGAAGAATCTGATCAATCTGCGATAGGGGATAGTTATATTTCAAATATGCTTGATTTAGATTGTGAAATTCCACGCACAAGCAAATATATTCATTTTTCTTCCGAACTGGAACCAAATTCGCTACCCATATTGAGTGCTTGATAGGATAAATTATTTTTACCTCCAACATTTTTAGCAGCTCTGCTTTCATGAGCACCTCATTTTTTGGATTAACAGGCATTTATTTCTGCCAAAAAGGCTTCACCCCTTCTTGCAACTTGATGGTGTGCTGGATTACATTTTTTTCATATCCTTTTAGATCATGATAGCTCCAAGCAACAATATTAGGAAATTCGTAACACAGATTCTTAATATCCTCAAGCTCCTCTGGCGTATAGTCTGTTCCAAATTTGATGACTTTATTAGGTTCCAAACTATATTTCCTTGTATTCCTTCATGTCAACCTTGATCTTGTGCTTCTCTGCTCTGTCATTTTGATCAAATAGACTCTCAAGCGAAATTAGTCCCCTAGGAATGTGATTATTCTTCAACTGAATCATTCCTTCAATTTTTCCTCAGCCCATATCCTTTCTTTTGTGCTAGTAGCTTCCTTTATCAAGAAATTAATTATTTGTCCATCATTATCGAACACCTGCCAATAGAGGTTTTTATCGGGGACTGAAGGTCTATAAATTACCCTCACGGTCTTTTGTCTCCTGACTACTTGCTCTACGAGAGAGAAATTAGCACCAAGGGAAGCCAAAATGTTTGCATGCTTGTTCTGATCCTACGAAATTGCTTGACCATTTAGTGCTGTAAAAGACTCAAACAAATCCCATATATTGTTACGGTAGGCCTTCAAATAATGTTACTTTGACACGCATTTGTTTGTAGTCTAATTACCAATAAGCTCAGAATCCCTAAAAATTTGCAACTGTTTGATTCCCAACTTCTTTGCTTTCTTCAGACCAAGACACAATGCTTCATATTTAGCGGAATTATTCATGCAGATCCAAGTTAACCGATATGAATAGGTTTTATGTAATTCCTAAGGATAAATAAGAACAATTCCAGCTCCTGCACCATTCTTGCATCTTACACCATCGAAATATAACTTCCATAACTGATCGGAGACAGGATCTTGGGAGTCGAAAACTTCTGCTTCAATATGTTTAGGTTTGGTTATAGTGTAACAACCAATATCGGTTTCCACCATTGCATTGAAATCCATCAATGAAAATTCATCTTCCAGACGGAGCTCACCAAGAGCTTCCTCCATCAAGTCCACTTCTTGCACTTCTTCTATCATCATGTTAACTGCGCTAGTGGGCTTTTCTTCTTCTTCAAGTATCTCTATGTGAAAAGTGGAGGGATTTTCATTATAGATCTGGATTCTTCTCCCATTAAAAGGAATCTCCAAATGTGAATAATCCAGAGAGAGATATCCTCCTAGCTTTGCGGTAAATTCCCTTGAAAGACACATGCTAAAATATGGTTCCAAGTCAACTACCACCACTTCTTGAATGACAGTGATCTACGACATGTGCAAAACAATGAGAATATCTTTAATCATGCCTACCATCTTGACTGGTGTCCCATCCAACTGTAAGATGCCTCGATTGCTCCTCGTATACTCCATCCCCATGACCTCACATACTGCGTTTGGCATGATAGCAGTCGCGACACTGGAGTCGATCATACAATTATGCATGATCTACCCTTCAATTCTGAGAGAAATGTAGAATGGAGGTGGTCTATTTTGACCAGTGGTAGAAGTTGTCAGTGTTTGTGCTAACACTATCTGGGTGGGATTTTTCTTTATTATCTTTCGCAGACTTGAGAAACTCCTGCAACAGGTCAACTTGTCTAGGTAACTGCAACGCATCATACAAACTCACCTTTGCAAGAATTTTCTTTATTTCCTCAACAATGTTATAATCAGAAGTACCAGAGCCCTTTTCTTCACTGGATGGCTCATATTTGTTTCGGTATGTTGAGTAGCTTCTACCCTTTTGCTGCTTGGTTAATGATGGGTACTTGAGGTGCTCTTTGGCTTGTTATTTTGCCTTAGTTTGTACTTGAGTGGCTGTAGGATGTGAAGTTGATGCCTTCGCCTACTTCTCTTGAGCTTGCTTGGGCAATAGGTCCTTCAACAAGACAAAATATTATTTTTTAGTTGTTGTGCCATGTGATTTCGCTTATGGTTGTGCCTTTTCTTCTTGTATCTTTTGTTCAATGGGAAACTTCAGCGGCTCCATTTCTGTTGAATCAATAGTTATCGACTTCTTTCCAGCCCTCATAAGGACTAAAAATTGCTCCAAGGAAGGGACCATAAAACTATGATAGACTTATGTTATCATATTGATCTATCCACCGACAATTTTTTTTGCTAATGTCTATACATAGTTCAAATGAACCATGCACGTATTTTCACCACGATGATTATTACAAGTAGAACACCAATATGCCCGCTCCGATGTACTAGCTTCTTCGTTTGCCAACACAGTTGTATTTCTTTTAGGACCTTTGCTAGTAGTTGGCTGTTCTCTGGTAATTGATGGTGTTTGAAATATTCTTGATCGAAAGTCAACTTCAACTTGCTTCTTCTTAATGGATGTAATTTCATTCGATATTGTCCTCACTGTTTGCATCTCCTGTAATATTTTCATGTAGGGATCGGGATTTGAGGGCACAGGGGGTGCTGGAAAAGGTAGAGGCACTGGTGGAGCAGGAAATTATGGGAATGGAACTGGGGCTGGCAATTGCAGAACAAATAGTGCAGGTAATTGTGGAATATTTAGAGTAGGAAGTTGTGGAAATGGAATCAGAGCGATTTGTGGTGGACTCAAACTCCATGAAGGAATGGGATACATATAATACATAGGTTGTGAAAATACACTAGAGTACAGATGTTGTGGAAGATCGGGAAGAATGGGTATTGTTACCTTTGGAGGTAGATTGCTTATGGTAATCAGATCCACCTCAGCCTTTTGCGCCTGCGTGTACAAATATGGAAACATATTGAAATTGGCTTATCGGACGACCATATACCAATATCAGAGTTTAAGGCTCGGAGATAGTAAAACGTGGCTTGCTCATGAGTGGGCTGAAGACCATAAGAAACTCTCTGCCAACTTCGAGCGAATCTGACATTAAAATATACTATCTCCTCTTGTGGATGTCTTTGGATATTTGTAAATTGATGCAACAAATAAAAAGGGTCAGCTTGCTCATGAAAGTTCTTAATCAACAATTCTGCCAACTGGTCCCATGTAGTGATAGTAGCGGGTGGCAAAGACCGGTACGAGTACAACAACTTCTCTTTGAGGGACAACACGAGCAATCATACCATAATATCTTCATCTGTATACCATGGATTTTTTCCAAAGAAGCCACATCTTGGATGTGCTCGTAGGCAGTATTTTTTGTACCATCATAGGTAGGCAAAGCCTTCAATGCTGCTTGAGGGACTGGATTTTGAGCCATATTAACCAGAGGATTTGTTTGAGGTGGAGGAACGCTAGTAGCAGTACTAGTTGGACTTGAAGGAACAAAAAACACACCAGCTATCTGTGAAGATGTGGCAACTGATGTATGAGGTGGGGTGACTAATTTGGGATGTTCTCCTAATTTTTGGGTGTCAAGTTCAAAGAACTCAATGGGGTTTTCAAAATTTTTGGCCTTTGATCTTGTGATCATGAAGTACAACTTTCGTCGACTTCACGTTCGGAGGCTTCTAGGTATAGCTGAGTCACCTGTTCTAGCTCAACAATACAAAGGTGAACATCAAGACCTTAATATTGCATATATTGCTCAATATGAGACTTATGAGTCCCACCAGGCATGCCAAAAACTGTTGGTCAAATATCTACCTAAAATACAAACATACGTTTATGCGCCCTAGACATGGCCAACATTGAAAGGTCAGAGGAAATAAATGTCCCCCGTGACAATATCCAGAGAGGGCTGGCTCCATTACTAATCCTACACCGGTTTTAAGTTTAGAGTTGTAGGAAAGAAGTGGAAATAACGGAAATAAATGGAAAATATAGCCATAGGCCAGAAGATGTAGGATTGAGGACAAACTAGCAGCATGAATTCAAATCAAGCATTATAGTAGCATATAACAGAAAGAAGGCAAAGACTCCACTTACAATTTCATGGAGATAACTTCCAGAATTGCATTCCAGTACTCACTCCCTTGCCAGCAGTGTTCAAATCTAGATGCAGAATTTAAACTTAGCAGATAAACGACATGAATATAAAATAGAAATGCTTAAAGTAGAAATAAAACACACATAGAAATCATTCGCAGAATTAGAAATAAAAAACCTTCTATTTACGCAGAAAACTCAAAGTGTTTTTTTGTAGAGCATCTATCCTCCTTATTACATTGAAAATGTCTAGTATTTATAGAGGTTTTCGCCTCTGTTCATTTAATACACAAAAAATAAAATATCCCTGGATTAGGAACTAGCAAGAGGAATTTTCTCCTCAAAATTCCTCAAAATTCTTCCTTCTGTAGCGGCAATCCAGCTTTTAAGGGAAATTCTTGGGAAATCAGCAAGTTTGGGCGTCGGTGCATAGAAAACTGCAAATATGGTCATTGAATTGGTACCTCCCTTGTTCCTTGGAAATTCATCCTTGTCCAGAAAGTCCACCAAACCTGAGTCTTATCTTGAAAAGAGGTGAATTAAATAGGGAATGTCTTGGAACTCATGAAAATCATCCTGTAATATTTAATCCTGTGCTCTTTTCAACATGAAATCAACAAATGTAGTCACTCTTTGCCTCAATCATTAAATTTTCATCATTTGTCTGATTCAAACGCCCTTGACGAGTCTTATTTGATGCTTGAAATCGATTTCGCCCAAAATAGAGCAACAGGTGAAGATGGGTGAAAGCGCTCTATTTAAATTTCTTCACTTCCTTCTTATCCATGCTTCTAGGTGAAAGAGCGCCCACAAAACAACTTTTATAGTTTCACTCAAACTGCACCTCTGAATTCCTCTTTGCACCATTCCATATAATTTTTCCCAAGGGAGAATCCAAATATTCTTTTATTAACCATTAAATTGTACCTTTACATTCTTACATTATTTAGCCCAACGCACAACCCACAACTTGATTTATTTTAAAACTCTTTGCGTCACGTTCACCCCATAATCGTGACAACAATCACCCTTAAGAAAATTTGGACGAAACACTTTATTATATGCTTTTGTTTTCATTTTTTGCGCTTTGAACCATCTTCATATTGTTTTACCCCAAGGAGGGGTGAATGGGAATTTTGCCTCTCACTTAGGGCGAAAGCGCTGCTCACTGCAATTTAAAACTCCTTCCAACACATGCCAATGTGGGGTCCGCAACATTTCTCTTCTCCATACGCTTTTCCTCAAGGAGGGGCGAAAGGTAGTTTCGCCTCTCTCTTGGACAAAAGAGACTTGACTTTTCAATGTTATAACTCGGTGCATTGCTACCTTTGATTGATATTCACACAAAGTGAGGATAAAACATTATCATTCCATCTTTGTGAATTACACCTTAATGGGACCCACAGTGCAACACCTCCAAATTCATTATTACTGGGCTTTCGCATCAGGTAGGGACGAAAGGGAGTTTCTCCCCTCACTTGGGGCGAAACCCCAGTTGACTTTTCCACACACTGACTTGGCAATTCATCACCATTTTTAATGATGTTCACCCCAAGGTGGGGCGAACATACTCTATTTCGTTACCTTCATACCTCAACTTCGGGCCCACCATGAACCTTTCCTTTAGATGTGTTTTCACCCCAAGGAGGGGCGAAAGGGACTTTTACCCCTCACTTGGGGCGAAGTCATATTTTCCAGACTTAACATCTTTTCCTCCTTTTAAATTTATGTTCGCCTTGAAGTGAGATGAACGCATTTTGCTCTTTTCTTTGCTTGGCAGCCATGTTCTAAAAAAAACAAGGATGTCTTCACCCCGAGGAAGGGCGACAAGAGTTTTTACCCTTCACTTGGGGTGAAAAGGTTGTTATGTCTACTTTACCTTTAGTCTCAAGGCAAGTTTTATTGACGTCTTCGGGCGATTTCAACTGATTTTACACACCATTTTCCACAACCATTTTTCCTTATAACATCCATTATTTCCAAGCATGAGACCCATGAAAAATAGAAAGAAGATTAACACACATTATACAAAACATTGCAACATTCATTCATTGTATTTGTCGCTTTACAATAACACTGTTAATAAAATTTTATTAAAAATATAATGTGGCAAGATGCAAAACTGCCAACATTTTCAAAACTTCATTAATGTTTCAAAAAAGAAATAGAGAAGAGATTTTTCCTACATTCCAAAAATGTTTGGAATTTTTGTGCCCAATCCAAGGTGTTTTTGAGCTTCTATATGCATTTTTAGATTTGATTTGGTGCACTTATGATTTTTTCAAATTTCATTAGATTTAATATGGCAATTGGCTTGGACAGAAGGAAAAAAGCTCTTTTTAAAATTCAAATTTTGAAAAATAGTGCCAAAAATTTCCCCTACACTCTCTTTTTCATGCATGCCCTTTGGCTTGTATTTGTTGGACTAGATGTTTACCTTCATCTTCATGGAGTGAAGATTCATCTCAATCAACATACACATGATGCTAAGATGACCAACGAGAGGGTTTTTGGGTTGCTTGTAGTAGAAGGTTGTGGGTCCAAGCATGCATATCCTTTCTTTTTACTTTTAAGACAGAAGACCATCAAACCATGGTAAGCAAATTAGATGTTGATTCCATCAGTATTGGATGCCAAGATGGACAATTGAGTGTTATTTGGGTGTTGGTTGTGAGAGGTTTGAAGTTTGAATCATAGTTTTGCATGCTCAAACAAGCTTTGAAAGGTTTAAAAGGTGTTCTTTATGGAGGTGTTGTCTACTTTGGACCTAGAAGACACACTAATCAAATGTTTCAAAGAGCATTGTTTGGATGCTTGCTTAGTCCTTGACCCCATTTTGAATCTCAATAGATAATTTTTTGCTTGCATGTTCATATATGTCTTAGCATCGCAAGGGACTCTTTTTGAATGCTTGCTTCGGTTTGCATCCTTGATGGCATGTTGGGTGCCTTGGTTAAGGCAAAGCATCCAACACACGAGAGACCTGAGTTTGACTCCCGTATTTGGCACTTTCAAACTCTTTCGACGAATATTTTTTCCAACCAACATGGTGGCTATCCATGTCATGAATGATTTTTTAGCCTATTTATTCATCTTCAACCAACTAAACTACAAGTGACAAGGTTCTAATCAATAAGAGGTGAAACAGGTGGTACAAAATGAGTGGGTTTCAGCAGTGAATGAGCAATTTTTAAATGGAAAATTGGGATTTGTTGTTATCTTTCTAAGGTTTGAGGCTTTATTTTTTACATTTTTGGGGGTTACTAGGGCAAAATTTCCAAAGGTCATAACGTTTGCATACAAAAGTGTTTTAAGCCCATTTTTTTCAAATTGCATGTTTTTTCTGAGCTATACACATCGGTGACATTATTTTATGGACTTGTTCTAGTGCTAGGGGCAAAATTATGTGGGATAATCCTCAAATCCTTTTCCACTTTTTTAAAAGGAAATACTTATCATATTCCATGTAATCACAATCTTTAACCTGATTTTTTGGGAGATATGGATGAATTTGTAATAGTTGCAACACATTTTGAGTCTTTTGGAGGCTTGCAGGAAAAGGATTTAGGATATGCTTTAGTAAATTCCTCTTACTTCTTTGGGCAATTGATTCAACTTGTTAATGAAGATCTAATATTTTATTATCTCTTTTTTCTTCTATTTCTTGTTTAGGTACTCTTGGAAGTTTGTTACAACTCTTCTTTTAAGCAGGTTCATGCAAAGCCTCTTTTGGTGAGTGAAATCAAGTGGCCCAAGGGAAAGAGGAAGAAGGGTGATGTAATGTTGTAAGAGGAAAAGTTATGCCTTCAAGACATACATGAGTAATAATGTTTCCTAGATATATAATTTTTTCAAAATCAAAGATACATTTGCCTAAGATAATTTGTAGCTAGTTTGGGCATAACGTATATATAAAAACATTTACTTGCTCATTGTTCACCTACCATATATTATTGTAGAAGATAATTGAATCTTAAGTAGAAAATGATGGAGAAGTAGCGAAACCCTTCATTATACTATGCATTTTGTATCAGGTGGATCATAACTGACGCATTCAAAGCTTTTCCATCCTTGAATTTGATAATAGTTTTTTTTATTTGTGGAAAACATCCCAAAAGGGATGCCACTTTCGGGTAAGACCCAAGGAGGCAGGGGTATCCATTCCGCCAAAAACGCCCAGGGCCTACCACCTTTGACATACTCAAGGAGCAAACAAACACACAAAACCAATTTAAAAATAAGTAAATAACAACAAAAATAATAAAATAAAATAAAAAACATGCTCCTTGAGTGTGTCAAAAACAAAAGCACAACCAAACACGCACAATAAGATAAAAGAAACCACAACACAAACCACATAGAAAAACACAAGAACCACATAACAAAACACAAACAAGACAAAAACAACATAACACTACAAAGACATAACCCAAAAAAACATGAAAAATAAACACAACCAAAACCTAAAAATTTAAAAAATAAAATAAAAATAAAAAACAACCAACAACAGACAATAAACAAAAACAAAAAACATAGAAAACACTCACACATAAAAACACGAAATAACACAAACAAAGAGAAACCCAAGAACAAGAACGAAAAAAACACAAGAACAATAACAAAAAACATAAAAAAAAAACAAAACAACAAAAACACAAGAACAACAAAAAACAACACAAAGAACACAAAAACAAAACAAAACAAAAGAACCCACCCACCTTAAAAAACTAAACAAAAAAAAAAAAAAGAAAAAGAAAAAAAAATTGAACAAAACAATGACCTATCTAGACCATAAGACTATTAAGGCAAGAATCAACAGAGGAAACAAAATAAAGAATAGAATGAGCTAGGGAACTAAAAAAACTGAATGAACCAAAGAGAAGCAAAAAAAAAAACAAGAAGAAACTAGGTACCTTCAAAACTGGAGCCATCCAAAGAAATGATAGAAAGAAGAGCTTCCCTAATTTGAGAAGCCCACCATATAGGAGGGTGGCCATAACAAGTAAGATCACCTTTGTCCAAAGCCCAATTAGCTAAAGCATCAACACTCTTGTTTTGATCTCTCTCCACATGATTGTAATCAACTTTCAAAAATCCCATCTGGATTAACTGAATCTTCTCAATAATTCTTTTTATTCTCCAATCCACCTTATGATTCTTAGAAGGAGTCTTCAAGAGATTAATCATAACTAACACCTTTTCCCATCCAACCTTAGTAGCCTCCTGAAGGCCTCTCGAGGATACCATACCCCTCAAGCAAGGTTATTGGAAAGAATACCCAAATTCTCAAGAAAAGTAAAAACCAGGGAGCCATCTAAAAGTCTACCAATTCCTCCCACACCGGCTTTTCCAGGGTTCCCTCTAGAGGCTCCATCAGTATTGACTTTTCCAAAATCCTTAGGAGGAGGTTGCCAATTTCTAGTCCTATCCATCTTACTAATACTCACATTCCCTTTAAGTTGGTTGCCCTTAGAAGATTTAATCTTCAATCTTTGCATCACTTGATCCCATCTTTGGTGGGAGTTTTGGGGGTGATTAAGGAGTTGATGGACCGATTCAACTAAGTTGGCTATGGTCTTTTGCCAAATATAGTGAATATCCTTCCTATCTTGATTAAAAATTTGGTTGTTCCTTTCATTCCAAATATTCCAAAGAAGAATGGTAGAACCCATCCAAACTACTCGCCTAATAAAATGATCAACACCCTCTTGATTAGGCCAATCCCTCCAAAGTCGTTCAAAAGTAAAAAAATTGGACCACTCGTAAGCCAAGTAAAGTGGCCATTCTCCTCCATAGCTCGGAGGCTAAAGTACACTCAATAAAAATATGGTTGATATTTTCTACATTCTCTTCACACATTTCACATCTAAAAGGGCCATGAAAACCACGCTTCATAAGTTGCTCACCAAGTAAGCACCCTACGATGCAATAAAAGCCAATTAAAGAACCTCACCTTAGGCCGGAGCTTTTGAGCCCACAATCGAGAAAATATGTCAGAAGAATGGTTGGGATTATTATGGCATAAGGTCAAATAACCTTGAGCAACCGAATACTCACCCTTAGTAGTGTTGTTCCATCCAAAACAATCTTTTTCATGGGACCAAGAGAGGGATCTCATATGAAGGATGCCTTGGATATCTTGTCTTTGCCTTTCTGGGATTTGAATAGGCCACTCCTCAATAGGGATCCAATATCTACCAACCTTTGAATTACCAAGATGGTACCGACAAGTAATTAGCCACCTTTATCCAATTAGCTCGGTGAAGCTCCTCCATCCAAGGCCTCCAATCGGGAAACCGAGTTATCAAAGGCTTGTGACCATCCCAAGAATCTGTCCAAAAATTTGCATGTTGACCATTATGAATGATCCAAAATAATTTTTTCTTTATCAAATCCTCACCAGCCTTAAGAACTCGCTAAAATGGGAGAACCTTTGGTAGGAAGTTGATAGCGAACAAGGTCTTCAGGACTTTTGTTCTCAGGATATTTAGCACGAAGATTATTGGCCCAAAGAGCATTGGGGTTATGCAACATCCTCCAATATAATTTAGCAGCTAAAGCTTTGTTGTTATTAATTGAAGACCGGAATCCTAACCCCCCTTCACTCTTAGGAAGACATAAAGTATCCCATTTCACCAAGGCCCATTTTCTTTTCTCCTTAGTACCACTCCAAAGGAAACGATGACCGATTTGATCCAATTCTCGAAGAACAACCTTTGGGATATTCAAAACGGAAGAAACATAAATAGGAATAGCTTGAAGGACTGATTTTACCAAGGTGATTCTACCCCTAAGAAAGCCACTTGTTGGTCCACTTTCCAATTTTCTTCTTGACTTTGTCCAACAACCAATTCCAATCTTTATTTTTTTGCCTTTGAATATTTATGGGAATACCTAAATAAGTGATTGGAAGAGAGGTCTTCTTATATCTTAATTTATCCAAGACCATGGATTCCTCTCTAGCAGAGCAGTGAAAGAAAATAACTTTAGATTTGTCTTCATTGATCAATTGCCTAAGAGCCTTAGAAAAACAACTAATGATTTGCTTAATATTAGAAGCTTCCTTAATCGTAGCTTTACCTAAAAGAGTAGAGTCATCCACAAATTGAAGATGAGAGATAGGTCTAGCTCCATGAGCAATGGTAACTCCCTCAAGGGTTTTGTTTTCCCTCTTTTTGGTTATAGTCCTACCCAAGCATTCAACAAGAATGATGAATAAATAAGGGGATAGCGGGTCACCTTGCCTAATACCTCTGGAAGCTGGGAAAGACCGAGAAGGCCTGCCATTGATAAGAACTAAGTAGGAAACTCGAAGAGATACATCCCATAATCCAATCCATCCAATCCTTAGAGAAACCAAATTGCCTCAAAACTTTGATAAGGAAGTGCCAATCCACTCGTTCATAAGCTTTGGATAAGTCTAACCGAATGAACATGGAAGGAGAATTTTGCATATCCATGGAATGGATGGCTTCCCGAGCAAGAACTATCTCATCTACTATTTGACGTCCTTCCACATAACCCCCTTGCTCTGGGGAAATAATCTTATGCAAAAGAGGCTTCAACCTTTCTCGCCATGATTTTAGTAATGATTTTGAGAAGAACATTACATAAAGCAATAGGTCTAAAAGCTGAGATATGATCAACCTCTTGAGCTTTTGGAACAAGAGTAATATAAGTTTTATTGATAACCTTCAAAATTTCTTTGGCTTTCCCGGCTTCTTCCACCACCTCTAATAAATCAACATGAAGGATATCCCATAACTCTTGGTAGAACTCAATGGGAAAACCATCAGACCTCGGGTTTTCCCTTTTTGCATTTTAAAAACTACTTGTTGAAGCTCATTGATAGTAACAGGAGCAGTCAAAATAGAGTTCTCCTCATAAGTGATAAGAGAAGGGATTGCTTGAAGAACATTTTGTTGTGAAGCCGAGTCAAGAGGAGTAGCAAAGAAAATATTGGAAAAGTAATCAACAACAATAGAGTTCATGCCATCCCAAGTATAAACAACATCTCCAGAATCTGATTTTAAGGAAGAAATAAAGTTGTGAGATCTTCGAGCTAGAAGAGATTTGTGGAAGAAATTTGTGTTTCGATCTCCTTCTTTGAGCCATTGAATTCTAGATTTTTGCTTCCATAAGATTTCTTCTCTTTTTTCCCATTCCTCTAACTCGGTTGTGAGTTTAATTTCATCTGCACTTCTCTTCTCTATGAGGCCATCTAAACGGATTTTCTTATTCAAATTTTCAAGATGAGCAATAACTTCATGTTTTTTTTTATGAACATCCCCAAACTCTTTCCAGCTCCAAGTCTTGATTTTGGATTTAATGTATTGCAGTCTTTTGGCAAAACAGAACATCTTAGTCCCATGCCTAGGTTTACCTTCCTTCCACCATTGTTGCACACGAGGTCTGAAGGAAATGTCTCTAAGCCACATTAATTGAAAACGAAAAGGAGAGAAACTCACATTGGTTTTCCACATTTCCACCATGACTAGACAAATGTTCTGAACCAAAATTATTAAGAGTCTTCACTTTAGGAATGTGACCATGGATTAAGAAATTTTCAGAGAGCAAAAACCTATCCAATCTCTCCATTATACAAGCTAAGCCTTGCCTTCTCGTTAGACCAAGTCATAAGGCCATTATCTCGGTTGGATATCCACAAGATGGAGGTTTGCAATATATTCGCTCATGAGGTCGTTGCTTTTGTCCAAATTTCTATTTCCCCCCTTTTCTCATCCAGAGAGAGGATGGTATTGAAATCTCCTCCGATCAAGATCCAAGCTTTAGGAAAATGAGAGATAATATGAGTAATATCCTTCCACTGTCTTCTTTTTTCCTCCAAAGAAGTCGGAGCATAAACAAGTAATGCAGAGCATAATCTAGTTGGAATGTCTACTTTGAATAGCTATAGCCAACAAACCCCAACTGCCAACCATATGGTGAATAACTACCTCTTTTGGGTCCCAAAGACAAGCAATGCCACCCGAAGTCCCTTGGGAACCGAGGGAAACCACTTTTCCATCCGGCCAAATTTTATCGGCAATTAAGTCCATATCCTCCATTGACATCTTTGTTTCTTGAAGGAAAACAAGATGTGGATGATTTATCTGAATCATTCTTCTAATTTCATTTTGTTTTGAAAGACTCCCTTTGAGTCCTCTAATATTCCAAGTGATGATCTTCATTAATACCAGGGCTAAAAAAGTTGGGAAGGGCATTAATCTTACCTTCCTCTACAAGCTTTTCACCTTCTTTTACCATATGATATTGATTGGTCTTGCGACCTACTTTTTGATTAGAATCCATCTTCAATTTTTTTTTCCTCGTTTCTTGACTTATTCCAATTGAATCTGAGATGGCTTCTAACCTTGAAGAATGCTCGTACACAACCAAAATTTTACTAGATGGTTCAACGGAGTCTATATTGGGACCTGCATTATTTGAAGTTTTGACATTTGAAATATTGTTTTTCTTGTGTAAATTTTCTCCTTTTTTTTCTCGTTGAAAACCTTTGATTTGTTGGTTTGTCTCTCGAGTTCTTCCCTTCATATTTAAATTGTGTTTCTAAGATTTCAGCTTCCATTATTTCCTCTTCCTCACTTGGGACATCATTTGTGGAAAGGATTTCAAACATATTAGCAGATGACTTTGATTGATCCTTCATAACTGGTTTTTTCTCGAGTGTTCTTCTTCTTAGGTATTTGGAAACCTCGCTGAGTTTATATCTTCTTTCTTTTGATCAGGAATTTTATTTGGGCAAGCACCGGCCAAATGACCATATTCATGGCAAATTCTACAACGAAAAGGAATGTTCTCATAGTCCACTACTTGCTCCCAAGTGTCTTCCCCAAATTGTAATGTGATCTTTTTAGGTAGGGGTTTGTCAAAATCCATTAAAACACAAATCCGAGCATAAATAATATGTTCAAAATTTTGAGTACAATCAACAATCATCATAAAAGTTCCTAAAGAGTTTCCAATTGAAGAAAAAAAGTAGGATTCCAAAATTCAATAGGGAGGCCAAAGAGTCTAACCCACACGGGAGCTATAGAAGGCATCTCTTCTTCCGCTTTAAATTTAGTATGCCGTGGCTTCATGAAAAGCCCCGCCCTTCCAAAAAACCAAGGACCCCCTTGAAAAGTTTTCTCTCTATCTTCATTATTAGCAAATAAAACAAGAAAATAACCATTTGGATAAATAGAGATTTGTAACTCACCTTTAGTTTTCCAGCTTTTTGCAGCCCAGACTTTGAAAGCAGATAGACTCTGACGAAAACCCACGAACCGACAAATTAGTCCTCTTTTTTCCAAATCTTCAATGCCGATCTGAATGTTACCCATATCAAGCTTAACAATAGGAGTTCCATCAGTTGCTTTAAGACATCCTGACTCCGTTTTCCTAGGATCAATCTTAGGCATTCTTAGAGGTTTATGGGAAGCCCTAATATTGATATTAGCATTGGGCTGAGGCTGTCCACCACGAAGGGCATCCCTAAAATTCATTTTTGGGACTGAGTCTTCGAAATTCTTACCCTTGATAGGGGTTTTCACAGTAGAATTATTTTGTGGGTGCACCTTAGCACCAGATTCACTTGAGATATGAGCCATTTTTTGATCAACCGCTTGAAACTTGTTTCGTGATCTCTTTAATCCTTGCCCTAGACGCCGTGGAAAGGTATGGTTTTCACTTTTCTTTTGTGCAGCAAATTGGAAGCCGTTGTCACTCAAGTTCACAAGTATGATCTGTTGAAAGACAAATTTCTAACCCATCTTGTATCCCTTGCAACATTTCCTGCTAAAATATTGAGCATAAACCACAAAAATATTGGCCGCTAGGGCCCGAAGGCCCTAAAAACCAACCTCTCGGAGCTGCTTGCACTCAACCCAGATGAAACCCTCGCATAGCCGCTTGCCAAATATCTCGTTCACACATAGGGATGCGCTAGGATCTGTGTTGCTCCAAATGATATGAAAATTGGTGGAGACGTTCTAGGGTTTTTCAGGCATCTACCCTCAAAATTTTAGCTCAATCCGAGTCCGGATGAGTGAGATATGGCCAAAACGAGTTCGATAGTTTGGGCATTTGATAATAGTTAAGTTGATTCCACATCAACTCATTAGATGATCTATTATGCTTTGATGTCTTCATTCTTTTCCCTACGGATTATGGTATTCTCACACTCAAAGTGATTGTGTCAAGGTTTGATCCCACCCCCAATGGTGTTTTTAATTAATTCTTTGATGATACTAATTCTCCCTTTATTTGTCTTAGAGGTTTCTTCTTCCTCAAGTGAAACTTCTTCCTATATTTCAACCAATAAAGCAAATCTTTAAATGTTGGTCATAATGTCTTAATGCTTGACTGAATGCCTTATAAGTTGATGGTACCTAATTCAGTGATCAATATGAGCTAATGACCACTATAAGTTGATCTTCCATTAAAATGCACCCTTATGTTCTCTTTGTTTGATGGAGTGATGACAAGAGGTTATAATGCATCATAAATGCTAATATCAAGTAATAGATGCTTTAGCCTATTTCATGAATATGAATGAGCTTTGAGTTCTTATCCAACCTTAAGATTTGGATTTCTTATGCTCCTCTTGCTTACTTCCTAAGTGATCTTGTTTGCTTGTTTGATCTAAAGTGTTTGTTTGGAATTCTTGTTGCTTACATGAGTTTCGATTACTTGATTGGAGTGTTTACTTGCATTAATTTTTCTTCTTTTTGTTGCTTATTTGGAATTCTCATATTTTGTTAGTGATGCTCTACATCCCTTCTTAGTGCTTTCATATATACAATCTCCTCATGGTTGTTGGATACAATATGTTTTTTTTGCTTTCCTTAGGCATACATTGATAAAGATGAATGTTATTTATTTATGGATAAAGTGTAATTCTACGTATCAAGTGGAAAATAGACCTTTATGATTCACCAATATGCTCCAAATGCTCAAACTCATTGCTGTCATATTTTCAATAGCTTAAATTATGCAACTAGAACTTGATGCTTTATTGCTTCGACACTCCCTCATGCCATAGTGTGAGTGGTGTCACATGCTATTGACAATTAAGGATTTGAGCAACATATGCACTAAATATTGGTAGTGATCATACTCCATTTTATTGAAGTGACCCAATTATAAACTAACTTCAATTACTATAGACTGACATCATGAGAAACTTCTCCAAATTTTGTTTTCCCTTTGGAAAGCTCTTTCTTGCACTTGGAAACCAAATTCTTCCTACATGTGAGTACTATGGTTCTTTCCACGATCCTTGCACAAAGGGAGATCTCAACAAAATTGAGATCCATGATCTTCTCTTCAACAATTATCACAAGAAAGTCAAAATACAAAAGGTTTATGCATAACCTCTTATTATTGCTATGTACTTGTTCTTTTCTCAATTATTAGAGCTCACATTGGGCTTGTCCAATCCTTATTTGGACAACTACACTCATGGAGACGTTTGACAATTTTTCTTGGATTCTTTGATAGTGTCACTACCTCCTTTGTATTTACTTTAATGAATAGGTAGCACATTCTTCTCTTGTAGTACAAATCTTCATTCTTCTTTGAGCATTCACCATGCTCTTAGTATTAAAGCTCCATTTTTGAAGGCCTTTGCATTATATTACTGGGATACTTTATTCTTTGACCATTCTTGCCTAACCCTTGGACTTCATATCCCATTATTTCTATCAAATTATATCCTATACTCCTTGTAAGTTGCTTAAAAATTGCAAGATCAAATTTTTTATTACTTACCATGGTATCCTTGGCAATGGTGCATGCATCCTTCATGGAAATTTGCTTTTTCCATGGCATTTTCTAATATGCTTGGTGGATTTGAGCTAGAAAATTATCCATGGATGATAACTTCTCATGCATTTTTTCTTTGTGTAGGTGTTATGAATTCAGATTGGCTATGATAAACGTTACATTGATGTGATAGATGTGTATATACAAGAGAAACAAAGCAAAGAAGTCTCCAGTTACAACTAAATTTGTAACTATCGGAAGCCCTTGTTACCAACTACATAATCGTGATACATCATGACATAATATTTGTACCATTCCCCCCTTATTACATCGATGCTCAATCAATGTACATGCAAGAAAATTTCTAAAATTTTCAAACACATGCAAGGGAATTCATTAAAATATCTGTGTTTCTCTTTAGTTGGACAAAATAAAATTTGTATGTTCTTGAACATATTTGTGAATTAAGTGGAATTGAACTTTAGTATGCTTTGTGTGCTCTTGAAAAATTATATTGTAAACAAACTTGATAACTCATTGGTTGTCATAACTTAGGATCGTTGGTTTCTTATGTGGAATTTCCATTTCTAACAAGATGTGATGTAACCATGTTACCTTGTAAATAACTCCCACAACATGATATTAGTCCTCAATCGAAGATCAAACAACAACATGTTGCTTACTTCCCTAAGAAATCTGACTAGATCCCAAAAAGAATACCTATCTAGATGTGGATCTCTTATCATTAATGGATCCTGCATAGTTTGCATCTATGAATCTTGTTAAGAAGAATCAATCATTCTAATATTACTACAAATCGTACTTGATCATATCATAAATATACCTGAGTACCCACTTTGAAGCTTTTAGATGACACCTTTGGTTCTTGCATGAAACATGAAAGACAACTAACAACATAACTGATATTTGGTTCGGTGTAATATAAGTGAGACTCCCAATAAACTAACAATAGAGTTACATTTATCTATGGGGATGAATTATTTTGGGAAAACTATAACCCCATATCACTGTCATTCAAAACTTCTTGAGAATGTCTTGGCATACTTCATCTGTGACATGATTACATGGCCTGTTTGCCACACCTTCAAGATAAGACAATAATGCATGAGCCCAAGATTAGTCATGTCGAATGAACGTTGTAACACTCTCTTGGTCTCTTCAATCAAATTTATTGAACTCCTAGAGTTGACCAAGTAGTCGACATAGAAAATTGTGATCATAACCTCTCTTCCTTTCTATTTGAAGTTGTATTAACAAGTTACTACCTTTGAGCTTCCCTCCATTTTGGAAAGTTACACAACTTTCAAGAATAGTCAATTAAAACCTCTAAAACCCCAAAATTATACTAAGTGAATGTTGGTTTCTCAAAGAAAAGATATTGGCTTATAGAAGCAATCCATTAGCTTGATGAAGTGAGCATAGTGCTAGTAGATTAGAGTGATTTGTTCACCTCGTAGAGCGAATTGCTAAAGGATAGGAAGAAGAGTAAAAAGAGATGCATGGGTCCCGAGGAAGATTTTTGGAAAGTGATATTTTGGCATGAAGTGGTACCATGACTCATCTTAGAAGGCTTCTAATTCTTTTAGAGACATAATTGGAGGCATGTAACATTTGAAGGTGTATCATTTGGTTAGGGATGCCCCTAAATATTTTCTTTTACTAGGAGTAAGAATTTCTTACCCAAGGTAACTCAAGGGTGAATTATTCCTGTAATGAGGGACATAGGATTCATTGTATACATATTTAGCCTTAAGAAAGTCAAAGCTACACTTTGTGAGACTCACATTATGCTCATTCTTCATGAGATTGATATCGATAAGTATTTTGCTTTTCATTAGTGGTACTATACTTCTGGATTGTGAAATGTGCAGCGATTGTAGTGTCGTCATTTTGTCCATCTTGTCATTTATCTCATAATTTTATTTTATTTAAATGGGAATACACTATTTTTATTCAATTTTCTCATGTGTTTATTGATCACACACTCTCCTTGATATGGTTATAACTATATTTACTTTCAATCTCTTGCACTTGAAACTTCACAATTTTATTTCATGCATTTTAATTTCCTCATTTTTACTTTCTTGCATCTAATTTCTTGCAATTATATTAAATCAGTTATATTTTAGCAAGGATAGTGGAGAGTCGACCTAAATTTGGAGGTTGGAATAGGTATTATCCTTTACATCCAACCTTGTTGAAATGGAATTGCAGGTGCATAAGTCATAGTTTCTACTATGCCTAGTGAGTCCCCTACGCTTTTAGTCCTTTATTGGCTAGATTTCTCAATTTTGGTGCTAAATTTACATTTGTCATAGGTGAATAGAAATTGGTTTGATTTTGGTAAATTCTTTCCAAGCCCTCATTCAGGTAACAATTCACTTCACTTAAGGTCAATCGCTTGAAAATCAAGAAAATATTTTCAAGTCAACTTTAAGGAGCAATTTACTCCACTAAGCTAGCGATTCATTTCAAATGAGAAATTTTTCATGTTTAATCTGGAGTGATTCATTTGGACTATGGACTTGATATGTCAAGCTCGATCCCAAATTGAAATTTAATTTCACATCATTTCCATTAATTTTATTCAATTTTGTAGGTGCTTTGTGAATGGAAATCCATTATGAACTTTAAAAATATAAATTATTTGCAAGGCAAGCAAGCGAGGTGGATTTAGATTGAAAAATATCTCACTTTTGGGTCCAAATTTGTATCTGACATAGGCATAAGGCAGTTAGGATGAAGTTGGGATTTTTGCCAAGTCCTCATTTAGAAAGCGATTTGCTCAAAAAAAGGAATGATTTGTTCTATTTCAGTCCAATTGTTAGGAAAAGTTAAAAAACTTGTCAAAGTTTAATCCAACTAGTGATTCACTCTAACTAGCCAACAATTCACTCAACAACATTAAAATTATCCCAAGTAGAATCAAGAGAGCGACTAACTTGGGTTTTGAGGAGCAATTTGCTTGAAAGTTCAAGAAATTTTCCTAGATCCTCCAAGGAGAGTGATTTAGTCCAAAATTGAAGCAATTCACTCCAAGTGATTTGTTTGGCCCTTGATTTACAAATTTTTCTAAGTTCAAATTCTAGAAGCGATTTACTCTGTAGACCAAATTTTTGTAAATTTTTAAAATTGACCCCAAAGCTCAATCCATGTAGGTATGGATGCTAGGGAACCTAGGCAAAGCATTCATAATAGTGATTGTTGCATTTTTAAGTGTTTGACCCCAAAGCATTTTTAAAGGAACATAGGCTTATGCATATTCTTGATGATGAAGGAACCTCAAATATCTGCCACAACCATAAACACTTCTTTGCCAAGATCAAGGAGTTAGAAGATACTAAACTCTCTCAAAGATACAATGCAAAATATCAAAACACACATACACCTTATCACTCCATCTTAAAGAAAGCATCCATCAACATATACAAAAATGATTGACCAAATACACCTTATGATCTCCCAATTAAAAAATATTCAATATCAAAAATATTGTCAATACAATCTCCTTTTCAAACTAACTCAATGGCAAGAAGTCCTTTTAAATTTAATCACTCTTCAATTCACTTTTTGATAAATCAAAACATCACAATAACTTTATTTAAAAATAAAGTTCAACACCTTATTCCTTCATTTAATCAAAAACTAACAATTAAAATAAGCACCTTTCAAAACCCCTTATAACTCCCTAAACCTTATGTTTACACCTTAGGCAATTAAAAATTAATGCAAAATTTATTACCTCCGCCTAGGTGAGAATCGAACCCTCGACGCAGCTTCTCCCCACGCCCTAGCCGCGGCTTCAACCGCCGCACGAGCTAGGCGCTCGTTTGGAGAACCAAGAGCACAACGTGCTCTATGTTCTTCCCAATGCGTCGAAACCAAAATGTCAATGCGTCGCTTCTTCCGATATCAAAGCACATGCCAAAATGTCCTTGTCGAGAATCGAACACGAACCACTCTGCACCCACATAACTTAACTCGTGATCGCTTGCCACTAGGCCACGTGCCTTGGTGGATATGAGGGTTTTGCCTTCAATTGTCTTTAACACTTTCATTGGCGCCTTAAGACGAAGATTCGTCTTCTTCTCCGCATGAGTATTCACCACAACATATGCCACTATTATTTCTTTCGAACGAAGGGTAAGTTCTATGCCATTTAGGCATATAGTTTTTATACATATTACCTCCAATAATTTTGAACGTCGGCGCCTTCAAAATTTGAATAATTAATTTATAAATTATTTAAATTCTTTAGAATTTAAATTTTATAAATTAATTTTTAAACCCTTTTTGGCTTATTAAAGCCCTCTTTGATTTTACCTCTTTGCATAGATAATATTTATTTATAAAATTTAAATTCAAATTGAATTTAAATATTTTATAAAATAAATATTAAAACCTCCTTTAACTTTTCAAAATGCTTCCTTGGGTTTTTATGAAAAACCTTTTATTTTGCTCATCCATGGTTTTAATAAAAACCCGCCTTCATATGCTTCCACATAATATTAAAAATATTATGAAGCTCTTTTGCCATTAACCTTTGCATTGTTCCTTGATATATTCCTTGACATCAATGATGACTTCATTCCTTGACATCAATGACAACTTTGACTCAAAATGTCCAACAATCTCCCCCTTTGTCATTGATGGCAACCCAAATTATTTTTACCAAAAACTTAACCTTTTCTTTATTCTGCTCCCCCTGGGACATTGCTCCCCTTGGCTCAATGCTCTTTTCAAATTTCTCCTCTTTACTCAAATACCAAATCTCTCCCCCTTACTCAAATCTCTCCCCCTTTGACATCAATGGCAAAGGGTCACCTTTGGGGCTCGGGGCTAAGAATGAGTCTCTTAGCTTAGCCCCTCCCCCACCTCCTCTTGAGGTGGTTAATTTTGGGGTGGGAGTATTTCTACTCCCATCAAGCATTGTTCTTTACCTTTATCCTCTTTTCTTCTTATCTGATCCTTTTGATTCCTTTGACTATTCCTTTCCATGTCCATGTTCCTATCCATGTCCATATTCTTGTTCCTATTCTTTGTTCTTGTTCATATCCATGTTCTTGTTCCTATTCATATCCATGTTTTTGTTCCTGTTCTATTTCTGTTCATATTCCTGTTTCTGTTCTCTGTTCCTATTCCTATTCATACTTGATTCTGGAATGTCTGCTCTACACCACTTTGTTGTGTGACCATCATTATTGCACTTATAACACTTAATGTTGTTATTCCTTGAAGGTGCAAATGTCTTAGGATTTCTCCTAGTGAAGCCATATCCTCTTCTGTCATGAACCCTACAATTCATTGCCTTGTGACCAAACTGATTACATGAGTAGCAATACCCATTGAAAGGATGTTTGTTCCCATATTCCTGTCTTTCATGTGTCCTGCACTGTGAAGCCATGTGCCCAAACCTGTGACATGAAAAACATCTTCCATTGAAACTTCCTTGTCTTGACCTCATTGGTCTCTTAGTCTCTCTTGACCTATTCTGATTGTTGTTCCATCTGTCTCTTCTTTGTGCATTGTTCCTGTCCTTGTTGAACTTTCTGTTGTCCAACTCATCCTCAGATGTCTCACTTTCTCTTACACTACCTTCTTCTGAAGTGTCTTCATCTAAAGTTTCTTCTCCTCTAGAACTTGAGGTTGACTTTCCTTCCCATTTATTTTGTTCCTGTTCAAATCCAAGACCTATTTTGCTTGATGTAGGCCTTTGTATCTTGATGAACTTATCTAAATTCTTTGAGCTATTTTTGAATCCTTTTAGCTTGAATTTGGAGTCTTCTAAATCTTCCCTTAGTAGGGCTACTTCTTGTACTAACCTTTCACATTCTAAGACCTTTGCTTCTAGCTTATCCTTGAATTTCTTTGTCTTAGCCTTTGATTTGTCTAGATCCTCTATAAGCATTCTTCTCTCTTCATCACATTCTTGAAATTGATATTCTAATTTAGAGTTTTGCTTTCTTACCTTCTTTACTATTTCAAGAGCATAGATAAGTTCTCCCTTAAGATCATATCCTTATTTATCTGATTCTTCCTCTATTTGTTTGCCTTTGTCCACATCTTTATTTTCTTTTGACTTGTCTTCTATAGGATCACTTTCTTCTTTCTCTAGAGCCATTAGAAGATTTTCATCTGGTCCTTCAAGTGTATCCTCATATTCATCATCATCACTGAAACTATAACCATTCCTTGTACAACTATCTTCTAGATGTCCAAAGTTACCACATCTAAAACACTTGAGAATTATTGGTGCCCTTTTCTAGACTTCTTTTTCTTCAATCATAAATAGGACTTCATCTCTATCATTATCTGAAAAACTAGCATCACTTTCACTTGAGTACTTACTTGCCTTATCTGCATAGTAGCTCCTCTTTTGCCTTTGAAAGAACTTCTTTCCTTGTCTGCTTTGTCCATCCTTGCTTTTCTTTTGATGCCTATATATTTCTGATTCCTTGTTCCTGTGATCCTATTTTTCTTCATCATTGTTATTCTTTGCTTCTTGACAATCAGTTGCATAATGACCATACTTTCCACAATTGAAACATTTAATTGAATTTTATATCTCTAGATCTTCTTGAATCCTTATTCCTTCTGCCATAATTAGCTTCTTCATCATTGGATGACTCATTGCTTGATTCTGACTTCTTACCCTTTGTCTTCTTGATTGCTTTGAAGGTTGCTTCCTTCTGGGGAATAGGTTCTTTTGTTCTCAACTCAAAAGTTGTAAGAATACCAAGCAACATATCTCTTGTCAAAGAATCACCATCCTTTGACTCTTCTATAGCAAAAATATTTTCACTGAATATTTTGGGAAGAGATCTTAAGACCTTATCACAGACATCTGATTCATCAACCTTCATTCCAAGTCCTTGCATAGCATTAACAACCTCATCAATTCGAAGTAGATAAGTACTAATGTTTTCCTCATCCTTCATTCTTAACTCTTCAAATTGTCCTTTGAGATTTCGTATCTTTGCTTTCTTGACACCTTTATCTCCTTCATATATATTTTGCAACTTATCCCACATTTCTTTTGCATTTTGACAATGCATAACTTTTATGGACTCTATTCTATGCAAGCCTCTCAAAAGTGCATTCATTGATTTTGAATTGTAATGTTGTAGAAGCTTACCTTCCTTATCTATAGGTGGATCAACTGAGGGGTCGTATCCATTTTCAACTTCTTCCCAAATCTCATTGCCAAGTGCCTTTAGGTAGATCTTCATTCTCAAACTCCAATATACATAATCACTCCCATCAAATATTGGTGTTGTATTATCTGATGATCCATTCTTAGAATCCATTGTGTTCTTGTAAGCTTTTCCTTCAAGTTGTTAAACTCTTCCGAAGGAACCCGCTCTGATACCAATTGAAGAACACAAGCTTATACTGAGAGGGGGGTGAACAATATAAGACCACTTTTTACTTTTCTTTCCCAATCAATATTATGCAATGTAAAGATAGCAATATCAATAGCAGTAATCAAAGCAATGCACAAATCACCACACACAATAGAGACACCACAATTTACGTGGTTCACCCAATGTGGGCTACTCCACGAAGAAAATATTTCACTAAAATTTTCTCAATCAATCTCTTGGGAATCCTTTCCCTATTACAATGTTTATGGACCTCTGTCCAAAGGAGACACCAATCCCCTAAATCAAGTTCATGGATCTCTATCCACAGGAGACACCAATCTCCTAATATCTGCTCTGGCTGGTGATCCTCTAGAAGACCTCTACCTCCACTGCCCTTAGCAAATGGAACTCTATCCATAGAAGACACTTGTCTTCCCTACCCTATCTAATGGATCTCTATCCACTGGAGACTGTCATCCTCTATACTCTATCACCTCCAAAGCTCTATCTCAAATTTGTACTAAACATAGTCCTTTGGTCTAGCACAAATTTGCTCAATATCTGTCTCTGGTCTGGCACAAATCTATCCTCAAATCTGCATCAAACTCTATCCTCGAATCTGTACTAAACATAGTCCTTCGGTCTAGCACAAATCTATCCTCAATATCTGTCCTCAAGCCTTAACTCAAAGCTTGACTCAATCTCAAATCAACTCTGTTGGATCTGCCCCAAACCTTAACTCAAGGTTTGAACAAATCAATCAATCAACTCTGCTCACAAGTCTTCTCAAAGACTTGTCTCAAATCTGCCTTGTAAGCTTCCACAAAATCTCACACCAATATGTCCACAAGTCCTCTCTAGAACTTGTCCAATCTGCTCAATAAGTCCTCTCAAGAACTTATCCAAATATGCTCTCAATCTGTATTGTAAGCTTCCACAAAAGCTTACCCAAATCTGTCCACAAGTCTTCTCAAAGACTTACCTCAAATCTGCTCAACAAGTCCACACTAGAACTTGTCCAATCTCATAGAAACATAAAGAGAATTGTTAGAGACTCAATATGCTCTATACTCATCACAATGCTCAATCACTTTCAATCACTCTTTTAGAAACATACAAAGAATTGTTAGAGACTCAATATGCTTCACATTCACCTCAATTACTTTCTCAAATCAATTCAGAATATAGAATAGTTTGTTTTATGGAACTTGAACAATCACTTCACACATCCACTTGACTAGGCTCAACCAACTCTACTCAATCAATCACTCAATGAAATAATCCTTGCTTACAAACCCTAGTCCAAGCATATGAACACTCACTCAAAATGTTTCCAACAATACTTATCAACCAATCTCACATAACAATGATACTCATGTTCTTTCCAAACCCTAGTTCAAGTTCTTCACTCAACAACTCACTTCAACAACAATGCTTATAAAACAATCTCACATAACAATGATACTCATGTTCTTTTCAAACCCTAGTTCAAGTTCTTCACACAATCAATGGCTTCAACAACAATGCTTATAAAACAAGGTTTTAACAACAACTCTTTATTCCAGAAAACCTTGAAGCATTAACTCAACACTCTCAATAAGGAAACCCTAATCAATTCCTTTTCACTCCAAACTTATTTTCCAGAAAACCAACCAATCAACTCAACTATGGAAGAATGTGCTCATACCTTTTTCTTGATGATGAAGGAACCTCAAATATCTACCACAACCACAAACACTTCTTTTCCAAGCTCAAAGGAGTTAGAAGATACTAAACTCTCTCAAAGATACAATGCAAAATATCAAAACACATATACACCTTATCACTCCATCTTAAAGAAAGCATCCATCAACATATACAAAAATGATTGACCAAATACACCTTATGATCTCCCAATTAAAACAATATTCAATATCAAAAATATTGTCAATACAATCTCCTTTTCAAACTAACTCAATGGCAAGAAGTCCTTTTAAATTTAATCACTCTTCAATTCACTTTTTGATAAATCAAAAACATCACAATAACTTTATTTAAAAATAAATTTCAACACCTTATTCCTTCATTTAATCAAAAACTAACAATTAAAATAAGCACCTTTCAAAACCCCTTATAACTCCCTAAACCTTATGTTTACACCTTAGGCAATTAAAAATTAATGCAAAATTTATTACCTCCGCCTAGGTGAGAATCGAACCCTCGACGCAACTTCTCCCAATGCCCTAGCCGTGGCTCCAACCACCGCACGAGCTAGGCGCTCGTTTGGAGAACCAAGAGCACAATGTGCTCTATGTTCTTCCCCAATGCATCGAAACCAAAAAGGTCAACGCGTCGCTTCCTCCGACGCCAAAGCACAACACGCCAAAATGTCCTCATCGAGAATCGAACGTGAACCACTCTGCACCCACACGACTTAACTCGCGATCGCTTGCCACTAGGCCACGTGCCTTGGTGGATATGAGGGTTTTGCCCTCAATGGTCTTTAACACTTTCGTTGGCGCCTTAAGACAAAGATTTGTCTTCTTCTCCGCATGAGTATTCACCACAACACATGCCACTATTATTTCTTTCGAACGAAGGGTAAGTTCTATGCCATTTAGGCATATAGTTTTTATACATATTATCTCCAATAATTTCGAACGTCGGCGCCTTCGAAATTTGAATAATTAATTTATAAATTATTTAAATTCTTTAGAATTTAAATTTTATAAATTAATTTTTAAACCCCTTTTGGCTTATTAAAGCCCTCTTTGATTTTACCTCTTTGCATAGATAATATTTATTTATAAAATTTAAATTCAAATTGAATTTAAATATTTTATAAAATAAATATTAAAACCTCCTTTAACTTTTCAAAATGCTTCCTTGGGTTTTTATGAAAAACCTTTTATTTTGCTCATCCATGGTTTTAATAAAAACCCGCCTTCATATGCTTCCACATAATATTAAAAATATTATGAAGCTCTTTTGCCATTAACCTTTGCATTGTTCCTTGACATATTCCTTGACATCAATGACAACTTTGACTCAAAATGTCCAACAAAGACTTTACCCTTAGCTATCTTTACCGCTTTTGCCCTTGGGTCATAGAATTTTACAATGACCACTATTAACTCCGGATAAGGATGAACCGAATCACAGATGTAAAAAGATAAAAAAGAGCAAACAACACAAGTACCTTGGACTATCAAGGATTCACCTTTTCGATATTTATTGTTGATGCTCTTTTTGAGCTTAGTTCTCTCTATGAGAACCAGTCTGGTGTCGGCCACTACTTCTGCTTTGTTAATGTAATTGCCCAGCTCTTCATTTTCTAAGGGCTCTACTTCCTAGGTCTCTTCGAAGGCTATTTTCATGGAAATTCTTAGAGTGTTCTTTCTTTGGTGTTTGCAAACAATGCTTTACTATTTCCCTACTCTTCCTTCTAGGTAGACGACGCTTTTGTCAAATGAATGAGCTTTGCACTTTGAGCACTTTTAAATGCTATTGCATGTACACCTTCCACCATTAATGCGGCCACTATGAGAACTATCTGTTTGCACGCTTTTCAAATCAAACTCATGCATCTTGGTGGCTTGGAGATGTTACGTCACTCACTGATTGGTTAAGGCATGAAGCACTTTGTTGAGCTTATGGTATCTTTCATCATCTTTCTTTCCTTCAGAGTGGTGCGGGAAACTCGCATAGCAACTTGCGAATATTTCTTTCTTTGGAGAGCGGCGTAGCACAAGTGTCCGGATTCCGCTCTAAAATGGTCATGAACTCCAGTGGATTGGAACACATGCTATGATCCACTGCCACCTTAGTCTTTTTAAGAGTGGATAGGAACACATGCGGTATTCCGTTGCCATCTTAGTTTATTTGAGAGCGGCGTGGAACCATGTTGTATTCCGCTACCACCTTAGCTTATTTTGCAACTTATCACTTTTGATTTTTTGAAGCAAAATTTTCTCTTTTTTTTTAAACATTTTTTCAAAAATGAAAACTTTGAAGTAAAAGGAAAAAGGATATGATACAAAAAATATGTACATATATTACAATGAACTTAGCTTAATCAAAGTAGAGTTTAAGATGAAAACCATTGATCGGGATCGGTTGTATGTTTCCTTCAAGATCTTCAAGCTGGAAAACATTGGTCTCCTTAACCTCTGCTATTTTGAAAGGACCATCCCAGAAGGAATCAAACTTTTGATGGTGCCCTGGCTTAGCTCTTTCCACATTCCACCTGAGGATAGAATCTCCAACTTGGAACTTTCTGAACCTTGCCTTTCTTATCAAACCATGCCTTGATGTCAAATGAATGCTTTTGAAAATCCTCATATGCCTGAGTCCTTTTCTCCTCTAGCTACAATAAATGTGTCAACCTGCTTTCAACTAGATTTTGTTCAGACTCATCCTCTATATTTACCAACTTGAGGGCTAGAATTTCCAAGTGCACAGGTAATACTACTTCCTTGCCATATACTAAGGCATAAGGGGAGGTCTTGATGGACTTTTTGATAGTGATCCTATCTACCCATAGAGCTTGTTCTAGCAATAGGTGCCAACTTCTCTTGTTACCCTCTAATGATCTTCTCAAAATTCTTAGCAGATTCTTGTTAGTTGATTTTGCTAATCCATTTCCTTGGGGGTAGTAGTTAGAAGTATTTTTTATGGTGATGCCATACTTGCTGGTAAACTCAATGTATTTAGCCCCTATGAATGTTGGTCCATTGTCACTCACTAAAGCTTTTGGAACACCAAACCTTGTGATTAAGCTTTCCATGAAATCTATCACCACCTCTTGGTCTGATTTCTTTGTAGGAATGGCCTCTACCCATCTGGTGAGGTAGTCTGTGGCAGTCAAAATGTACTTGTGCCCAATGAGGAATTTGGATTGATAACCCCTATGAAGTCCAACCCCCATTGCTGAAAAGGTTCTTCAACTTGAATTGGCTTAAGGGGGAATGATGCATTCCTTGTTCTTCCCACATACCGTTGGCATTCATCATAGGCTCTTGTAACTTTGAAGGTGTCAACAAAAATGGTAGGCCAGTAATAGCCTACCCTAATGATCTTCAAAGTTATGACTCTTCCTAAGAAGTGTCCTCCAGATAGTCCCCCATGGAACTCCTCTATGACCTTTTGTTTTTGATCATCTCTTAAGCATCTTAGGAGGACTCCATCAAGGTTTCTCTTGTATAGACCTTCTAGAAATAGGACATATTTCAAAGCCTGAAGCCTATATCTTCTTCTCTATGATGGATTAATATTAGGAGGGCATAATCCAGTTAGAAAGTACTTAGTCATCTGATCCACCCAGTCTGATTCTCCTTACTGTAGCTCTTCAATCTGATCTTCTATTGTTGACTGATAGGCTATCATTTCTATTGAAACCGCTGCTTCTATCAAACCTTGGCATAGGGCTCTACCTCTGACCAGCTTGGTAGGATGGATTTCCACATCATATTCCTGGATCTTAGTAATCCAACCAACTCTCTTATCTCCTAGTTCACCTTGTAAAATGAAACTTCTCACATCCGGGTGAACCACATAAACCAGGGTTTTGCTTTGAACCAAGTATTACCTAAATTTTTTCAATGATTTCATTACTGCAAATACTTGTTTCTCAATAAAATTATACTTGACCTGATATTCATGAAGAGTCTGGCTCCAAAATAATATGGGGTGTTCTTCTCCTTCATCATTCTTCTGGGTGAGCACTGATGCATAACTCTCCTCAGCTCCATAAGCATAAAGAATGAAGTCTTTGTTGAAGTCTGGATTGACTAGAACTGGAGTTGTAGCAATGGATTGCTTGATGATTTCAAAGGCTTGCTTTCTCACCTTAGTCCATTTGAAATCTGCATTCTTCTTCAGCAGTTCTGATATAGGCTTCACCTTCTGAGCAAAGTCAGAGATGAATTTCCTGATAAAGTTTATCTGACCAAAGAAGGACTGCAAAGCTTTCTTATTCATGGGAAGTGGAAGGGCAAGGATGGATTTGATTCTATCTAGATCAATGGCCATACCTTCTTTGGAGACCACATGGCCTAGCAAATTTCCCTCATGAACTACAAAAAATGACTTCTTAGGATTAAGAGAGATGCCAAATTCTCTGCACTTCTAAAATACTTGTTCTAGATGTACCAGGTGGTCTTGCTTGTCATGGGAGAAAATAGTCATATCATCTAAGTAGATTAGAATGACCTTGTTGATTAGATCTCCAAAGGCATAATCCATTGCTCTTTGGAAGGTGGCTCCTGCATTAGACAGCCCAAAAGGCATTCTCTGATAGGCAAAAGTGCCCCATTTGGTGGTGAATGTTGTTTTAAACTGATCTTCATCCTTCACCCAAATTTGGTTATAGCTAGAGAAGCCATCTAATAGTGAGAACCTTTCTACTCCCACCATAATCTACAAGATTTGATCAATCTATGGGAGGGGGTAGTGGTCCTTTAGTGATGCTTGATTGAGGTTTCTAAAATCTACACACAAGCGGATGTCACCATTCTTCTTCCTTACCGGGACCAAGTTAGCTACCCAAGTTGAATGCTTGATTGGATAAATGATCTTAGCCTTTAGCAGCTTCAATAGTTCTTCTCTCATTATGGCTTCGATCCTAGGATTCATAGGCCTCTATTTCTGCCTGAAGGGTTTTGCATTTGGCTCTAGCTCAATTGTGTGTTGGATGACCTTCTTGTCATATACTTTAAGATCTTCATATGACCAAGCTACAATGTCTTGGTACTTCAGGCATAAAGCTTTGATATCCTCCTCTTCTTCTGGAGAACATCAGACTCCAACTTTGAGCTTCTTTTCCTTTTCAATTTCAATTTCTTTGTAGATCTTCTCATTGATCTCCATGGATTTGATCATTTTTCCTATCTTCATTGTCAAACAAGCTTTCTAGAGTAACCAACCCTCTAGGTATATGATTGTTCTTAAGTTGGATGACATCTTATTGGTTTATCTCTTCTAGATTTTCCTCTTGAATAGTAGATAAATAGGCTTCTCTCACCAAAAAATCAATGATTTGTTCATCACTTTCAAAGACCTACCAAAAAATCTGCTTGTCTGGTATCGTAGGCCTAAAAATAATTTTGATCCCTTTGTCTTTCGTAACTCCTATATCTACAGAAGGGTTGAAATTAGCTCCCCTTACTACTAAGGAATCCACCAAGGTATTCTTTCTTCTAGGAATAAAATTAATATTTAGGGCATCAAAGGATTCCATCAAATCCCATACCCTATTTCTATATGCTTTCAGGTAATGGTGCTTACTGTTGCACCTCTCCCTTACCTGATTGACAATCAATTCAGAGTCACCATATATATTCAAGATCTTGATGCCCATGCTTTCAGCTTGCATTAGCCCAAGGTATAGAGCCTCATATTCTGCAGCATTGTTAGTGCATGACCATGTTAGCCTATATGCGAAACTCTTTGTCCCTTCTGATTGGGACTGTAATAGTACATCGACACCAACACCATTTTTGCATCTTGCACCATCAAAGTGCATGGTCCAGGTTTCTGTTTCTCTCAGGGACTAGTTAGATATAGTAGGAATTCTTTTCTCTGTTTCTGTGGAAATACTATATGTACCCATACCTATCCCAAATTGACTATAATCCTCTCTGAAAGGTAGTTCATCTTCAATCTCCAACTCTTCAAAGTTATCCACTAATTCAAATTCCTCTAGAGGAGTGAGATTGCACATGTCCTCTTCAATTTTTTCAATGTGATAAGACATAGGCTTCTCTGGTGTTATTCTTATCCTCTTTCCTTTGAAAGGAATCACCATGCTGGAATAGTCCATATACATGCATCCTCCCAATTTTGTAGTGAATTCTCTTGAAAGGCATAAGCCAAAATAAGGCTCTAGATCCACCACCACTATTTCTTGCACTATGGTTACCTCAGGTGCTCTATGTAGCCTCATCAAGACATCTTTTATCACTCCCACTATCTTCACTGGTGTCCCATCTAACTGTAGAACTCTAGGGTAGGATCTGGTATATTCCATACCCATCTCCTCACAAACTACTTTAGGCATAACTATGGTGGATGCCCCTGAGTCAATCATACAGTTGTGGATAATCCACCCCTCCATCCTTAGAGAAATGTAAAAAGGAGGGGGTTTGTTCTTTAAAGTGGCAGGGGACATTTTATCCTTTTCAGAGGGGATGTTGAGGATTGTGGTGGCCTACTTTTCCTATGGATATTTGTTCAAAGAAGCTTTTAGTAGGTCTATTTGGCCAGGAATGAAGAGAGTATCATATAGGCTAGCTTTGGATGGTATCTTCTTCATTTCCTCCATAATGTTATATTCAGACTTGGCAGAGGTGGGTCTCTCAGGCCTTCTCTCTGGCTCACCATACTTTCTTTTATACTATTGTGTGGCCTCAATTCTCTACCTCTTGGTAATGGAGGGGAATCTAAGCCTCTCTTGGGCTTCATTCTTGGATCTCATTCTATCTCCCTCATTTTCTTTCTCAAATATTTTGGGAAAATTGACCTCCTTTTCCTGGCCTTTAGGGACCATGTCTCTTTTTTCATTGGCCTGGGGATAGGGAATGTATCACTGCTTTGGGAAGGTGGATCCTTCTTCTTTTGAGAGGGGACCTAAAATTGACCCATATTTTGTGGATCAACCTGCAGTGTTTTCTTGCCTGACCTTGTCATGATAGAAATGGGTCCATCCTCATCAAGATATTTTCCAACCATGATCTGATCTGGTTTCCAGAGCATGTTCACTCTTCCTTTATGATTTCTCTCTACTTTCTCCATAGCCTATTGTACATGGTGTTGGTACATAACACAAGATTGTGAATCATGGGGATCATTGCACACCAAACACCATACATTCACCAGACTTGTTTTAGAAGAACATTCAGGCTCTTCTTGAATTGCATTTACTCTAACCCTAGTGCTATTGCTAGGACCAGGTCTTTGATCCTTGTTAACATAAGGAAATATCCTTTGTTGATATCTCTCCATCTCTCTCTTTTCCATTGAATTCATCTTGTTGCTAAGAGTTTTCAAGGTATTCTGAATATCAAGGAGCATAGAGGATTCTTGGGGTATTTGAGAAGGAAGGGGAGGGAAAGGAACTGTAGTAGGTGATGCTTTTGAATGAGGAATGGGAGTCATCTATGGAAATGGGGATGACAAAGGAGGAGGGTCCATATAAGATGATGCAGTTGTTTGACCTTGGACATTGGGGGTTTCCAAATTGTAGGGCAACACAACTTTTGGGGGTAATCTTCCCACATTAATAAGGATATTTTTAGCATGAACAGTTGCATTGTAAACCTATGGAAAGGTGTCTACTCTAGATTGTTGGGTTTGTAGACCTAACTCTGATCTGAGGGCTCTGATATAATACATGTAAGTGAGGCTTGAAGCTGGTCTAGCTTTAGGGGGAATCCTCTTCTAGGTCCTACTAAACCTCAAGTTGAAGTCTGAAATAGTTTCTTGTTGATGCTTTTGCATGGATGTGAATTGATTAAGGAGGGAAAAAGGATCAACAGATTCATTGAATTCTTCCACAAAGGGTTCAGCTAATGTTACCCATGAGGTAATGGTATTGTCTTCTAGGGTCCTGAACCAATGTAGAATATTTCCTCTAAAGGATAGGGCTAGGATTCTGACAATAACATCTTCATTTTTTATATTGTGGATTGCTGCCAGATTCAGAATATCTTGGCAGTGCTCATATGCAGTTTTACTAGATCCATCATAGGTGGGGATGGCCTTAGACACAACTTGGGGAATGTCATGCATATGGGCTAGTCTAAGGGGACCAGTTGTATTCCAGCTAGGATACTTTTGTAAGGGCTGATTTGGAACTGCATTTTGATTTTGATTTTGGGCCATGTTCCTAGGTGTAGCTCCTGTTGGAGGTGGCCTTGGGTGTACTGTAGGATGCTCCTCAGGAGGAGTTTCATCTGAATGAAAATACTGATTCAAATCCCTTATGATAGTAGACCCTCTAAAAGGTAGCTCATAGTAGAAAAAGGAGTCTAGGTTATTCCTTGCGGATGACCTAGTATTCATGAAAGAACTACAAGCTATAGGGATAACTTTTTTGGTTTCGTAGACCAGGGAGTCACCAGGTGAATTTGCTGCTCACCACTTAGCAAGGTCAAGACAATTCACCAAATCTTGATTCCTTTGAGAAAAGATAAAAACAATAAAGAATAATATGGGTTTTAGTGTTTCTTGTAAATAGGTCCCATCGGGCGTGCCAAAACTATTGGGATCCGAATTGACATCAAGTAAACTTGATACTACAACTATCTATCTTCCAACTTTCTGACCAGGCTTGCACCTACTAGTCATAGCTCAGAACTCAACATTGGATGGACCAAATATTACTTCAGCCCAACCTCCAGAGTAGGTTGGTTCCTTGTCAACTGACAGAGTGTTGACTCAATTAAGCTCAATAATGGTTTTGAGAGATAGGGTTAGAAAAGGGTTTAGGGTTAAGAAATTATGAGTAAATAGTGGCCAGATAGGGCTAACAACATAGGCATCCATAGGGAAAACCTTCAACAAACTATTTCCAGTGTCCCACACTCAGGATTAGCAACACCCAAAATAGAATAATCTTCATACAATAAAAGTAAAACAGAGATGTGCTTCAAGAAGTAATTTCAACATCTATGATACTAACAATCCAATTTAGCAGAATAGATTAGTATTTAGACTTAACAGAAATAAACCTCTTACCAACACAGATCTAACTATGAACATATTTCAATTGCCTTACAACTAGTAATCCAATACAGGTGGAATGAACTAACCATAATAGCATTGATAGAAATGCAATTCACAGCTCGAACCTCTTAATGAAAGATATCGAAGATGACAAATCTTGAGTCAAAAATTTGAGTAATGCTCCTTCCATTAATTTGCAAAAGATATTACATAGTAGGGCAAGAAAACACTCTAGAGCCGACCCTAAAAATCGAGGGTTCGACCTCTATATATAGTTTACAATGAAAGAAGAATAGGGGGAGACATTACAAGGATTTAGACTATGCCAGATCAATAGAATGCTATGGTGGCATCATTTCATTCATCTGCAGGGTCCAAGAAATCCACTCGATGTCGCACACCATGGCAGCTCAACTCTACAACTTGCTGGTTCGATAATGGTAGTTAGACTCTAGGCCATTAGAAACCAGATCTAAACCATTCATCCTTCTTGAGGACTCTATCCTACTATAGATCTACAACTACCCTAGTTCTTGGTTCTTGGCTCCATGGATGCTTCGTCTACCCACTTGAACTGACTGGTTCTCATTCACCAAGAATCCACCTTTGTATACTCATGAAAATATCAGCATAATATCCACCATTGATGCACTTCATGGATGGCTATGATTAAACTTTAATAATGCTCTACAGATGAGCGACGTAGAACATGTCACCAATCCACTCTAAAAAGAATATTGACATCAACTTGGATGGCTTTGGCCAATGGATTGGAGCATTCATGAGAAATACACTAAGTATTGAGCGGAATGTAGCATGTCACCAATCCACTCACTTAATTCTTCAAACTACTTTATTTCCCTTTCACATCCATGGCATAGAAGCATGTTCATAATCCACTCCTCGGATCCTGCGGGGGAGGGTCACCAATCCGCTCGAGAAGTAGTGTAAAATATTGCTTTGCACTGTTTCGTTACCTTGTACTTCTTCTTGGGTGTTTTGACCTTCTTACCCAATGGCGTAGAGCATGTCGCCATTCCGCTCTAGAATAGACGTGGAAATTAGTGGCATGGAACATTTCCAGCACTTAGTCGCTTTAGTGCGTAGGATGAGGTAATGTCGCTAATCCACACTTTGGAAGATGCTGACATCATTTAGACTTGATTTGACTATGGATTGGAACATTTGTGCTAGACCACTGCAAAATACACTAAGTCTTGAGCGGCGTGGAACACTTTGCTTATGCTTTGCAAAAAAGAACTAAGTGTTGAGCGGATTGGAGCATCTTGCACTGGGCCGCTCTAAAATACACTATATCTTCAGTGGATGGGAGCATCTTCATGCCTTAGAATAAATTTTCAAATTTTTTCTAAGGATGTGGCCATTTTGGGCCTACAGGTGTGTTTCTCGCTAATGGCTGGAGATGAAGAGATATATCCACTAGGATGTGTGCTCTCAAATGGCCGATGTAGGCTACCCCTCGCTCGTAACCATGAAGCTATCCTGTATGGGGTGTTGAAATGATGTGATTTATGGTTGTCAAAATAAGTACTACCCAATAGGGATGTGGTGTGTGCAAAATGATGTATGAGCAGAGCAAAAGCAGATCAAAATAGTGTGTGTGTGTGTGTGTGCGTGTATGTGTGCAAGTGTTAGAAAAAGATAGACAAAAGAGAGAGAAGTAAGAAGATAGTGTGTTTGCATCCCTAGTGAAATTTCAAGAGCTAAGACGTGTGCGTAAGATAGTCAATAGCCGAATGAGTATCATAAATGATATCCATGTGGTATCTATCCTATACCATGAGGAACTCTTAACCAATGAAAGATCAAGAAGGAGAAATGGGGTGAGCAAAGCAAAGGAAAAAAGAAAGAAGGAACATACATCCTTTGTCTTGGGGGGGATAATAAATGAATAAAACTTTCAAGAACAAAGGACGTACAAAAGAGAAACTATATCCCTTGAATTGAAGAGATATTTGATGATCATTTTATATTTTCAAGGTCAAGGAAAATAGAACAAAGAATAAGAAGAATGATAAGATGAAAATATGCAAATATGAACCCTAGGTTGGGGACTCGCTAGGCATAAGAGCCCTAATATGAGTGCAATGCATGTGGTCTAAGACCTAACTAGGTGCCATCACTTGCCATTCTCATGTAATTCCCAAGAATATATATGATCAAGCAGTCATGCAAATATGTTGTAATTATGTGACAAGCAAAATGTAAAGTTGTTCGGTAAACCATGCAAAATATGACAAGCAATCATGCAGTATGAATGAGCAAACCAAATGCAGTATGAAGGCCAAGCTAGATGCAATATGAAAATGAAAAATGCCAAGTTGTACATAGTATCTCTTTAGATGCATTATGTTCATTGCTTCTTTAAGTTATTTACCATATAAAGAAGCTAAACGATAGGCCTTTAAGATAAACTTGGTTATAATGAAAAGGAGGCCTAACCAATTGGGCTAAAACTTACCTTTAAGATCTGATCGAGCATTAATGTTCTTCTAGTTTTCCTTGAGGAAAAGGTCCTCAACCTCAAAAGAACATTTGTGGACTCTCTTGGAATAAGATCACTTAAGCTTATTATGATAGGATCGTAAATGCTCCAAGGCATGAATACGCTTTTCATCCAACAAATCCAATTGGTGCAAACAATCGAAGTGATACTCATCGTCGACCGAGGTATCTTGCAACAAGATGCACAAAGAAGAGACCTCTAACTCGAATAGAAATAAAGCCTCAATCCCATAGACCAAGACGTATGGAGAAGCACCTATAGGAGTTCACACACAGGTACGATAGGCCCATAAGACTAGATAAAGTTGGATATATCAATTTACGATCGGTCTTACTAAGTAGCTTCTTGAGGATCTTGATAAAAGACTTGTTGGATTCTTTGTATTATCCGTTACCCTAAGGGTAATATGGAGTTGAACACCTATGCTGAATCTTGTACTTAGCATAAATTTTATAGACATCCTTATACTTGAAAGGAGTTCCATTGTCAGAATCAATCACTAAAGGAATCCCGACTTACAGAGGATTTGGTTGAAGATGAACTTGGAAACCTGAGCTCCATTCACCATGGCCAGGGGTATGGCTTCGAACCATTTAGTGAAGTACTCTATCACTATTATGATAAAATTATGACCATCTGACAACACTGGGTTAATAATCCTGATGATGTCTAATCCCCACATGGAAAATAGCCAGGGGGAAGAAATAACCTAAAGGTGTTGAGAAGGAGCATGAACAAGGTTGTCATGGCATTGACACTTGTCACAACATATAACATGTGAAGGTGTTGGGAAGGAGCATGAACAAGGTTGTCATGGCATTGACACTTGTCAAACATAGAACATGATCACATGCATATTTCTCCATGGAAGACCAATAATACCCCATTTTAAGGAGCTTTTTGGCAATGGTATTACCACTAAAATGACCTTTTCTTGAACCTTCATGAGCCTTACTAAGAGCTAGTCGGGCTTCATCGAAGTTAAGGCAACACAAGAGGATGCCTTAAAAAGAATGCTGATACAATGTATTTCCAATTATAAGGAATCAACATATTATTTTGCGTAAAATATTACACTAATTATGGTCTAAAACATCAAAAATCAAACCATCTTTAATGAAATTAAAGATGTCGGTATACCATGGCTCAAATGGGGAAGCTTTGATGGTCAAAACATCTAATGGAACAATACTAGAACTAAATGACGCAGGCTCTCAGAGTTGTCTAATGATAATCGATGCTTGATCATCTTCCAACTCCAAAGGAAACAAAGATGCAACAATGACCATGGCATCCACATGGCAGTTGGGAGATCTAGGGATAAATTCTATGGTTACTCTATTAAACAAGGACAAAAACTTGGTGATAATCTCTTTGTAAGGTTTGAGCTTATCATCTTGAGTTTGATAAACATTGTAAATTTGATTCACCACAAGTTGAGAGTCACCAAAGACCAAAATAACACTAACCTTCAAGGCTAAGGCTGCTTTAAGACCAATGATCAAAGGTATTCTGTAGTGTTGTTCATGCAAGAGAAACAAAGTTTGAAGGACAAGGGGATGAGTTTTTTTTTTTTGGGTAACTAGAATGACTTCAGCACCAACACCCTTCATGCATTGGGTTCCATCAAAAAACAAAGTCCAAGACTTTGGCTCTTCGACCTCTATGCCAAAGCACTCATCGAGAAACTCAGTGACTAAAGGATGGACAACTTCTAGGGGAGTGGAGGCTAACAGATCAACAATAACTTGATCCTTGATAGCCTTCTAATATATGAAAGTTAGGTCAAATTCACTAAGGGCTAAAACCCATTAGCAACTCGACTTGAAAGGTGGGGTTTAGACATTAAGTAATGAGAAGGATCAAACTTTGTGACCACTAATGTCTTATGGCTGAGTATGTAGTACCTTAGCTTCTAAGAAGTGAACACTACGACAAGGTAAAGCTTCTCTAAGGGAGTGTACTGAAATTCATAGCTGACTAAGGTTCTACTGATATAGTAGATAGCTTGCTCTTTATTTTGATCATCATGCTGAGCCAATAAGGCTCCCAAAGCATGAGCTATAATTGCTATGTAAAGCATCAAATTCTTATCCAGTCTAGAAGGAACTAAGATAGGTGGGAAAGTGAGGTACTATTTGAGCTCATCAAAAGCTTGCTAACACTCAGAATCCCACTAGAACACTACATATTTCTTAAGAAGCTTAAGAAAGGGCTAACTGGGCTATGAACTGATGAATAGCTTGAAGTCTTCCTTGTAAGATACGCAACTCGGTTAGGGTGCAAGGAGGAGGCATGTCAGTGATAGTCACTATCTTAGTGATGTCCACCTCAATACCATGCCTAGACATGATGAAACCTAATAATTTTCTAGATGTGACCCCAAACACATACTTGGAGAGCTTAAGACGAACCCTGAACTATTGAAGCCTTTCAAAAAAATTTCTTATATCGCGAACATGATCTTGTCGATGTACGGAACAACTTCGAATATCGCCCACGTAGTCTTGTAAAATATCATGCATCATGTTATAAAAAATATAAGTCATAGCCCTTTGATATGTGGCACTAAGTTCTTCAAGCCAAAAGGTAGGACTTTATAATAGAAGGTACACCATGGTGTGAAAAAAAATGTCTTTGCTTAATCCTCAAGGGTGACCATGATCTGTTTGTATCCTGAAAAAACCATCTATGAGTGAAAACATACCACATTTGATAGTGAAATCATGATCTATTTGTATCCTGAAAAACCATCCATGAGCGAAAGCATGATCATTGATGAGCACCAGAAATGCTCATATTTTGTACATATTTCTTTGATCAATATGCGACTGTATAATAAGGATTGCGTACTTTTATGAATTATTATATAGATATTTGATATAATTATGCGTGTTATCTAATTTGTGTGTTTTTAGTATATTTTGTGGAATTGCAGTTGATTTAGTTAGATTTGGAACGGTCGAGGTCCTTTTGATGGACCTGGCACTTTATTTCATTGGGGGTTAATGAAGAGAATACGAGCACCTCCTTGCAGTCAGAAGGCGCCAACTGAATACAAGCGCCTCCCTACAACCGAAAGGCGCCAACTGAAGATGAGCGCCTCCCTGCAACCGGAAGGCGCAAACCAAAGACAAGTGCCTCCCCACAACCAGAAGGCGCCACTGAGTCTTTTCCCGTTAACCAGATTTGAACGACGTGGACGGTAGCGATTGGTGCAATTCTAGCTCTGCATCATGCAAAGCTAAATTGGAGATTGCACCAACGTATCGAAATGTCTTACTGATGCCAGGCAAAGCACGAACCGAACAACGAACACGCTGCCATTAGAATAGAACGCTAGATGTCGATTGCATTTACCAGACTGTCTTGATTTAATCTGGGACAGATCGACTGTTGTAACTACTTCTGTAATAGAAGTTTTGCGGGTGTGTTATATAAACACACGTAGATCGTTCTGAGAAATATATATAAATAAAATAAAGATCCATTTAGACGTACAGAGATAAATTGTAGTGTGTTGAATATATTAAAGTTCCAGAAGTTCTAAGCGCGTGTTCGATCGGGAAGAAGCTGCTGGAGCTTGGGCCCACTCCAAGCCAGTATTTCTTCCCCATTTCCTTTTCGTTTATTGATTTTAATTAGTTTATTGCTTTCATAAGAATGTTTGTTAGTTTATTAGTTCCAGCATTTGTAGTAGATTTATTTTCAGGAACGCGTACATGATTTATTTTATGTAGGTTTAATTCTGTTCTTACGTAAATCATTGAGGAGTGCGGGAATGATTGACAAACCATTTCAAGAACACCCCCCAAAATGTAGGATTAGCAGATTCACCTCCAGTGGTATTGTAGTAACCTAATTCCGACTCTTCGCAAGTTTACGAAGCTCCCTGAGTTGATAATTAAATGCACGGGCATGTGACAAAAATAGGAAACCATTCACCTTGTTTGGCCCGCAACAATCATATCTATGTTGGGGAGAGGAAACTTGTCCTTGGGGCATGCTAAGTTAATGTCCTAAAATTTGGTACATATTTTGATTGTTCCTATATTTTTAGCCACCAAAACAGTGTTGGAGATCCAATCAAAATAGTTGATAGCTTTGATAAATCCGACATCAAGGAATTGTTGGAGCTCCTCCTTGACTAAAAGGGTGACCTTAGGATGCATCTTCCTAAGTTTTTGCTTAACAAGCTTAGCACTATGCTTGACTACCAAATGATGCATAACAAGGGAGGGATCAAGCCCTAGCATGTTAGCATATGACCAAGCAAAAATATCATGGAACTCCTTCAACAAATTGGTCAATTGCTCCTGATCATCCATGGATAAAGCTTTACATAGCTTAAGGATTCTAGGACACTCCTCAAAATCTATGTTAACATCTATGGTATCTTAAATGAGAATGGGAGACTCATTCTCAATAGGGGGTAGGGCAAGAATCACTCCTAGTTGCTCAAGGTCTTTGGGAGACATAGAACCAAATTCCTCTTGAGAGCTAGAAGACTCAACCTATGTAAGGTCTAAAGAGGCTCTTGAAGAAAAGGATTGACATTATCCTGTGATGAAACATTGATGAGTGGTTCTTCACTCACCTTTAGATCTTTAAATTGCTTGGTGATGTGAGATGAGGAAATATATGGGCATAAATTGAGATTAGATTGAGCTTGCTCAACCATTGAACAATATTGAAATGGATGAGGGTCGCATAGAATGGTGACAAGTTGATCTTTGAATTCGAACTTCAAATATTTATGAAAAGTAGAAAGGATGACCCTCATGGCATGGATCTAAGGGCATCCAAGAAGCACATTAAAATATGCAGGGCAAGACACCACATAGAACAAGGTATATCATAGGTCCGAGGAAGGAATATCATCATCCAAAAATGTGATATGATGTATCCCAAGAAAACTTACAACATCAACTATGGCACTAGGGAAAATGTCTTGAGGAAAAAATTGTTGTCTTAGAAGCTTCAAAAAGGCTTCCCTATGAATAGGAGAATTTTTGCAAAGATAAATACTATTGAATGTCAAAGAAGACTTTAGGTTGTGGATTCAACACTAAAGGTGGGGTTTCTAATCTCGTATTCCTTTTTTGGGTACTTTTCAAAACTAAGTTGGGTTTTGAAGGTGGGTTGGATGAAGAACTTGTCTCCTATTGAGAATGTTGATTCGGTTGTGCTTGAGCTTGTTTCCTTGTAGTTATTGCTATCATACTAACCATATTATCATAGGAAGGTGGAACATTATGATATGACACTTGATTAGCTACCTTTTGCCTATACTTAGGTAGGGGGTTTTGGAATATCCCCATGTCTTGATTAGTTGTGGGTGCTTGTTGGGTAAGTGGTTGATTGTTTGTTGGAGGATTAGGTTGAGAACATTCTACGACAAGGCGTCCTTCATAAATTAGGTGCTAAACCACATGTTCCAACCTCTTACATCCATTTTTCATGTGCCCCTCCACTCTATGATATCCACATTGTTGACCAGGCTTATACCAATCAGTATTGGTATCTAGTTTCCTTATGGGAGGCAACTCAATCATGTGATTTTCTAAAAGTTTCTTGAGTACTAATAAAAGGGATTGGTTTAATCTTGTGAAAATCCTTGGTGGGGGTTTTTGAGACTAGTGAAGCTCCATATTTTGTAGGGTGTTAACCACACTGTTAATAGGCCTACTATCCATTACCCCATCACCAACTACATGCTTGTTCTTATATTATGCTTTCGTGGTCCTATCTTCCTTTATCTTAAGTTGACATCTTCGGATAAGGGCTTGCTCTACCCTTCTTTCCAGATCTATTGCTTGGTCAAAAGAGGTGATAGTTGTTTCCAATTCATAAGATATTTGCTCTTGTAAATTTCTAATGAATATCTCAAGCATGTCTCAAGGAGGTAAGGTATATCTTAACCGTCCAACTAAACTCCTCGAAAGAGACAAAAATTTTGAAATTTTTCATCTTTACCTTGTTTTTACATATAAACATATTTCATAGTCAGATTCTTTTCAACATAAGCTCCAAACTTTTGAACAACAATTCAACCGTTTCTTCAAAATTCCTTAAAGAATGATTAGGCACTTGGTAATACCACTCTAATGCCTTACCACCAAGGCTCTTAGGGAACATCTCTAGCAGAAACATATCATATATAATATCATGGAACGCTATCCTAAACATTCTTAAATGCTCAATGGGATCTTTTGTTCCCTTATATATAGACAAAATCGACATTGAAAAATGCTTAGGGTAGGGCCTAGAGGTAACAATAAGGTCTAAGGGTTGATTGCATATTTCTCTGTAGTTGTAGGTGAAACTAAGAGGCTAAATCATATCCACTCTTGAAACTAATTGTTTCATCACACTTGTTAAACTTTGCATTTCAGGTTTGTTGATGTACAATACCCCTAGGTTCCCTAGGGGAGGGGTATAGGTAGGCTGTTGAAAGGAAACTTGGTAAATATTGGAGGAATTGACATTGTTATGGTATGGGTTATGATATGTGGTATCTTGATGTGGAGGATAACTAACATTTGGTGAAATATAAACATGAATTTTTAGATGAGCAGAATGTAGAGGAAATATAACATAATCTTGATATGCACTATTAGTTGGAAAGACTTGTGTAACCCTTCCAACATTGGAAGTTACAATGATGTCATAGGTTGGTTTAGGACAAGGATTAACATGATGCGAAGATTCAAATAATGGATTGGTGTGAAAATTCTGAGGGGAAATTATTGGATGATGATAAATCTCAACTTCCTCAGGTATGAATTCCTCATCCATAGCCTTATTCAAGGCATCTCTATGATATTTGTAGAAATTTTAAATATGATCAAATGATTTAAAGATAAGGTTTCCATTGGGCACCTTAGTAGGATCAAGGTCATTACAAGCTTCATTCTCTTCCCCTTCTATATTATGATTCTCTTTATCAAACTGATCATATTCTTGAAGAATCTCATAAAATTCTAAAAGCCTTTGCTCACTCCTAAGGTTTGGATCCATTAGGAGAAAGAGAAAATATAGTGTAGAAAAGGAGGAAAAACTAGAAACTAGCGAAAACACACAAAATATTGTTAATATGTTTTTAATGTTCTAATGTAGAGGGAAAAAACTGTCCTACCACGTACAATTCTCAGTTGGATCCACTGGAAGCCAAGGTGACTGTGGAGGTGTGTTATATCTCTACACTCGAAACAAAGAAATGGGTTCACCAGGAATGATTTTAGAAGTCACTCCAAGTTCGGTGTGAAAATTTTTAATGTGTGATTTAAGTAAACATCTATGTTCAACCTTTCTATGCTAAACTATGAAAATGAAAGAACAATGCAAAACATACAAGATGTAAGAAGACAATGACTAGCCCTAATATGATTATTTGATTCAATGATATCTAACCCTAGGTTGCAAGAAATGAGATATTTTTCTTTGAGCAAGGGACTAAGGGAATGCACAAATAAGACTAAACCCTAGATGCAAAACTATATGCCTTTTTCTTTTAAATAACTAGAAAGCAATCAAATGTTTTTGCTTTTTGCTTATAATCTAGGTTTTGAACATGAATAACAAAATCAAACAACACACAACCTAGAAGATTTACTTGGGGCACTTATGTAATTCGACATTAGATTCAAGCTTTATATTACTTCTAGAATATCCCACAACTTCAAATCTACAAAATAGCTTCACAAAAACCATAGAAAATATGGTCAGCATTTGGGGGTCTACTTAGGAGGCTGTATGACTGATCTTAGAGGCATAGCAGTCAAGCCCCCTAGGTCCTTTTAGTTGATCGTTCAAGATAAAATGAGCTTTGACCTTTGGAACAAACACAATAAAATATGATAGCATGGAATAGTAAATGGAATGCAAATAGGATGGACACAATGCTTGAACAACAATGCAACTTTAAACTCCAGGGTTTAGAAACAAGTAATTGCCACAAAGCTAATTTGATATAAGAATGCGAGGAAAAAAGACCTGAAAAAAATATAAATAGAGATGAAACAATATGTAGAGGGTATGCAAATTAGAATCCTAGGATTTTGGGATGAATAATCGTCTCAAAATACAACTAGATCGAATCCACACTTTGTAAATTATCAAGCGCAAATTCAAAAAAAAAAGAAACGAACATAGAACATACGACATGTGGAAATATGGTTTTTTTTTAATCCACACCCTGTAGCAAATGGGGCACAAATTTGTATAGAGAGTTTTAAAACCCAATACAAATACCAAATATGCAATAGAATGCAAACTAAGATGAATAGACGAATTAATGAATGTAAAGGAACAACTTGGTGATCTCATGGAAGAAGCAAGAGCAAAGGTGGAAGACCTGTCCTCCTTCAATAAGACAAGTTGCCATCAAGGCTTTCTCGCCTTGCAGATCACAAGGAACATATCAACAATAGAACACCAAAGCACTAAGAGCACCAAAATATCACAAAAAAAGGAATTTTTATTTTGCATGAACACCTATTTTCCAATTGGGAGAAAATGGGATCCAATCCCTTTATTAATAGAGGGTTTGGAGGGCTAAAATATGGGGAAATGAAAATTAAACTTGATTAAGCCGATGCTCCCAAAGGTTGGCTTAAAATTTAGGTTTTCTTAAGAGAAACCCTAAATATTTTGAATTTGCATCCCATAATTTATCGGGCATGAATTTGGTCAAGGTTAAGAAAAGCAAGGCAAAACACAAGAAAAGGGGGCCAAATTTGTTCCTAGCAAGTTTGAGAGCCTTTCAAAGGAACCTAAGGAAAAATGACTCATTTGGGTGGGTCAATTTTCTATGTCTACATAGTGGTACAAACAAAGGATAAAGAAGCACATCTCTAGCAAGAGAATGAGACTCTTAATAAAGATGCTATAGATAAAGACAAGCTACAACAATAGGTTGAGGACCTCAAATCCTAGCTTGTTGAGGCTAAGCAGAAACAACTTGAATATCTTCTAGAACAACTTGTACAATGGTAGAACTAGGTTAAGAAACAAGTTAAACAAGAAGAATCATATTTTAAGGATAAAAATAAGCAACTATAAAAAGTTTGACAAGAAAAAGACCATATATTTAAGCTCCAATAAGAAATTATCAAATTAAAAGGAGTAGTGATTGACCAAGAAAAGGCCTAGAAAGTCAAAAAGGTGAAATCCTTATGGGATGATATGAAGACCATGGTCTTGTTAGTCAATCTGCCTAATATGGATTATGCACCCTAGACTACAACCAAGATTGGATGAATCTTAATTTCTTTTGAGTCAACCTCTAGAGGAGATAGATTCCTTATGGTGCTAAAGAAACAAAAAGGGGTTTAAGACTAAATATAGAAATTCTATGGTTCAGAAGGGAGATAGGAGTTAGAAATTGATTTAAATATGGTTGGGATTTAGCTAACAATAGTGAAGTGTGCCGTATAAACACTCTACATTTAAACTAAAACAAAGTATAACAGACCAACTATTAAAAAAAGCTTAATAGTTAATCTTACATATGTATTAAGCTTATGTTATGCATATTTCTACGTTTCGAGAACTTTATAGAAGGTAACTCAAACATCAATCCAAGTTTAGCACAATTTACCTAATAAAATTTTATCACCCATAAAGCATGAACAAAAATGGATTATGATATATCACTCACATGCATATTAAAATTTGAAATACTATCTTCAATAGAGGCCAAAAAAATTTTATTGAATTAGTTGTATAATAAAAGTATATAGCATATAACAAGCAAATGCCAAAGATATGATCCTTATTATGAGGAAGCCTAAACTATTTATAATTTTTGAATGAAATTGTTAGCTTAATAAATACATTACCAATTTACTACAGATTTGACAACTACAACTTGGTCATCATGCTTGGAGGGCACGGATCTCACTTTCCCACTCTCTCTCAACTAGGTGAGCCTAACTAATTTGATTTTGCTTTGATGACATGGCTAGTCTAGACACCTTCCACAACTTTAAAGTCCACATAGCTTCAACAATCTTGGGCATCTTTATCAACCTCATCTTTTCACCACTATGCCTTACTATTGTGCTAGCTTGTCATAGCTACCAATTCAACTTAAGTATTTTGATTTGGTTGGTTGAGGAGTGGCTAGGAGCTCAGGATTTTGACACACACATTCTTTGACAAAAATGACATGTCTAGGAGTCTTCCATTCATTGTTGGGGCTCAGAGGTGTTGCTAGGACTTTCTAGCTATTACAAAAAGTTTAGAGACCGAGCCAAGATTTTTAGGGAACTTTGTTGATGTCACTATTTGAAAACCCTAACTGTTCTATCTTTTGGACCTTTGCTTTACTAGACCAAGCTTCTTGAAAGCTTCGATTGATATCATTGTTTAAAAATTCTAGGCTCTTGATTTATTAGGCTAGGCTTTTTGAAGATTTGGATTTTCTTCATCTTGAAAAAATCTCAACATTTTTATTTATTGGGTTTTGGGCTTATCAGGATTTTGAACACTTGCCTAATGTCATCATTGAAAAACTATAACATCACTTTTTTTTGCTCTTTTTATTTATCAAAACCTTTAACCTTCCTTTGTTTTGGATTTCATTTTACTGAACTAGGTTTTCTAGACCTTTTACCTAACGTTAACGCTTAAAAATCCTAGTATCCAAATTTGTTGGTCTCTAAATTTATTAGAATGTCTGGAATTTCTGGAAGTCTCAACCACTTGAAGAAAATGACTAGACTTCTTTACCTTAGCCAATTTTTGGTCCTAGCAATGTGCATTTGGCTTTTCAGCCCATAATATGAAATATGCCAATGCCCACTCCGACCAAGAGTTTCACAGCCTATCTTAACAAACTTTTAGAAAAAGTCATAGTTTAAAATTGCTTGCAAGAAAATTGCATTGGCCCACATAGTTAGAGCCTCCTAGGGATTTATGCTTGCAAAAACAAAGAACCTAGATGGCCTTATCTATTGGACATGGTTTCAATATTGGAGGTAAAAACTGGAAGAAATCATGGATATGTGAAGAAAGTGAAGACTTGGAGGGCTTAAATGGATTTGGATTCTGTAGTTGTAATAGGGGTTTTAGAGCATGCATTGGAATATTCCCTTGATTACAACATATCCCATTTGTCTACAAAATATGAGACTTTTTGTAGAATTTTATGGAAGAAAAGTACCATAAGTGGTAGAGGACAACAAGAAACTACTATGGAAGTGGTGTAACAAAATGGGGTGATTGGGGTGGGTGGGGATGATAATGATTTACAAAACAATAATTGATAAGGATATGAACAAGGGGAATAAGAGTGTAGATAAATGGGAAGCAGAGGATGAAAGAGGAGGAAGATATGAAAATAAGAAAGAAAATGAGAGAAAATAGAGATACGTGTCTAGTGATACCTTCGACAAAATTGTATATATTTTGAGTATAATTTACAACAACTAAGGGTTGTCTTAAATAAGGACATGTTGCCTTAGATAGATATTCTAAGTGCTCTAAGAATGATCCCCTTAATGACCTTTCTCCATCGTTTTCTTCATGACACTGCATAGGTACTCTTCATTAGAATCACAAACAACCACAAGGTATCCTGAAGCTTTTGAGATATGCATAGTTGTGATACTACTTAATAAAACCACTAAAGATAAAATGCTTCTCTACATTGTCTAAGGTTCACATCTCATTTTATAGCCTATATTGATAACCATGACAACTAGGATTGCCAAGGGTCCTGGGTCTCTTGTCTGAGCTAGCACACTCCCAAAAAGATTAATTTTGTGACCGGTTTTCTCACATGCCATTTTTTATCATAGCCAATAGCCCTCTACTAGCACAATCGTTTCCACTCAGATACCTCATGTTTATTGTCACCATCAAGGTACCGAGGTGTAATGCTAAATACATTTTACATGATGTATTATCATTTTCCTATGTCTATGTGCCACTTGTTTGGCAAAGTTTAGTTCTCAAGGTCCTAGCAATTGAGATCTCAACAATATCAACTTGTTCTTCCTATATTTACTCTGTCGTAATTGACCCCTTTCCTTGTTCATCTCGATTTGTCCTTTGGTCAGCCGAGGAGTCCCTTTTGAGCTACAATATTTGACAACCTTTATCCTAGTTATCCTTTGGTGGGGTCTTGAACCTTCTAACCCTGTTGTGAATCCCTTTTGATTGGTAGGTTTTCTTGTATGAGGGATATTTGTATCTCCTAGCCATATGCTAAAGCTTATCCTATATCATGGCTAGCCCATTAAAAAATACAAAAACTTTATCTTCTCTAATAGGCTCTAACCATAGATCAAATTCTCTTTCATCATTGCCAATTTTTTCAAACTAGATATTAAGTTGCTCCATAGTATAGAGGATTCTTTTTTGATCCCAAAAACCTAGGAATCCAAGATATTTAATTTCTTGTCTAGGGGCCATTTTTTTCTTCCCCTTTTTGCTTACTATAGTAGTTAATTCCCATACATGTTGCACAAAATGGTAGTATTCTTTTAGCCCCTCAACTAGGTACATTGCCTCAACCAAATCTTTACTTGTAAATGTTGCTAGTTGTGGGCTGGATATTTTCTTCAATTTTTTTAGGATGACACCCACTTGTGCTACCTTTTTAGCCATCTTGCCCTACACGATTTAAAGATCAGTCTGTGTTGCTCTTATGGTGAATATGCTAAAATTTAGATATTGTAAAATAGGGTACAATTGTGTGGTTGCTTAAAGGATTTTGTACCAACTATCTCTTTTGATTTGTACCAATGCTTCCTAGGAGAGGTGAGGAGCTTGTGCCTTTTTCATTTCTCCATCCAAATCCAACTATAGATTCTTTAACTGTTCTTCTAGAGCCTAGATATTTTCATTACTCTACTACAGCTGCTTTGGTGCTAGAGCTTCCCTAAGGCTTTGCTACAACTTTCTAGCCTGGGTCTGGAGGGTCTTTTTCTCCTTTTGATCTTGATCGAAGGTTTTAGATAGGGTATCTTCCTTCTCCTTATTATCCTTTATAATATAGTGTGTAAACTTGGGTTTGGTCATTTTGAGTAGTGCATTCAAGCAGGATCTTGGTGAAATCCATATCTTGCATTGTTATTTTATATTCTACACCTGTTAGCTACAAGACAAGCTTATCCATAGTTGGAATAAAGGTAATTATTATTTTCTTATTTGTATTTGGATACACTGTGCCCATCACTCTTGGTGGTGTTTTCTTCTTTTCCTTCCTAGGTGATTTTTCTTCCAACCATTTCTGAGCATTAGCTTCAACCTTTGATGCCTGTTTGTGATCGTTATCATTTGTTTTGATTTGATTTATAAGTGTTCATTTTTTCCTATGCTTGATGCATGGTGTTAGTTCGAGCTTAGCATGCGAATAAGGAAATTTGGGAGAGGTTTTTATATTCACCCGATGTTTGCCTTGTGTGGTTGGTAGAGTGTGTGTTATGTTCCTCTTTTGACTCATGTTTGTTTTAGTGTTGTGGTTTTTGAATGATGGGTTTGCTTCGTTTATGCCTTTACATATTTATTTATGGTAATTTTTTAGGTAATTAAATATGTTTTGATCATAATGCTCTTTTGGGAATCATTATAGTGGATATGAAAAGTGAAGGATGTTATAGTTTTTGTACTCTTTTTAGTATTGCTTTGGAAAAATGATTAGTTAAGTTGTTTAAAAGGTTTCTTTGCTGTTGAAAAATATTAAGTATGTGGCTTAAAGAATTGGTAATCTTTGTATGGTTAGAGAAACTATTACTTTTATATTCTTTATTAGATGTTACTGTTGGTGATCAAATCTTCCTAGGTAAGGATTTTGAGTGAATGTATGCGCCCTAGACCTGGACCAACATTGAAAGGCAGAAGGGAAGAGATGCCCCTCATGCTAATCTCCAGAGAAAGGCCGACTCCTATGCTAAACTACTTGGGTGTTTGAAGATAAGGGTGCAGGAAAGAGATAAAAGGAGTTAGGGTTAGAGAAATCAGTGATGTAAGGTGGGAGAGAACAGGAAGCACGATTGCTAACCAACAACTTGAATAGCAGCAAGGAACACCAAGGATAAACGAAGGCAATGCAATATCGATTTTCCTATGTATCCTTCAGGCGGGTTTTAGAGTACTTTCCCCGATCGCACACCAGACGCAGAGTTCAGCATCCAATATACAAATGAAAAAAGACAAAAGAATCAAGCATAGAAGGTAACATAAAAGAAAGCCAATACAATGCTTTTCTACTCCTATGTATCCTTCAGAGCGAGTTTCAGGGTACAGTCCCCGATCGCACACCAGACGTAGAGTTCAGCATCCAATATACAGACGAAGAAAGACAAAAGAAGCAAACACAGAAGGCAGCATAAAAGAGAATAATTAAGCTCAAATACCTTTTAGTATTAATCGTAGGACATCAAGTTACAGTAGCTTTCTAGCAGATAGTTCCCCCCATTTTTCCTTTACAATGCCTGGGTTTTTATAGAAGACCCGAGCCTCTAATTCATAATTACATGGCGAAGAAGAGTACGCCCTCAAGCCCTGAAAATTAGCTCTCCGAGGCTCTCGTGACCAAGCTTTCAAATCTGTTACCAAAACTGGAAACTACAATCGGGTCAACCATGGAAAGGTGCATTGATGAGCCGTCTGGACGTCCTAGGTTTTCGGGTGTGGTGCTCGAGTGGCCGCCATGCTCATCGGGCTCTCCATCATGGCTTGATACTTCATTTTTGATTGCCAAAAATGAGCAGCGGAATTTCTGGGAACGAAAAATTGCATTTATGAGGCACTTGATTGTCTCAGAAAAATACCTGACTTGGAACACATGCCCGTGAAGCGCTTCGCTAAGTTTTCATTCACCACTTCGCTTCGCAATGGTTCTGGGCCAAAGCAAAACTCCTCCTTGGATCATACTTCATAAACCGAGCTTCACAAACGCTTCGGGGTTGGTTTATGCCAAAGCATATCTGCTTTGCAAAATGGTCTTCTTCTTCCTTGCTGCTTCGCTGACAAAACTGCTTCGTCGATGCCTTGGAGAAATGCTTCGCTGTGATCTTCTTTCAAAACTATGGTTCGGGAAGATTTCGATCGAAGTAATTGTCTTCAAAAATGTTGCATCCTTCTACTTCGGGTAGAAGTACTTCACATAAAATTAGCCGAAGCAAATGCTTCGCAATGAGCTTTTGGCGAAGTAAAAATGGTTCGCTGGCGAAGTACTTTCAATGTTCCTTGAGTTTCACTTCGCAAAAAACCCTTCCCGAAGAAATGCTGGAAATGCTTCAGGTGTGAAGTAGTTTTATTCCGTTCCTTTGTATTCCTCTTTGGTACACCGCTTCGCAGAAATCTTACCCGAAGTGGCTTCTGAAAATGCTTCGGGCCTGTTGAGTGGTATTTTCACCCGATTGTGAAAACACACTCTCCGATAGGATTTGGGTTCTAAATCCTCTCTTGCAAAGAAATTAAACAAATAACTTCTCCAAGGTTTCCGCTATATTAGCATTTTACATCTGTGTATTAATAATCTCAAATAAAGATATTCAATTTAAATGCTTGGAACACCTTAGTGGTTGCAAGTAACTGAAAACAAGGGGCAATGTTGGTTTATTTTACTGTGAAACTTTAATGATTGTTCGTTGAACCCGAATAAAGCAAATGTGATTTGGCCCTTATATGACCACGACGTAACTTCAAAATGGAAATTGATGAAATGCCATAAAACATAACTCCTTCAATGAAATTGGAATTTTCATGAAGGGAATGTCATCATCGGCTCATGAATGAAAAATAAAACTAAAAATGAAATTCTGGCCTTGAAATGGAAATTTTCTATTTTCAGATTTTGGAATTTTTAGTTTTTTATTTTTTATTTTAATGCCTGTAAATGAAAATAAAGTGCAAAAAAAATGAAAATAAAATGCAAAAAGAAAAATGAAATGCATTCAGGGTGATGCAATCCTATTCTGACAAAACCGAAGATAATGAGGTTTCCATGCATGCAACCTAACCTATTGAACCTGTAGAACATGCACAATCCAGATAAGTTAAGTGCTGGTCTCTGGGGTTTTAACTATGATTTTCAGATTTAGACATTCGCATGAAGCAACCAAGAGAACTTGCATTAAACTTCACCTATAAGCCTAGAAATCTGAAAAGGGGAAAGATAAACATTCAATCTTGCATGCAGAAAATAACTCCTTCTTTCTTGCCAATGAGGTGCAACTCTCTGAATTTTTTGTATTAAAAATTGGTCATTTTACAATAACAGAATCTCTAGTTTTCCCAAACCCAGTCTATGGAAGGAAAACAGCCTCAAAGCAGGCCGAATGGCCCTCGGCCTCGACAACTCGCTCGGCAATTTCCTACCTAGTCCAATGTAAAGGAAAAATCCAGACAAAGTGGAAGAAAAACACTCCAAAAGCAGGCCCGAATGGCTTATCCTTTCTCTCAACTCTACCCGTAGTGGTTTTTGACCCCCTTTTCTTTCTTTTAAACTTTTGTCTTTTTCCACGCGTTCTTTCTTTCCTTTCTTCATCTTCCTTATCCTTCTTTGGCTTTCTGTTCGATCGAACGTTTGATCTTCTCAGTGCATATGTAACGCTACATCGTAGCCCTTACACCTTTATGCCACGTGTTCCACTTCTTTCATGTTCTGTAACGACCCCTGTGAAATCACGACAAAAATAGCATGTCATGATATCACGACATTTTTGTAGCTTTGCTTTTCTTCTTTCATCGCGAAAAATGAGACATGTCACGATATCATGACATTTTCTGTCAACAACCTTGTTCATCCTCATGCATCGTGAAAATGAGACATGTCGCGATATCGTGACATTTTTCTATGCAACTTCATGAAATCGTGACATTTTTTTCTTTTCCTTTAATGCCACATGTCGTGAAATCGTGATCATTTTTCTTTCGATCTGCTTTTTTTTCTTTTTTCATCATGACGCTTTTCTTTCTCGAAATCGTGACATTTTTCCTTCTCCCTTCTGCTTTCGAGGCTTTTTTTTCGCTTTCTTCGTGAAATCGTGACACTTTTTCTTTCTCTTCTTCTCGTGTCTGAAATCACGACATTTTTCATTTGTTGCATCTTCATGTCATGAAATCGCGACATCTTTCATTTTCAAAACATGTCGTGATATCGTGACACTTTTCATTTTGTCGCTCTGTCTGTGCACGAAATTGTGACATGTCACGATATCGCGACAACTTTGATGTCTTGCTCTGTTTGACTATTTTGATCACGATTTCATGACATGTCGCGATATCGTGACATTTTTCATCTTGTCTTTCTCTCTCCTCTATGAACCGCGATTTCATGACATGTCGTGATATCGTGACATTTTCAACTTATTGTTCTATTGCTCTTGCGGACAATTTTTGTTGAGCCATGGAAAACGTGACCTGTCGCGATATCGCGACACTTTCTTTTTCTACAGAGCAACACGTCGCGATATCGCGACACTTTCTTTTTCTTAGCAGCAATGCATCGCGATATCGTGACACTTTCTTTTTCTTAGCCGCGACAGAGCAACACGTCGCGATATCGCGACACCTTTTCATTCTGACGTACTTTGCTATTGTGAGCCGCGAGCAACATGACACGTCACGATATCGCGACAACTTTTCATTTCTAGCCACGACGGAGCAACATGTCGCGATATCGCGACACTTTTTCATTTTGTGATATTTTGCTACTCTTCTTGATCTTTTTAGCATCTGGGCCACTGTGGTCTTCTTTGAAAGCATGCAAAAAAGGTGGGTCCCCAATTTTGGGGTGTGTTGTGGATCAGCCACAACAAATGGCGACTCTGCTGTCAAATGCTCCTGAGCATTTTGGTGAGAACCCAACCTGAAATATACAAGCTTAGATACAAGCGTCAACACATAAAAGATAAACAAATACCGATAGATCAGAAATACATGAAACATCAGAATCATTAAGTATCAGCTCGGTGTGTGCAATGTGTTTTCATTCCCTATCGCTTGAACTTGATCAACATTCCATTGTCAGTTTCACCTATGATTTGTATGCAAGGCTATGAATGATTTGTGCAGGATTTGATGTATGATGAAGATGCTAGAGATATAACAACCTGCTTTACAAAGGCTCAAACCTTCTAATATCATGAACAAACATATCAAAACTGTCAAACCCTCTTAGGACCAAATATATGTATACTGAATTAATTTATTAGATCCCAAAGTTGGTTATGTGTCACTACCATCTTGAACCCATGTGCAAGTGTAAGTGAAATCAGAACTTTGGGGAATAGGATTCCCAACCTAAGCGAGATGGGAATTTAACCCTATCCTTACTATTCTGATTTGGAGTTCATTACCTCATCTTGAACAAAATGATTTAACCTGTTATGGATGAAATGGTCAGGCTAGTCTATCCATTTGAGCAGTCAGTGGTCTTGCTTTTAGACAAGACATGCTGCCACGCATGGGCATACTTAACCCCATAATCCATGACTTGGCTTCATTCATTCTTTTTCTTTTATTTCTTGGACCTTTGGGATGACTACCCATCCTTGCTAGGGACATGTAGTACGATCCCTCCAATCCAATATTAAGATGAAATGGAAAATATTAATTTTTTATTTCTTGGACCTTTGGGATGACTACCCATCCTTGCTAGGGACATGTAGTACGATCCTTCCAATCCAAGATTAAGATGAAAATGAGAGATATTAATTTTATTTCTTGGACCTTTGGGATGACTACCCATCCTTTGCAGAGGACATGTAGTACGATCCTTCCAATCCAAGCTTTATGATGAAATGGGAAAAATGGAAGCTTTGGGGAATCGGATTCTCAACCTAGGTGAGATGAGAATTATGCCCTATCCTTACTACTCCATGTAGGTCAAATCAGAGCTTTGGGGAGTTGGATCCTCAACCTAAGTTCGATGAGGATTTAACCCTATCCTTACTACTCTGATTTTAGGCTTTAAGCTTTATGGGAGTGGTAAAAACCACTGTTTTAAGGATCATGTTGCATGATAGGATAGACATGAAATATTCTTTTCACCTCACCTTTTCTTCCAAGTATGGTTTTGACCATTTTGCTCAAGATTCTTTTTAATGTGCATAGAATGTGCTTGGTTCAAGATAGTTTGGGCATCAGTTCCCAACCTTAGGATCCTTTTATATATTTATGTTATAGTAATAACCCTAAGAGGATTCGACACCTTCTCAATGATTGCACATGAAATGAAAATGTACCTGAGATGACATGTATATGCAATGAGGAATGTGACATGAGATATGAATGCATTGCTTCTTTTGAAATGTGGATGGAATATATCATCTACTTTACCATAATGTGTAAAACTGACAACTTCATGCATCACAAGATTCAAACGATATTATTTAAAATGTTTGTGTTACTTGTGGAGCTTTCTACAACACAATTCCAATGTTTCATATTCTCCTGATCTTAGGCATAAGTTGACATCTCAAATTTTTCCTTTTTTTTTTTTTTTATATATAAACAAACCAAACATGTCAAATGAAATCAAACACACAACTTAAATCCTAATCCAAATAGCAATCCCAAAATGAAACTTGAAAACACAAACCCAAAACCAAAAACCAAAATCTATATACAAATGTACAATATAATACAAGATGATGCAAAGCTTGGACTATCACCTTCCTGGATCCCAAACATGATTAGAACATTTCAACAAAAATATAACGTGATATGCATGCCAAATGTTGTAGGAATCCAACAAAAACAATATTAGACCACACCATGCAACAACTTTTAACTTACCTCGCTCACCCCACCAATTAGATTTAGTTCCAATAGTACTCCCATAGGTGAGCATCAAATTACTAAAATGATTAGACAATAAATGATATTCAATTTTATCTTGTCTATTCTCTAAAACTTCCATTTCAAAACTCAATCCTTGATTTAGAATTAGGCTATCTTTTTCAAATATGAAATTTTGTAAGTAGGAGCCTATTTCTAAAAATTTTAAAGCCAAATCATTTTCCAAATTTGTAGGCCAATCAAATTTGTGTAACAGTTTGCAAGCATCTAGGATATTTACTAAATTAGGATCATTAAAAGTTTTTACCCTAGATTCAATTAGTAATTGTTGATGAATTTTATTTAACAATTCAAGTGCATCAACTTCCTTTTCATTCATTAAAACAATGTTATCAAAGGTGTGATTAGAAATCATACCCTGTTTTTCATTCACCTTTAACGACATTTCATCATAAACATCAATCAAATTCAAAACATGGTCATGCAAATTTTCACCCAAATTTTGGATGCTTGAACATAAAAGGTTAGATTCTAACTTTTGAACATTTTTATTTACCAAAATTTGATGGGGATTTGCAATTCCCTCTTTTACCTCATGGTCTTCATACTCTTCATTGATTACTTGTTCATCAAACATACCAAAATTGGGCACCCAATTGAAAACATGCCCATCCTTTTCAACCCTCAAATGTTTTTGGTCAAAGTGTATGTCAAGTAATCCATTTTGATGATCACTTATTCGAGTTGCTTCCAATTGATCAATCTCTTTGTCATTTGGTTCTAATTCTTTGTTCACTATCCATGGTATCTCTTCATGTGAGGTAGAAGTTTCAATATCTTGCATATCAAGTGAAATATGAGTTTCATCTATAGGGGTGTGAGAAAAGAATGCATCATCATATCTCCCCCAACCATTGTAAAAATTATCATCCAAATCCATGGAATAAAATTCCATGATGTTTGTGGCATGATCTTTTGATTCATTCATAAATTCTTTTTCTTCTTTGTCCTTGGCAATAGGATCATTATAATCTTCCAAAATTTGATGAGATTTGAAACCCTCTTCCAAAACATCCTCAAATTGTACAGGAGTTGTAATATCTTCCTTTGAGTAGGCGATTATGTTGTCCTGTATATCAATTGGCACACAAGTTTCATTAGTAGTTTTGGAGTGAGTGTAGTCTTCCCACTTCTTCCAAGCATCATAATAATCATCTTTCAAAATCAAGTGGTGACGTTCAACTACTTCTTCAACATCTTCCAATTCATCAATGTGTTTCTCATCAAATTCATCTTCACCTTCCTTAGATGGTTCAATTATTTCCAAAAGTGGGTTATTTCTTGAATTCAAATTTGTAAGGCCATCATAGTCCAAATTAGTAACCCATGATTCAATTTTATCATAATTTGGAGGGTGAAGAATTTCTTGATCATTAATTTTACACATCTCATCAATAGTATCTTCCAAGAACAAGTGGTGAAACTCTATCATGTCTTCAAATTCATTTATTGGTTTTCTTCCAATTTCACTTTCAACCACTTCATTCAATTCTATGGTGGGTTCCGTCCTATCACATATTATCAAACATTGTTGAATTTAGAACCCCTTCATCCGAATAATCATGTATCTCTATGAATGAGATCATTTCTGCATAATCCTCACTAGCGGATGTTGGTTTAGCACTTTGCACCTCCCCTTGGACTACATCTAAGGTGGTTGTAAGATTTGGATATTCAAATTCATCCCCTTGATCATTTACCTTAGATATCATTGGAGTGGAGGGTGCTATATTTGATGGTTGGTGTAGGTTGGCATCAATATCTTTAGAAGGACAATCTCTTATGTGAACATGTTGTGCCTTTTCTTCTTCAAGACCTTGTCGTTCTATCTCTTCTAAGATCTCATGGATTTTCTCTAGAGACAAGCCACCCATTTTTTCCTCAATGAGTGAAGCAAGTGTGGGGTGTATGGCTCCCAGGTATACTTCCATGGCTTCCTCTTCTAATGTGTTAAAATTTTCCCACATTTGGGAGTGCAACTCACGAAATCTTCCATTGAATTGACTCAAGGATTCATTAGGCTCCTTACATATGGAGGTAAACTGATTTTTCAAGATTTCTAAGTCAATCTGATTACCAAAATGATAAAGATAGGCTGCTTCTAGTTGTATCCAAGAAGTCCTAACCTCCATGGGTAGTTGGCTGTACCAAAAGAATGGTTTATCATCCAAAATGTATGCAAATAACTTACAAGCCACCTCCTCATAGAAAATCTGGAATTGACATAATGTATCCTTGTAGACATGCAGTTTTTGCAAGTATCCTAGTGGCACCTCTTGATTAAAACATCGTAGAAACTCCAATAACATTGTAGGAATTTGATAGGGTACCACATGTATAGACAAACCCTTATAATGATCCTCCATCATAGATACCATTCTTTCTCTTAGAGACACTATTTCAGCTCTCAGGGATACCATTTGCTCCTCAAGTGTTGCCATTAGTGAAACTCAAAATGTAATTTTAGAACCAAATCTATTGAATATTCAACCTACAATGTATAAAAAAATCAAGTTAGCATCAACTAAGAGATGTATTCATTAAAATCAAATGAAAAGTAATTGTATGGAAACAACACTTCGTTAGTCAAGACCAAAATTTTCAAAATTAAATCAAATCACTTTATTTCTGTATGAACAATCAAAATGCGTTGCAAAGCTCTTAAGCAATTCTAAGCATTTAAAATCATAATGAAATAAACCGTTTCATGCCCTCCTTCTAGCGCCAATCTGTTGAGTGGTATTTTCACCCGATTGTGAAAACACACTCTCCGATAGGATTTGGGTTCTAAATCCTCTCTTGCAAAGAAATTAAACAAATAACTTCTCCAAGGTCTCCGCTATATTAGCATTTTACATCTGTGTATTAATAATCTCAAATAAAGATATTCAATTTAAATGCTTGGAACACCTTAGTGGTTGCAAGTAACTGAAAACAAGGGGCAATGTTGGTTTATTTTATTGTGAAACTTTAATGATTGTTCATTGAACCCGAATAAAGCAAATGTGATTTGGTCCCTATATGACCATGTCGTAACTTCAAAGTGGAAATTGATGAAATGCCATAAAAATAATCCTTCAATGAAAATGGAATTTTCATGAAGGGAATGTCATCATCGGCTCATGAATGAAAAATAAAACTAAAAATGAAATTCTGGCCTTGAAATGGAAATTTTCTATTTTAGATTTTGGAATTTTTAGTTTTTTATTTTTTATTTTAATGCCTGTAAATGAAAATAAAGTGCAAAAAAAATGAAAATAAAATGCAAAAAGAAAAATGAAATGCATTCAGGGTGATGCAATCCTATTCTGACAAAACCGAAGATAATGAGGTTTCCATGCATGCAACCTAACCTATTGAACTCGCAAAACATGCACAATCCAGATAAGTTAAGTGCTGATCCCTAGGGTTTTAATTATGGTTTTCAGATTTAGACATTCGCATGAAGCAACCAAGAGAACTTGCATTAAACTTCACCTATAAGCCTAGAAATCTGAAAGGGGAAAGATAAACATTCAATCTTGCATGCAGAAAATAACTCCTTCTTTCTTGCCAATGAGATGCAACTCTCTGAATTTTTTGTATTAAAAATTGGTCATTTTACAACAACAGAATCTCTGGTTTCCCAAACCCAGTCTATGGAAGAAAACAGCCTCAAAGCAGGCCTAGAATGGCCCTCTGGCCTTTAGCACTGCAACTCTGCTTACAACAATTTCCTACCTAGTCCAATGTAAAGGAAAAATCCAGACAAAGTGGAAGAAAAACACTCCAAAAGCAGGCCCAGAATGGCTTATTGCCTTTGGCTCTGCAACTCTGCCCGTAGTGGTTTTCTGACCCCCTTTTGGCCTCTCTGAATGGCGTATTTAAAATTTTGAACAAATTGCTTATCCTTCCATGACGGTTCGTTTCGTCTTCCAGTGGCTGCTCGCTTCACCTTCCTTGACTGCGTGTGCTTTGGCTTCATGCTTGACATCAAGTGTCTCGATGTCAAACATGAAGCCAAAGCACACGCAGTCAAGGAAGGTGAAGTGAGCAGCCACTGGAAGACAAAACGAACCATCGTGGAAGGATAAGCAATTTGTTCAAAAGTTTAAATACGCCAATCAGTGAGGCAAAAATGGGGTCAAAAAACCACTACGAGCAGAGTTGCAGAGCCAAAGGCAATAGGCCATTCTGGGCCTGCTTTTGGAGTGTTTTTCTTCCACTTTGTCTGGATTTTTCCTTTACATTGGACTAGGTAGGAAATTGTTGTAAGCAGAGTTGTAGTGCTGAAGGCCAGAGGGCCATTATGGGCCTGCTTTAAGGCTGTTTTCTTCCATATACTAGGTTTGGGAAACCAAAGATTCTGTTGTTGTAAAATGACCAATTTTTAATACAGAAAATTCAGAGAGTTGCACCTCATTGACAAGAAAGAAGGAGTTATTTTCTGCATGCAAGATTGAATGTTTATCTTTCCCCTTTTCAAATTTCTAGGCTTATAGGTGAAGTTTAATGCAAGTTCTCTTGGTTGCTTCATGCGAATGTCTAAATCTAAAATCACAGTTAAAACCCCAAAGACTAGCACTTAACTTATCTAGATTGTGCATGTTCTGTAGGTTCAATAGGTTAGGTTGCATGCATGGAAACCTCATTAGCTTCGGTTTTGTCAGAATACGATTGCATCACCCTGAATGCATTTCATTTTTCTTTTTGCATTTTATTTTTCATTTTTTTTTGCACTTTATTTTCATTTACAGGCATTAAAATAAAAAATAAAAAAACTAAAATTCCAAAATCTGAAAATAGAAATTTCCATTTCAAGGCCAGAATTTCATTTTTAGTTTTGTTTTCATTCAGGAGCCAATGATGACATTCCCTTCATGAAAATTCCATTTTCATTGAAGGATCTATGTTTCATGGCATTTCATCAATTTTCATTTTGAATTTACGTCGTGGTCATATAAGGGCCAGATCACATTTGCTTTATTTTGGTTCAACGAACAATCATTAAAGTTTCACAATGAATAAACCACAGTGCCCCTTGTTAACAGTTACTTGCAACCACTGAGGTGTTCCAAGCATTTAAATTGAATATCTTTATTTGAGATTATTAATACACAGATGTAAATGCTAATATAGCAAAACCTTGGAGAAGTTATTTGTTTAATTTCTTTGCAAGAGAGGATTTAGAACCCAAATCCTATCGGAGAGTGTGTTTTCACAATCGGGTGAAAATACCACTCAACAGGGCCCGAAGTAGATTTCTTGCCTTTGCTTTTCGGCAAAGTTGTTCTTTTGAACGCTGTTTTCAAATTCTACTTCGGTAGTATTACTTCGCAAAAAACTCCACCCAAAGCAGTGTTGAAAATGCTTCGCGTGCGAAGTTCTCTTTTCTTCTGAACGCCGCTTCGCTCAACTTTCACCTGAAGTAGCTGCTGGAAACGCTTCGGGTGCGAAGTAGTTTTCATTCTCTTTCCTTGTATTTTCCTTCGGCGAAAACTACTTCGCAAAAATTTTACCCGAAGTAGTGCTATAAATGCTTCAGGTGCGAAGCTCTTTTCATTTTCCTTCGGCGAAGCTCTTTTTTTCTAGCTTGTTTGGCAGCGAAGTTCTTTCTTTTCTATTTTTCTATACAAAGGGGTGGCATTGGAATTCAAAATTGCTGCAAATTTTCAAAATAAAAACAAAGCAAAAAACTTTACACAACACTGTACAGAATTCGTTTTCCTTTTCTACCCCTTAAGAAATTTGACAAAATTGTCAACATTCTTGGCGGCTCGCGGGGCAACGATCTCGTCTCGGTGGGAGGACCCTTTAACTTTGATCCATTGGGCCAGAGTCTTTCCTCGATCCACCTCCTCCTTCTTCTTCCTGAAGCACTTCTGCAGCTGGTTCTTGTTCCCCTTCTTCTGGTTCTTCTTCCTCCTCTGCTCCTTCGTCTGCTGGCGTGGCCTCCTGTTGTGGTGACGGGACGAGACGGTTGCGGATTTTCTTCATGGTTCGGAGAACGTGAGCCCAAACCCCTTTCTAAAATGGTTCTTGGTCTTCGAGTGCCTTGATCAGAACATGGAATCGGTCAATTTGCCCTATGTCGACGTGTTTGATTCTTGCACCTACGTCATTCAGGCAAGCCGTGATTTTTCAGTGTCTCAGGATGAAATCAGTGACTTGTCCCTCCGTGACTGGCTCTTCCCACTCATCGATTTCGGAGACGTCACCTTCGAAATGGAGCCACGCCGGCTTAAGTTCTTCCCTGGTGAGAAGGTTCCCATCATTGTCTGTGAAACTTGGGAAACCCAAAGAAGAAAGGTCTTCGAAGTAACTCATTGATGTGCATTGCTCCTGCTCAAATATATCAAGGAGGTCTTTCGCCTTTTGCTCTTTCTTTACCTTGGAGAAGAAAGCGCGAACAGTGGCTTGGGCAGTAGACCAATCCCTAGCCGTTCGACTCATAGCAGTGACCTACAGGTCTTGATATCTGATGCTTTGGACCTCAAAGGCAAGCTTGAGTTGCTTCTTGATTTTTTGGATCACCTCATCTATTATTGGTCCCTTCTTGGCGATGGCATGCTAAGCTTCAGTGACAAAAATTAAAATTGATAGGGCACTAGAGGCCCGAGATCTGAAACCTTTGAGTAGGTGAGAGCGGATCTCCTTGATTCTTCCGCTATCAAACAGTTCCAGGTTTGCTTTTTCATACAATTGCTGCTGGGCCCGCAAGATCTTGCCCTTGAGCTCTTTGGCTTTTAGCTCATTTTTGGCCTGTTCTTGTGCTTGATGTTCGGCCAAAGTCTGCAGTTGTAGAATTTTCTGCTTGAGGGCATGCATTTCATTTTTGAGCAACTTGCACTGCTTATGCAAATCCTCCAGGTCAGAGCGAATCCTAGCCAGCTCTTCTTCCAAATTGATGTTGGCGTTTTTTGCTTCAAACCTGCGCTAGTTGGCAATGTTTGCATGTGCTCCGAAAGTTTCAACCTTGACATGCATGGATGCGGATTCGTCATCTATGTTTAAATGCTCTAGGTCCTTGGTCTTCTCCTGGTAGTCATAGTCAGCTGGAGTCATTTCATCCAGAGGTTTCTGGACCTTAGGGACCTTCCTCACCTTATGCAACTTTCCGCCCTTCAAGTCAAAAACCGCACATTTTTCAACTTGAGCCAGAGATTTCCCTCTTTTCTTTCTCGCATCCTTTAGCATCTTCTCTGTATTCTATCGAGATAGGAGTAGCTTTTCAGCCAGGGGGTGCTCCTTTATTGAAGATAAATCTATTTTTGAGAAGGCCGAATCACCAGCTAGAGGTGTGATCAAATATAAAGAACTAACAGGGAAATATTCCCCTGACGGCTCGGAGACTGGTGTGCCAGGGACTTCGACAAGCGGGACTATTCTTTGGACTATGGGAGAGTGGGCCACGGGGCTCGATGTTGGGACACTACCTTCACCTTGACCTAGGATTGAAGGAATGGCGGCATGGGTAGGCGAAGGAGTTTTAACGGGTTTATCCTGATCAGATGACTCGAGAGGAGTGGGGCTATCCAGGATTGGACTGGCAATGGGCAGTTTCTGAGTGGGGGATTGACCCTGTGGGGGATGGGGAGATTGATGTGGGCTTCCACTCGGGACTGTCGTGGATGTATCAGAGACCGAAGCGAAGGGAAGAGAGTGCGTACCTGCATGCCCTCCTGGAAAAGCGGTTGTGGTAACTTCTTGCATGGTTGGTTCTTGGCCCTTTTGGGCTTCAACACTCTCGACCTCCACAACTTCTACTTCGGGGTCTTTTTCTTGTTGGAGGAGTTCCTCCACATCAATGATGTCTATTTCAAGGACCGTCTCAGCACTTGGTGGCCCTACATCTTCAACATTTGCTTCTGTAGACACCAAAATCCAGCCACTTGCAAGTCATCTATACCTTCCTGTTAGCCACATGTCAATCATTCATCCTTCCCGCCATTATTTGGCCCAAATACACACTTTCTCGCCATTATTTGGCCCAATTTCACCTTTCCGCCATTTTTCATCCCCAAATTTATTTAAATTAATATTTATATATATATATTTTAATAATTTAATATATTTTAATATATATATATATATATATATATATATATATATATATATATATAAGTTTAAGTGATTTAATCCCAAATCCACACCTTCCCGCCATTATTTGGCCCAATTTCACCTTTTCCTCGCCATTATTTGGCCCAATTTCACCTTTCCCGCCATTTTTCATTCCCAAATTTATTTAAATTAATATTTATATATATATTTTAATATTTTAATATATTTTAATATATATATAAAGATACTTTAAGTGATTTAATCTGAGCCATCCATCCTTCATTTAATCTCATCCGTCCATCCATCTTAATCCGTTTCACAACCTAGATTTATTCTCTACCCTTGGATCCACTTTAATCTTAGCCACACGTTCAAAGTGTCGTTAAAACCCTAAAGTGTGCCCTAAGAGTAGATTATAAATTGAGTCACCTTGATGGCTCAAACCCTATCTCTTTTACTATCTCTCTTTTGTTATCTATCGCTATCTATCTCTTCTTCAGCTAAACCTACCCATCCATCGCCGTCCCTTTTCGTTGCATCCATCGCCGCATCCGTCGCCAACTTCGCCGCCATCCCTTCTGCAGCATTCTACAGAATCCCCCATTCTTGTCTCCCGCCAGGGCCTCCAAATGACTTGGGCATCTGTCAAGTCTGCCCATAATCTCCTATACCATTGCCCCGATCTCACAGGGTGGCTAGGCTGTCTCTTCTCCTGCCAACTGGCCATCTCCTACCATAAGCCTGGCTCATGTCCCGGTGAGCCCATGGCAACCCCTCCGGTCGAGCCACTCTAAAGTGCTCCCAGCCCCAGCACTGGAGAACCACACTACAACCTAGACCCTTCCGGCCCCGTCTTCGAACCTCATACAACTCCCGATACACCTGCGCCAATAAAGCGGGCGCCCAAGCATACACTACCCTATTAGTGAGCATCTCGCTCACTACACCCATCAGGTTCCATGGGAACCTCGCACCCGTGTTGTTCGGGGCCACAATGTTGGTCAACACGAACATCATCAGAGCCTCCACCGCTACCAACTCCTTGGCCGTATACATGGCCAAGTATGGGATCCCCCCACTCTCCGTCCGGATCTCTCTCCAGTAATCCCCAAACAACTTGGCCATCTCCGTGGCCCTATCTCATCCAACCTCCACCCGTGCCCCCTCCACGGGCACCTTGAGGATGCGGTATACATCCTCAAGCGTCACCATCATCTCTCCAGTAGGGAGCTGGAACGTCCCCCGATCTGGATCCCACCTCTCGGCCAAAGCCGAGAGGTACCCCTCATCCACCCGAACTACCTCCAATCGGGCTGCCTCCGCTAGCCCCACTGCCTCCAATATCTCCCAGTCTTCCTGGGACAATGACCTCCTCATCCCCGGAATGATAGGGGAGAATCGGTGTCGTGCCTCTAACACCCTAAGCTGCAAAACAACAAAACAAAAATTTGTTACAAATTTTTCCAAAAAAAAAAAAAAAACACATAATAAGTACTTGCTTAAATGAACAAATACCTCAGCTGGCTACACTGGCGCGTCCGCTCCCATCTCCGCCATAGCTTCCGCATGCTTCACTCTCCCACACAACCTTTCACTTCACTTCACTCCACTCCTTCAGACGCACTTCTCTCAAGCTCGAACGCACAAATGAGCGAAATTCTCGTTGAAATTGTTTAAATAGCTGGTTATGGCGCCCTGAAACGTAGTGGGGCGTTTCATGGCGCATTCAGACGCAGTGCTGCGTCTGCAGAGCGCCTAAACATCGGCGAGCGTCTCTGCCAACCACAAATGCAGACCGACGTTTGGTGTCAGTATTGAATAAAAGAACAAAACTTGCAAAATTGAAGCTTACCTCCTCCAAATTTCATCAAATTGCATTCATCCATTCTTCTTATCATAATAAAACATTTTGTGAAGGTTACAACAGTTTTGGACACAAATTTTGTCATTTCGCTCAAAAAGCGCATCATTCATCATTGTTTTACAAATTGGGTTAAAAATATTCAAAACCTTCACAAAATTAACCACAATCATCAATTCTTTTGATCTATCGTCAATTTCATTCATTCTTCTTTCATCATGCATATTTTTGCCAAATAAAATTAAAGTAAACCTCGTATCTAGTGGTATATTCTATCACCTTGGCGATTGCAGCGATTTGCATCCATGCAATTCGGTAAGAGGATTAAACCACCATAAGGACACTTACCATTTATCATCATCAATTATTTCACTGTTTGAAAATTTGAAATCAATTTTGGGTATTCTACTTCTCAAGTGACCTCATACCAAGATTAATTTGCTCAACAGTTGTCATTGATGGCCTAGTTCATGGGGCCTTAAACATGGACAATCTTTAATATCATCATTATTTTGAGTCTTGCTAGAGATTGAGGCTACCTAGGTTGATTGGTTCCGACCCGAGGAATTATCCATATAGTCACTAGGAGCATCTCTGAGTTCTGGACTCTTTTCATGCATCTTTCATCTCTGCATATCAATGGCGCCAACAAGGCAATTTCATCAACAGTATGGATGCACACACAGGATTTGGGGCATCCGTTATCAATTTCTAATTTTCCTATAGTGGAATTCATCTTACATGATCATGGAATTTACACTTTGGCAAAAATCCCTTTATAACCGTTGGGGCAGAAAACGGTCCATCTTTCACATCACTCATATCGTCTTCAATCATATTCTTTTTTGGTTTGTACACCAACCCCTATTCTGTTGGGACATAAATAGATGGTTCATACACCAACCCCTTTTTTCACCGTTGGGGCAAAAACGGTTCATTTTCTTCCGAATTTCTTCCAATTGGCTCATGAGAACCATTCTCGCTCGCCAATTGAGGGGGTAAGCTGATAAAATTTTAAATATTCTTTTATTCTTTGGTCTTCAAAGTTGTGCTTTAATCTTGAGAGAGAGTTGCGTCTGATCCAGCTTTTCAGGTGTCTTAAGTTTTTGTGCTTGCATTGTGTCTTCACACAAAGCAACTCAAAAGGGGCATCTGTAGACACCAAAATCCAGCCACTTGCAAGTCATCTATACCTTCCTGTCAGCCACATGTCAATCATTCATCCTTCCCGCCATTATTTGGCCCAAATCCACACTTTCCCGCCATTATTTGGCCCAATTTCACCTTTCCCGCCATTTTTCATCCCCAAATTTATTTAAATTAATATTTATATATATTTTTTAATATTTTAATATATATATATATAAATATAGTTTAAGTGATTTAATCTAAGCCGTCCATCTTTCATTTAATCTCATCCGTCCATCCTTCTTAATCCGTTTCACAACCTAGATTTATTCTCTACCCTTGGATCCACTTTAATCTTAGCCACACGTTCAAAGTGTCGTTAAAACCCTAAAGTGTGCCCTAAGAGTAGATTATAAATAGAGCCACCTTGATGGCTCAAACACTACTTCTATCTTGGCTATCTTTGCTATCCTTGCTATATTTTGGACCTATCTCTTCTATTTCATCCATCTCTTCAGCCATCCATCGCCGCCCCTTTTCGTCGCATCCATCACCGCATCCGTCGCCAACTTCGTCGCCATCTCTTCTGCAGTACTCTGTAGAATTCCCCATTCTTGTCACAAGTGCCCACGGGCGTTTACCACGAGCCACAGACTCAGACCGGCGTCTGAAACCTTGATCCAGAAGCATGCGGGCATTCAGCGAGTGCACCAGGGCGCCTTCTGCAGCTGATTTGATAGCCACATTACTTCCAGATGCCGCTTGGTCTAGCCGCGTTAACAGAGAATAGGTATAAATTAGTTTAAAGCAAGTAACTTCTTTTCTTTTATTAATCTGTTGTTGAACTCTTGCATTCTATTTTTCTAGGGTTTTAAATTGTTTCTGAGGGCTCACACAGTGGAGCCCTCTTATTAATTTCTAACTCCTTGATAGTGTTAATGTGCAGGATTTTAATGGCAGATCTGGTGTGTTGATAGTAGTTGTTTAAGCTGGAGTGGTCCGAGCCAAAGGATACAACAAAAACCACTCACTTTGTTGGGATTAAGGATACGTCTTCGGAAACACCACCACTTTATGCCAGCTAGGGTTTCGGAGAACCCTAGCACAAACTGTAATTTGTGTATCACAAAAAGGGTTACAGGGCCTGTTGTACTCAAAAGGAGTTTTTAAACTCCACTGATTAATAAAAATTGTTTGTTTTGTGCAACTTTCCTGTATTCCATTATTGTGGTTTTATTTCTGTTTGGTGTTGTATTTTTAATCTACAGCTTCGACCGGGCCTGACGCAAGGGATCCAGCAGGAGTACTTGTAGGCTTTGTGCGAGGGCGCTTTGGGTGGCTCGGAGGCACTTGAATTTGCTCTTGCATTTTCCTTTTCTTTCTCTCCAATGGTTGCTCTGTTTCTTCGGCCCCCACTTCCTTTTCTTCCTCCGAAGCATCCTTGGCGCCACCTGGGCTTTCACCTGATCCTGGGGTAGCTGGGGGAATAAAATTCGCAAAGGATATGGGCTTCTAGGTTTCGACATTGGTGTCATAAAGAATTGCGAAGTCTTTATCCGATGCTAAGAGTCCATAAGAGTTCGTTTTTTGACGATGGACTCTCATTGTCCACCATTCCCGAAGCTTTTCCTTGCTCCAGTATTTTACCTCTTCCTTCAAATCGTCCCTTGCTTTCTTCCAAAATGTGGATATTGGGGTCGGGAGGGGATACTGATCAGGGTCGAATTTGACCTCTATAGGATAGAAATCATGCCATGGAGGCAATTTCCTCATCCTTTCTAAATGCCACTCCATATCTTTTCCATTGGGGTTGTTCCTTTGTTCCACAACTTCGGGGTGAGGGCAGATGTGGAAGTTCTTGAATTTTAAATGATCCTTCATCACGCCCAAAGGATCATAGAGCCACTGTTGAGGAATCTGGAGTAGGCCAAAATAGGTAAGCTTTTATTCCAGGAAAACGACCTGTTTTAGGGCAAAGACTTCGATTACGCCCATCCTAAAGGGGAAGTCACAGGTATGTGCCGACTTTCGATCATGACCGTATATTGCATTTGTAGAGTCGCTCTTCCGAGCGACTTCCAATGCAAAATGATATTCTGAGGGATAGACTGGTAACAAGAAGGGCTTCCCTATGAATCCGAACAGGCGAATCACCAGTCCCTGTGTCAATTGGAAGACGTCCCCCTTTTTTCCTAGAACCATTCTATCTCTTAAACTGAGTGGAGCCTGAGGACAAGAGCCTTTCAACAGATGCATGGCGGGTCCCAAAAATTGTTGATTAAAAGATTAATAGGACTCTTCCTTCAGTAGGAGGGGAGTCCATTGATACACTAGTAGAGGATTTCCATCCTTGTCGCTTGGCGAGATGGCAATATGAGGAAACCGCTTATGAACTTGATATAAGTATAGCCAGACAAGAAAAGAACAGGGTGCGAAGTACTGGCCTGCTGCTATGTTCTTCATGCTGGCGAGCCTTGTATGCAGGGTTCGAGCCACCCATTCAGCCCAGTCGAAGAAAACTGGGTTGGTGTTTGGCCTTGAAGCGTCAGGGGCGTAAAAATCCCCTCTTGAAATGAATTCAGCCAAAGACACCTACCAGGGCTGTACTGAAACATCTGTTTACAAGCCTACTACCCATGCAATAATGGAGAAGATATCAGTATTTTTGCAGGCCTCCAAGGGTAATGGCATCTGGGGCAGCTTGTTTGAAGGCAGCCTGCTCTTGAGATTCTCTCGCAGGAATTTCAATATGTAGTTGTTGGAGGTAAATCTCTCCATTTGTTCGCTTAGGATGACATTGCGAATAGAATAGCCCTTAGGTGGACCCTGTTGTGGAGCAAAGGCTACTTGTACATCCTCCTTCAAGATGGAAAACAGTGTGTCCCGAAGCATCTAACACCTGCCTGGACACAGGTTGGTAATTCTATGCAATTGCGTAGATCAGCTCGGGACAATGGTGAGAAAGAGGGGTTAGAAACTAGTAGATCTGGGAGTAATATGCAGTGGCTCTCTTATTTTCCAGCGTGAGCCTACTTGTCATGAATTCTATGGTGCATCGTAGATCAGATACACCCTTGGAGAGTTGTGTATCTCTGATCTTCTCCCAGCCATCAATTGGTGGCTCCACAAGTTGTTCTTCCGAGTCGTCCCCCTCTTCCATTGGCTACTTTTCGGGTTGAAGGGGAATATTTAGCTTCTCCAGAGTACGCTTCTTCTCTTCCTTCCCCTTCTTTGTCTTTTCGGGGCCTGCAACTTTGGGCTCTTTTCCCTTCTCCTTAGAGTTTTTCTTTCCCATGTTGCTAGTGATAGCGGTAGGGTTCTTGATATAGATGGCTTTAATGTGAATGGCCAGATGTAAAGGACGGGAGGGTTGCAGAGTATCTGAAGGCTCTTAGTATAGTTCTAATTGATGGACAAATGACTTTCCTCTTGCTAGGAATTCGCTTTTATAACCTAAAAAGGCAACCACCTGAATTTATGGCACCTACTAAAATTAAATTTGTACTTCGGACGAAAGAGGTTGTCGTATTCTCAAACCGCTTCTGCAGCGACGTGGTACACAGGGCTGCATGCTTTGATGATTACCCTTTTGTACTGGAGGTGCCACCCGCTGCCACCTCGTACCTTGGTGCGAGATTTTCTTCTCTTTTTTTGACTCGATCATCTCGGGAAGTGCTCCACCACCCTTTTTCCTTAAATTTGTTCGCTTTGTACTCTTTTCAAGGCCATTTTTGGCACGTTCTCCGAGGCACATTTTGAATTTTCCACTTCGCGCGTGTTCGGATCGATGAAGAGAAACTTGATGCCAAAAAAAAATGCTTCGCGGTGAACCTTTGGTTCAGACTGCTTTTCAATGCTTCGGGCTCGAAGTACTTTTCCTTCGCTATGATGTCGTTTGGCCTTGCGAAGGCCGCCGAAGCTTTTCCTTTTGAAAACTGCTTCGCAGAAATTTTGCCCGAAGTAGCTACTAAAACACTTCGGGTGTGAAGCTCTTTTCATGCCCTCGTTCGAATTTTGGTTCGGCTTCCTTTCGGGTAACATGCTTCGCAAGGAGCCTCTTATAATCCACTTCGCAAAAATGCTGCCTGAAGTAGCTGCTGAAAATACTTCGGGTGCGAAGTTCTCCTTTTGAAAACTGCTTCGTAGAAATTTTGCCTTTGGTAAACTTCTTCACAGCGAACCTTTTTGTACTTGCTACTTCACATCAGAAGTCCCCAAAGAGGATTTGGAAGTGGTACTTGGATTTTGTGATCTTGGAAGAGAATGTATATACAAATGCAAATTATATACAGAAGTATATATACACATATATATATATATATATTTAAAAAAAAGAAATCATCTTTAGCGATGAAAAGTCTTCAGGTGAAGACCATTGACAGAGATCGACAGAACTTGACCATCTGCATCTTTGAGGATGAATGAATTGGCCGAGTTCACCTTCATAATTTTGAACGGCCCATCCCAAAAGGCGTCCATCTTGTCGTGATTCCCAGGCTTGGCCTTCCAAGAGTCTCACTTCAATACCAGATCTCCCACATTGAATGTGCGATCGGATGACCTTTTCTTGAACCAATCTCGGGTGACCTGAGCATGCTTGGCAAAGTTCTGGTATGCTTCTTCACGATCTTCTTCTAGTCGCAGCAGCTGAGCTAACCTGTTTTCCATCGGACTAGCTCCATCTTCTGCTTCTAACAGCTGCAGTGCAAGGATCTCCACATGGATGGGTAAGCTAGCCTCCTTGCCGTAGACCAGGGCATAAGGCAAAGTCTTGATTGACCTTTTAATAGAAATCCGATCGGCCCACAAGGCCCGATCTAGAAGGAGATGCCAAGTCCTTTTGTTCGTCTCTATGAGCTTTCTTAGCATCCTCAACAGAGTCTTATTGGTGGATTCTGCCAAGCCATTGCCTTGTGGATAGTAGTTGGAAGATACTTTGTGGTATATCCCATATTTGTAGAGGAATTCATTAATTTTGGCACCTGTGAAGCCAGGGCCATTGTCTGTGATGATTGCTTCGGGGATGCCAAACCTGGTGATCAATCCTTCCAAGAAGGTGACTACAGTCTCTTGATCTGCATGTTTGGTAGGAATCGCTTCGGCCCACCTGGTAAAGTAGTATGTTGCTATTAGGATGAACCTATGTCCAGCAGAGGAATTTTGTGATACGACTCCTATAAAATCCAACCCCCATTGCTGAAAGGGAGTTTCTACTTGTATCAATTGAAGGGGCATCGAAGCATTTCTGCTTCGACCAACGAACTTCTGACACTGCTTGCATTTGCGACAAATAGCGAAGGCATAGACGAAGAGTGTGGGCCAATAATAACCCGCTTTGATAATCTTTAGTGTCGTTGTTCTTCCTGCGAAGTGACCTCTAGATAGCCCTGAATGGAACTCTCCTAGGACTTTTATTTTATCATCGTCTTTGATACATTTGAGGACCCCATCAATATTCTTGAAAAATAGGCCTTCGGGGCGCAGAGTGTACCAGGAGGACCGCATCCTGAAATGCCTTCGCTGCGAAGCATTTAGATGCGAAGGACACCTGCCAGTGTGGAAGTATTCAACTATTTCACCGACCCAGTCTCTCTTGTCCTCTTCCTGGTTAGCGAAGAATCCTTCACCTGGTAAGCCGTCCCACTGAGATTCTATAGCTTCGACCGCTGCGCTCTTCGCTAATTCTTGGCACAATGCACGACCGCGAACCAATTTTGTGGGCTTGATGTCAATGTCAAACTCCTGTATCTTGTTCACCCAACCAGCTCTTTTGCTTCCCAACTCTCCTTGGATAATGAAATTACGCACGTTGGGGTGAATGACAAAGACTGTGACCCGAATTTGGGAGATGAATTGTTTGAAATTTCTGAGGGATTTCATCACTGCATGCACCTGACGTTCTATGAAATTATACTTCTCTTCATGGGGGTTGATTACCTGGCTCAAAAACGTGATGGGACGCTCCTTGCCATCTTCCCCCTTCTGTGTCAGGACGACAGCATAGCTTTCGGGTTCCCCTATAGCATATAGGATGAAATCCTGACTATAATCTGGATTTATCAAGACCAGTGCTTGGGCAATTCATGCCTTAATCTCTTCAAAAGCTTCTTTTATTTCTTTCGTCCAGCTAAATTTGGTGCCCTTCTTCAAGAGTTGGGACATTGGCTTGATGACTTGGGCGAAGTCGGGGATGAACTTCCTTACGAAGTTAATTTGATCGAAGAAAGATTGAAGTCCTTTCTTGTCTACTGGGAGTGGGAGCTTCATTAGAGCTTCGGCTCTGTCTAGATCTACAACGAGCCCCTTCTCTGATATCGCATGTCCCAACAACTTTCCTTCGCTGACTACGAATATGGACTTCTTTGGATTGATTGAGATGCCGAACTCTCGACATTTTTCGAAAACTTGTTGTATATGTGTGGGGTGATCTTCCCTTCTTCGGGAGAAAATGGTCATGTCATCCAGATAGATGACGATAACCTTATTGAGAAGCTCACCAAAAGCAAGATCCATCGCTCTCTGGAAAGTGGCCCCAGCATTCGAAAGGCCAAACGACATTCGTTGATAGGAAAATGTTCCCCACTTGGTGGTGAATGTTGTTTTGTGTTGGTCTTCGTCTCTAACCCAGATCTGATTGTATCCAGAAAAACCATCGAGTAGAGAGAAGCGTTGAGCTCCAACCACTGAGTGCAAAATTTGATCGATTTGTGGGAGAGGATAGTGGTCCTTGAGGGACTCCTGGTTTAGATTGCGAAAGTCCATTCATAACCTGATATCTTCGTTCTTTTTCTGACTGGGACCAGGTTCGCTACCCATGAAGAGTGCTTGATGGGATATATGATCTTTGCCTCGAGCATCTTCAAGAGTTCGGCCTTCATTAAGACCTCGATCTTGGGATTCACCGGTCTTTGCTTTTGTCGAAAGGGTTTGACCCCCTCCTGCAATTCGATTGTGTGTTGAACCAGCTGTCGATTGTATCCCTGGAGATCTTGATAAGACCAAGCAATTATATCAAAAAACTTTCTGCACAGATTCTGTATCTGTTCTATCTCCTTTGTAGTGCAGTCGGTCCCAACCTTTATTGCTTTCCCAGGTTCAAGCTCCAAATCCTGATACTGTTTTTCATTGACTTTGATCATGTGAGAGAGATCTCGGTCATTCCAATCAAAGAGGCTTTCAAGGGTGATTAGTCCCTTGGGAACATGGTTATTCTTCAATTGAATCAGCCCTTCATACTCTCCTTCATCAGAGCTTCGGTCTTCGACTGTGGCGGCTTCTTGGATCATGAAATTTACAATCTGCTCATCGTTATCAAACACTTGCCAATGCAGATCTTTGTCTGGGACAGAGGGTCTATAGATCATCCTCACAGCTCTAGGCTTGTGCACCATGTCTTCTGCTGGAGAGTACTTGGCTGCGATGGATGCCAGAACATCGGCATGTTGGTTCTTTTCTCGTGGGATTGACTGCAGATTGAGAGATTCGAACTGATCGAACAAGTCCCATACCCTATTGCGGTATGATTTTAGATAATGCTTCTTTGAAGTACACTTATTTGTGACCTGGTTGCAAACCAGTTTGGAATCTCCAAAGATTTGGAGATGCTTTATGCCTAACTTATCAGCTTTCTTAAGTCCTAGGCACAATGCTTCGTATTCTGCTGCATTGTTAGTGCAGCTCCATGTCAACCGATAGCAATATTCCTTTTGCTCTCCGGAGGGTGAAATTAGAAGAATCCCTACCCCAGCGTCGTTTTTACATCGGGCACCATCGAAGAACAACTTCCATAGTTCTTCCTGGGCACTTGTTCTATTCTCGGGTTGGGAGTGATTTTTAGGCTTGGCGATCGCATAACATCCTATTTTGGTTTCCACCATGGCATTGAAGTCTGCCAATGAAAACTCATCTTCACAACTTAATTGCACAAGAGACTCCTCGACCAGATCTACCTGTTCTATTTCCTCCACCATTGCGTTCACTAGTTCGCTGCTTTCTTCCTCGGACATCTTCTGCACAAGAAAGGAAGAAGGCTTTTCATTGTAGATCTTCACCTTCTTTCCTTTGAATGGAATCTCCAGATGGGAGTAATCCATAGACAGATATCCACCCAGATTTGCCGTGAATTCCCTTGACAAGCACATACTAAAATATGGCTCCAAGTCGACTACCACTACCTCTTGTATGACTGTGATTTGAGGCATCTTATGTAGTCGGATAGGAATATCCTTGATCACTCCTACAGTCTTCACTAGAGTACCATCCAACTGGAGTACACCTTGGCTACTTCGCATATATTCCATCCCTATTTCTTCATAGACTGCTCTTGGCATTACTGTCGTAGCGGCCCCAGAGTCGATCATGCAGTTATGTACAATATACCCTTCCATTTGTAGGGATAGATAGAATGGAGGTGGTCTGTTCTTTCCCGTGATGGATGTGGATAGGGTCTGCACAAGAGCAAGCGGTGTCACATTTTTTACTTTAATTGTCTTCAATGATTCTTGCAGCAGGTCTACTTGTCCAGGTAGTTGCAGTGCATCGTACAGGTTGATCTTGGCTGGAATCTTCTTCAACTCCTCTACAATGTTGTATGCCAGGGATTTGAGTGCTTCGGGCTCCTTCCTAGGTTCGTATCTAGTGCGATACTGCTCTGTAGCTTCAACTCTCTACCGCTTAGTCAGGGAAGGAAACTTGAGCTTTTCCTTAGCCTGTTCCTTAGTTTCTGTTTGAGGTGGTTCGACAGAGGCCTTTTGAGCCTTTCCTTTGGTTGGTGCAGGCGAAGGAGCTTCTCTTGGGGTCGAAGAAGATGATTGCCCTTTCTCGGGTCGAACTTGCTCTTTTGCAGGAGCCAGCTGAGTAGCATCTGCTTCTATTGTCTTTTTTCCTCCTCGGGTGAGTACTGCAACCGGCTCCTCCTCGCCAATTGTCAAGTTGTGACTCATCTGCCTAATGACGTTGACTTGACCACTGTGACTACTGTTTGCCAGCGTTTGTACATAGTGTTGGTGCAGGGTGCAGGTATTCTCTTCATGTGGATCATTGCACGTAGAGCACCAATATACATAGTCGAAAGTGCTCGGAGCCTCATCAATTGCAGCATTTCTCGTCGAAGCCTTCCCTTGCTAGACTGCTTGGTCCTTGGTAAGCGCAGGTGCAGGATAAGATCTTCTCGGTAGGAACTCCTGTTGCGCTTGCTTCTTCTTCACAATGGTCATGTCATTGGACAACATTTGAACTGTAGAGTTCAGAGACTGCATTTCCTATAGAATTTTGGTTTGTATATCATCGGCTTTCGGAGCGAGTGGTAATGGAGCCATCGTCGGTATTGGAGGCAGGGCGGGGTGTTGAGGTGGTGCTGGTAGTACAGGGAATGCCGAAGTGACAGTGGGTTGTGGAGTTGAAAATGTAGGGAAATGAATTTGTGGAGGGGTGATTTGAGACACGATAGGATTCGGGTTCCAAGATGAAATCGAGAGTGCAGGGGTTGTGGAGATTTGCGAAGTGGCTACGCTTGCATACTGGAATTGAAGGAATTCGAGAAGTATGGGCATCGGCATCCTTTGGGGAAGCTTGCCCATAGCTATCAAGTCCATTTCCGCCCTCTTAGCTAACTCATACAACTCGGGAAAAGTATTAACGTTAGAATATCTTACCATGAGACTGATATCGGGATTGAAAGCCCGAAGGAAATAGAGTGTTGTAGCTTCGTCGGTTGGCCGAAGTCCAACTGGTACTCTCTGCTAGGTTCGAGCGAACCTAACATTGAAATCTGTGATTTCTTCTTGTGGATGTCTCTTGATCGAAGTGAATTGATGCAGAAGAGAAGTAGGATCGGAAGACTCATTGAAGTTTCCCATCATTTGCCCAGCTAACTGGTCCCATCCCGTAATACTATCGGGTGGTAGAGATCTATACCAGTAGAGGAGTTTTCCTCTCAAGGAAAGAACCAAAAGCTTTACCATAATTTTCTCTTCTATAATGTCATGGATCGTCGCCAGAGATATTATGTCCTGGATATGCTCTAGAGCAGTCTTCCCAGTTCCATCGAACGTTGGGATCTTCTTTATGGCAGCAGGAGGCACTTGCCCTTGTCCTGCTAAATTCAGTGGTGACAAGGAATCCCATGATGGGCACAACCTGGGCGGATATGGCTACTGCATTTGTTGTTGTTGTTGTTGTTGTTGTTGTTGTGCCATGCTTGCTCCTAGATTTTGAGAAACATGAATTCTCGAAGCTCCCCCTTGATTGCTAATAGGGCAACTAATAGGAATAGAGGGGCTAGGATGCTTCGGAGAGTTGGGAGGATTAGGAGGAAAACTAGATGTTGTACTATCAAAAGTTGAGCCTTGTCTGCTAGTAGAGGATGTTCCTTGTAACAGTGACTCGGGGGTGACCAACCTTGATTGTTCCCCAAAGGCGTCAATATCTAGCTCAAAGAACTTGGTTTCCTCTCCTCTATTCTTAACTCTCCATCTTGTTTGCATGAAGGCACAGACTTTTGGTACTGGTCTTTTCGACTTAAATATTCTTGGGTAAACAGAGTCGCCAGATGCTAAGAGTCTTTCGATAATGAGGGCATCGGTCCTCACTACCACTAGTCAGGTGAGACTGACCGGGTCACACCGGGAACTGGTTAAAACTATTGGCCCCGGTGAAGACGGGTTTGAGATTTAAAATATGGGATCTTGACTGGTTATGGATCTTACTGAGACAAGTACAGTCGGTCCCACCGGGCGTGCCAAAAACTGTTGGTCATCAAATCTGCCTAGGTAAGGATTTTGAGTAAATGTATGCGCCCTAGACCTAGACCAACATTGAAAGGCCGAAGGGAAGAGATGCCCCTCGTGCCAATCTCCGGAGAAAGGCCGGCTCCTATGCTAAACTACTTGGGTGTTTGAAGATAAGGGTGCAGGAAAGAGATAAAAGGAGTTAGGGTTAGAGAAATCGGTGATGTAAGGTGGGAGAGAACAGGAAGCACGATTGCTAACCAGCAACTTGAATAGCAGCAAGGAACACCAAGGATAAACGAAGGAAATGCAATATTGATTTTCCTATGTATCCTTCGGGCGGGTTTCAGGGTACCTTCCCCGATCGCACACCAGACGCAGAGTTCAGCATCCAATATACAAATGAAGAAAGACAAAAGAATCGAGCATAGAAGGCAGCATAAAAGAAAGCCAATACAATGCTTTTCTGCTCCTATGTATCCTTCAGAGCGAGTTTTAGGGTACAGTCCCCGATCGCACACCAGACGCAGAGTTCAACATCTAGTATACAGATGAAGAAAGACAAAAGAAGCAAACACAGAAGGCAACATAAAAGAGAAGAATTGAGCTCAAAGACCTTTTAGTATTAATCGCAGGACATCAAGTTACAACAGCTTTCTAGCAGATAGTTCCCCCCCTTTTTCCTTTACAATGCATGGGTTTTTATAGAGGACCCGGGCCTCTGAATCATAATTACATAGCGAAGAAGAGTATGCCCTCGAGCCCTAAGAATTTGGCTCCTCGAGGCTCTCGTGACCGAGCTTTCAAATTTGTTACCAAAATTGGCAACTGCAATCGGGTCAACCATGGAAAGGTGCATTGATGAGTCATATGGACGTCCTTGGTCTCCGGGTGCGGTGCTCGAGTGGCCGCCATGCTCGTCGGGCTCTCCATCATGGCTTGATACTTCATTTTTGATTGCCAAAAATGAGCAACGAGCTTGTCGGGCACGAAAAATTGCATTTATGAGGCACTTGATTGCCTCGAGAAAATACCCGACTTGGAACGCGTGCCCGTGAAGCGCTTCGCTAAGTTTTCATTCACCACTTCACTTCGCAATGGTTCTGGGCCGAAGCAAAACTCCTCCTTGGATTATACTTCGCAAAACTGAGCTTCGCAAAACTTCTTCGGGGTTGGTTTGTGCCGAAGCATATCTGCTTCGCAAAATGGTCTTCTTCGTCCACTTTGTCGACAAATTGCTTCGCTGATGCCTTGGAGAAATGCTTCGCTGCGATCTTCTTTCAAAACTGTGGTTCGAGAAGATTTCGGCCGAAGCAATTGTCTTCAAAAATGTTGCATCCCTTTACTTCGGGTAGAAGTACTTCGCAAAAAATTAGCCGAAGCAAATGCTTCGCAATGAGCTTTTGGCGAAGTAAAAATGGTTCACTGGCGAAGTACTTTCAATGTTCCTTGAGTTTCGCTTCGCAAAAAACCCTTCCCTAAGTAATGCTAGAAATGCTTCGGGTGCAAAGTAGTTTTATTCCGTTCCTTTGTCTTCCTCTTCGGTACACCGCTTCGTAGAAATCTTACCCGAAGTGGCTTCTGAAAATGCTTCGGGCCCGAAGTAGATTTCTTGCCTTTGCATTTCGGCAAAGTTGTTCTTTCGAATGCTGCTTTCGTATTCTACTTCAGTAGTATTTCTTCGCAAAAAAACTCCACCCGAAGCAGTGTTGAAAATGCTTCGGATGCGAAGCTCTCTTTTCTTCTGAACATCGCTTCGCTCAACTTTTGCCCGAAGTAGCTGCTGGAAACGCTTCGGGTGCGAAGTAGTTTTCATTCTCTTTCCTTGTATTTTCCTTCGGCGAAAACTACTTCGCAAAACTTTTACCCGAAGTAGTGCTGGAAATGCTTCGAGTGCGAAGCTCTTTTCATTTTCCTTCGGTGAAGCTCTTTTTCTAGCTTGTTCGGTAGTGAAGTTCTTTCTTTTCTATTTTTATATACAAAGGGGTGGCATTGGAAGCCAAAATTGCTGCAACTTTTCAAAATAAAAACAAAGCAAAAAACTTTACACAACACTATATAGAATTCGTTTTCCTTTTCTACCCCTTAAGAAATGTGACAAAATTGTCAACAGCTACTCGAATAAAACTTAAATAGTTTCTTTGCATGGATGTTTAAATTGGATGTGAAACTATAGTGGTCTCTTGAGACTTGAGTAGGTAAAGGGGGCCATTATAAGAGAGAAGTATGGGATTCTCTTCTTGTACTCTTTGGATGCTTATAGTATGTTTAAGTTGGAAATATTATAGTGGACTCTTGAGACTTGAGTAGATAAAGGAGCCACTATAGAGAGAAGTATGGGATTCTCTTCTTCTTGGTTGTTTCCAATGCTTGTTTTCATAGCTACTTGCATCATACTTAGAGCATGTTAATATATATTTTATTAAAGAGTTGTCTTGATCCCTTAATGTTCCTCAAGTCTAGGGGAGAACTTTGTCATGAAGATGATCATGAAAAGAAGATGATGTAGGAAGCATTAAAGCGAAATGGTCTTGATGTATCTTGGAATTGAAATCTATTTTATAAAATAGAATTTGCCTTGTGTTCCATAAATAACTTTCCTAGTAGTATCTCTCTAAAAGAGAGTAGATATGATAGTTTTGTAATATGGATTTGAATTAAGCTTATGTAAGAAATAATTTGGTTAGCAATATTTGTCTTGCAATAAAAGTTCTTTTGTCATGGAAAATAATAAATGATTATGAGGATCTTTTTATGTTGGAAAGGTTTTATGTATGTATTTTTTATGATGCTAGCATAGTATATAATTGAGAAGAATGCTTCTTTTACTTAGTTTTTTCTAGCCTTGGAATGATGGTTAAGAATGCTATATGATAATAGCAAATTGTTGAAGCATGCTAGATTTAAGATGTATTGATTAATACCATGATTTAAATTATGCATGTTATTTTTAATTGAAGCATTTATATCTAGAGAGAGTTGTTTATGTTGATTCATGTTCTCGAGTTGGGAAGAATTTCTTGGTGGTTTTAGAACATCTTTTAGGACTTGAGTCAAGAAGAATAGCCCAAATATTGGGAGGAGTTGCATTTATACAATAACCAATAAAAGGTAAGCCTGGATGGAGTTATGAGAATGCAATAGCTAGGGAATCATAAAATCTGAAAGGAGTTGCATTGATGCAACAACTAGATCCATGTGAAATGATACACCTTGAACATGAGGATCGAGTGTTCCCTAACTAGTAAGTGTTAGAATAATTCACAAGATAACAATGGTAGTTCCTTGAACATGTAAGTTTCAGGTGATCATGTTCATTGCTAGCGAGTGGTAATGACCTTAGCTAGCCCACAGAGGTGTGGTAACTACGCACCAAGGCTTTATGTGTGATTAACCTACCTAGATGAAATTAGAGTAAGGTTAGGGAATAGACACTCTCCTTTAAGTGTTATGAGACTTAACGGATAATACCTACGTTGTGGTCATATTGTCCTATATCGACGAGGTTATATGAAGGTGGGGGACCACTTTGGAATCCTACTAAATGACGAGGTTTAGTAAGGTGAACCCCATAAAATACGGGATGTTGGACATTCATGTCCACTGAGTGTCATCTGCAGTGACTTGAACTCAAATATAGTGAAGCCTTGAAAATGTTGATATATATATATATATATGAGACTAATTTGTGAACCTCACTTGAAAAAGAGTCTCTCTCTTGGGTTGGTAGTTTTCGGTTGTTACTGGTTCTGAAGATAATCTAAAAATTATAAAGTTGGTAAAAGTGCTAACTTTAGAATAACATGAAGAGTATACAAAAAATTTCATCAAATTCTATGATATTTTAGCATGTTATTATGCAAATATGCCTCGATAGACCCATCCTTAGTATTCCACCATTTTGTAGTCAAGCTAGATATTAAGCCAGTGAAGCAAACACTAATAAAAACACACCTAAAATTTGTTTTACTAGTAAAAGAGGATCTTCAAGAACTTTATAGATAAAATTCATCAAGGTAATAGATTATTCTAATTGGATCTCCAATATAGTTCCCCTAGCCAAAAACGAGGGTGTTGTGCAAGTCTGCACCAACTTCCAGGACATAAACAAAGCTTATCTTCAAGATGACATTTATCTACTTAACAAAGACATGATTGTAGATTTAATTGCAAGATGTGTAATGCTATCCTTAATGGATGGATATTTTTGGATACAATCAAATCTAGATTGCACCAGAAGACCAAGCTAAAATAATATACATTACTCCTTGGGGTACCTTTTACTATGAGGTCATGCCCTTTGGTTTGAGGAATTTTGGCACAACTTATCAACATGGAATGACATACATCTTCCAAGATATAATTCATGACATTGTCGAAGGCTATGTTAATGATATTTTTGGTAAATCCATAATATGAGAGGATCGTGTTAGAGAATTAAGGTAAATTTTTGAACAACTCAAAGAATACAAGATTTTTTGAAAACCCTCCAAATTTATATTTGGAGTCACATAGAGAAAACTATTAGGCTTCATAGTCTCCCAACATGGCACTAAGGTAGACCTAGATAAAATATATTCAATCCAAAATTCCACCCCCTAAAAGTCTAACCCAACTTTGAATTCTACAAGGTAGATTACCAGCTATTAAGAGATTCATTTTTCAATTGGTAGACAAATACCAACCCTTTTCCAAGATTTTGAGGAAAGGTACTAAGTTTAATTGGGATGAATAATGTTAAAAGTCTTTTAATACCTTGAAAACATATATTCTATCTCTACCAGTTCTTATTCCACTTGATACTCTTAGACCATTGTTGATATACATTGTAGCATAAATCCATGCCTTAGGTGCCATGTTGACACAATATGATGATCAACATAGAGAAAGGGCCATCTACTATATTAGTAGAACCCTTGTCAGCTATGAGACTAGATACACTCCCTTAGAAAAATTATGCTTAGCAGTAGTCTTTGCTTCTCAAAAGTTAATATATTACATGATTAGTCACAAAACCTATGTTATAGCAAAGGTCGGACCTCTAAGGTACCTTATGTCAAAATCCTATCTTTAGGTAGGACAACTATATGGGTAATAGGGCTTACTAAATTCAACATTGAGTTCATTAGCCAAAATAAAAGGACAAGTAATAGTTGATCAGTTCACAATAGTACATTCCTTAGTAATAGAGTATCCTGATGAAATTATAGGTAGTCTTGAAGTATCATAGCAAGATTCCTAGACATTTTTCTTTGATGATGCAAGGTGTGCAAAGGTGTGGGGGCAGGAATCATACTAGTGTCACCCCAGCAAATGGTCATCCCCTTATCCTTTAATCTTAAATTATTGTGTACAAGCAACATGACTGAATATAAAGAATTTATTATTGGAATTTCAACAAACCTATCCCTAAAAGTAACCTCTCTCTTCATCTTTTGAGATTCACAATTACTCATAAATTAGATTAGGAGAGTTTACCAAACTAAAAATTGTAAACTCAAGTTGCATAAGAATATTGTGGATAAGTTGAATGCTGCATTTTAGAAATTTACCATTGACACCATTCCACATTATAGTAATTTCCAGGAAGATGCAATGACTACAATTTCCTCTCTTATACCTATAGACTTGGAGGAAAAATAAGTGATAATTACCATTCAATAAATAAAGCAGCCTACTACTTTGTAATCTAGTCAAGAACCCTTGGACATCTTTGTCATTTAACAAGCTCCAATCCTTGATCATTGGTACAAGGAAATTAATGACTTCCTTAAAATTGGTGCTTTTATTGAAGGTCTAAATCACAATGAGTAAAAAAACCTAAAGCAATGATCTTGTAGATACATAATTATTGGAGACATATTGTATAGGTGAAATTTTAATGGCATTCTCTTAAGAAACCTAAGTCTGAATGAAGTTAAATGAGTGGTTCAAGATGTTCATGAGGCAGCATGTGATGATCACTTTAATGGAAGTGTCATTGCTAAGAATCTTATTTGCATGGGATATTACTGGTTGACCATGGAAAGGGGCACCTGTAATTTTGTGAAAAAATATGATAAATATAAAAACATGACAACCTTTTTTATGAACCTAGCCAATAGCTCCAATCCATGATATCTCCCTGGCACTTCTCCACTTGGGTCTAGAGATCATTGGTAAAATAAACCCTATGTCATTCAATGGGTATAAATTCATAATCACTACAAATGAGTACTTCAAAAAGTGGGTAGAAGATATACCTTTATCCTCTTGCATTAGATATCAAGTATTAAAATTTATCTTAAACCAAATCCTATCTCGATATAGTATTTCCAACATGATCTATCTCTGATAATAGCACATCAAAAACAAATATGTCACAAAAATTTATGCTAAACATAAAATCCAACATAAGTGGTTGGCCTCGTATTACCCATAAGGTAACTGTCAATCAAAAGCTTCAAATAAAATTTTAATAAAGATATTAAAGAAACTTGTTAGCAAAACTAGTAGGGATTGGCATTTGTAGCTATATCCTACTTTATGGGCATATTGCACTAGTGTTAGAAGTCCAACTAGTGCTACACCCTATGCATTGGTCTATGGGACCAAGCCATCTTCCCTTTTGAATTAGAAGTCTTATCCCTTTGAATCTTGATAAAGGAGGATTTTTTTGGAGATGAGTATCACCATGCATGCCTTAGTCAATTAAAACTGCTTGAAAAAAAGTGGATTCATGACTTAAAGCACCTACAATTCTATCATTAGTGACTCAAAATATCCTAAGAAAAGAGAGTGTGACCTTGTTCTTTCAAAGTAGGCAACTTAGTGCTTAAAGAAAACCAAAAGAATACTAATACAAAAGAGGACTTAAAAAATAAATTTGAACATAATTGGTTAAGTCCATTCATAGTGACAGTTAAATATTGATTATATGTATATAGCTTGGCCACATTAGATGGAAAAAAATATAAGAAACCTATAAATATAATGCATTTGAAAAGGTATTATTCTTGAATTTACCTGATTTGCCTGCTCATATGCCTAATTGCATGGATGATTATCTTTTTATGCATTTTCATATGCCTGCTTGTATAAATTGTCTGAGTTTGCCTACTCATACCATAACATCACAAGAGAGGAACCCATGATGAGGTGATGATGATCCTAGCTAGCAAATAAAGTCACTTGCATTGTATTTGCAGTAGGTCACTAAGCTAGCAAACCTCCTTGATGACTCCTCAAAGGTAATTTTTTATCCTCTTAATATTTTAGAATCTAGTAGAGGGGATGAGGTTGTAATGATGCAATCTTTAGTCACAATCATCGGCTAGTAATTCTTAGGCATAGCCTCTCCTTTGGGATTTTACAATGTCCAAAGAGCCAGTTCCACCAATCCATACTTATAACTTTTGGTTGTTCTACTAGATTCTTGAATATCATTAGCATCATCATGTTGCATGATTGCTTATCATAAATGCATGTTTGCTTGAAATTCCTTTTACACATTTGTCTATCACATGATGCCTCTCATAAATGCATAGTTTGCTTGTGCATTTAGAAAAATAGGGGGTTATGTAATGATGTGATGATGATAACTAGATATGTTAGCTCATATGTATTACACTTATATTAGGTCATTGATACTAATAGGTCCCTGCCCCTAGGAATTTGTCTTGCATTGTACATTATTTTCCTTTATTTGCTAGGATGCAATGATTAAATTTCTATATTATATGAGGAATCATGTGCTAGCAAAAAAAAATTATTTGCAGGGTTGCTCGTAATGCATATCCTTCCCTAAATTATAGTTTTTGGAGGGAGGGAAGATGAGAATTATTCCTTGCTTAAATAGATTTCATACATAAGCATGTGACAATAAAAAAATTGATGAGAAATAATTCCCATTTTCCTTCCCCCAAAAACCATGGGCTATTGATTACTTTTACCTATCTCACAAATGTACATTTTTCTCAAAAATAACATATGCATCATTTCATTACTTTTTAATAGCTATTACTATCATGATTGCATGTAGGCATGTATACCTGATGCATTTAGAACCAAGGAATTTTGTGATGATGCAATGACGACAACTAGTCACGATACCTTACACTTGCATTGCACTTGCACTAGGTCTCTAATGCTAGTGGATCCCTACCTTTAGGACAATGAAATTATTTTATGACTAGTTACTATTTTTATCTATTGTTATGCATGGCTATTTACTTGTGTATCATACACATTGATTTAAACCATGACTTCATCCCTTGCAATAACTTTGATAAAGATAGCATAACATATTCAAACTAATGGAACATCGGCTAAATCTTGAGAACAATGGTGTCACATTTGTCAAAACTATTGTTAGGAGATAAATCATGTTTTAAATAACCCCTATCCTAACTTATGATTTTAGGGGAAGGATGTGATGAGGATTTCTTCCTTGCTCAAACTATTTTCATATGCAACTCTAAAAGCATTGACAATAAATAACTCGCATCATCTTCCTTTCCCTAAAAGGACATGACCTATTCGCTACATACATTCTTTTATGTATAAATTGGTATTGCTTTTGCATAACTATTACTACCATGGTTGTATGCTTACATAATTATTTTTTAGCATTAACTACTTCTTGCATGATTGAATGCTCATTCACTTGATTGTGTTCATATGCCTACTTATTTCTTGCATACAAAGTCAAGAGATTCATTGACCCTAATGATCCTAGTTAGGATAGATCATATTATAGAATGCATTTTAGCTAGGTAACCGAGAGAGCAAATATCTCTATAGACTCTTCATAAGTGTAAATCTCATATCTTTTTTCATTATCGTTTTCCGCAACTTGCTACCTTTCTATGATGACTTTGATAATACAAAGCAAAATTACATATGGCATAAAAAAGGGTAGTTTGCGATAACAAGTTTTTCCTTGAAAATATTGTTTTACTTCTATCACGAGCCCTCTTATTGGGGGGTATTTGATATAAAGAAATAAAATAAATGAGCAGATAAGGACATAGACTATCCAAACCATGTATTTTAAGGACACAAACTATCCAAAAATAATGACATAGACTATCCAAAAAAATATTTTATCACATGCTCATAAACTATCTGAAGCATCTATCATATGGACATAGACTATCCAAATCATTTATTATATGGACATAGACTATCCAAAACATCTATCATATGGACATAGACTATCCAAATAATTTATTATATGGACATAGATTGTCTCAAACATCTATCATATGGACCTAGTTGTCCAAATCATTTATTATATGGACATAGATTATCTAAAACATCTATCATATGGACATAGACTATCCAAAGCACCTATTATATAGACTTAGATTATCCAAAAGCATTTATCATATGAATATAGATTGTCTAAATCATCAAAATACATAGACTACCTAAAAGTAATAGCTCAACTAAGTGCTTGCCCATTAATTAGGCTAAAAACAGCCACCACTTAGGAGTGAACAAAATACATAAGGACATAAACTTCCAATGACATGGAATTCCTCAAAATGGTATCAATCATAGTCACCTAAGCATTTATCCATTACTTAGGATAATAGACCACTACTTAGGGACTAACGATGCAACATACAAAATAATTATTAGTTTATTTAGCACTTCTAAGTCCAAATTGATGCTCTTCAACAAGCACATGGTTGCACCTCATGTAAAATGAGGCAATAACATTAAACAAAATCGGATGCATGCAACTAAATTATTTTTTACAAATGAAATAATTTTATGAAAAAAGCTTCTTCTCTTTTTGACCTCATTCTGAGGATATTCATATACATCTATTAACATAATCCACATATCCAAACATAGAAATTAAATCATTTCTAATTTTTAATTAGTTTATTCCTAAGCATATTTCTTATTATTAGAGTAACAAATCAAAATTTTCAAAATCATATCAAACATTATCAGAACATTCCAAATCAACTTCACACATATTCATTAAATTTAATTTGTCTAATCACATACATCTTTTGCACCCTTGCTTGCAAAAATTATTTTTGAAATTTTGACAAAATTTTAATATCCCTTTGATATTTAGATTTTTTCAAATCAAATTAATTTGTTAAAAATCTTAAATCACATCCAAAATCAAATATAAAAGCACAAATACCTACCATATCTATCATAAAACATCATCAATATATCACATCATAAAATTTATCAATCATCAATTTAATACAAATTTTAACATCACATCAAATTAACACCATTAATGAATCAACCATCAATATATATATATATATATATATATATATATATATATATATATATATATATATATATATATATATATATATATATATATATAGAGAGAGAGAGAGAGAGAGAGAGAGAGAGAACCATTGGATATTGATCTAGTTGTTATGACCCTCCCTTGGCAAAATTTTCATAGGACGGATTTACAAATGTCTATGTTATCTTGTTGATGGAATGATTTACTATTTCATGCTTAGTTTTTGCAAACATATATTTTATGGAAAATTTTAATGTATTTTGTTGATGGAATGATTGACTATTTCATGTTTAGTTTCAATAAAACAAAATTGTATGGAATAATATGATGTTGCTAATAGATTTGCACTTTTGCAGGAATAGGCTTTCTCATAAATGGAAGAAGAGATCTACCATTGAGAACGAGATGCCAAAAATGGAAGTGATGATTGCTCTTAAAGATAACAGCTCTGAGAAAGACAGAATTTTATCTCATGTAGTTGCATGTTGTTTTTTGCATGTGAAAATAAATCATCGAAAAGGAGGTTATTTTTTAATTAAAACAACAGGGTTAGTTGAGTGGAATTTGATATCTGAAATGTTGTATTGAAATGATCTTTCATGCTTTTGGTTGGTATATGTTTGCTTGATTTAATTATGTCCAACTAATAAATTTATTACTTGCTCATACTTTATTTGGATGCTTTCTTTTTGTTATGAAAATATACTAATTGAGTTAACTTTTCATTTGCAGCAAAGTTTAAGATCCTTATGATCAAAATATTTCAAATACCTTGGGTTGTTTGCAAGGCAGAATTATAAAAATGGAGGTCTTTAATATGGTATATTTAACAAAAATAAAAGACTCTTCTATCATGGTTAATATCTTGGCTATTAATCAATAATAACTCGAGACATTAACTCTTGAGCGAGCAATAAAATTGCAATTAAGCATTGCTTTATTTTCCATGAGATGTTGTTTGAGATTTGGATTGTCGTCTGCTTATGCAGATGTAATCGGGTGATTAGCTACTAAATTTAATGTAATCTCTTGAGTGCACCTGATGGAATCAGGTGATGGGCAATAAGTTTACTCAAGTACTATTACGGAAGAGGTTGTCTTTTTGGGAAGGTAGAGTAGAAAGAAAAATAGGAAAAAAGAAGGAGAGAATGGAGAGGAGGAATATTTGAACCACACCTTCTGGATACTGTTGGAAAGCTTAGGAATTTTTAGGTAGATTTTGTTGATCTCTTCTATAGATAAGGATATTTTAAGTGTAACTAGTCTGTGTTATCACTGCTTGGTGTTATCTATGCTTGTTGGTTGGTGGAAATCTTTAGTTATTCAATTGATTATCTCTTCGCCCATGACAATTATTAATAGCTAACAACTTGGTCGGGTAAGATTACCTTGTGAATCCTGTAGACATTATTTGACACTAAAACGAGTCTCTTCAAAATCTTTGGTTGAAACAATTTAAAGTATTGCTTTCATGATCGTTAGTGGTTTTAGAATTGAATGTTGAGTTTGTTTCCTCGCCTAGTCTTTCTACGATGAGGAGTGTTGAGGCTTTAATGGATAGCTTCGTGTGTGCATGAGGAAATAAAGGAGGGTTAAATGCTTCCTTAGAGATTTTTTAGTAAGTAACAATTTATATTTTAGTTAAAAATAGAGCCTATGTTCTCTAAGTGAAACTTAATGTAACTTTGGTGTATAAATAAATTCAATACGTCAATTTACTTGTGATTTTTTATAGGTGCACATGTGCACTCAAATGAAACATAGTAATGTTTCTTTTATAGAGGAGAATCTTTAAGTTGTGATAGAGTAAAACTTTATGTTCTATTTTTCTTATGATAATTTCCTATAGTGGACTTGTTGTGGAGTCAAACGACGTAATCGGGACTTATTCACAGTTTTACTGTGAACTCAAAATTGACTGTAGAGTATTTATAGAGGTTGTAGACTTCAATACACATGAAGCAAATTCTGAAAGAAAAACAAAAAAAATATAATAATTATGCCTCATGTGAACCCACTATATGGGTACTTGTGGCATGCGTCTGTCAATAACTCCTTCTGTTTGGTTTTAATTGCTTACAAAAATTATCACCTTCTAGGAAGTCATGGAAATTAGATAATATGGAATGATTAATGATGGCACTGAAGTTGTGTGGCATTATCTATTAAGGATGACATTGTCATAATACAATGGAAAATTTGATATCCTTAGGAAATAAATGCTAATGAAGAATGAATGGAGTATAGCTTGATTAGTGATTGTATGCTCCTATGTTACATTAGAGATGTTTTATTCCGGTAAATGATATTTGTTGAGTTGATTTGCTTTATTTGTTATGGGGTTACTTTAGCAAAACTCTTTGCTTATGTTAGGTAAGTATTGTACTTATTAATTATGGAATTACTGAAGCATGAGCACTTTTGTGATATAATGAGAAACGTTCCAAATGTGAAAGAACAATTATGTTTCGTTCAAGTAATTATGGAATTACTTAGTGTACGAAATTCTTGCTTATGAAAGTTGAGAATATCTTTATTTATATTTTTTATGCCATGGAAAGACTTGAATGACTTAGTTTTGTTATCTTTGGTTGGCGTGTTGCAATAGAGAAAAATAAATTGTGTGCAATAGATCTGACATAACTTGAAAAAAGGTTGTGATAATTTAATCGATTACCAAGGAAATACTTGATTGATGAAGTTTTGTTACCTTGGACTGACGTGTTGCATTATAGAGAAAAAAACTACGTGCAAAATAAATCTACCAAAGCATGAATAGAGGTTGTGTTACTTTAATTGATTGCCATGAAGAACTTTATTGACTAAGTTTTTGGAATCTATGGCTGACTACTTGCATTAAGTTTTTATGACATCCATTTAGAACTTGCACTATCATTAATAGAGGAGTTGTCTTGATCCCTATTAACATCTATTTTTCAATGGTATAAGGAGACCATGATATTCAAAGCAATCAAGAAAGAACAACCAAGATAGTTTTGGATGAATTTATTGTACTCATGTAATTGATATGGAATCATACATGAAGTATGGTTCTATAAACATTGTATTTTAAAGTACTTATATGTTTACTATGGTTTAGAGAATGTGGTTAAACTCAAAAGTGGATGATACTTTTGTAATTATTAGTAATACTACTTGTACTATGTATATGGGAAACCTTTCTCTTTGATATGTTATATTGTGGATTGACAAGTAAAGAGTAAACAAAAGATTAAGTTTGTTAAGCTTAAAAGTCTTAAATTTTAATTTGGAAATGATTCATGATCTTAGTTGGCATTATGCTTAGAAATGTCCTTGTAATTTAAAGAAAAGTATTGAGTATGTTGAAAATATTATTAAGGTTGTTAAAATAAAGAATGAAGCTTTTAAATATGATTACCTAATTTAACTTACTATTTATGAATTTATGGGAAATAAATTCACTTCTAGAGTGAGTGTTAGTCTTTAATCCAAGCCATGAAAGTTGAGATCACTTGAGGTGTTTACAAAGAAATAACTCTCTGGAATTTAAGTTGAGCTCTTTTATGAAAGAGTTTCGAAGAAAGTTTTGGTAGATATTTTTTTCTTTAATCTTGAGAAATACACTATGAGTACTATTATAGAAAATAATCACAATAGGATATGGATATTAGTGATCCCAGGTCTAAAAGGACTGATATAAGGATACTCTAAACTAGGATTAAGTAAACCTATAACAGAGTGGTCAAAGAAACAATAATATTGAAATATATTATTGAGTATAGCGCTAGTATATTAACATGACGATAAGATGTCTAGTTCTAACACGATTCCATATATTGGAAAATACTTGGGGTAGTGACATGAAAGAAACTCAATGATAGAAGGGCTAGCTCATCATGGAGATGAGATGGATGGCTAGATCTCATCACGCCTAGTGCACCCTACATAGATGAACTTATTTACTTTGTAGATATTGGTGCAACCTTTTCGATAGACTAAAAAAGGAAGAAAGAAAAAAACCTAGCTCATTGGAAGAATGAGATGGATAGCTTAAGTTTTGCACTACACCTAGTATATCTACCAAATGGACATAGGTAACATGTAGGGATGGATGTACTTCATTATGTATCTAGGTGGAATAAGCTTGATTCCACATTGTGATGGGCAAAGAATTTTGTTAGAAACTCTAAGAACTTTATATTTAAGCTTAGAGAGGTTCCTTGTCGGATAGGAAAGGAACAATCACTAACAAGTATAGGTGTTCAATTACAAAAAAAATGTTTACGATTTGGATGGAACTGTAGGATGGGAATTTTAGGATATGACATTTGGTATCCAAGCAGGTCGTAGGACTATAAGCTTCCTTATACAACACCTAGGTGTAACTAGACTAATTGAAGAAAATATTTTGAAGGAATAAAATCATTAATAAGGATTATACCCTACATGGGATAGGGTAATTAACTTTGTTGTTTAGTCAAGCTAATGACTTATTTAGTTATAATAAGTGGTACAATTTGAAGAAGGAATTGTGACCTAATCCAAACTCTCTTTCTTGTGTGTGACTAGGGATAATGGCACCAAGAACAAGGAGAGGAAGTGCATATTTAGGTACATACAATCCTACTAATGAAATGGAGGACCTTACTGCAATAGTTACTTTGATTCAGGAATAGATGGAACAACAAAGATAACTATTAGAAACTATAGTGAATCGAGATTCACAAGATGGGAGCTATGGGTTTAGACAAGCTAATGAACCTCTTACGAAGGCACAATAGGCTAGAATTTGGTTGGAGGTCAATATGGCCAAATATTTGAAGAATGTATGATCCTCCAAGTTTAATGGAGAAGAAGGGGATGATGCAATCGAAGCCTGGTTGAAGGAATTGGAAATATTCTTCACTTTGAAGAATTACTCTACAGGGACTCAAACATCATATGCCACTATACATTTACAAGGTGTTGGATTGGATTGGTGGAAAAATTTTAGTGGGGAACAAAATATTGAGGCAGTTTACCTGAAATGGGAGGATTTTATCATAGCTTAAAAGGAAATATTCCTCACAGAGCATTTTTATACCAAGAAATTTGAATATTTTACCAATCTTCAACAATAAAATAAGATGGTGGAGGCTTATTACCTAAATTTTTTTAAGTTGTTGAAATATGTGCCCACATATAATGAGAAGATGAAAATCCATAAATTCATACTAGGAGTAGATCCCAGGATAGGGCATGAAGTGAATATGCATGAGCCTAAGACCCTTCAAAAGGCCTACGACTTGACTAGGAAAGCAAAGACTTATCTAAAGACCTGCTTTGATTATGAAGGGGTGGTTGAACAAGACAAACATATGATTAGGAAAAGAAATAGCACTGGTTTAATGAAATGGGAGAGAGAAAAAACAAAAAAAAATATCCAAGGGTATGACAAAATAAATGATAGGAAACAAGGAAAATTTTAAAAGAAATTTGGAGGAAAGAATAACAATGTAAACATAGTAACAAAAATAATAGCAAGCCACCACCGCAGGGGTAGTCCAACCCCACACTAGTAGTAAAAGCAGAGGGATAGAAGGAGGGAACACTTCTAGGACCCAAGGGTGGATGTTATGATTGTGGAGGACCACATTATTCTAATCGATTCCCATATATAGTAGGATCGAGTTCTAAGGTAAATTAACCTACTTACAAAGAACCTACACACAAGGAACCTGTTCATAAGATCTACGGGGTGATAGGAAGTCAAAACTTGGAATGGTAAGCCACTCCTTTGCTTATAAAGGGTAAGATTTTTGGTAAATATGTCAAAATTCTAATAGATAGTGGAGCTACTGATAGCTTTGTTTCAACTAGTTTGATCAAGGATATACTAGAAAGGCTAGGAATCATGGCACATGGGTGGAAGGTCAAGTGTGGTTTTGGATAAACCTACTCTATAGATCAATGCTATCCTAAAACTGAAGTTACCTTGTCTAGTGGAACGACCATTGGATGTATTTATGTAGTGATATTACATTATTTTGATGTAGTCATAGGGATGGACTAGCTACAATCCCATAGGGATATGATCAATTTACAAGAAATATGGATTGAGTATTCAGAAAATGGTAGGAAATTACAAATATTCTATAGATTGCAAGGAAATTTTCAACCCCAGATCCTCTCTGCAATGCAACTTAAGAAAACCATTAGAAATGGAGGAATAGATTATGTAGTTAAGCTTAATGAAATTGAAGAGGAAAAGAGGGAAGAGGTGTTTGGAAAACACCTAGTACTTCAAGAATTTAGGGATGTGTTTCTAGAATATTTACTTGGACTTCCTCTTAAACATGAATTTGATTTCACTATTAAACTAAAACCTGGAATAGAGCCTATTCATAGGGCTCCTTATAGGATGAATCCCATTCAGATGCAAGAATCGAAGGTACAATTACAGGGGTTGTTGAAAAAGAGATTAATTTGATCGAGTCTGTCACCATGGGGTGCACTCGTGTTGTTTGTTTAGAAGGATGGCTCCTTGTGATTATCTATAGATTATAGAATGCTTAATAAGGCAACCATCAAAAATAGATACCCTATATCTAGAATTGAATATCTCTTTGATCAGCTAAAGGATACCACTATCTTCTCTAAGATTGATCTAAAATATGAATATCACCAATTGAGAATTCGTGAAGAAGATACCCACGAAACAAAATTTAAAACTTGGTATGGACATTATGAGTTCATAGTTTTACCCTTTGGACTAACAAATGCTCCAGAAACATTCATGAACCTGACAAATAGTGTCTTCAAGAAGCATCTGGATTGATTTATCTATATATTTTTGGATGATATTATGGTATATCTCAAAATAGGATGGAGCATGACAGACATCTTAGAATCATGATAGGGTTACTAAGGAAGAATAAAATCTATGGAAACCTATATAAATGTGACTTCTATGTGCTAGAAGTGCAGTACTTAAGACATATAATATCATATAAAGGGATTGCAATGGATTCCAAGAAGATAAAGGCTATACTGAATTGACCAACATCCACAAAATGTGATTGAAGTGCAGAGCTTCATGGTTTTGAATGGTTATTATAGGTGTTATGTGAAGGATTATTCTAAGATAGCCTCTGCTATAAATAATATCTAGAGAAATGAAAAGGAAGTCAAGTGGTCAGATAAGTGTGAGGCAACTTTTGAATTGCTCAAACAAAAACTCACCACAACACCCATATTAAATATTCCAAACCCTCAGGGTAATTTCTCAGTATGCACAAATGCATCTTTGAAAGGTTTGGGTGGAGTGATTTCATAGGATGGAGAATTTTTAGCTTATCGCTTAAGGAAACTTAAGAGACATGAGGTTAATTATGCTACTCATGATTTGGAACTGGTAGTGCTTATATACACTCTCAAGGTCTAGCGACATTATCTGGTGGGAAGACCCTTCGAGTTGAGGATTGATCATTGAAGTCTAAATTATATATTTATTCAACCTTTGCTCAATGCTAGGAAGAGGATATGGATGGAGTTCCTCATTGAATACAATTTTGGGATCAAATACATTAAGGGAAAGGAAAATAAGTTTGTGGATACCTTAAGTAGGAGAAGACATATTGTTGTCCTGACCTACAACCATGTAGACTTGATGGATCAAGTCAAATAAATACAATATTAGGATGAATATTGCAACAAAATTTGAAATAAAGTGGAAATAAAGCCCTAGGAAAGTAAGGATTTTGGAAAATTTTAAGATCCTTATGATCAAAATATTTTAAATCTTTGAAAATTCTCATTTATAAAAATATTGGCAGCAAAGTTTAAGATCATAAGGATTTTTGGTAAAGTTCAAGATCCTTATGATAAAAATATTTCAAATACCTTGGGTTTTTTGCAAAGGAGAATTATAAATATGGAGGTCTTTAATATGGTATTAACAAAAATAAAAGACTTTTCTAACACAGTTAATATATTGGCTATTAATCAATAATAGCTTGAGATATTAACTCTTGAGCGAGTAATAAAATTGCCATTAAAGTTTTGTATTAGCATTACTTTGTTTTCCATGAGATGCTATTTGAGATTTGGATTATTTCATGATTATACGGACATAATGGGATGATTAGCTACTACCTTGAACGTGATCTCTTGAGTGCACCCAATGGAATTGGGTGATGGGAAACAAGTTTGCTCAAAGGCCATTGGGGAGGAGGTTGTCTTTTTGGAAAGGTAGAGTAGAAATAAAAATAGGAAAAAAGGAGGGAAATAATGGAGAGGAGGAAGATCTAAACCACACCTTTTGGATACCACTGAAAATATTAACAATTTTTAGGTACGCTTTATTGATCTCTTCTATAGATAATGATATTTTAAGTGTAACTAGTCTATGTTATCACTGCTTGGTGTTATATGTGCTTGTTGGTTGGTGGAAATATTTAGTTATTCAATTTATTGTCTCTTCATCCATGAAACTCATTGATAGCTAATAGCTTGGTTGGGTAATTTTACCTTGCTTTCATGATTATTAGTTGTTTTATAATTAAATGTTGAGTTTATTTTCTTGCCTAGTATTTCTATGACGAAAAGTGTTGAGTTTTTAATATATAGATTCGCACATGCATGAGGAAAAAAATGGGGGTTAACTGCTTCCTTAGAGCTTTCTTAGCAAGTAACAAGTTATCTTTTAGTTAAAAATTGAGCCTATGTTTTTTGAGTGAAACTTATTGTAGCGCTAGTGTATAAATAGATTCAATACATCAATTTCCTTGTGATTTTTTTATAGGCACACATGTGCACTCAGATGAAATGTAGTAATGTTTCAACAATAGAGGAGAATATTTAGTTTGTGATAGAGTAGAACTTTATGTTCTATTTCCCTTATGATAATTACCTATAGTGGCCTTGTTGTGGAGTCAAACAACATAATTGAGACTTATTCGCAGTCTTACTATGAACTCAAAATTGATTGTAGAGTCTTTATAGAGGTTGCAGACTTTAATACAGTTGAAGCAAAGCCTAAAAGAAAAATATATAATAATTATGCCTTGTGTGAATCCACTATGTGGGTACTTGTGGCATGCATCCATCAATAACTCCTATTTGGTTAATCACTTATGAAAATTATCACCTTTTAGGAATTCATGGTAATTATATGACATGGAATGATGGCACTAAAGTTGTGCGACATCATCTATTATGGATGACCTTGTTATATTATTTTAATTTATATTCTATTTGTCATGGAAAGACTTTAGTGACTAATTTTTGTTATCTTTGGTTGGCGTGTTGCAATAGAGAAAAGAAACTGTGTGTAATAGATCGGCCATAACTTGAACAAATGTTGTGATCATTTAATTGATTACCAAATAAATAATTGATTGGCTAAGTACCTTGGGCTTATGTGTTGCATTATAGAAAAAGAAACTATGTGCAAAATAAATCTACCAAAATATGAATAGAGGTTGTGTTATTTTAATTGATTTCCATGAAGAACTTGATTATGTTTTTGGAATCTATGGTTGATTGCTTGCATTAATTTTTTATGACATGCATATAGAAATTGCAATATAATTAATAGATGAGTTGTCCTAATCCCTATTGACATCTACTTTTCAATGGTACGAGGAGACACCGAGATTCAAAGCAGTCAAGAAAAACAACCAAGATAGTTTTGGATGAATTGATTGTACTCATGTAATAGAATCATAGATGAAGTATGGTTCTATAAACATTGTATTTGAAAGCACTCATATGTTTACTATGGTGTAGAGAATGTTGTTAAACTCAAAAGTGGATGATAATTTTGTAATTATTAGTAATAATACTTGTACGATGTATATGGGAAACCTTTCTCTTTGATATGCCATATTGTGGATTGACAAGTAGAGAGTAAACAAAAGAATAAGTTTGTTAAGCTTAAAAGTCTTAAAGTTTAATTTGGAAATGATTCATGATCTTAGTTGGCATTATGATTAGATATGTCCTTATAATTTAAAGAAAATTATTGAGTATGTTGAAAATATGATTAAGGTTGTTAAAAGAAAGAATGAAACTTTTAAATTTGATTACCTAATTTAACTTGCTATTTCTGAATTTATGGAAAATAAATTCACTTCTAGATTGAGTGTTACTATTTAATACAAACAGTTGAAGTTGAGATCACTTGAGGTGTTTACAAAGAAATAACTCTAGAATTTTAGTTGAGCTCTTTGATGAAATATTTTTGATAAATACACTATGATAACTATTGTAGAAAAGAATCACAATAGGATATGGATATTAGCAATCCCATGTCTCAAAGGACTGGGATAGGGATACTCTAAACTATGATTAAGTAAACCCATAACAGAGTGGTCAAAAAAATAATAATATTATAACATATTATTGAGTATAGCACTAGTATATTAACATGATGGTAATATGTCTAGTTCTAACATGATTCCATAGATTGAAAAACTTAGGGTAGTGACATGAAAGAAACTCAATGATGGAAGGGCTAGCTCATCATGGAGACAATATGGATGGATTGATATCATCATGCCTACTACACCGTACATAGATGGAATTATGTATGATGTAGAGATCGGTGCAACCTTTTCCATTGACTGAAAAGGAAGAAAGTAAAAAATCTAGCTCATTGGGAGAATGAGATGGATAGCTTAAGTTTTGCACTACACCTAGTATATCTTCCAAATGAACATAGGTAAGATGTAGGGATGGGTGTACCCCATGATGGATCAAGGTGGAATAAGCTTGATTCCATATTGTGATGGGAAAACAACTTAGTTAGGAACTCTAAGAACTTTATATTTAAGCTTAGAGAAGCTCCTTGTTGTATAGTAAAGGAACAATCACTAACAAGTATAGATGTTCAATTACAAAAAAAAATACTTACGATTTGGATGGAAATGTAGGACGGGATTTTTTGGATATGACACTAGTGCACCACAATCACTCAAAATGGTGCACTCAAACTAATATATTAATCCAAGGAACCTATGAAAGAAAAATTGTTTCTTTCACACCACTCATAGCTATCAAAAATCATAGTAAAGAGAGCTCATGGCCTAGGTCTCCATTTCACCCTTTGCAAACCAAGGTGGAAACTTCACTTACTATTGTGAAGCTTTTATCACCAATCTTACCTAATAGTGGGATCAATATCATGTTCTAGTAGGAGATGTTTGCCTTTGGTCTAGAGGGACTACTGCATGGTACAAGGCCCTATAGTGGGTGTTCCTCTCTATCTCTACTAAGTATTTGGCCTAAACCTTAGCCAAATAAGCTTGTACCTAGGTCAACTAGCCTACTATGAACCTAGTAACCATGTCACTACTACCAAACCTTACTACTATAACTCCTATGATGTCATCATGCTCCTACCTCAATCCTAAAATCTATTGATCCTTGAAGTCCCTCTCAAATCTGATCTATTTCCTCTCAAACCTAGCCTAGTCTCTCTCTAATAGGTCCTAGTCCATTTGAGTTATGGCCTAATGACTCTCTAAGAGGGAAATATCTTATGCCACCATGGCCTAATCCAACTAAGCCTAAATAATTTGTATCATTATTCCCATGGCTTCTATCTCCTATTGTATTTCCTCCTTTATTGTCCTGCAAGTCCTAGTATCATTCCCCACCTTAGTCCTCAATGGAGGAATAACCAAATATTGAGTAGGTTTGGACCCATCCCTCTACCTTTACCTCTACCTCTACCTCTTCCTATCCTAACAAAGGTGATGGCATGTAATCAAATTAGGCCACTTGAGGTCATCATATCATAGGGGTAATCCTTAGGCTGAATTTTCTTGTACCATTTCCAATACCCTAGCAATGTCTTTGCATCATCTACTACCAACATGGGCACTAGAGGATTATTTGTTTCCTCTTTGAATCTTTTAATTTCTATAGGATCCTTGAAGCCCAATCCCTTTTCCTTGGTCACCTGTTGGTACTAGTACTTCCCATCACTAAAACTCCCTAAGGAATGCTAAACTATGGGAGAATTCAATCTAGTATGTATATCTCCAGCTCCCTATGGAATCCCTATAGCCACCTGACCCTCCTAATCCATGAAATTTGGAAAGCATATTCTACCCAACCCGGGTGTTCCCTCCAAGGGTGCCATGTCACCTAATTGGCTTGAAGGTCATGTGACCCATCGAGTCACCATTAGAAACTCTCTAAAAATCCTATGTTCTCTCTCATGGGCATGATTCCATTTTAAGCCTTCAAATGCCTATACATCATCCAGATCCATTGGGAGTCTAAATGGCTACTTGATCAGTAGGTGATCCCATACCTAAATGTATAGCAATATACTGTAAACAAGCCTCTTACCATCCCTATACACCATCTGATGGAGGATCTAATAGAGATTATGTATAATGAAATACCCCCATGTAAAATGATTTTGGTGGTATCTCATCTAGGTGATTATCTCATCCCACCCCTAGTGCATTAGCCTCTTGTTGGTATCTTTGATCAATAAAATAGAGGTCACAACATAGAGTAATCCCATCATCCTATCTAGCATTCTTTCCTAAAAAATGACATTGATGTCAATGTTATACCTCCTCAATTGAAACTATGGGTCCCTAGTTATACTCTATAATGACTAAGCCCTATTACAACTCCTCAAAACTAGTGCTCCTCTAATTGGAATCCAAAGGATCCCCCACACGTCCTCCAATGTAATTGACATATCTCTTGTCAGTAACAAATGGATGACATACTCTGAGTGCCACTGTTCTACTTATGTTATCATTAGGGTATGGTTTAGCTCAATTTATGACATAGTCACTAGATATCCAATGCTAGCTCCATCTAACATTACCTTATTATTTGGCATCATAATTTCCACTATCTATCTAAAAGTGTAGGATCATTGATATTGAATGTGTAAGACATATAACACCTACATATACAAAGAGCAGAATAAAAGTTAGATTTCATCCATAGAGAAGCAATCTATAATCCTCTTACCTAGTCCCAAATTTGTCAACTCTGAGCAAATTTGTTGCACAAGTGAATTTTCTACTAGGTCATGAATTTGTTAGGTCTTAAGATTTTATGAATTCACCACCCTAGTGGTAAATTCATAATGGTAAATTCACAACCTATGTGCAAATTTATTGTCCACAAAAAACAAGAACTAAAAATTAAAAAAAAAAACTTGTCCAAATGAAAAGTTCTCATACTTGAACTTGGATCTCAGCTAGTCTACACACACCCCACACTGCCTCCATTCTATGGATAGGATATCCTAGTTGCACTATTTTGCAAATTGCTACATTTTATCCAAAACCCATTTTCTTCTCCTCGCATGGTAAAAATAATTTTTTTTACCCCACCCTCACCTATTTTACCCCCCCAAAGGTAAATTTATTTGCTTCTCCATTTTTTAGCCTAGCCTATTTGAATTCCTTTAGAATTTCATATGATCCCTCAAAAACTCGATCGGACACCCAGGATAGGGGTAAACTTGTTTAATCAATTTCCCATAGATGCCTCAAGAATTACCCAATAAAAACCTTGGGTAATTTTTTATAATCAATGAATGGATTTTCATATGTTTTGCCCTATAATGGTCAATCAAAGCTAAACACCTATATTTTTTTGAAAAGTAGGGGTATCCATAGATATTTTTCATGCATTAAAAAGGGAGCAAATATAGATATCTAAAATAGTGTCACCTAGCCAAACCAATTTCATCATTAATCCATATAACAATTAAGTCAACCATGTTGCATATTCCCAAACCAAACGTTTGTAGCCATGTTAGCATTTGATGAATTTACTACCTCAAAGTCATATTCGTTGATGAAAAATTTACTATCTCAACTAGAAAATTCATGCAACTTGCCTTCCCACCCAATTTTTTTCTCTCCTATAAAATTTGACTTGCAATGGTAAAATCATGTGAATTCACCGGCTATAAATTTATCATTAGCATATTCACAAGTAGAAGATTCATTTTAGGCATATAGCAAACATCCCAATCCACCTACAACTACCTATCAGAGGCACTTAGCTCCTTTGCACCATTTTCAATCACCCCTAAATACTGTCAATCAAGGGGATATGACTCATCAATCAATCTTCCTAACTAGCAATCAAAATCTAACCAACTTCCTTGACTACCATTCAAGGTAGTTAATAGAAAATTAGCCAAGATAACTCATATTGACTTGACATATCAACCCTCCCCTAATGGCTGTAATTTCCTATAAATTGGCCCCTTGGGATGGCATTTGCATCATTTTTTTCAAATTAACAAAGCACTACTAAAGTTTTATAACTTATAAGCAACTCGTCTTCATGCATTTTGAGTGACTTTGATTGTTTCACTTCATTTTTATTTTATGCTACATCTATAATTAATGCTTCATTTTGAATTGCATATTATGCATTCATCATTTTGTCTTACTTGTGTTCAAATAATTTATTTTAGCATCAAGTGCTTTCCCCTTTGTTAAAATCCATCTTAGGGCATATTTAGGATAGGAGAGGACTAATAAGGTTTCCTATGCATCACCAAGTGCAACTTGCACCTTTCTTCAACATATTTCTATGGTTTTCCTCTACCTAAGGCAAAATTGTCACCTACATTCTAGATAGGCAATGGATTCATTCTCTATAATAGTAACCTACTCATAGTGGAAATTATGATGCCAAATAATATTCTTAGCAATGACACTTCCATTGAAGTGATCATCACATGCTCCCTCATGGACATCTTGAACCACTCATTTAACTTCATTCATATTTAGGCATATTAAGAGAATGCCATTAAAATTTTACCTATATAAGATGTCTCCAATAATTGTGTATCTACAAGATCATTGCCTTAGGTTTTTTTACTCGTTGTGATTTAGATCTTCAAGAAAAACACCAATTTTAAGGAAGTCATTAATTTCCTTGTACCAATGATCAAGGATTGGAGCTTATTCAATGACAAATATGTCCAAGTGTTATTGACTAGATTACAAAGTGGTAGGCTACTTTATTTATTGAATGGTAATTATCACTTATTTGTCCTCCAAGTCTAGAGGTACAAGAGAGGCAATTGTAGTCATTGCGTATTATTAGAAATTACTAGAATGTGGAATGGTGTCAATGGTAAATTTCTAAAAGGTAACCTTCAACTTATCCATAATATTCTTACGCAACTTGAGTTTACTATTTTTAGTTTGGTAAACTCTACTAATCTAATTGACGAGTAATTGTGAATCTCAAAAGATGAGGAGAGAGGTTACTTTTAGGGATAGGAGGTTACTTTTTGTGAATCTCAAAATATGACGAGAGAGGTTTACCATTTTTTGGGGTGACACTAGTATGATTCCTACCCCCACACCTTTGCACACCTTGCATCATCAAATAAAAGGGTCTGGGAATCTTGCTATGATACTTCAAGACTACCTATAATTTCATCAGGATACTCTATTACTAAAGAATGTAATATTGTGAACTGATCAACTATTACTTGTCCCTTTATTTTGGCTAATGAACTCAAGGTTGAATTCAACAAGCGCCATTAAGTATATATATCATTTTTATATCGTTGTACATAGCTTGTATCATATCAAACTAAAGTCTCTTTGGGTGATCCAAAAGCTGATTTCTTATAGCAAAAAGTTCTTTAGGTGAATGTGATCTATCTCATGGATATCTTACCACAAAACTACTTTAAGTGAAGGTGATCTCTCTCTAGAAGATCACTTACTACAAAAGTTCCTTTAGATTAAGGTGATCTACCTCTAGTTAATATATTGTAGCAAAATTCCTTTAGGTGAAGGAAAATATTTTATATATCTCAATAGATACTCATATGATACTTAAGAATTTGTCCAAAATTTAAACAAGAAGACCATTTATTAAGGGTGAATCTCTTGTATATAATTACACACATTAAAAAAAAAGTTTTGATAAAGTTTTATCTTCTCCCATTTCTACTCTTTCCTCCATAATTTTAAAGTTTTATCCAACCTTTTTAACCTTTCTTTAATCCATAAAATCCATCCATATAAAATTTAAAGCAAATCCTTACTATCTAATCTCCATTCTCCTATCTAATATTTTCATTCTTTGATTCTCAAATCTAATACTTAATCTCTCATCCTTAACCTCATCCATCCCAATCAATTATCTCTCCTAATATTCCCATCATCATACTAGTATGAATCATAATCAAGTTGAGTTTTCTTGGTCCAAATTGGTTCTCCCTCTAAAACTTGAGGTGGCACAATGGGGTAAAGTTGCATTTAATTCTACTAGAAAATAAATTTGCATATCATGACTAAGCAACTAATCTCTACATCACTCATCTTGTATCATTGACATTAAGCAATAAAAAATTCCTTTTTGTCTTAAAATTAGGGCATTTATGTTAGTATTTGATGCATTTATTACACAATAAATGCATCAAAAGGGGGTAAAATGTAGACACCCAATATTAAATGGAAACTAAAATTTCAATGTCACCTTTTACATTATTAATCAATAGTAATTGAGAATCAAGTACTAGCATCTTTGGGGCATTAATATCCATTATAAATATTCGTACAACTTTCTACTAGAATTCCATCGAAAAGAGATTTCCAATGAGTATTTATAAGCTTATACTTATAAAATTATTAATACCTCAAACTACTCCAAAAGCATAAGTGCCATCACCCCATAGCATTTTTGCTTCCTTGTATCACTTTTTCCAGTCAATGTTTATTGACTTTTCATAGCCTCCAAATATCACAAATTGATAGAACTATAGTGAAAAAAGTGTCATGGGATATTTGCTTTGTTAGAGCAAAACTAATATTTTTTTCTTTCTAACAACCTATCATTGGTGGTTCTCATTAGATCTTATCTTGCCTTCTAGATTTATCATGTATTAGCTGGTGAACTACCAATATTATCTCCCTAATTAGTAGTTGCATGCCACTTAACACTTCTTTTTCTTAATCAAGACTCATGCAAATCCAATTATGCTCAATCAAACTCATGCAACTTGCCACAAATACACCTTACCATTTTTTCCAAAAATATTTTATGGATTACCTCAAGAGGCTTTAGCTACCTATAAATCCACCCCTTGGGGAGGCCTTTAGGGACACCTCTCTCCTACATTAAAATTCTATTAGAATCACTTTTGACAATATTTCTTGCATCCCAAAATATTGAACACATCTATAATATTATCTTATTACAAGTAGCATATTCAACAACCAAGGGTTTGGCCAATATTTTTTGAATCACAAGTAGTCTCTTAACAACTCTAAACAAGAATATCTCCACAAGTTTTATCAAAAAGGGGAAACATGTGGTCTTGGTTTGTGGCTATTATCTACTTTTAAGTCTATTCAATATTCATATTTGTTATTTTTATTTTGCTCACATTTTAGCTCTTGCATGCATTCTTTTATAAAATTTATTATCCTTTAATAATTTGCATTTTCTTCATCATTTATCTCAAGAAACAAGGGTCATATTGTTCTAAGCAAGGAAGTGTACTACCCTTGCTATGACTAGATAAACCTTTCTACACTAATCATCCATTTTTATTGTTTTTCTTTTGTAGGTTTTCAAAGTTATGTAGGTTCTATCAAAAAGTGTTACTAGGGAGCAATAACATTGTGGCACTTATATTGTCATGTGGTGCTTCTATAGTGGTGTGGCACATCTATGTTTATATGGTGCTTCTATGTTGGTGTGGAACTTCTATAATGGTGTGGTGCTTTTACATCAATGTGGTGGTTTTGCTTCCACTATGAATCATATTTTGTAGTGTTGGGTTTCATCAATTTTTGCTTTAGGATCTTAATTTTTTTGCTTGATCTATTTTAGAGAATATATTTCTATTTATAAGAAGACAATTACAAAAAGAGGAATAGGAAGTCTATTTCAAATATAGATCATGAAGGGGATAAATCTAGGCATTATTTTTTATATTAGGTATGAAATCTAAAATGTTGCACTATATGGTAAATTATTTTATTGTATTACCTCATGAACCCTTGCTTACAAAAGGAACCAAAATTTACTTATTGTTTCTATTATTATAATTAGAATCATTCATTTATTCTATTTGATATATGCTTGCATTCCTTGCATGTGCATATTAGATAAAATTAAGTTTTAGAAATAGGAGGGTATGATCTTAGAGGGAAGTTGTTCCTTCCCATGAAACCATAGGTGCTTGTAAAATCAATCCATTCAACTAGTGTTTTAGGTCTCCACAAAACATCCCCTAATCTTGAGTGTGATCTTGTAAAAATAATTCTAGGAATCCCCCTCATTGGCCTCTTTGCACCCCATTTTTGACCGATCATAACACTAACTTGCTTTGAAAATATAAAAAATAGATAAAATGAATAGTTCCTCTCTTTCATAGATACCATATAATATTTTTTCATAGTCCTTAATAGTCAAGAAGAAGAAGCAAAAAATCTCTTACCAATACATGTCAACTTAATATTATATGCCACTAAGTAGTGTATATAGTACTATGAGAGAGGAAAAGTCATAAAGGGCCTCTAACTTATCATACCCATGGTATCACACCTACCACTTCAATGATAGGGACAATTGTGAGCCTAAGTCCTATGTTTTTTGACTAATTCAAGAACACCTATATCTCTCCCTTATATTATTTCCTTAACTACAGATACATCAAATAAACACAAAAACTAGAACTTATGAACTGCATTTATTCTTACTTTAATGAACAAGAGAAAACATAGTTTAGTTATGGAGTTAGGATTTAGAGAAATATAGCCTAAAATTGTGATTATTTATCTCTTCCCTTATATTATTTAATGAGTAAAATAGAAATAAAAGAAACACAAAACAAATAGGAAATAAATTACCTAATTTAGAATGGAAAATATAGAATTGGAACTCTTTACTTATTTTTGCCTTTGTGATAGAAATTTTGGTTGAAGGAAAACTCATTGATGGTGATTTCCTTGCCTAATGATATAGGCAGAAAATACACCTCTTAGGAGAAGAAGAAGTGAAAACTAGATTTTATCAATTTTGTTAGATGTACGGTTTGTCAAAACATACAAATGTAGGGTTTGGTCTAATTGTACAAATGTGGAATTATAAAATGTACAATTGGGTGTAATTGTACAATGTTATAAATGTGCAATTAGAAATTAAGTGAAATCAAGTGAAATGTGCATTTAAGGTGAATTTGATAAAAATCAAATTAGACTTAGGAGAAACCTTAATGCAAGTTAGTTGTCGAATGGGATGGTAGTTGTAAATGGTGGTTGTCTCAAGAACCACTTTGGAACGGCTTGGGAAAAAATTATAAGCCCCCCATTCAATTTGTGATGGTTATTGATCATTGAGGTTCATGGTAGATATCAAATGTTGTTCATCATTGAGGTTCATTCATGTTGTTCATACTTATGAAAGAGTTACCCATAGAAGGATCGTAGTTGTTCATTTACTGTTCATGATTGTTTTCATTGGTAATTGTGTATACACTCAACCATGTTAATATTAAAATAGTTTTGTGGATTATGAGTCATTGTGAATTCTATTGTGCATGTGAATGGTAAATCTAGATTGTCTATTATGTGTATGGCCAGAATGGTGTGGAAGATGGATGTTATTGCAATGGAATTACACTAGTGATGAGCCCATAACCTTGGATGATGTTGAGGTACTAACTCTATGGGTATAAAACTATTATTATTCTATTGTATAAATTTAGAAATATTATTGGTGATATTAATTCCAATAAAGTGAACTAGGGTTTGCATATTATAAAACTAGGTTAGCAATTACACTAGAAATATAAACCAAATATTTCCTAGAGAAGAGTCTATGTACAAATTGGTAAATATGCAAGTGAAGGATTCAACAAGGCTTTGTACAACCATGCATTTGATCAAACCAAACCGTACAAGTAATCTATTTGCCGAATTTGGTAATGCAATTTCATAACTGGACTTACAAAAAGAGGAAAATAAGAGTTTAGGAGAGAACGATTACAAAATTGGTCAATTTGAGTTACAAAAACACTGGATAAATTTTTCTAGTGGTAAATCATACCTATGAGGGTGTTGTATGATTTGAATCATACACTTGTATGATTTGAATATCGTACAAGTAGTTTTATGAAGTTGCAATTTGTTCACTAGAAAACTTTACAACCTGTACGATTTAGGTCAAAGGCATTATAGAGCATGAGGATTGGTTCTATAATATTCAAATTCACCTTCGCTTTTGGAAATACTCCCCCCTGTATTACATTTGGAACTATTTCTTATTAAAATTGTGTCAAATTAACACAATTGAGAATAACTTGTTGTAGTTGGAAGGAACCATTGATAGATTAGGTTACACCAAAGTGTGCTACATTTGGTGTTGTTGCCTAAGAAAACTTTGATAATTTTATCAAAATTGGGTCAAAATTATCATAGTTGAAAGGAACCTACAAGTGATAAATTGTAAGTAAGAACCAATTGGAGGTGAATGATAGATACAAGTTTACGAATATGTGGGAGACAAAATCAAGGAGAGGAGTAGATTCTAGTTAGAAGGAGCATGAGAATTTCTCAAAGGGAGAACTTGAAAAAATCTACGAATGAACCAATAATTGAACAAGTATGGACTTTAGAATAATGAGATATTTAAAGGTGGGATACATTGTTGATAGATACGGGAGAAAAGGTATAAGAACCACTAAGAGTCGATGAGAATGTTGATGTAAGGGAAGACATTGATGAAAGAACTATGCAAAGAGATTATGACTAGATAGAAATAGCTAAACAAGTGATAGGGAATTTACAAATGGTGTAGAGGATTAGAGTTAGGCACTAGAGTAATAGGTCATGAGGTCTCAAGAAGAAGAACCAGGGCCACAATCGATATTTTGATGAAGGAGGTCATGGAGTGAGGATGCATAGGAAGTCGAGAGATGACTATTTGGTGAGAATAAGTTACCACACAGAAACATTTGTTGAAGAGCAACATAGTGGATCACCCACCCAAAGAAGAAATCGATCAAGGATTCTAGAGGATACCTCATCAAGTAACAAGGAAGAAAATCCAACAACAATTAGTGTAGCTATGAAAGCAAGGAAACAAAGGTGCTGAATTTTCACAAGAGATGGGAAGAAAGACCCAATTCGATATTAGAGAATTTACCACTTGGTGTAGAAAGTGACTAGGATACTAATGAGGCAGAATGAATATGGTTATTTCTTGCAATATTTTGAGAATTTGCAATAGATTGGTATATAGAATTACCAAAGGATAAGTTCCAGACATGGGAAGAATTGCATGATGCATTTATGGAATAATTTTGATCATACAATAATGATGAAATTTATATATTACAAGGAGAGAAAGAGTTTATTCATTCTTATAGTTGAAGGTTGAGTGGGTTGTTTGACTATTTGGAGAAAGACAAATCAAAGGTATTGATGGAGATATGGTTCATAGATGAACTTCTTCCTATGTATTAAAGAAATATGAAGATAATTGATCAAAGATCATACCAAGAGGCTTTGGATTATGCATTAATTTAGGAAAATGATGTAAAGATATAACTAATGAACGAGCATCATGATAATGCAGATAAAAGTAACTCTGCAAAGGGAAGTGATTCTAATATTTAGGATAACTTAGATAATGAGAATGATGATTTTGGACAAAAGAAGTGTTGGAGTCAATAAGTTAGGGAATAAAATGACTCCAAAGAAAAAAAGGTTGACTATGAGTACGAGTGTGACTCGAAGAGTGCAAAATCATCACCACAAGTATATGTAGCCCAAAGCTAGGGTGTAAAGAGGAAGGTTGTCACTAGTGATGCGGTTTGTGACACTCATCACAAAAATAAAAGAGGCAGAATATTGTATGATATTGAGGGTAGACCAATTGTACAATTGGAGGATGTTGTTCAAGTGGAACATTCAATTGTACAATTGGAAGATGTTGTCCAAATAGAACAACCAATCATACAAGCAAAATTATTTGAGGAAGAACATGTTGGAGTATATTATATTATTTGGTACATTCCAATGTACCACCATGGGTACATCTATAGATTAGGAAAAGAGTATTAAATTACGATATACTTTATGCAATGTAATGCATAAGTGTGCAATGATATTTTGGAATGTAAATGTTCATGGTTGTCCCTATGTACATGTGTCACTATAGTAGGAAGATGAAGAGTCATAGGAAGAGTGAGGCCCAAGAAACCTCCATATGAAGAGTGACATTCCATTCTATATATATGAATGTATTGATGTAAAAGAAACTTGGCGAAGGAGGAAGAGTCACCTATGTAAGTAATGAAATATTATGTAGTATGATGTATTTTTATCTCTTCATTCGATAAATATTTTTGAGTACTTTTGAGTATTTGGCATTAGTATTCTTTAAGTTATTATCTAGTAGATTTAGAATTTATATGTTTTATTGGTTAGCATTACTATATCTTTCATATTGCAATTATATTATTGATCTTGAGGCAATATTATCTAAGTATTTAGTCATCGAAAGCTAACAGTGGTATTAGATCCACAACGGATCATCATTGCTATTATCAATCTGAAACTAGCTACATATTTACAAACTGGATCAACCATTATGCATCTTTGCATGCAAATATTGTTGTTTTGGAATTGTTTGATAGAATTTATAATATAGATCTGAAGAAAGAAGATTCATACTAGTTAAGAAGAGACTAGTAATGAATAAGAAAAATTCCTCTGGAAAAGAAACCATAGAAGGTAAAGAAAATTTCCTCTAGAAAAGGAACTAGAGAAGATAAAGAAAATTTTCTCTGGAAAATAACTAAAGAAGATAAAATATTTTCCTCTAGAAAATAACCAGATAAGATAAGGGAGTTTTCTTTGAAAAGAGAAACCAAAGAAGATAGAATTTTCACTGTGTTGAAAAAAAACCAGTGACATTTAAGGATATACCTATTCCAAGAATAAAATTAGAATAGAAGAAAATTTACAGGTCTTGAAGACATACCTTAATATTGAGAAGAAAGGAATATACCTATTCCAAGAGCAAAATCAAAATATAAGAACATTTATAGGTCTTGAAGATAGACATTGATATTGAAAAGAGAATATACCTATTCCAAGAGAAAAGTTAGAATAGAAGAAAATTGACAGGTCTTGAAGACAGACCTTGATTAAGAGACCCTTAAAAGAGGTCTTATTTATAAGCTTGATAAAAAGAAAGGATTCCAGATTATTTGGCTAGAATTTTTCCACAGGTGTTAGGATCCTCCATCCTAACATTATTAGTTAGTATTAGTTAGTATTATTAATCATTTAATTATTATATTATTAACTCATAAAGTAAACCATCACATCTCTTCATAACATGAACCATCACGTCTCTTCATAATGTGAACCATCACGTCTCTTTACCAATGTAGCTTTAGGGTAGATATATATTAGGTTGGCCATTCACACAAATAATCCAAGAAGAAGAATAAGAAGCATATATTTTAAAGAGGGAGCCCCCTATAAGTGGCAAGGAGGGAGCCCCCTATAGCGGCAAAGTGATTACAAGGGAACCCCATTTAAGTGGCCTGTGATTACATTTTATATTAAATTATTTATCAAATTTACACAAGAACATCAGGGTTTTTGCATTTGGTATTAGAGCCATGTGGGACCCAATCATGTGGGAATTTCTCAATGATCTTCATCAAGTCACTTCCACGTGTGAGTATCAAACTCAGTTTGAGGATATCACCAAACACAACATAGCTTTGGATGAATCAATTTTCATCAATAGCTTCATTAGTGGATTGAAATAGGAAATTAGAATGGAGGTGACAAGGTTCAATCCCTATACCATGATGCAAACCTATGGATTGGTCAAATTAGCCGAAGACAAATTCAATCCTCAATGTCGATTAGGAAAAATACCTATTGGGAAAGCACAAATAACTTACGATGCCCCAAAACCTAACTGAACCTTGTAGGTTGAGTACCTCAGCCCAAAGGAAGTGAAGAAACAATGAGCAAAAGACCTCTATGATAATTGTGATGAGCAATTTGGATCCCATCAAAAATGCATTACACTAACATTGTATTTATTGAAGGAAGTTGATCCTTGTCAATCCCTAAAAGGTGAAGATGATGTAGTTGTGTTTGAAGTGCCTGGTGCACCTACTCACAACAATAAATACAATGAGGTCGATATGCCAGAAGTGATCGATGCATCAGGTAAGGATGAGGTAGACATTCTTGAAGTGACTCATTATGGCCAAACATGCACTCTACAAGAACTACACTCAATTTCCTCTCCAATAGTGAGTTATCACCACAGGATCAAACCTATTCAAAAACAAGGTAGAAAGGTGATTGCACACTCCTCCATTGCCTCTCCCAAGGAACAATAGGAGAATGTAGAAGTTTTACCACCTATTTTTATGCATCATTTTAAGGCGTTTGAAGAAACCCAAGGGTTTCCCTTCTATAATCATCACATATTTACTAATTTTTTTGGAAAGCCCCCACTAACACTTCATCCTTCTTGATATCCCTACCTATAAAAGGATGACATTAAAAGATTCCAAGAACTTACACAAATCCTTCTTGGAAAACAAAGGATAAATCTCCTCACTTTGAGCTTTGAGGACAAAGCTATTTTAAGGAGGGTGGCATGTTAGGATCCTCCATCCTAACATTATTAATTAGTATTAGTTAGTATTATTAATCATTTAATTATTATATGTTGAGCAAGGTGCAGCAAAAGCATTGCAAAAGTATTGTCATTGTTGTCAACACAGATAGATTGATGCAGTTGATGCAGTTCAGAGGTCAGTCAGAACAAGTACAATGAATTTCCAAGAAGAAAGAAGTGGCCCAGATTCAAAAATTTGCAGAAAAAGACAAGTAAGAAAACTGTCGCGATATCGCGACATGTTTTTTGTCGCGATTTCGCGACAAAAATGAGGAGAGAGAAGGCGCAGCCGAAAATGTCATGATTTCATGACAAAAATGAGGAGAGAGAAGGCACAGCCAAAAATGTCATGATTTCATGACAAAAATGAGGAGAGAGAAGGCACAGCCAAAAATGTCACGATTTCGCGACATATCGGAGGAGAGAGAAAAAGCTGGAGAAACTGTCACGATTTCGCGACATGCTGGAAGGAAAGAAGCAAAGTTGAAAAACTATCGTGATTTCGTGACATGTTTTGGGTAAAGGCGCAGGCAATGAAAAGTGTCACGATTTCGTGACAGGATCGGAGTAGAAGCAACAAGGCGAAAAAGTGTAGCGATTTCGCTACATGTCGGAGTTTCGCTGGCAGAAGCAAAGAAAAAGCGCTAAGTCAAGAAAGTGTAGCGATTTCGCTACATGTCAGACTTTCGCGGGCTGAAGCAGAGTTCAGATGCCAAAGAACAAAGGTGTAGCGATTTCGCTACAAGTCAAAATGCAAGGCAATAAAGGTGTAGCGATTTCGCTGCAAGTCAAAATGCAAGGCAACAAAGGTGTAGCGATTTCGCTACAAGTCAAAATGCAAGGCAAAAAGTTGTAGCGATTTCGCTACATGTAGGATTTTCGGAGGCCGAAGGAAAGAGAAAGTACTAAGGGAAAAAGTTGTAGCGATTTCGCTACATGCTAGTTTTTTGGAGGCTGCAACAAAGAAAAGGTGCCAAGTCGAAAAGTTGTAGCGATTTCGCTACATGTCTTGATTTCGCTAGTGCATGAAGTGAGAAATGTACGGATGCGAAAGATGTCACGATTTTGTGACATGTTGCATTTTCACGGGCGAAAAGCAAAGAACAGCGCTAAGGCAAAAAAGCGTCACGATTTTGCGACATGTTCCGATTTCGCTGAGGCTTGCGGAGAAAAGTGTACGATAGCGAAAAGTGTCACGATTTCGTGACATGTTCCGATTTCGCTGAGGCTTGCGAAGAAAAGTGTACGGCAGTGAAAAGTGTCACGATTTCATGACATGTTCCATTTTCATGGGTGCAAGCAGAGTAGAGTGTAGAAAAGCGAAAAGTGTCACGATTTCGTGACATGTTCCATTTTTGCGGGTGCAAGAGAAGGAGAGTGCAGGAAAGAGAAAAGTTTCACGATTTTGTGACATGTTCCATTTTCGCGGGTGCAAGCAGAGTAGAGTGCAGAAAAGCAAAAAGTGTCACGATTTCGCGACATGTTCCATTTTTGCAGGTGCAAGCGAAGGAGAGTGCAGGAAAGAGAAAAGTGTCACGATTTCGTGACATGTCCCATTTTCATGGGCAAGTGACGACAAAGAGCTCGATGCAATGAAAGTGTCGTGATTTCGTGACATGTCCCATTTTCGTGGGTAGGAGACAGAAAAGAGCTGGAGGCAGCAAATGCGTCGCGATTTCGTGACATGTTCTATTTTTGCGGGTGCATGCCAAGATAAGGTCGAGGAGGCGAAAAATGTCGTGATATCGTGACAGGTCAGGTTTTCGCGGTCAACAGTCCAGAAAAAGTCAAATGGGCAGAAATGTCGCGATATCGCGACAGGTAATAGTTTGGCGGGTAAAAGTCGAAGAAGCATGCACAGTGACAGGTGTCAAAAAATCACAAAGGAAAATCATGCAGCCAGTTACGAAAGAGTTAACTGGAGTCAGATCTGCAGTTACATAGTGACAGGTGTTGGGGAAAGCATAGAGGAAATTCATGCAGCCAACCATGAAAAGCTAACTAGAGTTACAAGGTGGCAGTTACAAGAACAGTCCATTAAAGTCAGAACAGCTGTTACAGGGGTGGATACCGAGAATCATGATTACAGAGAAATTAATTAACAGGTTGCGTATATCAAGAAACCATAGTCACGCGTAGAAGAAAAAGGTAGCACAGATTTCAAAAGAGAAGAAAGAAGAATAACAAAGCACCGAGATACGCAAAAAGGTTGTCAGGATACGCAGAGAAAGACTGTCAAAAAAGGCTGTCAGAATGTGCAGAGAAGAATGTTAGAATAAGTCAGAAAGAAAGCGGCTAAAAGGCAGAGCACGTCAGAGAGGGTTTGACAGATTGATCGTAGCCGTAAATGCATGGAAAATTGGAGGGAAAATTTGAGTCGTTTCAAAAAGAGCCATTCGAGGAAATCGAGTATAAAGAATCGAACAGGCGCAGTAAGTGAGGTTACTGCAACCGTGTTTATCTTGAAAAATCAAAAAGGCATGGTTGGGTAAGAGAGCTGAAAGAAAAACAGCTACAGAACTGAAACCTGTATATTATTCTTGAAAAATCAAAAGAGAGGTTTTAGAATGCAATAGGAGATATTGAGTTTCTAACAATTCTCTTTATTCTTCTATGAGATTGATTTGAATGAGCAATAGACCAGTGAGGGTCTTGTAAAAGAGAAGGCATTTTTATGTCAATTTATTTTGCAAAATAGAAATCCAAGTTGGTGCTTGGTAAAAGGGGTTGGTGCTCCTATCTGTTGTAGCAGATAAATCAAGGGTTGGTGCTCCTTCCAGTGGGTGCTGGTAAACTATTTGTAAAGATTGAATCCTTGCAAAGGCTGGATTTGGATTGTAGTCCAAACAATCATTATTTGAGGAGTAGCCACATCGATGAACCTCGTTAAATCTTGTGTTGTGTGATGCTCTTGTGTTATATTTGCTATATCTATTTTTAAGCTTGCATTTTTAAGTTTTAAGAGTTGCAGATTCAAATTTTAAATAGTTACACTGATTCACCCCCCCTCTCAGTGTCATTGTGAGAATATCAATTGGTATCGGAGCAAGGTACCCGAACAAGCTTAATCAGCTAAGGTGATCTTGGAAGATACACAATGGCCGGTGGTGAAGGATTTTCTTCCAACAAAGCTCCTTTGTTCGATGGAACAAATTACTCTTTCTGGAGACTCGGGATGCGGACATATCTGTGTGCATTGGGATATGACATTTGGGAATCTATTGAAAATGGATACACAATACCCTCTGCTCCTCCATCGGATGCGGCTGAGAAGAAAAAGTTTGAGAACAACTCTAAAGCTAATAATGCTATTATGTGTGGGTTAGTAGAAAGTGAATTGATAAGGATCATGAGCTGTAAATCGGCAAAAGACATATGGGACAAACTACAGAGCATTCATGAAGGAGATGGCAAGATCAAGGAAGCCAAGCTGCAAACACATCGAGCCCAGTTCGAAGCATTAAAGATGAATGATGATGAGAACATAGAGGCCTATATGCTGAGAGTAAATGGAATCATTAATGCTATTAGAGGACTCGGTGAGGAAATAGAAGATGCAGTGGTTGTGAAAAAGGTATTAAGAACTCTCCATAAAATATTTGATGCTAAAGTTTCTGCCATAGAAGAAGCTAAAGATTTAAATTTCTTTAGTATGGATGAAATGCATGGTTCTTTAACAACATATGAAATGAGAATAGGACAAACTAAGCCCTCAGACAGAGAAGCGGCTTTTCAAGCATAGAAAAATATAAGAGCTAAACAAGAATCTGAGGAAGAAGAATCTACAGATGAAACTAAAGCAAACTTTGTTAGGAAACTAATAAAGGGAAAAGGAAAGTATAGAGGTAAGCTACCGTTCAAGTGCTTCAACTGTGGAGGCATCGGGCACTTTGCAGCAAAATGCCCAATGAATGAGAAAAACAAAAGTGATGAAGGGACACACCAAGAAAGAAGTGTCTGGAAGAAGAAACCACATTTTAGAAAGAGGAACTTCAAGAAGAAAAGCTTCATTTCCAAGAATGTTGACTCTTCTGAAGACAACTCCAGTGAGGACTCTGAAGAAGAAACCGGTGAAGCCTTGTTCATGGCTTTTGAAGAAGAAAGAACAGAGGAAACCCAGGAGTGTGATGAAAAATTAGAGGATGAGGCTGAGGTAGATCTGGAAGGTGAGTTGGTTGCTGCACTTGAAGAGTTAAGTGCAGAAAGGAAAAAGAATAAAAAAATTTCAAGAAAATTTGAGGATGCCAATGAATTAATAATCAGTTTGAAAGTACAAACTGAAGAATTTAAGAAAAAGTCTAAAGATTTTGAAGCACAGCTAACCGTGAAAATAGATGAGTGCAATAAGCTAGAAGAAGACATAGTTGGATTAAGGATGCAGCTAGAAGAGATGAATCGGAAATTGAGTTGTCATCATAAATTTGAAGACAGTTCTACGAAGCTGAATAAAATGTTAAATGATCAAAGGCCTACGGGCATCAAATTTGGTTTGGGCTTTGATGAAGGAGAATCCTCAAAGGATTCAAAGGCTATAACTATAGAACCAATAAAGAATAAAGATAAGATTCGGGTTGATCAAGAAAAACAGTATCATGCAAAAGAAAACCATAAGGCCAAGCATGAAAGAAGAACTGCCAATGATGGATTCACCAAAGTCACATATCAAAGAAGAAGAAGACCCATGGCTCCAACTACAACATGGCAACAACCATTACCTAGGTACACTCGTTCCTTTTCTGGTTATTGTTTTAAATGCAATGCATATGGTCATAAAATTTCAAACTGTAGATATAATGTAGAACAAAGGAATTTCACTAGTAGAAATATTTTTTCACCTTTGATAGATTATGCTGTAGAATGTTATAACTGTCATAACTTCGGACATATTGCAAGAAATTGTCGTAGCTCTTTTGCAAGAAATAAATACCAGGGAAGAAAGTTTCAACCAACTGGATTGAAACAAAACAGAAAATTTCTCGAAAAACAGGCACAAGCCAATGAAAGGGAGAAGGCAAAACAAGTGACCAGATCTGCTGTCAAATCATAGTGGAAAGAAAAGGAACAACCTAAGAAAGATAAGGAATCCTTGATCGTTCAAACAACTCTCAAAGCCCAGAACAAACCTGCACCATGGATTCTAGATAGTGGATGCTCCAGTCATATGACCGAGGACAAACAGAAGTTTGATAAGTTACAGACCTACGAAGGTGGTTCTGTAAAATTTGGAAACAATGATGGAGCCAAGATAGTGGGTAAAGGATCAGTTAAGTTAAGTGACAGAAAAATCAACTCTAAAGAAGTCCTTTTTGTGGTGGGTCTGAAGCATAACTTACTGAGTGTAAGTCAAATTTGTGACAGAGGTCATGAAGTAATTTTCAAGAAGGAGGGCTATGAAGTAAGAAAGACAAAAAATGGAAAGTTAATAGCCACTGGACTGAGAACTTCTGGAAATCTGTATACTCTCTCGAAGACTTCAGAAGGAGCTTGCTTGGTTGGACAGGAAGAAGAAAATTGGTTGTGGCACAAGAGACTTGGTCACATAAGCTTTGATAATCTGGTAAAGATCAGCTCAAAAAGGGCAGTAAGAGACATACCCACTATTGGTAAACCTTCAAATAGCATTTGTGAGTCATGCCAAAAGGGGAAGCAAACCAGAGCCACATTCAAAGCAAAAGAGTACTTCACGAGCAAGCCGTTAGAACTAATACACACTGATTTATGTGGACCCATGAGAACAGAAAGTATAAATGGATACAAATATTTTATGTTGTGTATAGATGACTATTCAAGAATGACATGGGTACTATTTCTAAAACTTAAATCAGAAGCCTTTGAGATGTTTAAAACTTTCAAAAATCTTGTTGAGAATCAATCAAGAAAAAGAATTAAATGTTTAAGATCAGATAGAGGAGGAGAGTTTATTTCAGATGAGTTTGCAGAATACTATGAAAAACATGGGATTAGAAGACAATTTTTGGCAGCAAGAACACCTCAGCAGAATGGAGTAGTAGAAAGAAAGAATAGAATTATGCAGGAAATGGCACGGACCATGCTGACAGAGAGCAGAATTGCTGACAGGTTTTGGAAAGAGGCAGTTCATACTGCAGTTTACATCCAGAATAGATGCATGTTGAGGCCGCATGAGAGCAAAACACCTTATGAACTGTGGTTTGGCAAAAAGGCTACAACAAAATACTTCAAAGTGTTTGGCAGCAAGTGTTACATTAAAAGAACTGAAGACAATCTTGGCAAGTTTGAAGATAGAGCTGATGAAGGTATTTTTCTTGGTTACTCAACAAAAAGCAAAGCTTACACATGCTACAACAAAAGACTAAAGAAAATTGTGGAGAGTGCGGATGTTAAGGTTGATGAAGGTAGGAAACAAGAAATCAGCCATAATGAAAACTACCCGACTTATGAAGAATTTATTGAAGAAGATGAAGATCAAGAAAAAGAAGAGAGACAGAAATCAGATTCAGATGATTTAGAAATAGAAGAAAACAGGAAATTCAAAATAGGCAGCTGGCAGAAAAATCATCCCAGAGAGCAGATTATTGGGGACCCCAAAGTTGGTATTCAAACAAGAAGAAGAGTAGTAAACAACTACTCTCTGTTATCCAGCATTGAGCCCAAAAATATTATTGAAGCAAGCACGGATGAAAGCTGGATGGAGGCAGTAAATGAAGAACTAGATCAAATTGAGAAAAACAAAACCTGGGAATTAGTACCAAGGCCTGAAAATAAAAACATAATCGGTACTAAATGGATATTTCGAAATAAACTGAATGAAGACGGAAAGGTTGTAAGGAATAAAGCAAGGTTGGTCTGTAAAGGATATGCTCAAGTTGAAGGGATTGACTTTGAAGAAACTTTTGCACCAGTGGCCAGACTTGAAGCAATCAGACTATTTTTGGCTTTAGCAGTTCACAGAAATTTCAAAGTTTATCAGATGGATGTGAAATCAGCCTTTCTAAATGGAAATCTTGAAGAAGAAGTTTATATTGAACAGCCTGATGGTTTTCAACTCTATGATAATCCTAACTTTGTTTGCAAGTTGAAGAAAGCATTGTATGGCTTGAAACAAGCACCTAGAGCTTGGTATGCAAGATTGGACAACTATCTCACTAAGCAAGGATTCAAGAAAGGTATGGTGGATAGCAATTTATATATCAAAACTGAGAATGGCAATTTCATTGTCCTTGTTGTTTATGTAGATGATATAATATTTGGGAGCAACAATGATGAATCATGCAAAGACATAGCAAATAAAATGCAGAAAGAATTTGAAATGTCTATGATTGGTGAACTTTCATATTTCCTCGAACTGCAAGTTAATCAAACTGAAAAGGGGATTTTTATTTCTCAAATTAAATATGTGAAAGAAATGCTGAAAAAGTTCACAATGGAGGATAGTAAGCCTGTTAGCACTCCCATGACAACAGGTTGCAAGTTGAGCAAGGATGACAAATCTCCAGATGTTGATCAAACAATGTACAGATCTATGATTGGGAGCTTGCTGTATTTGACAGCCACTAGACCGGATATCTTACAGGCAGTTTGCATGGTTGCAAGATTTCAAGCTAGTCCCAAAGAGACTCATGTGACAGCTATGAAAAGGATTTTTAGGTACCTCAAGGGTACTATGGAGTATGGGCTATGGTATCCAAAAGGAAAAGACTTCACTCTTTTTGCATATTCTGATGCAGATTGGGCAGGATGTATTGATGACAGAAAAAGTACCAGTGGAGGAGCATTTTATCTTGGAGATAAGCTGGTAGCATGGCACAGCAAGAAACAAGAATCAGTCTCTCTATCCACAGCAGAGGCTGAATACATTGCAACAACAACATGTTGTACACAGATATTATGGATGAGACAAACACTGAAAGACCTTGGTATTCACTTCAATGAGCCAATTTTAGTTAAATGTGATAACACTAGTGCAATCAACATCTCAAAGAATCCGGTTATGCATTCCCGCACCAAACATATTGCAATCCGATATCACTTTTTGAAAGATAAAGTTGCAGAAGGAGAGGTCAAATTGGAGTTTGTTCCAACTACAGAGCAAGTAGCAGATATATTCACAAAGCCATTGCCCAAGGAAGTTTTTGAGTACCTTCGGAATAAGTTGGGAGTAGTCACACTACCCAAGCACTGACTAGCTATGGGGAACACATTCTCGTGGGGAGCATTAAAATTATTTATGCCTGAGAATGTTGTGCATAGACTCAAGGGGAGTCTGCAGCAGCCCTTTGGTATTATTGGCAAAGGGGGAGAAGAAATTGAGCAAGGTTGCCATGTGTTGCCAACAATTCCAAAGGGGGAGATTGTTGAGCAAGGTGCAGCAAAAGCATTGCAAAAGTATTGTCATTGTTGTCAACACAGATAGATTGATGCAGTTCAGAGGTCAGTCAGAACAAGTACAGTGAATTTCCAAGAAGAAAGAAGTGGCCCAGATTCAGAAATTTGTAGAAAAAGACAAGTAAGAAAACTGTCGCGATATCGCGACATGTTTTCTGTCGTGATTTTGCGACAAAAATGAGGAGAGAGAAGGCGCAGCCGAAAATGTCGCGATTTCATGACAAAAATGAGGAGAGAGAAGGCACAGCCGAAAATGTCATGATTTCATGACAAAAATGAGGAGAGAGAAGGCGCAGCCAAAAATGTCACGATTTCGTGACATATCGGAGGAGAGAGAAAAAGCTAGAGAAACTGTCGCGATTTCGCGACATGCTGGAAGGAAAGAAGCAAAGTTGAAAAACTGTCACGATTTCGTGACATGTTTCGGGTAAAGGCGCAGGCAATGAAAAGTGTCACGATTTTGCGACAGGATCGGAGTAGAAGCATTAAGGCGAAAAAGTGTAGCGATTTCGCTACATGTCGGAGTTTCACTGGGAAGCAAAGAAAAGCGCTAAGTCAAGAAAGTGTAGCGATTTCGCTACATGTCAGACTTTCACGGGCTGAAGCAGAGTTCAGATGCCAAAGAACAAAGGTGTAGCGATTTCGCTACAAGTCAAAATGCAAGGCAACAAAGGTGTAGCGATTTCGCTACAAGTCAAAATGCAAGGCAACAAAGGTGTAGCGATTTCGCTACAAGTCAAAATGCAAGGCAACAAAGTTGTAGCGATTTCGCTACATGTAGGATTTTCGGAGGCCGAAGGAAAGAGAAAGTTCTAAGGGAAAAAGTTGTAGCGATTTCGCTACATGCTAGTTTTTTGGAGGCTGCAACAAAGAAAAGGTGCCAAGTCAAAAAGTTGTAGCGATTTTGCTACATGTCTTGATTTCGCTAGTGCATGAAGTGAGAAATGTACGGATGCGAAAGATGTCACGATTTCACGACATGTTGCATTTTCATGGGCGAAAAGCAAAGAACAGCACTAAGGCAGAAAAGCGTCGCGATTTCGTGACATGTTTCGATTTCGCTGAGGCTTGCGGAGAAAAGTGTATGGCAGCGAAAAGTGTCACGATTTCATGACATGTTTCGATTTCGCTGAGGCTTGCGGAGAAAAGTGTACGGCAGCGAAAAGTGTCACGATTTCGTGACATGTTCCATTTTCGCGGGTGCAAGCAGAGTAGAGTGTAGAAAAGCGAAAAGTGTCACGATTTCGTGACATGTTCCATTTTCGTGGGTGCAAGCGAAGGAGAGTGCAATAAAGAGAAAAGTGTCACGATTTCACGACATGTTCCATTTTCGTGGGTGCAAGCAGAGTAGAGTGCGAAAGCGAAAAGTGTCACGATTTCGCGACATGTTCCATTTTCGCGGGTGCAAGCGAAGGAGAGTGCAAGAAAGCAAAAAGTGTCACGATTTCGTGACATGTCCCATTTTCGCGGGCAAGTGACGACAAAGAGCTCGATGCAGCGAAAGGGTCACGATTTCGCGACATGTCCCGTTTTCGCGGGTAGGAGACAGAAAAGTGCTGGAGGAAGCAAATGCGTCACGATTTCGTGACATGTTCTATTTTCGTGGGTGCATGCCAAGATAAGGTCGAGGAGGCGGAAAACGTCGCGATATCGTGACAGGTCAGGTTTTCGCGGTCAACAGTCCAGAAAAAGTCAAATGGGCAGAAATGTCGCGATATCGCGACAGGTAACAGTTTGGCGGGTAAAAGCCGAAGAAGAATGCACAGTGACAGAGTGTCAAAAAAGCGCAAAGGAAAATCATGCAGCTAGTTACGTAAGAGTTAACTGGAGTCAGATCTGCAGTTACACAATGACAGGTGTTGGGGAAAGCATAGAGGAAATTCATGCAGCCAACCATGTAAAAGTTAACTAGAGTTACAAGGTGGCAGTTACAAGAACAGTCCATTAAAGTCAGAATAGTTGTTACAGGGGTGGATACCGAGAATCACGATTACAGAGAAATTAATTAACAGGTTGCGTATATCAAGAAACCACAGTCACACACAGAAGAAAAAGGTAGCACAGATTTCAAAAGAGAAGAAAGAAGAATAACAGAGCGTCGAGATACGCAAAAAGGTTGTCAAGATACGCAGAGAAAGACTGTCAAAAAATGCTGTCAGAATGTGTAGAGAAGAATGTCAGAATAAGTCAGAAAGAAAGCGGCTAAAAGGTAGAGCACGTCATAGAGGGTTTGACAGATTGATCGTAGCCGTAAATGCATGGAAAATTGGAGGGAAAATTTGAGCCGTTTTAAAAAAAAAAGATCCATTCGAGGAAATCGAGTATAAAGAATCGAACAGGCGCAGTAAGTGAGGTTACTGCAACCGTGTTTATCTTGAAAAATCAAAAAGGCGTGGTTGGGTAAGAGAGCTGAAAGAAAAACAGCTATAGAACTGAAACCTGTTATTATTCTAAAAATCTGACAGAGAGGTTTTAGAATGCAATAGGAGATATTGAGTTTCTAACAATTCTCTTTATTCTTCTATGACATTGATTTGAATGAGCAATAGACCAGTGAGGGTCTTGTAAAAGAGAAGGCATTTTTATGTCAATTTATTTTGCAAAATAGAAATCCAAGTTGGTGCTTGGTAAAAGGGGTTGGTGCTCCTATCTGTTGTAGCAGATAAATCAGGGGTTGGTGCTCCTTCCAGTGGGTGCTGGTAAACTATTTGTAAAGATTGAATCCTTGCAAAGGCTGGATTTGGATTGTAGTCCAAACAGTCATTATTTGAGGAGTAGCCACATTGGTGAACCTCGTTAAATCTTGTGTTGTGTGATGCTCTTGTGTTATATTTGCTATATCTATTTTCAAGCTTGCATTTTTAAGTTTTAAGAGCTACAGATTCAATTTTTAAATAGTTACATTGATTCACCCCCCCTCTCAGTGTCATTGTGAGAATATCATTATAGTATTAACTCTCTTCATAACATGAACCATCACGTCTCTTCATAATGTGAACCATCATGTCTCTTCACCAACGTAGCTTTAGGGTAGATATATATATTAGGTTGGTCATTCACACAAATCATCCAAGAAGAAGAATAAGAAGCATATATTTTAAAGAGGGATACCCCTATAAGTAGCAAGGAGGGAGCCCCCTATAGCAGAAGAGTGATTACAAGGGAACCCCCTTTATGTGGCCTGTGATTACATTTTATATTAAATTATTTATCAAATTTACACAAGAACATCAGGGTTCTTGCATTTGGTATCAGAGCCATGTGGGACCCAGTCATGTGGGAATTGCTCAAATATCCTCATTAAGTCACTTCCATGCGTGAGTATCAAACTTGGTTTGAGCATATCACTAAACACAACACAGGTTTGTATGAATCAATTATCATCAATAGCTTCATTAGTGGATTGAAATAGGAAATTAGAATGGAGGTGATAAGGTTCAATCCCTATACCATGATGCAGACCTATGGATTGGGTAAATTACCGAAAAAAATTCAATACTCAATGTCGATTAGGAAAAATATCTATTGGGAAAGCACAAACCACTTACGATGCCCCAAAATCTAACCGATCCTTACAGGTTGAGTACCTCAACCTGAAGGAAGTGAAGGAACAACAAGCAAAAGACCTCTATGATAATTGTGATGAGAAATTTGGATCCCATCAGAAATACATTATACTAACATTGTATTTATTGAAGGAAGTTGGTACTTGTCAATCCCTAAAATTCGAATATGAGATAGTTGTGTCTGAAGTGCCTGGCGCACTTACTCATAATAATAAAGACATTGAGGTCGATATGCCAAAAGTGATCGATGCATCAAGTAAGGATGAGGTAGACATTCTTGAAGTGACTCATTATGGCCAAACATGCACTCTACAATAACTACACTCAATTTCCTCTCCAATAGTGATATATCGCCATAGGATCAAGCCTATTCAAAAACAAGGCAAAAAGGTGACTGCACACTCCTTCATTGCCTCTCCCAGGGAACAACAGAAGAATGTAGATGTTTTACCACCTCTTTTTATGCATCGTTTTAAGGCATTTGAAGAACTCCAAGGGTTTCCCTTCCCTAATCATCACACATTTACTAATTTTTCTAGCAACCCCTCGCTAACACTTCATCCTTCTCAATATCCCTACCTACGAAAGGATGAATTTAAAAGAGTTCAATAACTTATGCAAATCCTTATTGGAAAACAAAGGACAAATCTCCTCACTTTGAGATTTGAGGACAAAGCTTTTTTTAAGGAGGGTGGCATGTTAGGATCCTCCATACTAACATTATTAGTTAGTATTAGTTAGTATTATTAATCATTTAATTATTATATTATTAACTCATAAAGTGAACCATCACATCTCTTCATAACATGAACCATCACGTCTCTTCATAATGTGAACCATCACATCTCTTCACCAACGTAGCTTTAGGGTAGATATATATATTAGGTTGGACATTCACACAAATCATCCAAGAAGAAGAATAATAAGCATAGATTTTAAATAGGGAGACCCCTATAAGTGGCAAGGAAGGAGCCCCCTATAGTAGCAAAGCGATTACAAGGGAGTCCCCTTTAAGTGGCCTGTGATTACATTTTATATTAAATTATTTATCAAATTAACACAAGAACATCAGGGTTCTTGCATTTGGTATTAGAGCCATGTGGGACCCAGTCATGTGGGAATAGCTCAAAGATCTTCGTCAAGTCACTTCCATGCATGAGTATCAAACTCGATTTGAGGATATCACCAAACACAAAATAGGTTTGGATGAATCAATTCTCATCAATAGCTTCATTAGTGGATTGAAATAGGAAATTATAATGAAGGTGACAAGGTTCAATACCTATACCATGATGCAAACCTATGTATTGGCCAAATTAGCTAAAGATAAATTCAACACTCAATGTTGATTAGGAAAAATACCTATTGGGAAAGCACAAACCACTTACGATGCCCCAAAACCTAATCGACCCTTGCAGGTTGAGTACCTTAGCCCGAAGGAAGTGAAGGAACGATGAGCAAAAGACCTCTACGATAATTATGATGAGCAATTTGGATCCCATCAGAAATGCATTACACTAACATTGTATTTATTGAAGGAAGTTGATCCTTGTCAATCCCTAAAAGGTGAAGATGAGGTAGTTGTGTCTAAAGTGCCTAGTGCACCTACTCACAATAATAAAGACAATGACGTTGATATGCCAGAAGTGATCGATTCATCAATTAAGGATGAGGTAGACATTCCTGAAGTGACTCATTATGGCCAAACATGCACTCTACAATAACTACACCCAATTTCCTCTCCAATAGTGAGTTATCACCACAGGATCAAACCTATTCAAAAATAATGCAGAAAGGTGACTACACACTCCTCCATTGCCTCTCCCAGGGAACAACAAAAGAATGTAGATGTTTTACCACATATTTTTATGCATCATTTTAAGGCGTTTGAAGAACCCCAAGGGTTTCCCTTTCCTAATCATCACACATTTACTAATTTTTTTGGCAACCCCCCGCTAATGCTTCATCCTTCTCGATATCCCTGCCTACGGAAGGATGACATTAAAAGAGTCCAAGAACTTACACAAATCCTTATTGGAAAACAAAGGACAAATCTCCTCACTTTAATATTTGAGGACAAAGATCTTTTTAAGGAGGGTGGCATGTTAGGATCCTCCATCCTAACATTATTAGTTAGTATTAGTTAGTATTATTAATCATTTAATTATTATATTATTAACTCATAAAGTGAACCATCACATCTCTTCATAACGTGAACCATCACGTCTCTTCATAATGTGAACCATCACGTCTCTTCACCAACGTAGCTTTAGGGTAGATATATATATTAGGTTGGCCATTCACACAAATCATCCAAGAAGAAGAATAAGAAGCATAGATTCTAAAGAGGGAGCCCCCTATAAGTGGCAAGGAGGGAGCCCCCTATAGCGGCAAAGTGATTACAAGGGAGCCCCCTTTAAGTGGCCTGTGATTACATTTTATATTAAATTATTTATCAAATTTACACAAGAACATCAGGGTTCTTGCATTTGGTATCAGAGCCATGTGGGACCCAATCATGTGGGAATTGCTCAAAGATCTTCATCAAATCACTTCCATGCATGAGTATCAAACTCGGTTTGAGGATATCACCAAACACAACACAGGGTTGGATGAATCAATTCTCATCAATAGCTTCATTAGTGGATTGAAAGAGGAAATTAGAATGGAGGTGACAAGGTTCAATCCCTATACCATGATGCAGACCTATGGATTGGCCAAATTAGCCGAAGATAAATTCAATACTCAACGTCGATTAGGAAAAACACCTATTGAGAAAGCACAAACCACTTACGATGCCCCAAAACCTAATCGACCCTTGCAGGTTGAGTACCTCAGCCCGAAGGAAGTGAAGGAACGATGAGCAAAAGACCTCTGCGATAATTGTGATGAGCAATTTGGATCCCATCAGAAATGCATTACACTAACATTGTATTTATTGAAGGAAGTTGATCCTTGTCAATCCCTAAAAGGTGAAGATGAGGTAGTTGTGTCCAAAGTGCCTAGTGCACCTACTCACAACAATAAAGACAATGAGGTCGATATGCCAAAAGTGATCGATGCATCAGGTAAGGATGAGGTAGACATTCCTGAAGTGACTCATTATGGCCAAACATGCACTCTACAAGAACTACACTCAATTTCCTCTCCAATAGTGAGTTATCACCACAGGGTCAAACCTATTCAAAAACAAGGCAGAAAGGTGACTACACACTCCTCCATTGCCTCTCCTAGGGAACAACAGGAGAATGTAGAAGTTTTACCACCTCTTTTTATGCATCATTTTAAGGCGTTTGAAGAACCCCAAGGGTTGCCCTTCCCTCATCATCACACATTTACTAATTTTTTTGGCAACCCCCTGCTAACGCTTCATCCTTCTCGATATCCCTGCCTACGGAAGGATGACATTAAAAGAGTCCAAGAACTTACACAAATCCTTCTTGGAAAACAAAGGACAAAGCTCCTCACTTTGAGCTTTGAGGACAAAGCTCTTTTTAAGGAGGGTGGCATGTTAGGATCCTCCATCCTAACATTATTAGTTAGTATTAGTTAGTATTATTAATCATTTAATTATTATATTATTAACTCATAAAGTGAACCATCACATCTCTTCATAACGTGAACCATCACGTCTCTTCATAACGTGAACCATCACGTCTCTTCACCAACGTAGCTTTAGGGTAGATATATATATTAGGTTGGCCATTCACACAAATCATCCAAGAAGAAGAATAAGAAGCATATATTCTAAAGAGGGAGCCCCCTATAAGTGGCAAGGAGGGAGCCCCCTATAGCGGCAAAGCGATTACAAGGGAGCCCCATTTAAGTGGCCTGTGATTACATTTTATATTAAATTATTTATCAAATTTACACAAGAACATCAGGGTTCTTGCATTTGGTATCAAAGCCATGTGGGACCCAGTCATGTGGGAATTGCTCAAAGATATTTGTCAAATCACTTCCATGCATGAGTATCAAACTTGGTTTGAGGATATCACCAAACACAACATAGGTTTGGATGAATCAATTATCATCAATAGCTTCATTAGTGGATTGAAATAGGAAATTAGAATGGAGGTGACAAGGTTCAATCCCTATACCATGATGTAGACCTATGGATTGGCCAAATTAGCCGAAGATAAATTCAATACTCAATTTTGATTAGGAAAAATACCTATTGGGAAAGCACAAACCACTTACGATACCCCAAAACCTAACCGACCCTTGTAGGTTGAGTACCTCATCTCAAAGGAAGTGAAGGAATGACAAGCAAAAGACCTCTGCGATAATTATGATGAGCAATTTGGATCCCATCAAAAATGCATTACACTAACACTATATTTATTGAAGGAAGTTGATCCTTGTCAATCCCTAAAAGTTGAAGATGAGGTAGTTGTGTCTAAATTGCATGGTGCACCTACTCACAACAATAAAGACAATGAGGTCAATATGCCAAAGGTGATCGATGCACGAAGTAAGCTTGAGGTAGACATTCCTGAAGTGACTCATTATGGCCAAACATGCACTCTACAATAACTACACTCAATTTCCTCTCCAATAGTGAGTTATCACCATAGGATCATACCTATTCAAAAACAAGGCAAAAAGGTGACTGCACACTCCTCCATTGCCTCTCCCAGGGAACAACATAAGAATGTAGATGTTTTACCACCTCTTTTTATGCATCATTTTAAGGTGTTTGAATAACTCCAAGGGTTTCCATTCCCTAATCATCACACATTTACTAATTTTTATGGCAACCTCCCACTAATGCTTCATCCTTATCGATATCCTTGCCTATGGAAGGATGACATTAAAAGAGTCCAAGAACTTACGCAAATCCTTCTTTGAAAACAAAGGATAAATCTCCTCACTTTGAGCTTTTAGGACAAAGATCTTTTTAAGGAGGGTGGCATGTTAGGATCCTCCATCCCAACATTATTAGTTAGTATTATTTAGTATTATTAATCAGTTTAATTATTATATTATTAACTCATAAAATGAACCATCACATCTCTTCATAACGTGAACCATCACGTCTCTTCACCAACGTAGCTTTAGGGTAGATATATTTATTAGGTTGGCCATTCACACAAATCATCCAAGAAGAAGAATAAGAAACATAGATTTTAAATATGGAGCCCCCTATAGCAGTAAAGCAATTATAAGGGAGCCCCATTTAAGTGGCCTGTGATTACATTTTATATTAAATTATTTATCAAATTTACATAAGAACATCAGGGTTCTTGCAACAGGGTTGAAAGGAAAACCCATGAAGACTAGGATTCAGTATAGATTTGATTCCACTAGTTTTTAAGATAGCTAGTGAAGATTATTATTTATGGAATATTGAATACATCTGATTATTATTGTCTGAGTTTTGTTGTAGAAGATTGATTCTTAGAAGTTGAGAAGCTTCCTACAATAGATAGAGAAGAATTTCATCTTCGATTGCCTGAAATTCTATGTGCTTTCCTAGTGTAGGGATTAACTCTTTTGTTGCAGAAAAGTAGACATTGAAGGAGGTCCAAGAAGGAGACCTTATTGAATATTGAGAAGAACCAAGAAAAATGTTCTCATTGCAATATTGCATATTGAAGAAAGAGACCCAAAAAGAGGTCATATTGAAGAACTTCCAAGATTGGAATATTAAATATTGAAGACAAAGATATAAGGACTACAAAAGGTCCTATTGCAGACAGAAGCAACAAAATATAGAGATCCAAGAAAGATATCTCATTGAATAATTTCCCATAGCTGGAAGATTGAAGAAACCAAGGTAAGGTTTCATTAAAAGCATTTGCTAAAGAATTGAAGGCTGCAGAATTAGAAGACCCAAGAATAGAGGTCTATAGAATATTTTGAAGAAAGAAAATAAGGCAAGAGAAAGCCTTATTGCAGAAGTAGAAGTAGTGACCTAAAGTAGAATATTGCAAGAAAAAAGAGCACCTGACCAGAAGATATTGGGATAATTGTCACCATACGACAACAAGCCCAAAAGGAAAAAGGATTTGACAAGAAGTTTGTCAAATTTTGAGAAGATTTTGAGAACTCAAGACATTCAGATTCTTGAGAAAGAAGACAGAGATAGAGGTCAGAGTTGAAGTTAGAATTCAGCAAGAAGTTAGAAGAAAGCAAGAATATTGAAGAGGTCATAGTTTAGAGAGATTTGGAGACAACCACAAAAGTTTTGTAGGCTGATTTATAAAAGCACAAAGTTGTAGAAAGAGAAGCTGAAAAGATAGCGAAAAATAGAAGAGAAAAGCTATAGTTTAGAGAAAGCTTTGGAGAAGCTTTCAGAAAATATTTGAACAACCAAGAGAAGGCTTGATAGAAAAAAAGAGCAGTAGATTTGAAGGCTTGAAGACAACACCAAATCATATTTTAGCATCTAAGGAGGAGTCCTCCTACAGAATTGAACAGTGAAAGGGCAGCATTTGAAGCTGCAAAAATCAGAGATAGCTAGCACCTGTTTAGAGGAGAAGAAAGCAAGTTTTGGGTAGCAACTATAGCTGCAAATTAAAGAGTCTATAGACAACAAAGAAAGGTGCAATTATAGCAAATACAATACAACAAGCTACAAATAAAGAAGCTACAAAAAGGTGTGTTAATTTGATGCCATATATATTATTATTGCAAATTTTTTGAAGGTGCCTATTAAGAGTTTTTGGAGCATCAAATATTAGAGCCATTTAGAGCTAGCAAAGAGGAAGTTTTTTAAGGTGTCATTAAGCTAAGAAAAGACACCATTTCACACCATTGATTTTATAGAAAGCTTGCATATTACAAACAACAAAAAGTTACAATTTAATAGGAGTGATAAGGAGTTTGATATATGTTGTTTTGAAATAGAAAAAATATCAGATTTATTTTACATTCATTAGTGAGATAGATTTACTCTCATTATTAGAGAAGCTAGCAAGATTATAACAACATTAGATTGATTTTTAAAGGAGTTATAAGTGAATAGTATATGTTGTTTTTTAAGTGAATGTAAAAGCAATATTATCCTACGTTTGTGAGGAAAAATATTCCTCAAACATATAGCATATTTTGGAAGGAAAAGAGCTCCAAATTCAAGGTATATTTTAGGTGTTTAAAAACACTAGACGTACAAGAAGAAAGTGGTAAATAAAACCACTAAAAGAGTGGTTGAAGACACCACCATATTGAGCACCATTCAACACCAGAATATAGGGGGCAAGCTCTACATCATACGTCCACCCATTTGCAGGAAAGAAGCACTAAAAAAAGTGCTCAAGGAAAAGAGCCATTAGGCTCAAGATTCAACCATCCAAAGGAGCAAGAAAACATCAGCCACAACCTGCAAAAGATCAATCTACGTAAAGCAAGGTAGATTACAAAAAAAATAAAAAATTATAGGGTGCATTATCAAAGGAAAATCATCAATAGAGAAAATTGCCAAAGAAAATATTACATGACCATCATTGGACCATACAAGAGGTATTACAGCTAGATCCATCAGTAAAAAAATACACCATCAACCAAGGATAGAAGAAACCTCACAAAGTTTAGTTACAAAGAAGCAAGAATACGTTAACATCCACCATCAACCAAGGAGAGAAGAATCCTCACGAAGTGCAGTTACAAAGAAGCCAGAATACGTTTACAAAGAAGCAAGAATACGTTGGAGGGAAAAGAGGCATTGAAAAACCTTGTAGTTTCATACGTTGGAGAAAGGAGTGCATGCATATTGCCATCTGGCACAAGGGTCAAAGTTGGCTCATAAGCCATAACGTAAATCACTAGGGAAGAAATGTAAATTTCCAAAAAGAGGAGTGCTCAATGCTCTACATCATTACCCAATACTCAAGAAAGGATAGGTAACTCCCAAACAACAAGGAATATTGTGCCAAGTGTTCATTTTACTCTTCCATGAATGTTGGCACCACCAAGAAGGGAGTCAAAATATTTTATAACGTCTGCAATACGTGGCACTCAACAAAAGAAAGGAGAAGCACTCATATAGCCAAAATGTAAGAGTGGAAGCACATATATAGCAAATTCCAACACCATACACATTGAAAAAGAAGGTAGAAGCATTAAAGAAGGAGTCAAAGCATCTTCCAAGTTCATACGTAGCATATTTGACCAAAGGAGAAGCACCCAACATTAAAGAGAAGCACCTAAATTATTAAGGTAATACTTACCATAGTATTTTTCATATTAAAGGCTTATATTGGTAGGAGAAATAAGGAACTAAGGGAATATATTCTAAGGTTAAATTTTTAAAGATATTAGTGGAGTGATAAGTATTTTTAAACCTTAGAAAAATCAGAATATTATTTTTGAAAGCCTTTTATCATATTTTGAAGAGTTTTTTGGGATTTGAAGTATTATATTTAAGTTTTGTAAAATTGCATATTTAGATTTACAAAACAAAGTAAATATTTGCAAATTACTAAGGTTGGAGAAATAAGGCATACAACATCAAATTAGGATTACAAAATATTGCAAATATTATTTCTAGAATTTCTAAATTTCTAAAATTGGAGGTATAAGGATTTCTACATCAAATATAGTATATGAAATTTAGAATTAAATATTTTATCCATAAATTTGGGAGATAAAAGGAATTCTACATATTGATAAAGATATTGCATTTGATAAGATTAATCTCTAAGTTCAAAATTATTAGAGATTTGAAGATTTGTAAAGGATTGAAATTGCACACATTGATATTAAAATTGAATTGCCTTTCAAACATTAGGGAGATAAAAGGTATTCTACAAAACATAGAATTGAAAGAACCTAGGGAGTCATAAGGAAGCCTACCTCAAAGGATTAAAATTGTAACAATGGAAAACTTTATTAAATATAGAGGGTTCAATAAATCAACTTGGATTAAAGATCTACTTGATTCTAAGAATAATAGCAAAATGAAACATGTGGATAGAAGGAAAAAAATTCTTGAAGAATCACAAATTAGTCCAATGAGAAGAAATACTTTAGAGACATATTCTAACAATATGATAGAAGATAGTCATAGTAAACATGCAGAACAAGAACTCCTTCTACAAGTCTATGATAGAAGCAAAAGTAAAATTGCTTCAACCATCCATGCATGGTTGTATCAGTTGATCAAGAAAACATATGAAGTCAAGGTATTCAAAACAACACAAGAAAATTTGAAATGTACTTACTATAATAGAGAAGACCATGAAAAAGCTGATTGTTGGGATTTACATCCTTGCATATATTGTGGGAAAGGATCTCACTCATCTTCCTTTTGTCATTACAGAAAGGAGTATTACATGAGTTTTGAAAGAATTCTAACATTCAGGTTACAATGCTTGTTTCAAAGAATTATTTTTAAATATTTTGATAACAACAAGTACAAGCTTGAGGAACAGGAAAGAAGACTTCAAAAAGATCAAGAAAATCAAATATGGACTAAATACGTAATTAGAGCTCTAGCTCAACAAGGATATCTCATGATTGACTACATCAAGAAGCCCAAGCAGAACTCAAAGACAAAGACAAGGAACCAAGAAAAAATGGAGACTCTTAACATGAAGAACAAAAGGAAAAAGAATAAGTTACTACAAGGATCAAATGATAGCACAACATCATCCAAGAGTCTACATGAAGAAGAAGGTGAACCTATACAAAATGAAGAGTACCTACAATATGAAGAACACAAGTTCAAGAAATATGAAGAAGATCCATATTGAAGAACTAGAATCTTCAATAACCAAATAATGTAATACAAGGGGGTGTTGGAATATATTACATTATTTGGTACATGCCAATGTACCACCATGGGTACATCTATAGATTAGGAAAAGAGTCTTAGATTAGGATTTACTTTATGCAATGTAATGCACAAGTGTGCAATGATATTTTGGAATGTAAATGTGCATAGTTATCCCTATGTACATGTGTCACTAGAGTAGGAAGATGAAGAGTCATAGGAAGAGTGAGGCCCAAGAAACCTCCATATGAAGAGTCACATTCCATTCTATATATATGGATGTATTGATGTAAAAGAAACATGGCGAAGGAGGAAGAGTCACCTATGTAAGCAATGGAAGGTGATGTAGTATGATGTATTTTGGTCTCTTCATTCAATAAATATTTTTGAGTATTTTTGAGTATTTGGCATTAGCATTCTTTGAGTTATTATCTAGTAGATTCAGAATTTATATGCTTGATTGATCAACATTATTATATATTTCATATTGCAATTATATTATTGATCTTGAGGCAATATTATTTGAGTATTTACTCATCAAAAGGTAACAGTGGTATTAGATCCACAAGGGATCACCATTTTTACTATCAATATGAATCCAGCTACGTCTTTGTAAATGAGATCAGCCATTATGCACCATTGTATGCAAATATTGTTGTTTTGTAATTGTTTGATATAATTCATAATTTAGATCGAAATAAAGAATATTTCTATTGGTTAAGAAGAGACCAGCAATGACAAGAAAAATTCCTCTAGAAAAGAAACCAGAGAAGGTAAAGAGAATTTCCTCTAGAAAAGAAACCAGAGAAGATAAAGAAACTTTCCTCAAAAAAAGAACTAGAGAAGATAAAGAGATTTTCCTCTAGAAAAAAAACCAAAAGATAAGGGAATTTTCTTTGGAAAGAGAAACCAAAGAAGATAGCATTTTTCACTGTGTTGAAGAAAAACCAGTGACATTTAAGGATATACCTATTCCAAGAATAAAATTAGAATAGAAGAAAATTTATAGGTCTTGAAGATAGACCTTGATATTGAGAAGAAAATAATATACCTATTCCAAGAGCAAAATCAAAATAGAAGAACATTTATAGGTCTTGAAGATAGACCTTGATATTGAAAAGAGAATATACCTATTCTAAGAGCAAAATCAAAATAGAAGAAAATTTATAGGTCTTGAAGACACACCTTGATTAAGAGACCCTTAGAAGAGGTCCTATTTATAAGCTTGATAAAAAAAGGATTCCAAATTATTTGGCTAGAATATTTCCATGGGGTTGAAAGGAAAACCCATGAAGACTAGGTTTCAGTATAGATTTGATTCCACTAGTTTTTAAGATAGCTACTGAAGATTATTATTTCTGTAAAATTGAATACATATGATTATTATTATCCATGTTTTAATGCAAAATCTTGATTCTTAGAAGTTTATAAGCTTCCTACAATAGATAGAGAATAATTTCATCTTCAATTGTCTAAAATTTTGTGTTTTTCTAGTGTACGTATTAATTATTTTGTTGTAGAAAATTAGACATTGAAGAAGATCCAAGAAGAAGACCTTATTGAAGATTGAGAAGAACCAAGAAAATGTTCTCATTGCAAGATTGCATATTGAAGAAAGAGATCCATAAAGAGTTCATATTGAAGAACTTCCAAGAGTAAAAGATTAAATATTGAATACAAAATATAGGACTATAAAAGGTCCTATTACAAACAGAAGCAATAGAATATAGAGATACAAGAAAGATATATCATTGAATAATTTCCCATAGCTAGAATATTGAAGAAACCAAGGTAAGGTTTCATTAAAATCATTTGCTAAATAATTGAAGGCTGCAAAATTATAAGACCCAATAATAGAGGTCTATAGAAGATTTTTAAAAAAGGAAAGAAGGTAATAGAAAGCCTTATTGCAGAAGCAGAAGCATAAGCAATGACCAAAAGTAGAATATTACAAATAAAAAGAGCACTTGACCATAAGATATTGGATAATTTTCATCATACGACAACAAGACCAAAACGAAAAAGGATTTGACAAGAATTTTATCAAATTTTGAGAAAATTTTAAGCTCAAGACATTCATATTCTTGAGAAATAAGATAGAGATAGAGGTCGGAGTTGAAGTCAGAATTCAACAAGAAGTCAGAATAAAGTAAGAAGATTGTAAGAAGATTGAAGAGTTCATAGTTTAGAGATATTTGTAGATAGCCACAATAGTTTTGTAGGCTTATTTATAAAAGCACAAAGTTGCAGAAAGAGAAGTTGAAAAGACAATGAAAAATAGAAGAGAAAAGTTGTAGTTTAGAGAAAGCTTTGAAGAAGCTTTCAAAAAATATTTCAACAGCCAAGAGAAGGCTTGATAGGAAAAAAAGTAGCATATTTGAAATCTTGAAGATAAAACCAAATAATATTTTATTGACTGCATATTTGAGAAGCATTTGGGCAACATTTGAAGCTACAAAAATCAGAGATAGCTAGCACCTGTTTAGAGGATAAGAAAGCAATTTTTGGGCATCAACTATAGCTGCACATTAAATATTCTATAAACAACAAAGAAAGGTGCAATTACACCAAATACAATATGTAGACACCTAAATCATGTCATGATTAGGGGATCTACTTACATAGACACACTCATAAGATCATAAAACATAATCTTGGACTTTCCAAGCATTAATAGTGGTTCTCACCACTCATTTGGGGCCTTTTCAAGCCATCCAAGATTGGCCACTCAAGCCAAGAGTGACCAGATCCTAGCTGCTCAAGCCTAGAGCATCCAGACCTAGCCACTACAGGAGACAACATCCAGATCTTAGTCATTGCATATGATAGCGGCTAAGCCATAAGAAGCAGTTTACCCACAAACAGGCCCAATCTCATGTGGAAGTGGTAGTCTGCATGCAATAAAGGTGAGCGAGAGTGACTTTGCATTCCTTTTCACAACCAATTCACATAGGAGACTTGATTTTGCATTTAGACTTAAGTTAAATAACCTCGAAGGATAAACAAAGGACAAAAGCTTCTCATGCTAACGACCAGTTCATATAGAAGACTCAAGTGGGTAGTTAGATTTCAGTTAACTGGCCTTCAAATATAGACAATGGACAAGAGCTTCTCATGCTAACTTGCACTACACATGAGAAATTTATTTCTAGGGCTTGGACATAGACCTAGGGTTTCACACTATAAAAGGTGCAAGCCTAAGAGCACTAAGACATTCTGATCATATCCAGATATCCTTGAATATTTTATCATACAGAGAATAGAAAGCCGAATATACAGGAGATCATTTTAGAGAGAGTTCTCTTTGAGATCATGTGTGTGGCAGAGCTTTGACAAATCAAAGAGCATAACTTTCTTCAACATCAAATCATAGTCTTTGACCCATAGCTTTGGGGCAAAAAGGGTAAGGTTTACTTTAGCGGCCGATGTCTTGGATAGTGGATCGTAGGCTTAGCTTAGATAGACATAGCATCTTTTATCTTGTTTTCTTATGTCATTAGCATAGGTTTACTTGATTCCATGGTATTGTTTTATCATATTTTTGTTACATTATTTGATTACTAACAACCTCATTTGAGGATGCAATCTCGGATACCTAAAAGTGTGTTGTTGTTTCATTGCTTGTTGGGCCACAGGTACATCGGATGAAGATTACAACATACGAGAGCAAAAGGGATCCCTCTAGGAAGTAGTCCTAGAGAAGGAGGCATCTGTAAGCCCTCATACAATTTCGTGTGCAAAAATAAGAAGCTTTTATAAGTGCACCACCTCTTCACGGAAGAGGCACTCCTTGCCCACTTGTAATTGATAGTATCAAAATGTGTATCCCTAAGAGGCACCGACATGTAACCGAGCTTCAATATCAATAAAGAGATCCATATTTTGTCATTTCATGTTTTATGCTTTTTCCTCTCATCTTTTCATTTCATATTTGGTATTTTAAATAAGCATTGCAAGTAGGTTTTCTCAAAAAAGGGACCGGTGTGCGGATTCCCGAGGTTGCTAAATATGGCGATCAAGGTGGGACGACCACTAATTTTTTATTTTTTTCTAGAATACTAACTTAATTTTATGTGCAGGTCTAGCCACTCTGAGCTACAGTGGCCAAAAAATAGCTGCTCTGAGCTACAACGGCTAGAAATTAGCCTCTCTGAGCTACAGCAGCCAAGAACCAGCCACTCTGGTCAATAGCGGCCAGGACTGGAGTGCAGCAGAGGTTAAAACACAGACTCTCTAAGCTGGATCAAAGTTAGGTATAGCTTTTCTAATATTTTATAGCTTTCTATTTGCTTCTATGTGTTCAAAATAGAGAACTTAAAGCACATTTATGTTTGGAAATTGAAAGAATAAAGAATAAAGAATTAATCATTTCGCATATCTTAGATCTTCTTTTAAATTTTCCACTAGGAACAAAGGCTTATGCCTAAAAATTTCACCCTATAATCTAATGTTCTAGAAATTGTATGTTGTTTGCTTGCTTTGAGGCCCTGCTAGAGGCCATAGTTGCACAAGATAAAGTGCGCTCATACAAATCATAGTAGTTCATGCATCTTTCTGAATATTGAAACGTATTTTTGCACTTAGGCATATAGGAAAGACTCATTGTTTCTATATGATGCACTTTATGTTACGCAAGATTAAAATGAACACCACACATGCACATCTCATTTAAACATTGGAGATTTGGATTTCATCAACAACCTTAAATTTAGTCCAGTGACATTGGAATTCATCTTCTTCCACTGGTTTGCCCCCTAGAGCTTCCTAGAAATGGATTGGGAAACTTACTTATAGTGACACTAAGTTATTTGTGTTCAAAGTGTCTCCCACTGTTGGAACAATCATTGGTTCAGAGTGGAGGAGCTATACGAACCCCCCATTAGGTCTTTAGCGGTGTACCCTAGCTTCTTTTGAGAAAATTATATTTGGCACAAGTGTACTTGATTGTCACTATGGATGAGTCTTCTCATTCTTAATCCAAGAACAAGAGCAAATAAATCAAGAGAACAACACATAAAAACACATCAAACAGTTTAGGGCACACTCAAATTGGTAATAAAGATAAACATTTGTTTGGTATTGTGTGGTCATTCCTAAATTACAAACTCAAAAGATCAAGTCATAAAACAACATGGTCAAAATAAGAAGTAAACACCCTCGGTCTAATGTTGAGGGAGAGACAGAAGAAATTCATACCCATAGGTGGATTCATAGTAATGTTGAACGACCTACCCGTAAGACCATGAGATATAGCTCCATGAGCCTAAGGGGTGATAACTCAACTCTTAGGGGATATCCTCGAGAAACCCCAAGTAAAGAACCACATCATGGAACAAAGTCACATAAACAAAAAGAGGCTTCACAACCATCCTCATCAAGAAGACATGAGGAGACCTCAAGGGCCTCCTCTAAACACACAGAAACATCTCAAAGATGTGAGGAAGATTCAAGGGCTTCCTCCTCATATGGACATAAAGAAGTTTGTAAGACTCATTCTTCACATAGGGATGATGAGACTACCACATGTCCATCCACATGGAGTAAACATGTCACAACAAAACCCTCTTCATCAAGAAGGCAAACAAGAATTGTAACACCTCAAGACTCACAAGAAACATATGAAATAGTTTTTCCCACTGAAGGGCAAGAAACTAGAGCTACATCTAGTCATGATAATAATATAGAATAAACCCTTCACACAAAAGGAAATATTCTTGTATACTATGACCTCATAGGAGTAAATGGCACCTCATGGGACCATCCATGGAAAACAAGACATCTAGATAGGTTGGATCGATTTCCTACTCAACCAACCCAAAGAACTGTAGCTACTGAGAACTTTGTATCTAGAATCTCATGAACTATGACTTCTAAACATACCTCCCAATCTGGGGGTACCTCAGAGCGACCCTGTAGAAGACGTGTGGAGTCTGATCATAGGTATGCTCAACAGTACACTGAACAAGTCACATTAACTAGCAAGAGTAAAAATAAAATAGAAACCCCCTCAAGGAATCTACGAGTCAAGACCACAAGAATAGAGTCAGATAAACATGAGTCTTCTACAATAGCACAAACTGACCAAATGAGGTGGTTAGAAAATGCATTACGTAAAGATCGAGAGTTAGTGGAAGCTCTCGAACAAGAGAAACAAATAGAAATACTATTGCGCCAACATGAGCAGCGTTTAAGAGAGTAATCTGAGCAGCTAGCTCTTAACAATTTATAGATAAATTATGATGACCACCAAAGAACAAGACATGCTAACTCACCTAAGGAAAGGTTCACTAGACAAGATAACCCACAACAAAACCCCCCATCAAATCATAAATAAAATCCAACTAATCGAAGGAGGGCAAACATAACAAACCAATATCACAATCCTGAGTCCCCCCGTAGGAGGGAGGAAAATGGAATAAATCAAATGGATAGAGAGTTACCTCCATTGTTAATGCGAATAGGCTTGCATGAGGAGTAAATCCGTGCATCAAAGTCATTTCAAGAACTTGCTAAAAAGATGAAAACCTTTGAGAAACAAGAGGCAGCTGGGAACTCACCAACATTGAGCAAGATACACAATCAACTAGTGTGCCCATCAATCCCTACCGCTCCATATCCTAAGCACTTTGATATGCCTAGGTTAGAGAAGTTTAAAGGTGAAGAGTATGCATAAGAGCATGTCACCAATTTTATCAATGCCTATTTTCATCTTGAAGACAATGACGCTCTCATGCTAAGAACATTCATAATGACAATTTTAGGTGTTTCCTATCAATGGTTCAACCAACTGCCTAAGCATAGCATAACCAATTTTGAACAACTAGTAAATGCATTCTTGAAGCGTTTCTCCTTTGGTGCTAAGAAGAAGGTAAAATTTTTAGACCTGGCTAACTTGAAACAGTATGATGATGACCCAGTAATGGATTATGGGAATAGATGGATAAAAATCATGGCAAAATTATCATTCTCCATTCCCATAGAAGATATCATTCACATGTTTACCAAAAAAATTTCTAAACATATCTCCCTCTTGCTACAACTCCAACAATATCCTTCATTTGAGGAAGCTTTAGCACATGCCAAGCTCATCGAAGAGATAAAAGTAGATGAGGGAACCATTAAGCTCTGAAACAAAAAGGAGTGGAACAAGAATGGTAAGAATGACAAGTACAAGCAAAAGTAGGGCAACCCTGCTCCAATAAATCAAGTTGTATTGGCTACACCCAAGGATGGGGGTGCACAACAACCATAGAACTATCAAGCACATCCCTCGCTAGCCAACTATGACCAAAAGAACAATCAAGGAAGAAACTAATAATGCAAGCCACCTCGTTATTTCACACCTCTGACGGAATCAATGCAATCAATATTTAATCAGTTGAGCGAGTCCAGGAGGATTAGATTTCCTAATATACCTCTTGTATATCCCAACCATCCTAAGTGAAAAGGATATAAGGAAGATCAATTTTGTCCTTATCACTAGGATACTAGGGCATGACATTAAGGCTTACGTCGGGTTTAAGCATCAAGTGCAAAATATGATTGAGGTGGGAGAGCTCAAAGTTGACAACCCACTAGCTCCTGATAACAGAGATATGGACATATACATAAACCCATTGCCCAACCATGAGGTCCCTTGAGAGCAAGGGGCCCAATTCAATTAGGTTCGAGTTGACATACCTACCCACAGATTCATTGGGATGGTTGAGATCATTAACATAGAAATAAGGACTAAGCGGTATGGTCAACCACAACTGCCTGTCGCTCCCATGAACATCCCAGTCGCTCCTAGGCAAAGGTAGGATAACCTTTCAGGTCCACCAATGAGACCTATGGTAACTATTCAAAGCATATTGGAGCAAAACCTACAGATAACTCCTGCTAAGTTATATATCTATGTGCTCATACAATAGTCCCCAAAGCATAGGAAGACTCTAATGGAAATTTTAAGAACAATTGAGCTTCAACCGCAAGATGATAATGCATTCGCTCACTTTGTGGGACAAGTGCAAGAATGTCAAGAACCTATAATCTAATTCTATGACCATGATATTAAGACAGTTTCTACTGCCTTACCAGACCCTCTGCTAAACATTGTAGCAGCCATCAATAACTTATCGTTCAAGAGGGTTTTGGTCGATACAGGTTCATCAATAAACATCATCACAACAATTGCAATAGAGCACCTCAAGATACCCAAGACCAATATCGTTCTAGGAACTTACACATTGAGAGTTTGTAATGATGCTTTATGCAATACTGTGGGAACGATAGTCCTACCCATCAAGGTGGGGTACAAGACCATCCCTATGATGTGTCATATCTTGGAAGGTGCTATGCAATACAACATACTCTTAGGTCATCCTTGGATAAGGGCCATGAAGTGTGTGCCTTCGATCTTGCACCAATGTGTCAATTATGTGCATGAAAATAAATTCTATGTGGTTTTGGTCGATTAAGAACCTTTTAAATACGTCAATCAGGTGGATATTCTAGGATAATTTGTGATCCCTTCTACTAACCTATACGTATCACCTTCTCCCCAACCACACAAGTGGATAACAAATACAAAGGGGTAAGAAAATACCCATGGACTTCAACACCTCCTGGTGTACTCAAGATAGTCAATGCTTCTAAAGGACCATCAACATCAAAACCAAAAGACAATGAGAAGCTAAGGCCCCCTTAGTTAAGGAAGAGAGGCCCAAAGAAGTGCCAACTATAGCCATTGTTGAAATGCTAAGTCCTATGGAAGAGGAAGATCCTCAAGATCAATATGAAGATAGTGATTATCACCCTACTTCGCCAATATCATGTGTGGGGTCATCCACGTCGCATGCATCAATACACTTGGCAATTACAGGCATAGGGGAGTACCTTGTGCAAAAAATTACCTTTACACCTATCATTGTCTACACAGGACATAGGGAGGCCTAAATACTTGATGTCACCAGTAGGAACAGTGGTTCCACTTGGAATCCCTCCCAACCAAACCAATTTTGTCTATGTTAGCCTGGACTGCACTCATAAGTCTTTAGATATAGAAGGATATGGTGATGAATTATTCATAGTCAATGTTCGTTACCTCTCTAATCTTGAGTTTGCTCTACGGTAATTTGAGCATTGCCATTGGCATGGCTATGGCCTTGGCATATATGAGCAGGGGCGTAGGAGGCCTTACGAGCCACTATATCAGCTTCCTTCTGACATATTTGGCTTAGGCTACTATAGCAGAGGTCGAGATGACTCGCTTGCAGTGGCATTGGAAAGGTTAAGCATAGGGTTGGGAGAAGACATTGATTTCATTCATTATCACCCCCTGAGAATAACAAATTTGAGTAACAGACAAGTGGCCACGATAAACATACCGCCTCCAGAAACTTATCATCCAAATACCTTAATTGATTCCACCCCAATAGGGTACAACTCGTGGGATGAGGAGAATGGATATGAAGCAAGTGATGATGAGGCACAACTTGGCTTAGCTTATCAAGGGCCTCGCTATTTACAAAGTTTCACATGGTATATTCATAATGATATTGAATATACATCAGATGAAAGTGACTATGAATCAGAAGATTCAATAGAAAGAGCTTACTTAGGCCTAAGCCATCAACCCTTGACTTTGGGGTAAGATACAAATGCAAACGGTTTCTTCATAAGTGACGAAGAATATGAAGATGAAATAGAGATGGCATACTTAGGTCCAAGACATGATCCCCTTGTCTTAGGCCCACATACCAATGCTAATTGTTTTTGGATAAGTGATGATGACTTTGAGGATGAGATCGATATGGCTTATCTTGGACCTCACCACTTGCAATAAGTCAACAAGCTAGTAGAAAGAGAGGTGGCACTTTGTGCCATAGATCCTCAAATCTGATTTTTGGGGAGATCTATTGACCTAGCTGCCATTCATCGGATGGTCAACCCCCCTTCACCTATATTCAATGAGCATTTAGAGCCTAATGATCCTATTGTCCGCCCTACTCAAGGGCCAGATCTAGAAAATCCCATTCCTCCAAAACCTCATCACGAGTATGGAAGTGAAACCCCTGAGACAATATTACACCCATGTGGTCCTGGAGATTTAATCCCATCCATCAACATGATCTCCATTGATTTGACCATTCTGCTTCATAATCCAGCAGATCCTACCAAATCATTGCATCTTGATATAGATGTTATTGATTAGGATCATGCTAGTTCACCCATAGATCCATAAGACCTCTTCTCCAATGAAGAGATGTTACAGCCATTCCATTTTGCATCAGGTTGTGCATATGACATCTTCCATGTTGGTTTGGAACCTGAGTCAGTAGGTCTTATAAATCTTGCTGATGACATTCATTTGATACCCACTCCTCATAAGCTAGAGGATGGGTCACATATGTCTATAGAAGTAACTTTTGAGGTGGACATCAGTGATGATCCTACCCAACCAAGGAAATTCAATTTTGGAGAAAGTCTATCTCCAGAGGAACAAGTCATCTTGATTCCTCTCCTCAAGGAGAGTCCAAATATTTTTTCTTGGACTTACAAAGACATGCTAGGGATAGATCCAAAGTTAGTCGTTCACAACCTTTCATTGGATCCCATGAAGAAGCTAGTCAAAAAAAAATTGATGAAAATGTATCCAACCATCACTTTGATGGTAAAGAATGAATTGCAAAGACTACTGGATGTAGTATTGATAGTTCCTATAAACTACCCTGAGTGGGTGTCAAACATGGTACCCATAGGGAAACCTGATGGAAGAGTATGTATCTGCATGGATTTCAAAGATTTAAATAGGGCAACACCAAAGGATTCATTCTCGTTGCCAAACATAGATGCTCTTGTAGATGCAACCGTAGGTCATGAAATTCTCTCCTTAATGGGTGGTTTTCAGATACAACCAAATCTAGATTAAGCCTGAAGATCAACATAAAACTGCTTTCATTACTCCATGGGGAACATTCTATTACAAAGTGATGATATTTGGTCTCAAAAATGTTGGTGCCACATATCAACGGGCCATGACATACATATTCCATGACTATATGCATAAGATCTTGGAAGATTACATGGATGACTTACTAGCCAAGTCCCTATTGCGGCAAGAGCATGCCAAAGTCCTTAGACAAGTCTTTGATCACCTCATAGAACACAATGTCCGATTGAATCCTAAGAAGTGCGTATTTGGCATAACTTCTAGCAAGCTTTGGGATTCATCGTATCCAAGAGAGGCATCGAAGTAGATCCTGCAAAGGTAGAGGCTATACTGGAAATGGCCACCCCTACCAACATAAAAAGGCAAGATAACATCCATCAAAAGATTAATCGTGCAATTATCAGATAAATGCAGACCTATGAATAGATTGCTATGCAAGGAAGTCTCATTTCATTGGGATGAATAATGCCATCAAGCCTTTGTAGATATCAAAACTTATCTGGAAACGCCACCAGTATTGGCTCCACCAAGGCCAGACATACCATTTTTACTATATATATCAGCTACTGATTTCACATTGGGCACCATGTTAGCCCAAAAAAATACATAAGACAAAGAGCAAGCCATATATTACATTATTCGCACCTTGGTGAGCTATGAGCTATGATATGCGTATGTCAAAAAATTGTGTTTAGCAGTGGTCTTTGCAACTCAAAATTTGTGACACTACATGTTGAGCCATACAACCTACGTCATATTAAAACAAAATCCTTTGCAGTACATGATGAGAAAGATATATCACAATACACGTATCGCAAAGTGGATCATGCTATTGATAGAATTTGATCTAGAGTTCATAAGCCAAAAGTCCATCAAGGGACAAGTCATAGCAGATCAATTAGCAGAGATGCCTCTTCAGGATAACAAGCCTCTCACCATAGAATTTCTTGATGATACAGTATTTGCATTATCAAATCTACAAAAACTCAAAGAACCTAAGAAATAACGAGAGATGTCATTGTTCTTCAATGATCGAAGTGTGAACAAGGAGGTGGAGCAAGAATTATCTTTATCACACCACAACGCGCTTCATTGCCCTTATCATTCAAACTAGACTTCCTGTGCACAAACAACAATACAAAATATAAAGCATTGATATTGGGACTCCAAACAACCGTAGCAATGGGTATTAAAAGAGTGAATATCTTTGGTGACTCCTTGCTCATAGTAAACCAGGTCAAAGGACTCTTCCAATGCAGGTGCCCACTCCTGAAGACTTACAAGGAACTTTTTGACAATTACTTAGCCCGATTGGAATGGTACGACATTGAGGCAATCCCTCTTATGTCAAATAGATTTGTAGACACCATGGCCTCTTTGGGATCCTTAATCCCTTAGAATCTATCTGTTGATTTTACAATCGTTCATGTGAAAGTGCTTTCACACTCATTAATACGTCGTGAATCTTTTGACAATCAATAATCAGTCAACATGATCAACATCAAACCAAATTAGGATTGGTCCTTCGTAGCTAGAGGTTTCTTGCAAACAACACCTTGGGGGTCATTGATCTCCCAAGGACCCATAGAGTGTGGTGTGACCATATACCATAGATTTGTTCCTCAATCTGTGTTCACTACCTTGGAAATGCAGGACGAGCAAGTTGTTTATTCTATAGAAGCTTTGGCCTATCAGGATTAGCTTTTCCAACTGTGGGACTTCCTGAAGCTTAGAATAATACCTCAAGTTTTATCTCATACTGAAAGGCGAGCATTTAAAAAAAGAGCAACAAGATACATTTTTCTAGGAGAAATCATCTACAGATGAGGATATAATGGAGTATTGCTCCATTGTCTTGAGCCCCAATAAGCATCTTGGGCAATTTTACATGCTCACGACGGAACATGTGGAGGCCATTTCAATGGCATGGCCATCGTTAAGTGCATCTTGAGAATGGGTTACTATTGGCCCATAATGTAAAATGACTCCTACGAGTATGTCAATAAATGTAGTAAGTGCCAGCATCATGCAAATCTAACGCACTTACCATCGCAAGCTTTGCAACCCATCCAGGTAGCATGGCCATTCTCGCAATGGGGACTAGACTTTATTGGGAATATTTCACCTCTGTCCTCAGGTCGACATACATTCATCATAATGACCATAGAATACTTCACTAAGTGGGTAGAAGTGATCCCCTTAACATCAACAATTGGACCAAGGATTGCGGAGTTTATACTCCACAATATCATAAGTCATTTTGGGGTCCCTTCTAAGGTAATATCGAATAATGGGTCATCTTTCAAGAACAAAAATGTGTGTGCTTTAATGAACAAATACCATATTTAGTATAGTTTTTCAATGACTTATTATCCACAAGAAAACGGGCAAGCAGAAGCCTCAAACAAAACAATAGTCTCCATTTTGAGGAAGACGGTGCAAGAAAATCACAAGGATTAGCACATTCAATTGCCTCTTGCACTATGGGCATATAGGACTATTATACGGATGCCCACTGGGGCAACACCGTTTTCACTAGTATATGGCACTAAAGTCATCATGCCTCTAGAGTTGGAAATCCTAACTCTACGCATAGCACTAAAGGACTTCATAGATGATGAAGCTGTGTGGCAAGCCCGCCTTGATCAATTGATGCTTCTTGATAAATGTTGATTCAATACTTTAGAGCATCTCCATGTTTACCAAGATCGCCTTGTGTGAGATTACAATAGTAATGTCCACCTAAGGGAATTCAAGGTTGGAGATCTAGTGCTCAAAGAAAACCAGCATAATTCAAATCTATTGTCGCATCTGCGAGATAAGTTCACAGTAAACTGGATAGGTCCATACATTATTTCACAAAGAGTTGGGCCTGGAGCATATTGCCTTATATCATTATATGGTGTTGAAGAGCCCGAACCTCTCAATATCATTCACTTAAATGTATTTTACACATAAAACACAAAAACATTCAAATACGTCATAAAAACACAAAAACATTCAAAATTTCATAAAAATAAAAAACATTCAAATATTTCATAAAACATAAAAACATTCAAATATGTCATAAAAACACAAAAACATTCAAATATTTCATAAAAATAAAAAACATTCAAATATTTCATAAAACACAAAAACATTCAAATATGTCAAAAACACAAACAAAACATAAAAACATAAAATTTCAAAAATACAATCAAAGGCTCCAAGGGTAATTCATATCGCTTGGTCAACAATCAAATCAAAGGCTCCAAGGGTAGTTCACACCGCTTGGTCAAACATCAATTCAAAAGGCTCCAAGGGTAATTCACGCCGCTTGGTCAAAAATCAATTCAAAAGGCTCCAAGGGTAATTCATACCGCTTGGTCAAAAATAAAATCAAAAAGGCTCCAAGGGTAATTCATACCGCTTGGTCAAAATCAATAACAAAAGCCCCAAAGGTATCATAAGCCCTTTGGTCAAATTAATCAAAAATACAAAAACAACATAAAATCAAAAATACAAAAAAAATTGCACTTCACATTTTGCATCCACATCATTGCATTGCATTTTCACATACATTACAAGATATGTCATGAGAGTCTTAAAATTAATACCACAGTTTTTCGCACAAGTCATTCATATCCATACTTCCATCCACATGTGTGTAACTATGTTTTTCAACACAACCATTATTTTTTGCTATAAATAATATACTAAGGCTTTTCGGTTAGTCAACCACACTTAGTAATCTTATCAAATTTTGAGGAAACCAACTTTGATTAGTAGAAGGTAAGGCCTAGTTGTGATAATGCCTTGGATATTCAAGATCCCGTCACTAATTGAAATACTAAAATCCTAGTTGGTACAAGGAAGATGAAAGTTGCAAAGCGGTCTAGGTTAACTTAAGCGAAAAGGATTATCCTTGCTTATCCCCCTGTGCAACCAATTTAAAGGTGCTGAGAATTGGCAAAAGGACAAGCTTTACCCTATCAAAATCCCTTGCTTAAGTAAAAACAAGCAAAATCCCAAAGCAAAGTACATATTCAAAAGGCCAAGCATACAGTCCAGATTTCAAAGCAAAAATCTGATACACAAATCATATATTCAAAATACAAAAAAAATCAAGCTCAAGGAAAAATAAAAAATAAACAGTGATTTTCATCACTAAGAATGAGAAAAATAAATAGTGATTATCATCACTACAAAAATCAAACTCAAGAAAAAATAAAAAAATAAACAGTGATTTTCATCACTACATATGAGCAAAAATCCAAATCCAAAAAGAAGCCAAAAAGAAGGGAATAAAGCTTGAATCCCTAGAATTATCAGCATTGTACAAAACTAGAAGGAATAATACTTATGCATGATGATATTTCTATTACAATTGCTTCATGCATTTGTGTAGACCAATGTTTAAATGTGGATGAGCTAGCTTAGGTAACCAAATATTGCCTAGTGGTATAGTCCAAGTCCAACATAATGATGAGATGAACACTTGAGGATCCCTGATCTTAGCAATGGGCTGAAAGAATCCTGCTTGACATCGGAGGAAATGCTTGAGTTCTATTTCAAAATATACAATCACATGCACACACAAAGATCATGAAAAACTAGGTCCATGGTAAAAGCCTTACCTTTCAAAAGTCTAAGAAGTAAGTAGACAACTGTTGATAGGGAACCTAGAGTGTTTGAATCTCCAAAAAACCCCAAAAAATTTTACATAACAACAAATCATAACATCATTCACACCATGATATTCTTTATAAGATTCTATAAATTAGGGGGTATCAATATAGTAGGACAGATACTGCATATATATTAGAAATAGTATATAGACGGCCACTGACTACTTTATATATTTTAATTTACATAAACTTATTAAGAAAATACATTACACACCATTATATCTCATATATGAATAATTAATCAATTCTTATGATAGGAGTGATTATTTAAATTCATGATTATTTTTAAACTTTTTGTGGTATCACCCATTAAGGCTATAAATGTCATATGCATTATGTATGTTTTAAGTGATTAGAGCATACAAGTTCATTTATACCATTCCATCACATGAGTTAGATGCATATAATTAAAGCAAAAATTAAACATGCATGTAACAATAACATTTGCATCCACAAAAACAAGTCATTAATCATCCATACACCACATCATAAAACATATAGGAAATATCCATTTGCATACCAAATCAATCATCATTCATAATAAAAATGCATCGCATCATATCATCAAAACATATAAGCATCTACGCATTTATCTAAGCATCTTCAAATATCATCTACCATCTAACATATCCATCCAATAATTATAATATCATCATCGCATCATATCATAAAAAAATAATAATAACAAAAATATAAGCAATAAACGATACACATAATGAGTCATGAAAGGCAAATCTATCATAAAAATATGTGTGTCAAGTCTAATAGATATACAAAAATGCCCATGGGCTATAGTCGTGTAGTTCAGTTGACCTCAAAAATGTATAAAGAACCAAGTAGAACATCAATCAAGTGTCTGGCCTAAGTCCCTTGTGCCACCTCCTCTAGTGCCATATCCCCTTGTGGTAGTGTCGTGAGTCAGTGACATGATCTTGGAGGTCTCTTTGTCCGAGATAGGGTCTACTGGCTAGGACGGGTGGAATACTACCTCGAGATAGAGAGCCTACTGGCATGTAAACCACCTACACCTACTGGATCCTTAGGGACAATCCCATGCCTCCTGAGCTGCATCTAAAGGAGGGTAACATGATCTGTGAGTCCCCAGATCTGCTCCTCATGCTCATCCAATAAGGACTGAAGCCATCCCACCTCTACCCCTGAGCCTACTACTGGAACCTCCTATGGTGTAGAAGCAGGAACAACAAACTGCATCCTGACATTGCCACCTCCAATAGTAGCTTGCAAAGCCTATATCTGTGTTGTGAGCTGCTCAATCGTAGCATCTCGCCATTGTACCTAGATCTTAGTAGCTTGGAGCTCAACATCGACCTCATGCAACTATTCTCTTAGAGGAGAGTCTCTCTCCTTGGGCTCTAACTCCTCCTCCTCCTCAGGAACATCAAGATCCTCTATTGCCACCTACTCAGCTAGCTAGCCCCATACCTTGATCTTGACTTAAACCTTATGTCCTACTCGACCTACACCATCACCCCTACCATCATCCTCATGCCCTAGACTACCGATGCCATGCCACATCCGATCACCCCACCATTGAGAGTAGGCCTTTGTAACTCCCCCAGCCATTGTAGGGTCTATGGTTGTGGTATCCTCCTCATCTACAAGCTTTGTGAGCTATTGTGGAGGTAGGTCCCTCTCTGTTGTGAGGTGCCTGTACAAGAATGGTACCAAGGGTACATACTGCTACAATCCATACTGACGAAGGACCCAAGAGTAGAAGAAATACTATCAGATGGAAATATTATGGCCAATGAGCCATCACTCGTGTCATGTACTAGCAGTAAAACTAGTTGGATCATCCCAAACCAGACACTTATAGTAAGGCCACCACACGACATCTATGGCAAACAGTCTGGTAAAAGCATTAGTATAGTGGGATAGCTCCCCTGCAAAAGTTTTGGTCTTATGCTCCTCATGCTCCTGAGCCCATCTAGAAACATAGCACTGAGTACGAGCCTCAATAGATGTAATCTCAACTAGGAGCCCCTTAGGGTGATCTACCTTAATGTTCTCTAATCCCCAAGCCTGTAAGAGCAAACTACAAGCAATGTTGATGCATCCCCATCGATGGATGTGGTACAACTCATCGTAGCATTGAGCCAATATCGATCTACCCCATGCATAGATGATATGATCCTTGCTATCTAGTAGGTCTTGCACCATCACCAAGAGGTTCTAAAGGAACCTCAAATCCAAGCAATCTGGGACAAGAATGTTGTTTATCACCATCAGCAACATGATGTCTCGCTGTGAAAACCTGAGCATCATACCAAGTCTTGATAGATACTCCCCTGGACCTAGTATCTTGGAGGGCCTTTGTAGAGCATGCTCCAAACACCTGAGAATATATGGCCACCTGATCAATAATGGCCAATGAAATAATGGGAACCCCATCGAATGGGATTCAAAAAATCTTGTAAACATCCTCTGGCGTGATAGTCATCTTGATGGGTGAAATATGAAAGGTGTTGGTCTGTGGGTCCCAACGATGGGCTAAGGTCGTAATATATTCCTGATCGGCCATAATGTGGGGAAACCTGATAACGTAATGTAGCCCACGGGCCTTAAACCACTCCCATTTAGTGTCATAAAATCCAGGAAGCAAGTCAAGTAGGAGCTTCAAGTCCCAATCCCAAGTAGTGAGGATCTAAATAAAGCAGAAGAAAAATAGAACATAACTACAATGCATCTAAGGCATAGCTCACAATAAACATGAAAACGGTGCAAAAGAGTATGAGTTACTCTAAATCTAAGTAAGATAATAATAAATTGTACCTAAGCAAAGCAAAAATCCAAAAATCCAAAAAAAAAAATCATAAAAATCAATACATAAAATACAAAAACAAGGCTTAAGCTTTAGCCGTTGTCACCTACAACGGCCAAAGCTTGGCCACTGGAGGCAGCAGTATCCAAGGCCCAACAGTAAAAAATTTTATAGTTGGGATTCAAGCTTGGCCGCTCTGAGCGATAACGGCTCAGAGTCAGCCCCTCTGAGCGACAGCAGCCAAGGGGCGACACGACAAACCCGTGAACCCTTGGCCAAAAAATTAAAAAAATTTACAATTTTGACAAAATAGATTCAACAAAACAACAAAGGGAGGGAAATCAAATAAATTGGAAAATAAATCCCCTACCCAAGCATCAAAACTAAGCTAAGATTGAAGATTCCCAAAATGGTGGCAGCAAGTAAATAATGGAAAATTTTCAAAAACCCTAGGCTAAAGCCATTGACAGATTGCAAAATTGGGTACCAAACCATCGTAGCAAAAATGAACCTAAGCCTAATTAAAAAGTTTGTTCATTTCCAGCAGGTTTAGTGATGTTTTTTTTGCTCATTTCTTAGTGAAGTTCAATTTTACTTAAGCAAAGAAAAGAGAGCTAGGGTTTTGAAGAGATATACCCTAGAAACTTTGGCTCCTCCAGAAGCTGATGTCTCGTCTCACATAGCCATGTCCTCAACAACAGCAAGTTTCGAAGTCACAACCGTCTCCGCTACACCAGAGCTCTGAAAATGGAATCTTTAATAGTGAAAATGATAAGTCAAAACCCTAGAATTACAAATTTTATATTTCCTTAATTATGCCTTGGCCACTACTGATGTCAGTGGCCTGAGCTTCTTGGTCGCTCAAGGCGACAACGGCCACATGTAGGAAATCAGAAGCCACTGGACCTGACAGCGGCCAAGCCCACAGATCAAATTAAAGTAGTTCCTTCAATGAGGGAATAACAAAAACAACAAATAATCACACTTTGATGGTTTAGGATCATCATAATATTCAAAGTAACAAAAAATATCACATAAAATCATAATCTCAATCAGGGCTCGTATCCAGTTACCTACTTTATCCACTTGATGATTGTAGCTATTTGCACTCCATGTATTTCGGTGATATGAGTAGGCAACCATAAGGCCACTTAGAGCAAAAGCAGCTCATTTTAAAATTACGATATGTCACCCTTCAAACCCGAAGAAGATCAAGATGGTCAAACTGCTCCACGGGTGGGAAGGGGTCATTCTAATTCCCCTATGACACCAAAAATATTAAGTTAAAGTGATACAATCTAGGCATGAACAGAATCACTCATCCTAACTCCCTAAGAAGGCTATTGATAGTCGGACCGCTCCTCGAGATAGGGATGGATGATTATCATAAGCAATTGGAATCACACTTGGATGTGGGATTTCCCATTAAAAGTAGCAAATGCTAGAAAGGAACCAGATTAGTCATATTGGTCAAGTGACTTGTCGCTTCATTCATTGTCATTTCTTCACCAACTCATTGTGTGAAGAGGTAGTTCAAAACTTCAACATAATCATAATAAAAATCAATAAAATATCACTCGATCATAGCAAAATCATGTTTGTCCTATGAATCATTGCATACAACAATCATAAATTTCTCTTGTTTGTTGGGAATGTAAGCATACATGACATCTTCAATTGTAGCTCTCCTACCGGTCGAAATTGTTGTAGCAGTTGAAGCTACCCGATTGAGTTTGAGGAATGAGTGCAATTTAACATGCAAAAGCCACTAAGCTAAGTCCTCAGAACATTGAGGTAATGATTCAATGGATGCGTGCCATCTTGCATGATTGGGCCATCTGGTGTTGATCAGACCATTGATCACCATACACCCTATAAACAGATCAGTCTACATTTTTGCTCAGCATTGTGTTTTCCACATAGCGCATCACAAAAAGGGGTATCTATAGACACCTAAATCATGTCATGCTTAGGGGAGCTACTTACATAGACACACTCATAATATCATAAGACATAATCTTGGACTTTACAAGCATCAACAGTGGTTCTCACCACTCATTTTGGATATTTTCAAGCCATCCAAGCCTGGCCGCTCAAGCCAAGAGCGACCAGATCCTAGCCACTCAAGCCTAGAGTGGCCAGACCTAGCCACTGTAGGTGACAAAGGCCAGATCTTAGCCACTGTAGATGATAGTGACTAAGCCATAAGAAGTGGTTTGCCCACAAACAGGCCCAATCTCAGGTGAAAGTGGTAGTATGCATGCAATAAAGGTGAGCGGGAGTGACTTTGCATTCCTTTTCATGACCAATTCACATAGGAGACTTGAGTTTGAATTTAGACTTAATTTAACTGACCTCCAAGCACAAACAAAGGACAAAAGCTTCTCATTCTAATGACCAGTTCGCATAGAAGACTCAAGTGGGCAGTAAGATTTTAGTTAACTGGCCTTCAAATATAGACAATGGACAAGAGCTTCTCATGCTAACTTGTACTATGCATGAGAAATTCATTTCTAGGGCTTGGAAATAGACCTAGGTTTCAAACTATAAAAGGTGCAAACCTAAGAGCACCAAGACATCCTGATCATATCCAGAGATCCTTGAATCTTTTATCATACAGAGAATAGAGAACCGAATATATAGGAGATGATTTCAGAGAGAGAGTTCTCTTTGAGATCACGTGTGCGGTGGAGCTTGGACAAATCAAAGAGCATAACTTTCTTCAACATCAAATCATAGTCTTTGACCCATAGCTTTGGGGCAAAGAGGGTAAGGTTTAATTTAGTGGTTTTTGTCTTGGACAGTGGCTCGTAGGCTTAGCTTAGATAGACATAGCATCTTTTATCTTGTTTTCTTATATCATTAGCATAGATTTACTTGATTCCATGGTATTTTTTTATCATATTTTTGTTACATTCTTTGATTACTAACAACCTCATCCGGGGAGGCAATCTCGCACACCTAAAAGTGTGTTGTTGTTTCATTGCTTGCAGAGCCACAGGTACATCGGACAAATATTACAACATACGAGAGCAAAAGGGATCCCTCTAGGAAATAGTCCTGGAGAAGGAGGCATCTGTAAGCCCTCATACATTTCCGTGTGTGGAACCGGGAAGCTTTTATAAGCGCACCACCTCTTCACGGAAGGGGCACTCCTTGCCCACTTGTAATTTATAGTATCAAAATGGGTATCCCTAAGAGGGACCGACATGTAACCGAGTTTCAATATCAATAAAGAGATCTTTTTTTTTTCATTTCATGTTATATGCTTTTCCTCTCATCTTTTCATTTCATATCTAGTATTTAAAATAATCATTGCAAGTAGGATTTCTCAGAAAAGGGACCGGTGCACGCGTTCCCGGGGTTGCTACACAATACAACAAGCTACAAAAACGTGTGTTAATTTTATGCCATATAAATTATTATTACAAAGTTTTTTTAAGGTGCCTATTAAGAGTTTTTGGAGCATCAAATATTAAATCCATTTAGAGCTAGCATAAAGGAAGTTTTTTAAATTTTTATAAATCTAAGAAAAGACACCATTTCACACCATTGATTTTATAGAAATCTTGCATATTACAAACAACAAAAAGTTACAATTTAATAGGAGTGATAAGGAGTTTGATATATGTTGTTTGAAATATAAAAATATGAGATTTATTTTACATTCATTAGTGAGATAGATTTACTCTCATTATTAGATAAGCCATCAAGATTATAATAACATTAGATTAATTTTTAAAGGAGTTATAAGTGAAAAGTATATGTTGTTTTTAAAGTGAATGTAAAAGCAATATTATCCTACATTTGAGAGGTAAAATATTCCTCAAACATATAGCAGATTTAGGAAGGAAAAGAGCTCCAAATTCAAGGTAGATTTTAGGTGTTTACAAACACTAGAAATACAAGAAGAAAGTGGTAAATAAAACCACTAAAATAGTGGTTGAAGACACCACCATATTGATCAACATTCATCACCAGAATATAGGGGGACAAGCTCTACATCATACATCCATTCATTTGTAGGAAAGAGTCACTAACAAAAGTGCTCAAGGAAAAGAGCCATTAGGCTCAATATTTTGCCATCCAAAGAAGGAAGAAAACATCAGCCACAATCTGCAAAATATCAATCTACAAAATGCAATGCAAATTATAGAAAAAGTAAAATTACAGGGTGCATTATCAAATTAAAATCATCAATAGAGCAAACTACCAAATAAAATATTACAGAGCCATCATTGGAGCATACAAGAGGTATTACAGCTAGAGCCATCAATGAAAACATCCACCATCAACCAAGGAGATAATAAACCTCACAAAGTTCAATTACAAAGAAGCAAGAATACGTTAACATCCACCATCAACCATGGAGAGAAGAATCCTCATGAAGTGCAGTTACAAAAAATCCAGAATACATTTACAAAAAAGCAATAATACGTTTAAGGAAAATGAGGTATTGAAAAGCCTTATAGTTTCATACATTGGAGAAAGGAGTGCATGCATATTGCCATCTGTCACAAGGGTCAAAGTTGGCTCATAAGCCATAACATAAATGACTAGGGATGAAACATAAATTGATAGAAAGAGGAGTGCTCAATGATCTACATCATTACCCAACACTCAAGAAATGAGAAGTAACTCCTAAATAAGGAATATTGTGCCAAGTGTCTATTTTACTCTTCCATGAACGTTGGTACCACTAAGAAGGGAGTACAAATATTTTATAACGTCTGCAATATGTGGCACTTAGCAAAAGAAATGAAAAGTGCTCATATAGTCAGAAAGTAAGAGTGGAAGCACATATATAGCAAATTCCAAGCCATACAAATTAAAATAAAAAGAAGGTAGAAGCATTAAAGAAGACTTCAAAGCATCTTCCAAGTTCATACATAGTAGACTTGACCAAAGGAGAAGTATCCAAAATTAAAGTGAATTGCCTGAATTATTAAGGTAATACTTACCATAGTAATTTTCATATTAAAGGCTTATATTGGTATGAGAAATAAGGAACTATGGGAATATATTCTAAGGTTAAATTTTTAAAGATATTAGTGGAGTGATAAGTATTTTTAAACCTTAGAAAAATCAGAATATTATTTTTGAAAGACTTTTATCATATTTTGAAGAGTTTTTTGGGATTTGAATTATTATATTTAAGTTTTGTAAAATTGTATATTTAGATTTACAAAACATAGTAAACATTTGAAATATTCTAAGGTTGGGGAAATAAGGCATACAACATCAAATTAGTATTATATAATATGGCAAATATTATTTTTCTAAATTTCTAGAGATGGAGGAATAAGGAATTCTACTTCAAATTAGTTTATTAGATTTAGAGTAAAATATTTTGTTCATAAATTTGGGAGATAAAAGGACTTCTACATAAAATATATTACAATTTATAAGATTAATCTCTAAGTTCTAAATTATTAGAGATTTGAAGATTTGTAAAGGATTGAAATTGTACACATTGATATTAAAATTGAATTTCCTTTCAAACATTAGGGAGATAAAGGTATTCTAAAAAACATAGAATTGAAAGAACCTAGGGAGTCATAAGGAAGCCTACCTCAAGGGATTAAAATTGTAACAATGGAAAACTTTATTAAATACAGAGGGTTCAATAAATCAACTTGGATTAAAGATCTACTTGATTCTAATAATAATAGAAAAATGAAACATGTGGATAGAAGGAAAAACATTCTTGAAGAATCACAAATTAGTGCAATGGGAAGAAATACTTTAGAGACACATTCTAACAATATGATAGAAGACTGTCATAGTTAACATGCATAACAAGAACTCCTACAATTCTATGATAGAAGTAAAAGTAAAATTTCTTCACTCATCCATGCATGGTTGTATCAATTGATCAAGAAAATAGATGAAGTCAAGATATTCAAAACAACACAATAAATTTTGAAATGTACTTACTGTAACAAAGAAGGCCATGAAAAAGCTAATTGTTGGGAAGGATCTCACTCATCTTCCTTTTGTAATTACAGAAAGGAGTATTACATGAATCTTGAAAGAATTCTAGCATTCAAATTACAATGTTTGTTTTAAAGAATTGTTTTTAAAGCTTATGATAACAAGTACAAGCTTGAGGAACAGGAAAGAAGACTTCAAAAATATCAAGAAAATTAAATATGGACTAAATATGTAAGTAGATATCTAGCTCAACAAGGATATCTCATGATTGACTACATCAAGAAGCCCAAGCAGACTCAAAGACAAATACAAGGAACCAAGCAAAAATGGAGACTCTTGACATGAAGAACAAAAGGAAAAAGAATAAGTTACTACAAGGATAAAATGATAGCACAACATCATCTAAGAGTCTACATGAAGAAGAAGGTTAACCTTTACAAAATTAAGAGTACCTACAATATGAAGAACACAAGTTTAAGAAATTTGAAGAAGATCCATATTGAAGAACTCGAATCTTCAATAACCAAATAATGTAATACAAGGGGTGTTGGAATATATTACATTATTTGGTACATGCCAATGTACCACCATGGGTACATCTATAGATTAGGAAAAGAGTCTTAGATTAGGATTTACTTTATGCAATGTAATGCACAAGTGTGCAATAATATTTTGGAATGTAAATGTCCATAGTTGTCCCTATGTACATGTGTCACTAGAGTAGGAAGATGAAGAGTCATAGGAAGAGTGAGTCCCAAGAAACCTCCATATGAAGAGTCACATTCCATTCTATATATATGGATGTATTGATGTAAAATAAACATGATGAAGGAGAAAGAATCACATATGTAAGCAATAGAAGGTGATGTAGTATGATGTATTTTGATCTCTTCATTCAATAAAGATTTTTGAGTATTTGGAATTAGCATTCTTTGAGTTATTATCTAGTAGATTTAGAAGTTTAATGCTTGATTGATCAACATTATTATATCTTTCATATTGCAATTATATTATTGATCTTGAGGCAATATTATTTGAGTATTTACTCATCAAAAGCTAATAGTGGTATCAAAGCCACAAGGGATCACCATTGCTACTATCAATCTGAATCCAACTATGTCTTTGCCAACTAGATCAACCATTATGTGTTGTTACATGAAAATATTGTTGTTTTAGAATTGTTTGATAAAATTCATAATATAGATCTGAATAAATAAAATTTCTACTGGTTAAGAAGAGACATGTAACAATAATAAAAATTCCTCTGGAAAAGGAACCAGAGAAGGTAAAGAAAATTTCCTCTGGAAAAGGAACCAAAGAAGATAAAGAGAATTTTCTTTGGAAAATAACCAGAGAAGATAAAGATAATTTCCTCTAGAAAATAACCAGAGAAGATAAGGGAATTTCCTCTAGAAAGAGAAACCAGAGAAGATAGCATTTTTTCACTGTGTTGAAGAAAAACCAGTGATATTTAAGGATATACCTATTCCAAGAATAAAATAAAAATAGAAGAAAATTTACAGGTCTTGAAGACAGACCTTGATATTGAGAAGAAAATAATATACCTATTCCAAGAGCAAAATCAAAATATAAGAACAATTACAGGTCTTGAAGACAGACCGTGATATTGAAAAGAGAGTATACCTATTCCAAGAGCAAAGTAAGAATAGAAGCAAATTTATAGGTCTTGAAGATAGACCTTGATTAAGAGACCCTTAGAAAAATGTCCTATTGATAAGATTGATAAAAAAAAATTCCAGCTTATTTGGCTACAATCTTTCCACAGGGTCAAAAGGAAGACCCATGAAGACTAGAATTCAGTATAGATTTGATTCCACTATATTTTAATATGGATAGTGAAGATTATTATTTCTAGAACATTGAATACATTTGATTATTATTGTCTAAGTTCTATTGTAGGAGACTGATTCTTAGAAGTTGAGAAGCTTCCTACAACAGATATAGAAGAATTTCATCTTTGATTGCCTAAAATTCTATGTGCTTTCCTAGTGTAGGGATTAACTCTTTTGTTGCAGAAAAGTAGACATTGAAGGAGGTCCAATAAGGAGACCTTATTGAAGATTGAGAAGAACCAAGAAAAGGTTCTCATTGCAAGATTGCAGATTGAATAAAGAGACCCAAAAAAATGTCATATTGAAGAACTTCCAAGAGGGGAATATTAAATATTGAAGATAAAATAGAAGGACTACAGAAGGTCCTATTGCAGACAAAAGCAACATAATATAGAGATCCAAGAAAGAGATCTCATTGAAGAATTTCCCATAGTTGGAAGATTGAAGAAACCAAGGTAAGGTTTCATTAAAATCATTTTCTAAATAATTGAAGGTTGCAGAATTAGAAGACCCAAGAATAGAGGTCTATAGAATATTTTTAAGAAATAAAAGAAGACAATAGAAAGTCTTATTGCAGAAGCAGAAGAAGTGAACTGAAGTAGAATATTGCAAGAAGAAAGAGCACCTAACCAGAAGTGATTGGGATAATTATCACCATACGACAAAAATCCCAAACGGAAAAAGGATTTGACAAGAATTTTGTCAAATTTTGAGAATATTTTGATAACTCAATACATTCAGATTCTCATATTTTGTCAAATTTTGAGAAGATAGAGATAGAGGTTAGATTTGAAGTCAAAATTCAGTAAGAAATTAGAATAAAGCAATAATATTGAAGAGGTCACAGTTTAGAGAGATTTGGAGATAGCCACAAAAGTTTTGTAGGCTGATTTATAAAAGCACAAAGTTGCAGAAAGAGAAGCTGAAAAGACAATGAAAAATAGAAGAGAAAAGTTGTAGTTTAGAGAAATATTTGGAGAAGCTTTCAGAAAATATTTGAACAGCCAAGAGAAGGCTTGATAGAAAAAAAGAGCAACATATTTGAAGGCTTGAAGATAGCACCATATCAGATTTATTGACTGTAAATTTGAGTAGCATTTGGGCAGCATTTGAATTTGCAAAAATGATAACTAGCACCTGTTTATAGAAGAAGAAAACAAGTTTTGGGAAGAAACTATAGTTGCAAATTTTAGAGTCTACAGACAACAAAGAAATGTGCAATTACAACAAATACAATAGAACAAGCTACAAAAAAGTGTGTTAATTTTATGCCATATAAATTATTATTACAAAGTTTTTTGAAGGTATCTATTAAGATTTTTTGGAGCATCAAATATTAGAACCATTTAGAGCTAGCAAAAAGGAAGTTTTTTAAGGTGTCATAAATCTAAGAAAAGACACTATTTCACACCACTGATTTTATAGAAAGCTTGCATATTACAAACAACAAAAATTTATACTTAATAGGAGTGATGAGGAGTTTGATATATGCTATTTTGAAATAGAAAAATATTAGATTTATTTTACATTCATTAGTGAGATAGATTTACTCTCATTATTAGAGAATCCAAAAAGATTATAATAGCATTAGATTGATTTTTAAAGGATTTATAAATGAATAGTATATGCTATTTTTAAAGTGAATGTAAAAGCAATATTATCCTACGTTTGAGAGGAAAAATATTCCTCAAACATATAGCAGATTTTGGAAGGAAAAGAGCTCCAAATTCAAGGTAGATTTTAGGTGTTTAAAAACACCATACATACAAGCATAAAGTGGTAAATAAAACCACTAAAAGAGTGGTTGAAGACACCACCATATTGAGCACCATTCAACACTAAAATATAGGAGGGCAAGATCTACATCATACGTCCACCCATTTGTAGGAAAAGAAGCACTAACAAAAGTTCTCAAGGAAAAGAGCCATTAGGCTCAAGATTCAACCATCCAAAGGAGCAAGAAAATGTTAGCCACAACCTGCAAAAGATCAATCTATGAAAATCAAGATAGATTACAAAAAAAGTAAAAATTATAGAGTGCATTATCAAAGGAAAAACATCAATAGAGTAAACCGCCAAAGAAAATATTAGAGGGCCATCATTAGAGTATACAAGAGGTATTACAGCTAGATCCATCAGTGAAAATGTCCACCATCATCCAAGGAAAGAAGAAACCTCACAAAGTTTAGTGACAAAGAAATAATAATATGTTAACATCCACCATCAACGAAGGAGAGAAGAATCCTCATGAAGTGCAATTACAAAGAAGCCAGAATACGTTTACAAATAAGCAAGAATATGTTGGAGGAAAAGAGGTATTGAAAAGCCTTGTGGTTTCATACATTGGAGAAAGGAGCACATGCATATTGCCATCAATCACAACGATCAAAGTTGGCTCATAATCCATAATGTAAATCACCAGGGAAGAAACGTAAATTGCTAAAAAATGAGTGCTCAATGATCTACATCATTACCCAACGCTCAAGAAAGGATAGGTAACTCCTAAATAATAAGGAATATTATGCCAAGTGTTTGTTTTACTCTTCCATAAACCTTGGTGCCACCAATAAGGGAGCCAAAATATTTTATAACATTTGCAATACATGGCACTCAGCAAAATAAAGGAGAAGTGCTCATATAGCCAAAGCGTAAGAGTTGAAGCACATATATAGAAAAGTCCAACACCATACACATTAAAAGAAAAATAAGGTAGAAGTATTAAAGGAGTCAAAGCATCTTCCAAGTTCATACGTAGCAAATTTTACCAAAGGAAAAGTGCCCATAATTAAAGTGAAGTGCATGAATTATTAACGTAATACTTACCATAGTATTTTTCATATTAAAGGCTTATATTGGTAGGAGAAATAACAAACTAAGGGAATTTATTCTAAGGTTAAATTTTTAAAGATATTAGTGGAGTGATAAGTATTTTTAAAAGAAATTGCACATATTGATATTAAAATTGAATTGCCTTTCAAACATTAGGGAGATAAAAGGTTTTCTACAAAACATAGAATTGAAAGAACCTAGGGAGTCATAAGGAATCTTACCTCAAAGGATTAAAATTGTAACAATGGAAAACTTTATTAAATACAGAGGGTTCAATAAATCAAATTGGATTAAATATCTACTTGATTCTAAGAATAATAGCAAAATGAAACATGTGGATAGAAGGAAAAACATTCTTGAAGAATCACAAATTAGTCGAATGGGAAGAAATACTTTAGAGACATATTCTAACAATATGATAGAAGACGGTCATAGTAAACATGTAGAACAAGAACTCCTTCTACAAATCTATGATAGAAGCAAAGTAAAATTGCTTCAACCATCCATGCATGGTTGTATCAGTTGATCAAGAAAATAGATGAAGTCAATGTATTCAAAACAACACAAAAAATTTGAAATGTACTTATTCTAACAAAGAAGGCCATGAAAAATTTAATTTTTGGGAAGGATCTCACTCATCTTCCTTTTTTCATTACAGAAAGGAGTATTACATGAGTTTTGAAATAATTCTAACATTCATATTACAATGCTTGTTTCAAAGAATTATTTTTAAAGCTTTTGATAAAATCAAGTACAATCTTGAGGAACAGGAAATAAGACTTCACAAAGATCAAGAAAAGGAAATATGGACTAAATATGTAATTAGAGCTCTAGATAAACAAGGATAACTCATGATTGACTACATCAAGAAGCCCAAGTAGAACTCAAAGACAAAGACAAGGAACCAAGTGAAAATGGAGACTCTTAACATGAAGAACAGAAGGAAAAAAATAAGTCACTACAAGGATCAAATGATAGCACAACATCATACAAGAGTATACATGAAGAAGGTGAACCTATAAAAAATGAAGAGTACCTACAAAATGAAGAACACAAGCTCAAGAAATATGAAGAAGATCCTTATTGAAGAAATTGAATCTTCAATAACCAAATAATGTAATAAAGGGGGGTGTTGGAATATATTACATTTATTCCATGCCAATGTACCACCATGGGTACATCTATAGATTAGGAAAATAGTCTTATATTAGGATTTACTTTATGCAATGTAATGCACAAGTGTGCAATGCTATTTTGGAATGTAAATGTCCATAGTTTTCCCTATGTACATGTGTCACTAGAGTAGGAAGATGAAGAGTCATAAGAAGAGTGAGGCCCAAGAAACCTCCATATGAAGAGTCACATTCCATTCTATATGTATGGATGTATTGATGTAAAAGAAACATGGCGAATGAGGAAGAGTCACCTAAGTAAGCAATTGAAGGTGAAGTAGTATGACATATTTTGATCTCTTCATTCAATAAATATTTCTTAGTATTTTTGAGTATTTGGCATTAGCATTCTTTGAGTTATTATCTAGTAGATTCAGAATTTATATGCTTGATATATCAACATTATTATATCTTTCATATTGCAATTATATTATTGATCTTGAGGCAATATTATTTGAGTATATACTCATTAAAAGCTAATAGAACAAGACTATATGATTTTGCAAAAGGGAATTGTACAAATATCATGTGAAACCTTACAATTGGCAAAAATTGTACAGTTTTTGAGTGTGATCATATAATTTGTACAAATATTACAGGTAGTAAGTGAAATCATACATATGGTAGATATTGTATGATTCCAAGTCAAATTGTGCAATGTGAAATTGTTTACTATCAAATCATACAAAATGAAATCGTACAAGTGCAAACTATACAAGGTGAAATCGTACAATATGGAATTGTGCCATGTGAAATTATACAAGGAGAAGAATGTCCAACAATGGTTAATATAGGGCAGTTTGAGACTAATATTTAGTCACCTGGAGCCTGAGAGAAGCAAAATGGAGTCGACAATGAGCTTTTCAAGTGGGTTAGGCAGAGGTCACAAAAGTGTCAATGTTGCCCCTCGACACCACAAGGGAAAATATCCATTGACCTTGCAAGGGGGCTCCCACTCCCTTGATCCCTGACACAGGTGGCGATGGATATTGCTCATTATATTGATGATGTTGTTCATCTTGATTAATATCACAAGGTGGTATGAGCTACAAATTGAAGTAATTCCAATTACAGAAGACCTTTGGAATAGTTGAAATTGAAAGGAGAGATACAAGTGATACCCGTATATTTTTCAAATATGGGTTGAAAACTAAAAATGATAGCCCCTTCTAAGAAAAATAAAAAGAAAAAGAAAAGAAAAGCAAAAATAATAAAATATTCAAAAATGAAGAAAGGACAAAAATTGCATGCAAAAAGAGATGAGTTGGCAATAATTTGTGCAAAATTTCAAAAATACATGCAAAGGATGTTGAGGTGGTGAATTTTCATGCAAGGGATGTTGAAATATAAAAATAAGGCACCATGCATGTTATTTTTATCAGATTTGAAAATCACATGAATCAAGTAGTGAATTTCAGAGCATCTAAGAGCAAGAAGTGTGCAACCGAACAAATTTTTCCTCACATGGGTATGCAAAAATTATAGGATAACTGAAATTGATGACCCATAATGAATTTGCACCATATAATATTCTTGTTTCAAAAAAGTAAGCCAAATTTAGGAGAAAAAGCTACCAAAGCTAGGGTTTTACTTTGAAAAAGTTGAGTTTTTTTCGAAAAATATATTGGAGGGAAAATTTTAAACTGGTGGAGTTAGATTTTTTAGTAAAAATTAGTAAAGAAAATCCCAATGGTGAAAATTTTGGATAGGATTTGAATCAATTCTGGAAAAACACGCAGAGGAGAAGATTGCAAACCCTAGTGTGGGAAAAATAAAGTCAGTGAAAAAGCAAAGACGTCTTAGCTATTGCATGTGGAAATGAATAAAAGTGAGGTTTGTACAATAGATTGCACTCAAGTAGAATCAAAACTTATAGTTGAAGTGGGGGGGGGCAAGGGAGGGATGGCTCCAGCACCGGGTTCCCTAGGACTGACCAGGCCCACTTCTCCATTTCCCTGCCCCCCTCTTGGGTTTGCTCTCAGGCCTAGTTTCTAGGTTCCCCTATTTTCTTAGGTTTCCCTCTTGACGGGGTTGCTGGTCTGCAAGGAGGGTTTGGTGGTTTCTTGCCCTGAGTTTCCTGGTTCGACGGGTTTCCAGCGTGCTTTCGGGGCTGTTGGAAGAGGGTTGGCTCTGGTTTTCTGGTTGCTACTCAAGATCTTCATCTGCATTATTTTGGCTTCGGGGGGTGCCTTTTCCCATAGATGGTTTTCCCAGTCACCCCATGAAACCCTTGTCTTCGAGATCTCCTTGTAGATACAGGGTTTATTTTGTTCTTGTGGATGGATCTCAGGGATCTTTCTGTAGTCTATTGTTTGGGTCCTGGGGGGTGCCCATGCATGCAGCTACATCTCTCCTTGGATCCATTCCCTAACAGACAATGGTGGGGCTAGAAGTTTTCTTGATGGTGGTTTTAATGGCTTGTTTCCTTGCAGGGTTTGATCTTGGGATGGGGGCTCAAGATCTTACAATGCAATGGCTTTCGCTATTTTTTCTACCCATCAAAATCCTTCTCAGTCATGGACGCTCATGGGACAGCTTCCCTGTCTCTCCTCTATAGCTTGCATCCCAGATCGGGGTTCCTGTTAGGCAGGGGTTGTGTTCTTTTGGGCATGCTGCTGGTTTTCCCGCTAGGCGGGATCCACGAGTTCGTAGGATTTTCTGTAGGTTTAGGGCGTGCTGGTTTTTGTCGATGGGAGGTCGTAGGTTTGTCTGCAGGTCTTAGGCGTACTGCTAGTTTTTTCGACTGGGTGGGTTCACCTTCTCTTGCTGGTTTCTCTGAAGGTAGGATTTTGAGCATGCTGCTATTTTTTTCCTGCAAGGCAGAATTTCCTGTTGCTGTTGGGTTTCCCGCGGGACGAGACCTTCCCTTGCTGCTATTTTTTTTTTTTTCCCGATGGGCGGGAACCTTCAAACCTAGTTTAGGGTTGGTTTGGTGGTTTTCCCGCAGGCGAGATCTTCCAATTTTGCTAGTTTTCTCTCTAGGCAGGATTTCTCAAACATGTTGGTTTAGGGTTTGTGTGCCTTTCCTGCTTGGAGGGATTGCTTGTTTTCCCCACGTGGCAGGATTTCCAGATTATGTGGTTTTTTCCCCATGAGGCGGGATTGTAATTTTTTCTGTTGTTTTCCCTGCTGGGAAGGTTTTTAAATTTGCTAGGGTCCCCGCTGGGCGAGATTTTCCATTTTTGACTGCCGATTTTTCCCGTTGGTCAGGATTTCCTTTGTGGTGGTCTTCGAATGTTTCTCGCTAGACGATATTTTATCTTCATCCTTGTAATAAGTCTCCCACTGGGTGGGACGTGTCATTTGGGTTTTAACCCTCGGTTTGGTCTTTTGACCTGTTGTAAGAAGGTTTTTGGGATCCTTTCAAAACTCGCTTGTAATATAATTCCAACTTACCAAAAAAAAAAAACTTATAGTTGAAGAATTGCACAATTAGGAGAGCAAAATTGCAAAGGGAATCAAAAATGCATCGAAAAGAGAAATTTGCATAAACGAAGAAAAATGGTGTAGAGTTAAATTGTAAAAATCATGTAAAGTTGAGTATTTTATAGCAAGTAATAGCCTAAAATGTAGTTTATACAATTTGGTAATAGAATTGTATAATTTGGAGTAAGATTATACAATTTCATAGTAAGATTGTGCAAATTAGAGCTCAAATTGAGCATTTTTTGTGCAATTGTATGATTTTGAGTGCAATTGTATGATTTTTGGTGCAATTGTATGGAGAAGAGATGCACTTGTATGATTTAGAATTTCTTGTATGATTTCACCATGAAATTGTATGATTTGAATATCAGATTATACGCTTTGAGTGAATCATACGAAATTGCACTATAGTTGTATGATTTATAACACAACTATACAATTTGGAGGCTGTGTGTGATTTCACAAAGCACCTATACAATTGTGAGTAGAAATTGTATGATTTCTAGAAATAGTTATAAATTTTTAGCAACAATTGTACAGTTTTTGGAGCAGATTATACAGTTGGTGATGCGGTTGTCCTGAATTGCCATATTGAAGAAGACTAATAGTGAAGTGGTTCCACAATGAAGAATGATGAAGAATGAGCATCGAGAGGGAGTTTAAAGCTCATTTATAGTGAATTATAGTAATGAGAGTTGACCATTCACTAGGACTATTACACCAGAGGGATTCATGACCTAGGCGAGGAGTGACCTACCTAGTGCAGGACCAAGTATGAGGGTTTCAGCCATAAGAAGAATGTAGCTACCAGACTTGGAGGGGGAGAGATTATTATTCATGGAGAGGTCCTAGGAATTGGCATGGTGGTAAAGGAAGGGCACAACCATAATTCCATGAGGATGTAATAGAACCACCTAGGGCACACCATTGGAAGCTTTGTAGTGAGGTGCATAAGGAAGCTACCCCTAATGAGTATACAAGTGAGGATGAAGGAGGATAGGTGGATATCAAGGATATCACCTTTGTACAACCCACAAAAGAATTTTTTTAAATGGTGGAATGAGAATGAGTACAAGCACCCATTGAAAGTTGCACTAACTTGCATAGGAGTGAGCACAATAGCACAAATTCCACCATAAGACAAGGTATTATATAATGAGTACCTATTGCAAATGGTACAATCATATGTGCCAAGTTAGAATTGCACCTATGTGCAAGTTGGAAATCACCATATTAAGGTGGAATTCTTAGTTGGTGATTTTGATGAACATTTGGGTTATCGAAGGAAGGGAATCCTATTAAGAGGAATATTGTGGACTATATTGAAGCCCTTAGGTTGATCACATCATTCACCAAGCTTACATCTCCATAAACTACAAAGGATTTTGGTTTGGGTAGAAGAGATATCAAGCAGAGTATGTTAAATACTGATGAGCTCATGTATGTGATGAATGTTGTTATATATTGACTATCGGGAGAAGCACGCTCTTCTGAGATGCCTATTTGGATGGCATAATGTGTAGAAGGTATTTCTAAGGAAGTACAATATGATTGGAAAACCTACTTATAACAACATATTCATAGGTTATTACTAAAGAGAAATAAAACCTTTGACATGGCCCTCCATGCCATAGCTATCATGCTAGATGTTGTTTTCCAAGCTGTTATTTCATTTCCTATTATTTCATTTCCTAGGCTAGCACAACCATATGAGTTGTTGTAGGATAAAAATTTTATACTATGATGGGTAAAGGTTGTACCTATTCAAAAAAAGATACTAAAGAAATCAAGATAGAAGAAGAGTACAAGAAAACCTTAACCTCTTGTGATTGAGGAAAGAAAGACTTCATCAGGAGAGGAAGTCCACCCTTAGAGGAAGAGATGCAGATAGTTGCACTTGGATCCTAATTTAGAGCATCAAGCACCTACACAACGGCCATAGGAGAAACCACCATCTCAAGAGGAGGAGGTAGTAGCACCAAAATCTAGTCTAGTGTGGATTAGGATGCATAGGCAATGGGATAGATAGAGTGAGAAAAATCCTATGCAAAAGGAGCAATCGAAACCTATGCTTTCCAATCCAAATGATGTACACTTGGATATGGAGGAATTAGATTTGGTAGATATTAGTCTACCAATTGGTGCATAACAGTGGGGGGAAGCGATGGGATCTTCTACATTACTTAAGAATAATGATTTTTAAGTGTTGAAGACATCTAAGTATTAGATGAATCGAGTGATGACACCATCAAAAATGAAGGCCAAGGCAGTGATGGTAGCCTTGTCGGATGAAGCTAAGGAAAAGAAGAAGCCTTAAATAAAATTTGTGATGTGAGGAGGCAATAGTAAATTAGAGGAAGAGAACACAAGGCTATCACAAGAATGATCTGATCTGATTTCGATAGCTACAGTAGTGGTGGAAGTGCAATTGAATCCATAGGATGAAAGGGTGGAAAATACTCAATAGGAGGAATTGCCAAAACCATAGGAGGAAGTACAAACACCTATAGAGGAGTAATAACTACTTAAGTCGATCATCAATATTGAGTATATCAGACTCACTAAAGAAGAGATAAATAAGACTATAGTTCAATTTCACTACAGGAAGGGAATGCAACAGGTGCAATGAAGGATATGGAAAACAGTTCAATTCCACATGAGGAAGAGGAGCAACATACTTCACCATAGGAAGGGGATGAGAGGCTTTGCATAATATTTTTTCTAGAAGTTATTTAGATTAGTGTCTTAGAGGGAGATGGTGAAGACATAGATGAGTAGGTGGATCAATTCCTCAAACAAGTCTACGATATGTTCACTAGCACTCAGTTGAAATTTTGCATAGGTGGCATTGGATAACTAAAGCAGTGGAGGGGGAAGACCTTTATTGAATTGGAGAAGGTTATGGAATAGGTTTGTAGTGAATATCAGAAAATATAGATAGTCTAGATTCATGTGCAACACCCATGGAAGTTACCAAGGGGAGAGGTAACAATGATGTTGGGAATTACAAATTTGCTAGACAGAGTGAGGACCAATTATAGAGCATATCCACCAGTGTACATGGAATTGGAAAATAGTCAGAGATGTCCATTGAACACACCAAATACAAAATTTTTAAGGGCACCTTCAGAGCTAGTCTTCATCCTTTGAAAACTAAATTTCCTATCACATTAGATTGAGTTGTTGAGCATGGATCTTGAACAGATTTATCAATCCAAGGAAGCATAGAAGGAATAAGTAGACGCTACTCAAAAATATATGGTTGTGATTGAAGAAGAACTAGAACATAGCAAGATTGAGGCCGAGGAGAAATTGAAGAAGGTAGAAATTAAATTGAATGATATTAATCTTGCTTATGAGGATAAGCTATGCTCACAAGAACAAGAAAATCAACTTGTGATCCAAAGAGCAAAAGAGTAGAAGAAGTGGTTGGAAGAATAGGAAGCACTATTACAGTAGTACGCAACATAACTTAAGTAGGAGGAAGAGTAGTTGAGTTTGCAGAACCAATAGCTCAAGCAATAGGAAGAACAACTAACAATATAGAAAGAACAATTGGCCAAATAGAAGGACTAATTGAAGGTAGCTGAGGAACAACTATAGCTGAAGGACCATAATATTGAAGAGATGGCAGTAGATACCAAGTGCTACAATGAGATGATCATGGATAATAAAGCATAACTTTGAGCTAAGGATGAGCATATTTTGGCTTGTGAAGCTGACTTACACCAAAGTCTTAATATCATCATAGAAAATAATGAAAATTTAGCCATTGCAACTTGAATAGAAGCAACATTAACGGAGAAGCTATGCAAAGGAGAATTAGATCGAGAAAAATATTTATTTCAACTCTTGGATACTACAAAAGAGAAGGTAAATAAGTATGGGTTGAAGGCTATGAAACTCAAAAAGTATGCATCTAAGTTGCAAAACGAGCGTGTCATTCTTCATGTTCAGCTTGATGATCTTAAGTAAGACCAACTAACCAAGATCAAGAAAATTGAGTTGGTGAGGACACCACCTGATGTAAAGGAAAGGGTAAATGTAGGCAGTAAATCCACCTCCTTGAAGAAGTGAAAATTGGATTTGCACAATTTTTTCAATTTTGTTAGATGTATGGTTTGTCAAAACATACAAATGTAGGGTTTGGTCTAATTGTACAAATGTGAAATTATAAAATGTACAATTGGGTGTAATTGTACAATGTTATAAATGTGCAATTATAAATTAAGTGAAATAAAGTGAAATGTGCATTTAAGGTGAATTTGATAAAAATCAAATTAGACTTAGGGGAAACCTTAATGCAAGTTGGTTTTTGAATGGGATGGCAGTTGTAAATGGTGGTTATCTCAGAAATCGCTTTGGAATGGCTTGGCTAAGTATTATGAGCCCCCATTAAATTTTTTACGGTTGTTTATCATTGAGTTTCATGGTAGATGTCAATTTTTTTCATCGTTGAGGTTCATTCATGTTGTTCATGCTTATGGAAGAGTTGTCCATAGGAGGATTGTAGTTGTTCATTTACTGTTCATGATTGTTGTTCATTGTGATTGTTCATTGGTAATTGTGCATACATTCAACCATGTTAATATGAAAACAACATTGTGGATTGTGAGTCATTGTGAATTCTATTGTGCATGTGAATGGTGAATCTAGATTGTGTGTTATGTGCAAGTATGGCCAGAATGGTGTGGAAGATGGATGTTATTGCAATGGAATTACACTATTGATGAGCCCATAACCCTGGATGATGTTGGAGAATTAACTCTATGTATTATTATTGTTGTAAAAAACCATTATTATGCTATTGTATAATTTTTGAAAATGTTATTAGTGATATTAATTCCAATACAATGAATTAGGGTTTGCATGTTATGAAACTATGTTAGCAATTGCACTAGAAAGATAACCCAAATCTTTCTTGGAGAAGAGTTTGTGTACAAATTGGAAAATATGTAAGTGAATAATTCAGCAAGGTTTTGTGCAACCTTACAGTTGGCCAAACCAAACCGTACAAGTAATCAATTTGCCCAATTTGGTAATGCAATTGCATAACTAGACTTGCCAAAAGAGGAAAATAAGGGTTTATGAGAGAATGATTACAAAAATGGTTAGTTTGAGTTACAAAACCACTTTGGACAAAGTGTGCTAGTGGTAAATCATACCTACCAGGGTGTTGTATGATTTGGATCATACAATTGTACAATTTGGAGACCATACAAGTAGTTTTGTGAAGTTGCAAATCGTTCACTAGCAAACCATACAACCTATACGATTTGGGTCAAAGTCATTATAGAGCATGAGGATTGGTTCTAGAATCTTCCAATTCACCTCTCCTTTTGTAAATACTTCCCCCTATGCTACAAATTATGCTTTTACTTAGGGATCTATGGGTGGTGGATGACTTGCTTATCTCATATTTATTTTTTGTAATGAAAGTAAGTAGCATTATCTTCATAAACATTTGTAGAACTAAAGATCTAGTTCTATTGTCAAATAACCATTGTTAGCTAAAATAGGTGAAAAACAATAAAAAAATTGAAAGGCTAGAAAAAACACTACCAAGCAAGCACAAGCATTATATGTGCTACTACTTTGACCCCTAAACTTGTGCTTTTAGAGCAATAAATAGGGCTAGTTTTAGTTTGAATATGATCAACTTGATTTAGCTCATTAATTGGTTAGCCAATGAAGATGTTAAGAAGTTTTATAGAATTGAGAATACTATAAAAATTAATTTTTCATATTTTCCCTATTTTATATATTTATTAAATGATGAATGCATCAAAAACTAACCTTTATGCCCCAATTTTGAGATAAGTTTGATGTTGCTTAAGATTTGAGATTCAAGATAATTGATGATTTTGACCTATTGATTATTGATGATATTGAATTTTACCTATTTGATAATAATAAATGATATCATAACTCAGTGTTCCTCCTTGATTTTGAGATAAAATTTTAAGTTTGACCAAGGAAACTTGATTTGATCATGATATATATTAGTGTAGTGATGAAATATTTAGGACAATCAATAAAAATTGACTAGGATGAGTGGGGTAATAATTGTTATACGTATAAAAACAAAATTATTTGTACCATTGGCAATCATAAAGAGAGCTATAGGTGTGTGATCTTAGCTTAAAATTCAGTGGTGCAATAGGTAAGTTCAATGCATTAGGATGATAGAGTGATACCACCACTAATAGGAGGAGGTTAGGTCCAAGTACACCAATTGGAAATCCATATTTTTTAAAATTTTATCTACAAAATGACACCCAAATAAAAGGATATTTATTCTATAGGTTTATGATGTGATTGTATCAGTGCTTATGTGCACTAATGATGTTTTCATAATTTGGCAATATTTTTCTCATTCTAGCAATGATTTCATTGTCTAGTGGTATTTTTGCTAAAAGGTAATACTTTTTCTAGCTTTGAGATTTTGCTAATATTTGTAAGTTTCACAAAAGCCAATGAGTGATTATTTTTATGATTGTAGGAGAGATTATAGATATTCAACTGCTAGGAGAGAACAATGCTTTGGATAACATTATTTACCTACGTAGACCATACACTATTGGTGGTAGTAGGGTTGTACAATGATCCTAGTATCAAAGGTGGAGTTTTATAGGGTATTTCTAATAGCCCTAGTAGAGTTATGTCACTCGAGGACTAATACCTTTTATTTTCCCTATGGATATATGACTATCATATTGGATGATGTGTAGTAGATTTTAAGGGTACCAATAAGCGGGGCACTAGTTAATATAAGCCAAATATTAGTGGTGCAGCCTAGAACAACTCATAAGAGATGCAAATTTCCAAGAAGTAAGTTCTATCATTAACATCAACATCACCTAAATTAAAGACCATCTAGATAGGTATATGACTTTGTTATGTGTACCGATGTTCATCATGTTGATTAGAGATACCAACTAAAGAGTGATGCATTGGGGCTAGGGTGAGGTAGTCGCTAACATACTAGGCCATTAAGTAGTGTTTACTTGAAGATTTTTTATTTTGGCTAGACTGTACAAATTGCTCTATTATATGGTGTATAGAGGAGCAAAATGATTATCATGTTGTATATTCCTCTAGGTTTGGGCATGGTGTACATATCTATGATATAGCCATTAGGATTGCTAGGGTAGATGGGGGAATTGGAGGTACTAGTAACATATCATTGGACCCACCATCTAGAGGTAGGGTAGGGAAAGCCTCATAAAGGCATTTTAAGGAGGGCCTTTGAGGTTGATAGATGACTTGTAGAGGGAGAAAATGAAATAGCATCCCTATAGGTAGCATCCAAGATGGTAGAAGATGCTTACTAGCTATCCAAAGTCAAGAATGTCAAATGTCTTATCATACCATAGCGATAGCATGAGCTTTTCCATGTTCATAGAGTCATCCAATAGTTTGGACTATAATAGAGATCTTGATGGGGCCAATATTTTATTTGAGGTCTACATAGGAATAGGGATTTAGGCCATATCCAATATTAGATACATATCCAAATCCTAATATTTGTGATCTAATGATCCCACCTAGGAAGCAATGATCCTACAATCAACACTAGCAACTAGAGGTGGTACATGACCATATGCCCCCTAAGGGTAATGGTAATTGGCCTAAGGATAAGCAAGTGGATGTGATCAAGGAGGTATCCATAGGAATCAAATCAAATGGTTTCACCATTACTAAGATAGTATCATGAGTATAACTAGAGGAGATAGATATTGATAATAATAATAGTAATAAGAGAAGCAATGGTTATGCCAATAATTACAGTAGGCAAGGTGAGACCTAGTAGGCCATCCTAGTCTACCATGGAGGTAGAGAGGGGTGTGCTAACCCAATAGGTGGATATCATTTGGGATATGCTAGTAATAACATAGATAGATATATAGAGACTTTTCATAGGAGGAGGCAATCGATCAAATGGAAAAGCATAACAAGCTTTTCAAGTAGACCTTTGTGATGTAGAAGATAATCATGAGTCTAACTATGGAGAGGGATGTATGTCAACACACTAAAACCAACCCAAGAGATATTTTTTTCACAAGTAGGTTCACAAGGGAGTCCCAATATAATTTTATAGAATGATCAAAGCTTCACCATATTTGATTTTAATGTCACTGTAGATAAAACTCAAGTAAATGGGAGTGGCCAACATCCCATATTTATAGGGTTCACCTTACTAAACCTCACGATTTAGGCTACTAAAGTGGTCTCGCCATGTTTTCTATACCCTCATTAATATAGTATAATTCCATAATAGCATAGTGATTATCCTTTAAGATCCATAGCACTTTAAATGGGTATGCCTATTCCCTAACATATCCATAAGTTCATCTATGTAGGTTATTCTGGCATAAAACCTTGGTGCTTAGTTACCACACCTTCACAGGCTAACTAAGGCCATCACCACTCACCTGGTGATGAGCATGGTTACCTAAGCCTTGCTATTTATGGTACCACCATAACTATCTCATAATTGATTCCATTAACTACATGGTTGTGGAATATCCAATCCTCATTGTTCAAGGTGTATCAATCATGAGAATCTGGCTATTGCATCACCACAACTCCTTCCAAATTTGTGAGTTCACAGTTATTACATTATCACAAATCCTAGGACTCACATCTGCCTGGTTATTGCATCTCCATAACTCCTCCCAAGATTGGGTTAATTATTTGACTCAAGGGTCTTAAAAGGTTCTAGATCAATGCCCAAGAACCCCTGCCAAGATTTATGCTAAAATAATAATTAGAATCTGTTTTAATTACGCAATGAAGTGTTATGCTTAGGTTTAACATAATGCTAGATATAGGATGAAATATATTATAAACATCAACATAAATCTAGTATGAAAGAAACATATTGCTAGAATAATAATTTAATTAAAGTAGTCATAATGCTAACTTCTAACATAATGCTACCATAAAACATCTACTTAGTTTAAGCAACCTCAATTAGATCAATGCTAGCATATAATTTTTTCTTTATTTCCATAATGTAAAGCAACATTAAAGGAGCTAAAAAACTAACCCATATTTCATTTATTCATTACACAAAAACCAAAATATTTTCATGCACTTACAAAAGGATTACAACCCTTATCAGCAATGGAAATAAAATAACCAAGAATTACATTCTAAAATTTCCATTTACATAAATTTTTTTCCTTCCCAAATACATTAGAGCAAGCCCATCCAGATGTCCTTTGCACCATCTTCTTTTCACGAGCTTCTTCATGAAAGGAACATCCCACAAACTTCAAGAAATCTTAGGTATAAGGAAAACTCTTAATGCAATGCAACTTAACATGTTCTAAAAATGGATGTAATCTACCATGCAAAGCAATTTTTTAACAAACACGAATAGAATCACACACTCTCAATAATGATTTCCCTACCTACTCAAGTCTCAAGAAATAATTATAATTATTTTAACAAAACCAAAACTCCTTCACTTTGGTAAAAAGGAAAAACCCATCCCACTAGGCTTTCATTCAAATAATACATACTTATTCAAAATAGACACATAAAGCACTAATACTCATTTCTAAAAACTAGATCTTGCCATAAAATTTCTACCCTTTTTAAGAAATAAAAGTACATCCTATACAATTTCTCTTTTAAAGAACTTGAGGATTTCATGCATAAAAATATTACTACTCTTTCTTTTATGAAAACATCATATACTAAAGTATCTTACTTTTGTCTAAACATCACAGGAATATTCCTTATATTTTAATTAAACCAAAAGCTACTTGAATGAAAGATCTAGTAACAATTAACGGTTACCATATTCTAGTTGAAGAGCAATTTAAATGAATTAGCAACCTTAGATTAAAAAAAATTGAATAAGTAGATCAACGGACAATTGTCATACAAAATAAAGAACACAGTAGGGAGCTAACAAGATTCTCACTAGTGCATTCCAAATAGGACTAACAAATCCTGCACCCACAACAACTTAAGGGGAACCAAGAGCATAAAACACTCGAACAAAAGCTTAACACCGCATTGCCCTAACAATACCTAAGGTCTGGGTCTAGCTTAAACCCAAATGCATCACCAAATGCTTGACCACCTTAGAATAAGCACAAGAAGATGGACTTAGAAAACACCAATCCATAGATCAAAATATAATGAAAGGGCATTGGCTACTAACTAGCTTGACCCAGTCAACAACAATAAAATGGGACTCACTAGTGCTATATGAATAGGCACTCCCATAGCAACCTTCCATGGCTTTAGGAAAGCTAAACACTTATAGTTCCAACACAAGAAAACTTATGGTGGATAAAATAAACCAACACACCTACACCATCCCTATTTGGATCCTAGAGACAATGACCAGGGAGAAAATCCAAACCACTAAAGAGCATAATATAAAATCTCAAAACCAATTTGAATGAACGATGCAAGCATACATAAAGCAACCATAGAGCCAATTAAATTCAATGCAAGCATTTATTCTATTAATCCTACTAGTGCAAGTACCTTTGTTATGAAATATTAAATAGTGTTGTTCCTTAGACGATGCTCCCTCATTTGGTCTCTGTGCTTTTAAGGTTTCTCTAACAAAATCCAAAGCAATTCCTCCTACCATAAAAGCATGGAAAAGTCTAACAAAGGAAATCGAGAAGCCAAATTTCTTTCATGTGGTTCATAATGCCTACACTCGATGTTACAAGAATGTCTTTTGTAGCCCACCAAACAATGTTACAAAGGTGAGTACCATTATCTCATTTTTAATTTAATAAAGTTGAATGCATTATTTTCTAGAAATAGTTATCTTTACAAGCCTCTTAAAGTTTATTAGGCTAATAATCTACTTAAATCATAAATTAGCACATTTTAAAATTTTCTATGTTATTAACCATAGGGTAAAAAGTTACAATATTGATATTGATACAAATTTTACAAAAGGTTTTGAATTGCCCCAAGTGTGTTGGGAGCAATGTTACAATGTTCTTCGTCTCTCTGAAATACAATGCTTGTTATGGGAGAGGGAGATCTTCCAACTCCTCCGCAGGATGTGGTGTTCTTCGTTCTCTCGTCATAGCTTCAAGGGGTGAGTGGGATTTGGTATCCAACAAGGGACCACTCCAGCTTCATTAGCTTATCCAAGATACCTATTACCTACACACATGCAAACTAGCAAAGAAGATTAATAGCACCTGTATAGTCAAGCGGTAAACCCAATGCTACATATAAACCTATCACTGATATGTATGAAAAGCAGATAGCATGAAACAGTTAACTTATAAAGCCTTACTCCAAATTTTAAATTGCTTATCTCTGTTGATGAAATTTCTCAAGACTATGGAACCGTGGAAGCATGGTTGTGGGCTGGAAACCATGGACCTACGGTTGTAAAACCGTAGAGTCACATTTTCGACTGTGGAACCATGGACAAGCGGTTTCGACTGAATAACAGATTGCCTTGAGATCTGAGATAACAATCAGAATCGAGCTCGTGCTCTTAATTTCTCGTTGTGTCCAGATCTATTTCGATAGCCTATCAGTACGCAAGTTCAACTCCCTTTCTTTGTTGATAAGATGGCATTTTTATAGGCTTCCTAGGGCTTTGGAGGAGAATGGGAGGTGGCAATCCTAACTTTCCAAGTGGTAAATCTGAACTACCAAGTGGAAGGATCAGTTACAATGAGTCATTCAGTGTGCCTCACTTAACTGGGGTGATGTCGTTGCAAGTGGAGTGCAATGTGGGATCTTGTCCTATGTGAAGGGACAAGGGAGACAAAATGGATGAGATGTGGCATGGGTGTTGGGAATCTATCCCATGTGCAAAGACAAGGGGACAAGAGTGGGTAAGATGTGGCAAAGATGTTGGGTGAAGTGTCCAGGACACATGTCCAATGGGTGGACAGGGTATCCTTGGGTGATTTTTCCAATTAAGTAAAATAGAAAAATAGGATGATGTGTAGGATTTTATATCCCTAAGTTAGAACTTAGGCATATCTTTTTATCATGCAAGATTTGATGGTGGGGTGGTAAATGTGATTTAGAGGGTGTCGGATTTTGGTGTCTACAGTTGCCCCTTTTTGTACTGCATTGTGTACCACACAATGCGGTGCAAAAACTAATGACATCTAACTTTATTGGATGGATGGACTTATTTCTTTTTGGTATGGCAGAATGTATATTATTTTCATTTTTATTTTTATTTTTATTTTTTTATTTTTGTGTTTACCCCCTCAATTGGTAAGTGGGTGAATAGTGAAGCCCAATAACCAATTGATGAAAAGGTATTTTATGATTGTTTGTTTTTGTTTATGCAAATGATTTGCCCCAACTTGTGGGTGACTATTCATTCAAAATACCGTTTGGTTTGATTGACATGCATGTTGTGGTTTGAAGGAACCAATCATCCTAGGTGCCTGTCCTAGTGACTGTTAGCAATTCCTTAATGCACATTGATTGTATCATTACCGTGTTTTGTAACCTCATGGAGTGGGCTTCAATTTTAACCTTGGGTTGTTTTGTGTTGATGTTGTCACTTGAGGTTGTAAGGCCTTATTTGCTTTTTCAATGTTTTTTTTTGTAACCGCTAATTTGCGGTTTTCCCGACGGTAACCGTGGGTGGGCCTTTTTTTTATTGCAAAATTGTGGGTATGCGTTTCGCACCGCAAACCGTGGGTCTACGTTTTGATGCATCGCGGAAAACACGGGTGCACATTTTTTACCGCTAAAAATGGCTATTAAAGGTATGATGTCAATTTCAATTGTCATCCTGCCAGTTGCCATTTTGTTTGAGTGATGAGTGATATGGAGATCGACGAGGGCAATGGTGGTGGAGGTGGCGGTGTTGGCATCTCGGTTGGAGCAAAATGCGGTGGTTAGTTTGCTGAGGTAGGTGGTCCTTTGCTTGTAGTTAGGGTTTTTCGTTTGTGTTGGTTTTTTTGTTTTGTTTTGTTTTTTTTTTTTAATTAAGTGGGGTTGGCAATGAATTTGTTTTTTTTGTTTTGATATTTTGTCCTTTTGTTTTGTTTTTTTTTTTATTGTTTTTAGAACTAAGTGGGGTTGGCAATGATTTTGTTTTATTTATGGCTTATTACCTAGGGTTAGGTAATGTGTTTTTTTATTTTTCATTTGTTTGTTTTTGTTTAATTTTGTTTGATTACCTAGGGTTAGGTAATACTTTTTTTTTGTTATTTGTTTTTTTTTTTTTGTTGATTACCTAGGGTTAGGTAATGCATTTTTTTGAGTTTTTATTTGTTTGTTTTTGTTGTTTGTTGTTTGATTACCTAGGGTTAGGTAATACATTTTTTTTTTGGGGTTTTTTTTTTGTTGTTGATTACCTAGGGGTAGGTAATACTTTTTTGTTTTTTTTTCATTTGTTTGTTTTTGTTGTTAGTTGTTTGATTACCTAGGGTTAGGTAATACATTTTTTTTATTTTTTTGTTATTTGTTTATTTTTTTGTTGATGATTACCTAGGGTTAGGTAATGCATTTTTTGAGTTTTCATTTGTTTGTTTTTTTTTTATTGTTTTTTGTTTGATTACCTAGGGTTAGGTAATACATTTTTTTGATTTTTTTGTTATTTGTTTCTTTTTTTGTTGTTGATTACCTAGGGTTAGGTAATACTTTTTTTTTTTCATTTGTTTGTTTTTGTTGTTAGTTGTTTGATTACCTAGGGTTAGGTAATACATTTTTTTGATTTTTTTTTATTTTTTTGTTGTTTATTACCTAGGGGTAGGTAATACTATTTTTTTTTGTTTATAATATTCTGTTTATTTTGTTTGTTTTCCAGGTTAAGCTCCTTGATGCCCGACATAGGTGGCCTCACACTATTCACAAAGTGTGCAAGGCCCTTACAGATGATGATTGGATATTTTTAGAGACCATAGGTCTTGACGGTTATGGGCGACTGAGAACCATTCATGACAATGAGAATTTGTTGTCTACACTTGTTAAGCGTTGGGATCCTAACAAGGGTACATTTTAGTTTTCTACAGGGGATCTGACTATCACTTTGGAGGATATTTACCATATTCTTTGTGTTCCTATCGAGGGACCTATTGTCCTCGTTGACCTCAACAAGGAGGACTTGTTCCCTATTTTTGGTGACATGTGGGATGTTGATTGTAGCAGGGGTGATATTGCATATCTGGATATCTTTGTTGCTGACAGTTTGGGAGTTGTTCCAACTTTCTTGATGTACCTTTTGAGCAACATGTTGTTGCCTAATTTCATGGAATCGAGGATCCCATGGAACCAAGTTCCTATTATTCTTGATCTTATTGTGGATCCTCGACGGTTGGCTTGGTCTCCTGCTCTTCTATGTTAGATATACAATGAGTTGTATGAAGTGAAGAGACGGGGGTAGAAGGGACTAGGTTGTAGTTTGGTGCTCCAAGTATGGTCTTGGGAGCACATCATTGTTGGATGATCGGTTGGTCTTCCTTGTGCCTATGATGCCACTGCTCCTTGTGCTTATAGGTGGCTACTTAGTGAGGAGCTCAGTCATCCAGTTATTGGGGCATCAAAGTATTGAGGTATCCTGAGCTCCCTTTCTAGAGACTTCATGAGTTGGCGATCTTGGAGGGACATGGATTGGGTTACGAATGCAGCAGAGCTTTATCGCATTAGGTGAGAGTGATGGGTTGTTGGAGCCCATTCGAGAGAGATGGAGCTTATGCAATTTTCTTGTGTGCATCATTAGTTTAGTTTGGTGCAAGGTGTACCTAATGCACCTGTGACATATAGACAGTAGGGAGACAAGCTGGGGTTACCTATTGCTCCTAAATTTTTGTGAGTTGACGATTTTGCTGATGATTTTGATATGGAGATTCCTAACTTGGATGATGTGGGCACCACTCCTGAGTATGATATATGGTTTTCTTCTCAGCCTCCTTGGATGTCGAGTGTTGTGGTATATGACAAGGGGAGTGGTGATGATGTGGAGTTGGGTGAGCATACTCCTTGGTTAGTGAAGCACTGATGACATAGTACTTCTAGGGTTGATGTAGCTATTGATGTACAACAGCCAATGGAGGGAGGTGGAGATGGAGGTTATGAGGGTGGTGGTGATGAGGATGCCCCTCCTTGATGGATAGATGAGGATTGGGATATGTTACAAGCTGAGCATGACAGCCTGGGTTTAGAGGTGACTCGCCTAAAGGGTGAGTTAGCATGGTACCAAGGTGAGGTGACTTGCCTCCAAGGTGAGGTGGATAGAATGCATGATGGGCTTAGCAATGATACCCTTGCTATAAAGGACTTGGGGATTTCTAGGCTCGGAGGTGAGGTCACTCGGCTAGAGGGTGAGCTTACTTGACTATAGGTAAGGTTAGGCAGAGGTGACACTACAGCTACTATTGCTACTCTTTGGGTAGAGATTTCTCAATGGGTTGCTCATGAGGGTGCTAACTTGAGGAGCCTGTGCAAGCAGGCTATTTATATAGAGATGTTGGATAATATTCTACATGAGTGTCAAATTACTTTGTCTGTTCCTCCTTCTTCATCAGCTACTACTGCTACTTGAGGGACTGATAGGAGTCGCAGGACTCATCGATCATTGATTTCTCATGGTGCTTCTACAGTGCAGGGTCCTCGAAGGGATCCTGCTGGTACTAGCTAGTGTGACATGTTTTTTCTCTTTTTTTATATTTTGCTTCTATTTTTCTATGAGCCTTAGTGCTTCGATGTATACAACCTACGGGTATTTTGTACCTTTGGGACCTTCATATTTATATATATATATATATATATATATATATATATATATATATATATATATATATATATATATATATATATATTCATGGCCTTGTATTTTGGTTATCTCATGTGTTAATGTTTATATGCATGCTTTTTGTTTATGCTTTTTGTTCTCATGTGATGCAATGTACACATTGTTACATTTGTGCTATGATAAATGAATGTAAACTAATATGTAATATGCAATTTTATATTTATTTTCATATAACTATATGATGAAATACATGATGTTTTTATAATATTTTATAGCTCAGAGTATTTGACCATTACTTGTTCATTGTTGCAATTGGGGGTATCCAACTTGATGACTCTTCGCGGTTGATGTATGGTGGGTGTATGTATGGGATAATGTAGAACATGTGATAATTATATGGCGATTGGCATGGTTTTGATATATAACATTGGAGGATTTTCAAACACTCAAATAGTCTAATAATTTTAACCATTTTCTCGAAGTTTTTCTAACCTTATTTAGGACCAAGGTGTGTGCAAGTGGAGTTCGTTATTCTGAATCTTTGGTTTGGTAATGGCCCTAAGCAATCAATAACTAGTGCATGTGTATGTGATGTTCATTAACTCATGATGATTAAAATTAGATGGTACCTGTATGGGTTTACCAATTAGCTAGCTTGTCCGTATGTGCGAGCAAAGGTCTTTCTTTTGGGAGAAAGATGTGTCACCTTGCATGAGTTTACTCCACTACCAGTAAAGTGTCTATAGCTTCGGTGGAGGTTTGCTCCATATTCCAATGATTTGATCTTTGAGCTTTTGGGATGACTACATAACTTTTTTAGGGGAATGTAGTATGATCCTTCTTACTTTTGTGATCTATGTTGTGTGTATAGTATTTATCATAATAGAGTTTGGGGAATCAGATTCTCAACCAAAATTTGATGAGAATGTGATCCTATCCTTAATGTCTACCTTTTAATTTAATTTTTTGGATTGTTGTGATGGTGGTGAAAACCACCATTTTGATTTTGGACTATGTTGCGTAATGGGACAAGCGAGGAATATTACCTTTTTGCTTCAAGGTTGTATCCAAGTTGGTGTTATCTTTTCTTACTCAAAATTTTTTAAAATTTGTAAAGTGTTTTTGGTTCAAGATTTCTTTGGGGTCAATATACCATACTCAAGATTTTCTTAATGTGACATAAGTGCTTTGGTCCTAAAGAAAATTGGACATATTATGATTTTTGGTTCTTCACTAGACATTATGGAGTGACTAAAAATTTTATTTATGATATAGTAAAACATGTGTGGATATGACTTTTGTTGACTTGCGAAGAGTCTTAATTGGGTATCCCCAATTGCAACAGTGAACAAGTAATGGTCAACTACTTTGAGCTATAAAATATTAAAAAAACATCATGCATTTCATCATATAGTTATATGAAAATAAATATAAAACTGCATTTTCTAGTACATCGATGTGCTCAAGACGTGTCTTAGATTTAGAAATCAATTCATCTACATAATCCTCGATGATATTATGCATATAATCATGAAATATGTATGTCATCGCTCGTTGGTATGTAGCTCCTAAATTTTTGAGTCCAAACAACATCACTCTGTAACAGAATTTCCCCCAGGGTGTTGTAAATGTTGTCTTGTGTTGATCTTAGGGATTAATTCAAATTTGGTTGTATCCCAAGAAATCGTCCATTAAGGAAAGTATTTCATGACCAGCGCAAGAATCTACTAGTTGATCGATATTATGTAAAGGAAAATAATCTTTGAGATACGCTTTATTTAAGTCTCGAAAATCAGTGCATACGGGTATATCTCCGTTCGATTTGTGAATGGGTACCATATTTGAAAGTCATTCTGGGTAATCAATTGGTACTATGAAGTGCACATCCAACAACTTTTGCAGCTCTTCTTTTACAATTAATATGATTGTTGGATGAAATTTCCTAAGATTTTATTTGAAAGGCTTTGCATCATGTGCCAGTGTAAGGTTGTGGACTACCAAGTCTGGATCTAAACTAGGCATGTCTTTGTACGACCATGTGAACACTTATTTATTTTTCATTAGTATGTTTATTATGTGTTCTTTCTCCTCTGTGGATAAATATTTTGCAATTTTGATAATTTTGGGATTGTCCGCATCTTGACTAAGGTTCACATCTATAGATTCTTCAATTAACATGTGAGAACCTTCTTCTAGTTGATGTGGAGTTGGGATGAGGTGAATATCATCCACCACATTTTCAAATATCTCTAGGATTTCCCCCTCTATTTTAGTTTGAAAAACTAAATTGTTTAATGATGAAGGTTGCTGTGAAATATACGTGTTTGAAGAACACAGCAACTCTTCGAATAAGACAAATTCTATAATTTATGGCAAGGATGAGATCATGTCCATGGCAATGAGGCTAGTGTCGATATGGACCAGCTTTACCTCATCATACGGATTATGGAGTGGGATGAGCAAATCAATAGAATTCATGTTGACTTGATGAAGGTGATGTGGCTATGATTCGAGAGGCGACGACTCATCCTCCCTAGGTTGTAATTAACCTAATGTGTGTGATTGGTGGTGGTGCAGGAGCAGCCAAGATGGTGGAGGAGGTTCTGGTTCAAGACTTTCATACTTTTTTCTTAGCTGAAAGAGAGTTTTGTTTATTGGGAACTTCTTTTGGTACCAGTCATTTATTCGAATAGATTCTGCATGTACTAACTCTTCTCTAGGTTCTTCTACCTCTTGATTATGTTGTTCATGATGCGTCTCTACTTGTAGTATTCTTCTAGCTTGCATTTTGTGCTCATGATTTAGAAATATTATTTTTGTCTCATTTTCATAATCGTCATCGCTTATCCAAAATCTGTTAGCATTTGTATGAGGTCCCAGAACAAGTTGTGTGTAATCTGGCCTAAGGTTAGCCATTTATGGCGGATCTTCATATCCTGGTTCTTGCTATAAGGCTTGTTCTGAGAAATTTCCAAATACATTAGGGTAAAAATTGTTGATTAGGTATTTACCATTTATATCATCATCCTCATCATTAGGTTCATCCTCCTTGTCAATTTCTTCTTCTCCGTCTTTGCACTCAATATCCATCTCTTGGAATGTTTGACTTAGTGAAGATCTTGCAATGGAAGGTTTGTAACCTAAACCTGAGCGGTCATTTGGATCTCTATATTTTGGCTCAATAATGCAGTGAGGACCTTGTTCATGTCATCCAAGTCCATATCCTTTCCAATTAACCCTCTGAAAATATATCACTGGAAATTATGGGTTAGATTAAAAATCAATGTTCTCATTAAACTCTTTTACATGGTCCTCATCTGGAGGAGATGGACCCAATGAATATTTGACTCCCCCATATATGAAATTTATTACATTTTATGGGGAACCCATTTTGTATATTTCACCTATGGCTAAAGGTGGGTCGCGAGGGCGGCTGTAATCCTTGATAGATTCAATAGGTGGTGTAACCATGACACTTTCAATAATGTACTCACCAATACCTGGATTGACGAGGTGTACTACAACTCGGGAAGGTTGAGAGGCTAATGGTTCGATGGATGAAGAGGGTTCTTCTGAGTTATTTTACGGTTCTAATGGTGGTGGTGGACTTTCTCTAACAGGTGGCCCTATTTGTGAGACTACGGGCTATGAAGAATGTGGTTTATTTATGGATGGATTGAGTTGTGCTATGAATATGAATGATTGTGTTGGATCTGGAAGTGCGCTAGAAGGAGTTGGTTTTTGGTTGGCAGGATGGTTTGGCATGATTGAAAAATGATATGCAGTGTTTGAAGGCTGAATTGAGCTGACACTTTTGGATGCAAAATTTGGGTTAACTATAGGCAATTCCTCTTGAATGGCTACTTTTGATGAAGTGTTACTAGATGGAATGGTTCTAATGGTGAGTGGTTGGATAGTTAGATGTGTTGATGGAAGCAAGAGCTCATGCAGGTTTAAAATCAAGTTGCAGTATTTGAAAGGTTCTGTGTCAGCTGGTATACAATGTACTTTTCCTTCATGTACATATTTTAAGCATTGATGCGATATAGAAGGCACACACTTCATTTCCCTAATCCAAGGGCATCCAAGAAGTATATTATATTGTATTTCTCCTTCCAAGATATGGATGAGGACATGTATTGTTTTCACTCCCACGGTGACCAGAAGATCAACATTCCCTATAGTTGAGCATAAAGCGTCATTAAAATCCCTAAGGGTGAAGGTGGAAGTTGTGATGTGAGATGATGGGATGTTGAGATTTTTCATTGCAGGTGTGGTGATGAGATTGATGGATGAACTGGTGTCAATAAACACTCTCTTAAATGGCTTCTTGTCAATGTGAGCTACTATGTGCAATGGTGTATCAGGTGAATCTACCAAAATTTGCTTTTCCTCGAAGTCATAAAATACTATCGAGGATTCCATACACTTTTGCACACTCCCTACAAAGGAATTGAATGCATTGGTATCTTTTGACTATACTTGTATAGACTTTAATATTTCCATCAATGCTTCCCTATGAGGTGTTGATTGTTGTATTAGCTCATAAATTGATAATTTTGCTGAAGCTATTTTTAAATTTTGTGTTAACCGGCTATTTAAGGTGACCATTGGGCAATTATGGAAAGGTGGTGGTGGAAAGCTTGGTCCAAGATGTATGGATAAATTTATTGGTTGTGTTGCTGGAGCCTGTGTTGTGAGATTAGCTTACCTCTGTCCACGGGTAACTATGCTAATAGCTCCTACAAAACCTTGCGACAATTGAGACACATAATTAACCTGGTTGGGAGAAACTGTAGAAGTTGATGCTCCCATCGATTGTTGATTTTCCTCTCGATGTGGCAAAGGTGTCTGATAGATGCCTAGGTTTTGGTTGTTTTGGGCTAGTGGATTGTCAACTTTGATTATACCCGCTTCTAATAAATCTTGCAAAATTCCTTTGAAACCATGACAACCTTCGATATCATGTCCTTTTTGTCTATGATAGATGCAAAAGAGGTGTTCTTTGTAACCTTTTATTTTTGGTTTTTTAGGATCTTCAGGTTTCATTTCTGGCAATGTAAAAAGTTTTACCGCATACAACTTTTGGAAAACTAATGAATATGGCTCTTGTACTAGTGTGTAATTTATCTTTGGCTTAAAATGACGTTGTTACCTTTTTGTAGGTTGTGTCTAATTTTGTGCCTGTTGTGGGGGTGGAACCACTTGATGATGCAAATTTTGTGGTTGTTGTTGTTGTTGGGGTTGTTGGATTTGTGCTTGGGTTGGTTGATTTAATTGTGGTTGGTCCAAAACTATCTGGTTAACCTGTGCGATCTTAGATTGGTCATGGTTATTCCCTTTTTTATTCTTATTGTACCACTCTTTCTTTTTAGGCTTTATCTCACCTTCATGAATTTTGATCTCTTCTATTAGCTTTGCTTGGGCGAGTGCCTCATCGAATTTCCTATACTACTATAGATGTAATAATAAATATATGGGTCTACCAAAATTCTTCGTGAACATTCGTATTATCTCTGGCATAAGGAGGTAAAATGGTAACTTGATCATGACTAATCTCCACCTATTGCCAAAGTCATAGACTAATTCATCATCATATTGTTTTAGATAGATCAAATCAATCAATGTGGTTTGTTTTCTGACATTTAGGGTGAATATTTCCAAGAACCGGTCCGCTAGTTGTTCAAAGGTAAAAACACTTTGATATGGTAGGTGGTTGTACCAGTCTTGGGCTTCTCCCCCTAGTGTATGAGGAAATGTATGTAACAGTAATGCATCATTGATTTTGATTATGAAGCATGCATTTACAAATCTAGTTATATGTACATGGGGGTCCTCTTCCCCCTTGAATTCAAGCTTAGGTATTTGAAAATCTTCTAGATATGGCAGCTCAGGGACCGAAGCATGAATAGGATTATTGAGTAGTTACCTTAAAGTTGGTTTTTGGTATTGCAAACCTGGAGTTTGCATGGCAAGACTATCAATATGACTCTGTAAAAACTGATATCTAGGGTCATCCATAGGACTGACACTTGAATGTACTTGATGTTGCTGGTAATATGGTGGATTGTATGTAGGCTACGGGTGATATGGTATGGTTGGCTTAAATATGTTATGGTAAGGATGTTGATGGATGTTATGATATGGATGGGGCGATGGAGGTATGATGGTATTCTGACCTACTGTATTAGCATATGGATGTGGAGGTTGGTTATGAACTATAGTGGTGGATGGGGGGCGCATTTTCCAAGATGGATCTTGGATAAAGGTATTTGTTTGGTGATATGGAGGTGGGAGTTTGTGCTCAATCCCTTGTAAATTTTTGTTAGGGTCAAGATTTATGCTATAGTTAGCGTTATCTAAAATCATTTGTTGCAGCTATAAGAAAGCTTGTTGCATAGCAATTACATTTGAAGTAGGGACCGCCACCTGTGATGTGGTAGGTTGGGCTGGTTGTGGAACAACTAGGGTAGTGGAAGTGAGTGGGGGATAAGTAGCAAAGGGTATTTCCACTGACTGTGGTATGATATGAGTTGTATAACCTATGAGGGTAGTGGGTTGAGTGGATGTTAGAGTTTGTGAAACAATAGATATTTTTTCATACAAGGGATTAGTAGAAATGGTGAATTTTTGAGGTAATGTGTACGGTGGTTGGTTGGATGATGATGGTTGGTTAGCCAATGCTATAGTAGCCAACTCAAAAAGGGATTTGTAAAAACTTGTTCCAACTACTATGGGTAAGTATATGCGGGTTCTTGTTGTAATGGTAGTATAACACGAGATGGGATGGAGATTGGTGGTAATTATGGGAAGACCATTCCAGATGCATTCAAGTACATTCTAACAGTATCCATGTCAAACATGGTGACATGACTATCTACCACTACAGGAGGTTCACTCCTAGGTGTCTCAGGTACGGCTGCATGAGTAGCCCTATGCATAATGTCTATTTCTGTATTAGGGGCACTACCAGAAGGCCCTACATTAAGACTTTGGGAAATAGAAGAGAGTATGCCTACTTGTCCTACCACCAAGTGTGAGGGACATTTGCAGACTGAGAGGCCATGGGGGAAGACCATTGACTTTGGTTTGACACTAGTTTCTTAGCTTGACTACGAGTCACTACCATACGCTATTATGTGGTACAATGCCAAGTGCAAGTATCTATGTAAATAAAATGATTGTACAATGTAATACAACACGCAAAGCAAACAAACACACCAAGTTTTTGGTGCTAGATTTTCATTAATTTTTGAAATACTTTTTTTTTTTTGAAATTTTCTTGAGAAATAATAAAAAAAACTTGTGCTTAATGTTTTGCCCTAAATGAATTGAGAATTTCACCTGTATACTCGTAGCTCGATAACCTAGATTTAAACTCTAGGTCATGTAATCCCGCCTATGATGTGTGGTAATGAAGTCCACACATGGCCAGGGAGCACAGATCCTATCAATTCCTCACCTAGTTCACCCGCAGTCTATGATACACCTCTCTGAGAATAAATATGTGCTATAACCCACGGGCTATGACGGATCTTGGAATAGGCCTTGGAAAAGAACGGGGTATGATTTTGGTGGTTCAGTGATGAAATCCAGTCGTTTTCCAACGTTTAAGTGCAAGTGTGTGGTGGTTTTGTTTAATTATTATTTTATGCAAAACTATTATGAATTTATATTTGAATGCCTACATGCAGAAGATAGAAAGCAAAAAACATAGCAGACAGCAATTCAGGGGCAAAATGCCACCTTCAAGTAAGCTTTTAGGCCAAATCCTACTTAACAGGGCCAACCGTGGGTGGGCGGTTGGTTCTGGTAAACTGCGGATGCACGGTTTGGCAACCGTGCATCTGAGTTTGGGAAATCCCAACCGTGAATGCAGGGGTCTTTTTTGTCAGTAGGATAGGGTCAAAATAGACCTAAACCCAAAAATATAATGTTTGGGTTATTCTTAACCCGACATGTGCAATATGATTTTTTTATTTTTTATGGATGCAAGACTTAAGCTAATTGATCTTACCCTAAAACCTATATGCAGACAAGGGCAAACAGGACTAGACCTTTCAATGCTAATAATAGAATGCAGATAAAGAAGAAAAATAAAGAACATAAATCAAAATATATAGACCTATGATCCCATCATTGCTTCTTCCATCTGTCAACCGTCGGTCTGTGTTTCTAAGACAACAACCGCACGTATGTATTTCCTCAGAACAGGAACTATGCATCTACATTTTCTCCAAAAATGAATCGTGCATCTATGTTTCCTCCAAATAATAACTGCATGTTTGTGTTTCCTCAGAACAAAAACCGCGTTTCCATGTTTCCACAATTAAAAAATCAGGTGCAAGGTTTTCCAAGTATATCGATCTAAAGTTGAATCTATGTGCATCTCAAATTCTTGAAACCTGTAGGTGCAAACAAAGATAAGTAAATAAAATTAAAAGGTAAGGCAAAACAAAATGGAACCTTTAGGGGGTCCCATCGTGATCACCATTTCTATAACCAAAGAATCGAACACAAATAATAACAAAGACAAAGATAGAAGTAGATTATCAAAATGCCCCTTTTATATTGATATTGATACAACTTTTACAAAAGGTTTTGAATTTCCCCAAGTGTGTTGGGAGTAATGTTACAATGTTCTTCGTCTCTATGAAATACAATGCTTGTTATGGGAGTGGGAGATCTTCCAGCTCCTCCATAGGATGTGGTGTTCTTCGTTCTCTCGTCACAGCTTCAAGGGGTGAGTGGGCTTTGGTATCCATCAAGGGACCACTCTAGCTTCAGCAACTTATCCAAGATACTTGTTACCTATGCACATGCAAACCAGCAAAGAATATTAATAGCACCTGTATAGTCAAGCGGTAAACCCAATGCTACATATAAACCTTTCACTGATATGTATGAAAAATACATAACATGAAACAGTTAACAAATAAAGCCTTACTCCATATTTTAAATCGCTTATCTCTATTGATGAAATTTCTCATGACTGTGGAACCGTGGAAGCGTATTTATGGGCTGGAAATCATGGAACTACGGTTGTAAAACTATAGAGTCATGTTTTCAACTGTGGAACCATGGACAAGCGGTTTGCATATTGCCTCGAGATCTGATCCAATGGTCAAAATCGAGCTCATGCTCTTAATTTCTTGTTGTGTCTAGATCTATTTTGGTAGTCTATCATTACGCAAGTTTAGCTCCCTTTCTTTGTTGACAATATGGCATTTTTATAGGCTTCCTAGGGCTTTCAAGGGGAATTAGAGGTGGCAAGCCTAACTTGCCAAGTGGCAAATCTAAATTGCCAGGTGGAAGGGGCAGTTACAGTGAGTCATTCAGTGTGCCTCACTTAACTGGGGTGATGTGGCTACAAGTGGAGTGCAATGTGGGATCCTATCCTATGTGAAGGGACAAGGGAGACAAAATGGATGAGATGTGGCATGGGTGTTGGGATTTTGTCTCATGTGCAAAGATATGGAACAAGAGTGGGTAAGATGTGGCAGAGATGCTGGGTGAAGTGTCCAAGACACATGTCCAATGGGTGGATAGGGTATCCTAGGGTGATTTTCCCAATTAAGTAAATTAGAAAAATAGGATTATGTGTAGGATTTTATACCCCTAAGTTATAACTTAGGCATATCTTTTTATCATGCAGGATTTGATGGTGGGGTGGTAAATGTGATTTAGAGGTTGTCAGATTTTGGTGTCTACAAGTTTATTTCCTCAATACCTTAGAATGAAATCTTAGAATTTTCACCAATATCACCTCAATGGCTGATGGATCTACCATCTACAATTTAGAAAAATTCCAAACATGATTAGGATTAGGAATGTATTTCCAAAGCAAGGATATGTGGAAAGTATCATGGATTTTTTATAGGTTGGGTGGCAAGGCAAGCCTATAGGCTACTGGACTAATCTTATCAATGATCTCATAAGATCCAACATAGTGAGGATCCAACTTAGTTGACTTGATGGAACTTTTTATGGGTCTTACCCTCAAGAAAAATTTATCCCCCATAAATAATTATCTCAATTATCTTTTCAAATTAGCATAGCTCTTCTAGTGATTGGCAGCTTCCTTGAGCCTTTATTGAATTCCTTTGAGCTTCTCCTCCATTTATTTGATAGTATCTAGTTGGATTACCACCTAATCCTTTGAAGTATCCCATGATAGAGGTGTTTTGCATCTCCTACCATACAAGGCTTCAAATGGAACCATTCCCAAGGATGCATGGTATCCATTATTATATGAAAATTCCACTAGATGCAAAAAGTATTCCCACTTAGACTTTTGATCCATGTAGTACATGCAAAGCATATCCTCTAAAACTTGGTTCACCCTCTCCATTTGACCATCTATTTTTGGATGATATGCAAAATTGATGTTCAACTTAGTGTCCATTGCACATTGAAGAGCCTACCAAAATTCTGACGTGAACCTAGAATCTTGTTTGATATGATCACCTCAGGAAAACCATGTAACCTAAAAATTTCTTTGGAAAACTTATTTTCCACTATCAATGCATCATCCTTGATGTTCCCCGGTATAAAATGTGCAACCTTGGTCAACTTATCAACCACTACCAGGATTGCATCATGTTGGTACCTAGTCTTAGGTAAACCCACAATAAAATCCATAGATATTACCTACCATTTCTATGTAGGTATGTCATGTGGGTACAATTTCCTTACTGGGTGTTGATGTTCTACCTTAACCTTTTGGCACTCTAAACATCTTGCAATAAAACTAGTGATATCCTATTTCATTCCTACCCAATAGGTATTTTTCATATTTTCTCTCATCTTAGACCCTCTTGGATGAGTAGAGTATGGAGAACTATGCACCTCTTGCATAATCATTCTCCTCAAATCACCAATTTTGGGTATGACAACCCTATCCTTGAAGCATAAAAGTCCATATTTTATGTTGAAATCCTTATTTTCTTTAGGATTCTCCTTAATTTTATCCCAAATTTCCATGCAATACTAATCCTATAATTGCATTTCTCTGACTTTGTCCATCAATTCTATATGATTCTAGGTTAATGTTGCTATGTGCCTTCTCCTACTCAAGGCATTTACAACCTTATTTTATTTCCCTTTGATATACTCAATACCAAAGTCATATTCTGCTAAGAACTCTATCCATATTCTTTATCTTACATTCAACATAGGTTGGGTAAAAATATACCTTAGACTTTGATGGTCTATCCTTAGCTCAAATGGTTTACCCAACAAATAGTGCCTCCAAACCTTTAGTGCATGCACAACTACTGCTAATTCTAGGTTGTGTGTAGCATAATTTAACTCATGCTTCTTGAGTTTTCTAGACTCATATGCTACTATAGCCTCATTCTAGGACAACACCCCACCCAAACCTTCTAAGGAAGCATCTATACACACTATAAAATTCCCAAGAGGATATAATATATTGATAATTGGTGCCATAGTTAGCTTATTCTTCAAGGTTTCAAAAGTGGTCTCACATTTATCCGACCATTTGAAATATTTTCCCTTTCTCTAAAGGTTGGTGATAGAGTAAGCAATATTTGAGTAATCCTTTATAAACCACCTATAATAACCAATGAGCCCCATGAATCTTCTCACCTTAGACACATTTGTTGGTGCAGGCCAACTTAATATAGCCTCAATCATTTTAGGATCTATGGCAATTCCTTCTATCGAGATGACATGTCCAAAATACTACACTTTCGAGGTATAAAACTCATGTTTAGAAAATTTTCCATATAATTGGTTTTTCCTTAACACCTCTAACACTAACCTTAAATGTTGGTCATGTTCCTCTTTGGTGTGAGAATATATTAGGATATCATCTAAAAATACCAAAACAAATCGATCTAGATATTTCCTGAACATGTTGTTCATTAGATTCATAAAAGTTACTGGTACTTTCTCCAACCCAAATGGCAACACTATGAACTCATAGTTTCTATATCTAGTCTTAAAGGCTATTTTATGAGTGTCCTCATCTTGAGTACTGAACTAATGACACCTAGATCTCAAATCAATATTTAAAAATATGGTGGCATCCTTTAGCTGATCAAAGAGATCATCAATCCTAGGCAAAGGATACCTATTTTTGATGGTCACCTTATTCAACATCCTATAATCAATGCATAATCTCAAGGAACCATCCTTATTTTTCACAAATAATATTGGAGCACCCCAAGGCAACACACTAGGTTTGATCAAACCCTTTTCTAACAAATCTTGAAGTTGCACCTTTAACTCTTGCAATATAATAAAGGTCATTATATGATATTTTCTTGCAATGGGTTCTACCCTAGGCATTAACTCAATGGTGAAATCAAATTCATGTCGAGGTGGTAGACCTAGGAGATATTCTAGAAATACATCCCTAAATTCATGCAAAATGGGATGTTTCTTAAATATTTCCTCATCCCCTTTATTGTCTATCTTGCCATTAATCTTGACTACATACAACATACCACCTCTTTTTTTTTTTTTTTTTTTTATTTTCCCTTTTTTTTTTTTCTCTTTTTTCCTTTTGGTTACCCTCCCCTCTCTTGGAAGTTGATTAAGGCTCCATGAGCCTTCAACCAATCCATACCTAGGATAATATCAAAAGCATGGAGTGGTGCTACATATAAGTGCCATATAGTGGATCCATTGGGTAAGGTAATATCAGTCATAGGTAAACATTGATCCACTAAGTAGGTCTATCTAGAACCATACTTGACTTTCCACCCTTGTGCCAAAAATCTAGGTCTTTTTAGCATATCCCTAATAATACTAGTGGAAATAAAACTATTTGTAGCCCCACTATCTATTAAAACTTTAAAATCCTTGTCAAAAAACTTACCATTTAGCAACATAGGTGTTGCTTGACCATCTAGGTTTTGATTCATGATAGTGGCATATATTCAACATGGATGATCCTTTGCTCTGTTACTTGACTTTGGTCATTGGGGACACTTGTTGGGATAATGAGGACCTTCGCATATGTAACAATCTAACCTAGGTACCTAAGATATTTCTTGAATTTTCTCCCCTCTTCCCTCTTTCTATTTGAAATCATTTTGCTTCTATGGTGGAGGGTTAGAACTATCCTTTTTTTAAAATTTCTTCTTATATTGCCCTTGGTTCCCATTGTTCTTATTACCAAACTTTGGGTTCCCTTTACTTTTCTTGTTTTGCTCCTTATCCCATTTCATAAACCCTGCACTCTTTCTTTTCTTAAGCTCCTATCTCTCTACCTCTATCAACCCTAAATAGTTGAAGGACTTTTTGGTTTGAAGATTGGTCTCTTCCTGTCTAGCCAAATCATAAGCCTTTTGTAGAGTTTTGGGTTTGAGAAAATTTATTATTGTCCTAATATTGGGATCCACCCCTAAGATGAACTTATGCACCTTTAGTTTCTCATTGTTCTCATACTCTAAAACATACTTCAAAAGTTTCACATATCTTTGAAAGTATACCTCTACTAATAATGAACCCTGTTGAAGTGTAGAGAATTCCTTAAAATTCTCTACATAAAATTGATAAAAAAGAAATATTTTCTTAAAAGCCCTAACAAAACTATCCCATTTAAGATCTATAGCTTGGATATTTTTGCCTATCCTAAATGTGTTCCACCATTCTAGGGTTGCATCCTGAAGATGAAGGGTAGCCCACATAGTCTGGGTTTTAGAAGATTAACTTTTCATGAAAAAGAAGGTTTCCAAATTATTCAACCATGGCTCTACTACATCTCCTCCTTCCTTCCCATTAAATTTAGCTACCTTAACATTCTTAAGGTCTTTAGCTAGCTCAACCTCTATCTGGGCCTTGCCCTCCTGGCTTCTTCTAACAAGATTCTCTTCTTGTCTACCCTCTAAATATCTAGGACTAGTTTCCATATTGATCAAAGTTTCTAACAATTTATGTTGTTTCATTTGTTCCTAAAATAACTCAACTATGAAAGAAATATCTTCCACCCTCTCACTAGAACCTATTGTTCCTCTTGTTTCTTGTTAGAATCTATTATCCTTCCAAAATTTCTACTAGGGTCCATTGTTCTCTCAACTCTCTTGTTTGAGTCCATTGTTTGTCTAGTCTTCTTTGGGGATGCACTATAGTTTCCTCTTGTGCAATCAATCCCACTTTCTTGGATGATCCTCCTCTTAAAATAGGTGTCATATCCTATCCACACAAAGGATATGGGTAAGTTATAATTCCCTCAATTGTACTTACAATTAGTTAGTTTCATTTTCCTATGAACTAACTTAGACCATTATCACTTAATTGATAATGATCATGGCCACTCTCACCTACCCACAAGGTGCCATCCCCAATAAGAAACTATACTCTCTAGGATGTTTACTCCTTGGTATGATTTGTCTAGTTGGTGTGCAATACCTATCTTATCCCATATCACGTTAAGGTCCCTAGTAGAGTAAGTCTCCCCAAAGTAGCACATCAAGTCAAGGCTCATCCTAGGAACACTCCATGGAAGCTTCTAGTCCTATGACCTAGAGATCTGATACCAACTATAACAACCCACAAAAACCAACCCAAGAGAGATATTTTTCATAGGTAGGTTCACAAGGGAGTCCCAATATAATTTTCTAATATGATCAAGGCTTCACCACATTTGAGTTTAATATCACTATAGATGACACTCAAGTGGATAGGAGTGGCCAACATCCCATATTTTTGGGGTTCACCTTACTAAACCTCACCATTTAGAAGGATGCCAAAGTGGTCCCCCCACCTTTCCTATACCCTCACTAATATAGGATAATTTGACCATAGCATAGGGATTATCCTTTAAGGCCCATAACACTTAAATGGGAATGCCTATTCCCTAACCTATCCATAAGTTTATCTATGTAGGTTATTATGGCATAAAGCCTTGGTGCTTAGTTACCACACCTCTATGGGCTAACTAAGGTCATCACCACTCACTTGGTAATGAGCATGGTTACCTAAACCTCACTATTTATGGTACCACCACAACTGTCTCATAATTGATTCCATTAACTACATAGTTATGGAACACCCGATCCTCACCATTCAAGGTGTATCAATCATGAGAATCTAGCTATTGCATCATTACAACTCCTTCCATATTTATGAGTACCTAGTTATTGCATCATCGCAACTCCTTCTAGGACTCACATCTACCTGGTTATTGCATCTCTACAACTCCCCCAAGATTGGGTTAATTATTTGACTCAAGGGTCCTAAAAAAGTTCTAGATCAATGCCTAAGAACCCCTCCCAAGATTTATGCTAAAACAATAATTAACATCTCTCTTTTAATTATGCAATGAATTGCTATGCTTAGCTATAACACAATGCTAGATCTAGGATGAAATAGATCATACACATCAACATAAATCTAGTATGGAAGAAACATCTTGCTAGAATAAAAACATGATTAAAGTAGTCATAATGCTACCATAAAACATCTACTTAGTTTAAGCAACCTCAATTAGATCAATGCTAGCATATAATTTTTCCTTTCTTTCCACAATGAAAAACATAATTAAAGGAGATCAAAAACTAACCCATTATTTCATTTATTCATTACACAAAAATCAAAATATGTTCATGCACTTACAAAAGGCTTCCAAGCCTTATCAACAATGGAAATAAAATAACCAAGAATTACACTCTAAACTTTCCATTTACATAACCATTTTTCCTTCCCAAATACATTAGAGCAAGTTTACCCAAATGTCCTCTACACTATCTTATTTTCACGATCTTCTTCATGAAAGTAATCTCCCATGAACTTCAAGAAATCTTAGGGATCAGGACAACTCTTAATGCAATGTAACTTAACATGCTCTAAAAATGGATGCAATCTACCATGCACAACAATTTTTTAACAAACACGGAGATAATCCCATACTCCTCTCTATAATAATTTTCCTACCTACTCAAGTCTTAGGAAATCATTATAATTGTTTTAATGAAACCCATAAATTTTCTACCCTTTTTAAGAAATAAAGTACATCCTATACAATTTCTCTTTTAAAGAAATTGAGGATTTCATGCATAAAAATATTACTACTCTTTCTTTTATGAAAACATCATATACTAAAGGATATTACTTTTTTCTAAACATCACAAGAATATTTCTTAGCTTTTAATTAAACCAAAAGCTACTTGAATGAAATATCTAATAACAATTAAGGGTTACCATCTTCTAGTTGAAGAGCAATTTAAATGAATTAGCAACCTTATATTAAAAGCATATGAGTAAGGAGATCAACTAGAAACCCTTATATAAAATAAATAACATAATAGGGAACTAACAAGGTGCTCACTAGTGCACACAAAAGAGGACCAAAAAATCCCTCTCCACAACAATAACTTAAGGGAGAACCAAGAGCACCAAACACCTAAACAAAAGCTTAACACTGTATTAATCTAACATTACCTAAGGATTAGATCTAGACTAAACCTAAATGTGCCACATGATGCTTGACCACCTCAAAACTAGCACAATAATATAGACTTAGAAAACACTAATCCCTATACCAAAACATAACAAAATGGTATCAAATACTAACTAGCTCAACTTGATCAACAATAATAAAACAAGGTTGACTAGCACTCAACGAATAGGTGCTCCCATACTAGACTTCTATGGCTTTAGCCAAGCTAAACATGCATAGGTCCATCCTAATAAAACTTAAGGTAAACAAAATAAACCAACACACTTACACCAGCCCTATTCAAATCCCAAAGACAATGACCAGCCAGAAAAACAAACCACTAAAGAGTCGAATACAAAATCCCAAAATCAACTCGAATGAATGGTACACGCATACATTAAAGCAACCACAAATTTGATTACAATGTAAGCATTTATTCCATTAATCCTGCTGGTGTAAGTACATTTAGTACTAAATATTAAACAGTGTTGCTCCTTGAACAATGCACCCTCTTTCGATCTTTGTGCTTCCAAGGTTTCTCTAACAAAAATCAAAGTATTTTCTCCTACCATAAAAGCATGGTGGAGTCTGTCGAAGGCCACCAAGGAGATAAAAAAAATTTCATGTGGCGCGTAACATCTCCAATCGACTTACAAGAACGCCTTATGTAGCCCACAAAACAACATTACAAAGGTGATTGTCATTATCTCATTTTCAATTTAATAAAGTTGAATGCATTCTTTTCTCGAAAGAATTATATTAACAAGCCTATTAAAATTTATTAGGCTAACAATCTACTTAAATCATAAATCAACACATTTTAATATTTCCTATGTTATTAACCATAGGATAAAATGCTATTCAATATCGGGTGTTAATATTAACCACTAACACCAATTTTGAAATCTTAGCATTACTAATATCATCTTAAAAATAAGATTTTGCATCTCAAAAAGCATCCAAAAGTAATACAATCATATGCACCACCATCTTGTCCTTGAGTAAATGAATTTTTAAGATAATTGAAGTGTTATCCCCATCATACAAAGTATTACTTCTTTTCCAAAGAAATATCATAGTCCAATGGTGTGCTTAACATCAAACACACACACACACACACACACACACACACACACACACACACACACACATATATAGATAGATATGAATGCAATGCAGCTACATGAAGGGTATCCTTTTACCCTTGAGTTTTTTATGAACAAGTCATCACCATAATTTCTTAGATTTAACTCTTATCTCTAGTGGTTGTCCCCTACCAATCCACCAGTGAGAGTACCTGGTCCTACAACCACATATTCATTAGCAATACCATATTCTAAACAAAGCATAAAGTGCAATTACCAACACATGATGGTAACACAAAATGATATTATGCATTATATATTTGCACATAAATATATAAATCAATTTAAAGAAAATTTCTACCAAGGAGGGTCATTATATACTCCCCCTTGGACTAAACGCAGTCCTCTATGTTTCCTAAAAACAGACATAAGCATATATTTCATTCAAAAAATATGGGATTTGCTTTCTCATTTCTTCAACATCTTCCCAAGTGGAAATTATTTTAGAATATTGGTCCTATTGGACCTTACATTGATCTAAGGTTTGTTTCCTCAATACCTTGGAATGAAACCTTAGAATATTTACGATCTCACCTCAATGGTTGAGGGATCTACCATCTACAATTTAGAAAAATTCCAAACATGATTAGGATTAGCAATGTATTTCCTAAGCAAGGATATGTGGAAAGTATCATGGATTTTTGATAGGTTGTATGGCAAGGCAAGCCTATAGGCTATTGGACTAATCTTATCAATGATCTCAAAAGGCCCAACATAGTGAGGATCCAAATTATTTGACTTGATGGAACTTTTCATGTGTCTTACCCTCAAGAAAAATTTACCTCCCATAAAGAATTATCTCAATGATCTTTTCAAAATAGCATAGCTCTTCTATTGATTGGTAGCTTCCTTGAGCCTTTATTGAATCTCTTTGAGTTGCTCCTCCATTTCTTTGACAATGTCTAGTTGGATCACCACATGATCCTTTGAATTATCCCATAATAGAGGTGTTCTGCATCTCCTACCATACAAGGCTTCTACCTACCTGGTGTTTTTTTGGTACTCATTCCAAAGACTACTTTCTTTAGTTCCTCTCTATCAATGGGTTTAAGTAGGGCCTGATTTTCTTCTTCAGATATAATAGAGGGTATGACAACAAGAACTTATTTTTGAGACTCTTCATCTTGCACTATACTTTTCTTAAAAAAATTAGCAAAAAAATCCATTGAATGGAAATGCATACCTGAGATTGTATCAAGGAGTGTCCGTTCTCATCCTAAAGAGCTTCCATCTTGTTTATTTGTCTCCTAGCACAAGAAATGTAATGGGAAAAATTGGTATTTTTGTCACCTTATAATAACCAAGTGGGTTTTTCTCTTTGTTTCCAATAGATATCCTCTTGGTTGTCAATGTCCTCAACCACTTTACGTAATGCATCATCCTCTTCTTTGAGTTGCTCTATAATTGTTCCTTCCTTGAAGTTTTTTTGAACCTCGTCCTATCTGGCCACCAATGGAGCTCTTTGGACCTAGAAGTCTATCTTTTTAACTCACCTCCATTGTTTCAGTTGACCCTTGACATAATAAAGTTTCTTGTGGATTCTAAACATTGATGTCTCATATGCCAGGCATCCCTTTTCCCACCACTATGGAGTTTTCTTTCAAATTTTCTCTTTTTGTAACCAATAATTTTTAAATCTGAATGATTTGTGATGTTGCCCCGTCTTAATCCCCTCTTCCAATAGAATGGGAAAATAATTTGAAACTAGATCCTCCAAAATATAAAATTTTAGATTCCATTTCACAAATGCCTCCTTTGAAACCAAAAAATGGTCTAACTTCACCTTCCCACTATGTGGCTCTCTCCTCTTATTAGTCCAAGTATAGTTGGTTCCATAACATCTAATATCCACCAAGTGTAATGCATGGACTTGGGTAATCATAATTGTATCCCCTAGATCCAAAATTGAGGTTCCCCCTTCCTAGTATCTAGATGATAATTTAGCATTAAAATCACCAACAACAATCCAATGTAACTCCTCCCTCGAGACTCTCATATTATGCATCACTTTCCATTGACGAATCTGACCATCTAGATTTTATACTTTAAATATTAAAGCTGCTCATAATCTTTATTTATTATGTATATGAGAATAATTATTTTCTCTAATGATTGTATATAAATTAAACTTTTAACCTCTTTTTTTTAATGAGTAAAATGTTTAACATTTTATATTACATTAATATTCTTTTTTCTTTTTAAATTATAAAGTAATATACATCAACATTAAAATTATCAAGTGACATTAATTCAACAGGTTAGATTCCTCAACATTAAAATGAGACATAGGTTCAAATATTACCAAGCGATGAAAATATCCAAGCTTTGTTGTAATACCACTATGTGGTGATGATTTAATAGGGTGAGACCCGTTTCAATCCCATGTGACCAATTAAAAAGAAAACATTAAAATTATATTTTCTTAAAATATTAAATAAAAATAAAAATATGTAAAATTTTAGGTTGTCCAATTAATATTAAAAGGGATGGATGAATAAAATTATTTTTTTATCTCATTATACTCTTTATAGGATTTACATAACCAAGTTAATTATAAAATATTATGAATATATTAATTGTATTCTAATTCATGTGAGTTTATTATTAATTTTCTATAGTTTAGTTGAATTATACTTCAAAAATGCTAAAGGATTTATCTAAATATAATGTTCTTCATGTGTGTGTATATATATATATATATATATATATATATATTGATAATAAGGGGTTGTACTCGGGCCCCCCACCCTTAAAAATTTACATCTCTCTCCTTTAGAGCCTGAGAGTTTACAAAATAGATACACTTCTCATCTTAATTGAGATGATATAGCTAGAAACCTACATCATTTTACATAAAATATCCGAATTCTTAATTTTCATTTTTTGGATCTTTTCAAATCTCTGTATGAATACAATTACTCCATAATTTAGCATATTTCTTGATATTTTCCTATAACAGCCTTCACAATGCCAAAAATTCACCTCTACTATATATGCCTTGCATCTTAGTAGAGTAATATTTCCAAAACATTACACTATCATAGTCCACTTTACCAAATCTGGATTGCTAGTTTCCTTCCTGAAACATAAGTGCAACCACAAAAATTATAATAAATAGTCTAAATGAACACACATTATTGTTACAAAATAAAACAAATATTACCAATAGAAAAAATTAAAGTAAATCTTAATCATTAAATGATTTAGGCAATCAATATTTTTTGTCAGCTTTAACTAAACTTTCTACTTCCTCTAACCATGGAAGGATATGTTAACGTCATGGTCCTCAATCAAAACCCCTCTATTGGCTAGCTTATCTGCACATTTATTTCCTTTCCTTAATATATGTGTAAACTTGATTTCTTCAAACTCTTTAGCAAGATCTTGAATTTCCGCAATTATATCTTGTATGTTCCATGGAGCCTTTGCTTTCCTCAAAATTGCATTTATTACTATGAGAGAATCACCTTCCATCCATACTCTATTCCATTTCATTTTTTTACATATTTTTAACCCTTCTAAATTTGCCCAAGCTTCAGCTTCATTATTTGTCTTAAATCCACAATTGAAAGCATAATGAGATAAAATATCTCCTCTATTATATTTAATTATTCCTCCTCCTCCTAGTCTTGGATTTCCTTTAGATGCTCCATCAAAATTCAATTTAACCCACTCCACATCTGTTGGTTTCCACTTTATATTCTTTACTTTATTTTTTATTCTCTTGTACCCAACATCATAATTCCATTTAATGACTTGACTCCATCTATCAAGACTCTCTACTTCTAAATTAGGGATTGGGTGAGTTGATAGGGTTGGTTTAAACTCCTCTATGGCTAAACATATCTTCTTTTTCATTACCTCTAAATTGATTTTCTTTCCTTTAAATATTCTTCTATTCCTTTCTAGCCATATAGTCCAAAGTATTGTATATTTTGATATATCCCATATTGTATGTAAAGCCTCACTTTTATAAGTGCCCTACCATTGCTTTAACCAATATTCAATTCTACTATTCATCACCATGCATTTACTAAACAAATTAATAATCCATTACCATATATTCCAGACTATTGAGCAATGTTCCAAGATATGGTCAATACTCTCCTCCTCCTTATTACAGAAAACACATTGAGAGGGGCCTTGAAAATCCCCTTTCATAAGGTTATCCCAGGATAAAATTCTTTTATGACCTACCAGCCAAACAAACATTTTAACTTTAGGAATGCTTGGGCTATCCCAAATATCTCTCCATATTCTAGTGATATTATTATTATGTTGGTGTTGAACATTATATCCACTTCTTGTTGTGTATTCTCCTAAGCTATTCAAATCCCAAATCAATTTATCCTTGGCACCCCTTGGAATAATCATAGTTGTTATCTTTCTACTCAATTGCCTCCTAGCATCGATGTCTTGTATACTTGTAAAAATATCTTCTTTCCATTTGTATCTTACTTCTTGATCCTTGTACACAATAACTGAAACCTATCACCATATTTGGCTTGAAGCAATCTCATCCAAGGTTTCAAAATTGGATCTAAATTGAGTGGTTTTTTATCACACCAAGTATCCATCCAAATAGAATTTTTTTCTCCAATTCCCACCACTCATATTAAACCTTTAATTATAATATCAATAGATTTTTAAACCATTCCAAAGAGCAAACCCATTTGGAAGAGAGAATGCAGTAAATATTAAACTTGGGTTATAGGGAACAATATACTTAGAAGAATTCTTGCCCATTGTCTTTGAGAGCCCATCTGGACCAAGGGACTTATCCTTATTAAATTTGTAGAGAGCCCATCTGGACCAGGGGATTTATCCTTATTAAAATAAAAATAGCTAAATGAACTTCTAGAGTAATAGGCTCCATCAGTTTCCTATTGTCTCTATTTTTTATAACTGAAGTAACATATTGAATGAGATTATCATTAAGAAATTTAGTCTCCTCTAAACCTAGAATATTCTGATAAAACGACTTTTTCTCTTTTCTAATTTTAAGGAATGTATTGTTTTGCCCTAGATTTTTCCACTACCACCAATAAAGAATCCTTCACTAAATCCCAATTATGTTTGTAAAAAGTTGTAGAGAGCCCATCTGGACCAGGGGATTTATTCTTATTAAAATAAAAAGAGTTAAATGAACTTCTAGAGTAATAGGTTCCATCAGTTTCCTATTGTCTTCATTTTTTATAACTAAAGGAACATCTTGAAGGATATTATCATTAAGAACTTTAGTCTCCTCTGAACCTAGAATATTCTGATAAAATGACATTACCTCTTTTCTAATTTCACTTTGATCTCCAATCCAAACCCTTCTATAGATTTAGTTCTACTAATTCTAGAATACGGTATCTGTATTATAGCCATCCTATGAAAAAAAATTATATTTTTATCTCCTTTTAACCAAGTTTGTCTTGATTTTAATCTCCAAAATTTCTCTTCCTTACTCAAAATATTATGATATTCACTAAGCAACTCCCTTTCCTCCGAGCTTGTATTATTTTCATCACCTTTTTAGAATTTTAAAAGTTTATCTTTTAGTTCTTCTTTCTTCTCAAAAATATTTCCAAAGGCGTTCTTGTTCCAATATTTTAATCTAGATGTCATAGTTTTAATTTGGTTTGGAAGAGCAAACAACCCACCATTACCTAAAGAATTAAATATTTGAGCTATCATATCAACAAATTGAGGATGGTCTTCCCACATCTACTCATATTTAAAATATGATATTTTTTTAATTCATTTACCACCATTTTAACTCTTATTGGCCAATAATATGAACCTGTGAATACAAAATCAAGCAACACCAAATATAAACTATTGAAATAAATAAACAAAGTAATGTAACACAAAATATTGCACAAAAAATGAACTTTATTATTATTTTTGGTGGATATCTTGTATTACAATCAAATGTACCCCAAATAAGGGGTTTCCAATGCTTATTATTTTGATACAATTGTTACAAAACACTAGGATTCTTAGAAACCCTAGTTAGATATGAATGGTGGTATATTCATGTTTGATTCGATCCCAACAGAGTGGTGAGTGGGCTTTGGTATCCTATGTAGGGCCACTCAAGCTTTAGCAACTACCAATGAATGTGATTTTCAGACCTACACACAACAAATAATGATAAAAGTTAGTAATATCTATGAGGGCTTCATTGTGTGAGACCCTCAGAAAATGAAGTCACTAAACCCTAGTTACAAAAATAATGTTGTAAACAAATCTGAGAATGTGAAATAAGAACAATGAGATATTACCTTGTCAAATAACGTTGGTTCTACCTTTGTCGTTGATGTAGGGAATGATTACGTAGAATCCCTAACGGTTGTTCGAGGGCCATAAGGTTGCAAATCTAAACGGGAAACACCTGTGGGTGCTTGGTGCTGACCAAAAATGCTTAGAGGCACTTGAAAAGCTCTGGTGGGTGCTCTATAGACTCTGGTGGGTGCTCGAGAAGCTCTGGGAGGTATTCAGTTGCTGATGGAAAGGTTGCAAAACTAGATATGGTTCACGTGAAGTGGGTGGCAACGGATGTAGAGGATGCAAACGGTGGCGAGGGGATGCGAGGATGGGTGTGATGGAACTAGGTTTTGAACTCCAAAAATATCTTAAGGGAACTTGGGCACTCAAGGGACCTAGGAAATTCAAAAATGTAGGTAGAATACTTAGGAAAACTTCGAGGTTGAGTCGTCAAAATGACTCCTCTTTATAGTTGACATGTTAGGGTTTCAACGACATGAAATGTGTGGTTGAGATTAGAACATGAGGAAGGGTGGAGATTAAAACAGGGTAAGTGACATGGATTAAGGTGGATGAATGGCTAAGATTAAAACATGATGGATGGTTGGGATTAATTCATATATATATATATATATATATATATATATATATATTTATTTATTTATTTATTTATTAAATATATATAAATATAATATATAAAATATTATTATTTAAATATATATTAAACAAATATATATAAATAATGGATAATTATGGTGGGAATCTATGGATGGAGGACAAGTGGCAAGATTTCGGTGTCTATAGATACCCCTTTTTGTACCACGTTATGTGAAACACAATGTGGTACAAAAATACGAGACACCTAGTTTTGGCCTGATGAAGATGCAACTTTCTTTCATTGGGATGCAAAGATGATTGTGAAGACAAAAGAATTTGGAGTGTGTAGCTTACCCCCTCAATTGGCGAATGAGTGAAGAATGAATCTCATGAGCCAATTGATAGATTTGTGCAAATTATTATGTGAAATATATTGTGCAATTGTGAATGATATGAATTATGTAAATGTGATGTCATTTTTGCCCCAGCGATGGAAGGGGGTTGTTGTAAAATGTAAGTTATTGATTATGTTTTTGCATTAACAGATAAAAGGGTTTTTTGCCAAGTGTATATGCCATGATCATGTAAGATGTATCCCATTGTGGGAAATCAAAATTAATTTTTGTTACCCCAATCTTGGGGTGATTCCATGTTGTTGAAGAAATTATCGTATGGCATCATTGAAATGCAAAGTGATGAATATGCAAAATATCAGGAACCAATCACCCTAAGATCGTATGATTTCTAGAAAGCATATCCTAGTTGACTCTGCGTAATTCTTGATTGTTTAGGAGAGTGATGTATTGTAATGTATCCATGTTTCAAGCCCCACGAACAAGGCCATCAATGACAACTATTGAGAAAATTGGTCTTGGCATAGTCTCACTCAAAAAGATGAGGGATCAAAAGATGATTTTGCTTTTGAAAAATGATATATGTAATTATGAGGATGACCAAATGTCCTTATGGTGATTATTCATATTAGCAAATTGCATGGATGCAAATTGCTGCAATCGTCAAGGAGATAGAATATACCACTAGATACAAGGTTCACTTGAAGTTGTGTATGAACTTGGCAAATGTATATATGCAATGATTTATGGATGAAAATGATGTTGGAATGAATATGTGATGATGGAAGATGCATTGATGATTGAATTGAGCGATTTTTGTGAAATTTTGTATTGATTTGGAGCATTTTGAAATAATTTTACACCTTTTGGGTGCAAATAAAAGTTACCCATCCAAATCAATTCTTATTATCACAAAAATGAATGAAATGATAGGATGGATCATGATAATTATGAAAATGGTTGTTTTGTAAACATTTGGACCGTTTTGAAGCATTTTGTAACATGTAATGTGATTTTTGTGACTTTTGGTCGCAAGCAAAAATTATGAATCCAAATCAATTTTGGTTTTCACAAAATATGAAATTGTGATGAAATTGATTATGGATGCAATTTGAAATGATTTTTTGGAGGTAAGCTACCTTTTTGGATCATTTTTTGTCTTTTGTCAATTTTGACGATAAACACCGATGGCCACCTATTACATGTGTAAATGCCCGTTAGAGTCTGTTGTTCTCCAAACACAGGAAGGTGTCTTAATGCACCTAGAAGCACCCATGGGCATTTCAATGTGCCTAAAACAACTATAAATAGCCTATAGAAGGGAAAACAAGTTCATTCTTGTGTTTACAAATTTTTGAAGCAGTCAGACGGAGTGGAGTGGAGTGGAGTGAGGTGAAGTGTTATGGAAGCTATGGCGATGGAGGGTGTAGATGCGAAAGTGGGAGCGGATGTGCACTTTGCTAAGGTAAGTGCCTTTGAAGATTTTTGTTGACTTGTGCAATTTTTTTTTTGTGACATTAATGTTATGCCTTTATGTATTGTGTTGTAGTCAAGGATTTTAGAGCCTCAACATCGGTTCTCACATCTCATCTCGAGGATGAGAAAGGCGATGTGGGAGGACTAGTGGAAGTGGCTAGAGGTTACGGGGCTGGTCAGGGCAGCTCGGATAGATGTGGTGAGGGTGGATGAAGGGTATCTCTTTACCTTGGCAAAGATATGAGATCTAGATAGGGGGACCTTTTAGCTCCCTACTGGAGAGATGACGGTGACACTTGAGGATGTATATCACATCCTCAAGTTACCAGTGGAGGGCTTACATGTCGAGGTTGGACACGATAAGGGGCATGAGCTGAGCCATACATTCAGATATGGGTGGCAGGATATGGATGTGAAGAGTGGAGGGATTACATACTTGTCCATGTATGTGGACAAGAAGTTAGATGCCCTTCGAGCTTTGGTGATGTTCGTGTTGTCCAACATAGTGGTCCCAAATAATACTAGTTGTCGGTTCCCATGGAACCTTATCGGGTTGGTGTGTGACATGATCAACACACCTCGGGTGTATGCATGGGCTCCTGCATTATTGGTACAATTATACCATGAGTTGTATGAGGTGAGGAGGCAAAAGTAGAAGGGGTTGGGTTGCAATTTACTACTACAATGTTGGGATTGGGAGCACTTCAGTGTGGCTTGACCTATGGGTTTGCCTGCTAAGGGATGAGATAGAGAGCAACCCTATGCTATGAGGTGGTTGATGGCAGAGGAGGTGTAGTTGAGTCATCCTGTTTGGATGAGTTAGTGGTACAAGGATTTGTGGGTTGGATTGACAATAAATCAGGTGATATGGAGACCATGGCAAGGTGCCATGTGGAAGAGTGATGGGGAGCATCTGTGATGGGTGCAACAGGTGAGGTGGGTGGTTGGGAGGCACATGAGTGAGGTGGAGTTGACTTAGTTCTAATGGGTGTTGCGGTAGTTTATACTGAGGTAGGGAGTTCCTAAGACACCAGTGCTCTACCAGCGTCATTGGGATAACACAGATCTTCCCTATGTCGATGCATGGAGGGTGACCTATGAGGATGACAAGGATATGGATCTCCTTGATATGGATAATATAGGGACTATTGAGGAGTACAATGCATGGTTCACTACACAACCACCATGGGTATCGAGTCTGGCTGTAGATAGGGGGAATGGGGATGGGGATGAGGCAAAGGTCGAGGAGGTTGATCAGGCTACTAAGCATTGGAGGCACCTTTGAGCTAACAATCGAAGGAGGTGGTCTAGGGTTGTAGCAGAGTAGGATCTAAAGTTTGGAGGTGATGGAGATGGCATGGAGGATAGGGAGGATATTTTGAATGGGCCTCCTAATTAGAGTGAGGAGTATTGGGTAATGTTGGAGCAGTTGGTGCTAGAGCGGGATGTTATGATAGTAGCTCGAGATACAGAGATAGCTTAGCTACAAGATGAGAATATGGCTTAGGATATGAAGATAGCTTGCTTGCAGACATAACTAGAGGTACAATCGACTGTAGGTGGAGGCAAGGATAGGATCATGAGGCTCTAGGTAAAGATGCTAGAGAAGAGTCAATAATACAGACATGATGTACAGTGCCTTCGGGCTTGAGATGGATATATCTAGTTATTGGAGGATCATTTTATGGAGCATGACATTGGGCTTCCAGATCCACCCTCCTCATCTATATTCGGGTCTATTAGGCCTAGTGAGTCTAGGCATAGCTCTAGGTCTAGGGCTCTGTCAGGGTCTAGGCATAGCTCTAGGTATAGGCATTAGCTAGTGCGAAGATGCACTTTTTGCATATGAGCCTTGGTGCTCCATTGTATATAGCCTTTGGGTATTCATTGTACATACGATATTTATACATATATATACGGCTTTTACTTTTGTGTTATTCTTTTGTGTGAATGCTTTTGTGTGGATGCAAATGTATATGGATGATTAATGCAAATGATAATGTGTATGAATGCAAATGTTCTAATGATCATTCATAGTTTAGATTTTTCTTGGCCATGTTTTAACATTATTTTTTAATCAGAGACACCAAACTATGGCATGTGAAATGCAAGACTCGTGGAAGAAGATATGGAAGAAGATATGGATGTTGATATGGAAGAAGATATGGATGTTGATATGGAAAATAGACTGTTTTGCAGAGACTCAGACGTACTAGTGGCATCAAACAAATTTACTAAATACTGCCTAATTGTTCTAGGACCAAATATGTGTGTAGTGAATTCATTTACCAAATTATGAGCATGGTAATGACTCAAGACAATCAAGAACCAATGTGTGTGCAAGTGAGTTAATTAACTCATCTTGAGTAAATTGGGTGAAACCTATTATGAAGGAGACTAAGAAGCTAGCTTGTCCTTATGTGCAGTGAGATATCTCTTTGAAAGAGATGTGTGACCACGCATGAGTTTAATCCACTACCAATCAATATTATATAGCCCTAGTGGAGATTAGCTTCATAGTCCAATAATTTTATCTCTTACGTTTTGGGGATGACTACCTAGCCATCTAACTAAAAATGTAGTACTATCCTTATAACTTGAGGATTAGTGGTGTATGATGTGTACAAGATTTAGAGTTTTTAGGGGTTTTACCCTACTCTTTCTTTAATTTTAAAATTTGTGATAGTGGTGAAAACCATTGTTTTTGTGGACTATATTACATGATGGGACAAGCAAGGAATACCCTTTTCACTTTGAGGTACAACCCAAGTATGGTGTTATCCCTCTTTGATACAAGATGTTTTTAAGATGTGAGATTGTGTTTGGTTCAAGAATGTTTTGGAGTCAATTCCCAGAACTCAAGATTTTCTTAGTAAAAATGTGTCTTGGTCCTAAAGAAAACTTGACATGTATTTGGAGTTTGCTTAAAACACTAGGAGTGGCTGAGTGATCGAAAAAACCTAGGAATTATGGACTTGTGGCTTTGCTAATGATAATTTGACTTTATGGAATGATGCAATGAAAATGGATGATGCTTGAAGGTGCCCCTAATCAAGGCAACATGACTTTATTGGACCAATTGATATATGAACTGAATAAATGATCCCTAATATGAAATGTGAAATGTGTGAAAATGATGGTGCAAATGCAATGTGTGAAATGCAATTTTATGAAATGAAATGAAATGTGTGTAATGCACTGTATGAAAAAGCAATGTTTTTTTTATGTAATAGCCATGTATATATACATATATAAATCATATTATGCATAGAATACTTTCAAGTGTATAACATTAAGTGGTTCGTGCTCTTCAAACCCCTCTAGACTAGCAAGCCTATAAGTTCCCTTATCCACATTTTGGGTAACAATGTATGGACCTAACCAATTAACCGTAAATTTATCACGAAGATATGGTAATGCATTGGTGTTTTGTTGATTCTCTTTAAGAACGAGATCTCCTACTTGAAATTCACGTAGATGAACTTTGGCATTGTAAGCACACTTTATGTGGTCTTGATATACTTGTAAATGCTCTAAAGCATTGACTCGCCTCTCATAAAGGAGTGTGAATTGGTCAAGATGTGCTTGTCTATCAGTATTGTCATCTATAAATTCCTTCAATAAAATTCGCAATGAGGGGATCTCAAGCTCAAGAGGTATGATTTCTTGAGCTCCATAGACCAATGAAAATGGTGTTGTCCCTTTAGGCGTGCGGATGCTTGTTCGATAAGCCCATAATACCAATGGAATTTGTGTATGCCAATCTCTATAATTTTCTTTAACAAGTTTCTTAAGAATAACAATTAAGGTCTTGTTGGTAGCCTTAGCTTGTCCATTTTATTATGGGTAATAAGGAATCAAGAAACTGTGTTGGATATTATATTTCTCGCAAAGTGCTCAAACATCCCTTGTTCTTGAAAGAATTACCATTATCAGAGATGATTTTAGAGGGAATACCAAAATGACAAATGATATGATGGACTATAAACTCCACAATTCTAGGCCCTATCGTATTGGTTAGAGGAATTGCCTCAACCCACTTTGTGAAGTACTCGGTGGTTGTAATGATAAATATATGTTGTCCTAAGGAAGGAGGTGAGATTTTGCCAATTAAATCAAGACCCCATTGTGAAAAGAGCCAAAGGCTTTTAATAGGCTGTAATGCTTGTGATGGTATATGAGTTAAATTAGCATGCTCTTGATATTTCTTACAATGTTTGATATATGTGCAAAAATCTCGTTCTATGGTGGGCCAATAATAACCCATGCATAAAATATGCTTTACAATGGCCATTCCACTAAAATGACCACCACAAGTACCATCATGAGCTTTAGCTATGGATCTTTGTGCCTCAGTAGACTCGAGACAACAAAGGAGAATTCCATCATAACCACGTCTATACAACATGTCCTCCAAGAGATTAAAACGAGCTACTTTTTGATTGAAAGTGCATTTAGTAGTTTGTGATATATCTGATGGGAGTGTTCCAAACTTGAGAAAGGCTATTATTTGGTTTGACCAAGGCTCATATGATTCCAAATGGATAAAGCAAATATTCTTTTCATTCTTAGATTTAGCACAGACAATTGTAGATTTAGAGATCGTTGTGATAATGAGTGGTTGTACCTCTCCTAAGGAGTTCTTTGGAATCAATGATCCAAGAGATACCATCGCATCTGCAAATCTATTAGTCAAACAAGGCAAACTATCAATTTCATACAATCAAACTTAGAGAACAATTTCATTGCTACTTCATGGTAAAGTTTAATGGTAGGTTCTTTGCATTGGTATTCTCCTATGATTTGTTTAACAACAAGTTGAGAATCATCAAATATCCTGATACGCTTAATTCCCATAGCTATGGTTGCTTAAAGACCTAATATTAAGGCTTCATACTATGCATTGTTGTTTTTGCATTGAAAGTCTAGTTTGAATGGTAATGGGATAGGTACCCCCTAGGGTGTATGAAAGATGACTCCAACACCTTGACCTTTTTTGCACTTATAACCATTAAATAATAGTGTGATATCAACATCTTCTTTTGGAATGACATATTCTTCTTTTTCGGTGATAGTGAATACCGAATAATATAGGAGCTCAATAATCAAGGGTTGATCACTAGGTAGTGGAGCTTTTGCAAGTTGATCAGCTATAACCTGACCTTTAATGGATTTTTGGCTTATGAACTCAAGATTGAATTCAGTGAGAAGCATTATCCATTTAGTAGTGCATGTGTTATTGTAAGTGCGAGATATCATATAACACAAAGGATTTTCTCTAGCTATGATATATATGGTGTGACTAAGCATGTAATGTTTGAGTTTCTTAGTGGAAAAAACCATTGCTAAGGATAGTTTTTCCACATAAGCATATTTGGTTTCATAGCTTACCAATGTTCGACTAATGTAATAGACAAATTTCTCTCGATTGTTTTAATTCTTTTGTGTAAGCATTTTCCCTAATGCAAAGTTCATTTTTGAAACATAAATATGGAAGGGGACTCCCAAACGAGGAGGAGTTAAGACTGGTGGAGAAGTCAGGTATTGCTTATTATCATCAAAGGTTTTTTGATATTTATCTATCCATGAAAATGACACCCCCTTTTGTAGTAGGTGATTGAATGGCCTACATTTGTTAAAAAGTTGCACAATGAAATGACGGATTGATTGAATCTTTCCTTGTAAACTACACAATTAATTTAAATTTTTTTGGGGAGGCATCTCCATGATGGCCTTGAATTTTTTTGGGTCCACCGTAATGCCTCTTTTGGAGATGATGAACCTTAGTAGTTTGTCAAAGGTAACACCAAAGACACATTTTTTGGAATTCAGCATTACATTATGCTCTAAAAGTCGATTAAAGACTTTTTCCAATACACCAATGTGTTCTTGTCAAGTTTTAGATTTTTCCAAGAGATCATCCACATAATATTTGATGATATTATGCATATAATCGTGGAATATGTATGTCATGGCAAGTTGATAAGTGGCACTAGAATTTTTGAGGCCAAAGGGTATCCCCTTGTAACAAAATGTCCCCCATGGTGTAGTGAATGCTATTTTGTATTGGTCATGAGGAGTTATTCGAATTTGGTTGTATCCTAAAATCTGTCCATTAAAAAAAGCATTTCATGGCCAACGCAAGTGTCAACAAGAGTATCGATGTTCGAAAGAGAAAAATCATCCCTAGGACACACTTTGTTAAGATATCAAAAATCAGTGCAAACGTGTATCGCCCCGTTAGGCTTGCGAACAGGTATCATGTTTGAGACCCACTTAGGATAGTCAATGGGGACAATGAAATTCACATGTAATAGCTTTTGGAGCTCTTATTTTACTAAGAGGGCAATGGTAGGATGCATCCTTCTAAATTTTTATTTGATCAGATTAACATCAACATTTAAGGTGATATTGTGGACAACCAAACTAGGGTCTAGGCCAGGCGTGTCCTTGTAGGACCATGCAAAAATACCCTTCTTCTTCTTGAGGAGAGCAATTAATTGCTCTTATTCATATGTGGATAAAATTTTGCTAAGTTTGACAATTTGGGGATTGTCTGTGTCTGAACTAAGATTCACATCGATGGTATCTTCAATGGACATGTGAGAACCTTCCTCAAGTTTATGGGGTATTGGGATCATATGAATGTCAAAAAACCTTTGATGATATTAAGCAATACCTGACTTCTCCACCAGTATTAACTCCTCATCGTCTGGGAGTCCCCTTCCATCTTTATGTTTCAACAATGGACTTTGCGTTAGGGACAATGCTTGCACAAAAGAATGAAAACAATCGAGAGCAAGCTGTCTATTACATTAGTCAAACATTGGTAATGGATAACTGTGGTAGGAAGCAATGGATGGAGGACAAGTGGCTAGATTTTGGTGTCTACAGAACTAGTCCTTGTTAAGGTATTAATTTTAGCACAAGTTCCTTCATCTAGCCAATGATATGAGAGAATGCATCTATCTATTTTTTTTGCTATTAGGTTATGGTCTCTCATGTTGTTGGTCCAAGTATAGTTGTCTTCTTCAAACTCAACTTCCCATAGATTATTGTTTTGAATAAAAAGCTGAGAAATCTTTCATACTTTGGGTCAATTTTCTAATTCCCATAAAATTTTCATTCAACCTGGTTATGGTATTAAAATATTCAATGATCATGAAACAAGTTTCTTAGTCTTTACTTCTCATAAAGGTTTCAATCCCACTCCAAACTTCTAATCTACCTGATTGAGTTGTAGGTCCATACACATTGATAAGGATGAAGCGAATATCAACAAAGTAACAAGTGACTAAAGAGGCTATCCAATGCCTAGTTTTATGAATAGTTACACAAGAGGTTATAGAAGGATTCCAACAAGTGAGAATTCCCCCTGCTGCTCCTTCAGAATCCATAGCATTCCATTCACATCTTGCCCAAACTGCTTTCATAGTTTTTGAAACTTCTTTTATCATTTTAGTTTTCTGGATATAGAGAATATCGGGTTTATTACTTAAACATAGGTCCCTAATACACCTATCTTTTGAGGGGGCATTAGCACCCCTTATATTCCATGAGATGATAATCATGTCTCATTAGGGGCTTTTGGCCCCTCTTGCGTATTATCAATATCATTTTGTTGTTTGGTAAAGAGAAGTTCAACCAACTTAGTTTGTGTTCCTTTCTCTATGTTAGCTCTTGCTTCCCTGGATATTGCTTGATAATTTGAGGGTTTTTCTCTTTTTGCCTTGCTTATATCAGGAGTAGGTCTTATTATTATATTCCTCAATATTTTTTCACAATTTTATTTTTCAACATATTTATTCTCTCCTGGCTCTATTATAGAAGCTTTTGACTTATCTTACTCATTTTTGGTATTTCCTTATTAATGGTAGAGGTATTAACTTCTAAAATTACATTTTCTTTACCAATTATTTTCTCTTGAATGTTGCATGGTACTTCAAGAGAGTCTTAAAAATATGATGAGACACATTCCTTAGGTTCATCGAGAATGTTCTTCCTTAAATTAGGATCATATTGAATAGACGGTTCCTTGCTAATATGTTGAAATTGTTGTATTGTGTCCTCTAAGTTTTGATCTACTTTTTCTTTATAGGCTAAAGCCTCAAAAGAATTGGAATTTCTTCCAATATCCTTCCTTATTGGTCTCCATTGTTCATTTTCTTTTATTTTTCTAGATCTATTTTTTGGAAGTTGAAAACCATCTTTATCCATAACCATTTGTAAATTTCTCTTACAATTTTCTACAAATGATTCTGTTGGGCTCTTCTTAGGGCATGATCTCTCAATATGCTCCACCTCATGATATCTTCTACATCTAAAAGATATTTTTTTATAATCTATAGTTTGGGTCCACATCTTATCCCCATACTTAAGAATGATTGATTCTGGTAAAGCTTTACTTATATCAATCATGACCAATATTCGAGCATAAATAGCCAAAAATCCATCTTTTGTTGTATCTGAAATCTCAAAGAATTCTCCTAGAGTGTTGCCTATTGCCTTAAAGGTATGTATTTCCCAAAATTCAATGGGTAACCCAAACATCCTAACCCAGATTGGTACTAGGGATAGATTTACATTTTCAGGTGAAAAACCTTCATACCAACGGGTAAGGAAGAGCCCTGCTCTTCCCATAAACCAAGGACCCCCTTTTAGGATTATTTCTCTTTCTTCCCTAGAACAAAAAATGGCTAAGAAGAAACGATAGAATCACTCATGGAGACTTCCAACTCCTATCAATCCATTTTCTCAAGGTCGAAGCCTCTGGTCAATACCCATTAAATTTATAAAAAAACTACCCTATCTTGGAGTAATGAGGATCTCTCTTAGGTGCGCTCACTAACCTCTACCACTAGGGATGATTCTAAGGATTTAACTATAAATCAATCCATGGAAAAGAAACTAAAACTCAAAATCTAATGAAATTTATTTGAAAGTTATATAGCAAATATAATATTTGACAACTTTATAAATTTTTTATGCACAATTTCTAAGATAAAGAAAGGAAAAAAAGAACTTAGCTGAAAAATTCTTTGTCCAAATAGAATATCTTGCCTCGTTGAAGTCCTAACCCTTCATTGCTCTTCCCATTGTTCGAACCCTAGTTGGTGTATATATATATATATATATATATATATATATATATATATATATAAATACATAAAATATGGTTATATATATTATATTATATATTATTATAATTAAAATATTAACTATTATTTAAAAAAAAACTAACATGATCACACCAATACTACATTATGCCCCTATAGTAATACTAGCTTAGATATAAAGGATATATATCTAAAAACGCCGAGAGTTATCAATCCCGAGGCGCCTATTTAAATATTTTTGTTAATGTCGGCTTTTTTAATAAAAAAAAATTTGTTTACGACGTGACATGTATGACCTCTTTGCCTCCCACCCCCTGTCTGCCATTGTAGGAACGCCTCTCTACGTAATTATAACATCTTGACAATTATAATGTTTGGCAAGAGTAAAACTTAATTCTCCTCTTTAAAAATTAAATTAAATATAACAAATTAAACTAAATACCATTTAATATATCAAATCTTCACCTTATTTTCCATTACAAAGTTTTTTTTTACTGCTCTGCATCTAGCCTTTCTTCCTGTTCCTAATACATTCTTTACTACTTTACAAGCAATGCTAGTTGATGGTAAATTTGCAAAGTCAATTTTTTTTTTCTCTTTGCATTTAGCCTTTCTTTTATTCTCAATGATATATTCGTAATGATATTTGAATTAAAAAGTAAAGTAGTTTTTGATGTCTCCAAAAATATAATCCTATATATATACAGGCTATCCAATTATATAAAATCTAAAAGTAAAGTAGTTTTTGATGTCTCAAGAATATAACCCTATATATATATATACAGGCTATCCAATTATATAAAATCTATACAAGTTTCAAAATCTCCACATCCACATGATTTTCTCAATATCCACAAAATTATAACCCTAAACTTTCCTTCAAAGTTTCAAAATCTCCACCCTAACACCACCCACATTGATATTGATTCTTCTATGGAGGACCATCGAGGAAGAAAATAATATGATAGAAGAACCTCGGTATTAAAGAACCTACCTTGAGAGATGTTTGATTCTTCTATGGAGGACCATCGAGGAAGAAAATAATATGATAGAAGAACCTCGGTATTAAAGAACCTACCTTGAGAGATGTTTGAGGCAATGCGAGAATTAAAAGGTATATATATACAATATAATCCCTAAGTGTTAGTGGATTGGTAAGATTTTGGGCACTTATCAAGAAGAGACTTAGGTTCAAACCTTGGGGGCATGTCCAACCCAAGTCCATTGCTGAAACATAAAGATGGAGGGGGATTCCGGGATGAGACTTATCAAGAAGAGACTTGGGTTCAAATTTTGGTTGGTAGTTTTGAGTCAGTGCCAGCTTGATGATAGCAATACCAACCTGAGTCACCTGGGTCTCGCTCAGTTCGAATCATGTTTATCTGGTCTCCCTCATTTCAAATCACGTTTACCGAGGAAAGACAGCAGTTATAGAAGCAGCTTCAATGTGTGTTCGAAGAGAAACCTCGTAAAAATGTCTGACCCTATACCCAACTATTAAAGATTAAAAAATGTTACCAATTCTACTAAAAATATATTATATAATATAGGAATCACCAAGTGGTATGACACGGAGTGATCCCCACATCGGGCTAGGCAGTCATAACACATACGACATACCCCATGTGTTCAATGTAAGGAGGTGGACGTACCCGCTGACGGAGAGTGGGACACTGTCAGCTAGGTAGGTACCCAGCTTAGCCTGGCTTATTCATTGCTGATTGATACTAGTCACTCCACATCACACCACTCCGGTACAGGACGGCGGAGTAAAGACGATTATCAGCTAGTACAGGACGGCGGAGTAAAAGACGATTATCAGCTACGATAGGCGCTACTTAACCTACAAGCATAATTAGCATATTGATAAGACCTATTGTTTGGAGGAACCCCGGAAACATGACGCATTTCCTGGCTAAAGCTAGAGTTGATAACGTCTTCTCATAACTAGGCGTTCAATTTTGCCTCTCGTCTGTTGCTTCTCTTTATCTTTCCTCTCCCTCTTGCATCGTCAAAAGGGATATGACGTGCAGACATCACGTTATTCGGGTACTCCTCACTGTACAACACACAACCAAAGAGGACATCCCATCGCATTCCTCTTCTCTCCTCCGTGTTGGGTATAGAGAGAGAGTGGGGGGGAAGGGCTGCGGGTAAGGCTGCTCCTCTGCAGAACTTGAGCGATGAGCAGATAAACTAACAATAAGCCAGAAGATCGGAAAAGTGTAGACCAAACTTCGAAAGAGGAGCTCCTGGGAGGGACTGAAAGAACAAGTGTGAAGTCGGCATTCAGTACAGATCGGAGCCGGTGCTGGAGATGGAGATGGAGAGGGAGAAGCAGGAAGAAACAAGTGCAGCAGCCAGCGAGAAAGAATCGGTACTCGTATTGAAGGATGCGGTGGGAAACGAAGGAAAGAAAGCACGCAGAAGGCGAATGGAAATCAGGAGACTAAAAGTGATGGCCAACGAGACTGCCACAACAGAGCGCTACAGCAAACGTCCCAGGGCCACTTCTGCTTCCGCTGGTGCTCTCTATTCCCTTCATGACAATGATTGTGAGGGCGAGGGATCGTATGTGGACATGGTGAAATCTAAAGGCAGGGACAGCAGCAGAGCAGCAGGAGCAGTTGGAGAAGGCGAGTCTGGTATTGGTTGGGGTTGCGCTTCCATGTGTGGAAGGAGGCGAGAGATGGAGGATGCCGTTGCTGCGGTACCTGGATTTCTATCTACTGGAAAATCACTCCTACATTTCTTCGGAGTTTTCGACGGACATGGAGGCGCACAGGTTACTTTCTGTCTCTCTTTCATATTCATACAGCCACCTAGTTATAATATAAAAGTGTATTAAAGCTTAATGACCTAATATAACTTTGGTTATAACATATGCCCCTATTTAAGGTCTAGGAATAAGAGATGTACGAAGTTATACGAATAAAAACTGGTCGTAATTTGAAATTACTACTTGTTATTTTTTTTTTAATGAAAACCGCACAGACAAAGAAGCAATTGATATTGATCTCAATCTGTTCAATTTTTTAAATGATGGTCTCATTAACTTTTTTTTTACCACACTAAAATTTATAAAAATTTCTTAAACAATAAAAAAACAAAAATATTTTAAAACTGTTTTCAGATCTTTTATTCAATTTTTCTTAAATATATTAGTTGCTCTTTCCATTTTGGTTTGAGATGGTGTTTGAACCAATTATAGGTATGCTTTCGTTGGCTCTGCATGAAAGCATTACACTTTTTTCTAAAATACTAAAATATATGGACTCAGACTTTGCAACAATAAACCATCAAAAGAGCAGTTTGTATTTAAATTTATTATGAGATCTTGAATAGGTCTTATTATTTCCTAGAGAAAATCAAGACTTCTATGAGATTTTTCTCATTACAAGAATAAAAATATACAAAATCTATTCATCGAAAATGATTTAACAAATAATTAATATAACTGAATTTTATATACCAAGAGTACAACGTTTTGGCTCAATATTCGCCTTTATACTTTTTAGATCTCAATTTCATAAGTACAAATTTACTCATTCTACTCAACAGATGCAAATGTACTTATGGTTATACTTTATAAATTTTGAGAAGGAAATTGCTTTTAAAGGTTTGATGGATTGGTAATTGTCTGTATTTATTAAAAAAGATTTAAGTTCAAACTTTAGAGTATGCCTGTTGCAAAGGTAGTAATATGATCTAAATCCTCTGAGTGCACTCTAAATCCTCTGAGTGCACACCAGACTTAACAAAATCCTATTAAATTTCGAACCATATGGATCTGGTTCCTTTCACATCGGATCAACAATAACGAGGTGGTATAGGCTTGTTGGGAGCAGTCCCTATGGTTTAAACCCTGCACTTAACAGTTACTAAAAATAGTGTGGATGTAACCAACTCCCTTATGTATCCAAAAAAAATTGTTTGTAAGAACCTTGCACTTAGCAGTTCCCGAAAATAATGTGGATGTAACCAACTCCTCTATGTATCCAAAAAAAAAATTGTTTGTAAGAATAGCCTAGTGGTTAGGGTTTTGGACTCATTTAAAGGAGATCCAAGGTTCAAACCTTAACATACATAGAAGGGGATAGGCTGGATAGTAGTGGCCAAGTGTTTGACTGACCTAGTTCTATGCCTTTAAGGGTTAAGGTACTGATGACTTCTTTTTACCTAATGGGCTAGGAAATATAGAGACAGCATCCAATAGTATTACCTGCCCTATTTTGATGCCAGGGTTTATATAGGCAGCATCCAATAGTGTTACCTGCCCTAGTTTGATACAGGGTTTATACAGGCAGCATCCAATAGTGTAACCTGCCTCAGTTTCATACCCTGGAGGGTCGGGTTGGAAATAGAGGCAGCATCCAATAGTGTTGCCTGCCCTAGTTTGATGCCAGGGTTTATATAGGCAGCATCCAATAGTGTTGCCTGCCCTAGTTTGATACCAGGATTTATACAGGCAGCAACCAATAGTGTTACCTGCCCCAGTTTGATACCTTGGAGGGTCGGGTTGGCTGCCCCAATTCGATGCTCTGGAGGGTTGTTTTACCTAACGGGTTAGGGTTTATAGAGGCAGCATCCAATAGTATTACTGCTCCAGTTTGATGCTACGGTTTATAGAGACAGCATCCAGTAGTGTTACCTGTCCTAGAGGGTTGGGTTGACTGCCCCAGTTTTAGCTGACTTCTTTTTATTTTACAGACTAGGATTTATAGAAGCAACATCCAATAGTGTTACCTGCCCCAATTTAATTTCTTGAAGGGTTGGGGTAGGGTTTATAGAGGCAGCACCCATTATACCATGTCGGAAGCTAGGGTTTATAAAAACAGCATGTAATAGTGTTGCCTGCCCCAATTGAATGATCTAATGGGGTTCTGTTAACTTATACCCTAAAAGATGAGGTTTTTTTATTTATAAAAACAACATCTAATAATAATACTAATTTCCCTATACATTAAAAAAAAATTTCAACAATTAACTCTTCACTAAAGTTAAGATTTATCTTTCTTCTCTCTTACAGATGTCCTCTAGCCTGATTTGGTTAGTGGCAGAAAATAAAACAATTTTTCATTTCAATTTTTAAACATGCATTTATATTTTTTCAAACTATTCTAGTCATTTTATGTATTAGAAATAGTATGTGCATTTTTCAGGCTGCAAATTTCTGCAAAAACCGCCTTCATGAAGCACTGGTCGAGGAATTAGAGGCGGAGATGGAGGAAAAGGGCGAGGGTGGAAGTGGCGGAAAAGAATACGTGAATTGGCATGGACGGTGGGAAAGGGCTTTGATTCGATGTTTCAACAAAGTTGATGCTGAGATTGGAGGGAAGGTCTTTAGAAGAAAAGAGCACAACACAAGCACAAGCTGCTGCGGCTCTCAACTAGAACTAGAACTAGAACAGGCTGCTGCCCCAGCCCCTGACACTGTGGGATCTACGGCTGTGGTGGCCATTGTGGGAAGCAGTGAGATCATCGTCTCAAATTGTGGAGATTCAAGGGTTGTGCTCTGTCGAGGCGGCAAGGCTGCTGCCCTTTCGATGGATCATAAAGTCCGCCTCTGCATCAGCTACCAATACTTTCCACAACCATTGTTTTTATGTTTCTTTGTTTATTTGGTTGGGAGTGGAATAGAACTGATAGGCTTTGGCATTGGCATTGACATTGCAGCCCGAAAGAGAGGACGAAATGGCAAGAATTGAGGCAGCGGGGGGCAGAGTTATACATTGGAATGGATATCGTGTCTTTGGAGTACTTGCTATGTCTCGGGCTATCGGTATGTGTACTGCACATTTATTTTATTTTTATATTCTTTTCAATGCTTGGTAAAAGAACTTCTCTCCTTTGTACAGGGGACTACTACCTGAAACCATATCTGATTTCCGAGCCAGAGGTGACATTCACTAGGCGAACAGACCAAGACGAATGCCTGATACTCGCAAGTGACGGATTATGGGATGTGCTATCAAACGAAGAGGCCTGTCAAATTTCTCGGAGATACCTTGCCCGCGCCAGTGATGGCATGCCAACTTATTCTGGAGATAGAGACGGTATGAATCCATTAATGCGAGCAATAGCAGAGCATCTGTCCAAGGTGGCCCTTCAGCGTGGAAGCTCTGACAACATCACTGTGGTGGTGGTAGACTTGAGAAGAAAACAGAGCTGATTGCTGGTGCATGACCGTAACATTAGGCTTTGCACAAATGGTGAACCGAACCTCAACTAGAATCCACTTAATTGCATGGTTTTGGAAAGCTCCATTTGTACATTTTGTTAGATTCGCAAATTCCACATGGCATATGGGGAAATCCTCTCAAGATTTGTATAATATTTTCCCCTAACCTGTTTCAATTTTAAAATCTGGCCTATAAGGATATCCACAGGCCACGGTGGCTTGGAATACAAAAGAGGAAAAATGGCTGCAAGTATGCTTGTTTTTGCTGGGAATATGAGCTACATTTAGTGATTGTTACAGTAACTGCAATTTATTTTGTGTTTGACTTAAGCGGTTGGTCTGTCTGGATTCCGCGGGCAATGAAACGGAAGAATGGAGTATGGAGGATTAACAGCGGGACGTAAGTGGAGGTATAGACTATGGAGGATTAACAGGCTTACAGAAGAGGATGTTACAGTGAAGCGGGAATTGCTCTTAACCAGTAGACCAGCGAGAAGCAGGGGTGCCTGAGTTCACTTGAGAAATCACAGGTAAAATTTATTGTGAAAGAAGCGGTGGCACGAGATCACTCGTACTGACAGTTGTGCAATATGGAGTGCAACAGGGAAGGATTCCTGTTCCCAGTGAATTAGACTGGGACTAGGAGTGGATCTGAAACTGGAACTGCAACTGACCTTGCTACTATACAAAGACACAGAAGAAAGTACTTTCACATGTATTGGGACCACGTTATTTATCGCACTCGTGACTACACCGTCTGACTTGAAAAACAAGTACACATGCTATTCAATTCTTTATATATCTGATATATTAATCTTTTATATATCACAGTCCTATGAAAATGGCATTGTTGTGTATGGCTAGCAAATATTTCCGTAGATAGTTAGCCAAGGTTGGTAGCAAAACATATAGGGGATGTTTGTTGGAGTAGTTGCTTCAGAGTCTCGGTGGGGCGGGGCTGATGGGAATGGTGGAGCGGTTTGAAGTTTTTTTATAAAAGGTTTGAGGTTTGAATGAGAAGTAGTAAACTATTTGTGTTTCACAAGTAAATAATACAATACAATTCTAAGTGTAGGCGAGATATACTCGAAAAGGTTGGATAGATTAATAAGTTTTAGATGTTTATTAAGAAGAGATTCAGGTTTAAATTTTGGAGGCGAGTTTTATTTGGGAGAAAGGTAATAGACTGACAAACTTTATTTGGCAGAAAGGTAATAGACTGACTTGACTTGCTTGATGAGTTCAATCTCAAGCCACTCGTGGTCCCTCTCACACCTGGTTGTTAACAATGTGGTGGTATAAGCGTGCTCCCTCTCACACACCTGGTTGTTAACAACGAGGTGGTATAAAGGTGCTCCCTCTCACACACCTGGTTGTTAACAACGAGGTGGTATAAAGGTGCTCCCTCTCACACACCTGGTTGTTAACAACGAGGTGGTATAAAGGTGCTCCCTCTCACACACCTGGTTGTTAACAACGAGGTGGAATAAGGGTTATAGAGGTGGTCCCCTCACACCTAGTTGTTAACAATGAGGTGGTTCGCGAGGGTTAGGTGGATTGGTAAGACTTTGGACACTTACTAGGAGGAGACCTAGGTTCAAACCTTGTGGGCATGTCCACTTTGTGCTAAAGGTAGTAGTATGTTCTGAATCCTTTGAGTGCATGTCAGACTGACGATGATGGTATGAATCCCAAAGCAACGGTGGTCCCCATCTCACGCCGGTTAACCTTAACGAGACGGATAGGTTTGGTGGTTGCAGTCCCTGTGGTTTGAACCCTGCACTGGCCAGTTACTAAAAATAGTGGTTGTTACCAACTCTCCTATGTAATAAAAAAAAATAATAATGAAGGATTATAGGACAGTTCCAAGATATGAACCCTGATTGATAGGAAAAAAATGAATGAGATTTAACCCATTTCTTTATGTATATAAAAAAACACTAAACATGTATAAATATTTTCAAATGCATAAATGAATATCTAATATTTTTTTTAATACATAAGAGAAGAGCTAACATTAATAGAAAATCAATGAAACCAACTTTTCAAATAACTACTCTAAACCTAAAAAAAAAAAACTTTAAAAAAATAATAAAAACAATATTTCATGTGGATAGATGGATATTGTGTTATAAAGGAATAAAAGTATGTATGTGCTGCCGTGTAAAGCGTAACGCTAACCCAAGCAAATATTCCCATCTATAATGGACTAGGGTAGTGAGTGGGAAGTACTTCCATTTATAATTGATGCAAAGAGAATATAAGGAAGTACATCGTAGTCTGCTATAGATATCTTAAAAATTAATTCTGAACTAGACATTCAAGTTATTTCTGAATGTAAACATTTTAATAAGAAAGTAAGAAATAGTATAACATTTCAAAGTACATTTAACTTTTTAAAATATTTTAATTAATAAAACTTTAAATTTTTATAAAGATTAATTTAAGAATTGTACAACATCTATAAGTAACTTTAAGTGTCTCTATTGAGACATTAAAAAGATTGAATTTGAATTAGACATCCAAAAAGCCATACGTATAGGACAATGTTGTCGGATATGTTTTTTTTTTTAAAACTTCAAAAGTTATCTGAAAACTTATATAAGATTATTATTAAAAACTTGAATATAAAGGTTGGAGCTTTGCTAAGGTTTTGAGGATGAGAATGTTAAGGTTTTAAGTTTTAATATGGTCCTTAATCTTGGAAACTCAAATGTAAGGGTTGGAGCTTTGCTAGGGTTTTGAAGATGAGAAAGTTAGGGTTTTAAGTTTCAATATGGTCCTCAATCTTGGCGGACCAATGCACAACATTGGCGTTGTAGAAGGGAATGCATGCGATAATGGCTCCTCTCAACCAATTGTGCAGGTTTGTGTTGAGAATAGTCCGCAAGGTAAACCTCGTTCTCTTGATGTAATTCTTCCATTGCTTGAATTTGATTACGCATGCCACTATTTAGAATCGAATCACCTTTATCAAGCATTTTGTTGAATGTATCCCTAATGAGTCTTCACCTAAGTTATTCACCTTAGGGCTTGGGTTAACACAGCTTGGAGTCCAGCTAGCGATGGTTCAAAACCTTACAAAGGTTTTTTTTTTTTTTAATTCCAAACATTCCACGCCAAGGTGATTTATGAGCATGGCCTTTGGTACATGAGAACCTTTCAGCTTGTTTTTCTCCTTGGATCCGTGATATTTCTATTTATGAGGAAAGATCTACCAAAGTCTTTGTGTGGGTGGAATTTTCAAGACCCCCTCTACCTCTGTGGCCCTTTCTCAGTCACATAGTAGCCCTTATAGGGTGTGTCATTTTGGTGGAGGCAGACATTTTTTCCATGCACGCCCTTAAAAACGTGTTTGCGTCGAGATTGATATTTCTCGAGATCTCAAGGAGACTATTGACATACAAGTTGGTGACACTGTGCTATCCCAACGGGTCCTCTACATTAATCTGCCCAACACATGTTTTTGGTGCCAGTCCTTAGCACACAAGATCAAAGATTGTCCTTTGATGCTGCATAATAGGGACAAACAGAGCCCCACCACGTTGAGTGCACCCACTCCTCAACCTCAGGAGGATGGTTGGATGATGGGAGGGTGTAAAAATACACGTTTGGCGTAAAGGTACACATTCCAAGTCGACACATCTCAAAACTGGTAGAAAAAGCATATTAAAAGGAAAATATTGGTCGTTCAACTGAAATTGCCAACAACGAGGCTCCTCAATATCAACAAATTCATACCCCAAGGGCTACAATAGTGGTTGCTTCACAGTGTGCCCAACTGGCCAGTCCTTCAGTACATTCTCCCTGGCCAAGGCAAAGTGCTCTCGCAGCCCGAGAAGGGGATCTACAGAAGAAGATACCACTCTAGAGAAGCAACTTCATATGACTAGTGTCAGTTGGGCAGTTATGTTCTTGATTTATCCAACAACTACAATATGTTGGAGTATCTTAGGAGTGGTGAGGTATGTATCTTAGCGATGGTGAGGATATACCGTTGGATGTAGAGCCATCATCGATGGAAATGGCGGTTCCTATGGAGGAAGCAAAATCTAAAGATCCCTCCCTTTCTATGCGATTTCGACGTTCTGGTAGTCCTGGATAGAGGAAAGAATATAGAGACAGTCTACTCGAAAAAGGTTTCACCTATCATTCCAACACATTTGAGGCGTTGGATTTGAACATACACAGGATGACGAAACAATAAGTCTACTTGGTCTTAATGGTGCCTAGAATTACAATTTTGCAGTTTAAGTTTTTTTTACTCTAGTTTATTTTTCTATGCTTAGTTATGTTGTTTTTTTACCTTTTTAGAGGCTGGTTCAGGCTTTGATTGTATGGGTGGCCTTGTGCTCGAGATGTGATATTTCCAGCTCATTTTTATTGTAACCTCTTTTATTTTTATTGAATATAATTGTTGGTTCCAATAAAAAAAAAATGAATATAAAGTTTATGTTAAAATTATTTCATTGGGTAAAAAAATTAAAATATTTATTTAATTATTGTTATTTTTCATATGTTTTTTAAAATAAATAAATAAATGGTATTTAATTTAAATAATTTTATTTTATAAATTTATTATTAAGTATTTATTAAATAAAAATGTTAATAATTTAATAATAACAAAAATTATATATATATATATATATATATATATATATATATATATATATATATATATATATATATATATATATATATATATATATATATATTCTTTTAAAAGTAGGATTTTGAAAGGGTTACTCTTTCCCTTTGACATCAATTTAAGTAGGATTTTGAAAGGGTTACTCTTTCCCTTTTACATCAATTTAGTCCATTGAGCTATTTGGTGCCAATGATATTTGAATATTGGTATGGGCTACATCAACTATTTGTCCCAATCATTGAACCAAGGACTCTTGGTAGTAAATACTTTTAATTGATTGCTACTATTTGATTTTATTTAATTTTTATGTTATTTTTTATAGTTTTTGGTTGATTAAGGATTATAAATACATAAAAATGAATAGATTATGAAGCAATAAATAGGACTTACCTAGTTTTGTTTTATATATTTTGAAAACTTAAAAAACGAAGTATTTTTATGAGGAAAAACAAGGTGGCATAGAAAGAAAGTCATTCATGAAGGCCTTAACTAGAAGCAAGGATGCCCTCACTAGAAGTGTGGATGACCTAGATAAGGACAAGAGGAAGATCAAATCTATCATAATCCTTATTTATGCAAGAGATGTTATACCAAAAGTGATCATTAAATATGAGACGATCAAGCATGATATAATGGTGCTTAGAAACAAAGAGTTAATATGCAGGCTTAATATGCATACTTCATATTTTTATTTAAAAAAAAAAGAATGTGGGATTGTATTTAAATAACTCCATGACATTTCTTTTAGAAAGATTTTTCTTCATCTTCTCTAGTTTGAAATTAGAGATAAAAGAATGGTCGATGGCCTATTTTTTATGTGGAGAGGTGGCCTGTATTTAAGACCATGGAGTGAGGATTTTATGTGGAGATAGAAACTATTAAATGACTTAAAGTGCGAGTCAGGCTTTTTGGACTTCCACATCAGCGTAACAATAAGGAGGCTTTGAAGAATATTGGTAAACCTCTAGGGAAATTCATATAGTAGGGACCAATTACCAAGGAGTGAAAGCATGTTGTATGTACCTGGAAATGTGTTCCCATGGATATTTCAAAACCTTTGTCAAAATTCATTAAGATTTAATCTAAATTAATTGTTTAAGGTCTACAAGCATTGCACATGTTAGACCGCCCTGTACTCCTATAGGTGCACTATGCATTGGAGGAGGCACTTGTTGCAGTTAGGCTTTTTGGACTTCCATATTAACTTAGCAATAAGGAGGTTTTGAAGAATATTGGTAAACCTCTAGAGAAGTTCATCCAAAAGGGACTGATTACCAAGGAGTGAAAGCATGTTGTATATACCTAGAAACATGTTTCAATGGATATTTCAAAACCTTTATTGAAATCCATTAAGATTTAATCTAAAGTAATTGTTTAAGGTCTACAAGCATTGCATATGCTAGACCATCTCATACTCTCTTAGGTCTACTATGTATGGGAGGAGACACTTGTGTTATTTGCGTATGGGGCATACATACCCTATCTTACTTTGGATTCAAACCTTGGGTCTCATATCTGGAATACCCAAGCCTTTACCATCAAATCCACTGAATCATGAGTCTCACAAATGTTATGAGACTAGACACATAGTAAGAGATTGCAAAGTAAAAGTGATAGAGAAAGAAATACATTTTTTTTATCATGGGACACACTACAAGACGACGTAAGGAGATCATATTATAGTAGAAGTTGGCTTAGATCACAAAATTTTCTACTCTAAAAAAAGTGGCAAAGAAAGCCCTTTTATATCATTAGATGGAAAAGGCCATGATAATTCACTTAGAAAAACCATTAAAAAATAACTAAGAAGGAAGCAAGAGATGAGGAATTACAATGTGCAAGATCAAGTTGATAAGGAATTAAAGCTGGTAATGAAGATGTAGATGTAAATTTTAAAATAAAGAAAACAAAAGAGGTCAAGTTTAATCCAGGTAATTCATCTTCATTTTTCTCAGGTAGTAGGAAGTACTATAAATATTATCTATCACTTACACTTTAAGGTTTCAAGAGCAACATAATAAAGGACTATTGAGGATGTTCATGGTAATTAATATTTTTTAGGGTAGAATAAGAAAAGTACTATGAAATATGGTCCTTATACTTTAGGTTTCTAGGGCATCATATAGAAGAGGATATTCCTTGCACATTAGGTTCTCCAAGGCAACATGAACTTATAGGTGACAAACCTCATTATAAACAATGTGAAATAATGGAATAAATTGATGAGGATGAAAGTGTTTGTGGGAATGGAAAAAAGAGAGGAAACCCTCAAAGCAAGAATGAAGAGAAAATGAAACTTAATGGGATGTAGATTTGGGAAACCATAAAAAAATGTTGTGTCACAATATGTCCCATTAGGACTTTTAAAAAGGTTATTAATTGATCTAAGGGAACAATTAATACCTAACAAAAAGGGTTGTAGACCCTAATTCTTCCTACAAAATCCTTAATTAAACTAATTGCACTCTACAAAACTGATTTGGAGAGTTTTGGAGGGCAATTAGAGGATTTTAAATAGTTTGGGGAAGCCAATAGGACTTTTGAGAAGGATTAATTTGAATATTTATCTTTTACAAAAAAATTAAATATAACATATTCAACTACAACTAATTAAAAAAAAGGTAATTGGGTGCATATGTTCTTATCACACCTGTCCAATTTTAATTCGACCCAAAGGGAGCAATATTATTGTTTAATAATAATAAAATAATAAATATTATTTTATTAGTGGATGACCTATTCTTCCTTCCACATGGCTGCTTCATGACAATTCTAAGGTTGAATTCTCCCTACTTACAAACAATATAAGTATTGATCTTGTAAGTTTCCCAGGCAAAGGGGAGGCCCAAAATAAACAAAGTACTCCCACATTATCCCTTGGAACCTCCTTTCTATTTATAATATTAATTTCACTATTTACTTCACATGGGTTGACTTCAAAAAGGTATTTTTAATAATTTAATATTAAGCCCACCTTCTTGCTCATGAAGAAAAAGGAAGTTGGAAAAATCTACTGATAGAAGTCATATTGAGAAGGAAAACAATCGGGAGAGGAGGGGAAATCTTGGAGCTTAGGGAGTATTCTCTATACCTTAGGTGGATCAGAACCAAAAAGCTTTGGGAGAGTACTAAGTTTTAATTAAAGGCATTTGGCCAAGATGAATAATTTTAGGAAGTAATCTTGAGGTAGGAGGACAATTAGCTTTGGAGGTAAGCATGAGGGCTCTAGAGGAGACCACTTGGAGGTCCTAAGGAATAGAAGGATCAGGTTGGGTCTTTCTTACATGAAATAAATGTTTTTAATCAAATTTTACATTATGTGGATGTAATGGACATAACTTTGTGGATGTAATAAATATAACTGGAATTAAATCATTATTTTAGGAGCCTCTGAAATTGTTTGTCCTCCTGAGTACTCTGTAATTACAAAGCCTTAGGAAATTGATAATTTTGTTTAAACCTATTGATTTAATCGATCATTGTTATTTATGTTCGACTTAAATCGATCATTGCTATTTATGTTTGGGCTTAAATATTTTGATTTAATCGATGATTCCATAATAGGGTTTGAAAATTGTAAGTCTTTTAATTTTATCAATGAATTCGTGATGAGGGTTAGAGAGCGCCGCTTCCTATGAACTAATTCTAGATTTAGAATAAAAGATAGATTGACTTAAAGGAGACCTTAGGTTGAAGTGACCTTGATCAAGTCCAATCACTGCTGTTGCTTACCTTTATAATTTACACAACCACAACCACAACCACCGCAAGGTGGTTACCTTTTTTAGGATTCGAAAGAGGTTTTATTTAGTTGATGAATCCATTGCGTTACACATGTGGGATGTATATATTCCCATGTGGTTTTGAATCGATCATGACCATGGTGAGCACTTCTTCCATTCTTACCCTCCTTGTTCGACGTTTACAAACTAGTACTTATGAACATATTAGTACCTCTCCGCGTGTGTTTTCAGCTCAATAACTATGACATGTTAAGGGGTTACAATATTAAGTTAGAAGTCATTTTGGGACATCACCTTAAGATGTTTATACTAGGGATTAATTAATCGTCCAGTTGAGAGTATTTAAAGGCACTGTATTGTGCAGACATGGTTGGAAAATCTTATGCGGCTGCTGTTAGAACATTTGAAACACCCTTGTATTCGAATGCTAGCTAGTTAATACTCCTTTGTGATCTACTCCATTATCGACTAAGTTATAGATTTGTGCTTGACGAGGGTGTGAGACTTGTTGCATTTTTTTTAGAACTCTCATATGATTGTGAGTAAATACCGATACAAAATGTAATATGACATGTCTCAGGTTCAAGATGTTATGTTTCTGTGTATCTCAACTATCATTTCAGTTAGGCAATTGTGCATTTCGTTAAACCCACCTCTGTGAGTGCTAATATTTGTCATAAATAACAATCATTACTCATTCAAAGATCTCTTTTGTTTCAGTCATAAATCAACCCAAACCTTAGCCAAAAAAATATTATCTTTGTCATCGACACGTGGCATAGTCATTCAAGATTGGCGGATAGGCAAAAGAAGGATTGTTTCATATTCCACATAGATCATTCTCAAGGGGGTTACATCTCTTTATAACCACTTGAGCACTAATAAGGTAATAGCTAAGACTTGTCTGACTTGGCAAACCATACTTATCTCTGTTGACATCAGTTGAATGAATTGGTGATTATTTTACCCAAGATTTTACCTAATTCATTGGTTAAGATTTTCCTACGATATGCTTGTTTCTGGTTGGTTGATGTTGTGCTTACAAGTTTTGATCGATGTTTTTTTTTAAAAAGCTAAAGAGAAATTATCCCACACTTATTATGCTATGGATGAATGCTTATTCATATAATCCAAAACTCCATATTGTTGATAGTCGAGCGTTGGCTTGGCTACTAAATCCATCTCTGTTCACCTTGTATGCCAAATAGTGGATTTCTCCAATTTATTGGTTGACTGTGGTGGTTAATCAATTGATCTGCACGCCTGCCTGTATGTATGTGTGCTTTGTGTTAGTATTACAATGGCACTGAGAGGGGGGGGTGAATCAGTGCAGCTATTTAAAACTTAAAACTTTAACTCATAAAGCCAAAAAAAATGAAAGCTAAAACCAGAAACAAGTACCACAAGAGAGCATCACATAACACAAGATGTAACGAGGTTCACCAGTTTTGGCTACTCCTCAAACTAGACTGCTTGGACTCCCATCCAAATCCAGCCATTGCAAAGCACCAACTTTACAATCAATTTACCGACATCCACTTGGAAGGAGTACCAACCCCTAATTTACCAGCACCAACTGGAAGGAGCACCAACCCTTGATTCCAAGCACCAACTTGGATTTCTATTTTCAATTTTGATTGACATAAAAATGCCTTCTGTGTTACAAGACCCTCACTGGTCTAGCTTAACTCAAATCAATCTCATGGAAGCATACACTCTTTTACAGTTCTACCTTCTGCACACTTACAACCCTTTCATATGGCTTGCTCTTGCAGCTCTTCACAGCACTATCACAACACTGTTATATTCTCTTACAACATACTTGCTTTCTTTTAACAGCCCATACACTATCCTTCTTACAACATACTACAAGCTGTTTTTCAGTACACAGTACTAACTCTCTATTTTTCCCACAGCACTCTTTCCTCACTTCTCTCTCTCTCTCACTTGACAGTACTTTTTTATTTTTTTTGGCTTTTTCTTATATATATATTTTTTCACACAGAGCTAAAAACATTACGGTTCATTCTTACCGCTCTGCTTAATGCGTGCTCAGCCCGTCTTCTCTGCACCCTGACAACTTTTCTGTTTATTTCGGCTCTGACAGCCTTATCTGTTTATTTCGGCTCTGACAGCCTTATCTATTTATTTCGACATTCTCTCTTCCTTGTCAGCGGCACCTTCCCTCTTTATGGCAACACGACTTTCGATTCTGAGCAGCACCCATACTTCTGCACGCAACTCATTTAAAACAATATTTTTCATCTTGAAACCATAGTTTTCTGTTTTCTACCATAATCCTGCGTGTAGCTTATTAATAGATTTGTCTCCTTTTTGGACTGACAGTAACCGCTGCTCGAAGACACGTGCCCTGAAACTGCCGCTTTTTCTCGGCTATTGCATGTATTACAGCAACCTATTATATTTTATTACGGCCCATACTTTTTGTATTTCTCGTTTCCCGTGCTCTTACCGCTGCATCACGCACCCTACTACAGTTGTCTTATTATAATAATACATTCTGCCTGATCTTCTTCAAATTTTGTCGGCCATCGCAGATTCTGTCAGTTTGTTACATGTGTCGCTTTTCTGTAACCCCACCTGGAACAGTTCTTGTTTTGCTGCAAGGTTTTATTCTCCAACTGTCTCTATGTATGCTTCTTCGGCTTGCTGTCACGAAAACCTTACATGTCGCGAAATCGCGACATACTCTGCTTTCGTACACTCTACTTCGCAAGCACCAGCGAAAACATGACATGTCGCGAAATCGTGACACTTTTCGCCTTCTTGACCTCTTCTTGGCATGCACCCGCGAAAATGGAACACGTCGCGAAATCGCGACACTTTTCGGCATGCACCAGCGAAATCGAAACATGTCGCGAAATCGCGACAACATTTTCATCCGTACAACTCTCTCTTCATGCACTAGCGAAATTCCAACATGTAGCGAAATCGCTACACTTTTGCTCCTTGGCATCTAAACTCTGCTTCGGCCCGCGAAAGTCTGACATGTAGCGAAATCGCTACACTTTTGCTCCTTGGTACTTTCTCTTTCTTTCTGCCTCCGAAAATCCTACATGTAGCGAAATCGCTACACCTTTGAGTTCTTTCATTTTGACTTGTAGCGAAATCGCTACACCTCTGTGCCTTGCATTTCCAGCTGTGCTTTGGATCGCGAAACTTCGACATGTAGCGAAATCGCTACACTTTTGTTGCCGTACATTCTCTCTCTTCTTCGGGTCGTGAAAACCCGACGTGTCACGATATCGCGACACTTTTCGTTGCAAGCTCCTTTCCTCCATTTATGTCACGAAAACGCGACAGTTTTTCCACTTGGCTTCCTTCTCTGCCAACATGTCACGAAATCGCGACAGTTTTTCCACTTGGCTTCCTTCTCTGCCAACATGTCGCAAAATCGCGACACATTTTCTCTCTCCTCCAGCGAAAACTCGACATGTCACGAAATCACGACAGTTTTTCCGCTTAGCTTCTTTGCCTCCAACATGTCACGAAATCGCGACACATTTTCTCTCTCCTCCAGCGAAAACTCGACATGTCGCGAAATCACGACAGTTTTTCCGCTTAGCTTCTTTGCCTCCAACATGTCGCGAAATCGCGACACATTTTCTCTCTCCTCAGCGAAAACTCGACATGTCGCGAAATCGCGATAGTTTTTTCGCATTTTCTCTCTCCTCATTTTTGTCGCGAAATCGCGACAGAAAACATGTCGCGATATCGCGACAGTTTTCTAACTTGTCTTTTTCTTTGATTTTCTGAAACTGGGCCACTTCTGTCTTCTTGGAAATTTACTGTACATGTTCTGACTGACCTCTGAACTCTTGTTCACTTCATCAACAGATCTATCTATTGACTTCTGCACTCCTGTCCATTGCATCAACCGATCCTCTGTCTGTGTTGACAATAATGACAATAGTTTGGCTGCACCTTACCAAACAACTCCTATCCATCACCTTGCTCATCAATCAACTCCAATCCATTGCATCAACTGATCAACCTGACTGTGTTGACAACAATGACAATACTTTGGTTGCACCTTGCACATCACTTTGATTATAGTCGATTGACTGCCCAATTGTTGTGATTGTAGTTTGTTGACCACTCGGTTGCTTAGGGTGAAAAATATAAATAAACTATTTTGTTGACCATTGTGAATAGTTGTTTGATCGATTGAGTCGGTTTTGGAGGTGCAATATGGATTAAAACGTTTTTAAATAAATAATCAAATTCATTATACTATGATTGGAGGATAATAAAATTTAATATAGTAACCATTGATTATGCTATGATTGGAGGATAAAAGAGATAACCGTTGGAATAAACAAAGATTTGATAAGCCTTTGAGAAACAATTTGTATTATAAAAGGATCAATCCTGTGTGAGGTCTATATTGATAAAGTAGGAATTTTGAGCAAAGCAATAAATGGTTTGGAAAATTTTGTAAATCAACTTTTGTTTAAATTGATGACATTGAATGCCACTTTGGCATAATTATATGCCATAAAAAGATTAACTTTGTGGCAAATCGATTATTATAAGGGAACAAATTTTGGTAGAAAAACTGATGACAATCCTGGTTCAAATTTGTAAACGATTTTATCATAAACCTTTTTACCAACCTTGTGAAGATATTGATTAAAATATGATTACATATAGTGGCAATTTAGGAACACTCTCTTGTAGATAAGGGATGTAATCGAAGAAAGAATGAGTGTGGGACTCATTCTTTGAGGAAATTATGGGGTTTCCTCACTATGGGTCGATCATACCATTAATGATATGTTAGGACCCTTTTATAAGTTAAGTTTTATAGGTATATAAGGGTTGGTGAAATAGTATGATCTTGACCATGTAAGAATAAATTAGAAGATCTATTCCTAAGAGGAGGTTGAATCTCCTCCACGCCATGAAAACTAGGATAAATGGTTTAAGGAAAATAATAGATATGATCCTATTATTGGGCTATTAATACTTGAATAATGTTACCTTAACAAGGTTCTAAATGTAGTGTGATAGGAATGGATGATAGATCCATTCTTAGGGAAATTATAAGATTTCCCCTTCATGTGTTTAGTATGGTTCCTTAGTGAACTCTTCTAAAGAAGGATTGATTTTGGAGAATAAATATGAAATTCATTCTTGAGAGTATTATAGGGTTCTCTCATTAGACTCATCGATAGGTAATCCATGCTAGGATTAATGATGAGTTTTCTCCTTGATATGAATCCAATGATCATTTCATAAATATGTGGATATAAGAATTTGTGAGATTCTTATGTAATGTATTGATGGTTTGAAAAAAAGAAATGTGGAAATCCTGATTTACAACATGATGTGAAAAAGGAACAGTTTGATTCCTTTAATTGTATAATTGATTTAGATAAAGGATCCGTGGGATGCCTTTCTATACTTGTAAATGATTATAACTTTAGATTTATGAAATGTGAGGATAACATATTTTGGAGGTTGGGTTTATTCCCCGTAAGGGTTCCCAGGATATATGTTGTGTATCTCTATTTTGTGGTTTGCAACCGATGTTATATCTACTGCCTATTATGATGTTAATTAGATAGATCATGGATGTTGCAAGAAATGGAATTTAAATGTTATTTACTTTTCAATGAGATGATGCATTTACATTTCCATAAGATGATTACTAAAGTGTTATATGATGCATGATTTGGTTAACAATTAATGTTCAGTATGTGATATTAGTTTACGTTTGTACTTGAGGTTTATTAGATCTAGTAATGGATGTTGCACTTATTTTTCAAATGAACGACTCTTATAATATGATGCAATGGTTTGTGCTTTGATTCAAGTAATAGTCTTGAAAAGAGTAAAACAATATTTATGTATTTTTTTATAATACATGAATGGTATTCCACCGTAAAATAATTGAATGCTAAACCAAATAGGAAGTCATATTAAAATTACATTCAATTAGTTAAGTAACTAAACTTCCTAATGAAAGGAGAGATAGAAAAAATTAAACAAAGGAATTAATAAACATCATGAAGGAACATAAGGTTAGATAGGAGTTGGTCACTCCTATCACGAGAGTTGACACTGACCATTTTACAATTCTCTCGGTTACTTACTACCCTAATTGATGTTGGTTCAAACATATTTGATTGTGAACTTTACCTTAATGATAGGTATGTTATGATAAAAAAAATTCTCTCTTGAGTTGGGTTGGAAATTTGGGGTTGTTATAGTTGGTATCAGAGCCCAGGCTAGCTAGTGGATTCTAAAGTTAGGTCTAGGCTAGCAAAAGTATTGGGTATTGTTAAAACCTATAACTTCTCTTGATTACCTCTAAACTGATAAATTCTTGGAAGAGTAAGTGCTTGGAGGCTACTACTGTGCAAGTCTTTTCTCCCATGCCTAAATTCACTAGTGAATCAGGATGGAAGAGTGAAGGGAACCCTCCACAAATTGTGGATCTTAAGTGGAGTACCTAAGAGATCGTTGAGAAATGGTACTTGGCATCTATAGTTTTGAGCTAAGCCTCTTCCTTACTAAAGTATTGTAGGATGAACAACCAACAAGAGTTACTAGAATAATAGGGTTATAAGCATACCTGAAGATGAACAAATTTAAGAATGATCAAGTGGGAAAAACTTAGATCCTATCTCTAATCATGGAGGTTAAGGATGAATTGAGCAAGTAAGGTATATGATAGACATAGGGTGTCTATGTGGATATGTTTGATGATCACCTTAATGAACCATTGTGCACAATGGGGATGGGTTAAGCATTGCATTTGATTGATATTCTATCTTCATGGAAGAATAATTAATCTTCAAGGCATACACCTAATGTACAGGTTGAAAGAGACCTAACATAATGCTAGCTTAATGTTTGATTTAAGCTAGAAGGGAAAATGACGTTCCTATTTTAAGATAGGATAATTTCCAAAACATGGTATAAATATTTACCACTAGTTTTATTACAAGAGGGTTGGCCACTCCGATGCCACAAGATAGACATTAACCACATTGATTCTTGTGAAGTGCAAGCCTTGGACTTACTTGGAAATTCATATTAAGAGAACCACATGGATATTTTTCTAAAATAACCCCTTGATCATAAACTTAACCATTAGAGTTACAAAATTCTCTAAGAATATTTCGTATTGGATGATATCTATGGAAAGAAAATCCATAGGGTAAGTTTTGGAAAGTAAGAAGATAGATCTCAATCGAAATTACAATTGTGATAACACCTTGCGAGGAGGCAAGTGTGTGGATAAAATCATGGGCTCGGCAAAAGAAGGTTTTATTTTATTTACATTTTTGATCAATGTTACAATACATGGCCTTTGGCTAGAGCAATGAGCTGATTAGCTCAACAATGGCGAAGGAGGGCAAGGACGGGGAAAATTTCATATTTAAGCATGGAAATCGTCCAAATCTCACCAAAAATATTTTTGACATGAAATTTTGGTACAAATAATGTTTGGTCCCCAAAAATTAGTATCCCAACTTCGTAGAATAGTATGCCACCCAACCACCCAGGTGGTGGTCGATTTTAATAAGGTGTTCTACACTATTTAAACAAGGATTACCCCACTACACAATGCATGTGGTATTATTATCCACACAGGATAACATGGGGTATAAGCTTTCAACTACTGGCTTAAGCACACAAATTCCCTCTGTATTATATAAAAAGGGAACAAAGTTCTAGTTTTAAGATATTTGAGGTAGAGATGTTGTAAAGAATAGCCACAAGAATGTTGGAATTGGTCAGGATAAAATTACAAAACCAGCAGAAGAGTAGATGTTGGAGATTATGAGATCACATAAAAACTTCTTGGAATATAGGAGTTACCTTAAAATTTAAGTAACTCATAGAACATCTTGCATGGAGCAAGCATGCCTCTAGCATAAGTAAATTATTCGATAAATGATAATGGATTAAGGATACTTAAAGATAGTTTCTTGCATAAAGCAGGAATAACTATAAACCATGTCAAGTGATGAGATGAGTTAATGACTAAACCCAACTTTGCATAATTTTGAATCATTATCAAATAAGTGATCATGAACGAGGTTTTGTGATGGTACCTTGTGTATGTGTAAACACGACCTAGACGACTGGCAATAATATAATAATGGTCCCAAATTCAATAAAATAAGATGCATAGATAAATGCATACAAAAATGATGGATGGAATTTTCGAAAGGGCAAGGATAAGACATCAGGAGGTCATATTAATGAGACACATGTAAAGAAAGGATACGGTCTCAAGCATATTGGAAGGAGAAATTATTACCTCAAAAACTAAAGAGGAGGAATGTGTCCTAATAATTAAGATAGGATCAACAATGAAGGACATACACATCGATTGAGACTTGATCTATGATGGATGTTGAATGAAATTTGAATAATCAAGGTACGAATGAAATTTGAATAATCAAGGTACGATCGATTGGATTTTTGACCCAAAATCAATGTACCAAAACTAATAACTAGCTGGATACTTGGTGAGAACCAAAGACACTTTGTTTCATAAGCATTCAGAAAGCGAGAGTTCTACCCATGAAGTACCACATGGTAGCACTTATATTAGGGTTGTTGTTGCTACTTATAAGCATAATGGGAGCAAGTTCCATAGCGATTCTTATGATCATACTCCTACTACTTGTCAATCTATTAGTACATACCCTTTGGAGAAAGAAATGGCTTGTGGTAGTACTAGATCAAGTCAAGGTGGCAAAGTGGTTGTAGGAAAATATGTGGTTATAAAGGAAGTTGGTAGAGCAGCTGAAGGAGAGACTGAGACTACTATTAAAGAGCTTCCTGGAAAACCGATATAGAGAGGGCAGACTCAAGAAGAGTTATGGGCCCAAAAAATGATGAGACTAGAGGCTGAGAGATATGCAGCCATAACAGATCAGGATAGGCTCCAACTAGTGGAAGCACAAATAAATGACTAGAGAGCCACAATAATGATAAATTTATACATAGAAAATGCACAACTACATCAAGAAAGGGATGAACACAATGTTGCATTCCTCACTATCTATTTTGGTGCACTAGTGAGCCATGGAATGATCGTCCCATATCAACCAACTACTAGAGCACAATGTGGGTAAGGAAGAACCACACAAGTAGATTGAGCAATGACCCGGGGTAGAGGTCGGGTGACCTCTAGAGTAGTTGCTCCAACAACTTCCCCAACCAAAGGATTAGGTCCAACACATAATAGTGATAGGACCGAGAGGCAGTAGCCTTGAGGATTATAAGGATGGCTAAACGCCACTAATTGTATATTATAAGGATGATAATTGTAACCTAAGGGGGTTTTTCTTATGTAAATATATATCCTTGTTATACAATATAATGAAAATATTTATACAATGCTTGGTTTAGATTATTGTAACAGTAATAATCCATCTAAAAATGAATACATTTATTAAAAAAAATGTGTTATCATACTAAGAATAATACTCTTGATTATATTTCATTAAGAGTTGGACTAGATGATCCCCAACACTTGAGTCTTCTTGTTCTGAGTGGTGGCTCAGAAGATTCCAAATAGCAAGTAGCTTTTGGAAGGTCCTAAGTAGATAAGCTTGGACTAAATATCCTATCAGGTATGTCAACCACTTGAATGTCATCTGCAATGATTAGTTCTCAAGTGAGGAATGCCTTGGAGGGTAAGAAGGGGTATTTCAGGATGCATCTATGTGTGAGTCCAACGAACTTAATAAAAGAAAATCTTGTTAAGATTTAAAATTAACCTAAATGAGCAAGATTAGACATGAAAGTTTTAGTTAAGATTGGAACACTCTTAGAGAGGTATAGATAGGGAATCTATCCTTAAAGAAGAGTGTGGGATAATTTATTAAAATTGAAGAAATCATGTTCTAATACCTAGTATGACATCTTACATGAAGTAAGTGTGGTCATAGATTCTATTATTGGATGATAGTATGCTTCGAATAACACCTTACATGGAGTAAGTGTGATCATAGTTACTATCAGTGAATGATAGTATGATTAGAATGACACCTTACATGGAGTAAGTGAGGTCATGGATATTATCAGTAGATGATAATATGGTACCTTACAGGGGGTAAGTGAGACCATGGATATCAGTATGGCATCTTACGTATAGTAAAGATGATCATTGCTAATATATTTTGATACTCGGAGACTACTTATGTTCAAGTTCTTTCCTCCCACTATTGAGCCACTAGTGAATCAAAGTGGAAGAGCTAAGCGAACCCTCCACATTCTATGGGTCTTAAGTGGTGTACCTTAGGCTCTTTTGAGGATTACACTCGATATTTGTGTCTCTTGAGGTATGCATATTTCAATTGGCTAATTAAATATGTACACCAGGGGACATCAAGGATGATGCACTGGTGGTGGCAAATGAGTTTGCCAAGGTGATTTCAAGATATATGGGTATCTTGAAGTGAGATTTATGAAATTATGTCTTTGCAAACACCTATTTATATCAGGTTAACTTATAATGTGATACTCCTTTGTGAGATATTGATGAATCTAATTAGACAATATTGTGAAAACATAACTTCATGTCATCTCTGTGAAAATATTCTGTAATTCTATTGTTGCGGTACTCTATTATCATTGACTATGTAGTGATAGATGCTTTGATGCTTTGATTTTATGAGGAAAATTGTGTATTGAGGATGTTTTCAATACTTTTTTTTGGTAAATTAATTTGTATTATTTCAAAAAGGGCATTTGAAAGGCACCCTGTCGCCTTTTACATCAAAGAACCAAAAGGAACGAAAAAGAGATAAATGAGTCTCCTTAAATAGAACAAACCCAGTAAAACTGAAAGACTAAGAACAGAAAGGCCAGAAAGGCTAAAAGCCATTACAATCCTTTGACAAAAAGGAACATAAAGGATCACCACCAAAAAGAGAAACACAAAGGCGAGCTGGAACATAACATCTTATACACCAACAGACCAAAGGAAGAGCAATGCATCTGAGAGCAAAGCCAACAGCAAGCCAAGAATGCCATCAAGGAAGGGCGTCGGGTTGCAGAAGGTTGTGAACATCAATTTCCAGAACATTGTCCTTCGCTTCCTCCTTTAGGGTTTCTTTGTCCTTTGAAGTTTCCTTCAAATTTTCTAGGCAGGCATCTTGAGCAATTTCAACCACATCGTCTTCATTAGCACCCCCTTTGACATCGAAAGGGGGTTCAGTAGTAGAAACCATGGAGGAACCATTGAAAATTTTGTAGAAGAAGAAAAGGCTGAGATTATGCCTCTGTTCCTTAAGGCTAGAAATGGCCTTACCAATGGCGATGTAAGCCGCCTCCAGATGAATGATTGATGCATAGTAGCATGGATAACTAATTTATGGAGGAAATTATCAACAAGATCAGGCAAAGTAGACTGGGCTTTAGGAGGTTTTCTAGTGATGGACGGTGGGGTTTTACTACTTCCTTAAGCTTCAGTCGTTTAGAGCTTCTAACAGGGGTTGTTTCAACTTTTATTTTATTCCTAGCAACAAAGTGAGGTGTATCATTTTTTATTTTCCTTTTTTTTTTGGATTAGAAGGCTGGGGGCTAGGAGTAGAGGAAGAGTTATCTTCTCCAGACTCAGACTTAAGGATGTTGCCACTAGGGAAATAAAGGAGGAGGTAACGGTAAAGGACTTTGAAAAGCCCCTGGTGACTGGGAAGGACATCCTCATTTTTGCGGGTAGATGTAATGGTGTAATCGATGGACCAAAAAATAGCAACAGGGATGTTCATGGCTTTGGCTTCACAAAAATGGTTCACATAGGCAAGGTGAATACAACATAATTGAGAATCTGGATTATCACAGGAAAGATATTGCATTACAGGAACAAGAATTTTCTACAAAGGAGGGGAAAGGTGTTCACGAAACAAACCTTTGTTGTAATTTTTATAAACCTCGAAGTTCTTAAAGAAAGACAACTTAGCCTCCCAATTGTGTTTGTTGCACCGAATAACTTTACCCTCCAAGTATTGGCCTGTTAGGCCCGCCAACAACTCAATGGAGATGTGAAATTGGACACCATGAATTGTGATGTAACCCTTATCCCAAGAGTCATCAAAGGCCTTTGTTATGTTATCATCAACCCCAGTGAAAAGCTTAAAAAAATCAATCAAAGCACTGTTGGTTTTTTCTATCCACAAATCACGAACCAAAGGATGGAGTTGGAACAACAGGCTCAATGTAAACGGGTTTGCGCTCTTTCATGGTGGTGAATAGGGAAAAATATAGAGGTTGATCAAGAAAAGGAATAGAAAGAGCAGGATTAAACGTCAGGATAATGAACAGGGCATGCACAGGGTCAAATAAAAGAATGGTGTTGCCTTGTGAACATCTGCTTTGGGACCATAAAGGCATTAGCACAAAAGGAATGAAGACTTCAAAAAGCAGGGATTGGCTAGGGCAAAGGTTTGATCTGCAAATCAAGATTAGGTTAAAAACCCAACCAATCACTTGGCGACACTCTAAAATGGCAGCTTGGCAATTCGGGGTGCATGAAAGGCTTAGCCAACAAGATATCCAAGCACGAGACCCCGAAAGGCTTGGGATGATTGCCAAATTGATTATCGAGATGATCCTTTGATCGATAAGGCTGAAGATGGTTTCTGAAAAAATATGATTACACGTATCAAAGCACACGGGATTCAAATGATTCAAACTCATTTGAAAATATGCCTTGGGATAATAAAAATAAGTGGTCACCTAAAAATGATTAAAATTCTTGCAAGAGACAATGTGGAAATGGAAAATATAGCCTAGGGTAATATGAATCCAATCTCCCAAGAAAGGCAAGGTGATTGAATGAAGACAAAACCAAAGGTCTAGCAAGTAACTCTTGGGGATAACAAAGGACAAAAAATGTTGATGACTAGGAATGATAGGCAAATTAATGTTCATCATGGAAAATGTGAGTTTGGTCCCTCCCTTGAATTTGGTCCCGTTTGAGAAGATCATCCACCTCAGGGGGTAGACTGTCTGTCCATGTTAGAGTTCCTTGGGTATTGACCCCAATATTAGCCAACTTATCAACAACTGTATTAGCCTCCCTGTAAGTATGTTGAATACTGCAATTATGTTACCTCTGAAGGATGTGGTTGCAGTCCTTAATGGTTGGTCTATTCCTCCAACTGGAAGGCTTAGAATACTTTAAATAGTTAATGATATTTAGGGAATCACCTTCCACAATGATGTTTCCTAGAATATCTTTGACAAATTGGAGGCTTCTCCAGACAATATTTGCCTTAGCGGAGTGATTGGTAGTCACACCTAGAGGCTTCGAGTAGGAAAAACAGAATTTCCTAGATGATTGCGGAGGATTCCACCAATCCCCCCTGTTCCAGGATTTCCTTTGGCCGCTCCACAAAAATTAAGTTTGACCCAAACAATAGGAGGGGGAATCTATTTGACACTAATTCTAGGATTAGAAGAATCAGTACCTTTGAGATCATCAAGATTTATATTACAGGACTTTAGGATGTCTTTCTCAAAGGGAGGACAAGGATGCAAATTTAGAGGAGCAACAAGAACATTTTCTATGGCACAAAGAATAATTTTATTGGCAATGTACTTAGGTTGGACAACTTTCTTGTCAAAAACTCTACGATTGCGTTCAAGCCAAATTTGCCACAAATAATGCTAAAGACTAAATTTACACAATCCTTTGAGCACAAATTTTTTAAAAGGATTAGGCCACTGATAAAAAAGGTCAACAATGGAAGGAGGATTGGCCCAAACCAACTGGAATCTTTGAAGAAGTTTATTGATAACCATCCTTGAAAAGGGACAAAATAAGAAGAGGTGGGACGTAGACTCCCAATTGGAAAGACAAATATAACATCTATTAGGAAGAGTGAGTCCCCTTTTCATAAGGTTATCGACAGTAAGAATGTAGTATTGAATACAGAGACAAGAAAAGGAAGCAATTTTAGGAATCAAATACTGTCCAGACAAGCTTGAAAGGTAGAGGATGCTCAATATAATCAAGGGAAAGTAGGTAAGCAGTCTTAACAGAAAAATCCCCAAAGTTTGTGGGCTCCCAAATGGGTTGATATTTAGTAAGAACGTCGGGGACTTTGACAGAGGAAAGAAGTTTATTTAGGTACGAAGATTCCTCTTCACAATTTGGGACATTAAACTCTTTCCATTTCATAGCTCCATTAATTGAAACTAGAAAGTTAGCCACTAGAGGACCAAAAAGCTGTTTGGTAGTGTTGATGATCCTTTGAAGTATAGGATTTTGGTTGAAAGGATGATCGCCAACCCACTTATCTTCCCAGAAAAAGATATACTTGCCATCTCCAAGTTGCCAACGAGTTCCTTTTTGCACCAATGGACGAGCTTCACAAATGGACTTCTAGAAGGCAGAACCGTAGGAAGGTACCTGACCATGAAAGAACTCAGCATTATGAAGATACTTACTTTTTATAATTTTGACCCAATCAACCCTCTCATTTAAAATAAGTCTCCAGACCTGCTTAGCAAGGAGGGCAAGTTTTATGTGGGATATCCGTCGGAGACCTAGACCGCCTTGGCATTTAGGTTTGCATATTTTATCCTAGGCTACCAAATAAAATATGTGTTTGTTCTCAGTACCTGACTAGAGGAATTTTTTTTGAATTCTTTCCATTTTACTGAAGACAGAAGCTGGAGCTTTGAATAAAGATAAGAAATAAATAGGAATACTTTGAAAACAAGCCATGGCCAAATTAAATTTTCTAGCTTGGGAAAGGAGGTTTCCTCTCCAGGTGGTCAGCTTTTTTTGACGTCTTTCAATGACATTGTCCCACAATTTTTCTTTAATATTCCTAATGAAAAGAGGCATTCCAAGGTATGAAGAAGGCATACTGCTGATAGAGCAATGTAGAATGTTGGCAATCAACTGCTGCCTCCTCAAGGGAGTATTAAGGAAAAATAATTTGCTCTTCTAGAAATTGATTCTTTGGCCAGCAACTTCTTCATAAAGGATAAGAATACATTTGATGATAGTAGCTTCATTGACAGAGGCAAAGGTGGACAAGAGAGTATCATCAACAAATTGTTTATGGGTGATAGGACTATATTGTAAAGTAACTTGAATGCCAAAAATTAGTCCTGCCTCTTTAGCTGCCAAAATAGACCTGCCAAGAGCCTCAACCACAATGATGAAAAGGAGAGGGGATAAAGGATCTCCTTGTATTAGACCTCTACTGATTTGAAAGTAACCAGTAGGAGAACCATTGATAAGAATAGAGAACCAAGCAGAGGAGATGCATCCTTTGACTAGGGAAATCTAATCAGAGTGAAACCCAAACTTGTGAAGGATGGCAATAAGAAAATCCCAACTTAGTCTGTCATAGGCTTTGTTCATATCAAGCTTAAGAAGAAAGGCTGCATTTTTATTGAGGGAACATGAATGAAAGGCTTCATGAACAGAAATAATACCATCTAAAATGGATCTGCCTCTAATAGAGCTACCTTGGTATTGATTTATAATGATAGGCATGACTTCTCTCATACGAATGACAATCACCTTGGTTAAAATTTTGTAAATGACATTACAAAGGCTTATAGGTCGAAAATCGTTAAAGCTAGTAGCATTGGGGACTTTTGGTATGAGAGCAATGACCGTGGAATTAAAGCCTATGGGAATAATCTCAGAGCATTGGATTTCTCTAATGGTTTTACACACATCATTACCGACAATATCCCAAAAGGCCTGAAAAAATCTAGGAGGAAACCCATCAGGTCCAGGAGCTTTTTCAGGTTTCATTGAAAAAGGCATCCTTTATTTCCTCGTCAGAGAGTACTGTATTTAATTTGTTGTTGATGTCATCAGTAATTAGTTTGGGAATGAATTGAAGAAAGAAATATTTAGCAGCTCTGGCATTGGGTCGTTGTTCCTCTTGCAAAAGTTTTGAAAAGTGGATATGGCCTTTTGACCTGATTTCTTTAATATCATTCTCCATTCTGCCATCTTGCCTGCGCATTTCTTTAATCCTGTTGTGACTGCGATGTCTCAATGTTGAGACATGAAAGAACTTTGTGTTAGTCTCATTTTTTTAACCAAATATCACAAGATTTCTATCTCCAAAATATCTCTTCGCACTGAAGGATATTATGATATTGAGCTAATAAGTTCCTTTCATTTTCTCTGATTTCTCCAGAACAGTCACCTTTTTCTTGTTTGTCTTTTTCTATTATCTCAAGCCTGTTAATGATGTCCTGTTTGTTCTTGAAGAGGTTCCCGAAGACATCTCTATTCCATATTTTTAAATTCTCCTTGATGTTTTAAAGTTTTTGTGCCAACACAAAGGAATGAGAACCTTGGAAGTTAGATTGCCACCACTGTTTGATCCTTTCTCTAAAATCAGGATGAAGCATCCACATAGATTCAAACCTGAAGGGGGTTTTGAATAGCTTCAGATTATTTGTATCAAGGAGAATAGGAATGTGATCAGAACCAATTTTGAGTAAGGATTGAAGATTTGCATCCCCCCACAAGTTGGTAGCTTCTTGAGAAAAAATAACTCTATCAAGTTTAACTTGAATTAATTGGGCACCACATCTTCTGCTTAACCAAGTAAACTAATTTCCTTTGAGATTGACATCCATGAGGTTTTGTTTGCTTATGAATTCCTAGAAGTCCTCCATACTTTTGGAATAAGAACCAACTCCCCCTTTCTTATCATAAGGAAATAAGGGAGTATTAAAATCACCAATGAGAATCCAAGGAAGGTTTGCAAAGGCTCTCCGGATATTAGTAAGGTTGTTCCATAAACGAGTCCTACCAGTGATGGAGTTTAGAGCATAAATGTTGGTAAGGACCCAAGGAGAGTTGCTATCTTTGTCAAGAAAAAGAATGCTCATCATCTCATCACAGGAATGGATAATGTTTCCTTCTACTAGATTAGGATTCCAAATACATAAGAGGCCACCAAAAGCCCCATTAGCTTTGCAAGCAAGATATTCACAGTGTTTCCAAATGTGATTACTTATCTATTTATCAAGAGAATCACTTATTTTGATTTCTTGGATAACAAAAATGGTGGGTCTTATTTTTTTCCTTAATGATTTAGCTAATGTTTATTTGGCTAAACCATTAAGGCCTCTCACATTCAATCAGAGGATCTTCATTTAGAAGATTTTGTAACTTTCTTACCTCCATTTCCAGATGGTTGGGGAGGTTTAGTACACTTTGGGTCTTCCTTAGAAATGATGCTTGTAGAAAAAAGAGTCTGTTGGACACCATTAGAAATATCTTCATTGGTTCCTTGTTTCCAATGGTCAGAATTAGAGGGTGTTCCTCTTTTTTTTCATGCCACAGTCAATAGGAGATTTCTTATGACTCCTGGTGATTTTAGGATTGAAATTTTGCACAACAGGGCTAGAAGGTTCCAAGAAGGAGGTAGGAATAGAAATATCATCAACCATGGGTTGGTCTGGATTGAAAGCATCCTAGGAAGATCTCTTAGCATGTGAAGGTTCATGGTCAAACTAGCCTTCCAAAGAAAGGGATGGACTATTAGGAGTAGAATTGGATTGAGGATTAAGATTCTCAACAGTATCTGTCATGTGGTCATCCTTAGGATTTAAATCACCAAGAATTTGGAATTGATTACGTAGAGCAAAAAGACTAACCTCATTGGCATTTGTAGCTGGAAGAGAAGTTTGGTCCCCTTTATTGCTTGGAATATTGATGGAGGAGATGTTTCCTGCTATATCTTTTTTTCGTTGATATTTGACTGGTCTATAGACAGCTCCTTTGGAAGGAAGGAATCGTTTATTAACTTTTTTGAGCAGAGTCAAGACTTCCTTTCCTTTATCTCTATTGGAAGCAGGCGTATCAACAGAAGGGGATGCCTGTTTAAGGAACAAAGAGCACTGAGCACGCATATTTTTGATGCAATATGGGTGTTTTATTGCTTTAAGGTCATGGTAATACTAATATTTTATGTACTTGCAAGTCTAGGTACTCTCGTGGGTGGAAGATGTTGCTTACCATCAGGAATGAAACATTGGAAATAAGGAAAAGGATGATGGTTCTAACTATTTTGTAAATAACTAATATGAGTTTTATTAATTTTTTGCATTAACTAAGCTAGGAACTAACGAGAAACATAGAGGACTATGTTTAATCCAAGGGGGGTAGTATGTCACAGTCCGCCCCATTAGGACTTTTAAAAATGTTATTAACTGATCTAAGGAAATAATTAATACCTAAAAAAAGGGTTGTAGACCCTAATTCTTCTTACAAAACCATTAATTAAACTAATTGCACTCTATAAAACTGATTTGGAGAGTTTTGGAGGGCAATTAGGGGATTTTGAATAGTTTGGGGAAGCCAATAGGAATTTTGAGAAGGATTAATTTGAAGATTTTTATTTTACAAAAAATAAAATAAATTTAACATACTCAACTGCAACTAATTAAAAAAAAAGGTAGTTGGGTGCATATACCCTTATCACACCTGTCCAATTTTAATTGGACCCAAAGGGAGCAATATCATTGTTTAATAATAAAAAATAATAAATATTATTTTATTAGTGGATGAACTATTTTTCCTTCCACATGGCTGCTTCATGAAAATTCTAAGGTTGAATTCTTCCTACTTTCAAAAAGTATAAGTATCGACCTTGTAAGTTTCCTAGGGAAAGGGGGGCCCAAAATAAAAAAAAGTTATTCCCACCTTATCCCTTGGAACCTCATTTTTATTTATAATATTAATTTCACTATTTACTTCACATGGGTTGACTTCAAAAATGTATTTTTAATAATTTAATATTAATCCCACCTTCTTGCTCATGAAGAAAATGGAAGCTGGAAAAATATATTTATAGAAGTCATCTTGAGAAGGAAAACAATCGGGAGAGGAGGGGATCTCTTGGAGCTTAGGGACTATGCTCTCTACCTTAGGTGGATCAGAAACCAAAAAGCTTTGGTAGAGTACTAAGTTTTAATTAAAGGCAATTGGCCAAGATGAATAGGAAGACAGTTAGCTTTGGAGGCAAGCATGAAGGCTCTGGAGGAGACCACTTGGAGATCCTAAGAAAGAGAAGGATCAGGTTGGGTCTTTCTTGCATAAAATATATGTTCTTAAGAAAATGTTACATTATGTGGATGTAATGGACATAGCTTTGTGGATGTAATAAATATAACTGGAATTAAATCATTATTTTAGGAGCCTCTGAAATTGCTTGTCCTCCTAAGTACTTTGTAATTACAAAGCCTTAGGAAATTGATATTTCTGTTTAAACCTATTGATTTAATCGATCATTGATATTTATGTTTGAATTAAATCAATCATTGCTATTTATGTTTGGGCTTAAATATTTTGATTTAATCGGTGATTCCATAATAGGGTTTGGAAATCGCAAGTCTTTTGATTTTATCAATGAATTCGTGATGAGGGTTAGAGAGCACCGCTTCCTATGAACTAATTATAGCTTTAGAATAAAAAATAGATTGACCTGAAGGAGACCTTAGGTTGGAGTGATCCTAATGAAGTCCAATCACCTCTGTTGCTTACCTTTATAATTTACACAACCATCGCAAGGTGGTTGCTCTTTTTAGGACTCGAAAGAGGTTTTATTTAGTTGATGAACCCACTATGTTACACATGTGGTATGTATATATTCCCATGTGGTTTTGACTCGATCATGACCATGGTGAGAACTTCTTCCATTCTTACCCTTCCTGTTTGAAATTTACAAACCAATCCTTCTGACTATATTAGTACCTCTCTGTGTATGTTTTCAACTCAATAACTATGAAATGTTAAAGGGTTACAATATTAAGTTAGAAGTCATTTTGGGACATCACCTGAAGATGTTTATATTAAGGATTAATTAATATTCCAGCTGAGAGTATTTAAAGGCACTGTATTGTGTAGACATGGTTGGAAAATCTTTTGCGGCTACTGTCAGAACATCTGAAACACCCCTGTATTTGGATGCTAGCTGGTTAAGACTCCTCTGTGATATACTCCATTATCAACTAAGTTATAGATTTGTACCTGACAAGGGTGTGAGACTCACTACATTTATTTTATAACTCCCATATGACTAATGAGTAAATATCGACATAGAATATAATAGGACATGCCCCAGGTTCAATATGTTGTGTTTTTGTGTATCTCAACCATCATTTCAGTCAGATAATTGTGCATTTTTTTAAACCCACCTCTATGAGTGCTAATTTCTTCCAAAAATAACAATCATTACCCATCTGAAGATCTCTTTTGTTTCAATCATAAATCAACCCAAACCTTAGCCAGAATAATATTATCTTTGTTGTCAACATGTGGCATAGTCATCCGAGATTGACAGATAGGGAAAAAAAGGATTGCTTCGTATTCCACATAGATCGTACTCGGGGGGTTACATCTCTTTATAACCACCCGTGCACTAATAAGGTAATAGCCAAGATTTGGCTGACTTGGTGAACCATACCTATATTTGTTGACATCGATTGAATGAATCAATGATTATTTAACCCAAAGTTTTCCCTAATTCGTCAGTTAAGGTTTTCCTATGATGTGCTTGTTTCTGGTTGGTTAATGTTGTGCTTCCAAGTTTTTATCAATATTTTTTAAAAAAGGCTAAAGGGAAATTATCCCACACTTAATATGTTACAGATGAATGACTATTCATATAAGAAAAAACCCCATATTGTTGATAGCTGAGCACTGGCTTGGCTACTAAATCCATCTTTGTTCACCTTGTATACCAAATTATGGATTTATCTAATTTGTTGGTTGACTGTCGTGGTTAATTGGTTGACCTGGATGTGTCTGCATATTTGTCTGTGTGCTTTGATTATAATTGGTTGACCGTCTGGTTGCTGTGATTGTATTCTATTGATCACTCGGTTGCTTAGGGTGAAAAAAAAAAAACTATTTTGTTGACCATTGCAAATAGTTGTTTGATCGATTGAGTTGGTTTTAGAGGCACGATATGGATTAAAATATTTTTAAATAAATCATCAAGGTCATTATACTATGATTGGAGGATAAAAGAGATGACCGTTGGAATAAAAAAAGATTTGATAAGACTTTGATAAATAATTTGTATTATAAAAGAATCAATCTTGTGTGAGGTCTAGATTGATAAAGTAGGAAGTTTGAGCAAAAAAATAAATGGTTTGGAAAATTTTGTAAATCAACTACTGTTTAAATTGATGACATTGAATACCACTTTCGGCATAGTTATATGCCATAAAAATATCAACTTGGTGGCAAATTGATTATTATAGGAGAACAAATTTTGGTAGAAAAGTTGATGATAATCATAGTTCAAATTTGTAGATGATTTTATCATAAACCTTTTTACCAACCTTGTGAAAAGATTGAGTAAAATAGGATTACATATAGTGGCGATTTAGGAACACTCTCTTGTAGAGAAGGGATGTAATAAAAGAAATAATGAGTGTGGGACTCATTCTTTGAGGAAATTATGGGTTTTCCTCACTATGGATCGATCATACCATTAATGATCCGTTAGGACCCTTTTCTAAGTTAAGTTTTCTAGGTATATAAGAGTTGGTGAAATAGTATGATCTTGACCATGTAAGAATATATTAGAAGATATATTTCTAAGTTTGAATCTCCTCCATGCCATGAAAACTAGGATAAATGGTTTAAAGAAAAGAATATATATGATCATATTATTGGGATATTAATACTTGAATAATGTTACCTTAACAAGGTTTTAAACATAGTGTGATAGGAATAGATGGTAGATCCATTCTTAAGGAAATTATAAGATTTCCTCTTCATGTGTTTAGTATGGTTCCTTAGTGAACTCTACTTAAGAAGGATTGATTATGTATCAATTTTGGAGAATGAATGTGGAATTCATTCTCGAGAGAATTATAGGGTTCTCTCATTAGAATCATCGATAGGTAATCCATGCTAGGATTAATGATGTGTTTTCTATTTGATAAGAAGCCAATGATCATTTCATAAATATGTGGATATAGGAATTTGTGAGATTCTTATGTAATGTGTTGATGGTTTGAAAAAACAAAATGTAGAAATCCTGATTTACAACATGATGTGAAAAAGGAACAGTTTGATTCCTTTAATTGTATAATTGATTTAGATAAAGGATCCATGGGATGATTTTTTATACTTGTAAATAATGACAACTTTAGATTTATGAAATATGAGGAAAATATATTTTGGAGGCTAGGTTTATTCCCCATGAGGGTTCCCAGGATTTATGCTGTGTATCTCTATTTTGTGGTTTGCATCTGATGTTATATATACTGCCTATTATGATGTTAATTAGATAGATCATGGATGTTGCAAGAAATGTAATTTAAATGTTATTCACTTTCCAATGAGATGATGCATTTACATTTCCATAAGATGATTACTAAAGTGCCATATGATGCATGATTTGGTTAACAAGTAATGTTCAATAAGTAAGATTAGTTTACATTTGCACTTGAGGTATATTAGATCTAGTAATGGATGCTTGTAATGTCCCCATTTTTGGGTTCTCTTGCATAGCAGTTGGCACTAACCTTATGGGTGTGTGTCAACCTTATCAGAGGGGTTATTTGAGGTTACCAGTGAGCTCAGATGGTCTAGAGGACCCATATGACATTTTTAGATGTTATTTTTGGCTTTCGATGTGTTCTCCAAGATTCTTGGAGAGAGTGTCTATTTATAGTAAGTCACCTGATCGGGTTCGATTCTCATTATTTATCATCGGGATCACTCCAGTGCAATCAGTTTTCGATTCCGATGTTGTTCGACCATTTTCGCAACTCGGGTGTAATATTGAGTTATGTTTTAATTAATTTCACTAAGGTTGCTATTTTAATTAAAATATTTTAATGGGCACCTTAGTGTTATAGCTCGTTGGAACCGGGATGGAAAGTTTTAAATGTTGGGATGCTAATAAAGTGACTTTGGTGTCGGGAATAATTAAATAATGAATTAAATCATTTTTTGGGGGTATAAGGCTTATTTAATTAATAAAGTGATTTTATATTGAGTTTTCGAAAAGTTCTCGAAAAAAGTTATAAAAGGGGGTTTGTGAGCTCATTTGGGATTATGCATGTTATTCTATTTTCTCTGATTGAAACCCTTGTGGTTTTTGGGAGATCGAACTTGGTTCATCCCCAGCCTTCTGGAGGATGAAGACCCTCTCGGAGAAGATTAATCTCGGTGGTGAAAGATCCTCCCTGGTTAATTTGGTGTGGCTCATTCAGAGTTATAGGTTGTGTGAAAAGGAGATTTACATATCTGGCCGTATAGGTCTAGGGTAATATATTTTGGTTATTAGCGATCTAAAGTTTGTGATTAGATCTGAAGTTGTGATCAGATCTAAAGGTTTGAAGAGATTTGGCGCCATATTGTTGTTTGGAGACTTATTTGGTGATATTATCTATGCTTTGGGTTGTTGTTAGTGGTGTCAAACTCAACTCATTCACCTACTGTTCATGATCATTGTAATCTGTGAACTGGTTCACCTTGCCTATGAGTGGTCGTACCACTAGTTGGCTCATTGCACCGACAGCGTTGGGATTGAGGTTTGGGGGTTTTTAATCCAAGTTTGGTAGAGGTTGGGCATCACCTTTGGAGGAGTTTGTTGTGCAGAAAACAAACATTTGATTTATTAGAGTCGATCACCCTTCATTGAGTTGCGCTAGGGTTTGAAGGGTTTTTTTGATGTTGCTGATCTCTCTTCTTCTTGTGGGCCGTACTTGCTAGTTAGCTGTGGCTTTTGAGGGACTTCATTGTTGCTCTTATCTTGATACTAGGTTGTCATTGTGAGCATTGCAGAATTTTGGGTATGTTCCTCTATATGTTTTAAATCATTTTGTCCATCTGGGTGTTCAATATATTGTGCCCTAGTTGTATATGATGAAAGAAAAATCATTGTGTGTAATGGGTATTCATGAATAATATATATTGGAGTTATTTGAAGCATTTGGGTATTGTTGTTTGTGCCTATTTTGTTATGTTATGTTTCTGCATTTCAAATCAGCCTAAAACTCAAAAAATCAGAAAATAAAATATGCAGATTTAGGGTGGGTTATTACAGTGGTATCAGAGTTGGTGATCTTGCCAACCTGTTGGTTAAGTTAACTCTTGTGCAGTTCAACAATTGCATATCTGAGTTTCAGTAATTGATTTTTAGTTTCAGTGGCTCCTTTTCAGTACACCTTTTGACAGTTGCTTTAAACAGAGTTGAAAAGATGTCTACAGTTGATAGGTCTTTGTGTGAGTTGATGCAAGATATGCAAGAACTATTTAATCTGATGAAGGACCCCGACTTTAAAAGGTATTGTTTTAATATGGTTGCCAAACCTAAACAAATGGAACCAAGTATGAAAGAAGATGAACAAAAGACTCTACATCAAAGAAGACAGGGGGATCCTAAAATTGCAGTTAATGAAGAAACTAGCAAAGAAGAGCTTGCGGATTTAGAGAAGGCTTCAACGGAAAATTCTGAAGTTGTGCCTAACCTTGAAGAAGTTAAAGAAGATTCGAAGCCTAAAAATATGGACTTTGCAAGACCTATATTTGAAGAGGAATTCATAGCAGAACAATTGGATGGAGAGATTGCCTCGACACATGAGGGATGTGTGACAGAACTTCAGGATGACCTCTTAGACATGTATGTAACTACAGTTGTGCATGAGAAGAAATACAAAACAACAGCTTTGAGTACATGTTCTATTTTATCCAGTGATGTTTCTGAGATTACTGGATTCCTTGATGATTTTAGTGGAGTGGATATAAGTGATGACAGAGTTGAGTTCACTAATATTTTTTAGATGAAGAGCATATTGATGGTGGGAACATTGTAGTTTCCAAACCTACTTACAGTGACAATCTCTTTTTACACTCCAGTGATGATAGTTCAAGTGGGTTTGGGTTTGACTTCCAAACCAAACCTATGGAGAGGAGTGTTCATGATGACTTCAGTATTGGTGATTTGGAGAGTGATTTATTCAGAGAGACAACCACTCATGAGGAGCACAATGCACATATTTTCTCTGAACAAAGCAACCAACTCTTCAGGCCTTGGGATCCGGGTGTGTTGGCACCTAAATATGATGAAGAACCTATGTGGGATGAACTTCCTTTTGACTACAATACTATTCTAACTTCATCTCAGGGGTTATGCATGGAGGATGGCATTAAGGAAGCTGATTTTGAGAGGTTTTATCTTGAAAACAAATCAGAATCAGTATTGCATGGAGCTGATTTTGAGCAAAGGCCTAGTGACTTTGCTGTTTTGGATCCACAGCTTACTGTTGAAAATGGTAAAGGAGAGGCACATGAGACTTGGGACAGCCAGGGAGACACCATTGAAAGGTATGATGAATCATGTATGTTTCCTAGCAGCAATTCACTTATGCATGATTGTGTCATTCATAATGAAATTTTGGAGGCCAAAATAAAGAACTTGGAAGATCCCAAATTTGATGAGGAGGTTGATGTAAATAATTCTTCTTGTGCATCTGCAAATGGAGAGGAGTACATGAATCTTCATGATAATATTGAGATCGAAGAATCAGCTGATTTGGAGTTCGCTAAATCAGCAACTAAGGAAGGTATGAATGTATTTGATGACTCATGGATTGAGCATAGAGCTGCCCTAACTTCAATGCAGGAATTTGGTAAATGTAATGATAGAGTGGTAGCTGATTTTGAAAATTATGCTATAGAAGGCAAATCAGAAATTTTGTTGTGTGATGTTGGTTACGACCATGGACCTAATGCATTGCAAGATTTGAAGGATCAATTGTTGGTCACTGAGGAAAAGGTTGTTCAAACCTTAACTCATTTTGATGGCACTCACAAGTTCATTGAACACCTCCTTTGGACAGCACAACTTGAAGAGAGACAGAAGGGTTCGACGGTTGGTATCACTATATCAAGTCTGCAGACAATCAAACATGCTTTAGAGGTAATAAAATCAGATTACCTGCATTTGCTTTCAGATAGAGACCATGCCGTCAAGTTTGCAGGGAAGACTTATAGAGCACTCACAGAAAAGGAGAAAGAAGTTGATGAACTCAACCTTGAGTTAAGTTTAGCTCACTTTTCTCTCTACAAAGCAGGAAAATAGTCACTTGTCGCAGCCACATCGAAGGAACAAGAATGTGATACAAGAACTATGGAGGTCGAACAAATGATTGAAGGAATTAATGAGCTTGGGAGTGACGAAGAAGTACTCAGTGACTGCAGTAGCTCTACTATCATGGAGATTCGACATGATGATAGTGCTTGGGTAGAGCATCAAGAGTGCAATTCCGTTAGGCTTGGTAAGCAGATTCTGCATGGTGATGCAAACTTATCTCTTCATGGTTTGATGTGTGAGACACCTCTTGATTCATGCAATGAGTATGGTGAGATATGGAATCCAAGTGATTGTTCAGGATTTCCAATGGAGCAAGCCAATGAATTCCACATTGATTGCATTGTGAGGTATGCTCATTATTTTTCTTTCAGCTCACATACAAATGATTTGACCATGTTTTTGATGACACATAAGAGTGGGAAGGATGGCTGGAATAGGGGATTACATACATCACTTTGGTATGAGGTGCTCTCTCCTACGATAGGAAATTCCGAAACTTGTCGGTCTCCTAGTTTGCTTCTACAGGATGGTTATTATATTGGGATACAGGGAAAAGAAACAGAGACTTGGCAGGAGCCATCAGGTATTGGGAATGACAGACTCCCCATTTGTCCATGGGATCCAGGTGGAGTATACCCATGGGAGGTTATGATACATGAAGACTTCGCTATCATGAAGATACTCCCTTTGGTTGACTTGTGGCAGGAAATAGTTCAAATATTCAGTTTTGACTTTGTTGTTTGGTTGCGGATCAGCCACCATATGACTCCAATTGCATACTTACAAATGGATTGGAGGGAAATTTTAGTCAAGGAGTGGATAAAATTTCAGTTGGAAGTTGTTTGGGAGTTTTTTCCAGCCTCTTCCAAGTTGATTTTGAGCAATGCAATGCCCACCTTTCATGATCATACAGGGAATCTTCAAATTTGCAGCTGTTGTTCCACTAACAGGTTGCTGATTTTGATAAAATCAGATCATTATTTATTATTTTTAGACTTGGACAACAGTAATATGGGCCATTTTGAAGGTATAGGACATCTGGAAAATGTTGATAAGTGTTCCCAGCTGAAGCAAATGGACATTTCAACCAACACAATCTTGTTTATAAGGAGATATGCTGAGGAATATGTTTTTGGGTTGAGCAGATTATTTTTCCTGTTGCCCAGGATCGTGTCAGACAGAGGGATTACAGATGTGGACCTCACTGAGGTGCTTTGGTAGGAGATATTTCGTGATATAGTTTTCAGCCCTCGCAGGTATTTCAGTTTGAATTTTGATGATGGTTACATTATTGGGTTATAGGAGAGGAGAGTACAACTTTGGCACGATGGATTCTCAGTTATAATCAGAGTGGCGCAGCGTCAACATGATGGGTTTTTTTGAGATTGATTTGGGACCCTGGGATCACAGTTGGTTTCAGTTTGGCTCAGTCAGGTGATGTTGAGGTTGTGCTGGCATTGCTTGAGGACAAGCAATCTTTGGGGAGGGCGGACTGTAATGTCCCCATTTTTGGGTTCTCTTGCATGGCAGTTGGCACTGACCTTCTGGGTGTGTGTCAACCTTATCAGAGGGGTTATTTGAGGTTACCAATGAGCTCAGATGGTCTAGAGGACCCATATGACATTTTCAGATGTTATTTTCGGCTTTCGGTGTGTTCTCCAAGATTCTTGGAGAGAGCGTCTATTTATAGTAAGTCACCCGATTGGGTCCGATTCTCATTATTTATCATCGGGATCACTCCAATGCAGTCAATTTTTGATTTCGATGTTGTTCGACCATTTTCGCAACTCGGGTGTAATATTGAGTTATGTTTTAATTAATTTCACTAAGGTTGCTATTTTAATTAAAATATTTTAATGGGCACCTTAGTGTTATAGCTCGTTGGAACCGAGATGGAAAGTTTTAAATGTTGGGATGCTAATAAAGTGACTTTGGTGTCAGGAATAATTAAATAATGAATTAAATCATTTTTCGGGGGTATAAGGCTTATTTAATTAATAAAGTGATTTTATATTGAGTTTCTAGAAAGTTCCCAAAAAAAGTTATAAAAGGGGGTTTGTGAGCTCATTTGGGATTATGCATGTTATTCTATTTTCTCTGATTGAAACCCTTGTGGTTTTTGGGAGATCGAACTTGGTTCATCCCTAGCCTTCTGGAGGACGAAGACCCTCTCGAAGAAGATTAATCTCGGTGGTGAAAGATCCTCCCTGGTTAATTCGGTGTGGCTCATTCAGAGTTACAGGTTGTGCGGAAAGGAGATTTACAGATCTGGCCGTACAGGTCTAGGGTAATATATTTTGGTTATTAGCGATCTGAAGTTTGTGATCAGATCTGAAGGTTTGAAGAGATTTGGCGCCATATTGCTGTCTGGAGACTTATTTGGTGACATTATCTATGCTTTGGGTTGCTGTTAGTGGCGTCAAACTCAACTCATTCACCTGCTGTTCATGATCATTGTAATCTGCGAACTGGTTCACCTTGCCTGTGAGTGGTCGTACCACTAGTTGGCTCATTGCACCGGCAGCATTGGGATTGAGGTTTGGGGGTTTTTAATCCAAGTTTGGTAGAGGCTGGGCATCACCTTTGGAGGAGTTTGTTGTGCAGAAAACAAACATTTGATTTATCAGAGCCGATCGCCCTTCATTGAGTTGCGCTAGGGTTTGAAGGGGTTTTTTGATGTTGCTGATCTCTCTTCTTCTTGTGGGCCGTACTTGCTAGTTAGCTGTGGCTTTTGAGGGACTTCATTGCTGCTCTTATCTTGATATTGGGTTGTCATTGTGAGCATTGCAGAATTTTGGGTATGTTCCTCTATATGTTTTAAATCATTTTGTCCATCTAGGTGTTCAATATATTGTGCCCTAGTTGTATATGATGAAAGAAAAATCATTGTGTGTAATGGGTATTCATGAATAATATATATCGGAGTTATTTGAAGCATTTGGGTATTGTTGTTTGTGCCTATTTTGTTATGTTATGTTTCTGCATTTCAAATCAGCCTAAAACTCAAAAAATCAGAAAATAAAATTGCAGATTTAGGGTGGGTTATTACAATGTTGCACTTATTTTTCAAATGAATGACTCTTATAATATGATGCAATGGTTTGTGCTTTGATTCAAGTAATAGTCTTGAAAAGAGTAAAATAATATTTATGTATTGTTTTATAATACATGAATGGTATTCCACTGCAAAAGAATTGAATGCTAAACCAAATAGGAAGTAAGATTGAAATTACATTCAATTAGTTAAGTAACTAAACTTCCTAATGAAAGGAGAGATAGAAACAATTAAAAAAATGAATTAATAAACATCATGAAGGAACGTAAGGTTAGATAGGAGTTGGTCACTCCTATCATGAGAGTTGACACTGACCATGTCGTAATTATCTCGGTTACTTACTACCCTTATTGATGTTGGTTCAAACATATTTGATTGTGAACTTTACCTTAATGATAGGCATGTTATGATCAAAAAAAATTTCTCTCGAGTTGGGTTGGAAATTTGGGGTTGTTACAGTAAAGGTTTACAAGAAGAGGGGCTGAGCCCACAAATGAGAATAAAACGTGACAATGAAGATGGTATCTTAGAATTTTAGGGGTATGAATAAGACCCCTAAAAAACATTATTAGGGAATTAATAGGTTGTTATTGTCATAAGTTAATTTTAGTACAATAAATAAAAATAAATAACAATGAATGTAAGGATGCATTTAAAATGATATGGAAGATGGGGGATTGTCTAGCCATTTCTTTTATAGGAGTCTTAAAAAGTATTGCATCAATGTAAATCAAACACACATGAGATGGATAATGCTAGAAGCAAGAAGTAATTAAGTTATTGGTATTTTTGTAAGAAAGAAGAAAATACCAAATTTAGAGTATACATGTATATGCTCCAACTATAATTACTTTTTGGGACATTTTTTGGAAAGGGCCTTAGTTTATTAATGCCAATTTCAATGATGATTAATAATTTTGATCTATGGATTCTTTTGGGTGAGTTTGAAAATTTTTTTATCTTATTTAGAAAAGAGGGAGGTCTAAATCAATGGATAATTTTTCTTCCTTTATCAATTCAAATGACTTTTGGGTTGATATTCTTTAATGTTGGAGAATATCATATTATTTGATACCTTGTAAGTAACTTGCAAGTATCTTATAAATACTTTGTAAATATTTGGTGTCTAGGTGTCTTGTAAATATTTGATATTTAGTAATTATTAGAGTTTGTCATTATTAGAAGGTTAATCTCTTATGAAAAATATGAATAGTCATATCTCCCATAATTTTGAGGATATGAATAACTAGTTGAAGATAAAACGTCAAAAGACTCCATGGAAAGGTTTTATGTAGGGGTTGCAAGAGATATTGATGTAATTGAAATATAATATATTAATTTGTATTGTAATGCATTTTATTATTCACTTGAATATAAAGGAATTGTTTTTTTTGATTCATGGGTTGAATATATGTGAGAGTTCCTTTTGAGTATATTATCTATAATTTTTTTGAACATTGTAATATCCTTGCCTAAGATATATTAAGAGTGATATTATTGAATATAGTCATTTACTATCAGTAGTACCAGAGGTATGGTTTCAAAGAGTAAAGAAGTCTCTGCTGGATGTGAAATAGATAAGTTTACTCAAATTATTTATATCCAAAGTGAAAAATTATGTGTATTATGTGAGCACCCAAAAATTTAAGAGATCCTTAGAAGAAGTCCTTGAGTAATAGGCATCCTGAGTAGAAGCCATATACTGGTTCTTTTTTTGTTAGCACCCAAGGTTGGTGAAAGGCAACAAAGCTAGACTATAGTTGAAATGAGAGGATAATCCATTGGTAAATGATATCATGAGGAACTTTATAGAGGCCCTAATACGTGAAGAAAGCCATGTGAAGAGAGCCATGGGAAGAGAGAGATACATGATGAAAACCATAGGAAGTGAGCCATGAGAAGGGAGAGCTATATGAAGAAATCCATGGGAAGAGAGCCACAAGAAGTAAGCCATGAGAAGAGAGCCTCAAAAAGAGACATGAATAGAGAGCCTAAAAAGAGACATGAGTAGAGAGCCACAGGAAGAAAATCCACATGAAGAAAGCAAGATGGAATAGTTCCTGTTGTTAGCATATCCCAATACTAATTTGTAAGCATCCCAAAAAGTAGAGTAAGTAAAAAAACATGAGTGTCTAAATATTTATTTCTAACATTATTAAAGGGGGAGAAAATATTTTGTTGCATTGGAAAAAGGATAGTTGGAGAGACATTTAATGCAGATTAAAATTTTACAAGTGTAATGTCCAAGAAAAACTAGACTTGAAAGGAGAAATAAGTTGGAACATACCCAATTTGACCAGACCTAGAAGAGGTTGAAACATACCCAACTTAGACAAACCTAAGTTGGAAGAAGGAATCTGAAGATATGCTTAGATTTGAAATGCTCAGAATGCTTGATGATGTGTCCGTTCAAATTTTGGGAGGTATGGCACTTGTGAAGTTTGGAGGAAAATACAAAATTAAATTTTGAAATGCATATTTGAACACACACTAAGGTACACTCATATACTTATGTTAAGTTCATTTCCAAAAGTGTATAGTGTAAATTTGATATTTAAATATAATTTAATTTTTAAAAGAAAGAGACAAGTCAAAAGGTCAATTCCTACTTGTTATTTAAGTGAGATTTAATTCATTTATGAAGGAATATTTTTAAGAAAATAATTTGGGAGACAAAAGGAATTTATAGGGAATATTTTCTTAAAAGGATAAATTGATCTTTAAAAGAAGAGGCAAGAAAAATTTGAAGAATCAAACTTAGATAATTATTTATTTAAATCCATAAAGCTAAAGTGGAAGTCTACATTAAAAAAGAAAAAATTAGAAAACACATTTTCTTTAAAATATTTAAAAGGAAATATTGAAAGGAAGTAATTTCTTGATCTTTGAAAAGAAAAATTCATTCAAGAAAATATTTTAGAAGGAAAAGGAAGACTCTTATCAAAAATATTGAAGTCCATTTGACCTTATAAAGTGCATTTATTTTGCAAAGGATATTCTTAAAGGAACATTTGGAAAGTACATTGTTGAAGGAATATTTTCAAAACAAAAACATTGAAGGTTGGTTCAAAGATAAGGTTATATTATTGAAGCACTTTCCATAAGATACAAGATATATTTTCTTCTACTTATTTTCTCTAAATTTGATTGAAGAAAATAATGTTTTTTAAAGAATATTTAAGGCTCATGGGATTTAATATGAAAGGAATTAAAAAAAAGAAGAAAAGGAAACATCGAATAGAAATTTATATTTGAAGAAAGAAAAGTTAAAAGCAAAATATCAAGAATATAAAAGAATAGAAAATTCCTTTTGAAAGCTTTCTGAAAAAAGCTATAGTGAGTTAATTAGGGAATCCAAAGGTTTTCTACTTGGTGATTAAAATAATTTTTTATTCTCCCATCATCCAAGCAAATTGTAGAAGAAATTAGAAAAGTTATCATACTTTTGAAGAGATTCATATCAACATTATTAGTGATCCTACTTTGAGAAACATTTTCTAGGCACCATGGCAAATACAAAAATCTTTCTCTTAGAATCTCAGTTACTAAAGGGACCAAATTTCACTCCTTGGAAAAATAAGATGAAGTCAATACTTATTGTTGAAAAACTTTGGGATATAGTTATTGGAGATAAAAACTATCTAGAGGATGCCAGAGGTAGACATAAATATAATGAAGAAGATGCAAAAACACTGATCCTAATAACATTTAGGATATCAAACAAAATACAAGCACATATAAGTGAGGAAAAAAATTCACAAGAGGCTTGGGATAAAATATGCATCATATTTGAGAGAAGGAATGAAGCCACTATTTTGCACTTACAATCACAACTATATTCACTAAAATTCCAATATGGTGAAAATATAGAACACTTTCTTAGAAGGATAACAAATTTAAAATCAAAATTACAAACTATGGGAGAGAAAGTAGAAGAATTTTTTCTTGTTTCAGGTTACACTTAGAGCACTTCCAAAATAATTTAAAACATTGGTCACATCTCTCCAAGTGTCAAACAAAAAAGTATCATTTGAAGAGTTAGTTAATATCCTTCAACAATATGAAATAGAAAATCAAGAGATGAATTGTCAAACAATGCTTTCATTTCAGAAAAAATGTCACTAACACAAGAAAATATTCTATCTCATCATCACATAATCAACCAAAATAGAAAATAATATATTGTCATATATGTAACAAAGAAGGACACATCACCAGATTTTGTAGATTTAATTTACTCAATCAATGGAATCAAGTGCATAAACCTTATCAAAGAAATCAACAAAGACAATAACCAGGACAACATAAAAAGGGATAAAACCAAAAAGGACATATAGCCCAAAAAGTACAATAACTTGAACTTAACTATGAGTATTATGAATAAACTCATAAAGCACTTATGGCAAAAGAAGTGTTTAAAACAAGTATGACATCAAAATCTTGTGAAGAATATTCTAAACAAGAACAAGATGAAATATTGAGTAATAAGCTCAAGGTGATGAATGAAAATCATGACACATGTAACCTACTTGAGAGTGACACTAGGTACATTGATCATTAAAAAAGTGGTTGTGTTAAAGAGTTAGAAATTTTTTATGTTGATTATGTCGAAAATGTTTATGAGGTAAGTAATGTTTGTGATGACCATGATGACGATCGTAATGATAAAAATTATGATGATCATAATGTTTGTGATGACCATGTTTATATTAACAAGGATAAAAATAGATGGGTTTCTGCAAAGAATTATGATCTAAGGCATTATGAGTTTGATAGTGATAATTCTAGATGTGTTAAAACAAAGAGTGCTTATGAAAATATGCTTATACCTAAAATTTTTGCTTTGATTGTACAAAGTATGTTGATCAAAATATAGGCCAAATTGTCAAAGTTGATGGATAGTGTGTTGTTAATGGTTTGAAGTCTTCAAATGATGATAGGGATAATGATGGTATAAGTCATTCAAATATTGACAACAATAGTTTATTTTTAATGAGCATTCAGATATTATCAGTGATAGTGACAAAAATCATTGTGGTCTATGTTTTTTAAAATTCATCAGTAATGATAAATATTTTTGTGATGATTTATTGCATTTAAATTAGGATAATGATGAGTTTGAATGACACACAAAAATAATTGGTATTAAACTGAGATATAATGAAATAGGGCAAGGAATGGAAGAACCTATTGTATCTAAAATAAGCTCAAAATACAAAGGCCTCAAATATAATAGAGAATACTAATATTTGCTTTAATATGGGAGTGTTGTGATAGGTAATATTTAATGTATAACAAGAAACAATGAAGTTAAATTTATGATAGCTACCAATTATAGCTATTATGACAGATATGCACATATGAAAGATAAATGCTTGGAAAGAGGTAGAACCAAAAATCAAAAGCTAGAGTTTGAAAGCTAGAACTAGGGTTAAATATTTTCATTATACCAAATAATGTAATACGAGGGGGGGTATTGGAGAATATTACATTATTTGGTACCTTGCAAGTATCTTGTAAAATATTTGTAAATATTTTGGTGTCTAGGTGTCTTGTAAATATTTGGCATTTAGTAATCATTAGGGTTTGTCATTATTAGAAGGTTAATAAAATATTTCTCTTATGAGAAATATGAAGAGTCATATCTCCCATAAGTTTGAGGAGACGAAGAGATAGTTAAAGATGAAATTTCAAGAGGGTCCATGTAAAGGTTATATGTAAGGATTGCAAGATGTATTGATGTAATCAAATAGTTATTTAATTTTTATTGTAATACATTTTATCATTAACTAGAATACAGGGGAAGCCAGGAAAGCCAAAGAAATTTTGAAGGTTATCAATAAAACTTATATTAATCTTGTTCCAAAATCTCAAGAGGTTGATCATATCTCAGCTTTTAGACCTATTGCTTTATGTAATGTTCTTCTCAAAATCATTACTAAAATAATGGCAGAAAGGTTGAAGCCTCTTTTGCATAATATTATTTCCCCATAGCAAGGGGGTTATGTGGAAGGACATCAAATAGTAGATGAGATAGTTCTTGCTCAGGAAGCCATCCATTCCATGGATATGCAAAATTCTCCTTCCATGTTCATTTGGTTAGACTTATCCAAAGATTATGATAGAGTGGATTGGCACTTCCTTATCAAAGTTTTAAGGCAATTCAGTTTCTCTAAGGATAGAATGGATTGGATTATGGGATGTATCTCTTCAGTTTCCTACTTAGTTCTTATCAATGGTAGACCTTCTCAGTCTTTCCCAGCTTCCATAGGTATTAGGCAAGGTGACCCGCTATCCCCTTATTTATTCATCATTCTTGTTGAATGCTTGGGTAGGACTATAACCAAAAAGAGGGAAAACAAAACCCTTGAGGGAGTTACCATTGCTCATGGAGCTAGACCTATCTCTCATATTAAATTTGTGGATGACTCTACTATTTTAGGTAAAGCTACAGTTAAGGAAGCTTCTAATATTAAGCAAATCATTAGCAATTTTTCTAAGGCTACTGGGCAGTTGATCAATGAACACAAATCTAAACTTATTTTCTTTCAATGCTCTGCTAGATAGGAATCCATGGTCTTGGATAAGCTAAAATATAAGAAGACCTCTCTTCCAATCACTTATTTAGGTATTCCCATAAATATTCAAAGGCAGAAAAATAAATATTGGAATTGGTTGTTGGACAAAGTCAAGAAGAAAATTGGAAAGTGGACCAACAAGTGGCTTTCTTATGGGGGTAGAATCACCTTGGTAAAATCAGTCCTTCAAGCTATTCCTATTTATGTTTCTTTCGTTTTGAATATTCCAAAGGCTATTCTTCGAGAATTGGATCAAATCAGTCATCGTTTCCTTTGGAGTGGTACTAAGGAGAAAAGAAAATGGGCCTTGGTGAAATGGGATACTTTATGTCTTCCTAAGAGTGAAGGGGGGTTAGGTTTACGGTCTTTAATTAATAACAAAAAAGCTTTAGCTGCTAAATTATATTGGAGGATGTTGCATAACCCCAATGCTCTTTGGGCCAATGATCTCCGTGCTAAATATGCTAAGAACAAAAGTCCTGAAGACCTTGTTCACTATAAACTTCCTTCCAAAGGTTCTCCCATTTTAGCAGTTCTTAATACTGGTGAGGATTTGATTAAGAAAAAATTATTTTGGATCATTCATAATGGTCAACATGCAAATTTTTGGACAGATTCTTGGGATGGTCACAAGCCTTTGATAACTCAGTTTCCCGATTGGAGGCCTTGGATGGAGGAGCTTCACCGAGCTAATTGGATAAAGGTGGCTAATTACTGTCGATACCATACTGGTAATTCAAAGGTTGGTAGATATTGTATCCCTATTGAGTACTGGCCTATTCAAATCCCAGAAAGGCAAAGACAATATATCCAAGGCATCCTTCATATGAGATCCCTCTCTTGGTCCCATGAAAAAGATTGTTTTGGATGGAACAACACTACTAAGGGTGAGTATTCAGTTGCTCAAGGTTATTTGACATTATGCCATAATAATCCCAACCATTATTCTGACATATTTTCTCAATTGTGGGCTCAAAAGCTCTGGCCTAAGGTGAGGTTCTTTAATTGGCTTTTATTGCATCGTAGGGTGCTTACTGGTGAGCAACTTACGAAGCATGGTTTTCATGGCCCTTTTAGGTGTGAAATATGTGAAGAGAATGCAGAAAATATGAACCATATTTTTATTGAGTTTACTTTAGACTCCGAGTTATAGAGGAGAATGGCCACTTTACTTGGCTTACAAGTGGTCCAATTTTTTTACTTTTGAACAACTTTGGAGGGATTGGCATAATCAAGAGGGTGTTGATCATTTTATTAGGCAGTTAGTTTGGATGGGTTCTACCATCCTTCTTTGGAATATTTGGAATGAAAGGAACAACCAAATTTTTAATCAAGATAGGAAGGATATTCACTATATTTGGCAAAAGACCATAGCCAACTTAGTTGAATCAATCCATCATCTCCTTAATCACCCCCAAAAATCCCACCAAATATGGGATCAAGTGATGCAAAGATTGAAGATTAAACCTTCTAAGGGCAACCATCTTAAAGGGAATGTGAGTATTAGTAAATTGGATAGGAACAAAAATTGGCAACCTCCTCCTAAGGATTTTGGAAAAGTCAATACTGATGGAGCCTCTAGAGGGAACCCTAGAAAAGCCAGTGTGGGAGGAATTGGTAGACTTTCAGATGGCTCCCTGGTTTTTACTTTTGCTGAGAATTTGGGTATTCTTTCCAATTATCTTGCTAAGGGGTATGGTATCCTCAGAGGTCTTTAGGAGGCTACTAAGGTTGGATGGGAAAAGGTGTTAGTTGAGTCTGACTCTCAACTTATGATTAATCTCTTGAAGAATCCTTCTAAGAATCATAAGGTGGATTGGAGAATAAAAATAATTATTGAGAAGATTCAATTAATCCGGATGGGATTTTTGAAAGTTGATTACAATCATGTGGTCAGAGATCAAAACAAGAGTGCTGATGCTTTAGCTAATTGGGCTTTGGACAAAGGTGATCTTACTTGTTATGGCCACCCTCCTATATGGTGGGCTTCTCAAATTAGGGAAGCTCTTCTTTCTATCATTTCTTTGGATGGCTCCAATTCTGAAGGTACCTAGTTTTTTTTTTTTTTGCTTCTCTTTGGTTCATTTAGTTTTTTTAGTTCCCTAGCTCATTCTATTCTTTATTTTGTTTCCTCTATTGATTCTTGCCTTAATAGTCTTATGGTCTAGATAGGTCTTTGTTTTGTTCTTTTTTTATTTCTTTTTTCCTTTTTGTTTTTTTTGTTTAGTTTTTTAAGGTGGGTGGGTTTTTTTATTTTGTTTTGTTTTTGTGTTCTTTGTGTTGTTTTTTGTTGTTCTTGTGTTTTTGTTTTTTTGTTTTTTTTTTAATGTTTTTTGTTATTGTTTTTGTGTTTTTTTTCGTTCTTGTTCTTGGGTTTCTCTTTGTTTGTGTTATTTCGTGTTTTTATGGGTGAGTGTTTTCTATATTTTTTGTTTTTTTTTATTGTCTGTTGTTGGTTGTTTTTTATTTTTATTTTTGTTTTATTTTTTAATTTTCAATGTTTTGATTGTGTTTATTTTTCTTGTTTTTTTTTTGGGTTATGTCTTTGTAGTGTTCTGTTGTTTTTGTCTTGTCTGTGTTTTGTTATGTGTTTCTTGTGTTTTTCTATGTGGTTTGTGTTGTGGTTTATTTTATCTTATTGTGCGTGTTTGGTTGTGCTTTTGTTTTTGACACACTCAAGGAGCATGTTTTTTATTTTATTTTATTATTTTTGTTGTTATTTGCTTATTTTTAATTGGGTTTGTGTGTTTGTTTGCTCCTTGAGTGTGTCAAAGGTGGTAGGCCAGGTTCGAGTCCTGGGCATTTTTTGCGGAATGGATACCCCTGCCTCCTTGGGTCTTACCCGAAAGTGGCATCCCTTTTGGGATGTTTTCCACAAAAAAAAAAAAAAAAAAAACTAGAATACAGGGGATTTGTTTACATTGAGTTATGAGTTGAATATATGTGAGAGTTCTTTTCTAGTAAATTATTTGTAACTTTGTTGAGCATTGTAATATTGTTGCTTGAGATATATTAATATTGATATTATTGAATATAGCTCAGTTTCTAACACTTCAATCTTTCAATATACACAATATAATAGATGTATTGGGAAAAACTCATATACCAAAAAGATTAGATAATTTTTTGTTAAAAAGTACATGGTTGTAAATGTAGTGATGAATCACTACACCTTTTGAAAGCAAAATTTTGAGTCATGAACAAGCATAAAAGAGAAACCTGATCAAAATATCTGATGATCAAAGTTTAGGTATCAAGAGCAAGGAATATCCAAAAATTCAAAATTTTGTAAGTCCCGATCAAAAGACAAGGAGCAAAAGTTTTAACAAAGGTACCCATAACATAAAGTCTCAAATATCTAATATCAAATGACCCAAATCTTAAGTGGTAAATAAAATTCCTAAAGAAAAAAATATTGATGCCCCAAAAGTCAAACCAATGAGGTACACATTCTTCAAGGAATATAATCCTTTCCTACAAAATAATATCTCATATCTCCATGAAATGATAGCAACAACATGGGAGCCATGATAAAAGTAGCTCAAATATACAAAACATTAAATGAAGAGATATTCTACACTAAGTTATGGAAATTTCCAAAAATAGGTAGATGGTAATAAAGACAACAAATGCTCATCCAAGGGTCCAAGAGCATTTGACACTCATGACTTCAAATCCAAAGGACCTTAGAGGGACCAACAATTCAGACAAGATATGAAGCATCATTAGAAGCTACAAACACCTTGAAATATTTGTATAAATTTTGGATATAAAATCCTCCCCTTGTAATCTATAAATAGGAGTAGTAATAGCTTTGTAAAGGATTGACTAGTTTGCAATTGTATTCTTTTGTAATATTTCTCTTCATTTATTTTTGTAAAAATAGTCGACTCCTAAGCGACTTGTGGGTAATTTAGAATCCCCACTTCTATCACAATCTATGTAAAATATTTATTGCATATATATATATATATATATATATATATATATAAAAGCATGTGTTAAAGTTTTGGTATAGCCATTTGTGGCCTCTTGTTGACCTGTTTCTATGTGTATGTATTTATCCGTGATCTTTTGCCTGGTTTTGGATTTTATTAAGTGTATGTGTGTGCGATGGGGCCTGTGTCTATTTTTGAACTAGTCACATGTTTGTATCTCTAGTGGGACTTACCTTATTATGCATGCATATAACTAGTAACTCTCATTTGTGCTTCACTGTGTCGAGAAGAGGAAGTATTCACCACTGATACATAAATTTCAAGCCTATTCTTGTAGGAAGATCTTAGCAAATATTTTGGCACATCACCCTATTTTATTTTGTTGATTTGTTTTTTATTTTAATCTCTCGCATCTCTTTTCCCTTTGTTGAGCACAATTGCACCTTGAATATCACATCCTGACAAGGATATGACCTTGTAAAAACTCCTAGAGACCATCAATTGAGCCAAACCCATGCTCTCTATTGTGATCCTACTATGTCACTCCTCATGAGGTGCAATTACCCTACCAAGGACAATCAAAGATAACAATAGTTTAATGGTACGCTTGGTGGGATCCTAGTGACACATCATTAGTCCTAAATCACAATAAGGAGTAGGGATTAGACTTGGTGAGGGTATTTACCTATTACTACTTGTTGAAGCCCCTCTTCATCACTTGGTGACTCTGCTCTAGAATGAACACCAAAATAATCCACTGCTAAAGATACCTAAGGTTTGGGTGAAGACCTATGTCTACCTACTTTCTAGAAGAAAGAAGCTACATTCATCTAGTGACTCCACCATAATATAAAGGACCCAAAAGGACTATGAAAGCTCCACCATGGAGGTTGTATGCCAAAACATGAGCATTTTAATACTTATGAACTTCTTAGCATGGAGCAAAAGAAGCCCCTTGCGACCTCTAATGCCACTAGATGTTTTGGATGACTATCCAATGCCCATATTACAAAACTTACCATATTATAATGGTGAAGGACTATCAACCCCCCAAGAACATTTGCAAGACATGGGTTTCTTTTACCAATTGTACAACATCAAAAAATATAACATGGCCTTGAGATTGTTGGTGACTTCATTTCAAGGAAGGGCTAGTAAGGGGTTCTATCCCTCTCCATGCACTCAATTGATGAATGAGATAAACTTGCTAATATATTCATAAATGGATTTATGGGTATGGAGCAATCAATCCCAACTATCCAAATGACTACTTCTCAATCCTCTCTCACTCAACAACTTGTTATTCCTGGCCAAGTTATGCCAATTTGGGAAAAGTAAGAAAATTTCATGGAAGTAGAGGTAAAAATTCTCAATAGGTCCCAACACCAAGATGATGACCAAATGAACCAAAGGATAGTAGAGGTAGTAGAGTCCACTACCTCAAAAATGCTTAAGTAAGCAGGCTTAAGCATTTATACAAGACCAAAGGAAATGAATTTCCCCTCCTCAAACACAAAGGAGGCAAAAAATCTAAGTTGGAGGGGAAAGATGCATGTTGTAAGGGTCAAATCCAAAAGAAGAGTTAGCACTGGTACCGACCTTACCTCAATAAAAGAAGATATAGCCCTTGATACTAGTCATATTGAGCCATGGAAGTTGCTTAGAAACTTGATTCCTAGAATGGTATATGTAATCTCTCCACGAAACTAGAAGAAAAGGAAAAAGCAAAAAAGGCTTGGGTGATGAGTGGGGGATTTTGATTCCATATCCAATGGATAAAATCCACTCACTTAAAACTTGTACATATGTATGATAGATGATATCAATTTCATGAGATAGTGAAAGTATCGACCACCAATATAATTTCAAATATGTAGCTTGATCGCTAACTTTTTTTTGATTTTAGGGTTCTGAATCTATGCCCAATGGACTAAGGCACTCATTTTTTGGGTTCCTTATATTTAGCATACTAAATATCCCATAAGAGCCACCAAAATTATAGTGATGAATCACTACATATTTTCAAAGTGAAATTTTGAGTTGTGGACAAGCATAAAAGAGAACCTTGATCAAAAGGTTTGATGATCGGAGGTTAGGTCTCAAGAGCAAGGAATGTTCAAAAATTCAAAATTTTGTAGGTCCTGATCAAAGGACAAGGAGAAAAAGTTTTTACAAAGGTACCCACTCTAAAAATTCTCGAAAATTTGATGTCAAATAACCCTAAGCTTAAGTGGTAAAGAAAAGTCAAAGAAAAAAACACTGATTCTTAGAAATTCAAACCAATGAGGTGCATGTTCTTTGAGGAATATCATTATTTATTGTAAAATAATGTCTTATATATCCATGAAAGGACAACAACATGAGAGCCACAACAAAATCAACTCAAATATCCAAAACATTAATTGAAGATATATTTTGCACCTAGGTGATGGAAATTCACATAAATGGGTAGACATCAGTAAAGATGGTAGTTGCTCATCGAAGGGTCCAAGACCATTTGACATTCATGATTTTGAATCCATAGGATCTCAGAGGGACCAACAATTCAAATGAGACATGATGTGGTATCATAAGCTACAAATACCTTGAAATCTCTACATAAGTTTTTGAGGGAAAACCCTCGCTTTGTAATCTATAAATAGGAGTAGTAATAGCTTTGTAAATGATAAAAAAGTTTACAATTATATTATTTTATAAGCTTTCCATTCATTCATTTTTTGTAAAAATAGTTAGCTCCTATGCAGCTTGTAGGTAATTTTAAACCCCTGCTTATGATACAATCTATGTAAAATCTTACTTTCATATATATACATGGGAGCCTCTGTAAAATTTTTGGTATAGCCATTTGTGGTCTCCTACTGACCTGTTTATGTATGTATTTATCTATAAAATTTTGCCTAATTTTAGATTTTATTAAGTGTGTGTGTGAGATGGGACCTTCGTCTATTTTTGGACCATTCACATGTTTATCTCTCTAATGGGACCCTTTTCCCTCTATTGATAATAAGTGCACCTTGAAGATCACATCCTAACAAGGATTCGACCTTGTAAAAACTCCTAGATGCCCTCAAATGAGACAAACCCTATGCTCTCAATTGTGGCCCCATTGTGTCGCTCCTTGTGAGGCATGATTTCCATACTAGGGACAGTAAAAAATAACATTAGTTTAATAGCATGCTCGGTGGGACCCTAGTAACATATCATTAGTCCTAAAATCACAAGGAGTAGAGCTTAGACTTGGTGAGGGTATTTACCTGTTATTGCTTGTTAAAGCACCTCTTCACTCGTCTGATGACTCCACTCTAGAATGAACAATAAATACAATATATAATCTCTTCAAATATTTTATTGCAAGTAGGATCAAATAATGAAGCCATTATCTTGATATGTGATCTATTTAATAATAGTCATCCAAATCCATTTCGATTTTAGTTTGTGGTTGTAAGATTCTAATTTATTCCAAATGGTTATGTTATGGTGATATGAAGCCAAGGTTTGAAGGATCATTCATATACATGTTTTTTCAAAAGGTGAAATATCTAAAGAGGCAAATGAATATTTAGAATGTAAAATATTTTGACGACATTTAAAATAAAAGAGAAAATTAAATACAAACTCAACAATTTACAAGAGATGTTATAAATAAATGGAATGAACTAGATACTTATGTGCAAGGAAAATAATAACTTTATAATTATCGTAATGTATTGCAAAGGTCATATTGAGACCAAAAATCTAAGGAGACCCACTTACCTTGATCTCATCCCCAAGGGGCCCAATTCCTAGTCCCTGTCTAATTAACGCCCCATCAACCTGTGCAATGTCATTTATAAAATCCTATCCAAAGCCATGGTAAATAGACTCATAAGAAACCTCCCTTACATCATCAATCCTTGCCAAGGTAGTACTATCAAGGTCTAGAATATTATTGATGGTATCATCACCATTCACGAGCTCATCCATTCAACCCATAACTCCAAAAAGTCTACCTTCTTACTGAAGCTTGACATGAAAAAAGTCTTTGATAGAGTGGATCAAGAATTTCTGACTAGAGTCCTCATTAAGTTTAGCTTCCACAAGAATTAGTTCAATATGATCTCGAACTGCATCTCTTCCTCTTGGTTTTTTATGCTTGTCAATGGATCAGCAGTAGGGTATTTCCCCAACAACTAAGACAAGGGGATCCCCTATCCCCTATCCTTTTAATTATCCTAGATGAGAGCCTGGGGAGAGCTATCAAAATTTCTTGCACTAGAGGGTTGATATCTGGTATCAAGGTTACTTCCAACTTTCAGCCCTCGACCCATCATTAGTTTCTAGATGACACCCTGCTGGCCACTATAGCCTCTATTTTAGAAGCCAAAATCATCAAGTCTATCCTCAATATCTACGAGGAAGCTACTGGTCAGAAGATTAATTTCACCAAGAGAAAAATCTACTTCATAAAAACCCCTATGAAGCGAAAGGTCCAAATCATGGGTATCTTGGGTTGTACCATTAATGACCTCCCAACCACCTACCTTGGCCTCCCAATATTCCAAGGGAGACTAGTCAAGACTTTATGGAACAATGTTACTGAGAGAATTCATAGGAAACTGGTAGGGTGAAAAGGGGCTCTCCTCTACCAAGCAGGTAAAGCCACCTTGGTCAAGTCTATCCTCCAAAGCATCTTGGTGTTCTTTTGGTCAACCTTCAAAATCCTCGTGGTTGTGGGAGAAGCTATAGAAAAGATCCAGAAGCATTTCCTATGGGCAGGAACTAACAACTAGTGGAAGTTTCACCTGGTGGCCTGGGATAAAGTGTGCACCCCTAAAGACAAAGGTGGGCTCGGTTTACACAGGATCAACCTTATGAACCAGGCCCTTTTGGCCAAACAAGCATGGAAGGTGGTCACCAACGTCAATTTGGAATGGGTTTCTATCATCAAGAGAAAGTACTTGCAACAACACTCTTTCAAGGATGAAGGGACTCCCAACACTGGATCCCATTTTTGGTGATCCATAACCCACACCAAGCACCTTCTTCAATAAGGGATTAGATGGTAGCTTGGGTATGACAAGGACATTGACTTCTAGCATGATCCATGGGCCAGGGATGAGCCTCTAGTCAAAGACCTTGATATTGCAACCATCAAACACCTTACTGATAGTAGGTTCGATCCTAGAGTTACCGACTTCATTACTACCAATGAAGGTAGTTGCAGGTGGAAGTAGATCCATTTTAGAATAAAAAATGCAGTCTTAAATAAAGCCTTGTATAACATGCAGTCTATGCTTAGGGTAAATTTCTTTCCCCAGACCTAGACGACAGATAAAATTTACTGGAAAGGCACCAACGATGGGTAATTCTCTATGAAATCTGCTTCTCGATTGGCAAACATTCCTCCTAAGCGGCCCAACACCATTGATAGCCCTACCATAGCCAAGACCATCTAGATCAAGCACCTTGTCCTGAAGGTGGCCCATTTTTGCTGGCTCATGGTCTATTGACAACCTTATCAAAAGAGGTGTCATTATCCCCAACATATGCTACATTTTCACTTAGGTGTGGGGGTCCACCCAACATTTTATACTCGAATGCCCTTTTGCTTTCAATTTATTTTCCTCCCTGATAAGCAAGTTCCATGTCAACTAGGTGTGGTCCAAGTCTATCCTTGACTTGTTCACCCAATGGCCCTTTGTTTTTAGGAATCCTAAACTCAGGTTCCTCTAGAAAGCCCTACTGCACCATGTAATTTGGCAAATGTGGCTGGAGAGGAATAATCACATCTTCAATGACATCCCAAAAAATTTAGAAATAGTGGCCAATAGAGCTTTGTACTTTGTTATCGAAAACACTAGCCTCATACCATGCATGGATGTCCCTACATTTGGGTTGGGGTCTTCTTTGATCAAAACTTTGGGGATTTCCATCGAGTGCTCTAGAATCTAGAAGCCCCTAGCATTAGGAGTAATGCCAAGTGGAATCCCCCACCCCTATGTTGGCTTAAGGCCAATTTTAATGGGTCCTCCAAAGGAAATTTGGGGTATGCGGGGGATGGCAGAGTCATAAGGGACCACATTAGTGATATTCTCACAATGACACTGAGAGGGGGGGTGAATCAGTGTAACTATTTAAAACTTGAATCTGCAACTCTTAAAACTTAAAAATGCAAGCTTAAAAATAGATAAAGCAAGTATAACACAAGAGCATCACACAACACAAGATTTAACGAGGTTCACCGATGTGGCTACTCCTCAAATAATGACTGTTTGGACTACAATCCAAATCCAGTCTTTGCAAGGATTCAATCTTTACAAATAGTTTACCAGCACCCACTGGAAGGAGCACCAACCCCTGATTTTTCTGCTGCAACAGATAGGAGCACCAACCCCTTTTACCAAGCACCAACTTGGATTTCTATTTAAAAAAATATTGACATAAAAATGCCTTCTCTTTTGCAAGACCCTCACTGGTCTATAGCTCATACAAATCAATCTCATAGAAGCATAAAGAGAATTGTTAGAAACTCAATATCTTCTATCACAGTCTAAAACCTCTCTTCTGATTTTTCAAGAAAAATACATACAGGTTTTAGTTCTTTTGCTGTACTTCATGCAACACTCTTACTCAACCTTTTCTTTTTGTTTTTCACAAATAACCACGGTTGCAGTAACCTTACTTACTACGCCTGTTCGATTCTTATACTTGACTTCCTCGAACGGCTCTTTTTGAAATGGCTCAAATTTTCCCTCCAATTTTCCATGCATTCTCGGCTACGATCAATCTGTCAAACCCTCTCTGACGCGTTCTACCTTTTAGCCACTTTCTTTCTGACTTATTCTGACATTCTTCTCTGCACATTCTGACAGCCTTTTTTTGACAGCCTTTTTCTGCGTATCCTGACACCTTTTTCTGCGTATCCTGACAGCCTTTCTGCGTATCTCGGCGTTCTGTTCTTCTTTCTTCTCTTTTGAATTCTGTGCTACCACTTTCTTCTGTGTGCGACTGTCATTTCTTGATATACGCAACCTGTTAATGAATTTCTCTGTAATCATGATTCTCGGTATCCACCCCTGTAACAGCTGTTCTGACTAGAAAAGACTGTTCTTGTAACTGCCACCTGTAACTGCAAGTCTAACTCTAGTTAATTTGGCTGCATGAATTTTCTCTAAGCTTTCTCGACACCTGTCACTCGATAACTGTAGATATGACTCCAGTTAACTCTTTGCGCTATTTTGACACCTGTCACCGTGCATGCTTCTATGGCTTTTTCCCGCCAAACTGTTACCTGTCGCGATATCGCGACATTTCTACTCAGTTGACTTATTCTGGACTGTTGACCGTGAAAACCCGACTTGTCGCGATATCGCGACGTTTTCTACCTTCTAGACCTTATCTCGGCATGCACCCGCGAAAATGAGACATGTCGCGAAATCGCGACGCTTTTGCTGCATCGAGCTCTTTTCTGTCTCCTAGCCACGAAAATGAGACATGTCACGAAATCGCGACGCTTTCGCTGCATCGAGCTCATTTCTGTCTCCTAGCCATGAAAATGAGACATGTCACGAAATCGTGACGCTTTCGCTACATCGAGCTCATTTTTGTCTCCTAGCCCAAAAATGAGACATGTCACGAAATCGTGACGCTTTCGTTGCATCGAGCTCATTTCTGTCTCCTAGCCGTGAAAATGCAACATGTCACGAAATCGTGACATCTTTTGCGTCCGTACATTTTTCCCTTCATGCACCAGCAAAATCAAGACATGTAGCGAAATCGCTACAACTTTGTGCCTTGCGTTTCCAACTTTGCTTCGACTAGCGAAACTTAGACTTGTAGCGAAATCGCTACACCTTTGTTACTTGTAGCGAAATCGCTACACCTTTGTGTCTTGTATTTCGAACTTGTTAGATTGAACCTACACCTTGGTTCTTTGTGATCTACTCCTTCTCTGTCCAAGTCGACATGTAGCGAAATCGCTACACTTTCTTGACTTAGTGCTTTTTTTTTGCTTTCCCCAATGAAACTCCGACATGTAGCGAAATCGCTACACTTTTGTTGCCGTACATTCTCTCTCTTCTTCGGGTTACGAAACCCGACGTGTCGCGATATCGCGACACTTTTTACCCTTAGTGCTTTTCTTCTGAAACTGTCGCGATATCGCGACACTTTCTCATGCACTTTCTCTCTCCTTTGTCAGGAAATCATGACATTTTTGCACTTTCTCTCTCCTCATTTTTGTCGTGAAATCATGACATTTTCTCCTTCTCTCTCCTCATTTTTGTCATGAAATCGTGACATTTCCTGCTGCACTTTCTCTCTCCTCATTTTTGTCATGAAATCATGACATTTTTGATTGCGCCTTCTCTCTCCTCATTTTTGTCGCGAAATCACGATAGAAAACATGTCGCGATATCGCGACAATTTTCTTACTTGTCTTTTTCTGCAAATTTTTGAATCTGGGCCACTTCTTTCTTCTTGGAAATTCATTGTACTTGTTCTGACTGACCTCTGAACTGCATCATCTGCATCAATCTGTCTGTGTTGACAACAATGACAATACTTTTGCAATGCTTTTGCTGCACCTTGCTCAACAATCTCCCCCTTTGGAATTGTTGGCAACACACTGCAACCTTGCTCAATTTCTTCTCCCCCTTTGCCAATAATACCAAAGGGCTGTTGCAGACTCCCCCTGAGTCTATGCACAACATTCTCAGGCATAAATAATTTTAATGCTCCCCCTGAGAATGTGTTCCTCATAGCTAGTCAGTGCTTGGGTAGTGTGACTACTCCCAACTTCTTCCGAAGGTACTCAAAAACTTCCTTGGGCAATGGTTTTGTGAATATGTCTGCTACTTGCTCTGTAGTTGGAACAAACTCCAATTTGACCTCTCCTTCTGCAACTTTATCTTTCAAAAAATGATACCGGATTGCAATATGTTTGGTGCGGGAATGCATGACCGGATTCTTTGAGATGTTGATTGCACTAGTGTTATCACATTTAACTGAAATGGGCTCATTGAAGTGAATACCAAGGTCTTTTAGTGTTTGTCTCATCCATAATATCTGTGTACAGCATGTTGTTGCTGCAATGTATTCAGCCTCTGCTGTGGATAGAGAGATCGATTCTTGCTTCTTGTTGTGCCATGCTACCAGTTTATCTCCAAGATAAAATGCTCCTCCACTGGTACTTTTTTTGTCATCAATACATCCTCGCCCAATCTGCATCGAATATGCAAAAAGAGTGAAGTCTTTTCCTTTTGGATACCATAGTCCATATTCCATAGTCCCCTTGAGGTACCTAAAAATCCTTTTCACAACTGTCACATGAGTCTCTTTGGGACTAGCCCGAAATCTTGCAACCATGCAAACCGCTTGTAAGATATCCGGTCTGGTGGCTGTCAAATACAACAGGCTCCCAATCATAGATCTGTACATTGTTTGATCAACATCTAGAGATTTATCATCCTTGCTCAACTTGCAGCCTGTTGTCATGGGGGTGCTAACAGGCTTACTATCCTCCATAGTGAACTTTTTCAGCATTTCTTTCACATATTTAACTTGAGAAATAAAAATGCCCTTTTCAGTTTGATTGACTTGCAGTCCTAGGAAATATGAAAGTTCACCAATCATAGACATTTCAAACTCTTTCTGCATTTTATTTGCTATGTCTTTGCAGGATTCATCATTGCTGCTCCCAAATATTATATCATCTACATAAACAACAAGGACAATGAAATTGCCATTTTCAGTTTTGATATATAAATTGCTATCCACCATACCTTTCTTGAATCCTTGCTTAGTGAGATAGTTGTCCAATCTTGCATACCAAGCTCTAGGTGCTTGTTTCAAGCCATACAATGCTTTCTTCAGCTTGCAAACAAAGTTAGGATTATCACAGAGTTGAAAGCCATCAGGCTGTTCAATATACACTTCTTCTTCAAGATTTCCATTTAGAAATGCTGATTTCACATCCATCTGATAAACTTTGAAATTCCTATGAACTGCTAAAGCCAAAAATAGTCTTATTGCTTCAAGTCTGGCCACTGGTGCAAAGGTCTCTTCAAAATCAATCCCCTCAACTTGAGCATATCCTTTACAGACCAATCTTGCTTTATTCCTCACAACCTGTCCGTCTTCATTCAGTTTGTTTCGAAATATCCATTTAGTACCGATTATGTTTTTATTTTCAGGCCTTGGTACTAATTCCCGTGTTTTGTTTTTCTCAATTTGATCTAGTTCTTCATTAACTGCCTCCATCCAGCTTTCATCTGTACTTGCTTCAATGATATTTTTGGGCTCAATGCTGGATAACAGAGAGTAGTTGTTTACTATTCTTCTTCTTGTTTGAATACCAATTGTGGGGTCCCCAATAATCTGCTCTCTGGGATGATTTTTCTGCCAGCTGCCTGTTTTGGATTTCCTGTTTTCTTCTCTTTCCAAATCATCTGAATCTGATTTCTGTCTCTCTTCCTTTTCTTGATCTTCATCTTCTTCAATAAATTCTTCATAAGTTGGGTAGTTTTCATTATGGCTGATTTCTTGTTTCCTACCTTCATCAACCTTAACATCCGCACTCTCCACAATTTTCTTAAGTCTTTTGTTGTAGCATGTGTAGGCTTTGCTTTTTGTTGAGTACCCAAGAAAGATACCTTCATCAACTCTATCTTCGAATTTGCCAAGATTGGCTTCAATCCGTTTAATGTAACACTTGCTCGCCGAACACTTTGAAGTATTTTGTTGTAGCCTTTTTGCCAAACCATAGTTCATAAGGTGTTTTGCTTTCATGCGGCCTCAACATGCACCTATTCTGGATGTAAACTGCAGTATGAACTGCCTCTTTCCAAAATCTGTCAGCAATTCTGCTCTCTGTCAACATGGTCCGTGCCATTTCCTGCACAGTTCTGTTCTTCCTTTCTACTACTCCATTCTGCTGAGGTGTTCTTGCTGCCGAAAACTGTCTTCTTATTCCGTGTTTTTCACAGTATTCTGCAAACTCATCTGAAATAAACTCTCCTCCTCTATCTGATCTCAAACATTTAATTCTTTTTCCAGATTGATTCTCAACAAGATTTTTGAAAGTTTTAAACATCTCAAAGGCTTCTGATTTAAGTTTCAGAAAGAGTACCCATGTCATTCTGGAAAAGTCATCTATACACAACATAAAATATTTGTAGCCATTTATGCTTTCCGTTCTCATGGGTCCACATAAATCTGTGTGAATTAGTTCTAAAGGCTTGCTTGTAAAGTACTCTTTTGCTTTGAAAGTAGATCTGGTTTGCTTCCCCTTTTGGCATGATTCACAAATGTTGTTTGAAGGTTTACCAATAGTGGGTATGTCTCTTACTGCTCTTTTTGTGCTGATTTTTACCAGATTATCAAAGCTTATGTGACCGAGTCTCTTGTGCCACAACCAATTTTCTTCTTCCTGTCCAACCAAGCAAGCTCCTTCTGAAGTCTCCGAGAGAGTATACAGATTTCCAGAGGTTCTCAGTCCAGTGGCTATTAACTTTCCATTTTTTGTCTTTCTTACTTCACAACCCTCCTTCTTGAAAATTACTTCATGACCTCTGTCACAAATTTGACTTACACTCGCTAAGTTATGCTTCAGACCCACCACAAAAAGAACTTCCTTAGAGTTGATTTTTCCGTCACTTAACTTAACTGATCCTTTACCCACTATCTTGGCTCCATCATTGTTTCCGAATTTTACAGAACCACCTTCGTATGTCTGTAGCTTATCAAACTTCTGTTTGTCTCCTGTCATATGACTGGAGCATCCACTGTCCAGAATCCAAGGTGCAGATTTACTCTGGGCTTTGAGAGCTGTTTGAACGATTAGGGATTCCTTGTCTTTCTTAGGTTGCTCCTTTTCTTTCCACTGAGATTTGACAGCAGATCTGGTCACTTGTTTTACCTTCTCCCTTTCATTGGCTTGTGACAGTTTTTCGAGAAATTTTCTGTTTTGTTTTAATCCAGTTGATTGATACTTTCTTTCCTGGTATTTATTTCCTGCAAAAGAGCTACGACAATTTCTTGCAATATGTCCGAAGTTATGACAGTTATAGCATTCTACAGCATAATCTATCAAAGGTGAAAAAATATTTCTACTAGTAAAATTTCTTTGTTCTACATTATATCTACAACTTGAGATTTTATGACCATATGCATTGCATTTAAAACAATAACCAAAAAAGGAACGAGTGTACCTGGGTAATGGTTGTTGCCATGTTGTAGTAGGAGCCATGGGTCTTCTTCTTCTTTGATATGTGACTTTGGTGAATCCATCATTTGCAGTACTCCTTTCAAGCTTGGCCTTATTGTTTTCTTTTGCATGATACGATTTATCTTGATCAACCCTGATCTTGTCTTTATTCTTTATTGGTTCTACAGTTACAGCCTTTGAGTCTTTTGAGGATTCTCCTTCATCAAAGCCCAAACCAAATTTGATGCCTGTAGGCCTTTGATTATTTAACATTTTATTCAACTTTGCAGAACTGTCTTCAAATTTATGATGACAGCTCAATTTCCGATTCATCTCTTCTAGCTGCATCCTTAATCTAACTATGTCTTCTTCTAGCTTATTACACTCATCTATTTTCATGGTAAGCTGTGCTTCAAAATCTTCAGACTTTTTCTTAAGTTCTTCAGTTTGTACTTTCAAACTGATTATTAATTCGCTAGCATCCTCAAATTTTCTTGAAATCTTTTTATTCTTTTTCCTTTCTGCACTTAACTCTTCAAGTGCAGCAACCAACTCACCTTCCAGATCTACCTCAGCCTCATCCTCTAATTTTTCCTCACACTCCTGGGTTTCCTCTGTTCTTTCTTCTTCAAAAGCCATGAACAAGGCTTCACCAGTTTCTTCTTCTGAGTCCTCACTGGAACTGTCTTCAAAAGAGTCAACATTCTTGGAAATGAAACTTTTCTTCTTGAAGTTCCTTTTTCTAAAATGTGGTTTCTTCTTCCAGACATTTCTTTCTTGGTGTGTCCCTTCATCACTTTTGTTTTTCTCATTCATTGGGCATTTTGCTGCAAAGTGCCCGATGCCTCCACAGTTAAAGCACTTGAACGGTAGCTTACCTCTGTACTTTCCTTTTCCCTTTACTAGTTTCCTAACAAAGTTTGCTTCAGTTTCATCTGGAGATTCTTCTTCCTCAGATTCTTGTTTAGATTTTATATTTTTCTGTGCTTGAAAAGCCGCTTCTCTGTCTGAGGGCTTAGTTTGTCCAATTCTCATTTCATATGTTGTTAAGGAACCATGCATTTCATCCATACTAAAAAAATTTAAATCTTTAGCTTCTTCTATGGCAGAAAATTTTGCATCAAATCTTTTATGGAGTGTTCTTAGTACCTTTTTCACAACAACTGCATCTTCCATCTCCTCGTCGAGTCCTCTTATTGCATTAATGATTCCATTTACTCTCAGCATATAGGCCTCTATGTTCTCATCATCAGTCATCTTTAATGCTTCGAACTGGGCTCGATGTGTTTGCAACTTGGCTTCCTTGATCTTGCCATCTCCTTCATGAATGCTCTGCAGTTTGTCCCATATATCTTTTGCTGATTTACAGTTCATGATCCTTATCAACTCACTGTCTACTAATCCACACATAATAGCATTCTTAGCTTTAGAGTTGTTCTCAAACTTTTTCTTCTCAGCCGCATCGGATGGAGGAGCAGAGGGTATTGTGTATCCATTTTCAACAGATTCCCAAATGTCATATCCCAATGCACACAGATATGTCTGCATCCTGAGTCTCCGGAAAGAGTAATTTGTTCCATCGAACAAAGGAGCTTTGTTGGAAGAAAATCCTTCACCGTCGGCCATTGTGTATCTTCCAAGATCACCTTAGCTGATTAAGCTTGATCAGGTACCTTGCTCTGATACCAATTGATATTCTCACAATGACACTGAGAGGGGGGGTGAATCAGTGTAACTATTTAAAACTTGAATCTGCAACTCTTAAAACTTAAAAATGCAAGCTTAAAAATAGATAAAGCAAGTATAACACAAGAGCATCACACAACACAAGATTTAACGAGGTTCACCGATGTGGCTACTCCTCAAATAATGACTGTTTGGACTACAATCCAAATCCAGTCTTTGCAAGGATTCAATCTTTACAAATAGTTTACCAGCACCCACTGGAAGGAGCACCAACCCCTGATTTTTCTGCTGCAACAGATAGGAGCACCAACCCCTTTTACCAAGCACCAACTTGGATTTCTATTTTAAAAAAAAATTGACATAAAAATGCCTTCTCTTTTGCAAGACCCTCACTGGTCTATAGCTCATACAAATCAATCTCATAGAAGCATAAAGAGAATTGTTAGAAACTCAATATCTTCTATCACAGTCTAAAACCTCTCTTCTAATTTTTCAAGAAAAATACATACAGGTTTTAGTTCTTTTGCTGTACTTCATGCAGCACTCTTACTCAACCTTTTCTTTTTGTTTTTCACAAATAACCACGGTTGCAGTAACCTTACTTACTACGCCTGTTCGATTCTTATACTTGACTTCCTCGAACGACTCTTTTTGAAATGGCTCAAATTTTCCCTCCAATTTTCCATGCATTCTCGGCTACGATCAATCTGTCAAACCCTCTCTGACGCGTTCTGCCTTTTAGCCGCTTTCTTTCTGACTTATTCTGACATTCTTCTCTGCACATTCTGACAGCCTTTTTCTGACAGCCTTTTTCTGCGTATCCTGACACCTTTTTCTACGTATCCTGACAGCCTTTCTGCGTATCTCGACGTTCTGTTCTTCTTTCTTCTCTTTTGAATTCTGTGCTACCACTTTCTTCTATGCGCGACTGTCATTTCTTGATATACGCAACCTGTTAATGAATTTCTCTGTAATCGTGATTCTCGGTATCCACCCCTGTAACAGCTGTTCTGACTAGAAAAGACTGTTCTTGTAACTGCCACCTGTAACTGCAAGTCTAACTCTAGTTAATTTGGCTGCATGAATTTTCTCTAAGCTTTCTCGACACCTGTCACTCGGTAACTGCAGATATGACTCCAGTTAACTCTTATGTAACTGGCTGTAAGATTTTACTTTGCGCTATTTTGACACCTGTCACTGTGCATGCTTCTTCGGCTTTTTCCCGCCAAACTGTTACCTGTCGCGATATCGCGACATTTCTACTCAGTTGACTTATTCTGGACTGTTGACCGTGAAAACCCGACTTGTCGCGATATCGCGACGTTTTCTGCCTTCTAGACCTTATCTCGGCATGCACCCACGAAAATGAGACATGTCGCGAAATCGCGACGCTTTTGCTGCATCGAGCACTTTTCTGTCTCCTAGCCGCGAAAATGAGACATGTCGCGAAATCGCGACGCTTTCGCTGCATCGAGCTCATTTCTGTCTCCTAGCCGCGAAAATGAGACATGTCACGAAATCGTGACGCTTTCGCTGCATCGAGCTCATTTCTGTCTCCTAGCCACGAAAATGAGACATGTCGTGAAATCGTGACGCTTTTTGCTCGCTCTTCTGTCTCTTGCCGCAAAAATGCAACATGTCACAAAATCGTGACATCTTTTGCGTCCGTACATTTTTCCCTTCATGCACCAGCGAAATCAAGACATGTAGCGAAATCGCTACAACTTTGTGCCTTGCGTTTCCAACTTTGCTTCGACTAGCGAAACTTAGACTTGTAGCGAAATCGCTACACCTTTGTGTTCTGCACTTTTGACTTGTAGCGAAATCGCTACACCTTTGTGTCTTGTATTTCGAACTTGTAGCGAAATCGCTACACCTTTGCTTGAACTTGTAGGAAATCAGCTTCGACTTGTCGCTCCACTTGTGGCCCTCGATATCACGACATGTAGCGAAATCGCTACACTTTCTTGACTTAGTGCTTCTTTTCTTTTCCCCAACGAAACTCCGACATGTAGCGAAATCGCTACACTTTTGTTGCCGTACATTCTCTCTCTTCTTCGGGTCACGAAAACCCGACGTGTCGCGATATCGCGACACTTTTTGCCCTTAGTGCTTTTCTTTCGAAACTGTCACGATATCGCGACACTTTCTCATGCACTTTCTCTCTCCTCTGTTTTGTCGCGAAATCGTGACATTTTCAGCACCTTCTCTCTCCTCATTTTTGTCATGAAATCGTGACATTTTCGGCTGCGCTTTCTCTCTCCTCATTTTTGTCACGAAATCGTGACATTTTCGGCTGCGCCTTCTCTCTCCTCATTTTTGTCGCGAAATCATGACATTTTCGGCTGCGCCTTCTCTCTCCTCGTTTTTGTCACGAAATCGCGACAGAAAACATGTCGCGATATCGCGACAGTTTTCTTACTTGTCTTTTTTTGCAAATTTTTGAATCTGGGCCACTTCTTTCTTCTTGGAAATTCACTGTACTTGTTCTGACTGACCTCTGAACTGCATCAACTACATCAATCTGTCTGTGTTGACAACAATGACAATACTTTTGCAATGCTTTTGCTGCACCTTGCTCAACAATTAGTAACATCATCATGACTTTCATTGAAAACTTAGGAATCTAGACCAACAACTACGTGAAAGCTCGAGATCTTTGGAGAAGTATTGAGGTCAGCATGTCTTTGAATAAACTCATCTTCGAAGAAGATTTGCTTATTGTGGTTAGTCACATGAATAACAACAACAATGGAGGATGGAATATCCACAACATAATTCAAGAATGCTAAGCTTCCTTAAGTCAGTTTCCTCAAAACATGATTCATCATGTATTTAGAGAGGCAAATAAGGTGGCAGACCTTTTGGCCAACAAAGTGGTCAATCAAGCCAACCTAATAATTTGGGAAGATGTCTTTCCATAGGATGTCATTGAGGCAACCAACCATGATGCAGAGCTTAGCCGTAAAGAGCAACACTAGCTGCCATGAAGGTGTTTCTTCAACACCAAAGGTGTTTTCTTTCAACACCAAGAAAAAATGGAAAAATGTCACAAATAGTAGCTCTTGCTACTATGAAGGTGTTTCTTTAACACCAAAGGTGTTTTCTCTCAACACCATGGATCTTTGGGACCCAAATCTCTTCATAATTTCTTAGAGCATGATCTATACGTCCAATCGTGTGGATTGCCCTTCTCATGCCAAAGTGTCAAGTTACCCCCTCTGTCCTTCACTTTATTTATGCCCCCATCCCTTCCACCTCGTTTCCCCCACTCCCTAATTCCCACTTGCTACCCCATCCTATTTCCACCCTCACCCACCCCTTGCACATCTCAGTCTGCCTGCTTCCTCACTTCCTTTCTAGCTATCACTCCCCTTCAAAATCTGATAAGTCTGATCCCAGTGCCTATTGTTCCCAATTCCACCTCAAAATTTTTGTGGTGATTGGTTGCCCTTCTTACCCAAGGTTTCAGCCTTATAGCCTCCACACTATGCATTTTAACTTGAGGCATCTCATTCAGGGTGGTAGAAGTTATTATAGTAGCTCAGTTTGTCCCAGTTTCCATGGCACGATGGCCATCACATAGCCCACAAGTTTTTAGCTCAAGCCGACGATCGAAGCCCTACCCAACACCAAGAGATTCATCCATTTTTTTCAAGATTTTCACTAGCGTGGATGACCAGGTGACAATTTTTTTTAGCTCTTGGAACGAAGGCAAGATTCAGGTTCGAGGGCTTCGCTTTGAGGTAAGAATCCATACTATTATAGAAATTTTTGGTTTACCACCTATAGGCAGGGCCGCCCAAAGGGATAAACACAACTTCAAGGATGAAATAGAGCATCTCCCTAATAAGGGAAAGGACCTGGTGTGGGATAAAGGGGGTGTGCTTCGGTCATACCTACCCCAACCGTAGGATACCATTGTCATCCCTATTATCCAATACATTATCATCGATAATACCAACATGCCCCTACGTGCCTACCACCTCACTTTCATTAACCATATTTGCGATATGAAACCTATTAATATTCTTGACTTCCTATTTTGGTCTATTAGCATAACTATTGTGAATCTCAAGGAATGCAAGTCTACAAAGCCTCCTCACCACCAAGGACTGTTCTCTATCCTTTACAAGCACACCCTGGTGCACCAGGTTTATGGTGGTCTCCTTGCTCGTTCCCCCAGCCCTGAGCCATCCTATGGTTCTACCTGTAAGGTCAAGATAAGCCCCATTGCTCCACCTCTTATGCTAAAAATCCCCTACTTTCTAAGCCTCCTATCGGTTCCCCCTAACCAATACCACTCCCACCCAAGCCAATGACAAGAAGGAAGCTTCCCCTGCCCCCGCTCCTAAGGACTCTACCCTCTTGGACCACCATCCTCCTGGTGTTTCCCTAAGAAGTAAGCAGAAAGCAGTCCACCCCACCCAGAATATTAGGAAGTCCCACCATCTAAAGACTAAGAACATGAGTATTCCATGCCAATCCCCTGAGGTCATCATCGATGAATATGAAGAGGCGATCAATAGTGCTAAAGACCTGTTGTACACTGCCACCCTCAATCACATCAATAAAATAGTGGACCACCTGAAGTCCACCATCAATATCATTAGGGAGGTTGGCTCTTTCCTCTCCAACACCATTAATGAAATCTAGGAACTCCCTATTGTGCTCACCTCCTGGCCTCTGACCAAAAAGATGTTGCTGAGCATGAAGATAATGAGGAATCGAGTAGTTCTAGGAATATGATAGGAGGAAATTGGACTGCCTTTATTTGTAATAGCCTTAGTTTAATTCTATCTTGGTTGTTTTTGTTTAAGATGAGCCTAGCCTGGATAGGCCCCCAGACTGTAGTTTGAATAATGTATCAATTTTGTACTATTGGCATTGTCAATTACCAATGTAATAGGGACAGGACCCTTCAATATGAATAGTAAATAAAACTTTTTACCTACCAAAAAAAAAAATCTAAGGAGAGATGGATTAAGAAAGGGAATAAAAATACAATTTTTCATACTACAACCATTTTTTTTTTTATGGAAGCAAAAATATATCAAATGTATATGGAAGAAGTTTTTGAGGAAGAAGAGGATGCTAGGAAGGAAGCAACTAAGTAATTAATTATTTCAAAGATATTTTATTACAATTTGGACACGACAAGGATGCTCAAGTTAAGATTTTTTAAACTATTCCATCAATTATTAAACAAAAATAGAACAAAAACTTGACGAGGAATATCTCTATAGAGGAGCTATAGGAGGTAGTTTTATTTTTCCACTCTAATAAAGCACCTAACTTGAATGGATTTCTTATAATTTTCTCTATTTTTTAGTATTTTTTGAAGATGTTAGAAAAAAGAGGCCTATAATTGTAGTACGGGGAAAACGTTTTCTTCCTCTTAAAGTCTAATTAATGTCAAGCATGCACGGGGAAGATTCACTGGAATCTTTGCTTCCCCACTTGAGGGTCTCTTTCCAAAGGAGACATCGAGAATATGGATATTCTCAACACGATTAGATCCCTACTCAATGCTTTTTCTCACACCTTGTAGAAGTTGATTTTATGTTTGTTTGATTGGTGTTTTATATGAGTTTATTCAAAGGAAATTCCTAAGGTTTTGAATCACTATCTATCTTGACTCTTTTTTGGGCCTTAACGGTTATGTAAGATCTAAAAGTCAATATCATCTAAATGCATGCTAAGCTTATATCACACAAATGCAAGAATACAAGAGCTATATTATATGCTTTTTGAATTTTGATGAGTTAACTAAGGAGATTTTGATATTTCAAGGTAAAACAAGAGAAGATGCAAGAAGACAAGTTAGCCTAAATGCAACTAAATGATTTTTGATTTCTTTGCCTATGTGTTCAAAAATGAAGGAAAATCTAATATTTCAGACTAAGATTCCTTGATTGACTAATTTAGATGTGTTTTGTAAAGCAATTAAAGCATTTTGTAAAGCAATTAAAGCATTTTGTAAAGCAATTTGGATTTCTACTTAAGATTCCTTAATTCCCCAAAAGAAATGTGATTTACAAGTGCAAAATAGAAAAACATAGAGAAATGAAGTTACAGAGCTTAAGGAAGTGCCTAGTGGCAGAATCACCCATTTTGGAGCCTTTTTGCCAAATTTTCCATTGAAAGTACCTATTTCGTAGCCCCCTACAAATTTGGTTATGACTAGGGTGAATTTGGTAGCTGCACAAATAAAACCAAAAAAAATAGATTTTCTGATTTAGGTCTATCTGAGATCTAGATAGGGTAGAATACTTGTCTAAATAGTTGATCAGATCCCCTATTGAAAGAAATTTTGAGTTTGCTTACCTCCTAGAGTGGAAATTTAGCTTTTACCAAATTTGCCATTGGGCTTTACCAAATTTACCATTGGCAAATTTGGTTAGTGGCAAATTTGGTTCTATGTATTTCAGGGAGCCAAATTCGCCACTAGCTATGTAAGGTGGCAAATTTGGTATGAATATAGGATTTTGATAGTTTTGAAGGCTGCTTTAGGTGAAATTTGTAGGGAAAAGTAAGTATGTTGTTTTTGGAGGGATTTTCTAGGTCTCTAATTTACAAAATCAAGGATCTAAGCTACAAAACCATGTAATTTGATGACTAATTTCAAGATATGTAAACATGAGTAAAATGCCAGAGATGACTATAATTTTTATTAAATGGGGATGCAAAGGAGTGAAAAATGTATGCAATGATGTAAGCTAGCTAATCCAACTTCTAGTAAAATCAAATTAGCATTAAGTGATGATAAACTAACGAGAATGCTAAAATATGAAAGTGCTACCCAAAACTTAGAAATCGACAACAATGAGAAAGAAAGGGAAGGAGATTGCAATGGGAAATGCTTGAAGGCTGCCAAGTGATAAGATAAAAAGGCAATAACAACCTTGTATCTCCAATACCCTACCTTGAGATATAAAATAAGAATGATATATGATTTTGTAATGCAAAACTACATGTAATGCTTGAAGAGGGACTAATAAAAGAAACACTATGTTGAACTTAAGCTTGTAAGTGGAAGAGGTAATTCTATTAAATGAACATGGAAGGAAATGAAAATGTTAGTAATATACCAATATAAATAAGATGACTGAAAATAAAAGGATAACAAGTGTTAGGACATGAAATATAGCAATAAAATGTAATAAATCCCTGCAAAAAAGAGGATTATGATTAAAACATAGATGGAAAATACATGTAGACTAAGATAGACCTGCAAAAGATATGTTAGAAGCCATATGGAGGAGATATACTTGAAAAAAAATTATAAGCACAATGTTAGATGGCTACAAACAGAGATTAGAACCCTACAAAGAGAAATTAGAAGTATAAAATGTAGAAATGCCAATGAAAAATTCAAGTTAGCAAGGCGACAACCTAGAGAACAAATGCAATGTGAAGCAAAGATGAATGGAGAGAAGGAAGATGTTGGGAGAGCTATCTCCCTTACCTCCAAGGTGACCTCCTTGCCCCAAATCCCTCCTTGCTTTGCTTGTCTTACCTCCAAAATGCTTACACATGCTTGGAAGTGCTTGGTAATGCCTAGAAATGAAGAATGATAAAGGAGAGCTAGAAGAATAATGCTAGAGAAATATTAGCAGAGTGTAATTACTCTTAAATATTATGCTAAATGCCTACCAAAGGGACTACTTAAATAGGATTTAGGGGAAGTATTGGGGGGAAAATTAGTTAGAACCAAATTGAAATCTACAAATCTGGTGCATTACTGGGGTGTGTGAGGTTAGAGCAGGAGGTGGGAAGAAGGAATTTACATTACTTTGGCATATTTTTGATATATTTTTGATCATTAGCCAAATTGATCACCACTGGTCAACCAAATTTACCATTGGCAAATTTAGTAACTTAGAGTGGTGAATTTGGTTAGAAACCAAAATTGTTTCTTCAAGATTTGAAATTTGAATGTTTGCTAAATTTACCACTAGGATTACCAAATTTTCCACTGGTGAATTTGATAAGGAGTGGAAAATTTGGTAAATTTGATTTTGACTGTGGGGATTCAATTTTGAAGATTTACCAAATTCACCACTGATCTTGCCAAATTTACCACTAACGAATTTGGTCAGAGTGGCGAATTTGGTAAAGGTTAAATTTGATGCCCAAGTATTGGGTTATTGCAAAATTGAAGTTTTGTAATTTTTATGATTGATTTTAAAGTTTTTAGCCTAGTTGGTATGTCAAAATTGGGTTTCTATATTTTGCCCTATTTTTGACATGATGCCTATGGGATTGCGTCAAAAGTTAAGTAGTGATACTCAATTCTGACCTTGTAATGTATTGATTTTGTATTTCTTTGTTTATTTGAAGAGATGATTGTGATTTTATTTTATTTGGTTGTTTTTGCATCTATACTATATGTATACCTCATTTTTGATGATGTATGCCTTGATGTCCAAAAAAGAAAATTTTACCCCATGAAAAATTTTGCTCCATGGTATGGTTTCTTTCTTGAGAATAATATACCCAATGGTAGATTTGGGGTGAATTTCTTGAAAATGGGATGTTCAGCTGAATCCACTATAGGTAAGTTAAAAGGGAGAAGGGAAGGTAAAAGTACCTTCATTTGCACTTTATCCTTTTAGAAATTTGGAGAGAGAGAACTATTGCTTGAGGGGATGGTGAATAATCAGAGATGGGTGCATCGTGTGGATGTTGTTCGAGGGACAATGCATGTGTCATATTGATATTGATAGGTACATTCTTGATCATGACTCAAAATTTTTATTTTTGAGTCATTTTTTTAAATTTTTTTATAACTATGGTGAATTTGGCACTGGTGCTAGTGGTAAATTTGGTGCCAATGGTGAATTTGGTACTAGAAAATTTGGCAGCAGTGGCAAATTTTGCATTGAACAAAAAAATTATTGAGGCTTTTTGACTAAGTTTTGGATGTGGTTTTGAAAGCGATAAAGGTTTTGGTGAGCCAGGAGCATCGTGCGAAGTGTTTGGAGAGCATATTGGTGAGTGAGAAGAGGGTGGAGGATGTGAGAGTGTTCAATATAATTAGGCTATACTATATGATGTATATGCCCAAGCTAGAGTTTGACCATATTTTGTAGATAGCCCTTGCGAAGAGGTGGTACCCATCATCTAACATCTTCAGGTTGCTGAAGGGTGATATGATGGTGACACTAGAGGATGTATAGCATATACTTAGGGTATCTATTCAAGGTGCTTCTATTCATTTAGGGATAGAAGTAAGTGCTAGGATTTTGACCTTATCAAAGGATGGTGATTTTACAAGGATGGATCTAGGGTTGAGGATCAATAATACCTATATGAGAGGGCATATTGATTGATTGACCACACTACTATCATCTATCATGTTATGATTGATGATGGGTGATACTAGCAGGTGATTCATACTATGGGGATAGGGAGATATTATTACTAGATTAAGGGATGAGCAGACTATTTATGCTTGGGCTCCTACTATCTTGGTAATTTTATACCATACATTGTATAGAGTGGTATATAGGTAGGGTAAGAGCTTGATATGTTGCACTTTGCTCTAGGTCTAGGCATGGGAGCATATAGTGATCCATCATTCTATTCTAGTGATGAGAAATGGTGATCTTGAGATACCAATAGTTTATAGGTGGGTGAAGTGTGATTGATATTCCTTTTGTTCTATGTATCAGGTGTGATGCCTAATTGATGATTTGAGGTCAACACACATTGTTTGGTGACCATGGAGGGAGAGTTATGTGTGGTCAGATAACCACGAGGAGCTAGCCAGGGTAAGGTGGATATGGTGGTTGGATGATGGGAACTGGGCTTATGAGTTATACTGATATGATCATGTACTACATTAGCATGGGAAGGTGTGAGGGATACCAACTATAGGTGAGGTGTGGATACGACGAGTTCATCATGATATGTGGTGGGCTCCTATGGGTCCTTTTACCTTTATAGAGGTAGTTGTAGATGATCCTGTGATCTTGACTCCTATGAGAGATGATGTGAGGTTGATGGCAGAGTACACCAATTGGTATGAGATATTCAAGCCTCATCGATTAACAACGGGTCCACCACTGAGAGACCAGATATAGGTGTTTCAATATGTGACTAATGCCTTGATAGAGATTAGACATAATTTTGGGAGAGAGACGTGGGAGAGGTTGGTGACTAGGTGAATGAATGGGGGATCATATAGTACTCCCTTGTATGTACCTCCATTGGTTGTAATTCCACTCTTAGGTTCCCCATATGGTGGAGTAGGATCTAGAACTTTAGATGAAGCAAGTCCTAGTAGGACTCTGAATGAGGCTACAATGATAGATTTAGGGGATATTTGTCATACCTTGGAGGAGGTGAGAAGGTAGTTGGTAGCTTTTGAAGCCTTGCATGTGGAGGTGACCAGGGTTAGATATGAGATGGCATATATGAGGGGTACAAGCGAGGAGGCCATTTATAGACTCTAGTTAGCTTTGGATTGAGTTAGAGAGGATGGAGCTATGGACCAAGCAATTATTATTAGTATAAGGTTAGAGTTGGAGTAGATGCAAGGGGAGAGAGATGCGGCTTGGTCATAGGTTCAATAAGGTGTGGATGCTATGGTAGTGGCTATGATTACAAGGCCACTAGAGCAGGAGCTATAGGGTTCTAGGGCAGATCTAGCCAGTACTTTGGTGAGGCTACAACATGCAAAATTTTGGGCTAATAGGGAGTGGAGGAGGACCATGTGTTATCGATAGCTATACCATACATAGGTTCCTACAAAGTGATGAGCACCATCACATTTGAGATCATGATCGAGGGTGCCATTGATGAGTGATATTTCTTGGAGGTCTATTAGTTTCTAACCGCCCCCTCCTCCACCAAGAGGTGATGGAGGTGATACTGGTTCTAACTGTTAGGCATATTTAGGCATTTTTTAGAGTGAGTGTACCAATTTTTGCATGTGGTACACCCTTATTTCATGAGTTGAGTGTATCATTTGGTTTTTCTTTATGATATATATTCTTCAGTAGCATGTATGATACGAGGTATATATATAATGATGATATTTTTGTTTTAAGTTTGATGTGATATTTTAACCTTTTGTGGTCTGATTGCCTAATGTTAATATATGTTAGATATTGAAAATATGATGTTTTGATGTATTCATGTATTGAAATTGTATGATGTATTTGAATAAGTGATTAGTCTTGATTGATTGCTTAGCAGTGGTATTGTAAATCATGATGATTATCAAACACTAAGGGAGGGAAATTGCGCTGTTGAGAGACATTTTGAGTTCTGAATTATAGATAACCATTATGATGCATGTTGTGAGCGATGGTTTCTAAACCTAATAGGGATAGTTCTCATGTGTTTGAGAGGAAAAGGGTTACCCCTAATATCATTATGCTTAAATGGTGGTATGTGGTTTCGCATTTATTAACATATTTAAGACATGATGAGGTACCTATAATATGTATATGGTGTGTATATGTTTTCTTCTCATTAGTATTTAAGTGGTATCTTTGATAGCACTTAACTATGTAGATGAGGTACCTATAATATGTACATGATATATATATGTTTTCTTCTCATCAGTGTTTAAGTGATATCCTTAATAGCACTTAACTACGTAGATGAGGTACCTATTCTTCATCAATGTTTAAGTGATATCCTTGACTAAGGAGTGGGCACTTAATTGCATAGATGAAGTATTTGTTTCTCATAAATGTTTAAGTGATATCCTTGACTAAGGAGTGGGTACTTAACTGCGTAGATGAAGTATTTATTTTCATCAATGCTCAAGTAATATCCTTAACTAAGGAGTGGGAACTTAACTATGTAGATAAAGTATTTGCTCTTCATAAATATTTAAGTGATATCCTTGACTAAGGAGTGGGCACTTAACTGTGTAGATGAAAAAAAAGTTGCCTACAAACTTTTTGTAAAGCTTTGAAATGATTTTTGATAATGATTTTGATGTTTTTGATGCTGATTGCAAATGTTTTGCAATATTTTGTGATGATTGCAAATGTTTTGCAATGTTTTGTAATGATTTTGTAATGATTTTGTGATAATTGCAAATGTTTTGCAATGTTTTGTGATAATTGCAAATATTTTGCAATGTTTTGTAATACTTTTGATGCTTGCAAAGGCTTTTGTAAGGTATTGAAATAATGATTGTAATGTTTTACAATATATTTTTTTGATGATTTTGTGATAATTGTAAATGTTTTGCAATGTTTTGTAATGATTTGATGCTTGTAAGGATTTTAAAAAATAATGTAATGATGATTGCAAAATATTTGGTAATATTATGTAATTCTTTTATGTGATGTTGATAATATTTTTGAAAGAGATATGTAATGCAACTTTGTAGTGCTTATAAAAGCATGATAGGATATTCACAAATGTCTTCGTGATGTATTGATATAATTTACAAAAGGCTTGTAGGATGATTTTGTGTCATTATTTTTCTTTCGCTCTTTGAAAGCAAAATGTTTTGATAAATATAATGATTTTATATTGATGATTTTATCAACAAATGAGAGAGGGTAACAAGAGTATATAAGTTTTTTACCTAATGCATATGTAAGGATTTACATGTACATGAGAAATGAGACTTAATACTTGTTGCCACATCTGATGTGTTGAAATATTCGAGAATTTTCATGGTAAACAAAATATTTTAGACTAACGGTAATGCTCCATATGGATAATTTTAGAGAAGAAGAAACCCTTATCCCTTGCTCGATGTGTGTACAAAAAATTGTATATACGCAAAATATGGAAAAACTAAATCCTCTTTTCTAGGAGGTCCATGTGATAGCGTGGTCCTTATTCTGAAGAATCTTGTTGTTTAAGAAATAGATAACATCTGTGTTGGCTTATAGACCATTAGTAAGCATGGGGATTTTATAATTGATTTCTTGACATAGTCATAAATGATTATGGATACATAAAGTGCTGAATATCAAATCCCAATGTCTCCAAAGGGTCCATTAATTAGCCTGGATGTTTTTGTTTTGTTAGATTTTTGAAAAGAAAGGATAGCTTGTTGTAACATGTCAAGATGGAGGAAGTTCTCTATCTATTGACTGAAATTTTGTACAAACAAATAGAGAATATCTAGCCATATTGATAAGTAATTATTTTGAGATTAATGTTTATTTACATATCTATATAATAACTAGTTGGAGAGAAAATTTTGTTGATCCGATAACTTATTAAGCAAAAAGTTTATGAAGAGAGTGTGATTTGTGGATGTTCGATTATTGTATAAGACCAAGTGGCTATGAAGACAATATCAATCCAATATCTGATGATGCTTGAAAATTATTGTAGGCTCACAGACATTGGATTCATGAAGATTCATAGTTTGATAGATCCATTTGAAAAATAGTTCATGAGAGATATTGATTCTTGTTTGATAGAATGCCAACAAAATGACCCATGTGGCTATGAGGACAATATTGATCCAGTGTCTGGTAAAATTTACAATTGATTGTATATCTACAAGATATTGGATCAATAGTCTTCTCGAATTGCATGATCTATCAAAGGTAATCAATAAGATTTATGAAAATGTGATTGCATGTTGATGCAATAAATCAAGAGGAATGTTATGAAACCATTGATCCATTGCCTGACAAGACTAACAAGTAAATGTAAAAGTCCATAAGCTTTTAGATCAATGGAATGTTATGATTCTTGTGATCTATTGTTAGGACAAGGTATAGAGATTTTATTTGTCTAATTGTATACTAAAATGGTATGTCAAATGGGAAAGACTACCCTTAATCATCCATTCCCATATAAATTTGATAAGTAATTGTTAATCTCTAGGAGAATGGATGATTAAGGGATTATCAACCCATGCAACTTATATATTGAGTAAGCTAATGATGATTTTAATATTATGTATGTTTTTTGTGAACTCAGATGATAGGCCAATCAGGGAAGAAAACCCCATTCAACTAGTGACTAGTGAAATTCACAAATAATTATGAATTCACGAGATATTGGTTGAATGTAATTTTTTGTCCCTAGATGGTATGTCAAATGAGTTGCATTTGAAGAATGTGATGAATAGATGTCATGAATTATTTTATAGATTGCTCTTATAATTATCTTATGCAATGCATCATTATTACAAAATGTTTATAAGGTTATGACGTATTATAGGAGAAGAAAGGGTATCCCATAGAAGCCTATTAAATAATCATTAGTGTTGATTGAAAAGAGGCTCTTTTGTTGAAATATATTGTATATGTACATTGTTGATGCTATTTTTGTGAAATAATATTGATATTAGTGATGCAACTATGTATGAAATAAAAAATGTAGGTTATCAAAATTGTAGGCGATCACGTATTACTTATTCTAAGGAAAGGGAAGAAGTACGATGGATGAGAGAGAAGAAGGTAGAAGAGTAAATTTAATTGATTTTTGTTTATTGTTGGGTGTCCCAAGGTTGGGACAAAAGAAAAGGGAAAGGATGGGTCATCAGGGCCGTGGATGATCACATCATACATCACTTAACCCAGGAGAGGGATAAGAAGAGAAGAAGTATGATGGTAGCGAAGTGGGATGTAGAAGAAGATTTTTTAGATGAGAGTTTTGTATTGAGAGAGTTTACTCAACACATGGTTAGCCTAGGTGGATGCAATGTAGATGTGTTTATAACAAGGATTGAATTTTGCATCATAGTAAATGCTATTGACTCTATGGTATGGTCAACCAAGTCAAGCAAACATGCAAGGGGATTAGTGTGTATAATTATGTTTCATGCACTTAATCATATGAATAAGCAGATGACTTGATGTTTTATGCATAGTATCATTTAAGATGTATGATTTTTATTTATTCCTTATATTCCTAGCTATCCAATGTGGCTAGGTAGTAAGCTTCAGATCCAAATCTGGATGTGATGATGAAATTTCCTACCCAATTAGGTTCAAAATTTTCTTTGAGGTCATTGTCAGCGTTAGTATTTCTTTGATTTTATTTGAGGACTAGGTCCCCAACTTTAAAGGATTTTGAACATAATTTTTTGTGATAGACACATCAAAATTTGTTGTGGTATGTTCTAAAATGTTCTAGAGAATTAATGCATTTTTATTCTAAGATTTCTAGCTGTTGTAAGCGATTTAGGTGATATTCATATCCTATCGAAGAGTCTTGTAACAAGACTCTTAGAGAAGGTATATCAAGTTCAAAAGGAAAAACTAATTTAGTGCCATAAACTAAGGTGTATGGTGTTTCCCCCATGGGAGTATGTACACTTGTGTAGTATGCCCATAGGGCTAGATAGAGTTGTAAGCGCTAGTCTCAATCATTTTTTTTACTAGCTTCTTGAGGATTTTGATTAACATTTTGTTGGAGGATTCAACTTGTCCATTTCCTTGTGGGTAGTATGGTGTAGACCATTTTTGTTGAATTTTATAATTGGTGCATATTTTGGCAACTTCCTTATTTTTAAAAGAGGTGCCATTATCAACAATTATGGTAGAAGGTATACCATATCGATTGATAATTTGATTTAGAATGAAGTTTGATACTTGGATTCCTATTATGGTGGATAGAGGTATTGCCTTGATCCATTTAGTGAAATATTCTATAGTAGTGATAATTAACTTGTGTCCATATGATGATTGAGGGTTGATCTTACCTATTATATCCAATCCCCAAGAGGAGAAAGGCCAAGGAGATGTGATTAGTTGTAATTATTTAGAAGGGGTGTGAACAAGTTTGTCATGTCATTGACACTTGTCACATCTCTTAACATAGTTGTTGTAGTGAGCCCGGGGAGCGCGCACCTCTACTCTATTTTCAATATTATACTGAAATGAAATGAAAGACCATGAAATGCATATAACATGAAAATAACAAAGAGACATCCTTTTATTTATATTGAAACTCGGTTACACATTGGTCCCTCTGAGGGATACCCATTTCGATACAATGAAATACAAGTGAATAAAATGTCCCCTTGCAAAGGGGTGGTGCGTATTCACAAACTTCCTGGTTCTACACATGAACTTGTTTGAGGTCTCACAGATGCCTCCTCCTTCTCTCATCTAGGAGGGATCCCGTGCTCCGAATGTCTTGATCTGGTCCTGTAAACTCGTAGATATGCATACATGGAAATAAAAAAGTATGCTTCGTAGTATGGGCCACCTCTCTGGAAGAGGCTCTTGTTAGCAAATCTAATAATCTGGATAAATAAGCATAATTTGGATTGAAATGTACCAGATCTGGTAATATGCATATGAAAATAAGAAATATTAATCTAAATGCAATGAAGGATTTAGATCTATGCTAAAGACATGTAAATGAAATAATAATAAATGCATTTCTATTACTAAGAACAAAGGAACAACCATATTAAAACCTAGCTATGCTTATGGGTTGCTATCAAAGACAATGACCTCTAACTAATAGGTTACCTCAGGTCTTATGGGCTGTAATTAATCGCTCCTTTGATCGAATTGATGTTCAAGGGTTTCCAAGTGTGTCTCCTACACTGATTGGTAGTTAAGAATGATGGGTCTAAATATTGATGTGTGGATGTGGCTCAGCTAGACGGTGCTCCAATGCTCCTCAAAGGGGCATAGATTGGATCTTCATGTTGACAGGTCTCCACTACACACAATTTGAACTCTCTGTATATCTGATTTGGTAGGGCTTCACTGCAAAATATTTGAACATTCGTCTCCACTTTTGCCTTACTGGAAATATGCATATATAGAAGTCTAGGTTTCAAGTTTAGATCTAGGGCTTGGATTCCTAGGGAAGCCAAGCTACAGATATGCATGCCAACTGACTATCCTAGAGGGAAGTTTTAGTCTTGACTTAGTATAGAAGGGGCAGTTAGAAGGAACTCTAGGAGTTCCTCATCGAGATACCTTTAAAATGAATGCAAACTACGATTACCACCCATGATTTAGATAATCCCTCATGGTAGTTCATGTTTTAGGGCTAGCTACTATCATCAGTAACGACTAGATGTGGCCTCTCTAGCCTACAACGACCAAGATTGCTGGCTTCTCTAGTCTACAGTTGCTAGCTACAACTGCTAGCTAGCTACTCTAGTCTACAGTAGCCAATATTTTTGGCTGCTCTAGTCTACAGTTGCTAGCTACAACTGCTAGCTGGTCGCTCTAGTCTACAGGTGCTAGCTGGCTGCTCTAGTCTATAACTTCTAAGCTTAAATGGGCTAAAACTACTATTTTGAGTGGTTAGGACCACTGCTTGCTCTTGGAAAGGTCCAAAATTGGTCATATGGTCTTCATATGTGCTCATATGAGTAGTCTCCTAACTATAACATGTTTTAGGTGTCTACAGATGCCCCTTTTTGGGATGCATTGTGAGAAAAAGATAACACGAAGCAAAAAAGTAGACCACCTAGGGCCATATTGTAGGGTGTGTGATGATCATTGATCTAATTAACATTGGATGCCCCAAGTCATGGGATTAAGAGATATTTTGTGAGTTGATCAAAGGGCTTATGATGCCTTTGGGGATTTTGTGATTTGACCAAAGGGCTTATGCTACCTTTGGGGCGTTTTGTGTTGACCAAAGGGCTTATACCCTTTGGGGCATTTTGGTTTGACCAAAGGGCTTATCCCATTTGGGGAATTTTGGTTTGAACAAAGGGCTTATCCCCTTTGGGGCATTTTGGGTTGACCAAAGGGCTTATCCCCTTTGGGGCATTTTGGTTTGACCAAAGGGCTTATCCCCTTTGGGGCGTTTTGGTTTGACCAAAGGGTTTATCCTCTTTGGGGCATTTTGGTTTGACCCAAGGGCTTATCCCCTTTGGGTCATTTTGGTTTGACCAAAGGGCTTATGCTACCTTTGGGATGTTTTGGGTTGACCAAAGGGCTTATCCCCTTTGGGGCATTTTGGTTTGACCAAATGGATTATCCCCTTTGGGGCATTTTGGTTTGACCAAAGGGCAGGGCTTATTCCCTTTGGGGCATTTTGGTTTGACCAAAGGGCTTATCCCCTTTGGGGTATTTTGGATTGATTTTTTATTAGGGGAGGTATGATACCAATAATGCTCCAGTTGATGTTTAGCAAATATTTTTGTTTTGATTTTATGTTATGGATCAATGATGGATGCTATGCCTAGATAATGATTTGATTTTGCTATAATGTAATGTACTAGTGACATGCACTAGCTAGATGATGGATGTATGCTTAGATGTTGTGACTTAGATGTATATGGACTACTTATGATGTATGCATTTATGGATGTAGTTCTTATTGTTAAATGCATGTTTAATTTTGATTTAATTGTATGCATCTAACTTATATTGTTATGATATGATAAATGAAATGTGTGAAATGCATTATGACGGTGATCTAATGTACATGAACCTATATGCTTTAACCACTTGAAATATAAGGTATGCATGTGATATGAGTTTAACAATCTAATGGGTGACACCATAGAATGTATAAAAATCATGAATAAACAATAATTCTTATAATAAGAATTAATCATTTAAACATCAAATGTGGGGTGAGATGATGTGATATGTATGTATGATTTGATGGAATGATTTGTTGCTATGAGGAGATTTTTGAGGTTTTCCCTGAGACTCAAACACCCTAGTTGCTCCATCAAAAAGTCATATATTGATCATGTAGGGCCCTTGAAGGATAAATCTCTTGTTATGAAGATCTAGATACTCATTATCCCTATGTGTGAAAATGAATATATTAGATAGAACATAAGCATACCCCAGTGCTAGGCATGATTCATTCAACCCATTGCTGTATTGGGGATCCTCAAATGTTTATCCTGATCCTAAGCTAGACTCAGTTGGATTAAACCACTAGGCAGTACAAGACACCTAAATCTAGCTCTTCCACATGCAAACATTGGTCTATTCAAAAGCGAGATGCCAATGTGATAGACATATCATTGTGCTTATGGATCGGTCATGCTGAGAATTCTAGGGATTCAAGTTCATACTCCCTTATTTTCTTCATATTTATTAGGGATACTTGCTCATGTTTTAGTGATGAAAAACCCTATTTATTTTGACTTTTTGTTTTTCCTTTTGAGCAAGGGATTTATGTAGTGATGATCATCACTATTTATTTGTACTTTTGAATTATTCTAAAATTAGAACTTTGATTTGTTTGGGGACTTTTGTAGTGATGATAATCACTTGTTTTTGAATTTTTTCTTTGTTTAGGATTTTGTTTGTTTTTATTTTAAGAAAGGGATTTCTTTGAGTAGGGCTGAACTTGTCCTTTTGCCAATTCTTAGCATTTTCGAACCGGCTGCATAGGGGGATGAATAAGATAAACCTTTTTCACCTTAAGATACCTAACACCGCTTCGTAGCATTCATATTTCCCTTGTTTCAACTAGGATTTTAGTGTTTTTATTGGTGATAGGATTCTGAGATATACTAGGTACTATCAACACTAAACCTCATCTATCAAAAGCTAAGACAACTTTCTACAAAGTTTAATAAAACTACTAGGTATGGCTGAGTGACCAAAAAACCCTAGTATATTCCTTATAGCAATAGGAGAGGTTGTGTTAAAAATAACAGTTACACACATGGGTGATGGATGGCGATTGATGATGCATGATTGAGGTACAAATGTGGTGTCGTTTGTAAGATTACAAACATAATTGTCTTTAATACAGAAGCAATGGATGCAATGCCTATATGTATACAAATATGAAATGCACCTTATTTTTGGTATTTTTGATGTTTTCCTTTGTTTATTGAACTTTGATTGTTTTGAATTTTTTGGAATTTTTGATTTTTGAATTGTTTTTGAATTTTGATTTTTGAATTGTTTTTGAATTTTTTATTTTTGAGTTGTTGACCAAAGGGCTTATGGTGCCTTTGGGGCCTTTTGATGATTTGACCAAATGGTATGAAGATGCCTTTGGAGCCTTTTGATGATTTGACCAAATGACTTGGAGATGCCTTTGGAGCTTTTTGGTGGTTTGACCAAACGGCTTTGAGATACCTTTGGAGCCTTTCGATGATTTGACCAAACAACTTGGAGATGCCTTTGGAGCTTTTTGGTGGTTTGACCAAACAACTTTGAGATGCCTTTGGAGCCTTTTGATGATTTGACCAAACGACTTTAAGATGCCTTTGGAGATTTTTGTGAATTGACCAAAGGGCTTTAAGATGCCTTTGGAGCTTTTGTGTTTTGACCAAAGGGCATTAAGATGCCTTTGGAGATTTTTGTGAATTGATCAAAGGGCTTTAAGATACCTTTGGATATTTTTGTGAATTGACCAAAGGGCTTTAAGATGCCTTTGGAGATTTTTATTTTTGATTTTAATGTTTTATGATTTGTTTGGATTTTTTGATGTTTTATACTATTTTTGTAATTTTGAATGTTTTGAATGTTTTTGAAATTTTGCATTTTATTGTTATGACAGGGGGAAGGTATGATACCTTAGGTATCCCCCATGTGTGTGCTACTCAATGAAAGTGAGGAAGGTGTGATACCTTTAGCAGTCTCACTTTGCTTCATTGAACTTGTTGTGGTTGGTGGGGAAGGTATGCTACCTTTAGGACCCCCATTGTGTATGTTTCCACCGCAATGTAATCATCTTGCTTAGGAAGTGTGATAGAAATAAAATATTCCAATTAGGGCATAGAACTCTAAGGGGTGCCCCTGCCTTGATGAGATGAAATGAGTGAACCATATGCATGGAGCTTATTTCATTCTAATAGAATTTGGACAACCTTTCAAAATGAATGGCAGTCACGGATGTCATACCCCTGTATATGATGGAACATACAATGGATGCTTTCATTAGTGGATACATGCTTGGGCTCTCTTTGCTTGACCTTGGGCAACACAAATGCATTTACCTCGTATAAATTTTGGAATAAAGTTGCAGTTTTTATTTCAAATGTTACCTCATATTGAGGTGGCTTTTTAGGCCTACAAGGATACAAATGACCTTGGGATATCAATTGGGATGATGTAGCCTCTATTTTGGAAGGTTAAGGCACTATGGATGAACCATTCATGGGAAAAACCCCATTATCTATGAGATTCTGCACTACATGTCTGAATACTTGGAAATCATAAATGCCATGGCCCTGCACTTGGTGATAAAGACAATAATGGTCCTCCCTATAACACTTAGGTTTAGCTCAAATTGGATTTGAAGGTTTTACGCCAGGTAAGGTGATGACCTTAACTTCCTATAACTTTTGAAATATGTCTAACATAGACTTGTTTAAAGGAGTCCAAATGTGTTGCTGTTGTTTTGAGTGTTTAGCCCGCTTTGGTCTAGCTTGGTAACCAGATGGAGACATAGGCATTTTGATTGTTTGCTTAGGGGGCTCCTCTTGATTTTTGGGTGCAAGGGGTGGATTACTGACTATGGTCACTTGTTGGTTGATAATTTGAAGTTGCTTTTTGTTGAGCATGTTGTGTACTATGGCTTGAAATATTTTACATGATTGAATATCATGACCATTTTGCCTATGATATAGATAGTGTGACTCTTCATCATACCCTCGGGGTTTAGGATGATTTGGATCTAAAGGTTACACCTCTAGTAGGGTGATGGCATTTTGATGGGGGACGAAAAACGCAAACTCCAAAAATCCAAAAAATTTCATTCATTAACTGGAAAATCTCTTTACAGATATAGCCCGTAGGCTTTACAACAACCAGTGCTTGGCTTGGTTTTCTCTAACTACACTCTAAGTGCGTTCTCCAATCCACCACCCTTTCTCTTACAATCTCTGAGTTTTTATCAAGGTCTCGACCCTCTAGGCCATTAATGACCCACCTAGCAGAATTCATTACAAAACCCTGCAAAATCGGCTTCCACGGCCGAGTCTTCAATTTTCCTTCCATAATTGGGAAACTGCCCCAATCCGCCATGAAAGCATGCATTAAAGGGACCCTTGACCTCCAACTGCCATTTTGTCATACTGTTCTTCTGAACTGTTGTCTCATCCATATTGCCCATGACCTGCAACTACCACTTTGTCAGAATGTTCATCTGTGACTGTTGCCTCTTTTTTCGTGCATGTGGCCATCCGTGCGTTGATTTCTTATTTGTTTTCTTTCGGTCATGATATCATGACTTGTCCCGATATCATGATGAAATTTCCTTGCATCCTCGCTACTATTTTTGTGTCACGATATCGCGATGTCACGATATCGTGACCTTCCCGCCTTCGAGCCTTTGTTTCATTATTACGTCACGATTTCATGACATCATGATATCGCGACGTCATGATATCGCGACGTCGTGATATCGCGACCTCCATGCCTTCGAGCCTCGGTTTCACTTTTATGTTGCGACATCGCGACGTCGCGATATTGCGACATCTTGATATCGCGACCTCCCCGCCTTCGAGCCTTGGTTTCACTTTTATGTCACGACATTGTGACATCGCGATATCGCGACCTCCCCGCCTTCGAGCCTTGGTTTTCACTTTTATGTCACGATATCGCGACGTCATGATATCACGACGTCACGATATCGTGACCTCCCTGCCTTCGAGCCTTGGTTTCATTTTTATGTCACGATTTTGCGACGTCGTGAAATCGCTATGTCGCGATTTTGTGACCAACTTCTGCCTTGTTAAAACGACCAACTTCTGCCTTGTTAAAAATAAAACAAAACATTTAGAAAAATTTTGGTTGATGTAAGATTGCTCTGTTGCCGCTGGATGCTCCTGCATTAGACATCCGGGGTTGATGGAGAAGTGACCTTCACTTCTGTACTATTCGATCATCATTTTCTGCAACATCTACAAACGTGCACCTGCCTCTGCAACCCGCTTAAACCTCGCCTCCTGGAAGAAACTTTTTTTGCCTTCTACCAAAAAAATTTTGGAACTGCTGCACACCTTCTCGTCCACTGCCTGTAATGGCTTTAACTTGTGTCGCACTCCATATTTTGTCAATGAGTACGTATTTGCACGACCATCATGCACTGCACTTCGATCAAACTGCCATGGCCTTCCTAATAGCAAATGGCAAGCATCCATGGGGAAAACATCACACAGGACCTCATCCTGGTACTTCCCAATATTGAACATGACTAAGCACTATTCATGAACCCATGCTCTTTGGTCCTTCCGCAACCACGCAATCCGGTATGGATGCGGGTGTCTCCTCCTCTCCAACTGCAACTTAGTAACCATCTCTTCAGAGACTAAGTTATCAGTACTACCATTGTCTATAATAACATTACAGACTTTGCCTAAAATTTTGCACCTCGTGCAAAACAAGTTTCTTCTTTGTTCTGGTTTCTCCTCCTCATTCAACAAGGCTCTCCTTGCAACCATGAATTCCCCTCTCTCTGCCTCCTCAGAGTGCTCTAATGCAACACTATCATCAATGACTGCAGCTCGAGCAGGGCCCTCAGGCCTCAAGTTCGCCCTCTCTTAGCGTTCAGGACACTCATACATCATATGTCCTTCTTCACCATAGTGGAAGCAGGTTCCATGAAATACTCCTCTTCCATACCCACATCTAGATCTACCTCTTCCTCTTGGGTAGCCATTATTCTGAATAGGGGGTCTGTAATCATTATCTCCCTTCTGGTCCTAACTGCTGCTAGCTTCAGCTTCCTTCTCATCTCGTCCTCTATCCATTTCTCCACTGGTTCTTCCACCAGTTCTTCCGCCATGACCTCTTCCTCTTTGCTTGTTCTCAAACCTCCTATTGAGTTTTTCTTCAACTTTTAGGGAAAATTGGTAAGCATCCTCTATGGTGGTCATCCTGACCAGACTTAATTCTTCTTGAATATTTGTTCATAATCCATTAATATAACAGGCTACCTTCTCCTTATTGGCTTACGAGTGGCCTGATCTGATCATAATTTTATGGAACTCTTATGTGTATTCTTTTACAGACTTACTTGATTGCCTCAAACCTTGCATTTTATTTAACATGTCTAACTCATAATCACCAGGGATGAACTGCCTCTTCAGCTTTTCTACCATCTGTTCCCATTTTGTTATCCTCTCTTTTCCTTTTCTGTTTCGCTCCAGCTGTACTCCCTTCCACCATATGCTGGCATGACTTTTCAGTTTGGTCTTAACGAATCTGACCCTGTCAAGGTCCTCACCTTCCTTGTAATCAAAGTACTCTTCCAGATCATTGATCCAATCGATTAATTCCTTTGGATATAGGTTCTCAGAATACGTGGAAACCTCCATCTTTGGCATCTTCCCAATCTAGGATATGGCTTTGTACAATCTGGCTTGTGCAGGATCTACTGCTTCTTCTTCTTCCTCAAGTTGGCCCTCTTCTTCATCATCTTCCTCTTCACTACCTTCATCTCTTCTTGGCTGCAATCCTCTACGCATCTCTTCTTGCAAGGCTTGCATTTGCCTCTACAAAGCTCGAACATCTTCTGCTGATGCCATGCCTCTCCCACCAACAGGGTTTCTTCTTGGAGGCATTCTGCTCACTCTCTCACAAGCCCTTCCACAGATCCTGGTGTAACTGCCTCATGTTCGGAAATCTGTTACACACTCAGGAACTTCCGGCTCTGATACCACTTGATGGGGGACGAAAAATGCAAACTCCAAAAATCTAAAAATTTCATTCATTAATTGGAAAATCTCTTTACAGATACAACCCGCAGGCTTTACAACAACCAGTGCTCGGCTTGGTTTTCTCTAACTACACTCTAAGTGCATTCTCCAATCCACCACCCTTTCTCTTACAATCTCTGAGTTTTTATCGAGGTCTCGACCCTCTAGGCCATTAATGACCCACCTGGCAGAATTCATTACAAAAACTTGCAAAATTGGCTTCCACGGTCGAGTCTTCAATTTTACTTCCATAATTGGGCAACTGCCCTGATCCGCCATGAAAGCATGCATTAAAGAGACCCTTGACCTGCAACCACCATTTTGTCAGACTGTTCTTCTGAACTACTATCTCATCCATATTGCCCATGACCTGCAACTGTAGCTTTGTCAGAATGTTCATCTATGACTGTTGCCTCTTTTTCCATGTGTGTGGCCATCCGCGCGTTGATTTCTTATTTGTTTTCTTTCGATGCGACAGGCGACAAAATTTCCTTGCGTCCTCGCTGCTATTTTTGTGTCGCAATATCGTGACGTCATGATATCGCGACCTCCTCGCCTTCGAGCCTTTGTTTCATTTTTACGTTGCAGTTTCACAACATCGCGATATCGCGACGTCGCGATATCATGACCTCCCCACCTTCGAGCCTATGCTTTGTTTTTATGTCGCGATATCGCGACGTCGCGATATCGCGACGTCGCGACATCGCGACGTCGTGATATCATGACCTCCCCACCTTCGAGCCTATGCTTTTTTTTTATGTCGCGATATCGCGACGTCGCGACCTCCCCACCTTCGAGCCTCAGTTTCACTTTTATGTCGTGACATCGTGACGTTGTGACATCGCGATGTCGTGACATCGCGATGTCGTGATATCGCGACCTCCCTACCTTCGAGCCTTGGTTTCACTTTTATGTCATGACATCGCGATATCACGACGTCGCAATATCGTGACCTCCCCGCCTTCAAGCCTTGGTTTCACTTTTATGTCGTGACATCGCGATATCGTGACGTCGCGATATCGCGACGTCACGATATCGCGACCTCCCCGCCTTTGAGCCTTGGTTTCATTTTTATGTCACGATTTCATGACGTCGCGAAATTGCTACGTCGCAATTTCACGACCAACTTGTGCCTTGTTAAAATGACCAACTTATGCCTTGTTAAAAATAAAACAAAACATTTAGAAAAATTTTAGTTGATGCAAGATTGCTCTGTTGCTGTCGGATGCTCCTGCATCACATTTGCAGTAATAAACTGATTGAAAATTGATAATGTAGGCTCGAGCAATGAGGGATGCTTGCTAGGTTGTCAAGGTAGTCGAGTTGGTTCTTGATCTAGTTGAGGCTTTTCCTATGGATGCACAGAGGTGGTTTGATCTCAGATGAGGGTGGCTTCCATAATTCCAAGTTCTCAAGCTGGTTCATGATAAAGTACAATGCCTCATTTTGCTTATCCATTTGGACCTCTATATTATAGAGGTGATTTTACATATGCTTCAATACTGATAAGGATCCCATGTGTATTACTAGTGATTGGTTTGAAATACCATTGTCTATTGAAGGAGGCAAAAGAGCAAGTGCTAAAGATATACCATGTAACTCTAAGTCACCGATTTACTTTATTTGAGTTGATGTGGAGGCTTCATGATGACCCATTTTGATAGTGGCATCCACATGCTCATGTTTATGACTCAATTCATGTTTTTGTCTTTCTTGGTGGTGTTGAACCATGTTAGCTTTGGTACCTCTAGTATGATGTGGGGAAAAAACCTGTTCTTGTTCTTGAGGAGGCATCATGAGAAGTGAGTCATGGGTGACTAATGCTGATGGTTTTAACCCCTTCAATGGGGAGGCAACATCTGATTGCTCCACATCTTGTTTTATATGCTTTAGAGTCACTTGGTCCACTACCTTGTTATTGACCATTGCCATGAACTCCTGAGAAGGCACTTTTTATTGTGTATCATCGACCTTATTGTAATACTTGAATGGCTCAGGGTCATGGGGGACCACAAAGACTTGTCCTTTGTGTATTAATTTTAGGTTTTGGTGCACAATGGAAGGTATGCATTCCATATCTCTCATCCATGGTCTACCTAGCAATATGTTATACTACCTCTCACCCCCCAAGATATGGCACAATGTAGGTATTATCTTTACCCCAACCTGTATAGGTAGGTTTACTATGTCATTTTTTGAGGAAGTGGCATCATTGAAGGCTCTCAATGTGAATGTTGAGTCTATAATGCTTGTAGATGGTAAATTTAAATGCTTCAAGGCTACAGTTATGATGATGTTGATAGACGACCCAATGTCAATCAATATTCTCTTGTATGGAATCTAATTGATGCTTGCTATGATGTGTAGTAGAGGATCAGATCCGTCCTGAGAGATTGGCTTAATCTCCTATCTGTGAAAGGTAATCACAAGGTCCTTTTGTAAGTGAATTGAACTCATTGTTGGTGTGGACCATGATAGATTATCAGCTTTAGTTGATCTCTTCGATATGTGGGGTTGATAAAGGTATCTTCTACTTCCTGTTGTAGTATTTATCATACCAATAAAACCCTCATTAGGTGGGGTTATATGCACCTTGTTAAAGTGCTCAACTTGATTTTTGTTGACCCCATGATTGGGAAGAGAATTTTTGAATATGTTGATGCTCTGTAATTCATTCTTATCCAACATATCCTACACTATATTCTTGAATGCAACACAATATTGGATATCATGGCCATTCTATCGATGGTAAATGCAATAGAGATCTTCCCTATATCCCTTAGATTTGGGGCTTTTATGATCCAGGATGCACTCCTTAGGCAAGTTTAAAACCTTGGCCTCAAGAAGATGGTTGAAAATTGATGCCAAATATTCAAGAAATAGTGTATAGTTGCGAGGGAGTTGTTTTTGTTTACCCTAGCCTTGATTCTTGTTGTGTTGGTCATAATGTGCAAGAGGATATTGAGCCTGATAGTTCTCTTGTTGGATCTATGCTACTTTTGGAATGTTTAACACAATATGGTTGATGTGTGTAGGTTCAATCTGTTGTGGTTGATGTTGCATGCTCTCGTTCCATTCTTTCTCATCACGAAGCTTTAGGTTTCCTTCTTCCAGCTTTATATCTTCAATAAGCTTGGATTGAGCCAAGGCTTCTTAAAATATATCATAATATTGTAGTTGCAATAGTAACGAGATGTGCTTGGCATAAATTTTTGTGAACATTCAGATTAGCTCTTCGATCGGGACAAAAAAAGATAACTTTGCCATGATTTTTCTCCATCTATCCCCATAATATATGACTGGCTCGTCATCATATTATTTTAGGTTGGTCAGGTCTGAGAGGTTCACCTTCTTCCTAGCACCAAAAGAGAAATTTTGTAAGAATGCATTCACTAGTTTTTCGAAATTGGATATGCTGTGCTTGGGTAGTTGGTTGAACCATTGAGTGGCAACACTCAAAAATGTCATAATGAAGATTCTTAACATAAGAGCATCATTGTCTTCAAGATGAAAATGTGTATTGATGAAGTTGGTAACATGTTCTTGTGCATCATATTCACCCTTAAATTTTTCTAACCTAGGCATATCAAAGTGCTTAGGATATGCGGGGCTAGGGACTGACGGGCATAATGGCTGGTTGCGTATTTTGCTCAGTGTTGGTTGGTGCCTAGCCATATCTTGCTTCCCAAAGGATTTGATATTTTTAGTGAGTGCCTGGAATGCCTTTGAGGCAAGGAGTTCTTCTTCTTGCAGATCCACTCATGGTGGTAATGGAGGTAACCCTTTATCCACTTGACTTATTCCATTCTCCTCCCTCCTAAGAGGGGATTTAGGATGGGTCTGATCCTGATCTATCATGTTTTCCATTTTCCCACCAGGTTGATTTTGTTCATGGTTTAAGTGGTGGTTTCATTGTGGGCTATCTTATTGCCTAGTGCACCTTTCTTTTGGTGAGTCAGCACGTTTATCTCTTTGGTGGTCCTCACCATTTTCTTGTAGATTGATACGAGCTAACTGCTCAGCTTGTTCTCTTAAATGCTGCTTATGTTGGTGCAAATGCCTCTCTTTATTTGTCATGCTTGAGAGCTTCTACTAGCTCCCGCTCTTTGCATAATGTATTTTATAACCATCACACATGGTCATATTGCATCATTAAAGAAGACTAATGTTTGTCTGATTTTGTTCTTGTGGTTCTGATTCGTAGATTCCTCGAAGAGGTTTTCATTGTTTCTTTGCTCTTGCTAGCTAATGTGACTTTTTCAGTGTGTTGATAAGTGCCTCTAGACTCTGTATGTGTACTATGGGGTCACTTTGAAGCTTCCCTAGGTTGGGTGGTACATTTGGAAGTAACACTTTGTGAACTTCCAGATGCAAAATTTTATGTGGCTATGGTTCTAGGTAGGGTTGTGCATAAGGGGTTGGACTCAAAATGTACTTGTAAAAAATGGTGAATCATAATCAAAATCAAGGTGAATCATGGATAATTCTAATAAAATCAAATTGAGCATCTCCATACAAAAAATTGGTTTATTTGAAGCCCTAAAATGTAAGATCACATTTGGGGTCACTTTTGACCTATTAAATATTCTTATAACTTCATAAAAATACCATCATTAGATCCGGATTAAAAATAGCTTTCCAACGAGTACAAATATGCCTATGTTTGGATATATATTGTGGTTAATTGACCCTAAGAATAAATTGGTCCTAAAAATTTTAGGCGAATGGGCCGATGTCGAGGGTCCTCATATTCGCCAATTTCCAATTTTGAAAATTCTAATATTTGCCCAATTGGTGAATATTTGCAACTATGCATAACCCTGGTTCTAGGAGTTGGCCTTGAATAGATTTGATCCAACTCATCCAATTGATCTTGGAGCATTTGTTCTCTCTAAATTGCATGTGACCCATGTGACTAAGTTGATCGGTTTGTTGTGCTGGGCCTATGACTCTGCAACTCTAGGGGAGGGTTCTTGTCTACTTCGAATTGCGCAAAAATGTTGGCAAATATCTTCTCTCTATATTGCCTCTCATTGGGCTGATTTGAACTCTCAATGTAATGAGATGTGGTGGGTATGGAACATGATTCCCTCTCTAGATTGAAGGTCTTGCTCACCATGGGAGGTCTCTCGGCCATAATTTTTGTTATAAATTTTGACTTCCAAAAAATTTTGTGGGTGTCATATATAAAAATTATCAGTGTGTCACGCTTATCGCAATGATCTATAACTCTAAAATTTGACTTTTGGGTCAAAATTTTGTATTTTTGAAATAATCGGCCAACCAGGATCCATGGGGAAATGCCCACTTTCAGTAATTTTTAGGAATTTTTGAAAGATGAAGAGTTAGGACTCAAAATTTTTGGGAGAGGTGCCCCAGGGGCTAACTAAGACAACAAAACAAATTTGGCAATTTTTGGAGTTGTCTAGCCCACTTTATGATTGTTTCAGTGCAATTTTTGCCCATTTTCAGCTTCAAAAATAGAGTAAAAATAAAACCAATTTTTTTTTTTCGTTATAGCTTCGATTTGCATGATTATCAATCCATTGGATGTAGAATCAAAAAGTAGCTTTTTACTTGTTTTTTCTTCAATAATTTTCCCTAAAAATTATGGTTAGGATTTGGTCCCAAATAACAAAGAAAAACACAAAGTAGACAATATGATTATCTCTTTTATGGATTAAATGTGTGTCCTAAAATTGGTTTTAGTGTGTTTAGATTTGTTTTTGCTCTTGTTTTCTTGATATTATTTTGGATTTAGAATGAGAAGACTCATCCATAGTGGGAATCAAGAACACCCATGCCAAACATGATTTTCTCAAAAGAAGCTAGGGTACACCGTTGAAGTCCCAGTGGGGGGTTCGCCTAGCTCTTCCACTTTGAACCAATAATTGTTCCAACAGTGGGAGATAGTTTGAACATGAGTAAATTAGTACCACTATAAATAAGTTCCTTATTCTATTCTAGGAAGATCTAGGGGGCAAGCCAGTGGAAGGAGATGAATGCCAACATCAACAGACTAAATTGAGGGTTTGTGATGAAATCCAAATCCCCAATGTTTATTATGATACATGCAAATGTGTGGGGTTATTTGTAGATTTAAAAAGAGAAAACAATGCATTAATTTGAATTCATGACTACTTTCCTACAATGCCTAAAAATAATGTTTATTCTCAGACCAATGCATCTATAACTAGTCTATATGATTTTAATGCATCCTCCTACTTTGTGATGAAAACAACCACTGATTGGGCCACATGCAAGCAAACCAAAATACAATGGCCTAGCATGCTAGAGACTAGGGCAGACCTTACAGGTAGAGGTCCACTATTCCTAGTAGTTCCTAGAGGAAATATAAAAGAAACTTAAGAAATGCAACATGCAATTTTTATTTCCCAACTTGAAATGTGTTTTAATGTTCGCTATTTTTAAGAAACCAGATGCAGATAGAAAATCAAAAAAATACAAAAAAGGGGTGCCAACCTCGAATCCTGCTTAGATGACAAAATTTTTTCCCTTTGCTACACTTTTCTTCTAGCTGCTGTTGATCAGAGTGGCTAATTTTTGGTTGTTGTCAGCAGGAACGATCGAGTCTACAGGCCGTTGTAGACCAGAGTAGCCGAATCTGCACATAAAAACTTGAATCAATAAATCGACAAAAAATAAAATCTTGGTGGGGGTCCCACCATGATTGCCATCTGTAGTGACCCCGAGGAGTGTGCACCTCTCCTCTATTTGCAATATTATACCGAAATGAAATGAAAGACCATGAAATGCATATAACATGGAAATAACAAAGAGAGATCCTTTTATTTATATTGAAACCTGGTTACATGTCGGTCCCTCTGAGGGATACCCATTTCGATACAATGAAATACAAGTGAATAAAATTTCCCCTTGCAAATGGGTGGTGCACCTTCGCAGGCTTCTCGATTCCACACATGAACTTGTTTGAGGGCTCACAAATGCCTCCTTCTCCTTCTCTCATCTAGGAGGGATCTTGTGCTCCGAATGTATTGATATGGTCCTATAAAACTATAGATCTACATACATGGAAAAAAAAAAGCATGCTTAGTAGTACAGGTCACCTTTCCAAAAGAGGCTCTTATTAGCAAAAATAATAATCTAGATAAATAAGCATAATTTGTATTGAAATATACCAGATCTAGGTAATATGCATATAAAAATAAGAAATATTAATCTAAATGTAATGAAGGATTCAGAGCTATGCTAAAGACATGTAAATGAAATAATAATAAATGCATTTATATTACTAAGAACAAAGGAACGACCATATTAAAACTTGACTATGCTTATGGGCCACTGTCAAAGACAATAGCCTCTAACTAATAGGTTACCTCAGGTCTTATGGGATGTAATTAATCGCTCCTTTGCTCGAATTGATGTTCAAGGGTCACTAGGTGTGTGTCCTACACTGATTTGTGATTAAGAATGATGGGTCTAAATACTGATGCATGGACATGGCTCAGCTAGACGGTGCTCCAATGCTCCTCAAAGGGGTTTAGATTGGCTCTCCATGTTGACAGGGCTCTGCTACACACAATTTAAACTCTCTATATATATTATTTGGTAGGGCTTTGTTGCATAATATTTAAACATTCATCTCCCCTTTTACCTTACTAGAAATATGCATATATAGAATTCCAAGTTTTAGGTTTAGATCTAGGGCTTGGCTTCTTGGGGAATCCAAGCTCCAGATCTGCATGCCAACTAACTATCCCAGAGGGAAGGTTTAGTCTTGACTTGGTATGGAAGGGGTAGTTAGGAGGAACTCTAGGAGTTCCTCATCGAGATCCCTTCGAAATGCATGCAAACTGCCATTACCACCCATGATTTGGGTAATCCCTCATGGCAGTTCATGTTTTAGGGCTAGCCATTGTCATCAATAGTGGCTAGTTGTGGCCACTCTAGGCTACAGTGGCCAATATTACTAGCCGCTATAGTCTATAGCTGCTAGATGGCCGCTCTAGTCTACAATGACCAAGATTATTGGCTGCTCTAGTCTACATATGCTAGCTATAGCTGCTTGTTGGCCACTCTAGTCTATAGCTGCTAAGCTTAAATGGGCTAAAACTACCATTTTGAGTGGTTAGTACCACTACTTGCTCTTGGAAAGGTCCAAAATTGGTCATATGGTATTCAGATGTGCTCATATGAGTAGTCTCCTAAACATGGCACATTTTAGGTGTCTACAGTTGTGACCATCCTTTTACATAGAGGGCCAATAATAGCCCATCCTAAGGAGCTTCTTGGCTATGACTAGTCTGCTAAAATGTCTGCCACATGATCCATCATGGGCTCTTTTTATGATAGCTTGGGCTTTATTTGTATTTAAGCATATGAGGAGTATGCATTCAAAGGAGCATCAATATAAGATATATCCAATGATGACAAATTTGTAAGATTTTAGCCAAAATTATCATTGCTTTTGAGAGTTGAATCCCTTAGAGAAAGTTCCCTCTTTGAGCAATTTAAATATGTCTTGGTACTAAGGTTCTTGAGGTATAAATATTTTAATATTACATATGTTGAGAGGTTGTAGACATGATTTGAGTGTGGAAGAATCATTAATTGATCTTAAGATAATAAAATCCTCTTTGTATTCCAAATCTAAGGGAATGAGAGATGCAACTGTAGCCATAGTGTCAGTGTGATGGTTTACAAATCATGGTATGGATTTTATGGTGATTTGGTTGAAGTGAGTTTTCAATATGTATATAATGTCTTTGTATGGTTTTAGCTTCTTAGCTTTGGTTTGATAAGTATCATTCACTTGTTGATTACTAGTTGTGAATCACCATATACCATTATGTTCTCGACATTTAGCTTTGTTGTGGCTCTAAGACCTAGGATGAATGCCTCATATTCTACTGTATTATTAGTACATGAGAAGCAAAGTTTAAAATATAATGGAATGAGCTATTATTGTGGGGTGACTAGGATAATTCCTACCCCTGTAGCTTTAGCACATCTAGCTCCATCAAATTACAAGATCCAAGTTTCAGGTTCTTGGGCTTATATTGAGAAGATTGTTTATCTGGGAAAGACATGATTATGGGATGTTTTGATTCTAAAGGGGATGCAACAAGTTGACTGGCTATAAATTGTCCCTTTAGCAATTTTTTATTGATAAATTATATGTCGAATTCACTGATGACTATGACCCATTTTGCAATCCTACCAGATAGGTAAGATTTTGACATAAGGAAGTGTAGTGGGTCTACCCTCACTAAGATGTAGGTTTTTTGACTAAGAATATAGTGTCTTAGTTTGAGAGATGAGAAGACAACTGCTAAGAAAATCTTCTCTAATGGTGTATAGTGAGTTTCATAGTTCACCAAAGTTCTACTAACGTAGAAGATTTATCTTTCTTGGTGTTGTTCATTGTATTGGGATAATAAAGCCCGGAGGGAATGTTTAGTGGCTACTATGTATAGAAATAGCAGTTGGTTTAGGTTTGGAAATATCAATATAGGTGGTGTTAAGAGGTAAGTTTTTAGAGCTTCAAAGGCCTTTTGAAATCCTTCATCCCATTTTAAATTTATCCCCCTCTTCAATAATTTGGAGAAAGACTGAAATTATCTATAAGTTGTGATATGAATCTATGAATATCTTGTAGTCTGCCTTGCAAGCTTCATAATTCAGTTAAGTTTGTAGGAGGTGCCATGTTTGTTATGGCTACAATTTTGGAAGGATCAACTTCAATCTTGTGATGGTATACGATGAACCCTAATATTTTTCTTGATGTTACCCCAAAGGTACACTTTTGAGGTTTTAGCTTGACTTTGTAATATTGTAGTCTTTCAAAAATATATCTAAGATCTAGAGTATGGTTTTGTCTTTCTTGAGATCGACCCAAGATGTCGTCCACATTTTATTCTACTATTTTATGCATAAGGTCATGAAATATGTATCTCATGGCCCTTTGATATGTTACCCTTGAATTTTTAAGGCCAAATGACATGACCTAATAGCAAAATATTCCCCAAGGGGTAGTAAAAGACATTTTAGATTGATACTCTGGTATAATATTTATTTGATTGTATCTTGACAATCCATCCATAAGATATCATCTTAGATCATGTAGTGAAGTCTACTATCATGTCTATGTTTGACAAAGGAAAATCATCTTTTGGAAAAGTATTGTTTATATCTCTGAATTCTATGCAAATTCGAATGGATCCTTCATTTTTAGCGATAGGAATGATGTTGTATATCCAATATGAATTATCTATGGCTTGTATGAAGCCAACATCTAGTAAATTTTTTAGTTCATATTTTACCAAATAAGTGATTCTTGGATGTATTTTTCTTAATTTTTTGTTTAACGGGTTTGGCATCAGGGTGCACTATCAAATGGTGGACTACCAGTGAAGGGTCAAGTCCTGGAATGCCATTGTATTCCAAAGAAAAGATGTTAGAGAATTCCTTTAGTAGGTTCATGTATTCTATCCACTCTTCTTGAGTTAGGAATTTTCCAAGTTTGATAAGGCGAGGATATTGATCTATTTTGATGTTGATATCTATCATTTCTTTGATTAAAGCTTGTGATTCATCCTAAAAATGAAGAGGGTCATATATTAGCCCTAATTCTTAAAGTTCTTGTAGATCCATTGATGTTTGTTCCAACATAAAAATTTGGGTTGAGTTTAAGTTGAATATTTGTTTAAGATATTCTTCTATAAGATAAATATTCTAATAATATTCAATATATTCTTTGGCTACTGTGAATTAGAAATAAAACAACACAATAATAAAAGTATTGAAATAATAATAAGTACCATAAGACACAATGATTACACACAAATAAATAAACTCTTTATTGTTGGTAGATCTCAAATGTTACAATCAATATGTGTTAGGACTATAATCCTAACTAATCATATTATTCAATTCATTCATTTAATCATAGATCAACGTATCCTTTCACATCACAACTTTAGGTAGATATTAATATGCATTTCCATGGGTGTCTTCAAGCATCCATCAAAGAACAATTATATAATTTATTATCCATTGGTTGGTCTTTACCTCCAGTGTAAAAAGTGATTCAAATTTAAACAGTGATTCTTTCATTTTTCATTCATTTGCATTCAATTCATTTATTTCATAATCAATCCAGCTGCTAGGAACTCTAGTTCCTACCATTTGGTATCAGAGCTTTCTATTCCTAAACTCCATTGCCATCCCACTTAGTGTTATTTTATATCTTCAAATATTCTATTCACCATTCGTAGTTACATCATCGTTCTCACATTTCAAGTTGTCCAAACTAGTGTGAAAGTAATATTCAGCAAGAAGAAAAATATTTTCTACATCTATGGTTAATCAGGGACTGCCTATATCATTCACCTAGTAGCACAGTAGAGGAGAAATAAGCAACAGAGAAACCATTTTTTTTTCTAGTGATCTAGTAAAATAATATAATAAACTCAACACCCAAAAATTCAATGGTGGACATCTAAAATTATTACCCAATTCAAGTAGACATCGAAAATCATCTTAGATCAAAGAAATCAGTGAAAAAATTCATCCTACGAGAAATCTAAATATTCGGTAGGTTAAAAAATAAAATAAATAAAAAAGTCTAAGGTTTTGATAATTATGGTAACTGGAATCAACTGTCGATGATGGAAATCAAGTTTAGAAGCACGATGTCAATTTTTTTTTAGAAAACATTTAGGGAATAAATCCCACATTCCTCCTATTTCGATGAAAAATAAAGTTTAAAAGTACCGATGCCTCCATTTTGACTTGCCTAGTGCACTAGGCCTATGCACTCATACACAAAGCTTGTGGTGCTAGTTGTGGGTATATTGTACACCGTGGACCTCGTATGATACACCATGAGTAACCCACCTTAAAATTTGCTTTGCCATCACTAATATCCTTGCACTGACTTTGAACACTTTACCACCATATTATAGCCACCGTCGCTCCACTCCGTAGCCATCCTACCACTCCACTCCACTCTGTAGCCACCCTGCTCCTCCCCACTATTACCTCGACCTTGTGGAGTCGGCCATGAATGTTGTGCCACTACCCATATCCTAGCTATTGTTCCCTCCTGAAATCAACAATTAAAAATCGAAAGTGACCGTTAGATCCTAAAGTTGAACCAAAATTTTTGTTTACATTTTTTTTTTGCAGAATTTTGTCACAAAGCCCATTTTTTTTGCAAAAAGCAATTTTTAAAAACAATAAAATTTGCAAGCAATTTTTGCAATTAATTTTTGATAAATTGCTCTTTAAGATTAACTAGAAAAGGAAAACTAATCATTTTTCTAAGGGATTTGTAAATTCATAAAAAACACACCATAATGGCTAATGGGAGACGATTGCAAAACCCTATGAAAGAAGCTATGAAGTCATGAAGGAGTTAAATAAATGGTGTAGACACCTAAAACATGTCATTTTTAGGAGACTACCCATATGAGCACATCCATAGACTATATGAACCCTCTTGGATCTCTCCAAGAGCAAGAAATGGTCCTAACCACTCAAATAGAGAAGTTCTAGCCCATCCAGGCTTGGCCGCTCTGAAGAAGAGCGACTAGCACACCTAGCCACTAAAGACTATAGTGATCACACATGGCCACTAGACATGATAGCAAATAGCACCATGCACAGTCTGGACATGAATATAGTCCTAGATCTTGTAGTCTGATTGCACCTTTGCATTATTTATGGATAGATTTTGGTAAGGAACTCCTTAATTTCCTCCTAACTTCCCCTTCAATTCTAGTTTGTGACTGACGCTTCTCACCTGGGATGGTCAATCGCATGCGATTTGGATGGAGGCTTCTCTAGGAAGTAGAAGTCCAAATGTGAGAGGGAGGTCTACATATAGACTCTTCCATGAAAAGTAAAGGATCGATGAAATTTTAGAGTCAAGCAGTGAAGCCCTGTCAAAATGGAGAACCAAACTATGCCCCTTTGAGGAGCATTGAAGCACCATCTGGCTGGGCTATGATCATGCACTAGTTTTGAGATTCATTGTTCCCAACTACCAATCAGTGTAGGAGACACGCTAGGCAACCCTTAAACATAAATTGTAGCAAAGAGGATAGTGCAATAGCCCTTGATTCACAAGGAAAATGACTTCATATCACGGTTGCAATCTTGGAAAATGGCTTGCGGTTATATTTTAGGGCATACACATTATTTCCCTTTGCTTTAGTCTAGATTCATTATTGCTTAATTTGATTAGTTAAGTCATAGCTTAGATCTGCTTCCATTAACATATCTATTCCATATTTATTAGCTTTACATGCATTTATTATTCTGTTTATGCTTGTATTTCATTACTATCATGATTATTCAGATCCGTTAACAAAGGCCTCATTCGGAGAGGTGGCCCATCCTACTAAGTGTACTTTGTTGTTTCTATGAGTGTAGGTACAGATCTTCAGGACCATATTGAAGAAGCAGGAGCACAAAGATCCCTCTAGGACCAAATCTGGAGAAAAGAGCATTTGTAAGCCCTCATATAGTTTTGTGTGTAGGACCAGGAGGTCTGCGTATGGACATCATTTCATTATAGGGAATATATCCAACCGCTTTTCTATATTTTGTGTAAATATTTATATCAAAATGATGGGTATCCCTAAGAGGGATAAAATTGTAACCGAGGATTTAAGATATCGATAAATAATGTTTTTCTTATTTTCATATTGCATGTGCTTTCAATACTTTCATTTTGTACAAGTGAGAATATACATTGATAAAAATAAATCATAAGTAGGGTAGCCGGGGTGTGCGCCTCCCAAGGTTGCACAGATGGTGATCACGATGGGACCCCCACTAGGTTTTGTTTTCCAATCAATTTATTGATATTCACAAGTTTTTTTGTGTGCAGGTTTTGCCACTCTGGTCAATAGCAACTTGTAGATCTTGGCCACTTTGGCCGATAGCAACCAATAAATCTTAGCCGCTATAGCTATCAATAGCCAGAATCAACCACTTTGGTCTATAGTTTCCAGTAGTAGAGTGCATTTGAGCTCAAAATTTTCATCACTAGAGTGATATTTGAGGTTGGTTTCATCCTCTATTTTCTCTATGATTTTCTATCTGCATTTATTTTCAAGAAACATCAAGAAAAAATGTAATTCAATTAGGTAAAAATGAAGAAAATGAAAAGAAAAATGCATTGTACATTTCTTAGATGTATTTAGTTTCCTCTAGGTGCTGCTATGAATAGCGGGCCTCTTCTTGTAAGGTCATCCCTAGTCTACAACGTGCTAGGATTTTGTGTGATTAGTATGCTTGCATGTGGCCCAACCAATGGTCGCCCATTCACAAAGTAGGAAGTGCATTGCATGAAAATCATCTAGAATAAATTAGATATGTATATTTCTAAAGACAAAACATTCTTTTTAGGCATGTAATGATGTAAAGCATGAATTTTGGTTGATGCATCATTTTATATTTCAAAATATAAAAAGAACCCCACACACTTGCATGTTCTACAATAACATTGGTAAGGTTGGATTTCATCACCAACCCCCAATTCAGACCGGTGATGTTGGAATTTATCTCCTTTCAATAGCTTACCTCCTAGGCATTCTTAGATAGAATATAGAACTCATTTTTAGTTGGAACAGGTCACATGTGTTCAAACCGTCTCCCACTATTTCATAGTGGAAGAGCTAGACGAACCCCCCACTAGGATTTAAGTGATATACCCTAGACTCTTTTGATAAATCATGTTTAGTACTAGTGTCCCTAGTATCCACTTTGATTGAGTTCCCTCATTCTAAGTACAAATACAAATAAGAAGTCAAGATCAACAATAGATCCAAACACACCGAACAGTTTAGGGAACACATTAAAAGATAAAAATCTGCTTGCCTTGTTTGTATAATTTGGAATCTAAGTAAGAAGATAACCCATAATTGGGATGGTGTACACATAGAGAAACCACCCCCGATCCAAAACCGAGGGGAAAACTAGTGCTCCTAACACTTGCAATCACATTGGCAATGAGCCGCTCATCCATAGTGTCATCGGATGAAGTTCGAAAAGTCTTAGGGGTGACAATTCAACTCTTGGGGGGACTCCATGAGAAACACTAGCAAGAGATCCACCTCATGGTTATTCATCTCCTAGATATTATGATGCCTCAAGGCCCTCCTCGACACACAGGAATGAGGAATCTTCATTGCGACTCTCATCACATAGAAAAGTGGAGGCATCACGACCTCCCTATTTGTACCGACATGCAGAGGTATCTTGACCTCCCTTGTTGCACATACATGTAGAGGCTTCAAGACATCTATCATTGCACCGATGTGAGGAATAATTAAGGCCATACTCATCATATAGGCACATAAAGAGTGCAAGGCTGTAAACCTTGCATGACACACATAGGATAGATCAACCCACTAAGGGGTAAGACATTAGGGCCAGGCCCAGTCATAGGTCTAGGAAATCTTACAACCTTCCTAAAAATGGGAGGGTACCCTTAGACCATGAGCTCATTGGTGCCAATGGGACTCCACGGGATCAGCTGTGGAGAACCCAACAACTTGATGAGTTGGATCAAGTTCCCTCTAGACCAGCTCCTATAAGTATTGCTATCGAACATTCTGCTTCAAGAAGTTCACATATCATATCCGCTAGATGCATCAATGAACTAGGTAAAGCTACAAAGTGACCCCATATCACATACACTACTTTAGATCATGAGGGTACTCAATCCATAACACAGTACACAGAGCAAGTCACCCTAGTAGATAGGGACCAGCGCACAACAAGAGCCTCTTCAAAGGGCCTAAGCATTATAACTCCTTGCACAAAGTTAGAAAGACATGATCCTTCAATAGGAGGTCACTCTGATCATCTTCATAGGTTGGAAGAGGAGCTACGCATTGAGCAAGAATGTGTAGAAGCTGTTGAGCAAGAAGAGCAAAGGAAGAGGTGCCTACGCCTACAAGAACAACACTCAAGTGAAGAAAGAGCTGAGCGTGAGGATCTAGTAGAGAGGCTGGCTTGAACAAATTTGCACATAGGTGGTGAGAGATACTAACATGAGATACATGTCGATTATCAATAGGAGAGAAGCACTAGGCTAGAAAATGAGCATGCTCACCACAATTCACAACATTAAAAAAACTTGGACCTCAAACAAACACAATTCATTGAGGAAAGGGTAGATATGGAAGACCAAAAAAAAACATATCTAGAACCTCCATCCATGGTTATAGGAGATGAGTATAGATGCCCTAACCGGGTAAACATAGGATTACCTCCTTTATTGCCATGAGCAAACATTCAGGAACATGATATTATTTTCTTGAAGGCATACCAGACTCTCACTGAGAGAGTCAAGTCTCTCGAGAAGTAGGACACGAGCAGATAGAATATGACATTGAATAAGATTCACAACTAGCCTCTATACCCCTTAGTCCCAAGTCTAGCATATCCTAGGCACTTTGAGATGCCTAGGTTAGACAAGTTTAAGGGGGAGGGAGACACACAAGGACATGTGACCAACTTCATGAATGCGTGCTTCCAATTTGAGAAGATTGATGCCCTGATGCTGAAGATATTTATCATGACGTTTTCAGGTGTGGAAACACAATGGTTCAAATGGTTGCCCAAGTATAACATCACTGGTTTTAAGCAACTGGTTAATGTGTTCCTTGAACGGTTTTCCTCCAAAGCATAGAAGAAGGTGAACCTATCTGATTTGGAAAATTTGAAACAATACGATGATGAGCCAGTGATGGACTATGGGGATAGGTGGAGAAAAATCATGGCAAAACTATCATTCTCCATCCCCACATAGGAACTTGTTTGGATGTTCACAAAGAGTTGCACAAAATACATTTTCCTACTATTGTAGCTACAACAATATGAATCATTTGAAGAAGCCTTGGCTCAAGCCAATATTATTGAAGACATTAAGGTTGATGAGGGAGACCTTAAGCTTTGCAACAAGAAAGAATGGAGCAAGAACAATCAGAATAACAAAATAAGTAGAAGCAAGCCAAGACTACTCAAGTTAATCAAGTTGTATGGGCCACACCAAAGGAGGGAAATGGACAATAATCCTAAAATTACCAGGCTCACCCTTCGCCAGCAAACTATGACCCTAAGAACAATCAGGTCCAAAACAAAGAGCATAAACCACCTCGCTACTACATGCCTCTGAATGAATCAATGTAGTCAGTGTTTAATCAATTGAATGAGGTATAGAGGATAATATTTTCTGATGTAAAACTTATGGATCCTAACCATCCCAAGCCAAGGGGATACAGGGAAGATCAATACTGCCCATATCACATGATATAGGGACATGATATCGAGAATTGCATTGGATTCAAGAATGTTGTACAAAACATGATTGAAAAGGGAGAGTTAAAAGTTGACAACTCACTAGCTCCCGATAACAGATATATAGTTTATATCAGAACCCATTGCCCAATCACGAGGTCCCTAGGGATTAGGTTGCCCAAGTTAACCAGGTCCAAGTTGAGCCACCCTTTTAGGGGTTCATAGGAATGGTTGAGTTGGTAAATGTGGCAACCAGGAGTCAAATATATGGGCAACCACAACCTCCAATGGATCCCATCAATATTTTGGTCACACCTCAGTAGAGACAGGTGCATGACAACCCTCTAGGTCCATCGGTGAGACCTATGGTGACTATTCAAAGTAGACTAGAGAAAAATCTATAAATGACTCCATCTAAGTTATCCATTTATGAGATCATACAATAGTCCCCTAGGCACAAGGAGACTTTAATGGAGATTTTGATATCAATCAAGATCCAACCCTAGAACCTCGACGTGTTCATACATTTTGTGGAGCAAGTACAATAGTTCCAAGAGACCGTGATTCATTTTTATGATCACAAAATTAAGGCAGTTCCTACTACCTCAGTAGACCTGCATCTACACATTATTACATTAATCAATGATATTCCATTCAAGTAGGTTCTGATCGATACATGCTCATTGATCAATATCATCACCACTAAGGCTATAGGGCACTTGAAGATCCCTAAGTCCAACATCATCCTGACTTCCTACACGCTCAGGGCTTTCAACAATGTGCTATGCTCCATAGTGGGTATGGTAATTTTACCTATAAAAGTAGGACATAGGACCATCCCCATGATGTTTCATGTGTTATAAGGGGCGATGCAATATAACATCCTTATAGGGCATCTCTATATTAGAGACATGTAGTGTGTGCCCTCAATCCTGCACCAATGCATCAAGTATGTGCATGAGGGATGAGTTCATGTGGTTTCATTTGATGAATATCCATTCAAGAATGTGCATCAAATTGACCTATTTAGGTATTTTATCCTACCATAAATGTACTTTTATATAAGGCCTTCATCCCCAACCACATAACTAGGAAGAAAAATCAAATCAGTGTGAGGTGATCCATCCATGTTGGCACCACCTCCTACATCCAAAGCTACTGGCACTTTTGAAAATACTTCTATAGATAAGGTGAGAGATAAATAGAAGCTGAAGATACCCTTAGTGGAATAAGGACCCAAGCAACTTTCAATAATAGCAGCCATAGGACTCCCTACTCACATGGAGTAGGGAAACTCCCAGGAAATAGCTGAGGAGGTACCTCAACCTACCTCGCCTGCATCGTTAACAATGTCATATGTACTATAGGTGACAATTCACTTGGCCAATACAACACTAGGTGAATAGCTTATGTAGAATGTAAATTTCATACCAATCATTGAGTTTGCACAAGACATGGGGTAGCCAAGAGTCCCAAGTCTGCTAGTAGGGACAATGATTCCTTTGGGGGTGCCACCCAACTAGACTAATTTCATATATGCATCTCTAGATTATGCCCACATTGCTATTGATATGGAAAGAGATGAGGATGAACCTTTCACCATGAATGTTCATTACTTGTTGAATCTTGAGTTTGCTCTAAAGTACTTTGGGTAGTGTCATTGGCAAGGCTATGACCTAGGCCTGTATGAGCAGGGGCGTCGGCTTCCATTTCAATCATAGTACCAAATACCTACTAACAGGTGTGGTTTGGGCTATTGAATGTGGGGTCATGATGACTCTTTGGAAGTAGCCCTAAACAAATTAAGCATTGGGTTCAGGGAGGACATAGACTAGAACTCCTATCAAGCCCTTAGAAGAAAATATTTGGGTGATGGGTGGATGTCGATGGTCAATGTCGCATGACCTTATCAGTATCACTTTAAATCATCTCTTAAAGTAGCCCCATTAGGAGCCATCCTATGGGAGAAGGAGCCAATGCATGGATATGAGTGAGAGTATGATTATGTTCCAAGCAAGGATAAATATGGAACCGACCTACCCTACCATGGGCCTCAGTATGTGTAGAACCTCACTTGGATAGACCACATAGAAAGTGGCTACATATTAGATGAGAGTGAATACATCTCGGATGAGTGTGGATACATGTCAGATAAAAGTGTCTATGAGTTAGAGGACTCAACAGAGATGGCCTACCTATGGCCTAGACATACGAGCCATATCATTGGGCCAAAGAAAAATACCAATGGGTTCTTCATAATTAATGATGACTATGAAGACAAGATCAGAATGGCTTATTTGGGACATCAGCAGGCAAGCCACCATCCCATCTTATGACCAAAAAATAATACCAAAAAATTCTAGATAAGCGATGATGACTTTGAGGATGAAAATGAGATAGCTTATCTTGGACCTCGACACTTGTGGCTAGTCAATCTACTTGTGGAGAGAAGCAAAACTGTATGTCATCGATCCTAATATTAGTTTCCTAGGGAGACCAGCAAACCTAGATGCCATTCATCGCATGGTCAACCTAAATCCACCCACATTTAGAGAGCAGTTGTTGCCTAACGATCCCATCGTATAGTCTGTCCACAGACCAGATAATAAGATACCTATGCCCCCAAAGCCTCATAATGAGTATGAAGGGTGCACCCAAGATATATAGTTTCACTCGTGTGGTCCTAGATATTTCATTCCATCCATAAATATCATCTCTATTGATTTAACCACTCCACTCCATAACCTAGCAAATCCTGCAAAATCATTGTGTCTAAACTTAGATGCTATCGATTGGGATTGTGCTAACTCACCCCTAGAGCCTAAGTATTTCTTCCCTAATTAAGGGATGCTACTAAAAGTAACACAAAAGAGCAGCATACTGACATGATGCAAACAAAAATAGATACAATGCTAAGTCCTACGAATGTGAAGAGCAATGCATGAAGGAAATGACACATAAACGAGATGTGAGAAAACAAAAAAAAAGCGTGGCCTCATTTATTGATATATTTTTTAATTTGATTAAAAAACATCCCCCCTCTAGGTTTCAGAATATTTAATATAGTTTGTTACATCAATGGATGCCCGAAAGAACAAGATCAGATGGTACGCTTCCAGGGTCTTCCGCGTGCCCACATTTGAAGGGGGCAGGCCAAAAGTTGCCACTGATTATGTCTATGTGTTTGTCGTTCCTTACTGCCCCTCTCATATTCTTAGCGGTGAGATCCTGCACATAGAAAGACAAAAAATTGTTAATAGCATATGCATATCCCAAAATACATGCAATCCCCAAGGCCTCCAATGGGCGCTTGTGGGATATCAGTGATAAGGTTGATAAATTGATTACAGACTAACATATGAATGTAAAGGACAACTTCTAGAATTGGTATCACCTAATTTTGCATCAAAGCGGCATCGGACGACCCTGTTATGCGCATTTGCCTGTCGAGGGCCTCTCCAAGGTGAGTGCTCCAATGTCTTGCCTACGCTCATCTAGATCACCTAAAACTCACGAGTTAGGCATTATATGTGATTTTAAGACTACCCAGATGATCAGAATCTGCCTATCCTACCCAAATTTTCTTGTATGTGATAGGGGTGCACTGTGAGCTAGTTAACACATAAAATAATAAAACTATAGTCAAATCATGTCAGAATGCAATGAAAATTTAACAGAGGCATTAAGATATCATATGGGACATATTACAAAAATAACAGTAAGGAAATCATGCACAAATTTCTAATCTCTCTAGGGTGGGACACTGGGGACTGTCGTAAAACTTGCAAAAGGCAACCTTGCAAATGTCTTGTCCAGAGGCTTCCAAAACTCCTGAAAACTTGTGGTTAGGTTAAAAACGGAATTTTGAGATGACCCAGAAGGTCATATTTGGTAGATTCTACCCAGGTTACCCTATATCTGAAAGCGCTCCCTGCAAGTTAGTATACGCATAAAGTGACAAAAACCAGGTCAAATCAGGTCAGAAAGCAATAAAACTTGGACAACAACATAAGTACATGAAATGTAAAAGCATGCAAAAAGAATAGTAGCAAAACCATGCACAAATTTCTAAAAGCTCCGAGGTGGGGCGATTAGGACTACAACAATTTGGGGGGCGCCCGGGGGCAGGACGCCCACCGTTTAAGGCCTAGTTTTGACACCAATCCAAGTTGGATGGGTCCAAAAATTCCTAGGGGATTGTGTCGATGAGTTTGGAGTGGGATTATGGTTGATTTCTTGGGTTTTGGATCTAGATTACATTCCTAGTATTCACCCGATAACCTCTCTTCCAAAAGAGAAATTAGGGATGTAGGAAGCACAAAGAGGAATGGGGGTATAGTTCGACAGCACTTCGTCGCTCCAAATGCTCTAGACCTATTATATTTTGGGGTGAGGAGGCTCACCTTTTTATATATCTAAGGGTATCATTTGAATGCACATGCAAGGGCACCACTTGGCCCATTATGCCTTTTTGGGGGGGAGAGAAGATTCCTCCCTGATTTAGGGCCTCCTTGAATGAGGCCTCCATGATCAGGGTAGGCTTGAATGAAGTCTCTCTCTGGTTTGAAACCATCCCTTGCAATTGCATGCCTTGAAGGTGAAGTTGGGTGGTAGATCTGGGCTGCCATTTGTCAAGGCTTGACTTTTTTCCAGTCAAACCTGCTAATCGTCCCATATTGGAATGATTACTGCTAATCGTCCCGGGGTGGGATGAATAGGATTCTAATCGTCCCAGGGTGGGATGAATAGGGAGCAAAGTGCTTAAAAGGTGCTAGATTGATCTCTGACCTTCCAAAACTGATTTGGGAGTGGTTAGGACCACTTTTTAACCTCTATAGGCTGCCCTAGGGGGTATGTATGCCAATTCGATCAGTGCTTGTAGTCACATAATGGGATTGGTGTTGTTTTGGTGTCTACAGATGCCCCTTTTTGGGATGCATTGTGTGTGGCATAGTGCTAAGAAAAAATAGATGACCAAAGCACTTAATTATTAGGGTTTCTTAGTAACCTAACCAAATTTTGATACCCCAAGTATGGAAAGGGCACGCATTCTTGAATCCTTGCTTTTGACAAGCTAAGGAGCTTAACTCAAGTGTAACCTTTTTCAGTGAGGTGTACTTGATCTTGGAAATCGTTCAGACATGAATAGGCAAAGGGCACAACATTTTATCTGAGGAACCTTTTCTTCATGCTTCCAAAATGCCAAGTGTTTGTTTAGCTTTGTGATTATTGCTTGTTTACTGCCCCAAGCAGGAGCGTGATTGTCCTTGTCAATGATTCTTTGAATGCATGCCACTTCCTTGATTGGGTGTGTATTTGTTGATTGGTGACTGAGTGTGACTACCCCCTCAAGCGACGAATCGATGAGGGAATGACAAAAAATTAGAAAAGTGATGAGTTTCTTGACTTAAGATGACGTTTGTAAGGGTTCTTTTAGTTGTTTTCGTTGAACGCTTATTGCAGTTTTCCAACAATCGAACCTATTTTTGGTAGGTTTTTATCCTTTTCTTTGATGCCTATTGGGGTAGAAATTATCGAAAATCCCTTTTTTGTGGAGCGGTCCAGCTATGATAGCCTTATTAGGGAGTAGGATAGTTAGTATTTGTGACCCCGACAACGGTTTTTCATGCCATGAATGTCAGGTGCAAAGGCACCTTCGTTCGGCAGATTTATTGCTATTTTTGGATGCAATTTTTATTGCTTTATTTCTTGCTCTATAATTGTCCTAGGGTGGGACGAATACCAATTTTGTATTCGTCCCAGGGTGGGACAAGCACCAACTAGAGTGCTCATCATAGGGTGGAACGGTTACAGGACTAATAGCCTATAAAAGGACCAAAACTAGGTTTTGGGCTCATTTGCAATAATTTTTTCTTGGCGATTTGGAGCAGTGAGGAGGAGTGCGAGTGTGCGTAGCGGAGCGCTATCAAAATTTCACAGACATCATGAGTGCGAGAACCAGATCTTCAAGTGGAGGAGCCGAGGTGAGACCGGTATGATGTTCCTTCTCTCTGCCTGTTATTCATGCATGTTTGATTTAAAACTCACATATAAAACATTCGTTTAATTTTTTTTTTTTTTAAGGTTGTAAAAACCTAATTTTTTTGTGTGCGTTGGTTTGATTTGATTTGTATATCAAGTTGAAAACCTAATATAGGAACTTTATTTGCTTTGTTAATTTTCGTATATTAAGGTGAAAACTAGGTTTGAAAGTCCAAACGTTTTTGTTTTATGTTGTTTTTGCCATATTAAGGTTGAAACCCTAATATATATATATTTATTTTGTTTTTGTTTTTTTGCCATATTAAGGTTGAAACCCTAATATAATTTTTTTGTTTTGTTCATATTAAGGTTGAAACCCTAATATGATTTTTGTTGTTTTATGTTGATTGTATAGTTATTTTCATGTCTGCTATCATTGTTGTACAAATTTATTTTAATGTTTTTGTACTTTCATTGTACTTTGTTTTTCTATACTTTTTATGCTGTACTAGTGCTGTACAATTGTAAATTGTAGCTTGTTGTACTTCTGTACAGTTTTGATTATGTACTTTTTTTTAAAAATTTACATGGTGGAATCGGTAGCTGCCACGAATCTGGTAGGCTGTCCGACTTTTATGGCCGCCACAGTATTCTGCGCTGTCCACCCTAAAAGCCACCACATAGATCTTCGTGCAGTCTGCACCTATAACCACCATGCCACAATCATTTAAAACCTTTTAAGCCATTGAAAGCACCAGGAAAGGGACAAGCGTTCAGTTCGACGACACCCGAGATTTGAACCTTGGACATCCACCCCCCTTATGTGGTTTGGATGAACCAATTGGTCTACACCTCAGACCTGATTAAGTATGTACTTAATATCCCTTTTTGTTTTATTTTATTTTTTTGTTTCAGGTGGTGAAGAGTCGGTACCGCCAGTCGACTATTTTATCTGATTCCTAGGACACCCTGATAGTTGGGGATTGGGAGTGGCTTGATGCCCTTGGGCTTAAGCACGTGATGCGTCTGGAGCCTATGGTGGGGGATCGAGCATATTTGACTATCCTGATCAATATATGGGATCCTCACACCAATACTTTTCATCTCCCAATAGGGGAGATGACTGTTACTCTAGAGGATGTGTATCAGATTCTACAAATTCTGATAGATGGGCTGCCTATCCGAATGACCCACCGTGACCAGTGGACAGTGGTATTGACATGGTGTTTTGGTCTAGTGGTGGAGAGGGGGGTGGAGAGGGCTATGGAGAGGGCGAAGGCTGACTGCCAGATAGGCGGTATTTTGGTGTGGTGGTGGCTGGAGAAGGGTGTATTAGGGGTGAGGCATGCTTTGCTCATGGCCCTCATTTCCAATATGCTACTTCTTGAGTCCTCGGGTGTGAGGTTCCCGTGGAACCTACTTGAGTTGGTCTTCACATTGGTGGAGTGTCCTACATCAAATCCACTTATTATGAGATGGGGTCAGACGTTATTGGCATAACTGTACGATGAGCTATACGAGGTCCACTATTGAAAGCGGAAGGGAATTGGGTGTGGCTCTCTTGTAGTGCTAGGGGTAGCAGCACATAGATGTGAAGTAGCCATAGGGTTTGCCTTGGACCACCTGAGGTGAGATGGTGGATCAAGAAATAGGATATGCCAATTTATGGCGGAGGTCGGAGGAGCATGGATAGAGTCGGTGGTGGACAAGTGACGTAGGTCACTATACTGATGCCTTCGCTCGTCTAACACCAGGGCATGTGTTCTAGTAGTCATACCAGGACTGTCCAGCCTGTCCTGAGGTTGGAGAGTGGCTTCGATGTGTGCGCAAGGGTAGGTGGTTGATTGGGCAACATAGGACAGAGCAGGAGTACTTCTTGTATGTTTAGGTGACACGATAGTTTGGGGTGCACCAGGGATTTCCTGGTGATCCCTTGATCTATCAAAATCATGATGATGAGAGGACTCTAGTATGGCATACCATTGAGCCATTGGGTGAGGGGTCTGATGCTGTTATTGATGCACCCGACGTGGATGATATCGAGGTGACTGTAGACTATGATCGGTGGTGGATTATGCAATGATGGTAGAGTGAGGGGCCTCTAGGAGGTACAAATACTATAGTAGTAGGAGGTGGGGGTGCAAAGGCACCAATGGAGGGTTGAGGGGCTCCACTTGATGATGCTAACATGGTGGAGGTTGATGACTTCAATGGTGATGGAGATGATTCAAGAGTTCCAGAGTAGCCAAATTTATAGGATGTCCTAGAGTAGTGGGTGCCAGAGCAGCAAGCCATCCTGGAGGTGCCTATGCCTCAGGCTGTCTTAGGGGATGTGGAGGCTAGGCTTCATGTTGAAATAGCACGATTGGAGGGTCTTCTACAAATATGGGATGAGTAGCATAGAGATGCTTTGGTGGAGGTAACACATGAGAGGGATCTCCTACAGACTCAGTTGGCATAGTGAAATAGTGCACTGGTTGTGTATCACCGACGAGATATAGAGTGGGGTCGGTGCCAGGTAGAGTTAGAGACGAAGGTTGTCCATATCGATGGATAGTTGCCTATGCTCGATGGATGTGGCTCATCACACCGTATGAGAGGCAGTGAGACTGAGCAGTCTGTATCATCTCATTGCAGGTGACTAGGTGAGGGTAGTGTTGGTGGACAGGGTGCGAGGGCTGGCAACAGCCACCCTAAGAGGTCCCATAGGACCCATACTACTGTGTGTAGTTACAATCGCATCGATCCTGCATGATCATGGTGGCCGACTCCCTAGGATTTGAGGATTTTGAGTTTTTGGTTTTTTGTGAGGTCAAAGGACCTACTTATTGTAGCATGAGGGCATTTTGAATTGATTTATATACATGACTCTTTTTGGTTTGATTATATCCTTGTCATGGTTTATTGTTCTTTTATGCACATTTATTTATGTTGATGTATGCATATGCTATTATGAATACGGATGATTTTAACTATATGATATAGATGTATGCATATGGAATGGATGGAATGATTTGTTGGTATGTAGGCGATGGCACCGTAGACTATATAAAATTTATTGGCTTTCTGTACTATGTGATTGCTTTATGGAATAAGTTTGCATTTGCATTTTTTTTTTTGTATTTTCTAATGGTGATGTAAGTAATGAAATGTACAACAATTTTTTTAGAATGTAGTTAAGGTTTTTTTGAGACTCAAATGCTTTAACTAACTAGTCAAGACTGTACATTATCTTACAAGACTTTCGAACAAGGTACGAATTAGACTTGAGTTTGACCAAGTTATTTCACATCCCTGTGTGTGCGATTGAGTTTGTTTATGTGGTATTCGTAAGGATATCGCCAGTTCCAGGTAGGCTGTCCACCAAACCTGTATTGAGGATCACCTAATTAGCTCCACTAACTCCTTTGTTGTATATAGTAGGATTAATCTACGATGCAATCTAGGATACCATAAGCTAGCTCATCCACATGCAAAAATTGGTCTACACACACGCAAAGCTAATGTGATAGACGTATCATCATGCGTTTAGGATACCGCCATTGCTAGGTAGGCTATCCACCAAACCCGTAGTGAGGATCACCTAAATGGTTTTTCAAATGCTAAGAATTCTAGGAATTCAATCTCAGGCATCTTTCGATTGTTCAGTTTATTGGGATACTTGCTCTCATAAATAGTGATGAAAATCACTGTTTATTTATTTATTTATTTTTTTCTTCTCTTGAGCAAGGGGTTTGAGTAGTGGTGATAACCAATATTATTTTTTTTATTGTTGCTTTTTGAGGATTTAGATTTTGAATTTTGATTTCAACATTGAGCTTGTGGGATTTTGGCTTGTGAATGGCATTGATCCTTTAGGCCTTGGGGATGACTACCCATCCTTATCAGGGGCGTGTAGTATGAATCCTTATGACTTTGGGGATCAAAGGTGTTTGGGGATTTTGATGGTGAACTTTTGGGAGTTTTCTTTGGAATGGCATTGATCCTTTTAGGCCTTGGGGATGACTACCCATCCTTCTCAGGGGCATGTAGTATGAATACTTACGACTTTGGGGATCAAAGGTGTTTGGTAATTTTGATGGTGAACTTTTGGGAGTTTTCTTTGGAATGGCATTGATCCTTTTAGGCCTTGGGGATGACTACCCATCCTTCTCAGGGGCATGTAGTATGAATCCTTATGACTTTGGGGATCAAGGGTGTTTGGAATTTTTGATAGTGGTGAAGACAACTATTTATTGTGGGGAATTGGATGGGGAAGAGCTTGTCCTTCTGTAAATTCTCAGCATTATTGAACCATTCGCATAGGGGGATGAACATGATAACATTTTTTCTTAAGGTATCCTAGACCACTTTGTAGGTTTAATCTTTCATTCATACAACTTGGGAATTTTTATGTGTTTTTAAGCTTGTGTTGAGATGCTATGTAACAAGGCATGATCCAAGTAAAAATCTACCTTGTAAAAATTGGTCTAAATTTGTAAGCATTTTTATAGAAATTTAAATATAGCTAAATGACGAAAACCCTAAAGACATTAGAAGACAACCGACTATGATATGGCAAAAATGCGAAGGGCATTACTCTTGATGGATCTTTTACAAAATGGACTGAATGTGGAAAATGATGGAATTGCCAAGTAGTTACAGTCTATGGTGCATTTGACATGTATGACCAACAAATATGCAATGTATGTATACGATGCCTAATGCAGCTCTTTTTTTGTATTTTTGTTTTTAAGATTATGCATGAGAGTGAGATGCAATTTTTTTTGTTATTTTTTATTATCTGTTGTTTTTTTTTGAAATTTTTTTATGGTGGTAACTCGGATGGGTGGGGACCAAGTGATTCTTATGGATCCTTAGAGGTTTTGACCAAAGGGATTATAGATACCTTTGGGGCATTTTGGGTGACCAAGCAATTGTGGGAACCCTTGGAGCTTTTGGTTTGACCAAAGGGATTATGGGTACCTTTGGGGCATTGGGTTGACCAAGCGATTGCGGGAATCCTTGGAGCGTTTGGTTTGACCAAAGAGATTATGGATACCTTTGGGGCATTTTGGGGTTGACCAAGCGATTGTGGGAACCCTTGGAGCTTTTGGTTTGACCAAAGGGATTATGGATACCTTTGGGGTGTTTTGGGGTTGACCAAGCGATTGTGGGAACCCTTGGAGCTTTTGGTTTGACCAAAGGGATTATGGATACCTTTGGGGCATTTTAGGGTTGACCAAGTGCTTGTGGGAACCCTTGGAGATTTTTGGTTTGGCCAAAGGGGTTATGGATACATTTGGGGCATTTTAGGGTTGACCAAGCGATTGTGGGAACCCTTGGAGCTTTTGGTTTGACCAAAGGGATTATAGATATCTTTGGGGCATTTTGTTGACCAAGCGATTACGGGAACCATTGGAGCTTTTGGTTTGAACAAAGGGATTATGGATACCTTTGGGGCATTTTAGGTTGACTAAGTGATTGCGGGAACCCTTGGAGATTTTGGTTTGACCAAAGGAATTATGGATACCTTTGGGGCATTTTGGGGTTGATCAAGCAATTACGGGAACCCTTGGAGCTTTTGGTTTCACCAAAGGGATTATGGATACCTTTGGGGAATTTGGGGTTGACCAAGCGATTGTGGGAACCATTGGAGATTTTGGGGTGGGTCACGACTCTTTAAATGTTGAATGGCCTCAAATGACTGATGTTCAAGGGTTCTAGTTCCTTGATTACTTCAAGAGAGGTGAGTCGGTATGTTCTAGGTCCTATTTTACTATTGATTACATAGGGACCTAACCAATTTTCCATGAACTTGTCCCTTAAATGGGGCAGCAAGTTAGAATTTTGGTGGTTCTATTTTAAGACCAGGTCGCAGACCTGAAAGTCCCTCAAGTGAACTTTCATGTTGTATGATTTCTTAAGTCACTCTTGATAGATACGTAAATGCTCAAGAGCATTGACGAATCGTTCATCAAGTAATGTAAGTTGGTCTAACCGGGCCTGCCATGTAGTGTCATCATCGATGAACTCTTGCATTGATATGCGTAGGGAGGGTATTTCCAACTCAAGAGGTATGACTGCCTCGGAGCCATACACTAGCAAAAATGGAGTTGCCCCAGTGGGCATCCGAATGCTAGTGCGATAAGCCCATAGGGAAAGTGGTATTTGGATGTGCCAATCATTATGACTATCTATGACCATTTTTTTAAGGATGGCAACTAGCATTTTGTTCGATGCCTCTGCTTACCCATTTGCCTGCGAATAATAGGGTGTTGAAAAACTATGCTGAATTTTGTACTTTGTTGTCAAAGTACGCACATATTTGTTCTTAAATGACATCCCATTATCCGAGATGATCTTGGATGGAATACCAAAATGACATATGATGTTATGTAAACTGAAATCTGAAATGCGGGGCCCAGTCGTAGAGGTAAGCGGAATTGCTTCCACCCACTTAGTGAAGTACTCTGTGGCCGTTATGATAAATGTGTGATGACCTGATGATGGAGGGGAGATATTTTAGATGAGATCTAAGCCCCACTATGAAAATGGCCAAGCCGATTGGATCGACTACAAGGCCTGAGAAGGTATGTGTGTCAAGTTAGCATGGTGTTGACACTTCATGCACTTATGCACATATGCATAACAATCTCGCTCTAAAGATGGCTAATAATAGCCCATGTGAAGAATGCACTTTGCGATGGCTATGCTGTTGAAGTGGCCACCGCATGTACCATCGTGCGCTTGGGTGATCGCCCAAGTGGACGCCTGCTGGTCCAAGCAACGGAGGAGGATTCCTTCATAGCTTCGATGATATAAAATGTCTCATAGCAAGACATGTTTGGCCACTTTTTGTTTGAATGATCTTTTTGCGGTGTGCGATAATCCAAGTGGGAGGCTACCTAACTTGAGATAGTCTCTTATGGGTGTGTAGCAATCCTATTGATCAGAAACCTCGATGGTATGAACAACCAATCCCTCTTGAAGTTCATCCCTAGCAAAAGCTAAGCGGGAAAGAACTTGTCAAAATAATGTTGTGTTGCTATTAAGAGGGGTTGGAGAGAACAAAGACCTCCAGTTGGTGTGATTCAGACTATCATGGATTCAAGAGAACCTATCCTAAGATGGTTCAATATAGATCAGGTGGATTTTGGCATTATGTCAGAACTTGCATGCTCCATCACATATTGCAATAACATTTTGACTTGAATGGTTGTCATCTCACCAGAAGGTGTTGCGGGATTAGTGACCCCAAGGAGGCCATAGTGTTCGCAAAATGATTTGATGATGGAGGGAGTGCCTTGATGTCATACCATTTAAGCTTTGCAAAGAATTTATACACAAGGGCTTTGTAGGCTTGTAGAACTGGGCATTTGCATTGGAATACCCCTTTCACTTGGTTGACAATTAACAGTGAATCACCAAATATATTCAAGTGTTTGATGTTCATGGTGATGGTTTTCTGAAGACCTATGAGCAAGGCTTCATATTCTACATTGTTATTGGTGCACGAGAAATAAATTTTAAATGATAAAGGTACTGGAGCCCCTTGCAGTGTGAAAAACATGATTCCCGTGCCACCCCTTGCTCACATTTAGAACCATCAAAAAATAAGGTTATGTTGGCCTGTGACTCAGGCTCATCAAAATCTCATGATTCTGAGACATGAAAGACCCCATCATCAGGCAGCTCTATGGTCAGAGGCTGATCGTCTTTGAGAGGAGCCTCTGCTAGTTGATCGACAATGCCTTAACCTTTGATGGACTTTTTTCCAATGAATTCGATGTCAAACTCCATCAACAACATGATCCATTTTTCCATGTGACTACTATGATAAGTATGACTCATCATGTATCGCAATGGATTCTCCTTAGACACCACATACATCATATTGCTTAGCATGTAATGGCATAGCTTTTTGGTGGCAAATACCACCACCAAGCATAGCTTCTCAACGTATGCATAGTTAAGTTCATAACTGACCAAGGTGCACCTAAGATAATAATTATCATGTTCTTTATGTAGTTCATTTTTTTGGGCTAGCATGGCACCCAGTGCCACCTTAGTAGCTGAGATGTATAAGTAGAACGGTACTCCTGGTCTAGGTGGTGCCAATACTGGTGGTGAATCCAAGTATTGTTTGATGTCATCGAAGGCTGATTGACACTCATCATTCCAATGACATGCTACCCCCTTGTGTAATAATTTATTCATGGGTAGGCACTTGTCAGATAACTGCGCTATGAAGCGCTTGATCGATGTGACATTACTCTACAAGATTCTGAGCTGCCTGATGGTGGTTGGGGGAAGCATTTCAAGGATTTCCTTGATTTTATTTGGATCTACCTTGATGCCTCATTTTTAGACTATGAAACCCAAGAGTTTTCCAGATGTGATGCCAAATACGTACTTCTTGGGGTTTAGCCTAACCTTGTGTTCGATGAGGCGATCAAGGATCTTGTGTAAGTCATCGAGATGATTTTGGCACAAAAGATATTTGGCCAACAAATCATCCATATAATATTCCAAAGTTTTATGCATGTGATCATGGAAGATGTATGTCATAGCGCGTTGGTAAGTGGCACCAATGTTTTTAAGGCCAAAGGGCATGACCTTATAACAAAATGTCCCCCAGGTGTTGTGAATGCTATTTTTAGTTTATTATCAGGATTGATATGAATCTGGTTGTATCTCAAGAAACAATCCATGAGGGAAAGCATTTCATGGCCTACTGTAGCATCTACCAATGCATCGATGCTAGGCAAGGGGAAATCATCCTTGGGACTCGCTTTGTTTAAATCTCAAAAATCGATGCATATGCGAATCCTCCCATCAAGATTTTTGATGGGTACCATGTTGGACAACCATGGTGGGTAATCTACGCATATGACAAACTGTGCATCCAATAGATTTTGTAGCTCATATTTGACCATTAAGGCCACTATTGGGTGCATCTTACATAGCTTTTTCTTGACTGGCTTGATTGTTAGATCAAGTGTTAGATTATGCATGACTAGCTGTGGGTCTAACCCCGACATGTCTTTGTAGGACCATGCAAAAACCTCCTTATTCTCTTTGAGAAGGGTAATGTAATCGGCTTACTCTTTGAGGTATAGAATTACCCCTAGCTTGATGATTTGTGGATTCATTGGATCAGAACCAATGTCCACGTCAATCATCTCTTCGAATGACATGTGGGATCCGTCCTCCAACTAGTGTGGAGTTGGTATTAGGTGGATATCATTTGCTGAATTTAGATCTGCATTGGGAACATCGGGTTCCTCTTCAACATGGAAGATATCCTGAGTCTGTCCTAGGGTGAAATGAAACATCTCACCGTAAGGCCAGTACTCTAATGGGGATGGTGGTGAGTCAGCGTGATCCCAGTCTATGGCATCTAGGTCTAGATACAATGGTCGTGTTGGATTAGCTGGATTGTGGATGGGGGCGGTTAAATCAATGGAGATCATGTTGATGGTATGAATTTGGTCCCCATTGCCACGTGGGTGTTGATTTGGATATTCTTTGTGATCCTTGTACTCTAGATCTGGCTCTGTGGGTACTGGCACAAAAGGATCGGCCCTATGCATGGATAGAAATACGGGGTCTACCCTTGACGTTGATGGCCCTATAGGGTCTCTAGGTGGGATTTGCTCTCTGTATGCCCAAAATAGTGGATGAAGCACTTGGTTTAACTATACTTGATTTAAATGCCACCTATGCCTTGGTCCCATATTTAGATGTTCAAACATATCATCGATGTCTATGGGGTATTCCTGTTGCCTCATATGGTTGAGATATGCCATCTCAGTCTCATCCACATAGTTGCTATCGGATATCCATAGGCCTTCATTGGATCTGACAACTATGTGCTCTTCTAGCTGGTATAGCCTCCCACTAGGCATTTCTTGATCACTATCCTCACTCTCTACGAGAGCCGAAAGTCTGGCATGTAGGTAGTCAACGTTGAGGAAGATATTTGGATCTTCTTCCTCTGGTGGATCACTTGGCCTTATGGCCATCATGGGAGGCTCATTTTGTTTGAGCATGTTAATTTCGTCTCTTTTGGGTTGTTTCGCTCTCTGCGGGAGGGCTGGATTCTCTGGAGGTAGTAATATCCCGATCAAAACATTCAAGGGAAACATTGCCATGGAGTTCTCCTAATAGTTGTCAATGGGTGTCACCTGTGAGTGATTGCTATCAGACTCAAAAGGGTCCCAAGGTGCTACCTCATAATATGAATCATCTTCAGAAGACCCCCCTTGATCTTGTTCATATCCCTATTGGAGGTTACTTCTTGAACTTTCCCCTTCCTCGATCAAAAGGGAGGTGTTGTTGAGGTCAACAAGGTTTGTTGTTAACAATGGGAGATAATCCTCCAATGTGTATGTTGTGTTGGGATTGGCATATGGATCTTGTGCCAACCCATCCCTATTGCCTAGACCTAGGACTTGCATGGTTTCTACTAGGATGTTGAGGGGCAAAGGGTGGTTGAACCCTACTCCTGATTTATCATATGGCATCTGGTATCTCGATTGACAAAGAATGCACATTCCTTGTTTGTATCTTCCCAATCCATATCCATGCCAATTACATTGGTCTAGGTATTTCAAGGCGAATTCCGGGTTGGATAGATAGTCAAAATTCTTAGTAAATGGCTCTTCATCCTCTTCCTCTTGTAGGTAGGGTTCAATGTCATTCTCGATGCCCCCATATACAAAATTGGTCTGATTTGGTGGGTAACCTAAAGGGATGATAGTGCCAATGAGGATGCACGGTCTCCCCATGTCTTGCATGGATTCTAGTGTGGGTGTTGCCACAATGTTTCGCACTAGGTACTCCCCCAGACCCATATTGGCCATCTCAACGGTAATCATCAATGATTGAGAGGGAGGGAATGAGAGTTCTCCTTGAGTCCACTCCATGTTGGGTGAACCAAGTGTCTTGACTTCCATTTGGCTGGGCATCTCTTCGATAGAGATGGTTGAGACTAATGGTGGTACCTCCTCTAGGGGCTTCTTCCCATTGTCCTTCAATGTGGCCACCATAGGTGGCATCATTGGTGAAGGAAAAAACGATGAAGATGGGCAAGGTTTGTGAGTTGAGGGGCTCAACAACAAGGATGTAGGTAGAATCGGACCTTGTGTGGATGGATTCAATTGGAAGTCCAAATATGTCGATGGGAGGGTCGATTATGGCATCAGCTGCACCACATTGCAAAAATTAAAGGGCTCTAAATCCACTGGGACTACATGTACTTGCCATTTGTATGTGTATTTGAGGCATTGATGGGCTATCAAAGGGACACACTTTATGTCCCTGATCCACGACCGGCCTATAAAGATATTGTAGGCCATATCACCCTCAAGGATGTGACACAACATAGGAATGGTCTTTGGTTCTACTTGGATGGGTAGGAAAATTGTGCCAACCGTCGAGCATAACACGTCGTTGAATGCTTGAAGAGTGTAAGTGGATGCCACAATGTGGGATACTGGTAGCTTAAGGTTTTTTAATGCTGATGTCATGATTATGTTGCTGGATGAGCCAGTGTCCAGCAAAACCCTCTTGAATGGAATTTTTGTTGACCCGTGCAATGACGTGCAGGGGTGGATTCACCATATCGCCAGTCACCAGTTTTAGTTCATCTTCCCTGAAGGTTATGACTATTTCTATGCATTGTCTCACATGTCCCACAAAGTTGTTGAAAGAATTGGGTTCATGGGGTTGTAGCTCAATGACTTTGAGTATCTCCATCAGAGCCTCCCGATGGGGCGATGATTGTTGGATGAGCTCATAAATGGAGAGCCTAGCCGACGTGGTCCTTAAACTTTGAGTAAGTTTAGTCTAAATTGTGGCCACTGGTCTAGGTAGGGAAGGTTGCGTAGGGTGTTGTGGAGGTTGTGACGTTGGTAGAACATCTCCTGTAGCTACCGTGGGTGCAGCCGTGTTAGGGTATATTTTGTTCCGTGTCACGATGCTTATCATCCCTATGTATCCTTGCATGGGGCAGTTTTGTGTTACCTCGTTCACTTGTAAATTCTTCGCTTGTGCGTTATGGGCAGGCATGGGGTCTATGAAGACCTCCATATATTGGTTGCTCAGTGCTATGGGATTATCTATCATGAGTGTTTTGTTGTCTATCAAGTCCTACACTAAGTATTTGAATTTCCAACAAGTGGAGATTTTGTGTCCTTTCTATCGGTGAAATCTATAATATAAGTCTTCCCTATAGCCCTTGGGTTTTGAGGCATTGGGGTCTATGGGTCGACTTTCTGGCAAGTTTATCAGGTTTTCCACGAACAAGTGGTCAAACAAGGAGTCTCTAGACTTCGTGAAGTGTGTGAATTTTTGCTTAGGGCGATGCTGCTAATTTTGCTCTTGTTTATGATTTTCCTTTTCATAGTTATCAAGAGGAACTGTATGATAATTAGCCTTTGGGGACTGTGCCATTTGTGTAGGCTTTGGTATAGTTATGGCAACCTGATTGACCACGATGGGTTTCGGTTGCATGGGCCCAATTTTACCATTTTTGGGCCACTCTTTCTTGCGTGGCTTGGCAATCTCACCGTCTTGTATTTTGATCTCCTTAATTATCTAGGCTTGCACCAGGGCTTCTTTGAGGGTGGCATATTGCTGCAACTACAATAGCACAGAGATCGACCTTATGCAACTCTTTGAAAACATTTGAGTCATGTCGGCCATGGGAGGGAGGTAAGGTATCTTTGAAAGCAGTGTCCACCAATTCCCATAAGCAGCCATGGTCTCATCATCATACTACTTAAGGCCATATAGGTCGCTTAAGGATGCCTTCTTCTTGGTGTCGAAGGCAAAACGTTCAAGGAACACGTCCACTAGCTAGTCTACATTGTTGATGCTATGCTTCGAAAACTGGGTAAACTAGTCCGAGGTAGGGCCTACGAATGTGGTTATAAACATTCTCAGAAGAAATGCATCATTGTCCTGAATGCCAAAGCATTGACTCAAGAACCTTGTTACGTGCTCTTGGGCATCCTCATCCCCTCTAAAAATTGCCAATTGAGGCATTTGGAAGTGGTCGGGGTATGGGGATGCCAAAACTAAAGGATGCACAAGGTGATTGCGGAGTTGGCGTAATGTGGGCTTTTGGGGCCTTGAAGTCTTGGTCTCCATAGACTCTAAGCACCCTAGTAGTGCTTTGTATGCTATTAAGATCCTGCTATAAAATAAACTCAAATAACACACTCTCACACAATTACTTGGAAATAACTCACATAAACATCACATTAATATAACAGAAATTTGCATAAAGAACAATCTCACAATAGGACTGAATCGCAGGCCTCTTCGAGGGGGCAACCTCCTTCAATACTTCATTAATTTTGCAAAATATGGTTACATTGGTGCCTTTTCGGGTATTTAAGGAGTTTCCTTCCAAGGTTGGCTTACATGCAAAATGCCACCTGGATTACATGCATAATGCCACCCGAATTACATGCATAGTGCCACTTTGAATTACATGCACAATGCCACTCGAATTACATGCACAATGCCCCTTGAATTACATGCACAATGCCACACGAATTACATGCACAATGCCACCTATCTACCATGTGTTACATAAAAAGGGTGCCATTTGTCATAGGCACTACCTAAGCTAAAACTTAGAACATTACAAAATATTAATCATGGGTACTACCCACGTTCACTAGGAATTATTACAAAAGGGGAGTTATTACATTAAGGGTTAGGATGAGATCCTAACATGCCCTTCTCCTTAAAGGAGCTTTGTACTCAAAGCTAAAAATGAGGAAACTGTTGTTGGAGTTGATGGAGAGACTCCCATGTAGCATCCTCAGGTTGAAGTCCACGCCACTAAACCAGGACCTCTGTGATGGTACGGTTGCACAGAGTGTGAGTTCGACGATCCAGCAGCTGTTTCGATGCAAGTAAGATGGAGCATTCTTCATCCAATTCAGGGAGTGTTGATTGAACCTGTACCTTTGTGCCCACAACTTTCTTGAGAAGGGAAACATGAAAAACAGGGTGGATCTTGGAAGTGGGGGGAAGAGCCAATTTGTAAGCTGTTGGACCAATCCGTTGCAGAACCTGATAAGGACCATAGAATTTTGGAGCAAGCTTCTGACACCTGTGGAGTTGTAGGGATGGTTGTTTGTATGGTCGCAAGCGAAGGAAGACCATATCACCCACATCAAAACTATGCTCAGAACGATGCTGATCAGCTTGTTGGTGCATCCGATTCTGGGCCATGTTCAAATTTTGCTTGAGTTGGCGGAGGACCTCGGTGTGTTGACTCAGAGCATTGTCGACGACCTGGACCTTGGAGCTGCCCGGAATGTAGGAGGAAGGCGTGAGTGGAGGGCACCCGTAAACTACCTCAAATGGTGTGAGTTTGGTGGTGGTATGATAGGAAGTGTTGTACCACCATTCAGCCAAAGAAAGCCATTTTGCCCAATGAGTAGGATGATCAGAGGAAAAGCAGCGAAGGTAGGTTTCCAAGCATTTATTAACAACCTCTGTTTGACCATCCGTTTGCGGATGGTAGGCTGAACTCATTTTGAGCTGAGTCCCCTGCAACTTAAACAACTCTTACCAAAAATTGCTAGTAAAGGTGGGATCACGATCAGATACAATGGAGGCGGGCATGCCATGAAGGCGAAATATGGAGTCAAGAAAAGTTTGGGCAATAGTGGATGCTATGTAAGGATGGGTTAGGGCACAAAAGTGAGCATACTTTGAAAGGCGGTCCACTACCACAAAAATAACAGACTTGCCTCCAGATTTAGGTAGCCCTTCTATGAAGTCCATGGAGATGTCAGTCCACACCTGATCTGGTATCGGCAATGGTTGAAGAGTGCCTGGGGAGCGCACTGTTTCTCCTTTCATCCATTGACAAGTGTCGCAATCCGCTACAAAAGAGCGAATGTCCTGTTTCATGCCTTTCCAAAAGAAGGTGCGCTTGAGTCGCTCATAAGTTTTTAGGAACCCTGAATGGCCAGCAGATGGAGTAGCATGTGATTACTTCATGAGGAGTTCTTGAAGTGGGGACTTAGGAGGAAGAACCAGGCGTTGATGGTAACGCAGATCTTGGCCATCCCAACTATATCTCGGTGTAGACTCTGGATCATCCCTAAGTGAAGCAACCAGGTCTTTCAAATCTGCATCCTGAAGTATTTCCTGATGTAAGGGCTCAATCCATTGGGGCAATGGTGCAGAGATGGCACACAGCATACTAAGGGCCTCAAATTGGCGAGAGAGAGCATCTGCCACAAGATTTTCCTTCCCTTTTTTGTACGTGATGTCATAATCATAGCCCATGAGTTTTGATACCCACTTTTGTTGCTCGGGAGTGGCAACTCGTTGTTCTAGAAAGTATTTAAGGCTCTGGTGGTCAGTTTTGATGGAGAAATGGCGCCCAATGAGGTAAGGCCGCCAATGTAGGACTGCATGCAATATTGCCAACATTTCCTTAGCATATGTGGATTTTCCCAGATTGTGATCAGATAGGGCTTTGCTGGTAAAATCCAAAGGGCATCCTTCTTGCATCAATACTGCCCCAATACCACGACCAGAAGCATCACTTTCAATGAAATTTTTTTTTGAGAAGTCTGGCATGGCTAAAACTGGAGTGGTGGTCATGGCATGTTTGAGGTCCAGGAATGCTTGCTCAGTTGGCCTTGTCCACATAAAATAATCCTTCTTCAACATGGAGGTGAGGGGGCGGCTATCTTTCCATAATTGCAGAAAAATTTACGGTAATATCCTGTAAGCCCTAAAAATCCTCGAAGTCCCTTGAGTGTGTGAGGTTTTGGCCATTCTTGGACTGCTTGGATCTTCTTAGGGTCAACCTTGACACCATCCTTTGAGACAATGTGTCCCAGATATTCTACTTCAGTCAAACCAAAGGAGCACTTGGACCTTTTTGCAAAAAATTTATGGTCGGCCAGTAGTTGGAGAGTTTGATCTACATGATTGAGATGCTCTTCCCATGTGTGACTGTAAATCAAGATGTCATCGAAGAACACAAGGATGAAATTTCGCAAGAAGGGGCGAAAGATGTTGTTCATCAGGCTTTGGAATGTGGAAGGAGCATTTGTGAGACCAAATGGCATTACCAAGAATTCATAATGACCTTCATGAGTGCGAAAAGAAGTTTTAGGAATATCTTCATCCCTAAGCCGGATCTGATGGTACCCAGAGTGAAGGTCTAGCTTGGTGAAGTACATGGTCCCATGTAATTCATCAACCATAGGGATAGGAAATTTATCCTTGACCGTTATCTTGTTGAGCTCTCGGTAGTCAATACACAATCGCCAAGAGCCATCCTTCTTGAGGACCAGTAAGACTAGTGCAAAGTAGGGACTAGTACTAGGCCGAATGACACCCGCCTTGAGTAATTCCTATATCATCTTCTCAATCTCTGACTTCATGGCATGGGGGTATCTGTACGGTCGAATATTGGGAGGTGTACTATCCAAAAATAATGGAATGGCATGGTCATGAGAGCGATGCGGTGGTAGTGTGATTGGTTCTGAAAATATGGCCTCATGTTTGTGGAGAACCTGTTGCATGTCTGGTGGAATTTCACCCATTGGGGATGTGGATGGTTGGATGGAGAATAGTTGTGCAATGACCCCACGTGATGATTTCTTTAGCAATTTCTCCATGCCGTTTGAACTGATAATTTGAGGTGTTCCTGCTCGGGGAGCCCTGGATGATGTGTGTTTGGCCATTCTGGGAGAACTGCATCCAAAGTTCAGCAAAGTTCCAACTGATAGTGCCCAGTGTACTCAACCATTGAGATCCCAAAACAATATCACATCCACCCAACTGGAGGGCAAACATGTCCTGCTTGAGTGCATAGTCCCCTATCTAGATTTTAACATTGTGACACTTTCCCTTACAAGGTAAGGTTCCACCGTTGGCTACCATGACCTCAAATGAGTTACAAGTGTGGATATAGAAATTTGCCCGCTGAACAACTCTAGGGTCAATAAATTTTTGTGTGCTTCCCGAGTCCAAAAGGATGGAAAGACGTTGGCCCTTGAAAAATCTTGTAACCTTCATGGTTTGAGGGGTAGTAATGCCTGCAAGGGCATGGACTGTAATTGTTGTTTTAGGTTCTTGTTTCACTTTTTCTTATGGAGGAGGTGTTTACGGAGGGTCCTCATCCTTATCACTCTCATCAGAGGTATCAGGTTCTTCAACATCGATCAGGAACAATTTTTTGTGTGCACACTTATGCCCTTTGAAAAAATTTTCATCACAATTATAGCATAATCCTTGGGCACGACGTGCATCCATCTCTTCGGTGGTGAGGCGCTTTGGTGCAGCAGGTTTATTATCAACTAGGTTTTGGGCTCTAGGAGGAAATGAAGGTCTATTTTGTAGAAACTTTGATGGGCGTCTTTGGGCAGAGAGTTTAGATTCGGCCAGACGGGCCAAACTGATAGCTTCCATCATAGTTCGTGGTTTCAACATTTTGACTTCTGCTTGGAGTTCCATCTTCAACCCACTGATATAACAACTCCGGAAGAACCCTTCACTCAATCCTCTTGTTCGATTGGCCAATTTTTCAAATTGAGCTTGGTACTCTCGAACTGACCCCGTTTGTTGTAGTTTGGATAAGGCTCCTGTGAAGTCCTCAAACTCACTAGGACCAAATCGAGTGAGTATTTGGGATTCAAAATCCTCCCAAGAGAGATTTGGGTAGGTAAGACGCAACCATTGAAACCAGTGTAGAGCCTCAAATTCCAAGTTAAAGGAAGCCATCTGGACTCGATGAAATATTGGTACATTATGAAGTCGAAAGAATTGGTCAACCCGACATAGCCACCCATCAACATACTTCCCATTGAATTTGGGAAAGTCCAACTTGGGAATTCTGAAGGGTGTATCATGGTCACGATTCCTTGTAGAACTCTCAGCTTGGTATTCTGATTTGGGTGGTTCTCTTCTCAGTTCGTTGTCCACTTCAGTCAATGCTTCTTCTAAGCGATTGCTAGTGGCCTCATGCTCTAGGCGAAGACCTTGGACTTCTTTCCTTATGGAGTGAAAATCCGAGTTCAAGTTCTCAATGGATTTTGTTAGGGACTCTAAGTGTTTTAGTTCTTTCTGGTGTCCACGGGTACCCTGGGCCATTTTTTGACCTTTTGTGACCAGTTACTAAAAATAGAATTGAATTTTTTGGACTTACTATTTTTAGTAAGTGCCCAAAAAAGTTCTTGGGTGCTATATATCAAAATGATCAGCAGGAGGAGGTGGTCACAATGAGCTATATCTCTCAACACTACTTTTTGGCACCCCAGACTTTTTTTTTTTTTTATCTCCTGTTTTGCTGAGTCTAACGGTGTTTACAGATTCTGATTCTGAGCTACTGAGCAAAAGTTGGGTACTGGAGCACTATCTAAAACTGGCCGTGTTTCACACTCAAGATTCTCTGTATTTTGCAGGTGACTGATATGACAGTTCTGTTCTGACTCTGAAGACTGTGAATTCTGCCCTGACTGTGTTGACCTCTCTGACCTGACTGACCTGACTGTGACTGTCACTGCAAATTTGACTGTTACTCTCTAGACTTTCAACTTAAGTGTCACCCTCATGGCTTATCCCGAATGCATGTCCCTTCTGTTATTTTTTTGGTAGAGGACTCCTTTCTCATATGCTCACTTTTGAAATGCAGGTTTACGAACGGGGGTGTTTGGATTCTTATTTTTTATTTTTTATTTTTTTTTTTTGCGTTTTTTACAGGTTGTAGTTTTAACAGAACTAGGGAATGCTAAGTATAGGAGTATGTACCACCCATAGGCCCTCTAATATACCAACAGTGACGAACAATAGTTCTCGGACCAATATTTTAGGCCACTACTCAAGGAGGATTCCACACATACCCTTGAGCACACTACCCGCCTCTCTGACAATACAGGAGGGTAATCTTCCAGGATGCTGTGTCCCGTAGACTATGAGTAATACAAGGCCGAAGAGCTTCCTAATGGCTAAAAGTTTATTTAATCCTAGATGGTCTCCCGATATACCCGAAGATACGTGGGAGCTCAAGTCCATGCGCGAGTTCTGTCTGAGGCCTGGGTATTGGAGCCTGATCGCCCCTCACTTCACTAGACGCTTTATGGGCTATCTAGCTTAGCCAATAATGACAGATCCTTCGCAATATTTTAAAACCCCCGGTATAGGGTTTCTACCTACTCAACTAACAATATATATATATTTTTTGGTCTGGAAAAAAAAACACTGTATTTTTTTTTTGGATTTTTTTTTAATAAGGAAAAACATAATGGAAAAAACACACAGAATTTATACCTAACAGGCGGATTGGATGGCAAGAATCGTTGCGATTGTGAGTAGAACTTGGCCCTGGAAAGCGCTCTGATACCACTTGTTAAGATCCTGCTATAAAATAAACTCAAATAACACACTCTCACACAATTACTTGGAAATAACTCACATAAAAATCACATTAATATAACAGAAATTTGCATAAAGAACAATCTCACAATAGGACTGAATCGCAGGCCTCTTCGAGGCGGCAACCTCCTTCAATACTTAATTAATTTTGCAAAATATGGTTACATTGGTGCCTTTTTGGGTATTTAAGGAGTTTTCCTTCCAAGGTTGGCTTACATGCAAAATGCCACCTTGATTACATGCATAATGCCACCCGAATTACATGCATAGTGCCACTTTGAATTACATGCACAATGCCACTCGAATTACATGCACAATGCCACTCGAATTACATGCACAATGCCACACGAATTACATGCACAATGCCACCTATCTACCATGTGTTACATAAAAAGGGTGCCATTTGTCATAGGCACTACCTAAGCTAAAACTTAGAACATTACAAAATATTAATCATGGGTACTACCCACGTTCACTAGGAATTATTACAAAAGGGGAGTTATTACATTAAGGGTTAGGATGAGATCCTAACATATGCATCAGAGGATTTGATTTCCTCTTCTTTAGTTTGTTCCCATTGTGAATTGCGAGGAAGTTGAGGCCTATGGAGGGGTATTCGGATAGCACCCCCTACCTTGGTAGGGCGTTTTAGCCCGATCTTCTTCTTTGTCAAATTCCTCATAGGCCTATTGAGGAGTTTCTGGGTGTGACTTATAAACATGGATGAGTGCCCAAGGAAGGCGCCCATCATTGGTTCTAGGGGTGGCCTCCCGCTCAGGTCTCGGAGGTCTTGGAGGTAATGCTTGATAAGGTCGTGGAGACCTGTCTTGTACTAAGGGGTTGTGCCTCTCATAAATTTTTGTCCTATGCATGTGAGGGGTTGGAATCCTTTCATGCATAGTGTTCTAGAGAAACTCATATGTCTGGTGCTGAATGCGCTCTTTTTTAAGATGATATAGTTGTTCTAACTGCTGTTGATCTTGCTTGAGCTACATGATTTGCACTTGGAGGGTGGCCTGTTTGGCAAATGCCAAGTCAATTTGTTCCACCGTCCTAGGTCTAGGAGGCCTAGATGCCTCCCCTACATATCTATCTTGGTCATGGTGATCTGAGATCTTTGTGGGTCACTTTCCTCTATTGAGGTTAGCAACATTCACCTGAGGCTCTGGCCTCAATAGGTGATCTTGATAATTAGCAGGTACGAAGGCACATTGCTCCCACATGGTGTATTGCTCTTAAGGAATATTCTATTTTTCCTCATGCTCCCTTTCATACATGTGAAAGGGACGAGCATAATTGGCTCACCCTATCTAAAGAGCCCTGCGCTCTAGATTTGGCCTATTAGTTCTAACATTAATGAGGGGTGGAGGGGGAATGATATAATCGTGTGCCCTTTCCTTATGAACCCTATGCTGCTCTAGCGCTTCATCGTGTAGTGGCCACTCATAATGAGTGTCTAAGAGGGCCTTCCCATGTGTGTACTCCTCCTGAGAGGGTCTATGTTGAACGAGAGTGCCCCTCAAAGGGGTGGCTCTATAGTACTTTTATGTAGTGGCATAGTGTGGACTATGTTGTGGGTCAGGCTGCCAAGGTGGTATAACCAAGTCCTTGGGGCTATAACAAAGGCGACTTGTGCCTCCTTGTATACTTTCTGCAGCTTCTACCCGTGATTGGGCTTGGCTACGGGTATACACCATGGTGGTGGTTTTTCTAAAAATATATGTATATTTTTATCTCCTTTACAATTTTTATGCTATACCAAACAAAAGGGGACCACACAAACAAATAAATGATTATCTTGTTTATAGATTAAATGTGTGTCCTAGATCTAGTTCAGTGTGTTTGATTTTTTTTGTTATGTAAATCTTGTAAAGAAAACTTTGTTATACATGCACAATGAGGGCTCTTGTATCTCCAAAATGGTTGCCCCTTCAATATACCATTGCTAGGTCGTTATACCAAACCTCTCAATATACCCACACTTACGTGAGGGAAACTATTGGTATGCGAGAGTAGAACAATAAGTGGAACATAGGCGGTATGGAAGGGGGATCACTCTATTTTTGAAACCTACCATAGAAGACTTATCCTCATGCACGAGGAATCACCCCCGTTACACTTGGTCAGCTTTCGTCAGGATTTACGTCTAGCAATAGTCATGATCAGGGTATATGTATGCAAAATCCAAGCCAAGGTGGTGATGAAATCCACCGTTGGTCTTGATCAAGTGTTGGGGTATTAATACCAACTCCTTGATGTTAATTTTATTAGGTGGTGTGTGTGGTTCCTTTTAATTGTGTAAAGAAAGAAAACATACAACAAAAGATGATTTTCACTAATGCAATGCTTTAGAGTATGTTTTATCTTTCAGAGATAATTAGTAGCAAAAAGGAAATCACAAAACCTAACTAGAACTAAAACCTAGAATGAGGGCTTGCCATTTGTGCAAGTATCATGCAAGCAAACCAGAGAAAAATGCATTCCTAATCAAGTTATTTCCATGTAATTTATTCTATGTTTTTATTTTTTCTTTATTGCGAGAAAAGAGAACAAACTACTTAACCTTTCTATGCAAGTGTTTGAAAATAAAGCAAAGAAAATAGAAAATTGCAAAAACAAAAAGTAGAAAAACACAGAGGATGTGCAGAAGGCCTACCTCTTCTCTATCTAAACTAGATACCTCTGAGTTTTTTCTCAAAAAATGCATAGATCTATAATCATCTCGGGGTGGGATGAATAGCAGGTTTGCATTCGTCATAGGGTGGGATGAATATGTATTCATCTCAGGGTGGCATGAGTAGCAGTCTAGCGCCCGAATGAGTAACACCTACAAAGAAACCACAAAATTTGGATCAAAAAATTGATCTTAATAGCAGGGGATAGGGTCCCACCATGATCACCACTGAAAGCAATGCAGAAGAGAAGTGTACCGACATGATGCAAAAAAAAATGGATACAATGCTAAGTCCTACGAATGCGAAGAGCAATGAATGAAGGAAATGACGCATAAACGAGATGTGAGCAAACAAAAAAAAAGTGGGGTCTCCTTTATTGATATTGCTTTTAATATGATTACAATACATCCCCCTCTAGGTATCAGAATGTTTGATATAGTTTGTTACATCAATGGATGCTCGAAAGAACAAGATCGGATGGTACGCTTCCAGGGTCTTCCGCGTTCCCACTGATGAGCACCAGAAATGCTCATATTTTGTACATATTTCTTTGATCAATATGCAGTTGTATAATAAGGATTGCGTACTTTTATGAATGATTATATAGATATTTGATATAATTATGCATGTTATCTAATTTGTGTGCTTTTAGTATGTTTTGTGGAATTGCAGTTGATTTAGTTAGATTTGGAACGGTCGAGGTCCTTTTGATGGACCTGGCACTTTATTTCATCGGGGGTCAATGTAGAGAACATAGGCGCCTCCCTGCAACTAGAAGGTACCAAGGGAACAAGTGCCTCCCTGCAATCGGAAGGTGCCAAACCAAAGACGAGCGCCTCCCTACAGTCGAAAGGCACCAACTGAATACGAGCGCCTCCCTGCAGTCGGAAGGTGCCAACTGAATGCGAGCGCCTCCCTACAGTTAGAAGGTGCCAACTGAATACGAGTGCCTCCCTACAACCGGAAGGCACCAACCAAAGACAAGCGCCTCCCCATAGTCAAAAGGCGCCAACAGAAGGCAAGCGCCTCCCCACAGTCGAAAGGTGCTAATAGAAGGCAAGCGCCTCCCTACAACCAGAAGGCACCACGATAACAAGGTACCTTCCTCATAAGGAAGGCACCACTGATTCTTTGCCCGTTGACCAGATTTGAATGACGTGGACGGCAGCGGCTGGTGCAGTTCCAGCTCTACGTCATGCAAAGCTAAATTGGAGATAGCACCAACGTATCAAAACATCTTACTGATGCCAGGCAAAGCACGAACCGAAATGAACACACTGCCATCAGAACAGAATGCCAGACATCGATTGCATTCGCCAGACTATTCTAATTTAGTCTGGGAAGAATCGACTATTGTAACCACTTCTATAATAGAAGTTCTACGGGTGTGTTATATAAACACACGTAGATCGTTCTGAAAGATATATAGAAATAATTAATAAAGATCCATTTAGAGTTACAGAAGATAGATTGTAATACATTGATAAATATATTATAGTTCCAAAAGTTCTAAAGCGCGTGTTCGATCGGGAAGAAGCTGCTGGAGCCTGGGCCCACTCCAAGCCAGTATTTCTTCCCCATTTCCTTTTTGTTTATTTATTTTAATTAGTTTATTGCTTTCATAAGAATGTTCATTAGTTTGCTAGTTCCAGTATTTGCAGTAGATTTATTTTTAGGAATGTGTACATGATTTATTTCTATAGATTTAATTATGTTCTTCTTACGTAATTTATTGAGGAGTGCGGGAATGATTGACAACCATTTCAAGAACACCCCCCAAATGTAGGATTAGCAGATTCACCTCGAGTGGTATTGTAGTAACCTAATTCTGACTCTTCGCAAGTTTACGAAGCTCCCTGGGTTGATAATTAAATGCACGGGCATGTGACAAAAATAGGAAACCATTCACCTTGTTTGGCCCGCAACATTTTGGCGCCGTTGTCGGGGAAGCGTCTTAATTAGATTACTTACAATACCCTGAAACCTTCCATCTGACCTTGTATGAGTTCTTCGAGAAGAAGAGGACCTGACGGTCACTTTATAAGAACTAATCCATCAGGACCCGAGTCAGCCGAGCATTTTGGATTTGAGTTAGACTCGCCCGACCTACCAGCAGTCCATTGGAGTGAGGAACCGCACTTTGTGCAAAGTGCCACCTCATCCCATCAACAAGGGGACAAACGAATCATCATAAATCCCTTGTTTAATAGGACTCCTCTAGAGGAAGCCCTATTGTGGAAGGTTGTGGAGGATCAGACGATCTCGCCAAACAACCTTAGAGCATTGACTCAAAAAGTTTTAAATGATCGAAAGGCCATAAACGCTGCATTAGAAACCACATTTCCCAAAAAATGGCAGATAACGATGAAGTCTCATCTGGATTTAGTTTCCCAATAGAGGAGGGAGTAGGAGATACCAAAATGAAAAACATATCCCCTGCTCACCTTTCGTCCTTCAGAGGACACCCGACTGAGGACCCTGACCTATTTTTATTCAAGTTTGATGTTTTGTGTAGGTCTGTGGATTACAAATAAAACACGTAGAAGTTGAAATTATTTCCTTCTACATTAGATGATGCAGCTCTACGATGGTTCATCGGTCTGGGAGACAAACACATCACCACCTGGGACCAGATGAAGAAGCTCTTTCTAGAGCAATATCAAGATTTCGGGAGAGCAAGAGACTCCAGGGAGGAGGTCCTGAGCATGACACAAAGAGAAGATGAGTCTCTCGAGGAGTATTGGGAGAGATTCAGCTTTAATCTTCAACGGTCCCCTCACTCGAAGCTATCTGATAAGTCCCTCAAAAGCATCTTCTTGAGGGGACTTACCAATGAGTCACTAGAGGCTCTCAACATGATCTCTAGAGGTGATGTCTATCAGCATGCTATGGATGACATCCAGAAATTATGTCGGAACTACTCGAGAAGGTGAGGCAAAATCATTGCCAGGACCATGAAGGCGACTGCTTTAGTCACCAAAACAGAAATAGGCAACATGTTGGAGGATTTGAAGAGTGAAATGCTCTCATCTCTAGCACTGCAGATGGATACGCTACTGTTAGAAAAGAAGAAACAAGAAAATGATGCAACATTAGCCTATTTTTGCCCAAAATGTAGAGGAAGGCATGCAAAGAATGCATGTCCAAAAAACAAGGTCAGAGTATGCGCAGTTTGTAGGCTGAATCATAAAACTCGATTGTGCCCACAACTGCCCAGTAACCAGGAAGTGGCTGAGAGCACGGAGGCCTACTTCATAGGCAATAGGAAGAGTTGGCCACAACCCCCCATGGGGAATATACCAACCGAAATGCCATCATATGGGGGAGGGCCATACATGCACCAAGGACCCCCTCAACCACCTAATATGGGGTGGTGGGGACCATCACCCTGGACTAACGCACCCCCAACAGCATTTTCGAATCAGCAACCATGGATGCCATATCCATATCCTAGGCAGCAGTGGAGAGGCCACAATGCATGGAATCAGACTCCATAGAGTGTAGTGCCTGCTCACATCCAACAAAATGTATCAGCATTTCCAGCAGCGAGACCTACGTAGCTACCAGCACAACCAACAACAAACCCGAACAACAGAGTAAATCAGCCGACATACAACGTAGAAGGTGAGATGTATCATATGTACAATATTCAACTTAGATCAGGTAGGTAGCTAGGAGTAGAGACACCGCCTCTTGTAGAAGAGGAGGAAGAAATAGTAGAGACACCTCCACTGGTAGAAGAGGAGGAAGAAATAGAGGAGACACCTCTGGTAGAAGAGGGAAAAGCACTTGAGAGAGCGGAGGCTCCATTTCCTAGCCGGCTGCAGGAACAAAGAAAAACAACACAACCAAAATTTGACATCTTGTCGAGCTTGAAGAATCTCACGATGACAATCCCATTATTTCAAGCAATTCGAGATGTCCCCATTTACACCAAGGCAATTAGAGAAATGTGTCTAAGGAGACCGGGATGAAAAGCTACCCAGACTATCAACGTCGTGGGTAAACTGGAAGATCTAATGATGGGTGGAACACGTCATCCGAAGTATGCAGATCCAAGGAAGCCTAGTGCTGACCGTAAAAATTGGAGGACATTCCCTGTCCAACACATTGGTTGACCTCGGGGCAGCCATCAACGTGATGCCTCAAGAGACCATGCATAGGCTATAGCTCATGAACCTGAAGCCAACCACGACAGTGCTGCAGTTAGCCGATCGATCAACCGTGTCACCGAAAGGGATGCTAGAAGATGTGATCGTAACAGTCAGTGCATGGGAATATCCAACCGATTTTTTAGTTTTGCAAACCAAGACCAAGCTAGGCGGTTACCCGCTCATTTTGGGGAGGCCATGGCTGGCAACAGCTGACGCTTACATCAGCTGTCGGGATGGGCTAATGACCATCTCCAATGGGCAAAACATCAAAAGGTTGACCATTTCACCGCCAGCTCAGTCTATGGACTCGACAGAAGAACCCAGGATCACCGAGCATGGAACTATGGAGTTGTCCATAATCCAACCGGTGATGACCTTGGAGGAGGTGGCAGAAGAGGATGAGGATGGTGCTATCATGGAGTTTCTCCATGGAGAATCGTCCACCCCCACACCTAGATCGCCATTGACTGGCACCCAAGATCAGCACATCCGACAAATACACGTTGGGCCAGGGAGGATATTAAACGTCAATAGCAGGTTGATGCCCACACAACTAGAAAAATTGGAAGAGCTTCTGGTAAAACACCAGCAAGCATTTGCATGGGACTACGTAGATATGCATGGCATCAGCCCAAAAATATGTACCCATCAAATTTATTTAGATGACCAGGAAACTCCTAGTCGGCAGCCACAGAGAAGGATGAACCCAACAATGAAAGACATTGTTAGAGAAGAACTGCACAAAATTTTGGCTATCGAATTCATATATCCAATTTTTGACAGTGAATGGGTATCACCATTAGTGGTGGTCCCCAAAAAGAATGGAAAATGGCGGATCTGCGTGGACTACCGAGCGTTGAACAAGGCGACTAAGAAAGACCACTTCCCACTCTCGTTCATCGATCAGGTCTTGGACACACTCTCAAGAAGAAAATACTTCTCCTTTCTGGATGGTTTCAGTGGTTACAACCAGATCCAGATAGGGGAAGAAGATCAAGATAAAACAACGTTCACTTGTCCATGGGGAACGTTTGCCTATAAGGTATTGCCTTTTGGACTGTGCAATGCACCGGCCACCTTTCAAAGGGCGGTGCTTAGCATATTCTCTGATATGATAGGATACGGGGTGGAAGTATACATGGACGACTTCATCGCCTATGGAGAAACCTTCGAGGAGGCAATGACAAATTTGGAAAGAGTGCTCGACAAGAGCAAGGAAAATCATTTGTCCCTAAGTAATGAAAAATGTTTTATGATGATGCAGGAAGGCATCGTGTTGGGACACCACCTCTCTGCGGAAGGAATAAAAGTAGACAAGAGGAAGATCGAGGTCATCAGAGACCTACCTAGCCCTAGAACGTAGAAGGAGGTAAGAAGTTTCCTTGGATCAGCTGGGTACTACCGATGATTTATCGCCAAATTTAGTAAGATTGCCAAACCACTGCACACCCTACTTTCTAAGGACGTAGAGTTCAATTGGATGGGAGATTGTGAAGAAGCATTCCAATTGCTAAAAGAAAAATTGATATCTGCATTGGTCTTGAGAGGACCAAATTGGGCCATACCGTTCCATATTTACTATGATGCATCTAACGGTGCGATCGGAGCAGTCCTCAGGCAGAAAGACGACGAAGAATTTTACGCCATCTATTATGTCAGTAAAAACTTGGCGAGAGCAGAGCTCAACTATACAGTGATAGAAAAAGAATTCCTCGTAGTTTTCCATGCAATAAACAAATTTTGCCACTATATAACGGGATACAAGGTCTTCATCCATACGGACCACGCGGCTATCAGGTATCTGATGAGCAAGCCGACCATTGGTGGTAGAATTATCAGATGGCTATTGCTATTGTAGGAATTCGACATCACTATAGTCAATAAACCGGGCAAGGACAATGTCGTGGTAGATTTTCTATCCAGATTGATACCATTAGATCATCAAGCAGTGGAAGATCAGTTTTTGGATGAACATCTATTCGCTATTAGTGAACAAACTCCGTGGTATGTAGACATAGCCAATTACTTGGCCATCGGAAGGACCTCACCTGCTCTCTCCTACCGAGAAAAGTAGGCGGTCATAGAGAAGAGTGCATCATTCCTTTGGATGGATGGTCTCCTATTTAAAATAGGATGGGACCAAATTATAAGAAGATGCATAGCAGAATAGGAGTTTTCAAAAGTGCTCAAGGCATGTCACGATGAGCCATGCAGAGGACACTTTGCAGGGAAATGAACTGCCTACAAAATCTTGCAAGATGGGTATTTTTGGCCCACTCTATTCAAGGACGTGGCAACGTATACCAGCAAGTGTGACGAGTGCCAGAGGATGGGTAGACCAACCCACCGAGATGAAATGCCCTTGCAGCCCCAGGTACACCTGGAACCTTTCGATAAATGGGGCATGGACTTCATGGGACCATTTAATCCACCTTCGATGGGAAGGAGGTTTATTCTGGTCCACATGGATTACATCACCAAATAGGTGGAAGTGCAGGCTTTAAGGGACTCAAAGGAAATAACGGTCACCAATTTCTTATTTGCCCATATTTTCACATGATTTGGGGTTCCTTGGGAGATAACAACAGACCAAGGGCCCAAATTCACCTCTAAATTGATTGAGAAGCCGATGGAGCAAGATAGAGTTTAGCACAATAAAACCATGCCCTACCATCTGTAGGCAAACGGGCAAGTAGAAGTGACAAACAGGGAGATGGAAAACATCCTGACCAAAATCGTGTAGCAACACAAGAAATATTGGGCCACACGGTTGCATCCAGAAGAACGCACCAAGTCTTAAAAAAAAAAAAATATATATATATATATATATATATATATATATATATATATATATATGATGAGGCACCTTCATATCAGAAGGCACCAAATCTAAAATATATATATATATATATATATATGTAGGCACCTTTCGTGGCAGGAAGGCACCAAGTCTAAAAAAAAAAAATCCAGCCGAATACGCCTTCCAACATCAAGAAGGTGCATTCATCCAACCGAGACGCCTTCCAACATTAGGAAGGCGCATTCATCCAGCCGAATACACCTTCCAACATCAAGAAGGCACATTCATCAAGATGAATGCCTTCCAACATCGGGAAGGCGCGAACCAGAAGGAGGCGCCTCCCACATTGGGAAGACGCATGCAGGCAAAAGTGCCTCCCACCAATCAGAGGCACCTCGTAGCACCGAAAGGCGCATTCATTCGAAGAAGAGCACCGAAAATGTTGGAAAGGCGCTACAAGGGCACCATCCACATGGGAAAGGTACCAAAGAATGCCTCCCACGTGCAACATTTACATCTACCGGATGCCTCAAGCGAAACGAAGCATCGCACGAATGAGCGGCATCAAATGACCATACCCCTCCCTCGTGTCACAAGTCAGCAAATAAATGGCTACCATGACGACTGGAATGACGAATCAGGTACGTGCATACTAAATCAAATCATTTATATAATTATTTATAAATACGCAGTACCAAAAAAGATATCACCGTCATAGAGATCGTATCCCCCCATAGCCGAAATCGTGTGCCAATGATAGGGCGTCTTCCATAACTGCTAGGGTTAGGCATCTTTTCTATAAGAAGGCACCTTCCTGAAGAAGGAAGGACAGAAAAATATACAGCACCAGAAGGCACCATGGGAGGAAGGTCCAAGAACCACGCGATCAAGAAGAATGAACCCAGTGATACTGATGGGATCAGAGGGGCAGTGAAGACCCAATTCAAAGCCGAGGGGTGGCTCGAATACTGCACCCTAGTCAGTCAAGGCTAGGACATGGAGGCAGCTAGAGAATTCACCACCTCTTTGAGGGGCGATGCGGCCCAAGTACAAGGGGTGGAAATTCCAATCACCCCTGAGTTCATCTCACAGGTGACTGGATTGCCTCTCATGGGGGAATGTACATACAAGGGCGGAGTGTTAAAACTATATGCCAAAATACTGCTGCCGGGAGGAAATGTGCAGATAGACAGGGAGGGGTTACTCAAAAATAGTCTCCCCATGAATATGCGAAAGATGTTCGAGCAGATTGCTCGATTCTTCACATGCACAGGGAAGTATACCCATCTGCACATTAATCATGTGCACTTCCTCAATCACCTAGTGCATGGGAGGAAATTAAACATACCTTTCTACCTGGCGAATGCTCTAAAAGATGAAGCGGCTCGGTACCAGAAGGGGGCACCGTCCGCCTTAGCCCACCATGGGCTGATATCGGCATTGGTCCGCCATGCAAAAGCACAAGGACAGAACCACGACGTAGAGGGAGATGGTGGCCAAATAGAGCAACACAATGCGGTTGTCGAATTAGGGCAAGACGAAGCATCCCCTATAGAGGAGATAACAAACATCGGGCAATTGGCATTGCCCTATTTTCCAGGAGGAGCAGAGCAGTCACCGGTGCCCGAAGACATAGAGGACAGAGGGCATTCCCCAGTGCTCGAGTATGAGGAGGAAGGAGCGCCACTCGCTGGTGGTGAGGACGAACCAATCCCCAGGAGGAAACATCTACGATGATTCCTCTCGATAGAGGAAGGACAGAGTGACTCGGAGATAGATGTTGCTGCCCAAACCCTCCGAGAATTAATGAACTAGAGCCCATGGAATGAAGGAAATTTTGGGAGTAACGACTAGATCGATGCAGCCTTGGAGGAGGCGCTCGAATGGCAAACCGATTGTTGGATGGCACAGCAGATTCTGGAAGATTGCCAGAACCAACATAAAAGGGAATTGGAGGAAAGAGATAGACGAATCGCTCAGCTCGAGCAGCTGGTCCGATAGTTGCAGGAGGAAAATCAAATGCTCCAAGATAGAGGAACAAAAAGACAGGAGGCGTCCACTCAGACTGATTGGGCAGAAGAAGTGTCGACGAAATCTCCCACATCCATCGAATGAGTATTCTCTTCAGGGGAGATTCGATCGGACGCTCGACAGAGCAGCCCGGAGGCAGGGGAGGATTCCTCTATTTTCAAGGGTGAAAAGAAAAGAAGTCCTACCATGCCCCCTGTCATTGTCTTGAGTGACACAGAGCAGGACGAAGGTCTCTAGCAATAGATAAGACCAGAGGATAAGGAGGACCTCCCTAGGCCTGAAGAAGGAGAAGAGCCTGAGGGGTCGACACCAGGTAGATAGGAGAACGAAGGATCACCCCTAGAGAAAGAAGAGACCCCGGTCCGAGCCGCCACATTTTTTGTAGAGGCCAAGGCAAAGAGGCCCAGGACGGCTCGACAGAAGGTGAAAGTGACCTTCGTCGAGTCAGAGGAGGACGAATGGGACATGTAGCCGTTCGTCGAAAGGCAAAAATATTTTGAGCAGCCACGCAATGAAATGAAAGTAGCCAAGGAGGCCAGGAAGGCATCCTCGAGGGTAAAAGGAGATTCTGGCATCTGCGTCAATTCGACAGAAGATAGCCAATTTTGGGACATCTATGGTTCATCCCAAGGGTGGCCTTCCATGATGAGGAGGTACTTGGAATGGTGGGGAGTATATGGCCCACAATTGGAGGCCGCTACAATTGCAAAGGAGAATGCAGGGCTTACCCCTGAAGCGGTCGGATTATACAAGGCCCAAGTAGTGCCTTCCAGAGGGGATAACTCGGATATCCCTCTGGAAGTGGTCAGACCTCCAGACGCCGACCTACGGCAAGCTGTCGAAGCTGCATTTCAATCGACAGGAACAACGCCGGCTAGACCACCACCGGTGAGCGGCCAGAACAAGAAGGGGACAATTGACAGCCGCAGTTTCCCATAGGCAAAGGCGAACCACACCTTCAAATGTCGGCATAAAAAGATAGACTCAGGCCGTAGGGGCAGCCAAATCCTCCAAGAGATGGCGACAATGAAAAGTTAGAGGGCTACCTACAGCTTGGATGCCATGAGGGCGTGGCATATGTTAGGCATGGGGGGATGATGAGCACCAAAAATGCTCATATTTTGTACATATTTCTTTGATCAATATGCGGTTGTATAATAAGGATTGCGTACTTTTATGAATGATTATATAGATATTTGATATAATTATGTGTGTTATCTAATTTGTGTGCTTTTAGTATGTTTTGTGGAATTGCAGTTGATTTAGTTAGATTTGGAACGGTCGAGGTCCTTTTGATGGACCTGGCACTTTATTTCATCGAGGGTCAATGTAGAGAACATAGGCACCTCCCTGCAACCGAAATGCGCCAAAGAAAAAAGAACCTCCCTGCAATCGAAAGGCGCCAAACCAAAGACTAGCACCTCCCTACAGTCGAAAGGCGCCAACTGAATACTAGCGCTTCCCTGCAGTTGCAAGGCACCAACTGAATACGAGCGCCTCCCTACAGTCGGAAGGCACCAACCGAATGCGAGCGCCTCCCCGCAGTCGAAAGGTGCCAACCAAAGACAAGAACCTCTGCACAGTTGAAAGGCACCAACAGAAGGCAAGCGCCTCCCCATAGCCAAAAGGCGCTAATAGAAGGCAAGCACCTCCCTACAACCAGAAGGCACCGCGATAACAAGGTACCTTCCTCATAAGGAAGGTGCCACTGATTCTTTGCTCGTTGACCAGATTTGAACGACGTGGATGGCAACGGCTGGTGTAGTTCCAGCTCTGCATCATGTAGAGCTAAATTGGAGATAGCACCAACGTATCAAAACATCTTACTGATGCCAGGCAAAGCACGAACCGAAACAAACACACCGCCATCAGAACAGAATGCCAGACGTCGATTGCATTCGCCAACCTATTCTAATTTAGTCTGGGAAGAATCGACTATTGTAACCACTTCTGTAATAGAAGTTCTATGGGTGTGTTATATAAACACACGCAGATCATTCTGAGATATATAGAAATAATTAATAAAGATCCATTTAGAGTTATAGAAGATAGATTGTAATACGTTGATAAATATATTACAGTTCCAAAAGTTCTAAAGCATGTGTTCGATCGGGAAGAAGCTGCTGGAGCCTGGGCCCACTCCAAGCCAGTATTTCTTCCCCATTTCCTTTTTGTTTATTTATTTTAATTAGTTTATTGCTTTCATAGGAATGTTCATTAGTTTGCTAGTTCCAGTATTTGTAGTAGATTTATTTTCAAGAATGTGTACATGATTTATTTCTGTAGATTTAATTATGTTCTTCTTACGTAATTTATTGAGGAGTGCGAGAATGATTGACAACCATTTCAAGAACACCCCCCAAACGTAGGATTAGCAGATTCACCTCCAGTGGTATTGTAGTAACCTAATTCCGACTCTTCGCAAGTTTATGAAGCTCCCTGGGTTGATAATTAAATGCACGGGCATGTGACAAAAATAGGAAACCATTCACCTTGTTTGGCCCACAACACCCACATTGGAAGGGGGTGGGCCAAAAGTTGCCATCGCTTGTGTCCATGTGTTTGTCATTCCTTGCTACCCAAAAAGACAACAAATCAATAGCATATGCGTATCCTGAAAGACATGCAATCCCTAAGGCCTCCAATGGGCGCTAGTGGGATATCAGTGATAAGGTTGATAAATTGATTATAGAATGACATATGAATGTAAAGGACAACTTCTAGAATTGGTATCACCTAATTTTGCATTGAAGTGGTGTCAGACGGCCCTATTATGCGCGTTTTCCTATCGAGGGCCTCTCCAAGGTGAGCACTCCAATGTCTCGCCTAAACTCATCCAGATCACCTAAAACTCATGATTTAGGCATTAAATGTTATTTTAAGACTACCCAGATGATCAGAATCTACCTATCCTACCCAGATTTTCCTGTATGTGACAGGGGCGCACTGCGAGCTAGTTAACACATAAAATAATAAAACTATAGTCAAATCGTGTCAGAATGCAATGAAACTTTAACAGAGGCATTAGGATATCATCTGGGACATATTGCAAAAATAATATTAAGGAAATCATGCACATATTTGTAATCACTCTGGGGTGGGACGCTGGGGACTGTCGTAAAACTTGCAAAATATGACCTTGCAAATGTCCCATCCAGAGGTCTACAAAAATATTGAAAACTTGTGGTTAGTCTAAAACAACATTTTGAGATGACCCAGAAGGTCAGATTTGGTAGATTTTGCCCAGGTTACCCTGTATCTAAAAACACTCCTTGCAGGTTAGTGTACGCATAAAGTGACAAAAACCAGGTCAAATAATCTCAGAAAGCAATGAAACTTGAACAACAGCATAAGTACATGAAATGTAAAAGCATGTAAAAAGAACAGTAGCAAAACCTTGCACATATTTCTAATCACTTTGAGGTGGGGCGATTAGGACTGCAATAGTTTGGGGGGTGCTCGGGGGCAGGACACCCACCGTTTAGGGCCTAGTTTTGACACCAATCCAAGTGGCATGGGTCCAAAAATTCCTAGGGAGTTGTGTAGACGTGTTTGGGGTGGGATTGTGGCCGATTTCTTGGGTTTTGGATCTAGATTGTGTTCCTAGTATTCACTCGATAACCTCTCTTCCAAAAGAGAAATTAGGGATGTAAGAAGCACAAAGAGGAATGGGGGTATAGTTTGGCAACACTTCATCACTTCAAATGCTCCAACCCTGTTCTCTTTTGGGGTGAGGAGGCTCACATTTTTATAGACCTAAGGGTATCCTTTGAATGCACATGCGAGGGTGCCACTTGGCCCATTATGCCTTTTTGGGGGGGAGAGAATATTCCTACCTAATTTAGGGCCTCCTTGAATGAGGCCTCCATGATTAGGGCAGACTTGACTAAAGTCTCTTGTAGTTTGAAATCGTCCCTGGCAATTGCATGCCTTGAAGGCAAAGTTGGGTGGCGGATCTGGGCTGCCATTTGTCAAGGCTTGACTTTTTGCCAGTCAAACCTGCTAATCGTACCACCTTGGAATGATTGCTACTAATCATCCTAGGGTGGGATGAATAGGATTCTAATCATCCTAGGGTGGGATGAATAGGGATAAAAGTTCTTAAAAGGTGCCAGATTGACCTCTGACCTTCCAAAACTAATTTGGTAGTGGTTAGGACCACTGTTTAACCTCTCGAGGCTGCCCTAGGGGGTATGTATGCAAATTCAGTCAGTGCTTGTAGTCACATAATAGGATTGGTGCCATTTTGGTGTATACAACTACAACTATTTTATTTCACATTGGGTTGTGCACATGATGTCTATCACACTAGTCTCAAACCTAAGCTAGTGGTAACCATAAATACAACATATGACATTCATTTAATACCCACTCCTCACCAACTTGAGGATGGGTCCCATATGGCAATAGAGGAGGCTTTTGAGGTGGACATCAACAATGATCCTTCTCAACCAAAGAAAGTCAAGTTCAGAGAAAAATTATCGCCAAAAGAATAGGCCATCCTAATTCCTCTACTGAGAGAGACCAAATCTCTTTTATTGGACCTACAAAGATATGCTAGGGCTAGATCTGAAGTTGGTTGTCCACAACCTGTTGATAGACCCCATGAATAATTTGGACAAGCAAAAGCTTAGAAAGATGCATCCAACTGTCACTTTTATGGTTAAAAATGAGTTGCAAAAACTATTGGATGTAGTCTTTATTGTTCCCATAGACTATCCAGAGTGGGTATCAAACATGGTGCCCATAGGAAAACCTGATGGAAGAGTCTGCATTTGCGTGGATTTTAGGGATCTCAATAAGACAACTCTAAAAGATTCATTCCCATTTCCCAACATAGATGCTCTTGTAGATGCAACTATAGGTCATGATATGCTCTCCCTAATGGATGATTTTTTGGTTACAATTAGCTTTGTATTAAACCTGAAGACCAGCATAAAACTGCATTTACCACTCCATGGGGGAAATTATGTTATAAAGTAATGCCATTTGGCCTTAAAAATACTGGTGCCACATATTCATAGGCTATGACATACATTTTCCATGACTATATGCACAAGATATTGGAAGACTACATCGATGATTTGTTAGTCAAGTCATTGCTATGTGAAGAGCATGTTGAATCCCTCACAAAGATCTTCGATCGTCTGATTTAGTACAATGTTAGGTTGAATCCCAAGAAATGCGTCTTTGGCATAAATTTTGGAAAACTCTTAGGATTCATAATTTCTAAATGAGGCATTGAGGTAGACCCAACAAAGGTAAAGACTATCCTAGAAATGGCTTCGCACACAAACATCAAAGAAATAAGAAGCTTACAGGGTAAAGTAGCATCTATAAAGTGATTTATTACATAATTATCAGATAAATGTTGATCCATGAATCAACTGCTACACAAGAGGATCCCATTCCAATGGGATGAGGAATATCAGAAAGCCTTTGCTGAGATCAAAGAGTACCTGACAACACCGCCAGTTAGAGCTCCACCAAGGCCAGATGTGTCATTCCTTCTCTATATATCCACTACAGATTTTTCTTTAGGCACCATGTTGGCTTAAAATAATGCATAAGACAAAGAGCAAGTGATATATTATATTAGCCATACCCTGGTGATTTACAAAATTGGATATGCATACGTAAAAAAGGTATGCTTAGCTATGGTCTTTGCAACCAAGAAATTGCACTACATTCTGAGCCATACGACATGTAATATCCAAGCAAAATTTTTTGTAGTATATGATGAGCAAGATATTTCGTAATACACATACTGCAAAGTGGATCATGCTATTGACAAATTTTGATTTGGAATTCATAAGCTAAAATTCCATCAAAGGATAAGTCATAGCTAATCTGTTGGTTGAGGCACCTCTTCAGAACAATAGGCCCCTTACCATAGAGCTTATTAATGATGCAATATTTGCACTATAAAAAGCACCTGAACCTAAAGAACCAAAAAATGAAGCTGACATGACTTTGTTCTTTGATAGTTCAAAGTGTGAGCAAGGAGGCGATGCAAGGATTGTCTTTTTCATGCCATAAGGTGCTCCAATGTTCTTGTCATTCAAGCTAGACTTCCCTTGCACCAATAACAACACCGAATATGAGGCCCTAATATTGGGTCTCCAAATAGCCATCACCATGAAAATCAAGAGGCTAAATATCTTCAGTGACTCCCTCCTCATAGTCAACCAGGTCAAAGGATTATTTCAATATTGATATCTAATCCTAAAAGCTTACAAGGATCTTGTTGACACATATCTAGACAAATTAGAGTGGTACGACATTGAGGCAATCCCTCATTCATCAAATAGAATTGCAAATACCATGGCATCTTTAAGATCCTTGATCCCTCAAAATTTATCTACCGATTTCACTACCGTTCATGTCAAAACAGTCTCGCATTCAGTGATCCAGTGTGAGGCTTTTGATAACAAGGAATCAATCAACATGATCCATATCAAGCTAGACCATGATTGGTTTTGTAAATCCAAATACTTCTTAAAGAAGGCACCTTGGGGGTCCTTGATCTCTTAGAGTCTTATGGGGAATGATACCACTATTCACCACAAGGTTATTTCTTAATTTGCATTTGTGAAAATAGAATTGCATGAGGAACAAGTCATCTTATTTTTCAAGGCTATAGCCTATTAGGATTGAAAATCCTAATTACAAGTCTTCCTTAGGATTGGAATTATCCCACAAGGACTATCACATGCTGAGAGATGAGCATTCAAGCAAAAAGTGACTAGATATGTCTTGCTAGGAGGTATATTGTATCGTCAAAGCTACGATGGAGTTCTCCTACGTTGCTTAGAGCCCCAAGAGTCAGCTTGGGTGATTTTGCAAGCTCAAGACAGTACATGCAATGGCCACTTTAGTGGCATGGCCATTGCCAAGCACATTATTCAAATGGGATATTACTAGCCCACCATGGAGAAGGAATACTATGAGTATATCAAGAAATATGTTAAATGTCAACATCATGTAAACCAGATGCACTTGCCATATCATGTTTTATAGCCCATTCAAGTGGCTTGGCCATTTTATTAGTGGGGTTTTGATATGATTGGAAATATTTCTCCCCCATATTTGGGTCGATACACGTTCATATTAACGGCTAATGAGTACTTCACAAAATAGGTGGAAGTGGTCCCCTTAACCTCAAAAATTGGTCCTCAGATTATGGAGTTCATACTTCACAATATCATTTATTATTTCGAGGTAACCTTCAAGATAATCTCAAATAATGGTCTATCATTCAAAAATAAAAATGTGTGATCTCTAATGACCAGATACAACATTCAGAATAGTTTTACGAAACCATACTATCCATAGGAAAACAGGTAAGCAGAGGCCTTAAACAAGATAATAGTAGCCATCCTAAAGAATATGGTGAAAGAAAATCATAAGGATTGGCATCTGCAATTAGCCTTAGCATTATGGTATTATAGGACTAGCGTACGTATGCCCACTGGGGCAACACTATTTTTGCTTGTGTATGGCACGAGGCCATTATGCCTCTAGAGTTGGAAATTCTAACGTTGTGCATCACATTGAAAGAGTTCATCAATGATGACACTACACGATAAGCTCACCTGGATCAATTGATCCTCCTAGATGAATGGTGCGTCAATACCCTTGAGCACCTTCACATTTACTAGGATTGTTTAACACGAGATTATAACAATAGAGTCCATCTAAGAGACTTTAAAGTTGGGGATATTGTGCTCAAAAAGAACCAGTAGAACTCAAATCTGCTACAACATCTACGAGACAAATTTACGGCCAATTGGATAGGTTCCTATATCATCTTGGAGAAGATTGGAGTTGGGGCATATTGCCTAAAAATGCTATAAGATGTTGAGGAGCCATAGCCCCTCAATATAATTCATCTAAAGGCGTTTCACACATAAATCAACAAAATATAAAAAAACATTCAAATAATTTCAAAAAATTCAAAAACAAGAGAAATCATAAAAATCCAAACAAATCAGAAAACATCAAAATAAAAAACAAAAATCTCCAAAGGCATCTTAAAGCCCTTTGGTCAATTAATAAAAATCTCCAAAAGCATCTTAAAGCCCTTTGGTCAAATCACAAAATTCTCCAAATGCATCTTAAAGCCCTTTGGTCAAATCACAAAAAGCTCTGAAGGAATCTTAAAGCCCTTTGGTCAATTCAAAAAAAGCTCCAAAGGCATCTTAAAGCCCTTTGGTCAATTAACAAAAAGCTCCAAAGGCATCTTAAAGCCCTTTGGTCAATAACAAAATATTCATAATAATAAAAACTCAAAAACAATTGAAAGCATCAAAAATACAAAAATATTTGCATTAGCATTCCTCATTTGCATTCACTTAGTTGCATCGCATTAGGCAGTTCCATCCATCACATGTGCATCAGATACACTTGTGTTTGCAATATTAGAAGTGACACAACACTTGTACATCAATCAAGAATATTAAAAATCCATCATCATACATAACCCATGTGTGTAACCGTGTTTTTCAACACAACCCCTCATGTTGCTATAAGGAATATACTTGGATTTTTCGGTCACTTAGCCATACCTAGTGGTTTTATGAAACTTTTTAGAAAGTTATCTTAGATTTTAATAGATGAGGTTTGGTTTTGATAGCACCTGGTATATTTCAAAATCCCATCACTAATAAAAACACTAAAATCCTAGTTGGAACAAGGGAAATATGAACACTGCAAAGTGGTATTAGGTATCCTAAGGTGAAAATTTTATCTTGCTCATCCCCCTGTGTGACCATTTTAGAAATATTGAGAATTGGAAAAAGGACAAGTTCAGCCCTACCCAAAGAAATCCCTTGCTTTAATCAAAACAAGCAAAAATCCCGAACAAAGCAAAATTCAAAAACAAAGTAAACAAGTGATTATCATCACTACATAAATCCCTTGCTCTAAATAAGAAAAAAAATTCAAAATAAATAGTGGTTTTCATCACCAAATTATGAGAAAGTATCCCAAATAAATATGAAGAAAATAAGGGAGTATGAACTTGAATCCCTGGAATTATCAGCATGAATGAGTCATAAGGTATCCTTACGCACGATGATATATCTATCACATCAGCATCTTGCTTTTGAATAAACCAATGTTTGCATGTGGAAGAGCTAGCCTTAGGTGTCTTGTATTGCCTAGTGGTCTAGTCCAACTAAGTCCAACCTAGGATTAAGATAAACATTTGAATATCCCCAATACATCAATGGGTTGAATGAATCCTACCTGGCATTGGGGTATGCTTATGTTCTATCTAATGTATTCATTTGCACACACATGGATAATGAATATCTAGGGCTGCATAACAAATTTTTATCCTTCAAAGGATCTGTATGATCAGTATACACCGTTTTATGAAGCAAATATGGTGTTTTAGTCTCATGGAAAACCTAAAAAATCATCCTCATAGCAATAGGTCATATCATCAGTCACATCATCAAACTTTATTTAAGATGTCTTGTTCACAAAATGAATGCATAAGATATTATAGATAGATAAATGTCAAAAATAACAGTAAAATGACCACTAACTATTTTGTGCATATCTATAGCAACCTATAAATAAATCCATCATCTCACCTCACATTCGATGCTTAAATGATTAATTCTTATTATGAGAATTATTATTTTTATTTTTATTTTTTATTATTCATGATTTTTATACATTTTGTGGTGTCACCCATTACATTGTCAAACTCATATCACATTATATCATATGTTTGAGTGATTAAATCATACAGGTTCATTCACATTATATCATTACCATAACATAACATATTTCATTTACCATATCATAGTAGCATAAGGTTAGATGCATACAACACATAAAAAATGAACATGCGTTTAACAATAAGCATTGCATCCATATATGCATCCATCATCATCATCTAGATCATGCCATATAAGCATCCACACATCATAAAGCATAAGTCATGTGAGTCACATAGCATAAGATCATAAAGTAGCTCACCTACATGAACACATCATAGCAAATAAACCCATCATCACACCATATCACATAAAATCATATACTACATCCATAAACATAAAAGCATAATCATGAAAGATAAACACATGATGAGTCTCAAAGTCTAAATATCATATAAAAGTGTGTTCAAATAAGTACATGTAGGTACAAAAAGTGCCAATAAGGGTAAAAATGTGTAGGTCGACTGACCTTACACCCAAAAAGAGGTATAAAATATCCAAGGAGCCACAGTGCTCAAGAGTGGCCTGCACCACTAGCATCACCTCTACCCTCACCACCCCCTCTAGGAGGCGACATAGAATTGGCACACCTAGTTCGCTCTATTCGGGACCTGGTCCTATGGCTTGATCGAGCCAATGACTATCATGAAGTGCTCCGATCGGTCCTCTGTGACCCTCCTACCCTGGGCTTCTCTGGAAGATAACCTTCTTGAATCTTGACCTCATGCTCCAATTCCAGGATATAGGAGGCATATTGGGTGCACTCCTCCAAATAATTTGCTAATATTCCATGCAAATATCAGATCTCTACACCCAAATCTAGACCACCAGGTCCCTAAGACACTATAGGAGGTGGCACAATCTGGCTTCGAGTATCATATCACTTAGCAGTAAGCTAGAAAACCTATCTTCAAAGGTCTGTAAATAGTGGCATCCCTCTATTGCACTTGAATTTGGGATGTCTGTAGCTCGACCTCAACCTGGTGTAGTTGAGCCTAGAGAGGAGACTCCTACTCCTTAGGATCTAGCTCCTCCTCCTCCTTGAGAGCAACCTACTCCTCTATATTCGTATCCTCTACCACCTGATCTTTCTTCCCTGCCTACCCCTAGTCATATATATGAGCCTGCACTCAATGCCCATCAGGATCCTTAGCCTTAGCCTCATATAACGACCACCCTAGGTGGCTGCCACCCTTCCATAATTGTGTATCCCACTAGTGGGTATACACCTCTATGATCCTAGCATCGATCAAACTAGGATCAACTGTAGGAGGGTCATCCTCCTCTAGCACTACTATAACTCATGGTGGTGGAAGGTTCTTCTTTACGACAATTCGATGATAGACAACTGGCTCAAGGGGAACATCCTACTGAATTTCAAACTATCAAAATACCCTAGAGTAGTGGAAGAACTCTTTGATATAGTCCTTGTAGATGATAACCCATCGGTCATGTTGAGTCCTTGTTGTGAAGATAGCTAGATCCTCCCAGTCAGGGTACTCATGATAAGACCACCAAATAATATTAGTGGTCCACAAACTAGTCAAAGATATTGTATAGTGAGAAATATCCCCTGTAAAATGTTGGCTATTGTGCTCCTCGAGCGCTCTGGGCAACATGAATCCATAACATTGGACATCATCATCAAGTGCAGTGATCTAAACTAGAAGTCCTGCTGGGTGGTCAACTGTGATATGATCCCATCCCCAGATTTGGAGGAGCATGTTACAAGCAATACTAGCCCGACCATGGCACTGAATGTGGTATAGCTCATCATAGCACTATGCCAATAGTGCACTCCCCCAAGTATAGATAATGGGTACCTCACTATCGATCAAGTCCTATACCATCACCAAGAGGTTCCATGGGAACCTCACTCCAGAGTAGTCGGGTATGAGGATTTTGCAGATGACCATCAACAACACAACATACCTCTAGGAGAAGACATCCTCCTGGTACCATCGAGCAACTAAAATACTACCAAAATGAGTATCCTTGAAGGCAGTAGTGACATGTCTCCCAAATACCCTTAGGAACACTACATCTCGGGCATTAGTGGGAGAAGATAAAATAGGCACTCCATAAAAAGGGATCCTGAAGATCCTGTAGACATCCTTCGACATGATGGTCATCTCATCGGTAGGAAGGTGGAAGATGTTGGTCCTGGAGTCCCACCTATGGGCCAGGGTAGTCAAATAGGCCTGATATGACATGATCATCGAAAGGCCAGTGACATACTAGAGCCCACGAGCATCAAGCCAGGCCTAGTCCATGTCATCCATCTCAATAAGATCACAAATCAGCTTCAGGTATTGATCCTGAGTAGATAATATCTAAGAGTGCAAAATAAAGTCTAAATCAAATGCACTGACAAATAAACAAATGCATAAAACAAAGTTGGTGTAAGATAAACTAAGATGTGCTTAAGGCAACAAGCATAATGGGTAAATGCACCTAAGAATCCAAAAACATCAAATACTATTCTTCAAAAGTTAAAAAAAACAATTAAATACCTTGAAAAAACCAAAAATAAATGAATACACCTAAGGCCACCTGGTCACTATCATAGAGAGCGGCCATGAAGCAATCACTGAAGCCAACAACGTCCAGGTTCCAATGGTAAAAAAATTGATCGTTGGATTTTAAGTTGCGTCGCTAATAGTGACAAAGACAATAAGCCAAGCTATCCACTAGAGCGATAGTGGTGGCATGCCAACGGCATGCCCCCATGGCCAAAAATCATACAAAAATAAATAAAAACATAAATCTAAAAGAGACCCATCTAATTAAACCCTAAATTAAGCCTATCTACTAGTTTAATTCATTTCCAATAGGGTTAATGAGGTTCCTTTACCAAATTGCTTAGTGAGGTTAATTTTACCATAGTAATAAAAGAAGGCTAGGGTTTAGAGAGGTACCCATGAAGCTTTGGCTCCTCCGCTCATCGAAGCCTCACCCTACTCAGCCATGGTGTCAAATCAACAACATGCTAGGTCACAAGTAGTCATTGTCAGCTCAAAGCTCCAAAAGTAGAATTGACAATTGGAAGAATGAAGAGTCAAAAACCCTAATTTGCTTTTGTATTTTCTACTCAAGCCTTGGCCGCTACTAGTGTCAGTGGCCCAAAATTTCTGGCCGCTGGACCTGACAGCGGCCATGAAGCACTATTTGGGGGCCGTTGGACCTGATAGTGGCCAAGAACTAATGAGAAATTTCCATAATTTCTCACCATAGAACACCTCAAAATAAGACATAGAGCACACATTTTAGATCCAAAGCGACCAAAATAAGAAAAAAACCAAAAGAATTTTATATATCGAAATTCAAAAAAATCATAAAATCCAATAAAAAAGAATCAATCAAATAATAGCAAAATACCAAATGAGCCTCGTAGTAAGTGATTTGTTCTATATACTTTGGCGATTGCAGTGACTAGCACTCCATGCAATTCGATGAGATGAGCAAATCACCATAAGGCCACTTGGGGCAAATAGTTATGGTAGAATTGAGATGCCTCACCTCAAACCCTAAGAAGGCTATAACAGTCAGACCGCCCCATGGGAGCGAGGATCCATATCAATTCTCCTATAGCAAATAGTGATTCACCACAAGCTAAATAATAATTACTATCACCTTGATTCCCTAAGAAGGCCATTATGGTCGGACCGCCCCATGGGATAAATATGTACAATTACCAAACAGGGTTGGAATCACACCTGGATGGGAGCTACTCTATAAAAATAAATGCAAACCTCTAAAGAGGTCCAAGTCATTCATTTTGGTCAAGCAACTCATCACTTTATTAATATTTCTTTCCTCATCGACTTGTCATTTTAAGGGGTAGTCAAAAATTTTCAATAATCATAATCAAAGTCAACAAGAGATCATCTCGATCATAATAGAGTTGCGTTCATCTTATGAATCATTACCAACAACTATCATAAGCTTACCCTTTATTGGGGCAAAAAAGTAAATATGATAGTTTAGTTTGTAGCTCTCCTCCTTTTGGACCTATAGTAGTACTAAAGCTACCCGATCGCTTGATGACGAGTGCAAACTCCCACACATTTAAGCCTCACATTCCGTTGGAAGCAATGATTCTAGGATTCACACCCTCTCACATGACTGGGGCATCCTATGTTGATCAAATCAATGATCATCATCCAACCTACAATATGGCCCTAGGTGGTCTACTTTTTTTGCTCCATGCTATGTTTTGCTCATAATGCATCCCAAAAAGGGGTATCTATAGACACCTAAAATGCATCATATTTAGGAGACTACCCATATGGGCACATCCATAGACCATATGAACCCTCTTGGATCTCTCCAAGATCAAGCAATGGTCCTAACCACTCAAACAAGGTAGTTCTAGCCCATCCAGGCTTGGTCGCTCTCAAGAAGAGTAGCCAACACACCTGGTCGTTGAAGACTACAATGGCCACACCTAGCCACTGGAAATGATAGCAGCTAGCACCATGCATAGTCTGGCCATGAATACGGGCCCATATCATATAATATGACTACACCTTTACATTGTTTATGGGTGTATTTTGGTGAGGAACTCCCTGAGTTCCTCCTAACTACCCCTTCAATGCTAGTTTGTGACTAATACTTCCCACCCGGGATGGTCAGTCGTATGCAATTTGGATGGAGGATTTTCTAGGAAGCAGAAGTCTAGATCTGAGAGGGAGGTCTACATATAGACTCTCCCACAAAAATAAAAGGATCGATGAAGTTTTAGAGTCAAGCAACGAAGCCCTATCAAAATGGAGAACCAAGCTATGCCCCTTTGAGGAGCATTGGAGCGCCATCCGACTGAGCTATGATCATGCACCAGTTTTTAGATTCATTGTTCCCAATTGCCAATCAGTGTAGGAGACATGCCAGGCGACCCTTGAACATCAATTGTAGCAAATAGGATAGCGTAATAGCCCCTGATTCATAAGGAAAAGGGCTTCATATCATGGTCGCTATCTCGGATAGTGGCCCATAGGCATATTTTAGGGCATAGATGTTATTTCCCTTTGCTTTAGTCTAGATTCATTATTGCTTAATTTTATTAGTTAAGTCATAGCTTAGATCCACTTCCATTAACACATCTATTCTGCATTTTGTAGCTTTACATGCATTTATTATTCTGTTTATGCTTGTATTTCATTACTATCATGATTATTTAGATACGTTAACAAAGGCCTCATCCGGAGAGGTGGCCCATCCTACTAAGCATACTTTATTGTTTCCATGAGTGCATGTACAGATATTCATGATAAAATTGAAGTAAAAGGAGCACAAAGATCCCTCCAGGACTATATTTGGAGAAAGGGGCATCTGTAAGCCCCCATATAGTTTTGTGTGTGCGAGACCAGGAGGCCTGTGTATGCACATCGTTCCCTTGTAGGGAATATATCTGACCGTTGCTCTATATTATGTAAATATTTGTATCAAAATTATGGGTATCCCTAAGAGGGACGAAATTGTAACCGAGGATTCGAGATATCGATAAATAAAGCATATTTGTTTGTTTTTCTTATTTTCCTGTCGCATGTGCTTTCAGTACTTTCATTTTGTGCAAGTGGTAATATACATTGATAAATCAAAATTGCAAGTAGGGTAGTCAGGGTGTGCACCTCTTGGGGTCGCATAAATGGCGAGGATGATTTTAAAAATAAAATCGTGACAAAAGAGGATTTTCACCAATGGAAAGATGACCATGAAAACAAGATTACATAATTAGACTTAAAAATAGGTGCCACCAACCACTCCGTCGATATGGTACAAAAAAATATGGCATTAATGCAAGTTGGCCAAAAAATCATAGCACCAACACAACAAGGATTACTCGAGGGACCACAAACATCAATCTTACCTCAAACCACTAAATTGGACTTTCCAAAATTTTAAGGAGGCGATCCCATAAACTAGATCTATCGAGCGGACCAATATTTTTCCCTTTATCAAATCCTTGAGGTGCAAAATATTTGTATTGCATCCTTCCACCTAGAATGAATCACTACTCAATGGTACCAATGGTACCAATGGTATGAAAAGATAAATGGCATCCCCACATGGACAAAATTTACAAAAAATCTAATGGCATGATTTGGCTCAAGCAAATTTGAAGATTTCATAGGGACTCTCACCATACTCTGTCAAACCGTGATAGTATGATATTACCAAGCTCAGTTTAAAAAATTGGTAAATCTTACATCGGGACTAGATACATCTTTTTTTCCAAAGTTGCTTTATTAGTGGCCTAAAGGAAGAAATTTGATTAGAAGTACAAATGCTCAATCCTACCAACATGATGCACACGGTTGCATTAGCCTAGATGTCGGAAGAAAATATCAATAACCATCATCGAATAGGAATACTATCAATAGGAAAACCACATAACACTTACACCATCCCAAAACTAAATAGAGTCATGCCAATTAAACAAATTAGCCCTAAGGAAATGAAGGAAAAAAGAGAAAAAGGCCTTTGTTTTAATCGTGATGAGAAATTCATCCCTAATCACAAATGCATTACACCAAAATTATATATTTTGGATACGATTGAGAATGATACACCAAAATAATAGGATAATATTGAAGTTGAAGTAGTGACGGATATCCAGAAGGAAAATAACGAGGATAAAATAGAAATATCTTTTAACACCCTCGTAGGATTTTTTGCCCCATAAACTATGAAACTTAATGGATACTTTTAAAAATAAAACCTTATTGTGCTTCTAGACTCTGGAAGCACACACAATTTTACTGAACCAAGGGTGGCAAAACAAGCTAATTGCTTTATACATCCTTGTAATAATTTCAAATTCATGATTGGAAATGGAGGAAGAATTGCATGCAAAGGAAAGTGTCAAAATATTAAACTCACTATAGGTGATTATAACATGAAAGAGGACATGTATGTACTACCCTTAGGGGGATGTGTTATCGTTTTAGGAGTGCAATGGCTACAAAAACTCGACATAATCCAATGGGACTTTGAAGACTTATGGATGAAATTCACACAAAGGGACAAAACATACACTATTAAAGGGTTAAAATTAGGCCCTTAACAAATTGTAAGTTCCCATAGAATGGAAAAAATTATTTGCAAAGGAGGTAAAGGTATGATCGCACAACTATTTTCCATTCAACCCACCAATGAAGAAAAACTAGTGGCACCTGAACTACAACAACTACTAGAATACCATGATAAAGTATTTAACAAACCAAAAGTATTACCTCCTCAACGAAGCCATGATCATGCCATTCAACTTCTTCCAGGGCACCAACCTCATAATATTCGGCCCTACTAATATCCATATCTACAAAAGACAGAAATAGAAAAACTAGTACAAGAACTACTAAAATTAGGGATTATTAGACATAGTGTGAGTCCTTACTCTTCTCCTATTATATTATTCCAAAATAAGGATGGATCATGATGCCTATGTGTTGAATTTTGTGCCCTTAACAAATTAACCATCAAAGATAATTTTCCTATTCCCGTCATCGATGAATTATTATATGAACTTCATGGGGCTGCATATTTCTCCAAATTAGATTTATGATCGGGATACCGCAAAATTAAAGTTAAAGAAAGTGATATTTCAAAAAATTTCTTTCGTACTCATGAAGGGCATTATGAATTCATGCTTATGCCATTTGGCCTTACCAATGCCCCTTCTACATTTCAAAGTCTAATGAACAAGGTATTTCATCCTTTCCTTTGAAAGTTTATTTTATTTTTTTTGATGATATTTTGATTTACAATAATACATGGGAATATCACTTACGTTATATAGACCAAACATTAAAAACCTTGGAGGAAAATCAATTATATGCCAAAAGACCAAAATGTTCATTCAAAAAACAAGAAATTGAATACCTTGGACATATTGTCTCTAAAGGAGTTAAAGTGGACTCTCACAAGATTGAAGATGTAAAAAATTAGCCCATACCAAAAAACTTGAAATTCTTACGTGGTTTTTTAGGACTAACAAGATACTATCGTAAATTTGTCCAAGATTATGGTAAATTCACAACCCCCTTAACAACACTACTTAAGAAAAATGCTTTTCTTTGGTCTTCAAAAGCTGATGATACCTTTATCACTTTAAAAAATGCAATGTGTACTACCCCTATCTTAGCCATGCCTAATTTTTCCAAACTATTTATTATTGAGAGCGATGCCTCAGGAGTGGGGATAGGAGTAGTGCTCATGCAAAATGAAAGACCATTGGCTTTTACTAGCAAGGCATTTTATAAAAAGAATTTGACCCTTCCACATATGAAAAAGATATGTTAGCCATTGTTCATGCTATTCAACATTGGAGACCTTACCTTATTGGCCAACAATTCATTATTTACATGGACCACCATAGTCTAAAGTACCTTCTTGGGCAATGCATAACCACTCCAGAGCAACAAAAGTGGGTTACAAAACTACTAGGATATGATTATGAGATCATATATAAAAAGGGGAAAGATAACATGGTTGTCGATGCCCTTTTAATAAAGTTTGAAGAAATACCCCAATTACATGCTTTTTCCTCTCCTATTCCTAAATGGATAAACCAAGTCAATGAAGAATGGTTTAATGATCCTACCACACACACATTAATTCAACAACTTCAACAAGACTCCACTAGTAAACCCCACTATTATTGGAGTGATAACATACTTAGGTACAAAGGGTGTATTATCCTATCCCCCACATCTTCATATCATGCAAAACTTCTCCATGAGTTAAATGCTACACCCACTGTAGGACACTCTGGATTCCTCAAAACTTAGAAAATAGTGGCTAGATATTTTAATTGGGTAGGTATGAAAAATGATATCAATAAATTTGTGAATGAATGTGAAATATGCCAAAGACACAAAGGCTAGACAGTGGGTACTTTGTGTCTTCTTCAATCCCTTCCAATTCTAATTAAAACATGGGCTGATATTTCCATGGATTTTATTGAAGGTCTTCCAAAATCTGCCGGTAAAACTACCATTCTAGTTTTGGTAAATCACTTATCTAAATACACTCATTTTTGCCTTGTAGCCCACCTTTATACAGCTAGTACCATCAACCAAATGTTTCTTGATAATATATTTAAATTACATGGCATGCCTTCCACTATAGTTAGTGATCTTGATCCCACCTTCACTCGCAATTTTTTGGAGAGAATTTTTTAATCTCCAAGGTACTCAAATTTTTATGAGTTCCACTTACCATCCCAAAATGGATGATCAAACAAAATTAGTTAATAAATTTTTGGAAACCTACCTCTGTTGTTTTATTTCTACTCAACCTCTTCACTAGGTTAAATGACTTCCTTTAGTTGAATGGTGGTGTAATACCTTATATCACACTGCCATTAATATGACTCCATATGAAGCATCATATGGCCAAACACCACCATACCTTACCTCTTATATTAAGTACAAATATGCAAGTAGTGGAGATAGAACTTTATACTCGAGATGATATTCTTCACCTTCTCAAAGATAATTTACATACTACCAAACACCATATGAAGCAATAGGTGGACCAACATCGAATAGAGCGAGTTTTTCAAGAAGAAGATATGGTATTCCTTCGTATTCAACCATATCACCATACTTATTTAAAACTCAATGGTTCTCAAAAGTTAGCCCCCAAAATTTATGGACCTTATAAAGTTCTACAATGCATTGGACCAGTTGCTTATAAACTTGAGTTACTCGAGTCTTCCAAAATTCATCCAATGTTCCATGTCTCTTGCCTTAAACTAGTATTTTATGTACACATCACTACACAAACTCAACTCCCTGAGTTTACAGAATATGGAGCACTCATGGTTGAACCTGAAGCTATCCTAGATCGTCACACTTTCCACCTTCACAATCACACTATCATAAAGGTTTTGATTCAATGGAAAGGTCTATATTTGAAGGATGCCACATGAGAGACACTTTATCATATCCAGCAGCAATTTTCTCATTTCCAACTTTGAGGACAAAGCTATTTTTAATGAGGGTGGCATGCTAGGACTCTAATCCTAACTTAACATATTATTATCTTAATAACTTCATTATTTAATTATTATGGACCAACACATCCTTTCACAATCACAAACCTTAGGTATATTTAAATAGGCATTCGATGGATGTTTTCAAGGATCCATCGAAGAAATATTTACTTATTTGATCCATTGGTTGGTTGTCCTCCAGTGAAAATAGTGATTCTATACATAAAAGTGATTCATTTTTCCATTTACATTATATTTGTTTATTTTGTAATCAATCCAGCTACTAGGAACTCTTTCATAACCAATCCAGATGATAGGAAATTTGGTTCCTACAATTATACCCTAAATGTGGGGTATTATAATGCTTATGTTGATACAAAATTTTTATATTTATAGGGTTATACAAAACCCTAGTTGAAAATAATGGTTGGTGTCTTCACGCTTGTCTGATCCCAATGAGGGTGCGAGTGGGTTTATGTATCCTATATAGGGCCACCCTAGCTTCAACAACTACCAAGTGTATGATTATTATACCTACACACAACAAATAGTAATAAAGATTAGTAATACCTGTGAGAGCTCCACTACGTGAGATCCTCAAAATAAAATCACTAACCCTGGATATTATAATAAAACTGTAAACAAAGCATAGGAATATGAAAATAAATACATAAAACTATTATTTTATCAATAAACTATCTATTTTAGTTTCTACTTATGTAAATGATGTTAGTGATAGTTTCAAAGATGCCCTAATAGCACACAAGGGTTGTAGGGCTACAAATATCGTGTGTGAGACACCCACAGATGCTCGACAGAATCTGGTGGATGCTTGGCTAGATTTAGTGGGTACTCGAATAGCTCTGGTAGATGCTCGAGCAGCTCTGGATGGCATTCAAATATTGATGGAAATGACACAGAACTAGATTTGGTTCATATGGTGCAGGAAGGGTGGTAGTATAAGTGGATGAGATGCAAATGATGATAATGGAATCAAGGATTGGGGGATAAGGCTTGGACTCTAGAAATATCTATAGGATTCAAGAGAGTGCTAATGATTCCAAGGGTATTCAGGGTGAATTAGCACTTAGGGCTTACGAGTACTAAGGGATTCCAGGGGCTTTGAGTCATCAAAATGACTCCTCTTTTATAATATTTCCTTAGACATGTTAGGGTTTTAATGACACAATTTGAGTGGTTGAGATTAAATATGAGGAAGGGTGGAGATTAAATTTGGGTAAGTGGCATGGATTAAGGTGGATAGATGGATGAGATTAAAATGTGGTGGAGGGCTAGGATTAATTCACATAAAGACATATATTTATTATATATATACATAAATGTAATATATAAAATATTAATATTTAATTATATATTAACAAATATATATATAAATGGACGGTGGATATTGGGAAGAATGGATGGATGACAAGTGGTTAGATTTTGGTGTCTACAAATGCCCCTTTTTGTATCGTATTGTGAGAAACACAATGTGGTGTAAAAATACGAGACACCTAGTTTGGCCTTATGCAAAAGCAACTTTCTTTCATTGGAATGCAAAGATGATATTGAAGATAAAATAATTTGATTGTGTAACCATTTTATTGTGTAGCTTACCCCCTCAATTTGTGAGTGAGTGAAGAATAAATCTCACAAGCCAATTGAAATATTTGTGCAATGAAAATGTAAGTGAATTGTGTAAATGTAGATGATAATAATGATGTAAAATTTTTTTTTTTTGCCCTAACGGAGAAAAGGGGTTGTTGTAAAATGCAAGTGAATGATTCTATTTTTGCCCCAACAAAGAAAGGGTCTTTCCCAAGTGTAAATGCCATAATCATGTAATATGTATCCAGTTGTGGAAAAATCAAACTCAAATGTGGTTTCCCAAAGTTTGGGGTGAATCTATGCTATTTAAGAAAATACCTTTTGGTGTCAATGAGATGCAAGGATGTAAATACAAAAAAAAATAAAAATAGTCTATCCTCAGGACCACTCATGATTGTAGCTAATTCCCACACAAAATTCCTAAATGGTTTCTCAATCACTTTACTCGGCCTGTATCCTCGGATACTGGTGTAATTGCAAAGGAAATGATGAAAATTATCCATGTTGGAAACCCCATGGAAAAGGGCATCAATGATAGTTGTTGAGAAAATTGGTCTTGGCATAGTCTTACTCAAAGGATGAGGGACCAAAAGTAATTTTATTTTTGAAAAAAGAGATATTGGATGATGAATATGACCAAGTGTCCTTATGGTGATTTACCCATATTATAGAATTGCATGGATAACCAATCCCTACAATTTCCAAGGAGATAGAAAACCTTGTAACTTGTAATATAATGGTGAAATTTGTTAATAGCATGAACGATTACAAAAAACTCTTTCTTTGTGATAGTGTAATTAAACTCAACACCTGTAAGATATTTGCTGACATAATAAATGACATAAAATTCTTCACCATATTTCTATCCCAGTACTGCCCCTATCACATTATTGGATGCATCCATATATATGTGAAAGGGAATGGTCCAATTTGGACCTTTCAATACTAGAGTAGTGGTCAGTCTCTCTTTTAAAGTTTGAAATGGTTGTTCACTTTCATCTGTTTAAACAAAATCTACATATTTTGATAACAATGTGGTTAGAGGTCTAGAAATTTTTCTAAAATTTGATATAAACCTTCTATAGTATACAATAGAGCCAAGGAAACTTTGGACATATTTTTGAGCTGTAGGAGTGGGTAGATTTTTTATTACCTTAATTTTATTTTTATCTACCTATAGACACTAAAATCTTGTAAATTAGATAATATTGCTAATGTGCCACTATTATCGACATCATATAGCCCCATTGTGTAACCCTTAGGGGTTAATTAGGTCTCCCAACCACTTTTGGGAAGGTTCACCCCACTTTTGGGAGGTTTTGGGCCATGTAGCCATGGCCATACCACCTAGGGATGGTCATAGTTCATGATCATCCCACCCAAAGATGACCATAAAAAACCATCCTTGGGTGGGATGACCATGAACCAGACCCTCCTAAATTCAAAGGTTGGGACAAATGGTAATCAATTCCTACCATTTATCCCATCCAATCACTCATAATTGATTTGGAGGCTTTCATAGACATCAAGACCTACAAATTGGAGGCCCAAATGGGCATCCTCTTTCACCCTGTGCATGGCAAGGGAATTGACAAGTGGTGGCACTTGCCTTGCATGCCAAAACTTGCTCCTTTGCCCCTTTTTCACTTTTTGGCTATAAATTGAGGTGCTCCCACCCAATTTTATGAGGAGATATTTGCAACATTTGACCATGAAGTTCTGCCAATATTTGTCCTCACATTTTCCCACGTATTTTCCTTGAAAACATCTTCATTCGAAGGTGCTTTTAGGGGCATCCCAAAATACACTAATTGATTCCAAAACCTATCAAATTTGAGAGTAATTTGACCAAATTTGATGAAAACATATTTAGGAGAGTTTTAAACCAGATCCCTTTGGAATTGGTGGCAAAAACCACCCCATTTTGTGACTGTCCCTACCAGGGATGGATAACAGTCCTAGTTGCACTTTCCAGGGATGGCCATGAAATGGCTAAAAATTTGGACCTAATTTTAACATAGATCAATTCTATAGCATTAGAATAGCAACATACTCAATTTTGGTTAAGTTTTGAATAGATTTGATGTGTCAATTTATGTTTTTGTGATTTCAATCTTAGTTGTTCATGCCAGGGATGGCCACAAGCTCTGATGACAATTCTAATTTAATTTATACTTATATCCTTCCAAAATCATCTCATTAACATCATACTAAAATTTCAAGTTATTTGGAGTTGTTTAGAATAGTCACAAATAAATTTCATATTCATAAATGCATACTTTCTATGGTTTTCACAGTTTTCAATATTAAACGCATATGATATTAACATCATTCAATATATTGTGTGTAGGTGAAGGTATTTTATGCATGTTGGAGGAGCTAAGGATCTGAATAAATAAAGCCTAAGAATAGCTCTCAATTGTGGGTTGCAAGAAGAACACTGGAAGCACACCATTAAGCTCATGAGGGGATTTGATACCTTATAACTTGTAATTTTAAATGTATCAAAATAAGAAGCCCTCAAGGGGATGTATTATAACCGTTGGATTGATGAATTTATAAATACAAGGAGAAACCCCCATTTTCCACTTCAAATTATTCATCATTTCAATAGCTTACTTTGTTTACCTCTTTAGCATATTTCTTTTGCATGCTTTCTTATAAACACTAGATTACATTTCAGTTTCAATCTATTAGGTGAGCCATTTTTTTTTCTACTTTAGTGGCAATCATGGTGGGACCATTTTCCCTTGTATCCCTTTATTTTTATCATTTTTATCCCTTTTTTATGTTTTGTATGTTGCAGGTTTTGGTAGTTTTGAGCAGAAATGACCACTAAATTCCTAGTTGGAAATGCCAGGAATGGCCACAACAATCATCCCACCAAGGGATGACCCCCAAATTTTCAGCCGTCCCACCCAGGGACAACAAAAAAACTAGGGTTTTTCTATAAAAATTTCTAGAAACAACTTTTAAAACAGATAAGGTAACTTCCTGAACCTTCAATTTGCAGCTAGGTTGTTTAAAAAAGGTTAAATTTTAGTTTTTTTTGTCTTTTGTATGTGCTTGAAGGTTAGATTTACAATTTCTAAATTCCTCATTAACAAATCAAATAAAAATAGGAAAAAGAACAACCTTTAGAAATGCATTTTGTATGGTTTGCCTGTGTGTGACCTGCCTAAGGGTTAGGTTTTCATATAGGCTATAAATTTTGTAGGTTTCCTTCTTTCTATATATGCATATGATTTTGAAAGTGAATTTTTGTTAATGCATTTAGTGAAAGGTTATTGAATGCTATCTTGTTTTCTTTCAATTATTTTAAAAGGAACCACACACACCATGCTTCTTTTTAATGTTAGTGAATTGGAATTCATCCCCAACCACTGATAGAGTTCAACGATGGTGGGTTTCATCTCCATCTGTTGGCTCAAATACTACATACCACATTTTTGGCCAAAGATGGTATTTTAAAGTTTTCTTTTTTGGCCAAAGACGACCATGAACCAGAACCTCCAAAAGTCAAGGGGCAGTGTTAAGTTTTGAATAGATTTGATGTGTCAATTTATGTTTTTTATGATTTTTGTATTAGTTGTTACTGCCAGGGACGACCACAGGTTTTGATCAAAATTCCACTTTAATTTATGCTAAAATCCTTCCAAAATCATCTCATTAACATCATACTTAAATTTCAAGTCATTTGGAGTTTTTTAGAATAGTCACAAATAAATTTAATATTCATAGATGCATACTTTCTATGGTTTTCATAGTTTTCAATATCAAACACATATGCTATTAACATCATTCAATATCTTGTGTGTAGGTGTAGGTATTTTATGCATGAGGGAGGAGCTAAGGAGCTGAATAAACATAGCCCAAGAATAGCTCTCAATTATGGGTTGCAAGAAGAACACTGGAAGCATGCCATTAAGCTCATGAAGGGATTTGATCCCTTATAACTTGTAATCTGAAATGTATCAAAATGAGAAGCCCTCAAGGGGACATATTGTAACCATTGGATTAATGAATTTATAAATACAATGAGAAACCTCCCTTTTCCACTTCAAATTATTTGTCATTTTAATAGCTTACTTTGTTTACCTCTCTAGCATCTTTCCTTTGGATGCTTTCTTATAAACACTAGATTACATTTCAGTTTCAATATATTAGGTGAGCCATTTTTTTGCTACTTTAGTGGTAATAACGGTGGGACCCTTGCCCCTTGTCTTCCTTTTTTTGTCAATTTACCCCTTTTTTATGTTTTGTATGTTGCAGGTTCTGGAAGTTCTAAGCAAAAATGATCCCTAAATTCCTAGTTGGAACTGCCAGGGACAGCTACAACAATTGTCCCACCAAGGGATGACCCCCAAATTTTTAGCTGTCCCACCCAGGGACGGCCATAAAACCAAGGATTTTTGCAGAAATTTCTAGAAACAACTTTCAAAATAGACAAGGTAACTTCCTAAATCTTCAATTTGCAGCTAGGTTGTTCAAAAAATATCAAATTTCAGTTTTTCTTGTCTTTTATATGCACTTGAAGGTTAGATTTATAATTTCTAAAATTTTCCTTAATAAATCAAAGAAAATTTGGAAAAATAACAACCTTTAGAAATGCATTTTGTATGGTTTACCTATGCGTGACCTGCCTAAGGGTTAGGTTTTCATATAGGCTATAAATTCTGAAGGTTTCCTTCTTTCTATATATGCATATGATTATGATAGTGAAAAGTTGTTAATGCTTTTAGTGAAAGGTCATTGAATGCTATCTTATTTTCTTTCAATAATTTTAAAAAGGAACCACACACACCATGCTTCTTTTTAAAAGGACATCTTTCTAAGTTGTAGGAGTGGGCAGATTTTTGATTACCTCAATTTTATTTTTATCTACCTTTATCCCATATCCAAAAATATGATGTCTTAATACTATCCCCTCTTGCATTAACATACAATATTTTTCATGACTCAAGAATAGATTAGTTTCCTTACATCGTTGAAGTACTCTTTTCAAATTAGTTGTGGCTTCCTCAAAAGTCTCACCATAAACTATGAAGTCATCCATATACTTCCATAGTTTTTCCAATCATATAAGAGAATATACTCAATAACGCCCTTTGAAAAGTGGTAGGTGCATTACATAAACCCAAAGGTAAGACTCAGTAAGCGAAGGTTCCGCATGGACAAGTGAATGTTATTTTATCTTGATTTCCTTCCCCAATATGTATCTGATTGTATCCACTAAACCCATCCAGGAAAGAAAAGTACTTTCTTCCTACTAAGGTGTCAAGGACCTAATCTATAAAGGGTAAGGCAAAGTGGTATTTCTTTGCTGCCTTATTGAGCATTCTATTATCAACACAGATATGCCACTTTCATTTTTTCTTGGGCACCACCACCAAAGATGATACCCACTCACTATCATATATAGGGTAGATAAATCCAACTATTAAGATTTTTTGTAATTCAATTTTAACAATATTTTTCATGGCTAGATTCATCCGATATTTTGGTTGTATTATCGATCTTACTTATTCTTCCAAATATATACAATAAGTACAAAATTTAGGAGCAATTCCCCTCATATATAAATAGTCCCAAGTAAAAGCATTTTGGTGTTTAACTAATATCTCTTTCAGGATGTCCTATTGAATAAGTGTCAACTCATTGTTTACATTCAATATCCTCCCAGGTTCAACCTTAATTTGTTTGATGTGGTGATCTTTACTTCCAACAAGTGGTGATTCTGGAGGAGGGTAGGAAGATTCTCGGTGGAAAAAGTTTTACATAACTCTTTCTTCATTATTTTCATCCTCAAGCTCATATAATTCTATTATTGATTGAATCATGGATAAATCACCAGTATTTTGATTTTCACAATTAGGTTCTCCCAATAAGTCAATGGATTGTGCATGTGGATGAATAATCTAATCTTTAACATTTTGACCATTAGAAATGGTAATTTTTCCATTATTACAGCTTATGTAGGTGTCAACTGTTGCTATCCAGGGTCTACATAAGATAATTGGATAACCACCCAATCCAAACTTTGATTGCAACACCAGGAAATATGTTGGATATTCCCATGCATCTATTGTAACTATAATATCCTCCAACATTCCTTCAAGGAGCACTATAGATATGTTAGCCAATTGCAAAACAATTTTACTTGGCTTAAAATTTGTGAGTTTTAGTTTTATCATAGTATCCTTGGGCATGACATTAATAGTTGCCTCTAGACCTACTAGTGTATTGGCTATTGGATAGCCTTGATTTTGGACAGTTAAAAAAGGGCTTCTTGACTCATAATATTTTTTGTGGTAGGTGTTTTCCAACATGAGATCAATTAGCTGACCTACCAAATTAATTGCTTTTGCTAGCCTTCTACCTTATTTTTTAGACATAATTCCCGTATGACTTTTGTGTAAATTGGAACATCTATTATAGCCTAGAAAAGAGGAATTGTGACTTAAAATTTTCAAACTAGATAAAATATCAAACTCTAGTTGTACTAGATTTCTTGGTTCTAGTTTCCTTTTAGGAAAAGGTGGAACCTCTTGTCTATCATTTTTAGTAATTGGTTCTTCTTCTAATTCTACAAGAGGTTATTCCTCAACTTCTACTTCCATATTTTTCTCCTCTTCTACCAAAGGATCTACTTCTACTCCTATTTTTCTGCCTAACCTTATCTATACAAGATTGCAACCTAATATAATATTGTACATTGAAAACATCAAATTTTCCACTTGGTATACTGGTTGGTTTGGTTTTTTGTTTGGATTTTATGTGGGTTGTGCAGGAAGTTGAGTAGATCTCAAAATAGGGGGAGCTAGTAAAATCTGTTGCAATGGGACTTATGGTGCATTCTATGGAGTTGAATTACATGCATTATAGTTTCTCCAATGAGGTCTAGGCTATTGATATGGCATCCATGGGTATGGATTATAAGGAGTGGCTCCTTGGGGGGTGTTTATCCAAGGTTTTTGTTGTCCCCACAAACCCATATTGGGTGGCTGAAATTGACCTTGATTCATGTAATTACCTCCCCCATAGGGTGAAATTCTAGCTAGCATGTTGTTTCCCATAGGAGACTGTTGCCAGTTTCTCCTATTTACCATGAAATATACTTCCTCTACTTCAGGATCTTCTCTAGATTTTGGAAATTGTGGGCACAACTTTATTTTATGGTCTTTATGACAAACAACACATACTCTAATCTTGTTTTATGGACATGCATTTTTTAGGTGCTTCCATCGACATTTAGGATAGAAATAGGCTAATGCTACCTCATTCTTCTACTTTTTTTGAAGCAGAAGGGTATCCATATGAAGTGTAAGAGATGATAACATCTCACTCTTGAGGTCTTCTAGAATGTTACCTATTTTAGTTTTGGTGACTGTGGTTGTTGATTTGATATTTCAAGAGGTTGGTTTACCTTTCCTTCATGAATAATTCTAACATAAACACCATATATCTACCATTTGATGTTGATAAATGTCTCCTATAGATATCATGTTTAGTGACTCAAGAGACTCATTGGTGAGTCCTTTTAATAATATACTTCTTTAGGACCTATCACTCAATTTTGCATGGGGAGATCTTTGTAGGTTAAAGCTAAATCTATCACAATATTTTTCCAATGATTCATCTTCATTTTGAGTCATCAAAGATTTCCTCCCTAGAATCTCATGACCTACCAAAGTTTTGGTATTGGTGTAAGAAGATTTTATTCATATCTTCCCAGGTGGTAATATATTTATTTTCTAAACTAATGAACCAGTGCAGGGCTGCATCATATAAGGTTGAAGGAAACAATTTCAATTTTTTGGCATCGGTATTGTAATCTATTGACCTATAGAAAACATCATACTTAAATAGGAACAAACTAGGATCTTTAGTCTGAAATCCTCTAAAAATAGGAAGGTGGGTAGGAGATATGTGTTTCATTTTTGTGTCTCCTATTGCCTCTTCTATTGTAAAGTTAAAATCGGTGGATGTTTCCTTAGTTTTAGCCATATTTAAAAAAAATGGGGTATCTACACCTGCTTCCCTTAAAGTAGTCTCTAAAGCTCTTTTGTCATTTTGAGTATTCTACACAAGAATCTCTAAGTCAATTGCTGATATAGTTCTATCCTCTACAACTTTCCAACGTTGGTTGTACAAAAAATCCTCCTCAGATTGGATTCTTCTAAAGTTGCTATTATCTACCATTAATTCTTCATTAGGATTTAGATATTTTGGTAAAGAAGAACTCTATGCAAAAATTGGATGTTGACTCCAATGCACTGGTGGAGGTGATGGAGGTGAATAATTTTCTATTTTAGAATCTGGTATAACTAATTTAGGGGATTCCTATGAAATAATATTTTTACTATTAATAAAATGACCGCTTGGTCCTTTGGTTCATGGTGGACTCATACAAGATTAGGTGGAAAAATTCCATATATAAGTTAACCTAAAATATTCAAATTTAATTTCTATAGAATAGGTTTTTATAGTTGGTACTTCCTCAAAAACGGTGCCAAAATGTTGGGTAAAATATTGGTTACACTACAGTTAATTTATTGCCTCCATTTAAATTGTTAAACTTGGGAAAGCTCGTAAACTTTGTGAAGTACCATGCATAATTTATGCCTATAAAACCAACAAGATGAGTTCTCTATATCCTAAGGTTTTGAGGGTGGTTAGTGGTGTAATTTTTTTTCTTATCCAAACCATTAAGCTAGCCTAAATTATCAAACACATACTTGTAAATTAACTTGCATAAAGTAAAAACACTCACACTTACTGGAAGATGCAGAGAAAATAAGGAAACTACAGTAATCAAGTTAACTGCAGAAAATATAAAAAATAGAGAATAAATAGTGCATAAATGAATTACAAAGAAAAAAAGGAAAGGGGAGGAATACTATTGAGAGTGGGCCCAAGCTTCCATCAAATTCTAACCCAGATTAATTCACGCACACCAAATGCTTAGAAATATATATATAAACACTTGAATGAATTTTATTGTAGATTTAGAAGTGATTTTACAAAAAAATATTTGGGATCCCCTTTTAGGGGTGGTTTGTGCATTCATATAATGTACAACCATCCTTGATTATAAACTTAGGCAAGTCTATTTTAGACTTTTCATTACAACAATCATGCGAAAAACAATCTTAGACAACAAACACGTGCATGTTTTATTTATCAAACAAAATATATCTCAATCGATATCCATAGTTTCATAAAATCAATTTGTGTGTTTGCTTAATCATTAATGAGAAATGAATATTTTTTTTGGGTTCATTATGTTGTCCTTCATCCACATATATTGTTGAAAATCACCATTATATTTCTTCTAAAAACAGGGTTCTTGTTGCACTCTACTTCAATGGGAGTCAGGCACCATCCAACCTATCGCTAGATATCAGGCACTATTGAATTCAATGTCGAGATTCAAGCACTATTGATCCCGAAGCTGAGAGTCATGCACCTTTGACATTGAAGTTGAGAGTCAGGCACCTTTGATCTTGAAGTCAGAAGTCAGGGATCTTTGTCCTTGAAATCGGGAGTCAGATGCCTTTGTCCCCAAAGTTAGGAGTCAGGCACCACTATTTTGAAATATAGGAGTTAGGTACCTTCTAGGTTACATAACTTATTTGTTGTGGTCACCTTTGTCCTTAGTTTTCCACCATAAAACATGAAGTGTCAGGTCCAAATGGGACCTTGATGTAGATATGATGAAAAATAGCAAAATCATTGAATCTACATACAAATCACACTCAAAATACATATTAGAGAATATACACAATTTCCTATTAAATATATATAAAAATTTCATAAAAAGTACATTCTATAAAAATAATGCCACACAAAATGTTTATGAATACCTACAAAAATATGAGCATTTTTGGTGCTCATCAGATGCCACTAGGATTGCTTGTGAAAATGGGAAGGCCTAAGTATAAATATGGAAGATAAGCTATGGTAAATTCAAGGACTCAGGCAATTTTAGCCTATCAAGCTATATGGGTGTTTAAGAAATAAATATTGCTTTTGATATAGTTAAACTTTTGCCCTACAACTTCAAAAAGGTTTAGGATAATTTGGATGGTTTTAGCTTCAGCCATGGATGCAAAGGTTGCTAAGATGGTATCATCAAATTTTTTTTGGTGGGTGACAGGTCTTAGAAAGGAAGCAACTTTATTTCTTGAAATAGCACCAAAAGCATTAAGAACACAAGCTTATACTGAGAGGGGGGTGAATAGTATAAGATCACTTTTTACTTTTATTTCCAAATAATATTATACAATATATCAATGGTAATATCTATAGTACTAATCAAAGCAATGCATAAATCACCACGCATAATATAGACACCAATTTAATGTGGTTCACCCAATGTGGGCTACTCCACGGAGAAAATATTTCACTAAAATTTTCTCAACAAATCTCTTGGGAATCCTTTCCCTATTACAATGTTTATGGAAATTTGTACAAAGGAGAAACCAATCCCTCAATATGGTTTGTGGGCACCAACCCATAAGAGAAACCAATCTCCTTTGTTGGTTTGTGGATCTTTATTCATAGGAGAACTCCTTCTCCTATGATCTGGCTGGTGATCGTCTAGAATACTACTACCTCCACTACTTTAGCTTATGGATCTCTCTCCAATGAAGACTCTTATCCTCAATTAGAAGACCTCTATCCTTACTGACCTAGCTAATGGATCTCTATCCACTAGAGACTACTATCCTCTACTCTATCACCTCCAAATATTTCTCAACTTTGTCTCAAATCTGCACTAAACACAGTCCTTTAGTATAGCATAAATCTTCTCAATATTTGTCTCAAATATGTACTAAACATATTCCTTTGATCTAGCACAAATCTACTCAATCTCTATCTCTGATTTGACATAAACCTATCCTCAAATATACACCAAAATATATCCTCAAGCCTTAACATAAAGCTTGATCTAATCACAAATAAACTCTGCTAGATCTATCCCAAGCCTTACCTCAAGGTTTGAAAAAATCAATCAATCAACTCTAATATCAAGTATTCTCAAAGAATTACCTCAAATCTATCCAAAAGTCCTCTTTAGAACTTGCTCAAACTACTCTCAAGTCTTCATCAAGACTTACCTCAAATCTGCTTAACAAGTCCTCACTAGAACTTGTCAAATCTCTTGAAAAATTCTTCACCAAGACTTGCCTCAAATATTCTCAACAAGTCCTCACTAGAACTTGTCCAATCTTCTCAACAAGTCTTCACCAAGACTTAACTCAAATCTGCTCAACAAGTCCTCACTAGAACTTGTCCAATCTGCTCAACAAGTCTTCACTAGAACTTGTCCAATCTGCTCAACAAGTCTTCACCAAGAATTACCTCAAATCTGCTCAAGTCCTCACTAGAACTTATCTCAACTTTGTCCAACAAGTCTTCACTAAGACTTGCCTCAACTCTATCCAACAAGTCTTCACCAAGACTTGTATCAAATCTGTCCAACAAGTCTTCACCAAGACTTACCTCAACTCTGTCCACTCTGATTGTAAGATTCCACAAAAGCTCACACAAATATGTAGAAGAAATTTATCCTTAAGCTTTCACAAATACTCAAATATTCTTGCAAGCTCTCAAAAAAGCTTGTTCAAATCAACTCAATCTATCACAAAAAACTTCTTCTACATACAAACAAGTTTTATATAGAATCGTATTTCATCTCACATAAACATATAGAGAATGGTTAGAGACTCAATATGCTTCACACTCACAACAACACTCAATCACTTTCAATATCTCTTTTTTAAGCATAAAAATATATGGAGAATGGTTAGAGACTCAATATGTTTCACTCTCACACAACACTCAATCACTTCCAAAATATCTTCAAATCAATTAAGAATAAAGAACAATTTGTTTTACAAAACTTGAACTATCACTCCAATACTTCCAATCAACTAAGCTCAATCAACTCCACTCAACCAATCACTCAATGAAAGCTTAGTCAACAATGCTTATCAAACATACCTCACATAACAATGATACTCATGATCTTTCACAAACCCTAGTTCAAGATTATTCTCAAATTCACATAACAATGATACTTATGATCTTTCACAAATCCTAGTCAAGCATATGAAAGCTTACTCAATATTTCCAACAATGCTTATCAAACAAGGTTTCTAGTATCAAATTTCATTCCAAAAAATCCACATCAATCAATATTGAATATCTCAAAATCAAACTCAACAATGTTTATCAAACAATCCTTTTCACTCCAACTTAGCATTCACAACATCCAACAATCACTCACAAGGAATATGTACCCATATTTTTTGTTTGATGGAGAATTGACCTCAAAACCTGTCTCAATCACAATCACCCTCTTTGCCAATCTCAAAGGTTAGATAGAAAAAACCTCTTCAAAAATCTCATTCAAATAATCCCTCAAAATATTTCACCATACAAAACATCAACTCTTAATTACACCTTATAATATCCACACTTCAAAATATAAGCCAACAATTTGTTTAAAGAAAATAACCACAATAATATTATTTTAAACACCTTGTCTTTCCTCAACATAATAAATACATCATAGCTTATCTCAAAATAAAATATAATTTCTTTTTCAATCTTATAACTCCTATATCAAATGAATTTATCAAATCCACAATAAAATATTTAACTTTCAAAAACCTTATAACTCCCTCCTAGAAAAAATAATCATGCAACATTAAACCTTAGGAGTAAATTTATTTTTGGAAAAATTAAATACCTTTGCCCTCGGTAGGATTTGAACTCCCACTAGCACTTTCATAGCACCCTAGCCATGAACCACTTATGATGTGAGCTAGGCGCTCACCTTAGTAAGGATAAGCACTTCCTGCACTTTATCCTTATGCCTTAGCACCAAAACAAAATGTGAACGCCACTAAAAATGCTACAGTCGAGGTTTGATAATGGGACCTCCCACTTGTTAGCACCCTAAACATAGTTGCTTGTTGCTAGACCAACCACCATGGTTGGATATGAGGCTCCAAGCCTCCATCCTCTTCAACCCTTTGATAGCCACCATGTAGCAAAAAATATTTATCCTCTTATTTCACGCGGATCGTAAAATTTTCGCATGCACTCAAATATATTTCGATCGAAGGTGTCTTTGGATTTACCAAGGCACATGGTATTTATACCAATGTGTTATCCCTTTTAGCACATCGATGGATGAGAATAATAATCGATGTCGGTGCTATAAAAATTAAATCGCTTGCCCTTGTAACCCTAACCTTAGGGTTAGTTAATTAAATTAAATTATAAATTAATTTATAATAAAATTATTATAATTAATTTAATTACTTTAGGTCTTTACTTTAGACCTTTAATATTATAATATAATATTATAATATTATTTTTCTTGGGCCTTCCTATTGCTCCTTTAGACCTTATATGACCACCTTGAATATTATAATAGGGAATATTATAATATTATTTTTCCTTAGGCCTAGAAGCAATCTTCCTCTTGCACTACTTATTGAAATTGATGCTTGACCTCCTTATTTTTGTACTGTTCACTAAAACTGAATCTTGACATCAATGACAACAAAAATTGCTCATATTTCCAACAAAGCATAGGTAAATTTTAAGATATCGACCCAAAGACTTAGCAAGGATAATAAATAGCAAGGGAGATAAGGGATCACCTTGTCTTAGTTCTCTAGCACTTGTAAAGTAGCCTACAATAGATCCATTGATAATGATAGATAACCATATTGAGGTGATGCAAGCTTTAATAAGGTTAATCCATTCATGATGAAAACTAAAATTTTGAAGGATAGCAAAAAGGAAATCCCAAGAAACTCTATCAAATGCTTTATTCATGTCCAACTTAAGGAAAAAACCAAGTTTTTTACTTTGGAAGATAGAATGCATGAGTTCATGAATGGTAATAACTCCATAAGTAATGATTCATCCTTGGACAATGCTATCTTGATAGGGGTCAATTATGGAAGGGAGGATACCTATAATTATTTTGGCTAAAACTTTTGTTAATATTTTATAGAGCACATTGCAAAGGCTAATAGGCCAAAAATCAGACATGAATATGCAAACTATACCTTTGGGAACAAGGGCAAGAAAAGTTGAGTTCACATCCCTAGGGATAGTTTTTGACTACTAGACATCTTGATTAGATTTGCAGATGTCATCATCCACAATGTCCCAAAATGTTTGGTAGAACCGAGGGGAAAAGCCATTAGGACCTGGGGATTTGTCGGATTGCATGGAGAAAAGCGCTTGTTTAATATCATGGTGAGAAAATAATCTTATGAGTTGATCATTCATTTCAGGGTTGAAAATACTGGAGATGTGATGGAGTAGGGATTCACAAGATACAGCAATGATAGGATTTTGAAAGTCGAGGATAGATTCAAAATGGTTGATAGCTTCATAGTTTTTTTTCATTAATGCAGGATGTAAGAGAGCTATCACTTTTAACTAGCTCTTTGATTTTATTGAAGGCTATTTATTTAATGAGATGAATAGAGAATATTTCCAAGGTTGGGTTTTTTACTTCAGGGTTTTGGTAGGATACATGACATGTCTCATGTGTGTGTGATTATTATTTTCTCATATACTTGTTTCTTATTGCTTCTAAAGATGGCTTGTTATGGAATTGTGCTTATTCATGAAGGATGGTCATGGTTAAGAATTTGATAAATAAATTGTGAAAGGTATTTATATCCCTTGATAATCCTAATGGTTATGTTTATAATTCATTTGTTTGATTAGAGAGAGAAAGCCTATTTGGACATGTGGATCCCTAATGAATATATGATTAAAAAAAATCTCTCGATTTGGGTGGGAATAATGGGTTGTTTTATATGGTATCAAAGTCCTAGGTTGCGAGGGACTAGATTCTTCCTTGAATAGACTCGAAGATGCTTTAAGAACTAATACTAGGAGGGATAGCTTACATTGACTTGGAATCTTACGCAGAGCAAGTATAATTATCATCATCAAGAGGATGATAATGAGTAAGCTTACCTAGGAATAGAATATTTTGATAAGCAAGAAGCACCATAGCCATTATAAAATAAAAAATGATTGAATAAGTTAGTACGAAAGGGAAAGGGACTAACTATGAGTGACTAGATTTGAATCCTAGGTAGGTGAGAGAGTGAAACCTTACATCGAGGAAAGCATGACCTATATCATTCCTAGGAGGTAATAATTGGTCGTAACCAAGGTATCATCTTATGGGGTTACCAGATGATGGTGGCCAATAATAATTTAAGTTTACTATTAGGAAGATATAGATAATATTTGGAAATATGAAGAGGTTGAGATAGATATCTTAGGCTAGCTCATCATGGAGATGAGATCGATAGCTAAGCTATATCAACAATGAGTTGAGATAGATGGTTTAGGCTAGCTCATTTAGGAGATGAGACATATGGTCTAGACCTACAGTGCTTATTGCACCTACATAGATGGACTTATGTAGGTGTAGACATTAGCAATTCCCCATTCGATGGATAGAAAGGGTAAGCTAGCCTATTGTAGGAATGAGAGTTACTACATATAGTACACATTATAGCCTATCCCTATAATTATTTTGGCTAAAACTTTTGTTAATATTTTATAGAGCACATTGCAAAGGCTAATAGGCCAAAAATCAGACATGAATTTGCAAACTATACCTTTGGGAACAAGGGCAAGAAAAGTTGAGTTCACATCCCTAGGGATAGTTTTGGACTACTAGACATCTTGATTAGATTTGCAGATGTCATCATCCACAATGTCCCAAAATATTTGGAAGAACCGAGGGGAAAAGCCATTAGGACCTAGGGATTTGTCGGATTGCATGGAGAAAAGCGCTTGTTTAATATCATGGTGAGAAAATAATCTTATGAGTTGATCATTCATTTCAGGGTTGAAAATACTAGAGATGTGATGGAGTAGGGATTCACAAGATAGAGCAATGATAGGATTTTGAAAGTCGAGGATAGATTCAAAATGGTTGATAGCTTCATAGTTTTTTTTTCATTAATGCAGGATGTAAGAGAGCTATCACTTTTAACTAGCTCTTTGATTTTATTGAAGGCTATTTATTTAATGAGATGAATAGAGAATATTTCCAAGGTTAGGTTTTTTACTTCAGGGTTTTGCTAGGATACATGACGTGTCTCATGTGTGTGTGATTATTATTATCTCATATACTTGTTTCTTATTGCTTCTAAATATGGCTTGTTATGGAATTGTGCTTATTCATGAAGGGTGGTCATGGTTAAGAATTTGATAAATAAATTGTGAAAGATATTTATATCCCTTGATAATCCTAATGGTTATGTTTATAATTCATTTGTTTGATTAGAGAGAGAAAGCCTATTTGGACATGTGGATCCCTAATGAATATATGATTAAAAAAAAGCTCTCGAGTTGGGTGGGAATAATGGGTTGTTTTATATGGTATCAAAGTCCTAGGTTGCGAGGGACTAGATTCTTCCTTGAATAGACTCGAAGATGCTTTAAGAACTAATACTAGGAGGGATAGCTTACATTGACTTGGAATATTACACAGAGCAAGTATAATTATCATCATCAAGAGGATGATAATGAGTAAGCTTACCTAGGAATATAATATTTTGATAAGCAAGAAGCACCATAGCCATTATAAAATAAAAAATGATTGAATAAGTTAGTACGAAAGGGCAAGGGACTAACTATGAGTGACTAGATTCGACTCCTAGGTAGGTGAGAGAGTGAAACCTTACATCGAGGCAAGCATGACCTATATCATTCCTAGGAGGTAATAATTGGTCATAACCAAGGTATCATCTTGTGGGGATACCAGATGATGGTGGCCAATAATAATTTAAGTTTACTATTAGGAATATATAGATAATATTTGGAAATATGAAGAGGTTGAGATAGATATCTTAGGCTAGCTCATCATGGAGATGAGACCGATAGCTAAGCTATATCAACAATGAGTTGAGATAGATGGTTTAGGCTAGCTCATTGAGGAGATGAGACATATGGTCTAGACCTACAGTGCTTATTGCACCTACATAGATGGACTTATGTAGGTGTAGACATTAGCACTTCCCCATTTGATGGATAGAAAGGGTAAGCTAGCCTATAGTAGGAATGAGAGTTACTACATATAGTACCTCCGCATAGGAGTTATGTGAGGCAATAGATATGGGTGTACCAAAGAGATAAGCTATCCCATTGTAGGAATGGGATATATAGCTTATATGTTACTACACCTAGTACCCCTGCATATAAGGACTAATACGATGCGGTAGAGATGGGTTTACCAAAGGGATAAGCTAGCCCATTTTAGGAATGGGATAGATAGATTATATATTACTACACCTACTACCCCTGCATAGAAGGACTTATGTGAGGTGATAGAGATGGGTGTACCAAAGGGATAAGCTAGCCCATTGTAGGAATGAGATAAATAGATTATATGTTACTACACCTAGTACTCCCACATAGAAGGACTTATACAAGGTAGTAGATATAGGTGTACCAAAAGGATAAGCTAGCCCATTGTAGGAATGAGATAAATAGTTTATACGTCACTTCACCTAGTACCCAAACATAGAAGGACTTATGCAAGGTGGTAGAGATGGGTGTACCAAGGGGATGGGCTAGCCCATTATAAGAATGGGAAAGATAACTTACAAGGTACTATACCTAGTATCCCTTCATAGGACTTATACAAGGTGGTAGAGATGGGTGTACCTCTTCATGGTACTATATGGATAAGCCAACTCATCATGGAGATGAGATAGATAGCTCAGTTAAGGACCACTAAAGACATGGATTGAAATAAAAAAATGAGCCCTTGATAAGTTAACTCGTCAAGGTGAAGTAGAGGATATTTATAAAATATATACTAGCTAAGTAGGATTATAGTATGTATGAGACCCAATAATTGATCACATTCAAGCTCTAAGGTGATTCAAATTTTTTTTTGCATGCAGGTCAAAGGTGAATGGAAAACAAGATCTAAAAACATTGCTAGCTTGAGTAGAGAGGCAAAGAATCTAAGATCAAGATTCAAAGAATTTTATATTGATCATGTGCCTCGAGACATCCAATTCTAGAGTATATTCTCCATCAAATGAGGGTATTTATCTTCTAGATGATTTTTGTGTAAACCCTAGTCAATTCCACGAGGGTATAGGTAGAATTTATGATTATGGTTTATAATGGGTGAAGAGGATTTTAATGTTCATTATAACCACAAGGAAGGATAATTCCTAAAAGTGGGTAGGCCTAAGGAAGGCTATGAGTGGTGTAGCTTGGATGGTGATAAGTCCATCTGGTGGTGTTTTGGATATTAAACTAGTCTCTCTAATAATTATGAACATCAGCCATGGATCTTGGTGAACCTAGACCATGTATTTGGCATAGTAAATGGAATAGAGAAAATATTGGAAGAGAATGGTTGGAGAATCTATTCTTGAGATGAGTATGGGATCCTCTCTGAATAATCTTATTTGTGCTCAAATTTTAATGAGAACGAGTAGAGATAGAATTATATTCATAGACTATAAACTATTCTTAGTGAAAATGACAAATGAGAAATATGTTCTTAAGATGAGTATGGGATCCTATATTGATAGGTTGAGGAAAAATGTACTAAAATATGAGTCTGGTATACTTTTGGAAGGACAAAAATATATCTTAGGAGTGGTTCCTAAGATCAAAATAAAATAAACCTGCTTAAGCCTATAGTTTTGGGAAGGGCTCTTATATTATTAGACCTGTAGTCACATAGACTTAATGGGTTAAGTCTAGATCATGTAAATTTTGGACTAGTATTGCAGAGAAAATTTGGATCAAAACAAAAGAAACCCTAATGAGGAAGGATTTTAATATGAGAAATGGATTCTTGTGCCCTGTACACCGAGTAATTAAACCTAAAATTGAGAAGTTAAGAAGAATGACTATGTGGGAATCATATAGTTTTCCTATTTTTGCTCATCTTTAAGGGCTAAGATGAGGGTGATCTTGAATAAAGGACCTTCTTATAGGTAAGAAAAAAGAAGAAAAGTTGGATTTTGTTGTTCTATGGATGGAATGGAACTCTTATGTGGAGTAAGTGTGGCCATTTGTATCGACAGTGGATGATGGTACCATGAAATGGCACCCTTAAATGGAGTAAGTGTTGTCATATTATATCACTAGTGGATGATGATAATTTTAGAAGGACACATTGCATGGTAGTATGGTTATTATCAGTGGATAGTAGTACTTTTCCACAACATATCATGTGGAGTGAGTGAGTCTTTGACATTATTAGTGGATGGTAATATTCTAGCATGATAGACATGATTTGAAGATGTGTTGATATCTTTCTTATTGCAGGTGAACACATGGGACTGCATTTAGTCCTAGGGGAGGGGAATGTCATGCCCTATCCTATAGGATCCTTGATGAGGAAACAATATAATTGGATTTATTGTTTTAATTGGATAAATTCGATGATGCTATAGTTGTCACAGTCTGCCCCATAGGACTTTTAAAAATATTATTAATTGATATAAGGGAGCAATTAATCCCTAACTAAAAGGGTTGTAGACCCTAATTTTTCCTACAAAATCGTTAATTAAACTAATTACACTCTACAAAACTGATTTGGAGAGTTTTCAAGGGCAATTAGAGGATTTTGAATAGTTTGGAGGAGCTAATAGGGCTTTTGAGAAGGTTTAATTTGAATATTTTTCATTTGCAAAAAGAAATTAAATTTAACATAATCCAACTACAACTAATTAAAAAGGGTAGTTAGGTGTATATGCTCTTATCACACCTATCCAACTTTAATTGGACTCAAAAGAGAAATATCATTATCTAATTTATTGGTTGATATATTATTTATTCCCCACATGGCTACTTCATAATAGTTAACATTTAGAGGAGATTCTCTTCCTTACCTCTAACAGTTCTAAGGCTGAATTTTCCTACTTCCAAACAATATAAGTATTGAAATTGTAAGTTACCCCAGGAAAGGGGAGATCCAAAATAAACATACTCCCACCTTATCCCTTGGAATCTCCTTTTTATTAAAATATTAATTTCACTATTTTGGGTTGACTTCAAAAAGGCACCTTTTAATAATTTAATAATAAACCCACCTTCTTGCTCATGAATGAAAAGGAAGCTAGGAAAAATTATAAAAGAAGAGGAAAGTAATGGGGAGAGGGCGAGGGAAATATTGGAACTTAGGAAGTATGCTTTCTACTTGGTAGATCAAAAACCAAAAAGCTTTGGGAGAGTACTAAGTTTTAATTAAAAGGAATTTGGCCAAGATAAGTAATTAGAAGAAGCAATTGAAGAGGGAAGTCTAGTATGTAAAAGGAGTTAAATAAGGAAGACAACTTTGGGGAAGCATAGGAGGTGAGCATGGAAGGAAAAATACCTACAAAAGTCATCAACATGGTTGAAGAAATAGGTTTAGGAAATCCTACATCCTCATTTATTTATTTAGAGTGGGAATATAATATGATTTACATTTGCTATATTTCGAGAGCTTATCAAGCGACTTTCCTGATTGGATTTTGTAGAGAAATGTATTCTAATCCTATAATTTTTATAAATATTGTTTAGTTATTTACAAATCCTGTAATTCTTATGAATGTTTCTAAATAATTTGCAAGGAGGAGCTCATAATTTTGTTATTTACTACTATAAGTAGTTAATTCACCAATATTGGTGATGCTAGTGCATACTAATATACTTGTGTATAATATTTAGTAATACCCCTTGGTGTATTGTCTCTATTTCCTTCGTTATCCTTGATTGATGGACCACAAAAAATGGATAGGATTCCAATGGAATTACTCTTATCCTTGTGTTAAAAGGAGTGCACACTTAGAGGTTTGCAGGCCACCAATTATACTGATAAATCAATCACCAATTAAGATACTCCACCAACCACTAAGAGTCACCACCAGTGTAGCCTCGATGGCCACCTCTTGGTGGTTTTATTCCTTATGGGTTTTAATTGATTATATTTTACAGTATTTCCACACACTATAGAATGTGGGATAATTAAAGAAAACTGAAATTCAATCTATTAGGATTTGAGCTTTGATGCAAGGTTTTAGAAGTACAATCATTTCATATTGATACAAATTTTGATATACTATGCCTCCATGGGGTTTAGAATGTAGTAAAACCATGCTTGCATTTGAGAAGCATTTACATACCCATTTTGATATTATTATACCCTTGTAACTCTCTTCCATTTTCTAATGAACCCTATCACCTATATATATACAACAAAGGAGGTTAAATCTAGGTAATCATTTTTGTTTAACCTCTAAAGTATTTGTTAGATTCTATGATTTATGAGATAATGTTCCAATTAGAAATCCTACCAAACAGAAACAAAGGAATTGATCTAAAATCAAAATATTATACCTAAATTTTAGAGGAGCCAAAGGTTATTGTCCCTATCTCCAATTTAGCATCGTATCTTTATTATGCTCTATGAAGAGAAAATTCAAGAATTCGGTGAACAAATTTATAATTACCTTTAATTATACCACTGAATAATTAAATTTCAATCCATTTTGGTTTGGCATCACTACATCAAAATCCTATACCTATTTTTCAAATCATGTTGGTTTGTATTGTAGTACCTTTATGATATCATATCTATAGAAAACCCTCCTTCTGTATATTATGACAAAAGGTATTTTATGGTTGCTCATTTTTTTCAACCTTGCAAGTATAAAAATCTGTCTTAAGCACCATCTACCATTTTATTAGTAATCTCTGTGAGAGCCAATGTCTAAAGTTTATCCATTATTTCATAACCTGAGCTATTGAAGGAATTATATTATTTGCAATGCCTTGGTTTTTTGAACATCAATAATACGTGATGCTGCAATCACATCATCTGCACTCGAGAAAGCTCCAAAAGAGAAAAGTTTATTTTCCCTTTAATCCCACATGATTTGCAATCCAATATTATATTCCTTTATGATCACTTGAGAACAAGGTAGATGATAGCCAAGCACTTGGATTGGCTATTAAAACTCAAATCATAGGTTGAGGTTGATCGGTTTCATTGAAATCCTAACACATGTTCAATTCCAAACTAGTTGGAGGCACGTAGATAGTTGAGGTCTCCTTCCTTTGTCGATGAATGTGGACACCTGTTTCTCCTAGTTGTTATTTTTTGATTGTTCCATGTAATAGGTTGCTGCATGGCTTTGTTGAAAATATTTTTAATTCCACTAGATGAGTAATACCCCATCTATGGTGTGCAAAATTTATTAAAGGTTTAAAAAGCAACTTGTACTCATTTAGGTAGTAACCACAACCCAGTGGTCATGTGACCATAGAGCGGTGGTCACACATTAGTTAAGGCACTATAGGTATATCACTTGGACACGTGGCCTTTCCTCATGTGATCCCTACATAAATTTTGGAAAATTTTAGTGGTTTAGTATGCAGTATTTCATGACATAATTTTTAGTATGAGGTATTTCATGACATTATTTAAAACTCTTTGTATAGGAGTTTATGATATAAATAAATGTATATTTAGACAATATTTGTATGAGGGATTTCATGACATAATCTGAAACTCTTTGTATAGGAGTTTATGATATAAATGAATGTATATTTAGATAATGTTTGTGGAGAATATTGGAGAGTAGATACAGTAAAATTGATGATAAATTTATATTTGATATCTTTTGGTGGAAAATTGATGATGATCCTAGCTATAAACTTGTAGGAAGGAGTATAAAGTTGTATACCATTCTTGTGAAATCAAACCTAATGAAATTTAGAAACACTCTTTGATAGAAAGAGTGTATATAGGGAAAGAATGAGTGTGGAACTCATTCATTGAGGAAATTAGGGAGTTTCCTCACTATGAGCAGATCATATAATTAATGATCCCTTAGGACCTTGTTCTAGTGAATATTTCTAGAATATATGGGTTGGTGAAATTAGTATGATCTTCTTATATGATTTATGCATATAATATAGTTATAAGCATTAATACTCAATGGATTCCTAATGTAGCTATAAGAACTCATCTTATTAATGGTTGAGTATTTATCAACCTTGGAGAATGTATCTAGAATTTATTCTCAAGGGAATTATGGGGTTCCCTCTTTTATAATTGATGAGATTTCTCCTTAATATGAATTCGATGATCATTTCATAAATTTGTGGATATAAGAATTTGTGAGATTCTTATGTATTGTTTTGATGGTTTAGAGAAAGGAAATGTGGAATTTCCTTATTTACATCATGATTTGAAAAAGGAATGATTTGATTCCTTTAATTGTATAATTGATTTAGATAAAGGATCCATGGGATGCCTTTCTATACTTGTAATTATGACAACTTTAATTTATGAAATGAGAGGAGAAACATATTTTGGAGGCTAGGTTTATTCCTCGTGAGGGTTCCCAAGATATATGTTGTGTACCTCTATTTTGTGGTTTGCAATTGTTGTTATACATGGATGTTATATTTACTTTCTATTATGATGTTAATTAGATAGATTGTGGATGTTGCATGAGATGGAATTTAAATGTTATTTACTTTCCAATGAGATGATGCATTTACATTTTCATAAGATGATTATTAAAGTGTTATATGATGCATGATTTTTGTTAACAAGTAATGTTCAATAAGTAAGATTGGTTTATATTTGCACTTGAGGTTTATTAGATCTAATAATGGATGTTGCACTTGCTTTTCCAATGAATGGCTCTTTTAATATGATGCAATGGTTTATGCTTTGATTCAAGTAATAGTCTTGAAATGAGTGAAGCAATATTTATGTATTGTTTAATAATACATGCATGGTATTCCACTACAAAAGAATAGAATGCTAAATCAATTAGGAAGTAAGATTGAAATTACATTCAATTAGTTAAGTAACTAAAATTCCTAATGAAAGGAGAGATAGAAATAATTAAATAAAGGAATTAATAAACATCATGAAGGAATGTAAGGTTAGATAGGAGTTGGTCACTCCTATCACAAGAGTTGACACTGACCATGTCATAATTCTCTTGGTTACTTGCTATCCTGATTGATGTTGGTTCAAACATACTTGATTGTGAACTTTACTTAAATGATAGACATGTTATGATAAAAAAATTCTCTCTCGAGTTGGGTTGGAAATGAGGGTTGTTACAGTTGGTATCAGAGCCTAGGCTAGCTAGTGGATTCTAATGTTAGGTCTAGGCTAGCAAAGATATGGGCTTTGTTAAACTTTAGGAATAAAATTCCATTATAAACCTATAACTTTCCTAGATGAACTCTAAACTGATAAATGCTTGGTAAGGGAAGAGTAAGTGCTTGGAGGCTACTGATGTGCAAGTCTTTTTCTCCCATGCCTGAATTCACTAGTGAATCAGAATGGAAGAGTGAAGGGAACCCTCCACAACTTGTGGAGTACCTAAGAGATCATTGAGAAATGGTACTTGGCATCTATAGTTTTGAGCTAAGCCTCTTCCTTACTAAAGTATTGTAGGATGAACAACAAGAGTTAGAAAAATATATGGAGAAAACCCTAGGAAAAAAATTTTAAACATACCTAAAGATGAACAAATTTAAGAATGATCAAGTGGGAAAAACTTAGATCCTATCTCTGGTCATGGAGGTTAAGGATGAATTGAGCAAGGTATATGATAGACATGAGGTGTCTATGTGGATCTGTTTGATGATCACCTTAACTATCCATTGTGCACATGGCTCTAGTTAAGCATTGCATTTGATTGATATTCTATCTTCATGGAAGAATAATTAATCTTCAAGGCATACACCTACTCCTTGGTCAGTTGGACCTATGGAGCTAGCTTAATGTTTGATTTAAGTTAGTAAGGGAAAATTGGCATTCCTGATCTTAACAGGTTAAGATAGGAGAATTCCCAAAGTGTGGTATAAATATTTACCACTGGTTTTATTACAGGAGGGTTGGCCACTCCGATGCCACAAGATAGACACTAACCACATTGATTCTTGTGAAGTGCAAGCCTTGGACTTACTTGGAAATTCATATTAAGAGAACCACATGGAGATTTTTCTAAAGTAACCCCTTGATCATAAACTTAACTATGTGAGTTATAAAATTCTCTAAGAATATTTGGTATTGGAAGATATCTATGGAAAGATAATCCATAGGGTAAATTTTGGAAAGTAGGAAGATAGATCCCATTCAGAATTGCAATAGTGATAATACCTTACGATGAGGCAAGTGTATGGATAAGATCATGGGATCAACAAAAGAATGTTTTCTTATATTTACATTCTTGATCAATGTTACAATACATGGCCTTTGGCCAGAGCAATGAGTTGATTAGCTCAACAATGGTGAAGGAGGGCAAGGATGGGGAAACTCCATATTTAAGCATGGAAATCACCCAAATCTCACCAGAAACATCTTCTAACATGAAATTTTGGTGCGAATCATATCTGGTCCCCACCAATCAGTATCCCGACTCCATAGAATAGTATGCCACCCGACCACCCGGGTGGTGGTTGAGTTTAATAAGGTGTTCTACACTATTTAAACAAGATATTACACCACTACTCAATGCATGTGGTATTATTATCCACATAGGATAACCTGGGGTATAAACCTTCAATGATTGGTTTAAGCACAAAGACCCCTCTAAATTATTTCAAAAAGGGAAAAGAGTTCCAATTTAAGATATTTGAGGTAGTGATGTTGTAAAAATGGCTATAGGAATGTTGGAACTAATCAGGATGGACTTACAGAACCAATAGAGGTGTAGTTGTTGGAGATTATGAGATCATAGGAAGACTTCCTAGAAGATAGGAGTTACCTTAGAATTCAAGTAACTCTTAGAACATCTTGCATGGAGCAAGCATACCTCTAGCATAAGTAAATTATCTAATAAATGATAATGGATTAAGCATACTTAGAGATAGTTTCTTGCATAAAGTAGGAATAACTATAAACAGTGTCAAGTGATGAGATGAGTTAATGACTAAACTCAACTTTGCATAATTTTGAATCATTATCAAATAAGTGATCATGAACAAGGTTTTGTGATGGTACCCTACGTATGTGTAAATACAACCTAGACAATTGATAACAATATAATAATGGTCACAACTCCAAAAAGTAAGGTGCATAGATAAATATGTAAAAATGACTAATGGAATCTTTGAAAAGGTAAGGATAAGACATCAGAGGCCATATTAATGGGACACACGTAAGGAAAGGATACGATCTCAAGCATATTGGAAGGAAAAATTATTACCTCAAAAACTGAAGAGGAGAAAAGTATCCTAATAATTAAGATAGGATCAACGATGTAGGACATACACGTCGATCGAGACATGATCTACGATGGATGTTGAATGAAATCTGAATAATCAAGGTACGATCGATTAGATTTTTGATCAAAATCAATGTACTACAAATTGATAACTAGCTGGATATTTGGTGAGAATCGAAGATGCTTTATTTCATAAGCATTCAAAAAGTGAGAGTTCTACCCATGGAGTGCAAGATGGTAGCACTTATATTAGGGTTGTCATTGCTACTTATGAGCATAATGGGAGCAAGCCCCATAGTAATTCTTATGATCATGCTACTATTGCTTGCCGACTTGTTGATACATACTCTTTGAAGAGAGAAATAGCTTTTGGTAGTGTTGAATCAAGTCAAGGAGGTAATACGGTTGTAGGAAAATATGTGGTTATGCAAGAATCTAGAAGAGCAACTGAAGGAGCAACAGAGGTTATTGTTAAAGAGGAGTTTCCTAGAAAACCAATACAAAGAGAGCAGGCCCAAGAAGATTTATGGGCCCAAGAAAGAATGAGATTAGAGGCTGAGAGAGATGCATCCATAGCAGAGAGGGATAGGCTCAGATTAGTGGAAGCACAAAGAAATAACTGGAGAGCCACAATAATGGTAGCTTTATACACAAAAAATGCACAACTGCGTCAGGCAAGGAATGAATATAGTGTTGCATTCTTGACTACCTATTTTGATGCACTGGTGAGCCATGGATTGATCATCCCATCTCATCCAACTACTAGAGCACAACGTGGGTGAGGGAGAACCACATGAGCAGCTCGAGCAACAACCTGGGGTAGAGGTTGAGATGACTTCTAGAGTAGTTGCTCCAACACCTTCTCCAACCGAAGGATTAGGTCCAACATAAAATAGTGATAGGACCGAGAGGCAGTAGCCTTGAGGATTATAAGGATGGTTGAAAGCCACCAATTGTATATTATAAGGATGATAATTGTAACCCAAGGGGTTTTTTCTTATGTAAATATGTATCCTTGTTATACAATATAATGAAAATGTTTATACAATGCTTGGTTTAGATTATTGTAGCATTAATAATCTATCTAAACATGAATACATTCCTTTAAAATGTTATCATACTAAGAATAATACTCTTGATTACATTTCATTAAGATTTGGATTGGATGATCCCAATACTTGAGTCTTCTTATTCTGAGTGGTGGCTCAGAAGGTTCCAAATAGTAGGTAGCTTTTGGAAGGTCCTAAGCAGGTAAGCTTGGACTAAATATCCTATCAAGCATGTTGACCACTTGAGTGTCATCTGCAATGACCAGTTCTCAAGTGAGGAATGCCTTGGAGGGTAAGAAGGGGTATTTTGGGATGCATCTATGTGTGAGTCCAATAAACTTAATGAAAGAAAATATTGTTCTAGTTAAGATTTAAAATTAACCTAAATGAGAAAGATTAGACATGAAAGTTTTAGTTAAGATTGGAACACTCTTAGAGAGGTATAGATAGGGAATCTATCCTTAAAGAAGAGTGTGGGATCCTTTCTTAAAATTGAAGAAATCATGTTCTAATGCCTAGTATGACACCTTACATGGAGTAAGTATGGTCATAGATACTATCAGTGGATGATAGTATGCTTGGAATAACACCTTACATGGAGTAAGTGTGGTTATAGAAATTACCAAGGGATGATAATATGACACCTTACGAGAGGTAAGAATAGTCATAAATAATATCATTAGATAATAATAAGACATCTTACGCATAGTAAATATGATCATTGCTATTGCTAATAGATTTTGATACTCAGAGACTACATATGTTCAAGTTCTTTTCCTCCCACTATTGAGCCACTGGTGAATCAAAGTGGAAGAGCTAAGCGAACCCTCCACATTCTATGGGTCTTAAGTGGTGTACCTTAGGCTCTTTTGAGGATTGCACTTGACATTTGTGTCTCTTGAGGTATGAATATTTCAATAGGCTGATTAAAGATGTACACCAAGGGACATCAAGGATGATGCACTGGTGGTGGCAAATGGGTTTTTCCAAAGTGATTTCAAGATATATGGGTATCTTGAAGTGAGATTTATGAAATTATGTCTTTGTCTTTGAAGACACCTATTTATATCAGGTTAAATTATAGTGTGATACTCCTTTGTGAGAGTATTTGATGAATCTAATTAGATAGATTATGTCTAACTTATTATGAAAACATAATTTCATGTCATCTCTATGAAAATATTCTGTAATTCTATTGTTGCAGTACTCTATTATCATTGGCTATACAGTGATAGATGTTTTGATGCTTTGATTTTATGATGAAATTTGTGTATTGATGATGTTTTCAATACTTATTGTTGATGCAATATGGATGTTTTATTGCTTTAAGGACATGGTACTACTGATATTTTGTGTACTTGTAGGTCCAGGTACTCTCGTGGATGGAAGATGTTGCTTACCATCAGGAATGAGACACTAGAAATAAGGAAAAGGATGATGGTTCTAACTGTTTTGTAAAGAACTAAGACTAGTTTTATTAATTTTATGCATTAACTAAGCTAGGAATTGACGAGAAACATAGAGGACTATGTTTAATCCAAGGGGGTAGTATGTCACAGTCCACCCTAGTAGGACTTTTAAAAAGGTTATTAATTGATCTAAGGGAGCAATTAATACCTAACTAAAAGGGTTGTAGACCCTAATTCTTCCTACAAAACCCTTAATTAAACTAATTGCACTCTACAAAACTAATTTGGAGAGTTTTGGAGGGCAATTAGGGGATTTTGAATAGTTTGGAGAAGCTAGTAGGGCTTTTGAGAAGGATTAATTTGAAGATTTTTCTTTTGCAAAAAGAAATTAAATTTAACATATTCAACTACAACTAATTAAAAAGGGTAGTTAGGTGTATATGCCCTTATCACACTTGTCCAATTTTAATTGGACCCAAAAGAGCAATATCATTATTTAATAATTATTGGTTGATGAATTATTCATTCCTCCACATGGTTGCTTCATAATGGTTAATATTTAGAAGAGATTCTCTTCCTTACCTCTAATAGTTCTAAGGTTGAATTCTCCCTACTTCCAAATAGTATAAGTATTGACCTTGTAAGTTGCCCTAGGAAAGGGGAGGCCCAAAATAAACAAAGTACTCCCACCTTATCCCTTGGAATCTCCTTTTTATTAAAATATTAATTTCACTATTTTGGGTTGACTTAAAAAAGACACTTTTAATAATTTAATAATAAACCCACCTTCTTGCTCATGAAGGAAAAGGAAGCTACGAAAAATTATAAAAGGAGAGGCAAGTAATGGGGAGAGGGGAAGGGAAATATTGGATCTTTGAAAGTATGCCCTCTACCTTGGTAGATAAGAAACCAAAAATATTTGGGAGAGTACTAATTTTAATTAAAAGGCATTTGGCCAAGATGAGTAATTAGAAGAAGCAATTGAAGAGGGAAGGATAGTATGTAAAAGGAGTCAAATAAGGAAGAAAAATTTGGGGGAGCATGGGAGGCGAGCATGGAAGGAAAGCTCCCTACAAAATTCATCAACATGGTTGAAGAAATAGGTTTGGGAAATCCTACACCCTCATTTATTTATTTAGAGTGGGAACATAATATGATTTACATTTGCTATATTTTGAGATCTTATCAAGCGACTTCCCTGATTGGATTTCATAGAGAAATGTATTCTAATCCTCTAATTTTTATAAATGTTGTTTAATTATTTATATATCCTTTAATTCTTGTGAATGTTGCTTAATTATTTGCAAGGAGGGGCTCGTGATTTTGTTGATCACTTCTATAAGTAGTTAATTCACCAATATTGATGATGATAGTAGTGCATATTAATATACATATGTGTATAATATTTAGTAAGAACCCTTGGTGTATTGTATCTATTTCCTTTATCATCCTCGATTGATGGACCACAAGTTATGGATAGGATTACAATGCTACTTACTCTTATCCTTGTGTTAAAAAGAGTGCATGCCTAGAAGTTTATAGGCCACCAATTATACTAATAAATAAATCACCAATTAAGATACTCCACCAGCCATTGAGAGTCACCACAAGCGTAGCCTCGACGGCCACCTCTTGGTGGTTATATTCCTTATGGTGTTTAATTGATTATATTTTTTTATTATTTCCACTCTTTCGAATGTGGGATAATAAAATAAAAACCAAATTCAATCTATTTAGGATTTGAGATTCGATACAAGGTTTTAAAAGTACAATCATTTTAGACTAACACAAATTTTGATATACTATGCCTCTATGGGATTTAGAAAGAAATATTAACACCATGCTTGCATATGGTAGGCATTTACATACCCATTTTGATATTATTATACCCCTGTAACTCTCTGCCATTTCCTAACAAACATTTTCACCTGTGTATATACCACAGAGGAGGTTAAATCCAGGCAATAATTTCTATTTAACGTCCAAGGGATTTTTTAGACTCCATTATTTACGAGATAATGTTCCAATTAGATATCCTACCAAATAGAAAACAAAGGAATTGATCTGAAAGTAAAACATTATCCTTGAATTTTTGAGGAGCCAAAGGTAATTGTGCCTATCTCCAATTTAACATCGTATCCCTGTTCTACTCTATGAAGGAAAAATTCAAGACTTCAACAAACAACTTTGTAATTACCTTCAAGTATACCATGTATTTATTGAATTTCAACCCATTTTTATTTGGATCATTGCATAGAAACCCTACACCCATGTTTCAAATCCTCTTGGTTTGTATTGTAGCCCCTTGATGATATTGTATCTGTAGAAAACCCTCCTTCTGTATATCATGATAGAAGGTATTTCATGGTTGCTCATTGTTTTCAACCTTGCAAGTATAAAACTATATATAAAGTACCATCTACCATTATTTCAGTTATCTCTATGAGGGCTGATGTCTAAAGTTTATCCATTATTTCATAACCTGAGTTATCAAACGGATTATATTATTTGCAATGCCTTCCTTGGTTGAACCATAACAACGTGTGATGCTGTAATCATATTATTATGCTCGAGCAAGCTCCAAAAAGGAAAAGTTTATTTTCGCTTTAATCCCACATAATTAACACTTTGGGATTATATTTATTAAAAATCACTTGAGCACAAGGTAGATGATAGCCAAGCTATTGGCTTGGATATTAAAACTCAATTCGTAGGTCAAGGTTAACTGGTTTCATTGAAATCCTGACACGTGTTTGATACCAAACCAATTGGAGGTACGTAGATAGTTGAGGTCTCCATACTTTGTTACTAAATATGGACACCTGATGCATGGATTGACATTATTGAAAACCTTTTTAATCACACCAAATGAGTAATCTCACATCTATGGTGTGCAAAATTTATTAAAGGTTTAAAATTAAAATTGTGCTCATTTAGGTTATAACCACCATATAGTGGTCATGTGACCACCGAGTGGTGGTCATGCCTCAGTTAAGGTGATATAGGTCTATCACTTGGACACATGGCCCTTATTCATGTGACCCCTACATTAATTATGGAAAATTTTAGTGGTTTAGTATGAGGTATTTCATGATATAATTTTTGGTATGAGGTATTTCATGACAAAATATGAAACTATTTGTATAGGACTTTATGATATAAATGAATTTATATTTAGAAATTTTTTATGGAGAAGATTGGAGAGTAGATACATTAAAATTGATGATAAATTTATATTAGCTACAAAATTGTAGGAAGGAATACAAACTTGTATACCATTCTTGTGAAAATATTGAACAAATTGGGATCACACCTAATGAAATTTAGAAACACTCTTTGATAGAAAGAGTGTAGATAGGGAAATAATGAGGTGGAACTCATTCATTGGGGAAATTATGGGGTTTCCTCACTATGAGTAGATCATAAAATTAATGATCCCTTAGGACCTTGTTCTAGTCAAGATTTGTAGAATATATGGGTTGGTTAAATTAGTATGATCTTCTTATATGCCTTATGCACATAATATAATTATAAGCACTCAATGGATTACTAATGTAGCTATACAAACTCATCTTATTAAAGGTTGAGTATTTATCAACCCTGGAAATATATCTAGAATTTATTCTCAAAGGAATTATGGGATTCCCTCTTTGATAATTGATAATATTTCTCCTTAATATGAATCCAATGACCATTCCATAGATTTGTGATTATAAGAATTTGTAATATTCTTATGTATTTTTTTTTTATGGTTTAGAGAAAGGAAATGATTCCTTATTTACATCATGATTTGAAAAAGGAATGGTTTGATTACTTTAATTATATAATTGATTTAGATAAAGGATCCATGGGATGCCTTTACATACTTGTATATGATGACAACTTTAGATTTGTGAAATGTGAGGAAAACATATTTTGGAGGCTAGGTTTATTGCTCGTGAGGGTTCCTAGGATAAATGTTGTGTACCTATATTTTTTAGATTTTAGTTGTTGTTATACATGGATGTGATATTTAATTTCCATTAAAATGTTAATTAGATAGATTGTGAATGTTGCATGAGATGGAATTTAAATGTTACAATGAGATGGTGTATTTACATTTTCATAAAATGACTATAAAAGTATTATATGATGCATGATTTTTGTTAACAAGTAATGCTCAATAAGTAAGATTTGTTTATAATTGCACTTGAGGTTTATTACATCTAATAATGGATGTTGCACTTGCTTTTCCAATGAATGGATCTTTTAATATGATGCAATGGTTTATGCTTGATTCAAGTAATGGTCTTGAAATGAGAGAAGCAATATTTATGTATTGTTTAGTAATACATGCATGGTATTCCGCTACAAAATAATCGAATGCTAAATCAATTAGGAAGTAAGATTGAAATTACATTAAATTAGTTAAGTAACTAAACTTCCTAATGAAAGGAGATATAGAAAAAATTAACTAAAGGAATAAATAAAAATTATGAAGGAATGTAAGGTTAGATAGGAGTTAGTCACTCCTATCACAATATCTGACACTGACCATAGTCGTAATTCTCTTGGTTACTTGCTATCCTGATTGATGTTGGTTCAAACGTAATTTATTGTAAACTTTAATTTAATGATAGACATGTTATGATCAAAAAAATTAATTCTCTCTCAAGTTGGATTGGAAATGAGGGTTGTTATAATAGTTATACAGGGATGTGATGTAGCATCTGATTGAGTTTTAAGACTATACTTAACAGGGCTTCAAGGATGTGATGTAGCATATGATTTATATTTATTACTATACTTTACAGGGCTAACCATACTGCAGGTGGACAAGGTAGAGAAATTATTCGGATAAAAGCATAGATTATGCCTTTGAATTGACCAATAAAGGAACTGAATAAAGATATTTCTTGCAATGGTTCTTAATTAATTTGACTGACCATTTAAATGACAAGTTACAATTTGATATCCGCTTTGAAAAGACTTTAAATGAGTTAATAATTCATTTGATGCATAATGATTAGATTTAATGAATTACCATTTGGTTGCATTTTTAAATGATAATTTAATAATTGCTTTAATTATGGTTTTTAAAAATGTTTAGTAGAGCAATTAAATTATAATTGTTTAATTTCATGATGGCTCTTATTTAATGTTGAAGGGTCATGTGAGGTTTAATATATATTTTTAAATTTTAAGTGAATCTCCTTTGACTTTCAAAACTAAGAAATTTTTTAGAAGACTTTTGGGAAAAACAAATTATTTTAATTATTGGAGTAGTGGAGCATGTCAGCTGAGACTGGGATGACATGCTACACTAAAAAAATTCTACCACCTGTTACCTTGGAAAAAGGGAGGCATGCATCCTTGGAAAGAGGGAAATATGGATGGAAAAAGGCCATTCTGCATAGGAGGGAGGGAAAGGAGGGAAGGAAGGAGATTGGTTGGAATGTAGAAGAAAATATTAAGTTGGAGATTCATAACTTTGGCTTGGTAATAATGTGTTTTCTTCTAAAAAAATAGTTGTTGTGTTCACAATTGTAGGCTTGAAGGGCTGCAATGCTCTATGTTCACTTTCATTAACTATGGTAATCAGGATGTTGTTGGCTTTATATTGGTATTTTTATAAAATATATATGTATCTCTCTTTTGTCAGGGGCAATAGATTTACAGTTCCAATGACTCATGTTTTCCTGAGTCGGTAGTTAAATCTCTACCCCATTGCTTTTTTTTAATTTCTCTTGTTGATTTAGCTAAGAAAATCTACTGATCTCTTGTGGTGTTGCTGAGCATGGAGAAGCCAAGCCTCTTTTATTTTTCCTTATGTCCACTTAAGGAAATTTAAGGGGTAATATGGGTTGTATTTTGAGCATTTCTCAATGCAGTTGACTACAGACTTAATGTGCTAGTCGAAATGATGCATGTAACAAATTTTGCTTCTCCTTAAAAAATTCTAGGAGTATTCTCTAGATGCTTGAAGAACAAGACCTTTAAACTCTGTTAGTTACATTGTTTAATTATTTACCTTCCTTTTTCTTCAGTTGGTAGGGATCCATTTAATCCCTCACCTCTATTTTCTATACGTTGAGTTGAGGGACCCCTATCACCATACTGGAAAATATGAGATTCTTGTATCCTTTTTTTAGGTTGTTTCAATTTTAAATGATGTTTTATATTGCTGAGCATTATGGAATTGTGGGGAAAGTTGGGTTGATTCACAATGTAGGTTTAAAACTATGCTTGGGTTTCTTAGAACTATCTTTCTCTACAACCATGTTTGACCTTCATTGTTAATGTGTCCAAGGATGCAATAGAGTTCATTGGGGAGGCTTGTTAATAAAATGGAGGCCCATTATTTTTGATTGATAATAAGGGGTTGTACTTGGGTCCCCCAACCTAAAATAATTACACGTCTCTTATTTGGATCTTAAGAGTTTACAAATAGATACACTTCTCATCTCAATTAAGATGCTATAGCTAGAAACCTACATCATTTTACATAAAATGTTTGAATTCTTGATTTTTATTTTCTGGATCTTGTCAAATATCTGTATGAATACAATTACTCTAGAATATAGCATCTTTCTTGAAATTTTCCTATACCAGCCTTCACAATTCTAAAAATTTACCTCTACTATTTATGCCTTGCATCTTAGTAGAGTAATATTTCCAAACCATCACACTATCATAGTCCGCTTTATCAAATATGGATTTCTAGTTTCCTTCCTGAAACACAAGTGCAACCACAAAAATTATAATAAATAGTCTAAATGAACACACATTATTGTTACAAAATAAAACAAATATTACCAATGGAAAACATTAAAGTAAATCTTAATCATTAATTAATTTAGGCAATCAACATTTTTTGTCATCTTCAACTAAACTTTTTACTTCCTCTAACCATGGAAAGAAGATGTTAACTTCACGATCCTCAATAAAAACCCCTCTATTGGCTAGCTTATCTACACATTTGTTTCCTTCCCTTAATATATGTGTAAACCTGATTTCTTCAAACTCTTTAGCAAGATATTGAATTTTCATAATTATCTCTTGTATGCTCCATGGAGCCTATGATTTCCTCAAAATTGTATTTATTACTATGAGAGAATCTCCTTCCATCCATACTCTATTCCATTTCATTTGTTTACATATTTTTAACCCTTCTAAAGTTGCCCAAGCTTCAACTTCATTATTTGTCTTAAATCCACAATTGAAAGCATAATGAGAACATTATATCCACTTCTTTGTTGTGAATTTTAAACAAAAATTTTAAATTTAGGAATTCTTGGGCTATCCTAAATATCTCTCCATATTCTAGTGATATTATTATTATGTTAATGTTGAACATTATATCCACTTCTTGTTGTGAATTCTCCTGAGATATTCAACTCCCAAATCAGTTTATCCTTAGCACCCCTCGAAATAATCATAGTTGTTATATTTCTACTCAAATTCCTCCTAGCATCAATGTCTTGTATACTTGTAAAAAAATATTCTTTCCATTTGTATCTTCCTTCTCAATACTTATACAAAATGTTTGAAACCCTATCACCGTATTTTTCTTGAAGCAATCTCATCCAAGATTTCAAAATTGGATCTAAATTGAGTTATTTTTTATCACACCAAGTATCCATCCAAATAGATTTTTTTCTCCATTTCCCACCACCCATATTTAACCTTTAATCATAATATCAATAGATTTTTTAAACCATTTCAAAGACCAAAACCATTTGGAAGAGAGAATGCAGTGTATATTAAACTTGGATCATTGGAATAACCATACTTACTTATAATAATTCTTTTCCATTGTCTTTGAATTTCTTTGTACAATCTCTAGATAATTTTTCTCCTAAGAGCTATGTTTGTATCTGTAAGAGCTCTTAAACCAAGACCTCCCCTAGTTTTATCATCACACAACTTGCTCCATTTCACCAAAGGAAATTTCCTTCTATCTAAAATGGCCAAAAGATTGCATTTGATCTAATAACACATTAAAGACACATGCTATTCAGAAAAATGTATTTTATTCATGATAAGATTTGCATAGGTTACAAATAGGGAGAATTCCCCTTTTTCCTTTCTTTTCACAAATGTTACAATAGGCCTGATGCCTTCTTTTCATGTTCCTCAGTGTATATGGGCTTGCGTACCACCGCGGGGTTGTAGTTGTTTGTTGTTTCCCTCCTTGGTTCTAGGATAAACCTGCAAAAAGGGGTTAGTGAGTTGGGGGCTTGCCTCAGTCAGGCCCCATAGTAAGAAAGACAAATCGACTCATAAAACATGATAAAAACTGAAATAAATGATGCAAAACCTCATAAAAATACCAAATGAAGCTTACCTCCAATATTTGGGTTGATTTGGGCCTTGTAGACCCAATTCGCCACCCGGGGGGTGAACTAGTTCTGGATTCACGGGGTGAGGGGTGAATTAGACTATAACTGCTGTTCTTCAGAAATCCTTCGATGGAGAGGTTCCTTTGCTATTGTACTATTGATGTGCAGGTTCAGATCTACTTTGCTATGCTTCTGTACATATTTTGGTAGAGTTTCTGTGCTTTGGACATAAGTGGAGAGAGAGATAAATGAGGGTTTGGGCCCACTATTTATAAGAAAACCCAAGGTGTAGGGGGGTAGTTAGGAGAACTAAGCCCTAGGGTGAGATCCCATGAAGGTTAAGTTAGGGTTTGTGAGGTGGCATCCTCACATTCCCTTGAGGAAATATCTCATCCTCACACATGTGTGAGGAGAGATTAGGGTTAACTAGGGTTAGTCAACTCTAGGTTAGGTTTGGGGTTAGGTTAGGGTTTCCTAAGAAATATCCTAACTAACCTAGTGCACACACATGTGGGAGGGAGTAATTAGGGATTAAGGACCTAATTAACCTTTTTAGCCCTAAAAGTGAACTTAAGTGAAGTCACTTTAAAATTAGATTTAACAATTGACTCAATTAATACTTTTGCCAATTAATAGCCCCGTGGGGGCCTCAATTAAGTATAAAGGAGTCTTGTATCGCCTTAGGAGGCTGGTGGATGGTTTTCTGATGCATGGAAGGTGTTTATGATGTGATTTAGGTAGTTTATTAGGGTTTTGGACCTAAAAACTAGTGAAGTGGTGTGTGGAAGTCTACGCAATGCTACGATAATCTATGGTGATCTACGCTAGTCTACGCATGTCTACGATAGTAGATATATTTTCTACGTATGTCTAGGAGGATCTACAATAGTCTACATTGGTCTACGATAGCCTAGGGGTATCTAGGATCACCTATGTAAACCTACAAGTGTCCAAAAGGATCTACAAGTACGTAGGTATAACAATGTGCGACTTTTAGGTGTCTACATTTTACCCCTTTTTGTACTATACTATGTGGAATATAGTTTAATACAAAAATGTGAAGGGTTTGTGTAGAGGAAAAGGGATAGAAGGAGAATGGAATCCAATCAAAGGTATGTAGCCGCTCGAAGCGTGACCATACAACATTGATCGATAGCCAAGGAGGAAGAAGAAGAGAAGAGGAAAGAGATAAAATGAAATGCAAACAATATCGGTAAATGGAAATGGATGATTGCGGATGCAATGCAATGGTTTTGTTGAGTCTGTATGACATTTTTGATGTCATACTAGTTGCTTGGGGGAGGCAACTTTTGATTGCTTTGCTTTTGACTAGTTCAACATGGTCCAAAAGTATGAATAGAACAAATGCCTATTCAAATATTTGTTGTCGATTGATTGATGAGCACATGGCGACAAGTGTCAAACCATTTGAGCTAAAGGGACATTTGGATTATTCAAATGTGTCATTCATTATGCATCATGAATGCTAGAAATCCTTCTCCAAATGTTGCACTAGGATTACGTCAAACGTATCATTCATTCTGTATTCATACATGAATGCTAGATTGACTTCTCCATCGAAATGCATAGCTCTCTTGATATAACAAATATCTGGTTGGGATTGAGATTATTTCATAAGATAATATTCAGCAAAAAATTTGTAGATAGATGTGATATCCATGCTTTTGGATGTTTGGTTGGTTGGTTGCATGCAAAGCTGACTTTGGATATGAATACCCCCTCAAATGAGGAATCAACAATGAGGTGAATGGAATGTGGTGATTTGGTGATGCAGTGATTGATAGAATACCAATGCATGATGAAAATGGTGAAAAAGTAGATTAGAGGATAGTTTAGGAGGTTTCCTAGGGTTTTGGAAGAAATTTGCATGATTTCCTAGGGTTTTGGAAGTAATTTGATTGATTTTGGTGGTCATATGCTCAATTCATGGGGTGGGGGTGAATTGGATCCTGATTCATGGGGTAGGGGTGAATTGGGCCTAAATCATGGGGAGGGGTTGAATTAGGGTTTTAGGTATTTTTAAGCCAATTTTGAGTTGGGAGGGCTCATTTTGATGATGACGAGCTTTGGAGAGCATGTGGAAGGAGCATTCGGTGATGCGTGGAGATTACGGTTGGTGATTTTGGGTGAGAGGATGATGAGAGGATGACCTGGAGTGGTAGTAGGTATGGGGATCCATCGGTAAGTGCTTTTACTTGCCTCATTTTTTATTTTTTATTTTCTAGAGAAATGTGAATTAGGGGGGAGGTTTTCATCTCATTTTAAAAAATTTGCAAATTTTAATTGAAATTGGAACACATAGTGTAAAACTAGCCAAATGGGTACCCAAAAATGTAATTTGTTTTTAGGTTTGACTTGTTTTCACGTCAGTTTGATCGGGTGATGGGTAGAGTAGTCTTAGAGTTTGACCATCTATTTTTGGAGCGATGGTGTACTATTTTTGGAATGTGGTTGAATTTTATTTGTAAAAGTAGGAAATGGGTATCCATTTTTGTGACTGTTATTTTTTTCTGCCTTCGTTTGGCATTGTTTTTGAATGTGTGGTTTTAGGGTGTAAATTAGAAAACTTTGACTGTTAAGTTTTCCATCGTAGAGATAGTATTTTTAGAAATCGATGATACTTTCATCGTAGAAGGGTGAAATGGGTATCTAAAAATGTTACTTGTTTTGGTAGATGATTTCATTTGGCATGTGTTTGATTTACGTGCCAAGATGTAGGTAGTGTTAAATTTGAAATTAGTTGTTGGGAGCCCGATTTGCACTATTTTCAATATCTGTTTGAACTTTCACCATGAAGTGGGCAAATGGGTGTTCAAAAATGTGACTGTGTTTTTGATATTGTGTGTTTTGGTGTATGTTCCATTTGGATGTATGTGTGGTAAGATTGACCTTGAACTTCGTGTTGATTTGTATACTATTTTTGAATTTTGTCGACATTTTCACCATAAAGTGGGCAAATGGGTATTCAAAAATGTACTTTGTTTTTGTATGTCTGATGGATTGACTTAGTTTTGAATTTCGTGCCATAGTGGGTATGTGGGTAATTTTATATTTGACTGTTGGGAGCCAAATATGTACTATTTTTCATCTGTTCAAACTTTTACCATGAAATGGCAAAATGGGTATCCAAATATGTGATTGTTTTTTGATATGTGAATTGTGCACTATTTTATGTCTCGAAGTGCATGTCAAATTAAATAGTTTAATTTGTATATTGTGATGATTGAGTTTTATTGGATTGCATCATTGTGTGGATGGCTAATGTATATTTTATTGTGCTTGTTTGTGGATGAATAGGTGAAGATGCTCGAGCCTCATCATCGTGTACGTAATATGAAGAGTGATTTTGATGAGTTGATGAATAATATCGATGATCTTAAGTGGTTGGATGCCATATGGTTCAGAGGTGTGTGGGAGTGTAAGAGTATACATGCCAATAGGGCATATGTATCCACCTTATGTGAGCGATGGGATGCGGATCGAAATACTTTTCATTTTCCTACTAGGGAAATGATGATTACACTGGAGGATGTGTATAAGATTTATAAGTTACCTATTGAGGGTGTTCCAGTTAGAGCAGCACTAGATGATTCTAAGGAGGTTGTACTGGAGTGCTTCTTTGGTGAGGGGTGGAGGGATATAGATGTTGGGAATATGGATTATGAGTGGTTATGGCTTAATAAGAAGATATCTAATCACTAGTGTGTAGCGATGATGATGATATCTACCTATGCTTTACCTAACACTTTTAGGGTATTGTTTACCTAGAACATGTTGGATGTGGTGAGTGACATGGTAGAGTGGAGCGTTGTGTTTGCATGGGCACCTACACTATTAGCCCAGGTATACAGAGAGTTGCATGATGTTGTGCATGTTGGATGGAAGGGTTTGAGCTGGACTCCCTTACTGTAGGTATGGGCATGGGAGCACATATCCATTGAGAGGCCATCATTATTGCCTCACCCTACCCATGTTGAGGGTAAGGAGTATTTACCCTATGCTTTGATATGGAGGATAGATGAGAAGGGCATTAAGAGGCCTCATGAGGGTGATCCTTTGTTGTGGAGGGTCAAGTTTGGAGACTTGACACCTGATGATATTAAGTGGAGGCCTTGGTTGGGTGGGGTGACCTAGGAGAAGGATGATGAGTAGTTGTGGGCCATTCATTAGGGTAGGTGGCTAGTGGGGAGATATACTCGGTAGGCTGAGTATTTTTAGTTTGATTGAGTGAGATGATAGTTTGGATTATAGTAGGATATTCTAGGGGCTCCTATTGTGTATTATAGGTGATGGGGTGATAGGGGAGAGTATCCTATGGTTCTACCTTGGGTTGGTGAGAGTGACCTACCTATGGTTATCTTGGATGTGGATAATGTTGGGATGACACCATAGTTTGAGGCTTGGTGGGTGATGTAGAGTTGGGAGCCTGATAGGGGTGTGATTGATCGATGGGTACCACCTGGTGGTGGGGTGCCTCTGATAGAGGGGAGAGTAGGTAGAGGGACTCAAGCTAGGCTAGAGGAGGGATACGGTAGTGAGATGGAGGTTCCTCTATGATGGTCTCGATGATGATTGGATGGTGCTTCGAGCTCACAAGGAGTGGGAGTAGGGGAGGTTCCTATGATCATTGAGATAGATCCTATGGAGGGTGGGATGGCCATGGGATAGGTGGTTGGGGTAGTAGAGGAGGTAGGTGGGTCTACTAGGGGTGGTGTGGATGACACCATTGATATTGGTTTGTTTGAGGATATGGAGGAGATTCTATTTGAGGTTTAGGAGAGGTAGGATGTAGATGAGGAGGCTTGAGTGTTGCGTGATAGGGTTCATCAGTTAGAGACTGAGCTTCATGAGAAGGAGGAGAGTCATAAGGTAGAGGTGGAGTAGATGAGGTTAGATATGGAGTAGATGAGGGTAGATATGGCTAGAATAGTAGGATGAGAGGAGGATGCATAGGCTATTGAGAGGGTGACTGGTCTATTGGTTGTAGAGTCTACTAAGAGGTCATTATGTGAGGTTGCTCTGATGGTGCATGGGATTGCACTCCCTGATTATAGTCAGGTGGTGTCCTAGTTTGAGTTATGATCATGAGTATGGGTACCTTCACATCATAGCCAATGTAGTGCTACTTCGGTGGAGCAGATGGGTGCTAGGATTGAGGTACGAGGTACACCTACCTAGGTTTAAGCTTCAGGGCTGGGCAGAGTCTAGAAGAGTTGTAGAGGTTTGGGCGAGTTATGTGGGGGGAGACTCCTAGTGGTAGTTAGGGTTGCTTATGATTGTAGCCTATGGGCATTTTGGATGATAGATGATGGGCATGGTCCCAGTTTGTAGCCTATGGGTATTTTTGATGGATGACATATATATATATATATACATTTTGGTTGTTATATATACATGTGTTGTATGGTTATGGTTTTGAAATGTGTTCTCTTTATGTTTGCGTAGATAGCATAACATAATTTGTAGGTATGTATAATGAATGGATATACATGTGTGGTATGGTGTTAGATCTATGATCATTGTAGTATGAATATATTATAGAATAATATGCATGATTGTATTTTGAATGCAATGTGATGTAATATGAAATGCAATTTGTAGTGAATGCATGTAGTATGAATGCAATGATGTAATTTGATATGGAATGCATGTAGGATAAATGCATTGATGTAATATTTGATAAATGTATGTAACATAGATGCATGGATGCATGTATGAAAGGACTGAAATATGCAAAGGAAGCACTTGTATCATTGCATGTACCTATGTGGATGTGATCCATTCCATGATCTCAGAGATGTAGGATGGTATAAGGCATATGTAATGGCTTTGACCAATGTAGTTTTGGCAATCAAATATCGGACTCAAAATTGTGCAAGTTTATGTGACAACTCATAACTAATCGAACTGGTTCAAAATCTGTCATGGACCTATGTGTGTAAATGAGTGAGGTTCATTTATCCATTTTGAGGGAGGTAGGATTAACCCATTGTAGACATGGCCAAACTAGCTAGCTCATCCATAAGCGAATAATGATCTATACAAAAGTGGGTAGCTAATGTGATAGATATATCACCACTTGTAAGACTATTCCACTGGTAGGCAGGCTCTTGGAGCCTATTGCTAGTGATGGAAATCATCCCATGGTGTTATGTTGAACCTAAGGACCAAAGGTGATGAAGCATAACATGGGTGATATCTGGAGGCTTTTCCTTTTTTTTTCTCCCCTCATCTATTGTTTACCTATTTATTGTGGTGCTCTTTTTTTCTTTTCTCTTTTTTTTCTTTTTTTTTTTGTATGGGCATTGGCTTTTGTTTTCTGCCCATTGTTTTACTTTTGCTTATGCTTATCCCTTTGTTTATCCCTAGGTCATATGTTGACCATGCAAGTGATAGGATGAGTGGGGAAACCATTCTCTAGATGGTGATATCTACTCAAGGTGTCATATTTCCTAGACTCAAAATTTGTTTAATGTGTAACCTATTGTGAATGGTCCATGAGAGAAGTTGAACCAGCCTAAAGAACCATAAGGAGTATGTAAAACCTATCAGCTAGGGGTGACATTTGATTGACTGAACTAGTAAGTAGTCAAAGCTTAACATGACACCTATGTATACCCTAATCCTAAAAAGGGGGAATGGACATCTAGGTGGTGATGCTAACAAGTGCATGTATTACTCCTATTGAAGGCATATTTTTTGGGGAAGAATATACAAACTATGAAAGAAATTAACATGAAAAACATATGGATATATGCAATGGAGGTAATGTAAATGATGCAAGTGGAGGAATGCAATATCTACAAGAGGAAGCTCATGAAATGTAGAAGGAGAAGTGTGGAAAACTTATCTACAGATGAGTATAGTGTATCATAATGACAAAAAGTATGATGCTATGATAATGGTTGCCCTAACATGTGGGGTGTGTGTGTAGTAGGTGAGTAGACTATGAGTTGTACAAATATATGTAATAATCACAAAAAGAGATAGGATGTGAGAGTAGGATGTATTGATGGAAGAAGTAAGAAGAAATAGGCTTTGGTAACTAACAAGATGAGGGGATTACCAAAAGTAAAGATAGAAGAGAGGAAGTAGATCAACGTAGGTATGTAGCCACTCGAAGTATGACCATACAACTACATGAGGAAGTAAGAAGTAGAAGAAGAAAGAAGGAAGAAGATGAGAGCTACTGATGGGTAAAGTGGTATGGGTCAGGTCGAGAATGGGATGGTGAAGTGATGGTATGGTTGGGACTTTGGTGGTTGGTGTAGTTGGATATGTTGTGAATATAGTGAGTTGGCACTATCAAGGTTTCATATGGTGGTAAAGTTCTAGGGATGATGCGGTGTGGAGGACTCAAAAGTTGGCTAAATGGGATGGAGCATTTAGGTGATGGAGTTTGATCACCATGCAACATGTTGTGCACTAGGTTCTTGAATGATCGATATTCTTCAATGTCATGACCTGGTTGATGATGATAAATACAATATTGGCTCTCATGGTAATTATGTGGTTTAGGATGTGAGGGGTCTATGGGCCGAATCTTAGGTAAGTCAAGAAGACCTTGATGCATGAGGTGATAAAATATTTTTGATAATGGAGTGAATGGAATAGGCATGGGGTAAATGTAAGGTTTCGGGGGGGGGGGGGGGGGTGGGGGAGGTAATGATGGAGGTGTAGGTCGAGAGTCTGATGTGGGTTGAATTTGAGGTCGAGGAATGGATCTGCATGGAGGTGAGGATGCATGGGTCATGGGGGACTAGCATGGATGAATATGGCAATGACAATGGCTCATCTGTAGCTCAAGAGCCTTGATATGGGAAAGGAGATGTTGTATATCATGGTGTGGAGGTGATAGTATCGAGGAAGGTGGTGATCGAGACTCCAATGTGTATGGAGTGGCTTGGTATGCATGAGAAGATGGATGAGGTTATGATGATGAGGAGGAGTGGAATGACCTTGGGGATTGTGAGGCTTGCTGAAAGGGTAAGCCTCATAGTGGTGAGGGTGGTGTCTAGAGGATAGGTGGCATAGGAGATGGCTCTGGATGATGGTGCATGTGGGATGGAGGTATGTGTGCATGGGTGGCTTGGGTAGCTTGAGCCATATAGGCTTGCAAGGCTTGGGTATAAGATGACTCTCCATTGGGGAGTGGGGTTGGTAGGCATGAAGGATGGGTTATATGAGGAGTGTATCCTTTGTTAGGAGGGTAGTAAGCTCCTAGAGGGTGGTGGGGGAATTAGTTGGTGAATAAGGGTTCTTGGTATCTTTAGGTAGATGAGAGGGAGACCCTTGTGTTTGGGGATGGGATGTTTCCTCCTTTTCATCAAAAGAGGATAGGGAGACCTAGCTGTCTCCAGAATGGGGTGAGTAAGATGAACCTCGATGGTGAGGGGAAAGGCATCGAGGTGGAGTGTAATGGTCTGAATGTGAGGAATGTGAAGACCACCTAGTATGAAGGGTGATTGGTGGTCGGGCTAGGTCAATCAGTGTGATCGGTATAGGTGGTGGTGGTGGAGGGTCCTGCATGATGATGTGTGTGGATGCTGTCGTATCTTGCTACTAATGGTGTGGTTGTAGATGATGTAAATCCTGCAAAAAGGAAAATAGATACTAATAGCATAAAAATGATATAAAAGGGAAAAGTACATGTAAAATATTTAAAGTAAAAAGATATGCATTTATCATGATGTGCCTAGTGGGTGATGTGTTTGTGCATAGTAGTGTGTACTACTTGTGATAGTGAATGCCTATGTGTGTTAGGCATTGAATGCATGAAGGTGTAAAATGTTAATAGGCTCAGGTTCATCAAGGCCTTCAAGATTAGCCAAGTGATAGGCACCTAAACCATATTTGTGTGTGATGATGAATGGGCCCAACTAGTTTGGGGTAAACTTGTCTCATTGTTGGTGAGGCTGACTTGTGATCTGTTGGTTTTCTTTGAGAACCAAATTACCAATTTGGAATTCATGTTGATGTACCTTACTATTGTAGGCATGATGAAGGTGATCTTGGTAGACTCATGTGTGCTCGATGGCATGGATGCGATGTTCATCGAGGAGTGTAAGCTGATCTAAGTGGGCTTGGTGAGTGGTGTCATCATCAATGAATTCTTTCATGGATACCCTTAGGGAAGGTATCTCAAGCTCAAGGGGCATGATAGCTTCTACCTTAGACAAGTGAAAATGGGGTTGCCCTAGTGGGGGTATAGATGCTTGTACGGTATGCCCACAAGGCTAGGGGTATTTGGTTGTGCCAGTCATGATGTGATTCTGCTACTATTTTGCGTAGGATGGAGCAAATTATTTTGTTTGTGGCCTCTGCCTGGCCATTACCCTATGGGTAGTATGGGGTAGAGAAACTATGTTGAATGTTGAACTTGTTGCAAAGAGCTTGGATGGTTTTGTTTTTGAAGGATTTCCCATTGTCAGAGATGATTTGGGAAGGAATTCTGAAGTGACATATGATATGATCTATTATGAATGTCGCTATCTTTGCTCCTATGGTTTGGACAAGTGGGATGGCTTCGACCCACTTTGTAAAGTATTCTGTAGTAGTGATGATGAACTTATGATTACTTGAGGAGGTAGGTGTAATTTTTCCAATAAGATCTAGGTCCCATTGGGAGAAAGGCCACATGGATTGGATAGGTTGGAGCGCTTGATATGGAAGATGTGTGAGGTTTGCATGTTGTTGGCACTTGATACAATGCCTCACATACTCACAATAGTCATGTTCCATTTTTGGCCAATAGTATCCCATGCGAAGGATGCATTTCATGATTGCCATGCCACTGAAGTGGCCACCACAAGTACCATCATGGGTTTCTTGTACAACCCACTGAGATTCATGAGGTTCTAAGCAATGCAAGAGCATGCCATCATAGCTATGGTGATAGAGGATGTCCCCCAACAATGTGTAGTGGATTGCTCTTTGTTTAAATGTTTGATGTTGAGCATGCGGTAAGTCGCATGGTAGGAATCCTAATTTAATATAATATTTGATCTACGCAAACCATGGGTCATGTGGTTCGGTATCGACCACATGAATGCCACCATCATATTTAGGAGATATGGGTGATATGGCAGATTGAGTGAGTGTATGAATGGTCATGGATGTGGTTGTTGATGTTGGATTTTATAGGATTAATGATCCTAAGGAGGCCATTGTATCTACAAAATGGTTTGAGGATCATGGAGCGGCTTCGATGTCATACCATTCGAATCGGTAGAGGAGTTGTTGTGCAATGTGTTTGTATTATTGGAGGATTGGGCAATTGCATTTCCAGATCTCTTGCACTTGGTTTACTATTAAAAGGGAATCACCTATGATATGGAGGCATTTGATATGCATGGAATGTGCCTATTTCAATCCGAGGATTAGGGCTTCATATTCCATATTGTTGTTCATACAAGGGAAGTCCAACTTGAATGAAAAGGGGAGTGGTTCACCTTCAGGTGTGAAGAATACAATGCCTACACCCCTAACATGCATGCATCAAGAGCCATCAAAGAATAGAGTCAAGTCGGCTATCATCTCTGGTTCAACATATTCTTCATCTTCTATTATATGGAATATGGAGTCATCAGGGAGCTGAATGAGGAGAGGTTGGTCATCGAACAAGGGAGCTTCTGCAAGTTGGTCTGCTATGACCTACCCTTTGATGGAATTTTGTGAAATGAATTCGAGGTCAAATTTGGTTAGAAGCATGATCCACTTAGCTGTGCAGGAATTGTGATAGCTTTTGTTCATCATGTAATGGAGGGGATTGTCTCGGGTGATGACAAAGGTTGTATGGTTGAGCATATAATGGTATAGTTTTTGGGTGGTGAATACTACAGCTAGGCATAGTTTCTCCATGTACCCGTATCTAGCTTCGTAGCTAACTAGCATGCGACTTATGTAGTAGATGGCTTGCTCTTTGTCGAGCATATTATTTTGGGCTAGAAGTGTACCTAGCATAAAATCTGTAGCAAAAATGTATAGGATGAGTGGTAGTTGTGGGTGTGGGGGTGACATAACTGGTGGTGAAGTAAGGTAAGTTTTGATGTCATCAAAAGCTTGTTGGTAGTTATCATCCCATTTGAAATTTACTCCCTTTTGTAAAAGGTGATTGAATGGTTTGCACTTGTCTGATAGTTGTGCTATGAATCGATGGATAGAAGTGATTTTGCCTTGGAGGCTGCATAATTGTTTCAGGGTAGTAGGTGGGGGCATCTCGGTGATGGCTTTTACTTTACTAGGATCGACTTCAATGCCTCATTGGGAGATAATGAATCCTAAAATTTTTCCTGAGGTAACACCAAAGACACACTTCTTTGGGTTAAGGTGGACATTGTGTTCTAACAAGCGATCAAAGATCCGACGAAGATCTTCAAGGTGTTTCGAGCATTTCTTGGATTTAGCAATGAGGTCATCTACATAATATTCCATGATTTTGTGCATGTAATCATGGAATATGTAGGTCATTGCATGCTGGTAGGTTGCCCCAACATTTTTAAGGCCAAATGGCATGACCTTGTAGCAGAAGGTCCCCCAGGGGGTTGTGAATGATATCTTGTGTTGATCGATAGGGTTGATTCTAATTTGGTTATAACCTAAGAATCCATCCATGAGGGATATCATCTCATGGCCTATGATGGAATCGATGAGTGAGTCGATGTTAGGTAGGGGGAAGTTGTCTTTGGGATAAGCTTTGTTTAAGTCATGAAAGTTTGTGCAGATGTGAACTTCATCGGATGGCTTGGGTATGGGGACCATGTTAGAGACCCATTCAGGATAGTCTATGGGTACTATGAAGTCTACATCTAAGAGCTTTTGGAGCTTGATTTTTACTAGTAATGCAATGGTTGGGTGCATGCATCATAACTTTTGCCTTACTGGTTTGGCATTTTGATCAAGTGTGAGGTTGTGAACTACTAGGGTAGGATCGAGTCCTGGCATATCTTTGTATGACCATGCGAAGACTCAGATATACTTGTAAAGGAAATTTGTGAATAAAATGTGCTCCTCGGGTGAGAGGCTAGTGGCTAATTTAACTATGTGAGGGGTTTTAGGATCATCACCTATGTCAACATCAATGGTTTCCTCAATAAGCATGTGGGAACCATCACGCAATTGTTCTAGAATTGGAATAAGATGGAGGTCATCGGTGGCCTCGATAAATTTATATTCATCATCTAGGTAAATGTTTGTGTGGTGCACCTATGGTATGTGAGGTGGTGTAGATGATGAAGGGGCATTCATAGTGTGTAAGATGTGTGGTGAGAGTAGGAAATATTGGGGTGTTGGTATGGGTGAGATGTGGGTGAGATCGATGAAGTTGGGGTTTGGTGTATCATCTCATGTTGGGTGGTGTGTGTATCATAGTGGAGAGAAAAGATCCACCTTGACCATATTAATTGATGTTGTGGGGGATGTGGGTGGTGAAGAGTCTGGTGATGATGACTCGACAACCTGTGAGCATCCTAAAAGGCTTAAAGGAGGGTGTAGGATGACTGGTGGAGATCATGGTCGAGTGGTAGCTCATTGAAGTTGTTGATGTATAGGTAGGAATAGAGCTAAATATGTTGATGATGGTGGTGGGGATGCCATGTCATGCTCTAGGTAATGATGTTTAAGGATAGTGCAACAAATTGGTTTGTCAACTCATCGACACAACATGAAGATGTGGTGTCGAATATGGAGGGATTCTTTAAAGAAATCATATGGGATTGTAATGGTGGAATTAGGTGAGGAGGTATCTTCTAGAATGTCCATATCAATATATTCTTCCAAGGTGTGTGTTGGAAGAGGGAAGGATGTAGGGATAAATCTTGAAGTTCATCCTCTAATGTATGGATGATGGTTGGGTGATAACCTAAGCCAGATTTATTGGTAGGGGATTGGACATGAGGGTTAATGGGTGTATGTAACCCTTGCTCATAGTGGCCTAGTCTAAACCCATGCTAATGGAAATATTGAAGGTAGTATAAGGTAAAATAAGGATTAGCTAGGTGATCAATTGTACCACAAAAGCTAGATTGTGGTGGTGGAGATACTATAGGTGGGAGTGAGGAATCAACTCTGATGTAGATAAAGTTGGTATGATTATCGGGAGATCCTAGTTGTATGATGGTTCCAATAGTCAACATTGAGGTTGAGGGGTGGCCAAAGTCTCATGTGGATTGGATGGTAGGTGGACGTACGTGGGCATCACGCACATTGTAATCCCTTGGACCTGAGTTTGACATGAAAATAGATATGCATGGTGTTGCATGCTCTGGTGAATGAGGTGGTGAATCTGAATTAGATGATGATGGTGAAGTCTGAGAGTCTCTAATGGTAGTAGTGGAAGGGTGTAGTAGTTGGTCATCTAAGTGAGATGCTCATTGCTCCCACTCATGGCATTCAGTTATGGTAGCTGGTATAGGATGATTGGCCTATGGGAATTGTGAAGGAGGAGTAGGTATTGGACTATGGGGAAGTGAATGACCTAGGCTATGGATGAAAAGGAAGTGGAGGTGTGCATGGTGTAGGGAGGATAGGTGCTTCCATAGGGGAGGATGATTGAGGTGGAGTGATAGGGCATGATGTGGGTGGTGATGGTGGTTGCGGCATCGAAGGTGAGTTTGTAGAGGATGAAGGTTGGGATGGTCATGGTGGCCATAAAATGGGAGGTGAGAATGGTATGGTAGTGGGGTTAGGCACTATAGATGATGGTGCTAAAGGTGTTGACACTGAAGTATGTGTCCTTGATGAGGATTGGGGTAATGAGGTGGATGTAGGAGAGGATGTTGATGCTCTGACTAATTGATGGGAAGAAATAGGGAATAGTTGCATGGATGAGAAGGAAGGTGCAGGTGGGAGATCTACGATGTTGTAGAACTTAAAGGGGTCCCCATCGGTCAGGATGCAATGGACAAGTCCATTATGGATGTACTTGAGATAATGGTGTAGCATGGAAGGGACACATTGCATATCCCTGATCCATGGGTGACCAAGGAGGATGTTGTACTGCATCTCCCCTTGGATTATATGGAAGAGGATGGAAATGGTATGGACACCTACTCGGATAGGTAGGACTATGGATCCTACCGTAGGTCTCATAGAGCCATCAAACATGTGTAAGTCAAGCGAAGGTATGGCAAAGTGGGCTAGTGGAATATGTAAATGATGTAGGGCTATCATAGATATGATACTAATGGATGAGCCCATATCAATGAGGACCCACTTGTAGGTGATGTCATTGATAGTGGCTTGTATGTGGAGAGGGGGATCCGCTCCTTCTCCTACAAGTTCTGTTATCTCATGGTCATGGAAACTAATGGATGGTTGGAGGCATCATGGGATGTTCCCTACAAAGTTTACAAATGCATTTGTATCATGCATTTCTAAATCTATAGAATGTAAAATGTCATTCAATGCCTCATGATGGGGTTGAGATTGTTGTAAGAGGTCAAAAATGGATAATCATGTGGGGGTATTATGTAATTGATGGGTGAGGCTACCATGGATCGTGATCACATTTTGGGGTGGAGGTGGTATAGTGCTAGGAGTTTGGGAGACCTATGGTGATGTGAATTGGGTAGGTGGGGAGACAATAGGTGTGGTCTAATATGATGGGTATCATTGGTTTCGCATGGTAAGATTTATCATGCCTACTACTCCATATGATGGAGGGTCATATTGGACACTATTCACTTGGTGAGGTGGTCCTGGAGGATTGGTTGGAGGTCTTTGGGGATTGGTTCCTCTATGGTCAGGTAGAGGATTCTGGAAGATCCCTAGGTTTTGGTTTTGTGGGGCTAAAGGGTTCGATACCTGAATGGTACCCCTATCGATTAGGTCCTGCACTTGAGCATGGAAAGAGTGACATGACTCGATGTCATGGCCATGCTATCTATGGTATGGATAATAGGATTGCTCATTGTATCCATGAGGCTTAGGTATGTTTGGATCTAATGGTCGAATCTTGGGTAGAAGGAGATGTCCACCCTCATGTAACCTATGGAAAAGGGTTGGTAAGGGTTTAGATAGTGGTGTAAGGTTACGTTGTGGACCTTGTGGATGCATGCTATGAGACTGTTGAGGCCTAGGTGGGGAAGGTACATTGGTTTGGAATACTTGTTGTTGTGGAATGTAAGGTGGTGGACTTGGTGCGGGTGCTAGGGTAGCAGCTACCACTTGGTTGGTTTGTGGAGGCCGAGGATAAGGTTGGTTGGGTGTGTTTCTATTAAAATGGAAGTTTGAACTATAGTTAGGCTTTGATATTAACTTAATTTTTCTAGATTGGACTTTAATGTCTTCGATAACCTTTGCTTGTGAAATGGCTTCCTCGAAGGTGCGGCTTTGGTGAAGTTGTAGAGAGGTAGAGATGTGTTTGTGGCAACTCTTGGAAAAGAGTGTCACTAGCTCCATGGTAGGGAGGCTATGGGTGAGATCATGGATGATCGCTCTCCATCTAGATACAAACTCGGTGATAGGTTCATCGTCAGCCTATCGTAAGGCATAGACATCTAAAAAGGTAGTCTTCTTCTTGATATTAATGGAGAAGTGTTCTAAAAAGGTGTTTGCTAATTGCTCAAAGGTATAAAGGCTATGTCATGGTAGCATGTTATACCAATCTAAGGCTTGTCCTACAAGGGAGAGGGAGAAGGTACACAACATAAGGGGATTGCTACTATGAAGTTGGTAGCAAGCTGAGCGATAGTTACTGACATGCTCTCTGGGGTCTTCCTTACCTTTATACTTATCAAACTTTGGGATCTCAAAGTGGTAGGGGTAAGGTGGGATAGGGATGGATGGATGAACTAGCTCATTGCAGAGTTCATCGTAGGATGGTTTTTGTGGCTCGTAGCTTGCGGTGCATAAGTTTAACATCTTGACTTCATCTCGTAAGAGTTGAATTTTAGGTGTTAAGGGTATGGAGGATTGAGCTAGGGTTGGTTGAGCTTGGGAGTGTGGTGGATAGTGAGGTTGTTGTTGTTCTTCTCTGTATTATGGAGGGAATTGTTCTAGCTGGTCTTGGTATGATGGGTATTGAGTGGCATATGATGTAGGGGCTAGTGGGATACTAGGCTATGGAATAGATGTTTGTTGGGGGTAGTAATATTGTGATTGGGATGTGTGTTGTTGTGGTATGGGTTCCTACTGGGTAGGAACCTATTGTAATGGTTGGGTCATAGGAGGTGATGACCATGAAGGAGGAGGTGTGAAAAATGTAGCCCTAGTAGGTGAGAGTGGGGGTATCGATGCTATTGGTGCTAGGGATGGTCGAGGTAAGGTGTCAAAATTTGGGACCTATCTCTATCCTAAAGGATGGGTGGTGGTGAAGCTAAACTATGTGGAATAGCTTGGGGAAGTGGGTGTATAAGCTATGGGTTTTGATCCATAGGTAGGGGGAAGATTAGTGGTAGGCACTTGGAAAGGAGGAGGAGGAGGTATCCTAAAGGTCGTTGAAGGTGAGGGTATAGTAAAGGGTTGGGCATTGTACACTCTGGGCACCTGAGATATAGGTGGGAATGCAGTAGAAAAATATGGGTAAGCTTCCAAAGTAGGAGCTTGGGAAGAGGAGGTGGTGCTTGTGTCCACTCTTGAATGAATTTGGGTTGTTGGTTGTTGTTGTTGACATTGGGTGTTTTGGGTTTGGAGAGGCTTTTGTGATAAGTCCTCAAACATTGTGAAAAATGGTTGCTGAGATGATGATGGTTGGGACTCTTGGGAAGAGTATGGGTATGATGTTTGAGGGGGTGTTTGTTGTTCCTGTAGAGGAGGTTGTTGTTGCATAGTTTGGAATGCTGGCCTCTGGGTACCTATGGTAGAAGAGGAAGGGTCAAAAATCATTCCTACTATAGGGGTGAATGATGTGACCTCTGGGTGAGTGCGGTTCAAGAGGGAGGAGTCATTCTCAAAAAGGGATTGAGATAGACTCTAGAAAAAGGGGTGTGCAAAGGTAGGGGAAGTAGGTGTGACCTCCTCATCTATGGTAAAGAATGGATGAGGTTGTCCTGGCATCGTGTAGATCACATGGTCATAGAACATGGTCGGTGGATTAGGTGAGGATGGGGATGAAAGAAGTGGATAATATTCTGCAAGTGAAGTAGCGAGGGCTTCACTCAAAGTGGATGTCTCATCTTGAGGCATCATGTGTGTATACTGTAGATCAGACCCTATGAGTAAATCATATGTGTGTATGGCCTTCCCCTTCATGATCGAAGGAGTAGGAGGGGACTGACTAGAAGAGGTGGTAGGTGCTTCCTCTATAAGGTGTGCTTGCTCACATGCTTGACTATGGGTGACAATAGGCATGGCAGCATGTGTCGTGTCATGAAGGTTTAGGACTATGTAGGAATTATAGTCTGTAGTTCTAAGTGTGTTGTGTGAAGGGGTTTAGGATTAACCTTGTATGGTGTGGACTCAACTGTATCTAATATAAAAGTAAAGCAATGATGTGTTGTATATAGCTAAATAATAAGTGGTGTAATGTGTTGAAACTAGTTTGTGATCATGCAAACAATGGTAACTAGAATCAGTTCTAAATGCTAAAAATAAAAGTGTTTTGTTCATTTATGTGTGTTTTGATGTTGGTACTTCCTAGGTAGTATCATAGGTAGTGGAGTGAATACTCTAGTAAATCAGGAATGTCATCGGTATCGAACCTCCTACAACACCCAAATATGCATATAATAGAACAATATCATAATGTGTGAATGGTGACTTGTATGGAAGGTGTAGTAAAATGATATCCTAAAAGGGGGGAACCCACTATGCTGAAGTGAGTTCTCTATATCCTCTCATGAGAAGAGGTGGCACTATCTAAGACCTACTACCGACATACCCATGCTTTCGCTTCACCCTCGGGTGGGCTTAGTCAATAATGATAGTTATCATGTTCACTAATTATGTTAGCCTTGTGGATGAAGGCATCTAATCCTATCCCACTCTGAAGGTAACTTCTGGTGATGAAATCTAGAAGCCCAATCTCAAAAGTGGGGGTTTTCTAGTGATGAGGCCTAGAAAACCACTCCTATGGGGCTACTAGGTGTCTAGGGAGGTGAGTTGGTGGAGGGTAAAACACCTACCACACCAATCTCTAGTGATGGATTGGGGATGAAGTCCAATCTCACCACTTGTTTAAATACCATGTGAGTGTGTGTGGGTTTTTGTTTTGCTATCGATGTTATGTAAAATAGGAAATCTAACTAATTGCCTTTTCAAATTAAAAGCTAGCCTTATATGCATTTTTTGAAAGCAAAATACTAGAATGAAATGCTTTTTGTAAACAAATAATCTAATCCTAGATGCCTTTAGGAAAAGAAATTGACTCTATTTTTCAAAGCATAGAAACATGCAATGTGGAGGTGTGAATAAAGGGGTTTATGTGACCCTAAATATGTGTAACAACATGTAGTAATTGCAATGAATATTTATACAAGTATAGACAAGCAATCACAAGAAATTTATACATGCAAATTAGAAAAAGAAAATTAAAATTTACATGAAATTTTGAAATTTAAAGTTGTTGGAAATTTTATAGGTTTTGTAATTACAACAAAATTTAAACTAAATGGAGATGTGAAGAAGGGGAAAATTTGTTACTAGCTATTGCGCCTTAACTAGTAAATATTTTACACATACAAAAATTAGCAAATAGAGCTATAAAGAAGAATACCTGGACTCTGATGTTATAGGTGGTCTGGTTGACCCCTCTGCTGCTCACCCCTACAATTTTGGGGGTTTTTGAGGTTACCAGGTTGAATTCACCACTAGGGGGTGAATTGAGATCTGGTTCATGGGGTGGGGGTGAATCAGGTTTGGAGACTTCAGATCTAGTTTTTGAAGGCCTGAGGTGGTTCCTAGGGCTTTGGAGGTCTCTGTATTAGTCAGATCTAGTACCTAGAAGACATAAAAATAGAGGATAATATCATATTTATAAAACTAGTTAACCTAACACTATCCATTGTGGGGGTCCCATCGGGCATGCCAGAATGAAATAGCTAAAATATGACATTTGATCTAATAACACATTAAAGACACATGCTATTCAGAAAAATGTATTTTATTCATGATAAGATTTGCATAGGTTACAAATAGGGAGAATTCCCCTTTTTCCTTTCTTTTCACAAATGTTACAATAGGCTTGATGCCTTCTTTTCATGTTCCTTAGTGTATATGGGCTTGCGTACCACCATGGGGTTGTAGTTGTTTGTTGTTTCCCTCCTTGGTTCTATGATAAACCTACAAAAAGGGGTTAGTGGGTTGGGGGGCTTGCCTCAGTCAGGCCCCATAGTAAGAAAGACAAATCGACTCATAAAACATGATAAAAACTGAAATAAATGATGCAGAACCTCATAAAAATACCAAATGAAGCTTACCTCCAATATTTGGGTTGATTTGGGACCTGTAGACCCAATTCGCCACCCGAGGGGTGAACTGGTGCTAGATTCGTGGGGCGAGGGGTGAATTCGACTATAACTATTGTTCTTCAGAAATCCTTCGGTGGAGAGGTTCCTTTGCTATTGTACTACTGATGTGCAGGTTCAGATCTGCTTTTCTATGCTTCTGTACATATTTTGGTAGAGTTTCTGTACTTTGGACATAAGTGGAGAGAGAGATAAATGAGGGTTTGGGCCCACTATTTATAAGAAAACCCAAGGTGTAGGGGGTAGTTAGGAGAACTAAGCCCTAGGGTGAGATCCCATGAAGGTTAAGTTAGGGTTTGTGAGGTGGCATCCTCACATTCCCTTGAGGAAATATCTCATCCTCACACATGTGTGAGGAGAGATTAGGGTTAACTAGGATTAGTCAACTCTAGGTTAGATGTGGGGTTAGGTTAGGGTTTCCTAAGAAATATCCTAACTAACCTAGTGCACACACATGTGGGAGGGAGTAATTAGGGGTAATTAGGGATTAAGGACCTAATTAACCTTTTTAGCCCTAAAAGTGAACTTAAGTGAAGTCACTTTAAAATTAGATTTAACAATTGACTCAATTAATACTTTTGCCAATTAATAGCCCCGTGGGGGCCTCAATTAAGCATAAAGGAGTCTTGTATCACCTTAGGAGGCTGGTGGATGGTTTTTCGATGCATGGAAGGTGTTCATGATGTGATTTAGGTAGTTTATTAGGGTTTTGGACCTAAAAACTAGTGAAGTGGTGTGTGGAAGTCTACGCAATGCTACGATAATCTATGGTGATCTACGCTAGTCTACGCATGTCTACGCATAGTCTACGCATATCTACAGTAGTCTATGCATGTCTAGGAGGATCTACAATAGTCTACATTGGTCTACGATAGCCTAGGGGTATCTAGGATTGCCTATGTAAACCTACAAGTGTCCAAAAGGATCTACAAGTACGTAGGTATAGCAATGTGCAACTTTTAGGTGTCTACACTATCATATAAACTTGACCATAAAAAGGATTGCATAATAAAGATTAAAAAATTTTCAACTGATTTTGGCATAGAATACATTCACATATAATACGTTGGAATGGATTATAAGACTAACTTAATTAACTGCACTCTTCCTGCTAATGATAACCATCTACCTTTCCAAGATAGAAGTTTATTTTGAAATTTACTAATAACTGGATTCCATAAATCTATCCTCATTCTCTTCTCAAATAAAGGCATCCCTAGATACGTTTTTGGTAAATTTACCTCATCCATTTAAAGCAACCTACAAATTCTTACTTTGATATTAGTAGGAGTGTTAAGGAAGTAAATTTTAAATTTAGTCTTATTATTATTTTTTATCTTTAAGCTCTTTCGTACTCTTTTAAAAGGTTATTCAAAGCTCTGGACTCATTTATCCTTGCCCTTCCAAAAATATTTGTATCATATATAAACTGTTGATGGGTGATGTTATCAATGTTATTACTAATCTTAAGTCCACTTATAAGCCCATATTTGTAAGCCTTATTTAAGTTCCTACTCAAAACTTCTACCATAATAATGAACAAATACGGAGATAGAGGATATCCTTATCTAAGGTATCTCTTGGCTTTAAAAGATTCTATCACTAACCCATTGACCAAAACTGAATAAGAAACTGTAGAGACACAAGATTTAATCCATCTAACCCATTTCTTCCTAAAACCAAAATTATCTAAAACTATAAAAAAAAATCCCATTTAATCCTATCATAGGCTTTACTCATATCAAGTTTTAAGATCATAGCTTTCTCTTTTCTTGAAGCTGATAAATGTATAACTTCATGAGCTACTATGATCCCATCCAAAAATTTTCTCCCTTTCACAAATCCTCCTTGCTCTTCTAACATTATTTTATCTAACAATGGATTTAATATATTCACCATAACTTTGGAAATAATATTATAAGCCATATTACATAGGCTTATGGGTCTAAAAGGATCAAATAATTCAACATCCTTCTATTTTGGAAGTAGGGTAAGTTAAGTTGCATTTATTTTATAAGGAATGCATTGTTTTACCCTAGAATGTTCCACTGCCACCAATAAATAATCCTTCACTATATCCCAATTATGTTGGTAAAAAGCTACAAAGAGCCCATCTAGACAAAGGGATTTATTCTAATTAAAAGAGAAAAAAGCTAAATGAACTTCTTCTAGAGTAATAGGCTCCATCAATTTTTTATTGTCTTCATTAGTTATAACTGAAGGAACATCTTGAAAATGTTTATCATTAAGAACTTTGATCTCCTCTGAACCTAGAATATTATGATAAAATGAATTTTTATCTTTTCTAATTTCACTTTGATCTTCAATCCAAACCCCTTGTATATATTTAATTCTACTAATTCTAGAAGATGATCTTTGTACTATAGCCATCCTATGAAAAAAATTGTATTTTTATCTCCTTCTTTTAACCAAGTCTGTCTTGATTTTAATATCCAAAATTTCTCTTCCTTACTCAAAATATTATGATATTCACTAAGCAACTCCTTTTCCTCTAAGCTTGTATTATTTTCATCACCTTTTTGGATTTTTTAAAGTTTATCTTTTAGTTCTTCTTTCTTCTCAAAAATATTTCCAAAGGTGTTCTTGTTCCATTATTTTAATCTAGATGTCATAGGTTTAATTTGGTTTGAAAGAGCATACAACCGATCATTATGTAAAGAATTCGATGTTTTAGCTATCATATGAATAAATTAAGGATGGTATTCCCACATATGCTCATATTTAAAAAATGATATTTTTGAATTCAATTATCACCATTTTAACTCTTATTGGCCAATGATCTAAACCAATCCTTGTTAAGGTATTAATTTTAGCACAAGTTCCTTCATCTATCCAATGATATGAGAGAATGCATCTATCTAATTTTTTACTATTAGATTCTAGCCTCTCCTATTTTTGGTCCAAGTATAGTTGTCTTATTCAAACTCAAATTCCTATAGATTGTTATTTTGAATAAAAGCTGAGAAATATTTCATACTTTGGGTCAATTTTATAATTCCTCCAAAATTTTCATTCAACTTGATTATGTCATTAAAATATCCAATGATCATGAAATGGGTTTCTTAGTCTTTACTTCTCATAAAGGCTTCAATCCCACTCCAAAATTTTAATCTACCTGATTGAGTTGTAGGTCCATACACATTGATAAGGATGAAGTGAATATCAACAAAGTAGCAAGTGACTAAAGAGGCTATCCAATGTCTATTTTTATGAATGGTTACACAAGAGGTTCTAGAAAGATCCCAACAAATTAGAATTCCCCTTGCTGCTCCTTCAGAATCCATAACATCCCATTCACATCTTGCCCAAATTTCTTTCATAGTTTGTGAAACTTCTTCTATCATTTTAGTTTCCTAGATATAGATAATATCAGGTTTATTACTTAAACATGGGACCCTAATACACCTATGATTTGAGGGTGCATTAGAACCCCTTATATTCCAAGAGATGATAATCATTTCTCATTAGGGGCTTTTGGCCCCTCTTGTATATTACCAATATCATTTTGTTTTTTGGTAAAGAGAAGTTCAACCAACTTAGTTTGTGTTCCTTTCTCTATGTTAGATCTTGCTTCCCTAGATATTGCTTGATAATTTGAGGGTTTTCCTCTTTTTGCCTTGCCTATATCAGGAGTAGGTCTTATTATTCTATTCCTCAATATTATTTCACAATTTTTTTTTCAACATATTTATCCTCTATTGGCTCTATTATAAAAGCTTTTGACTTATCTTGCTCATTTTTTGGTATTTCCTTATTAATAGTAGAGGTATTAACTTCTAAAATTGTATTTTCTTTACCAATTATTTTCTCTTGAATGGTGCATTGTACTTCAAGAGAGTCTTCAAAATTTGATAAGACACATTGTTCATTGAGAATGTTCTTCCTTAAATTAGGATCATATTGAATATATGGCTCCTTGCTAATATGTTGAAATTGTTGTACTATGTCCTCTAAGTTTTGATCTACTTTTTCTTCATAGGCTAAAGCCTCAAAAGAATTGGAATTTCTTCTAGTATTCTTCCTTATTGGTCTCCACTGTTAATTTTATTTTATTTTTCTAGATCTATTTTTTGGAAGTTGAAAACCATCTTTATCCATAACCATTTGTAAATTTCTCTTATGATTTTTTACAAATGATTATGTTGGGCTCTTCTTAGGGCATGATATCTCAATATGCCCCACCTCATGATATATTATACATATAAAAGATATATTTTCATAATCTATAGTTTAGGTCCATATCTTATCCCCATACTTAAGAATGATTGATTATGGTAAAGCTTTACTTATATCAGTCATGACCAATATTTGAGCATAAATAGCCAAAAATCCATATTTTGTTGTATCCAAAATATGAAGGAATTCTCCTAGAGTGTTTTCTATTACCTTGAAGGTATCTATTTATTAAAATTCAATGGGTAACCCAAACATCCTAACCTAAACTGGTACTAGGGATAGATTTACATTTTCAGGTGAAAAGCCTTCATACCAAGGGGTAAGAAAAAACCCTGCTCTTCCCATAAAGCAAGGAACCACTTTTAGGATTCTTTCTCTTTCTTCACTAGAACAAAAATGGCTAGGAAGAAACCTTTAAAAAAATAATAGAATCACTCTTGGAGACTTCCAAATCCTATCAATCCACTTTCTCAAGGCTGAAGCCCCTGACCAATACCCATTAAATTTACCAAAAATTGCCCTATCTTAGAGCAATAAGGATATCTCTGAGGTGTGCTCACTAATCTCTACCACTAGGTATGATTCTAAGTATTTAACTATAAATCTATCCTTGGAAATGAAACTAAAACTCAAAATCTAATGAAATATATCTAAAATTTCTATAGCAAATATAATATTTGATAAAAACTTTATAATTTTTTCATGCATAATTTCTAAGATAAAGAAAGGGAAAAAATAAATTAGCTGAAAAATTCTTTGTCCATATTTAAAGTCTTACCTCACTGAAGTCAGCCCTTCATTGCTCTTCCCATAATTCGAACCCTATTTGGAAAATATTTGCAATTTTGTTTTTTGTGACTTGAAATTTTTTTCAGTACCGTTGTTCTAAATGGTTGAATTCAGAAGGTTGTACATCTCTACATATTGCTTAGATATTTGTATATTACCACTCATTTTAAATCTATTCAAATTCTACACAAGTTGGTCCAAGAATCAGCTGAATCGGATAACTCTTCATAAATTTATGGCTCCTAAAAGATGAGATGTTTTTCAAGAAAAAAACCCTAATCCTTCCCACTTTGCAATTTTATTTTTCGTAACTTGAACAATTGTCATTGACCTTTTTTTGAATGGTTGACTTCATAGGATCATATCTCCCTCAATATTACTTAAAGTTTTACATATGACCACTCATTTTAAAGCTATTCAAATTCTACACAAGTTGGTCTAAGAATCAATTGAATCGGATATAAAATAGAGTCCATTATTAAAATGGAAGCCTGTTAATAAAATGGAGGCCCATTATTAAAATGGATGTCTATTAATAAAATGGAGGCCTATTATTAAAATGGAGATCCATTATTAAAGTAGAGGCCAAATAGGGTTAAATTAAATAGAGGCCCGTGTAGCTAAAAGTATATGGGTGAACATGTATTGGGATTAAAATGCTTGATTTATGTCTTAGGCCATGAGAAACATATGCATATATGCCATTTTTAAAGCCTAGGGAATTGAATAAAAAAGAGTACCATGAGAAGTAGGTTGTGTTTAAATAAAATGGTAAGGATTATGTTAAATTAAATGGTAAGCCCTGAAAATCTATCTATTCCAAATCCTTTAAGACTGCATAGGTTAAATTTATCAATTGACCATATTTTTTGTGGGCCAAACTTAACTTTGCATAAGGTATGGACATTATTAAAAGGGGCATAGGCCTTATAGGTAATATTTTCCTTTTTAAATATCATCTTTTAGGTAATATCACCATCCGTGGTGGCCCTTCATCATCATCCATTGAATTGGATAGTGACGATTCAGAGCGGAGGAGGGTTTGTAGAGCAAGGAGGGTTTGCAGTAGAGGGTTTTTTGTTTTGTGATGAAGTGTTTTTTTTAGTGGAGTACTTTTGCAGAGCAAGGAGGGTTTGCAAAACAATGAGGGTTTATGATGGAGTGTTGTATTACACATCTATCTCATCGGGTAAGCACATTTTTGTCCTCTATCAATTTATAAAACAATTTAAGTAGATAGGAGAAATATGTGGACGTATAGTTCTTTCAACACCCTAGTTGCGAGCTCCACTAGCTTTTAGCTAAAAAAAAAAATTATAAAGGGTTTTAGTCACCCTCAGAAAAAAATACAACAAAAACAATGCAAAACATACGACAATTATTTTCTCATCACAAAATAGTGAGGGTCGAGTCTATTTCAATAGGTTTGTAGTGGAGGAGGGTTGTAGAAGAGGAGGGTTTGCACATATATATACACAAATTTATTCAATGGTTTTGCAGTGGAGGAGGATTTGCAAAACAAGGAGGGTTTGTGGTGGAGGATTTTATTATATATATATTTCATCAAATCAATAGTATAGTGGATTCGGTAAGGGTTTGCAGTAGAGGAGGGTTTGCAGAACAAGAAGGGTTTTCAGTGGAGGGTTTTATTACACATATATTTCATCAAATCAATAGTATAAAGGGTTTGGCAATTGAATAAGGGAAGAAAAATTTGCAAGAACTGATATATGTCAATGAGAAACAGTGTTAGAGGATATTAAGGTATCGACAAGCTCAAGCAAGGGTAACAACAATGAAGAGGACATATAGAAAAATAAAAATAAAAAATATTCTACCACATAAATAGGTGGAGAATAAAAAAAAATATAAGGCACTAACTATCATCAAACAAAGAGATCAATTAGCCCAATAGAGGGGAAAACTGAGAGAAGATAAAAGAAACAAAGGAAAAATGACAACACAAGAGAATACATAAGGAAAAACAAGTGAGGAGAAAAAAATAGAAATAACCACATGAAAGCATTCAACATGGAAAATGGAGGTCACCAAAATGAGTTTTCATATGAGGAAGAAATAGTCCCACAACCACACCACTCATGTGGGTACCAAGTATTTATGTGCAAGAGCTAATGAAGATAAAAGAGAAACTTCAAATCATGGAAAGGAGGGAGAAATTAAGAGATACTAAATTATATGAGGTTATAAACACCATTCGGAGGCTGGAAAAGGAAAACAACCAACTTAATGAGCAAGTGTCAAAGCTACAAAACCTTACAAACATGGGTCAACGTGAATAGCATGTCCTCAAACAAGCCATCCATCCCTTAATCAATTATGCAATAGAGGTGGAAAAAATAAATGCAAATCAAATAAAAGAGGTACGATAAACACACCAAAACATGGAAACAAGAGAAAATGAGTTGCAAAATGAATTAGAAAAGGCAAAGACATGGTCTCAAGTAGTAAAATAACCATTCAATAAACAAAAAGAGTTAATAGAGAAGAAATTAAAATTCAAATAATAGAAGAGAAATAAAGACATGAGAAGTTATCAAATATAATCATAAAAGGGTTGAAATATTATGGGGATAGGGAAGACACAAATCGTTTAACCAGGGACTTCTTGTCAAATCGATTACAATGGAAAGGTTAGGTAAAAAAGTAAGCAAAATTGGTAGGCTGAGAGAAGGAGGTAGATATAGGCATATTCGGGTCACATTGATGAGATATGAGGATAAAACAAGGTTACTAAAAAATAAAGGTATGCTGAGAGGGTCACAATTCTTTTAAGATGATGACCTAGCATTTTTACTACATGAAGAAATAAATAAGGAATGGAAAAATATGAGGGCAGCAAGGAATGAAGGGAAATGGGTATATTTAAGAAATGGAAAGGCATATATCACATCTAAACAAACCCAAAACAAATAGGGAGTATGGCCCACCTGAGAACATCTTACAATGGTAAGTTGGAACAGTAGAGGTTACCCTTAGAGAAGAGGACCCGGGTTAGGGTCCATTGCTAGAGATAAATCATATTGATTGAAATACATGAACATGATGGATGTAGGACTCTAGAAGTTTTAGGATAAAAAAAATAGTAATATGGGATAAAGCAGTGGAAAATGGCAAAGGGTATGGGGGTATTATGGTTTTAATAAAAGAGGAATGGGATAGGATCATTAAAATTTAAAAACAAGATGAAAATAAATAGTACATATGGATAAATATCCTAGAAAATAATTCAGTTATTAGCATAACAACTTGTTATTTTACTCCCAAGAATTCTATATTCTATAAGAAACATGACCTTAACAGCGAAGACCCATACTCCTCCCTAAAAAGAGATATTTTGATATATAGTAAGTTGGGGGAGATTATATTAATTGGAGATTTCAATGCAAGGATAAGTAAGCTAATATTCTAGAAGATAGCGAAGATATTGAGATTAATCCTATTTGGATGCCAGAAGAGGAAAATCAATAGTAGAACAAGACTTTAGAATATGGCCATGGGACTATCACGTAATATGGATAAGAGTTGTTAGGCCTTTGCAGCATACACAACTTGATTATTTGCAATGGGATGAACAAATGGAATAATTCAAGAAAGTATACATGCAAAACATATAAGGGATAAAGTGTAATATACTATGTAATATGCTCACAAAATTACATACCAAAAATAGAGAAGCTAGAAGTGGAAGATTCTCGAGTGGAACTTAAGTAAGATCACAACCCAATTGTTATGAAAATTTGAATGCATGGAGAAAAACCAAGGGAAAAACACTTGCAAGGCATTCAAAATAAATATCCTCACAAGAGAAACATTCTCTTTACAAATGAAACTTGGTATAATTTTAGATCAGTATTATATAACAAGTTACAAGAAAGGGAATAACTACCTCATAGTAGCAGAGATTACAATAAGAGTGAATGGTTAATGCACGTTATCCAAGAAGCTCTAAAAAAATGCAAGAGAGATAAACCTAAAAATAAAGAAAGGAATAGCTTTCCAACCAACTCATGGTTCGATGAAGATTGAAAAAAAGTGCAAAGATTACTAAAGGAACCAACGGGTAAAACAAGAGGAAACGGAAAAGCATATGAGAAACTGGTAAGGGCAAAAAAGAAGAATACACTAGAACACGGAGGAAAAAATTTATTTACTTAGGGAAACATGAAACCAAAGAAATTTTAGAAGGAACTAAGCATGAAAAGGATGCAAACTAAAAATAGCATAATAGTTAATCAGTGGTTGGAGTATTCAAAATAATTGTATTAGCATAGTAACCAATAGGAGACACCCCCTACTATCATTGTCAAGAAGGAACTTTTCACAAATGAAGATATTATTAAAGGGATAAAAAAGTTAGCAACTAGTAAAGCCTGTTACATAGACAATCTTTAGGCAGAGCATATAAAATAGGGGGTAGATATTCTGACACCACAAATCAAAGAAATTTTCAATGAGGTCATACAAAATGGCTTCCCTACTGAGTGGACAACTAGCTTGATGATTCCTTTGTTAAAAATTAGAGATGTAAATTATCCCTCAAACTATCAAACTATCATGATCAACCCTCTCTTTGCAAAGTTGTTTGGGAGTATGATAGAGTGTAGGATCAACATATGGGCAGAAGAAAAGGGAAAGAGAGCAAAGGGGCAAGCGGGTTTTAGGCCCAAGCACTCAACTATTGATCACTATATCAAACTTAGACACATAGTGGAAAAATTATGGGACAAAAAAGAGGAGGCTTTTTGTTGTTTTGTAGACTTCAAAAAGGCATTTGATACAGTACCAAGGAAAAAATTATGGACCAGAATGGAAGAGCTAGAAGTTCCAATTCACTATAGGGCAACAGTTCACAGACTATATGAGCATGTAAATGCTAGAATTAGAACAAATGAACGATTATCAAAATGTTTTGGTAGTGACATAAGTGTCAAACAAGGTTGACCTCTATCTCTGACCTTATTTGGGTTGTAAATTGACAAGTTAGAAGAATGGATAAACAAATTTGGGGGAGAGGGTGTGCACTTAGCCAAATATGTGGTAAAACTCCTCATGTATGCAGATAATGTAATTCTTGTGGCCAAAAAATCCAAATATCTAGAAGATATTCTTCGAGCCCTATAAATCTTTTGTAAGGAATTTGGGATGTAGGTGAACACGAGAAAAACAAAAATTATGATTTTTCAGCAAAAAAGAAGCAACAACTCGAATTTCAGTTTGAAGGAGAACCATTTGAGGTAGCAATAGAATACAAATACTTGGGCATAGAGTTTCATGATAAAATTAATTGGAATAGATGTAGGATGAAAATAACTCAAATTTTTTGGAGAGCACTATATGCACTTCAAAACAAAGTGTAAGAATATCGTGTTGTGGGAATGGAAGACCACCAAGGTCTTATTTGGCCTACTTGTTACACCGATTTTGTTGTATGGTTGCGAGGTGTGGGCTAGTGGCACAAAAAATGCAAAATGGAGGCAAATAGAAAGGATTCAAAAATATCTAATCACAAATTTTCTCAAAATTAAGGCCACAATCCCTTATGAAATTATTCTAGCTGAAACTGGAATGTTCCCTTTATAAGAAATTGCTATGACCAAGCTGTTATGTTACTTGAAAAAAATATAAAACATGAAAAATGATAGATGACCTAGGGCAGCTAGGGATGAAGAGTTGCATAGGTGGAAGAATACATGGATGAAAAAAAATTAGAAATGGATGAAACATTTGGAAATCAACATAAATGAATGCCCAAATGTCAACAAAGACAAAAATTTATGTGAACAAAACATTTAGAAGTGGAATTTGGAAAAATGAAAGCAGGAAAAGACAATATTATATTGCAAAGTTTAACCCAACGTATGACCACAAGGAAAAAGCGTATATAGGCATTAAAATCAAGTGAAAGGAAAAATCCTCATTGCTCAGATAATGACTAGCTCTCATAGGTTTAGATGTGAAACAAGGTGATGGAAAACAACCAAATAACAATGGGAAGAAATGATATGTACTCTATTTTCTCAAAATTAAGGCCACAATCCCTTATGAAATTATTCTAGCTGAAACTGGAATGTTCCCTTTATAAGCAATTGCTATGACCAAGCTGTTATGTTACTTGAAAAAAATAGAAAACATGAAAAATGATAGATGACGTAGGGCAGCTAGGGATGAAGAGTTGCATAGGTGGAAGAATACATGGATGAAAAAAAATTAGAAATGGATGAAACATTTGGAAATCAACATAAATGAATGCCCAAATGTCAACAAAGACAAAAAATTATGTGAAAAAAACATTTAGAAGTAGAATTTGGAAAAATGAAAGCAAGAAAAGACAATATTATATTGCAAAGTTTAACCCAACGTATGACCACAAGGAAAAAGCGTATATAGGCATTAAAATCAAGTGAAAGGAAAAATCCCAATTGCTCAAATAAGGACTAGCTCTCATAGGTTTAGATGTGAAACAAGGTGATGGAAAACAACCAAATAACAATGGGAAGAAATAATATGTACTCTATGCAGCACAACACTTGGAAACATGTCTATGGCAGAGTTATTTGAAGACAATAAAATAAAAAAGTTGGGGAATTTCTAACCCAAATTATCAAGAGAAGGAACAACCTTCTCAAAGATATTAAAGATCATATAATATAATTTGAGTAGTTGTAATTCCATATTTAAGGTCCCATAGACAATACTTGGGTCTCATGGATGTAATTAAAATATTTCATTTCATTTCATAAACTAGAGGGAATTAAAATTATTAGAGGCTATGTCGATTCAAATGGAGGGTCGTGCCTTTATTGAGCTTTATATTATTTTATCAAGCTTTACATTATTTATTAAAATAAGCCATGGAGGGTTGTGTTGTTGTTAAGTTTTAGATTTTTTTATTAGGATTTAGATTATTGATTAAAATAAGCCATGGAGGGTTGTGTTGTTATTAAGTTTTAAATTATTTTATTAAGCTTCAGATTATTTTAAAAAATAAGTCATGAAGGGTCGTGCCTTTATTGAGCTTTAGATTATTTTATGAAGCTTTACATTATTGATTAAAATAAGTCATGGAGGGTTGTGTTGTTAAGTTTTATATTTTTTTATTAACCTTTAGATTATTGATTAAAATAAGCCATGGAGGGTTGTGTTGTTATTAAGTTTTAGACTATTTTAGTAAGCTTTATATTATTGATTAAAATAAGCCATGGTGGGTCGTGCTTTTATTAAGCTTTAGATTATTGTTTAAAATAAGCTATGGAGGGGTGGATTATTCTTTGTATTGGTTAAATGATTAATAAAAAAAAAGGGTAGCTATATGTTGGGTCAAATAATTTGATTGGTTATTATGTTACATGTTAGAATAAAATAAATTGTATGGAATGGATTGTACCATTAAATAAAATAGGTTGTTGCTTTTATTGGCCACAACGTTATGCTTTTAAATTAAACATTTAAACCAGGTCTAAAAAAAAGGAGAAATTGCAGACCTTGAATCACTCTATTAAAAGAAAGGGGATTAATGATTTTATTAGAACCCTTTTAAGAATATTTTAAATAAGGGAAAATTATTAGTAGATTATTTTTAAAAGATCCAAATTAAAGCCTTTTGGAATGATTGAATGTCTAGCTAGGATGATTTTGTGGGGAATTGGATAGTATACTATAGGACAATGTGATTCGTTAATGGATAATATATTTTGTTTGATTTAATAAGTTCAAAAAAGTTAGCAGATGATGTGTTTCATTGATTCGTTGAATCAAAATATGCTAGTGGATAGCAAAATTTTTATGCGATAAAAATGTACGCTAGTGGATATTGTACTTCTTTAATTTGATGAGTGGAATATATTAGGGGATAATAATTTTCATATATTAATACATTAGCGGATAATGTATTTCATATGATTCAATGATGGATATATTTAAATGAATTAACCATGTTTGGATGAAGGATATCTTAAAGTGTTTCTATATGTTTTGGAAAGGTTAGAATAACAGATTTACATATGATACTTTACTATATGTAAACTTGGAAAACAAAGGAAATAATAGAAGAGATTATGGGGTATCTTCTTGTTACATGTAGAATGATGGTGAAGGCATGGTACATGTTAGTGAAAGAATTGTGTTATCGTAGCAAGTTGTAATGTATTGATAAATGTGAGATGTGTATTGGAGTATAGGAATTATGGGGTTCCTATGTTAGTGACAATAAAGAAGAATTATGGGATTCTTCTAAGACATAAGGATTATGGGGTCCTTATACCTTTGGTAAGAGGGAATGGTAGGTCTTCCCTCATAGATTGTAACATGGATTAAAGGATTTATCCATGTATTTGGATAGAGGAACTGTGGGGTTCCTATGTACTTACTTTATGGATGTATAAAAAGGAATTGGGAGATTCCTTATATACAAATGAATAGGAGGTTATTTATTTAATGAAATGAAAAGAGGATATTTTATGGATGGGTTTTTCCCTTTGGGATTTTCCTAGGATATATGATGTGTCTCATGTGTGTGTGATTATTATTGTCTCATATACTTGTTTCTTATTGCTTCTAAAGATGGCTTGTTATGGAATTGTGCTTATTCATGAAGGATGGTCATGGTTAAAAATTTGATAAATCACTTGTGAGTGATATTTATATCCCTTGATAATCCTAATGGTTATGTTTATAATTTATTTGTTTGATTAAAAAGAGAGATAGAGCCTATTTAGACATGTGGATCCCTAATGAATGTATTATTAAAAAAAATCTCTTGAGTTGGGTTGGAATAATTGGTTGTTTCAATCGTGCACGCTTGTTCTTTATGTTAATATAGGAGGTACAATTAGATTATGTGTTGAATATCGCTCATTAATAAAATAATAATAATAAATCACTAAAATAGGCATGCATTTAGCATAGATCTTATTGCATTCATTTGCTTGCTCATACTGCATGGTTGCCTTTCACATTTTACATCATTGTTTGACATTATGTTCCACTTGCATTTTTTCTTGTCATAATTGCATTATCATCTACTTATGACTACTAGATCATATATCTTTTCAAGGATTTTGTGACAATGGCAAGTGATGACACCTAGTTAGGTCATAGCTCACATGCATTGCACTCTCACTAGGGATATGATGCCTAGAGAAGCCCCACCTAGGGCCCATGAATTTTCATCCCTTCTTCTCTTATTTTCTTCCTCTGCTCTTTTCTTCTCTTTTATTCTTATATTCCTTGACTTTGAAGGTTTTTCAATGACCAAAATTTCTCTCCAAAGTCAAGGAATACAATTCTATTTTGGTATATCCTTATCCTTTGCATGTTTCTCCCTCTTCTTTTCTTTGTCAAGATAGGGATACATGTTCTTCTATCTTCTTTGTTTGAACACTTATTCCTTATTGAATTTTCAATAGTTAAGTGGTACACTTTCTAACCATTGAAACTTCAATATGGGGGCACACATGCACAATTATTTTCTCCTTGTTTTCTTCCTCTCTTTTCTTCTAGCACATGCACACACTCATAGGGTGTTATGATCAGATTATTTGGTCCATTCACACTTTGCACACATCACACCCCTATTAGGTAGTACTTTCTAATATTTCATATTCATACACTCCACATAGGATAGATTCATGGCCACACATGAGAGGAAGCCTCCATCTAGGCCATTTACGAGCATACATCCTAGTGAGTATCTTTTGTCCATTTGTCCATCTTAGCAAGCATTGCACCCATAGTAGGTCATGCTCCATATTTTGTCCATCTATCCATCTTAGCGAGTACTACACCCATAGTAGGTTTTCACTCCACTTTTGACCATATTTTTGAGCATAACACCCTCTATCCATGGTTTTAGTCGTTTTCTCTTGCTTTATATTTCTTTGACCTCTTTGGAACCTTACCTCTGCTTCTTCTTTTTCTTCTTCTTCTTCGTATCATTCTTCTATTTTTTTCCCTCTTATTTATTTCTCCTTATTATTTCTTTCATGCATTTCATATTGGGTAGATTGCATTTCATGCATTAGTTAGAATCATTTTATACCCAATTTTCTTTTTTATGATTCTTTGTTTGTTTGTTCAGTTTTCTTTTGTTTCTATGTTTGCTTTTTTTTCTTTCTCTTTCATGTTTCTTAAGGAACTCTACATTCCTTTTGAAAATTGATGATGAATCCCAACCTTAGAGGCATTAATGGAAGTAATGTCTCACTTTGTGTGCAAAAGTCCAAAGTATCCACTATGATACCCTCTTTTGTACTGCCCCTTTGTCCAACCCTAGCCACCCCTTTTCTATCTTTTTTTCCCTTGCTCATAGGATTATACATATTTATTTGATGCATTTACTCAACCATAAATTCATCATAGAGAGAGAAAAATGTAGACACAGAAATTTGACCCACCAAAATGGTTCAAAGCTTCCTTAGATCCCTAGATAGCTACCCAAACTTGTTAAGTGTAAATTTTAGGTCTTTTTGCCTTCTTTGCCTTTTTTCCTAGCTTTACCAAATTAATGCTTGGTCCATACTAGGAATGAATTTGGATTACCATATTCATGATACATATGGAGGGGCACAAATTTAGCTTTTTAGGAATTTTTCTCACTTAAACCCCTCCCGATCAACCCGTTTTAAGGTCGACTTTACCCAAAGTGAAATTTCACTTTCTTGCATATTTTTCCCTCCAAACCTCTTATAAATAAGGGTTTGTATCCCTTTAGTTGACCCCAAGGAATTTTGTGGTTATTATAATTCTTGACTCGTTCACATGCTCATGCTTTCAAGTGGATTTTTGATGTAAGTTGCTATTTTGGCTATTTTGGTGCTTGGTGATTACTACCCTTGGGGATTGAGTGAAGAAGTCTTGATGATTGGATAGATAAAAAAATTTGGAGTGCTTCTTCCACCTCTTCATTGCTTCTTACTTGCTCCATTATCTCATCAATTTTTGCATTTATTTTGTTAGCATTTAAAACTCTATTTTCTGCATTTTGCACCCTATTTTTTGTTGTTTTAGGCTCCAAAATGGGCATGTGAACCAAATTCATACCCTGCCCATACAAGACATAAATTTAGTCAACTAGATTCATAGCTCTTAGTTACAGGGCATGAATTTGATAAATTTAGGGTTTTGGGAGCAATATTTGCACTTTAAAACCCTAATTTGCACCTTGTTTTGAAGCTTCCTGTTGTGTCCATCTCAGTTGCATTTCATATTACTATTGCATATTTGTTTTACTATACTTTTGCATGTTCCAAAGGTTAAGGATAATTTTTTTAAAATAGGTTAGCTAAAAGTACCAAGGGGACTTGATTGTTGTGCCTCCAAGCTTAGCTATATAGAGGCCTAAGTAGACCCCCAAACGCTAATCAAATTTTCTAGGGTTTTGTGAAGTTATTTTGCATTTTTGAAGCTATTGAATATTATAGATGAAATATAAATCTTGGATCAACCACCAGATAATATAAGTTCCCTAATAGATATTTAGGTTGTTTGTTGTTTGCTTTATGCCCACTTTTATGGAAAACTTAGATCATAAGAAAAGTATAGATATTTGATTAAGTGTCATAGGCATTTGAATAAATAAGAATATATAGTGTGCATCTAGGGTTTTTTTGTGCATTCCCTTGGACCCTTGTTCAAAATATTTTATTTCGAAATCTAGGGTTAGATATCATTAAATCAAAAAATCATCCTAGGCTTAGCTCTTGTATTATTGCATATTGTATCTTGCATTGTTCTTTCATTTCCATAGCTTAGTATAAAAAGGTCAAAAATATGTGTATGCTCAAATTGAACACATCAAACACATTCCACCCCAAACATAGAGTGAGTCCTAAAATCATTCTTGGTGAATTCATCCCCCTTCACATCGAGTGTAGAGTTATAATGGCCATCATGGTCACCTCAAGGCTTCCCCATGGATCCAACCTTGAGAATCATATACCGGTGTGCGGTTTCCCCCTATACAAATAAAAAGTATAAAAAATGCCTTAATTGGAATAGATAGAGAACATAATGATTATTGGGCCTAATATATTAAGATAAATGGATGAGCAGGTGAAATTAATAAATTTGTATATAAAAAAAGTTATAGACAACTAAAAAATCTATGTAAATAGAAATAGAACACCTTAGTAGTTTGCAATGGCAAGAAAAAACTTTCTTAGGGTCAAACCTTAGAAAAGTTTTATAAAATTGGGAAAATCTGCCAAGTTATATCCTATATTTATAAGAATATTTGAGATACTAGAAGTGGTAAACCTAGTTGCACACAAGCTTGCTCTACCTCTTACCCCTTCCCAATTTTATGATGTTTCTCGTGTTTCATTGTTAAAAATTTATCATGTAGATGTATCACATATTTTAAGCTAGAAATCCTTGCATGTTCAATATTTAGGCATTATTTTAGTTGAACCAATTAAAATTCTAGGCACACACTAGCTATAGCTAAGAAATAGACAACTAGCCTAGTGTAATATCCACGAGGACCAATATTTTGCAAACAATAGCACCTAGGAGAGTACCACAATAATTAAAAAGAATTATCCTTGTCTATTTGTTTAAATAAAAACTATAACATACTTTGATGTATTTTCAAGCCTTAATACTACCACAAATATCACAAGTTATTAATCACAAGATAAAATATAATATAGCCACAATATAACAAGATCAAAATAATAATATGAATTAACAATAAATAAAGAAACTTACAATAATAATTAAAAAGAATACAATCTAAAGTTTTTCATTATATGAACTTGTACATCAAGTTATGGAGCTTTGTCTCCATAATATAGTTTTACAAAATGACCTTTGAATTCTTATCTTGCCACTTGTCTAAGAGACTCTTGATCTTCACTTCCAACTATAGATAAGAAATAGAGAACTAGCTTAGTGTAAGATCCAACGGGACCAGTATTTTGTAAACAATGGCACCTATGAGATTACCTTAAAAATTCAATTTTTTTATCCTTGTCTATTTGTTTAAATAAAAACTATAACACACTTTGATGGATTTTAAAGCCTTAATACTACCACAAATATCACAAGTTATAAATCACAAGATAAAATATAATATAGCCACAATATAATAAGATCAAAATAATGATATGAATTAACAATATAGAAATAAAATTATAATAATAATAAAAAAGAATACAATCCAAATTTTTTTATTATATGAACTTGTACATCAAATTATGGAGCTTTATCTCCATAATATAGTTTTACAAAATGACCTTTGAATTCTTATCTTACCACTTGTCTAAGAGACTCTTGATTTTCACTCAGGACACACACACACACACACGAGACATATATATATATATATATATATATATATATATATATATATATATATAAAAATAATACAATATAATATAATTCCACCCGTATTACATTATTTTATATGTATTTCTCTTTTTTTTTTTGTAAATAAAAGTCTTCATTAATTACCGGGTTTTGCAGGTTAACCCAAAACCTATTACAATATCCAGCCTTATGTTGAGATTGTAGATCCTAGTCATCCTTGAAACTTTCTTACCAAAAATTGTGTTGAATCCCCTACAACACCTTACTAACAAAGCACACCCATACCTAAACATAAATGTAAACATTACTTACATTGACGAGGAATTGAAGTTTGGAACTTTGCACTTGTGAAACCTGTTGCTTGCCCATTTCCTATTCTCTGTCAGAATATTCCAAGGCTTACACCCTGTTACCTTCATTTCCAATTTGGTATGATTTAGAGGGAAACCCCATAGTTATTACCAGCTCCATGGGGAAAGAACACCCATTCATATTTCTTCTTAACGGGTAGGTTTATTTTCATGACTAATAATGTTTTCCACTTCACGTGGCACACCTTGTGTCCATGTCACCAAACTACCAACATCAACACCTATGTTGGCTAATTTTTTAGCTGATCTATTGGCCTCATGGTACATGTGACGAGCCCTCCTATTCTGTCTTGTCACAAAAATGATCCTCACTTCATGGATGACTCCCTCGATTATCCATAGAGGTTTTTTGCCATTGGTTAACAGGTTGATGATGTTCATAGAATCACCTTCAATCATCAAGTTATCTTGAGTTGCTTGGGCTACTTGCAACCATCTCCAAAGGGCTCTAGCTTTTGCTTCGTTATTAGTTCTGATTCCCAATGGTTTAGCGAAGGCCTTGACCAGATTTCCTATATGATCCCTAATTATTCCTCCAGCTCTAGCTCTTCCCAGGTTCTCCTTGGCTGCACCATCAAAATTTAGTTTAAACCAACCCTGGGGGGGTGGCTACCAAGAAATCCCATTTCTGAGATTGGGCAAAGGAATGGAAGGTTTGTCATCAATACCTAAGGCTTGAGATAATTGTTTTTCTTGGGGAAGAATTGAGTGGTTCTCATCCACTAAGGTGCTAAGGTTTTCTTTCACAAAGAAAATAATCCTGTTGAGGATGGTTTTTGGGTTGTGAATGGTATCCTTAAAGGCTCTATGGTTCATTTTTAGCCAAATCTTCCAGAGAAAATAATGCCAATAGATTTTCCATAGGTACTTAAGTTTTAGGCTAACAAAGGGTTGAGGCTATTTATGGAACACTTCAGATATAAGAGCAGGATTAACCCACGATATACTAAAGGCTTGGAAAAGTTCATCTAGGATGGAATCCGCTATCGAACACTCCATAAACAATTGTTGGGTTGTCTCCCATCCTGCCCTACACATGTAGCAATGGTTAGCAATAACCATACCTTTGGATAACATATTGTCCATAGTGAGGATTTTTCCTTGAATCACCAACCATGAAAAAAAGGATATTTTAGGAATTAAGCCTTTGATCCAAACCAAACTTGGTTGAAATTTTTGACCTTCCATATTGAGAAGCAAATTATAGGCAGAATTAACTGTAAATTCACCACTTTCAGTCTCAGCCCAAACAATGTTATCTTCATCCCCTCTAGAGGGAATAATTTGCTGAGTTAAAATGTTATAAAGCTCTTCAGACTCCACTTCAAAACCCTGTACTCTGATGTGTTTCCACTTGTTGATATTTATATCCTACCACATATAATTTGCAACCTTCTTCCCAATATGCTGCTCCATATGCTCTTGAATCCTGTTGAGAAGCAACACACCCCCACTGAAAATGAAATTCCATCCTTTGAAAATATTTAAGTTTTCATTTTACCGCAGGGACCCTCTTGATGTTTTTCAGGTTTAAATTCCAAATTTTTCTTGCCTCATTCTTCTTCAAGTTTTTCCTATATCAAAGTATCCAAGTAGGCTTGCATATGGCTTTGATTTCAATTTAGAATTCATGTTTTAAATGTTAGAATCATTCTGAGTAAAGAAGATCTTTCACTAATATGTAAAATGCAGAATACAGATGAATGAATTCATTGGAATCAACCTACAATTTCTAGAAAATTTGCAAAGTAATGAAAACGTCACAATTTTGCAACATTTCCATTTTTGAAAACGTCGCGATTTCATGACATTTCCATTTTTGGAAACATCGCGATATCGTGACATTTCTATTTTTGGAAACGTCGCGATATCGCGACATATTTTGGTTGAAAACGAAGCTTGTAGAAAACGTCGTGATATCGTGACATATTTGGACTAAAAGAACCAAGTGATGAGAACATTGCAATATCGCGACAGGTTTGGACCAAAAGGAAAGCTTGTAGAAAATGTCGCAATATCATGACATATTTGGACTAGAATGCAAGTGGTGAAAATGTCGCGATATCACGACGTGTTTTTGAAAGAATGTGCAAGTGTTGAAAACGTCGTGAAATCGTGACACATTTGGAAGAAGGAGCCGAAGGCATAGAAACGTCATGAAATCGCGACGTCGTGAAATCGTGATGCATTAAGAAAAGAAAGGCCAAGCCTCAAAATGTTGCGAAATCGTGACGTCGTGAAATCATGATGCATTAAGAAAAGAAAGGCCAAGCCTCAGAAACATTGTGAAATCGTGATGTCACGAAATCGCGATGCATTAAGATAAGAAATGCCAGACCTCAGATGCGTTGCAAAATCACGACGTCACAAAATCATGACATCGCAAAATCGTGACACATTAAGCAAAGAAAGGCCAAGCCTCAAAAACTTCATGAAATCATGACATCGCAAAATCATGACGCATTAAGAAAAGAAAGGCCAAGCCTCAGAAACGTCGTGAAATCATGACGCATTTGGTAAAGAGAAGGCCAAGCCTTAGGAACGTCGCGATTTCGTGGCATGTCACGGTTTTGCGACAGAGAGGCCAAAATGAAAAAGCATCTTGAGGAAAATGTCATGTTATCACGACACGTGTCAAAAGAAATAAAGCCGACATATAATGAACATTAAGGTTTTAATTTAATAATATTAAAATGCTAATCCTGGTTTTGTCTTTTGCAGAAAGCCATCTGGCAGTTGCATACTAGCGAAAGTAACGGCGAAAAAGACAAAATAAGCACAGATCAAATAAAGGCCATCAGATGGAAATGTGAGATACCAGGAATTTTTGGTCCATTCAGATTTTACAGATTTGGCCGCAAAGAGACTTTACGGTGACTAAGCAGCTGCCTCATTTAATGGAATATGTTGGCAATTGACCAGAAAATGAAAATATCTACACACAGTTACCAAAATTTTCCAATGGATCCCTTTAACAGGAGAATTTATGGTGAAAGTAATGGCATGCAGAGAATTTTAACTCAGAAGCGGCTCTGCGAAGATAAAATGTCAGAGAAACCAGTGACTCATTATGAATTTCTTTGAGGAATTAATGAGATGCTCCCAACAGATGCACCAAAAAGATGAAGATATTTACTTGCAGTTTCAGATGGATGAGAATAATATTAGATCATGTTTTCTCCATTTATGGCAAGTAACTGCACTAAGATTTGCAGAATAGTTAGGTTTTATCGAAACTCTATTTTAAAAGGGCTTATATTGTAAAACTTGGGTAGTAGAGTTTAAGTGATAAGATTTAGGGTTTTGGAAGAAGATATTTCTAAAAAGATCAGGGTTTGTCCTGAGTCTATATATGCTTATTCTGGATGTAAACTCAGGAGGCATAAACTTAGAAATATAAGCTATTGGAGCAATTTCCTGCATTTCATCCATAGGTATCTCCATGACATTTTTTGCCTCATCGAGAAAAGTGAATGAATCTGAAACCATAGTCGTACTATTTTTGGGTGAACCAGAACTATCAATATTTCTCTAATTTTTAGGAAAATTTAACTCACTAGGAAAAGCTTCAAAGTGGGGTAATGCTAAGTCACAAATGTTTACTTCAGGCACTTCCACCTTGAACTTGTCAGAATCTTTCTCTATATTTTGCACATGTTGAGTGGATGTCACAGTTAACGAAGTTTTGTTGGGTTGAGCGTGACATGTTGGCACTAACTCATGATGTGGAATGGGTTTCAAAATAGGTATGTTATGTGTAACATAGGATATCAATGGACTGCTCAAATTTGAGGTCCTAACTGTCTTTCAAGAATTAAAGCTTCCTTATAAGCTCCTGCTAGGGTTGTGATATTGATGTGTCTCTTGAGGAACATAGAGGTCACCAAATCCAATGCATTCTTATAGATTTCTAAGGCTAGATTTGCACTTGGGATGTAATGACCAGTCATTCTACCATAAGCTCTTTAGAACCTCATATTGAAAGACTTTACAGCTTTACCCGACTCTCTCTTAATGTTGGAGAATTGTTGGTATAACACACTGGGGTCAATCACTTCCCCAAATTGTGATACAAAAACTTTATCCATGTCATTCCAACTAGTAATAAAATCATTAGTAAGATCCAAAAACTAGTCGTATGCTCCATCCTAGAGAGTGAACGGGAACAATCTGCAAGCCACATCTTCATGTTGTACATTCAACAGCTTCAAAGCATTTTTATATGCCATCAGGTGTTCTTCTGCTGTTTTGATTCCATCATGCTTGTATCTAGGAAGATACCTCTCAGGATTTCTGGGTAGATCATGGGCTGCACCAGGGATATTTAAGGCAGTGGGACCCAACTAGTTTGCCATTACTAATGATATTTTTAGTTGTAGTTGGAGTAACTACAAGTGGTGATAAAACTATTTCAGACAAGGACTTGGCCCTTCTGAGGCTGCTTCTTCTTGGGGTTTCTAACTCAGGCACAAGGAGGTCTCCAGCTCTAGAGTGGGACCTTGTTACTCTATAATTAGAATCTAGCTTTTTCACCAGCACTTACAATCTTACAATCCTTAAAAAACTACTAAACTTCAGGCCCTCCTTCTAGCGCCAATTTTAAATGTTGGTGTTGAGTTCCATTGTTTAGGCAAAAACTCAAAAAAATAGGATTAAAAGAGCTAAAGAGGAGGGAAAAGGATTCAAAATATAAAACACCAGACTCTGCCCAAACAAATTACAATACTGAACAGAGTTCAACCCTCCTTCTAGCACCAATTTTAAATGTTGGTGTTGAGTTTCATTGTGTATCGCTCCAAATTTTTTGCATCCTTACCTTCAGGCTATTGGATCCGTGCCCGAAAGGAGGATGGGAAAAGGATGTCGCGGTACCTCGGACTGAGAGGACTTTGCGAAGGTCCCGCCTCTCAAGGGAGGTGTATTTTGATGATTTTTCGATGGATGGTGGGTTCACCAGGAAACATTTAAGGGCGGTTTCCACGCCTAGGTTTGGAATGTGTTTTAATGTGTTCGTTTTTAACTTTAAGCATTCATATCCTAGGTTTGGCCAAATGAATCTAGATTAATCTACATGAAAATGCAAATTCAATGAGTACAAAAAATAGATTTAAAGACATAAAACAGAGAATTTACAGAATACAAATGAGGAATACCTGATCCGGATGTCTGGTGATGATTCTGATGTTTGAAGCAGTCAGGATCATCTGGAATTCGACAGAATCATCTGAGATCTGACAGAATCATCTGAGATCTGACAGAATCGTCTGAGATCTGACGAATTCGTCAGAGACCTGCAAGCAGAAAAATAGATACAAAATACAACGAATACTACTGTGCTAACAGAGGGAAACAACACCAAATGACTGTATGAATACTGAGTAATAGTTATGAATAGAAATTCAAGCAAATTACGATATTCTAATGACAAATCATGATCTTAGTATGCAATCTAAGCTAAATGGGTGAACTCCAAATGCAAAATAACATAAACACTGAATAAACTATCTAATTTGCAGAATAAAACAGCAGAGAAAAGGTTGAGAAATGCAAACTTCAGGCACTGATTGCCTCAATATGGACTGCAGTCGAGATCGTCTCGCATCAGTACGAAATCGCCTCGAATTCGACAGGTTCGCCTCCGATCTGAACAGGTTCGTCGACGACGATGTGTGCTGGCTCCGACTGAAAAATAGTGATGTACCTGCAACAAAATTGGTATGGGACCAGTGCAAATGAAAAATTGGGATGGTTCAACGTAGATGGAGTTAAATTGCAGAGAATTTCAGCCAGGGGGTGCTAAGGGGATAGCTTAGGATTAAATAGGCTTAGGGGAGTAGTTAGGAGGTTGGAGATCATCCCAATTTGGGAGATCTCCAATGGGGAGGGTCCCTAACGACGCAGACACGCTTCTGCCCGGATTGGAGACCCGTTGGAACAGAAGCTAATTGTGCAAAATCAGTTTTGCGACAAGATCGTCTGGACGTCCTAGTCCAGACGAAATCGTCAAATCTGGGGCGATATCGTCTGATCGACGACGATATCGTCAAACGGTCAAAACAACCTCTAAAAATGGCACGAAAAAGGGGGAAACGGATTACCCGACGGTTAACGGGCGGTTTGGGAGGTTAAATTTGAATTTTAAATTATTTACTAAGGTGAATGTAATTATTATAATTTTACCACGCCAATTTTAGGGTGCTACATTTTGCCCCCTCTTTAGCGAATTTTTCGAAGAAAATGCGTTAAAGATGAGTTCTTCTCGATCTACGAGAAAGCAAAAATTATTCCCATTTTTAGGCGACGATTCTTGGTCGAATCGTACGACAACTTACTATGGTGCCCCCTCCGTGTTTTTACCCAAATCGAACGTTTGAGGTAAAAACGCGAAAAAGCAAAAAATTATTTTTGAATAAAATTAAGAAAAATAGGGTAAAACCCTAATTCATTTTTACTGTTCATTTTCTGGGTTTTTAGAGCTCTGAAGCAAAAATGGTGGAGACGACGCACAGATCGACAGAGGTCCGACGCGGTCTACGGGTAAGAGTCTAGACTTAACTAGGATGCTTTAATTTGAATTTACATGCTTTGTAGGTAATTTTTAGATGATTTTTGAGCATCACGGCCATTTTTGGGCCGTCGACGTCGTCGGGATGAAATCGTCCCGATTTCGACGAAATCGTCTCAATTTCGGCAATTTCGCCCAAGGGCGAAATCGACGAAAGGGGGACGATTTCATCAAATTAGAGACGATTTCGGCTTGCGAAATCGGAGACGATTCTGCTCAAATTTGGGACGATATCGTCCAATAGTGGGCGATATCATCAATTGCAAAAAAAATTGATTTTTAACTTGCATTATTAATTACTTGAATTGTTTATTAATGATTGTTTATTGTTTTGTTGTTTATGTTTGCAGAGAGGATTACTAAAGAGCAGGGAATGGAAGTATGGAGGGTTGAGAGATGACTTGGCCGCTCTCACACAGGCAGAGCGAGATCACTGAGCACAGGCCGGCTTGCAGCATGTGGCAGAGATGCCACAGGTATCCACAGATATGGGGCTACTAACGGCCCTAGCAGAGAGGTGGTATCCGGGTTCTTCATGTTTTTGGCTATCGATAGGGGAGATGACTCCCACTCTAGAGGATGTATGGAGGATTCTAAGAATCCCCATACAAGGACGGTTGATTACTCCTACGGCCAATCAGGGCCATGCTATGGGACGACTGTGTGGTGACCCGAGCTTCACCCTAGAGAAGGGCGAAGTTAATATCGAGGCACTGCGCCAGATGCCTGGGGCATCTAGGCTCACACGGGTGCTAGCTGGAGTGGTTGGTGGACTTTTGCTGTGCCACCAGAGCGGGTGCAGGGTGCCGTGGATGCTCGTAGATGTGATCTACGATATGCGGGACCATGGGTACAGGTTTTCTTGGGGCAGCTATGTACTATGCCGATTGTACAGGATCCTGTATGGGGTCGTGTACAAGGGCGGCCGATGTCTGGTCATGACATCGCTCTTACAGGTTTGGTGCTGGGAGCACATTGCAGTGCGGAGGCCGGTAGGGCTTCCTCTGATAGGGGTAGATGGGGAGAGGCCTCGAGTCTTCTACTGGTGGCTCCGAAGAGGGTCACAGCGGCGGATCGACCTCCCTATGTCCCGGAGACTATTGGATGACCTAGTCCCGGACCAGATCACCTGGAGACCATGGAGGGAGCATCCAGGGTGGGCCGAGGATGGATAGGAGTTGGCTCACATCAGGCGAGTCTGCTGGCTATGGATGGAGAGGGGAGAGGTGGAGCTCCATCGCTATGACCGAGTTTTGAGGTAGTTCGGTCTACAGTAGGGGATCCCATCTCTGAGGGATTACGAGTTTTCCTGGACTGTCCGGGATAACACCACAGTTAGCGGGGCTCCCGACATGCAACGGTTCTGGAGCCAGGACGTGGATGATGCCCCCATCCAGCCAGTGGATGGGGACGACGCAGGGGTAGCCGATGGCTACGATGCCTGGTACGTAGGCATCCGCCCTCCTCGGATGACGAGGGCATAGGGTCCGATACATGCGGTTGTGCGTCGGATAGGGAGGCGGTGCCAGGCGGCTATGGAGGCAGCCCAGGGTCACGACGGGAGAGAGCTGAGGAGGCCACAGGCACAGGAGAGGCCACGACAGAGGGAGAGGAGGGAGGCGAGACCCCCATCTCCATAGAGGGAGAGGCCACCATCGCCCGATAAGGGCAAGGGTGTCGACATAGGAGAGAGTAGCGAGATGGCTACTCTTCGGGCGAGAGAGATCATCTCCAGGCCTAGGTGCAGACTCTACAGGATGAGGCTGCACGCCACCGAGCTGAGGTGTCACAGCTACGAGACGAGATTGCACGCCTCAGGGCACGGGGTGGAGGGGCGAGCTCTAGAGAGCTGACACGGGCTATCACCCAACTTACATTCTATCAGACATTGTATTATCAGCTGGTGCCAGAGGCGGATAGACTACCCCTACCAGCTAACATTGCAGATCCGATCAGGATCGGGTCATCGAGGACCACGTCCCGATCGAGGACTAGGACTACATAGACTGCGATGGGGCCACCTCGTCCACCTCAGGGCGGGGGAGGAGATGAGGCAGAGAGCTCGAGGGGCTCTCGAGGCTAGAGGGCTAGACTGACATTGTATTATATGATTATTATTTTGATAGAGGATTGAGTATGCCGAGGTACAGATTGTGGCATACCAATCCAGTTTTGATGATGTACATATACGGTTGTTGATATATATATGATATGAGATATGTTTTTGATCACATGACTTGTATAATGTGTACACTTATGATGCTTTTATGTTTGATTGATTGATTTGATAATTGGATTGATGATTCATGAAATTATGTCGTTGGAAATATTATAATTTTGATGTCATGCTGTAATATTTTAAATGAAATAATCTGATGTAACAAATTGATTGGTTGTAATGTGATGTGATAAAAATAAAAATAAAAAGAGACTTCTAACAATAATTTCAAAGGACATTGTCGCTATTATAGACCATTTCATGGAGTCGCCGCTCACTCGGTCGTCAAGCTAATCCCATTTATAGAAATATTGTTAAAAGTAAAAGAGTGCTTAAGAGACTGTCTTAAGACTTTGGTGCAATGATGAAAATGATGGTTTGTTTTCAGATTTTCATAAAAAATAGTATGCATGAAATAATGTTTAAAATGATTTTTGCTAGGCATAAATTCCTAAGTGTGATAAAATTTTTGGATAATTCTTTAGGAATTATACCATCATTGCAAAATTGAAGGTTGACATAATGACATGAAATAATGAAAATGGGTTTGCTTTTTAAAAGCATAATTTGTGTAACATAATGAATTAAGTCATATGGTTTTCATGATTTTTAATAAATGGGGAATAAAAATTGTTACAATGGTTTGCGCTAGGCATAGAATATGTAGGTATAGACTTATACCATCATCGCGAAAATCCAAAAAAGATAGTTTTATTGCATGGTTGATTTTTGATGAACAGAAAATATGAAAATGAGGACTTGCGCTAGGCATAAAATTCCAATTTTGGTTTTGAAACTATACCATCGTCACGAAAGTCAACCAGATATATATGTATATGTTTTGATTGTATAGTTTGAAAGAAATTTTTGATTTTTCTATTATATAGTTGTCTTTGTGGTAGACAACTGTACTTGATTTATTCCAAACAAGTTGCAAAAATAATATTTCAAAGGATTTTGAAGACAAAAGTTAGATTTATAAGGAATCCCATGTGCATATGTGAATTCATTTCCAATCTTGACTTATCATAATGATACACAAAATCTCTCAAATACAAATGTGTGTGCAATTGCATTGTTCATTTACCAGTTTTTGAGCAAGATAATATGATACAAGTGATTTGAAGAAACCAAATAAGTGTTCATTAACCATGATGTAGATGCATATAACCATACTAGACTACTATGTAGGTCGGATTATCAAGAGCTAGCTAATCCATAAGCAGACATAGGTCTGTACAAAAGAAGGTCGCTAATGTGACAGACATATCACCACGCTAGGAGTTACCCAAGGCCAAGCAAGTTGGGCACAAACCACCTGTTATGGGGCTTACCTCACAGTTTTTGAATAATTGAGAATTCCAGGGATTCAAGCTCATCAACCCTTCTTTTCTTTTCAAAGGGTAGGGAAAGGAATTTTATTGCTTTCTTGCTTTTGCTTTTTTTTTTTTTTGTATTTTTTGCTTGATAATGCTTGGAACATTGCTGTAATGATATAAAAGAACATTTTTTTTTTCTCTTTTTCTTGAACTTTTCTTTTCTTTTTCTTTGCTAGGGATACTTGCTCGGATTAGCTGTAGAGCAAGGGATTTTTATTCTGGGTAGGGGTGAGCTTGTCCTTTTGCCAATTCTCAAAGATTCTAGACCATGTGCATGATAGGATAGCAGGGGAAACTTTTCGCTCAAGAAATCACTTCTACTATGTAGCAAAACATGGAAATTACAAATATAATCATTTTATTGTGAAAAGATGTGCTTGGTTTAAGTAAATAACAAGATCAATTCTCTATGCTCAAACTTTATTTAATTGAATTTTGTGGACTTTGATATAAGAGAGATTAGTAATCATGCCGTATAAAATCAAGATATTTATTGTTGTGAGTGTGCAAGTGAGGGATTCCAAATAAATGGTAATTTATCCAAAATAATTTGAAACATATAACTGCAATAATTGTAAGAAAATATATATAAATAATTTTTTGAGAAGTTTTGAGAATGTTGACTCTCTCTTTCTTCTTTATTTTATTTTGGTTTCGAAAGAGTCAAGCATATAGCTGTTTTTATATTTTTATTCTTTATTTTGATTTTTGGTTTGATTTTTGTTTTTGAGCAAAAAAATTTAACAAGTGCCATAAATAAATGCAACAAATAGTTTTGAAGATTTTTGATGATTATGAATATTTTTGATGTTTTTGGATTTTTATAAATTTGAAAGAAATATAAGATAAAGATTTTGAAATATTTTAAACAATTATATACAAGGATGAAATGACCAAATTTATGCATAGTAACGTTTAAGATGCAAAATATTCATGGGTTCTTTAAGTTCTTTACCATCTAAGGTAGATAATTTGTATGCTCCTGATTCAAATTTAGCAGTAATAATGTATGGTCCAAGCCAGTTGGGCTCAAATTTACCTTTAAGGTCCTTAGTTGCATTTGTATTTTTTTGATTTTCTTTTAAAACAAGGTCACCGATCTCAAAGGATCGATGACGAACTTTCTTAGCATATGATCTTTTAAGCTTGTTTTGGTAAGCACGGAGATGCTCCAAAGCATTGATGCATTTTTCATCTAGGAGTTCCAGTTGATTGAGTCTGCCAGCTCGATATTCATCTCCTACTTCAGTATCTTGAAGTAGCAGAGCCAAAGAAGGAACTTCCAATTCAAATGGAAAAACTGCTTCAACACCATAAACCAAAACAAATGGTGAAGTTCCCGTGGGGGTTCGAACACTAGTTCGATAAGCCCACAAGGCTGGATATAATTGAATGTGCCAGTCACGGCCAGTTTTATTGACTAATATTTTGAGAATTTTGATTAAGGTTTTGTTAGATGCTTCTGCTTGACCATTACCCTGAGGATAATAGGGAGTGGACCAACGATGTTGAATCTTATATTTTTGGCATAATTTTTTAACATCTTTATTTTTGAAGCAAGTTCCATTGTCAGAGATGAGATTGGCAGGAATTCCGAACCTACAAATGATTTGATTAAAAATAAATTTAGAAACTTGTGTGCCAGTGCAGGAAGCTAAAGGCATAGCTTCGACCCACTTCGTGAAATACTCAATGGCGGTTATGATGAACTTGTGTCCATCAGATGACACAGGATTGATTTTGCCAATAATATCCAAGCCCCATTTAGAAAAGGGCCAAGGAGATGAAATAGCCTCGTAGCTCTTGTGCAGGCGCATGGACAAGGTCAGCATGTTTCTGACACTTGTCGCAATGGCGCACATACTCATGTGCATCCGTTTCCATGGTAGGCCAAAAGTATCCTATCCGAAGGAGCTTTTTAGCAATGACACTACCACTAAAGTGTCCTCCACAAGATCCATCGTGGGCTTCACTCAAGGCTGATTTAGACTCTTCTAAGTTTAAACATCTTAATAGGATACCTTCAAAAGATCTCCTATATAAAGTATTGCCAATTATTACAAATCGACTTGCTCGTCGACGTAATAACCGACGCTGGTTTCTATTAGAATTGGCAGGGAAAGTCCCATTTTGGAGAAAATCAAATATGTTCGTATACCAAGGTTCAGGAGTAGTTTCATTGATTAGAAACACATCCAAAGGCTCTAAGCATGACTTATTTGAAGCGGGTTCCTGGAGTCGACGAATAATGATAGTGGCATATTCGTCATCTAACTCCAAGGGCAGGAGAGATGCAACCATGGCCATAGCATCACCGCACGGTTGCTAGTTCGAGGAATAGCTTCCAAGGTAACTTGATCAAATAAAGACATTAATTGTAAAACATAGGCCTTATATGGGCACAGTTTATCATCTCTGGTTTGATAAACTTCATTAATTTGGTTTATAACTAGTTGAGAATCACCAAAAACTAAAAGATGTTTAATTTTTAGCGCTAGGGCAGCTCGTAATCCAAGGATTAGAGCTTCATACTCAGCAAGTATTGTTGGTGCAAGCAAATGTCAATTTGAAGGACAGAGGAATAAGATGTTTTTGTGGAGATATTAAAATAATACCCGCACTAGCCCCACTCATGCATCGGGCTCCATCAAAGTATAAGGACCATTGTTCGGTATGGTCTGCCTCTAATTGAAGGCATTCATCTGGAAACTCGATGATGAGGGGATGGGTAGACTCTAAGGGTGCAGCAACTAATTGATCTGCTATGATTTGACCCTTAACAGACTTCTGTCCTATGAATGTGAGATCAAACTCGCTTAGAGCAAGAACCCACTTGGTCGTGCGACCCGATAAATAAGGTCGACTCATGAGATACCTTAAGGGATCATATTTAGCAATGACATAAGTTTTTTGACTAAGCATATAATGTCATAATTTTTGCGTAGCAAACATGACTCGCTAGACATAGTTTTTCCAACGCTGTGTAGCGGGTTTCATAATCGATGAAGGTTCGGCTAATGTAATAATTAGCACGTTCTCTCTTTTCATCATCAAGTTGAGCTAACATAGCCCCTAAGGCAGAATCTGAAGCGAAAATATATAGGAGAAATGGGCGATCAGATTTAGGTGGTGAAAGCACAGGTGGATTAAGGAGGTATTGTTTGAGAAGTTCAAAAGCTTCTCTACATTCGGTGTCCCAATTAAAAGGGACATCCTTCTTAAGGAGTTTAAGAAAGGGACCAGCTTTTGTCCGCCAGCTTATCGATGAAGCGACTGATGGCTTGAAGTTTACCTTGTAAACTTCGTAACTCAGATATATTAGTAGGTGCGGGCATATCACTGATGGCCGCAATCTTGAGAGGGTCGATTTCAATACCACGTAAAGAAACTAAAACCCCTAATAGCTTGCCGGATTTAACTCCGAATATGCATTTTGTTGGATTTAATCGAATGAGATATTCTCGTAATCGATTAAAGACTTTCCTCAAATCATCTAAATGATTATCTTCAATAATAGAGCGAGCTATAATATCATCCACATAATCATGTAGGATATCATGCATCATATCATGAAAAATGTAGGTCATAGCTCGTTGATAAGTTGCACCTGCGTTCTTTAAGCCAAATGGCATCACTTTCCAACAAAAGGTACCCCAGGGGGTAATAAAGGCTGTTTTAGCCTGGTCTTCAGGAGCTATCCGAATTTGATTATAACCGGAGAATCCATCCATTAAGGACATCATCCCACTCCCGACAGTGAAGTCAATGATTTGATCCATGTTTGGAAGAGGAAAGTCATCTTTAGGGCATGCAACGTTAATATCTCTAAAATCTGTGCAAACCCTAACTTTGGTAGCTTCTTTCTTGGTGACCGGAACTACATTTGAGATCCATTCAGCATAATCAATAGCTTGTATAAAGATAACATTCAGGAGTTTTTCTAACTCCCCTTTGACTAGCGGAGCCACTTTGGGATGCATTTTTCTAAGTTTTTGTTTAACGGGTTTAGCATCCGGATGGACCACTAGATGATGCATGACTACGGAAGGGTCTAGACCCGGCATATCTTCATATGTCCAAGCGAAGACATCTTCATACTCTTTAAGAAATGCAATGTATTGTTCTTGTTTTTCTTGACTTAATTCTGATCCAATATTGATTATGTGAGGATTGTCCTCGGCTCCAATATTAATTTTAATGACGTTTTCTACCTCCATGTGTAGATCTCTTTCAAAATTAGGTGGGGCGGGTGAAACGCCCAATTCTTGTAATTCTTGTAAGGTTAATTTAGATAATTCATCTTGAGGATTAGTGGCCTCAAGTTGGGCTATAGTTGGTATAGAACCATCAAAATAAAATCCATTGTGTAACATCTCTTCAACAGAGACATCATGGAAGATATCTCCTTCCAACTCTTCATCGGGGTCAGCAATCATTTCAGGGTAAGCTATGGATAGCATGTTGCATGAAAACGACTGATTTTTAAGAGGCAAATCAACATGCCTATCCAAATAATCTTGATAACATATGAGATGATCATCATCTTCAAAAGGAAAGGGTTGACCCTTACTAGGAAATAGGCCCACACCACAACGGGCAGTGCCACGGTTCTACCTCGAAAGGTTCTTTCATGCCATTTTGGGAAGGTCCCAAGCCTTTCCCTTTATATCCCATTTTAAGCATCATGGGTTTAGCTTTAATATAATCATTGGTAAAATAACACCGAGCATATCCTTCATGATGAGTTTTGATATTCCGAGGGATTCTTCCCTAGTCATATCCTTTATAAATGAAGGCACAACTCCCGACTTGGTAAGTACTTCCCATAGGTTGTGGGAGGCCCAAAGTACGAGGAGATGGCGGTAAGTTATTTAAAAGGTTTGAATCTTGCATGAAAGCATTTGTTTTTTCTGATATTAAGGTTGTGGATAAATCTGGTAAAAGTTCATCAGAAAGGGCATAAGATGTAGAAGGCTTATTACCTATGTCTTGAGATGTGGAAGGTATGATAGTTGTTTCTAGAAGATTTGAATTTATAGGGGTAGAACTTGAAGGATTGGTTGTAGATTTAAGATCTTTTTGAGGTTCTAGAGTAATTTGTTTAGAGGGTTGTTGATCTATATAGGAGGATGAAATTAATGGAGGGGAAATAGGTGAAGTTATGGGTGTATGTTTCACAGTTTTAGATGAAAAATAAGAACTAGGATGTGTGGATGACAGAGCGTGGCAAAATTGCACTCCAACGGGTTCTGCCAAAGCACACATATCAAAAGGTCTAGGGTCACCATGAATAGTGACCAACTGATTTTTAAACTCGAATTTAACACATTGGTGTAAAGTTGATGGGACCGCTTGCATGGCGTTGATCCAAGGGCGACCCAAAAGTATATTGTACGATGTCGGGCAATGTACAATAAACACGGTTGTTTCTAGGGTTCTAGGACCAACTTGCAATGGGAGGGTAATAACTCCACACGTTTCTTGTGTTTCGTCATTAAAAGCTTTGATAATCATATCAGTTTTCTTCATTTCATCACTTCTAAAGCCAAATCGTTGGTAGAAGTCAAAAGTGCAAATGTTTAGAGATGAGCCATTATCAATCAAAACTCTTTTGACAGACTACATCTCCAATTAGAGCAAAGAATGTATAAGGGATTGTCCTTATGTAAACCGTGTTGTGGGATATCTTTATCCCGAAAGTCAATACAATCAATCTCTCGAGTGATGATAGTATTGGCCATAGCTTCGAGTTGAATGTTTTGAGGTACCATCATTTGGCTCAATGTAAGCATCAACTCATCCCTATGGGTGGGAGAGGATCTTAATAAATCCAAAAGGGAAATTCTGGCCGTAGTATTGGACAATTGCTCATTAATATTGTAAGGGGGTTTAGGTTGAACAGTAGGAGCATGATTCCCTTTATTGGGGTTTTTCAAAATGAATGGAGCTGATCCATCATTCTGGTTTGGTTCTTGTTGAGAATTTTGAGCTTGTTGTCGAGTAACGACTCCAATGGTACCTACAATGTTATAGTGAAGACGCTGAACTGGTCTCGATTGAGCATTAATGGCTTGTTCATTAGAAAGGAATATATTGGAAGAAGGTCGAGTAGTAACTCTTCTAGGAAATGGTTCTTCTGGAACCATAGCATCTGTGACGGGTTGAATAGGATCTGATTCATTTTCAGAACTATTCGATTGGTTTGAAGTAATGTCTAGTTCACTTTCACTATCTGATTCTATATCACTAGAATCAAAAGTTTGAAAATTATGTAAGGGCCTGGTCGTAACCAGGGATAAGGTCATGTCAAATATTTGAGGATCCTAAATAGGTAATTGTCCGCTAATGGTTCCTACATATCGGGTAGGAGGGGGAACATTATGATGTTCGATTTGATTGGCTACCTCTTTACCATGTCTTGGTAAAGGGTGTTGAAATATGTCTAGAGTTTGATTGGCATTTTGATTTTGATTTTGAGGAATGGTCTTTTGAGTATTATTAGGAGGGTTTTGTTTAGGTTGGAAGGCTTGCACTTCCATTTCATTATTGTCAATCAAATCTTGTATTTTATGTTTCAACCTTTTACAAGCGTTGGTAGAATGTCCAGGTCCTCTATGGAAATCACAGTGTAAGTCAGCTCTATATCCGGGTATAGTTGGATCAGGTTCCCGGATGGCTGGTAATTGGATCAAACCTCTTTCGAGCAATTGAGGTAAAATAGTTGATAAGGGTTGATTTAATCTAGTGAATTCTCGAGGAGGCTTATCAAGAGGTTTCAATATGAATTTTTCTGTTGTCTTCGTTGTATTGACATTAGCAATATTTCTGCTGTCAGTGACTCCATCACCGACAACTTGTTTGTTTTTATATTGATTTCTGGATGTTTTCTCATCATCCTTCTTCCTAAGTTGGCCTCTCCTAATGAGGGCATCTTCTACTCTTCGAGCTAAATCTATAGCTTGATCGAAGGTAGTTAAAGTAGCAGTTGATAGCTCATAAGATATTTGTTCTTGTAAATTATTGATGAAAATGTCCAACATTTCCCTATAAGGCAGCACAAAGTGCAGTTTTCCTGTCAATTGCCTCCATCTAGCTAAGAAATCGGCAAAACATTCATCCTTGTCTTGTTTTAAATTGTATAGGTCTTTAATAGTTACATGCCTCTCGATGTAGGCACTAAATTGATGGACAAATGATTCATCTGTTTCTTCAAAGTTTCTCAAAGAATGAGTGGGCAATTGATAGTACCACTCTAATGCCATTCCACCTAAACTTTTTGGGAACATTTTTAGTAATAGCAAGTCATCATGTGATATATCATGACATGCTATCCTAAACATGCGAAGATGCTCTATGGGATCTTCGGTTCCTTTATATATAGGTAGGATGGGCATGGGAAAATGCTTAGGGTATGGTTGAGCTACAACTATGGGATCCAAAGGTTGACTACAGATCTCTCGATAATTATACGAGGGATGGTAGGGATCTATCTGGTCCATACGTGAAGCTAATTGTTTCACCATGGCTTCCAGATTACTAGTTTGCCCCCCATATTGGTTCGGTAGGGCATTGACATGGGTTTTATGGGCATATGATGGAGGAACATGCAGATTAGATGCCATGTTACTATTGTGTAAATTATTGGTAGGAAAAGTATTATGAAGGAATTTTGAAGTTGTATTATGTTGTATTCCGGATTGTTGAAAGTTTGTATTTGGCTTTGTTTTAGGTTTTTGTTTACTTGAAGCATATTGCTCAATAGTTTGGCGGAATAAAGTAGTGAAGGAAGGTTTCTTTTGTGTGGGAGTGATTTTAGGTTGAATAACAGGTTCCTTAGGAGGTTGGGTAACCTGTTGTTTTGACATGTTTTGAGCCATAGTGACCATATCCGTATTGGATGGCCCAGCCTTGTCACTTTCTTGATCAATGAAAGACAAGGGATTAGTGCGCATATTACACATATATTCCATGGCTGCTTGAGTGTTACTAATTTGCCCTTTATCAATACGAATTGCCACATTAAGGTCATCAATGTTATCAATGAGAAATTTCCGAAAATGCTCTGCATTGTCAAAAGCAATAGTTCCATTTGGAGCTACTCTAGGGGATGAGGATCCATCCTCTTTAACACTCCCTTCTTGTTCCTTATCTTCACCTAAGTCTTCTTCTGATTGACCTAGAGTTTCTCCTTCCGGATTTGGATCTCCAAGAAGGACATTTGGGTCTCTAGTTGTATCTTGTAACCAATCTTCTTCTTCTCCTAAAGTTTCTTTACCATTCCTAAGTTTAGGCATGGTGCTTTAATTTTGATTTCAGCAAATATATATATATATATATATATATATATATATATATATATATATATATATATATGCAACAAATTAAGAGGTATATGTTTACTATATACCTACTACAATATTTGAAATGAAATTTTTAAGTTTTTGCTAAGTTTTTGGTTTTTTTTTTTTTTGAAATAATATAGTAAAGACAATCAACACAAATAAATGCAAGAAATAAGACTAAAAGTAATAATCTAGTTTTCTATAAACAATTTATGAATATCATTAATAGGTTCGAGTTGTTCCGGAGTCATGAAGTGTTCTTCTTCAAATTGAAAGTTTTCTTTTAAAAATTTGATGAAAAGAGCTATAGTGATATTATCTGTCTCAGATGCTGGTTGATAAAAGTAAAGCTCATGGCAATACTCTCGATATAACACAGCTCGTGGAACTCTATTCCATATTTCCCTATCTGTAAGAACAACCTCTTGGTCTTCTACACAACCTAGGAACTGGTGCACAATGGCTGCGTTCTCGAGGTATTCCTCGAAGGTGAATAGTTCTGAAGATACTAGAGCTCTCCTATAAGCTAACCATCTATGGCAGGCTCTCTGAAGTTCATGATAAAAAACTAGTTGATGAGGATCCAGGATTCTATCTAGGACTAGCCTCTTGATTTGCTTAAGTTGTGTGGACCTAGATGAGATGAGACTAAGTCTTCTATCAAGTTCGTTCCACAGGAATTGATTCCTACTTGTTTCAGGCACATTAAGCATAGAATTGATTTCTACGGCTGCCAATTGGTTTTCTACATTTATAGTAACTGCTAATCTTTTCTTAGGAGCTACCATCTAAACATGATTTCAAACTTAAAGGATTTAAAATGCATCTATGTTTTAGTTGTTCTATATATATTTTTTTTTGTTTTGTTTTTGTTTTCAAAAGGTTATGATGCATTCACGTCGGGTTCACCAAAATGTATCGCTCCAAATTTTTCGCATCCTTACCTTCAGGCTATTGGATCCGTGCCCGGAAGGAGGATGGGAAAAGGATGTCGTGGTACCTCGAATTGAGAGGACTTTGCGAAGGTCCCGCCTCTCAAGGGAGGTGTATTTTGATGATTTTTCGATGGATGGTGGGTTCACCAGGAAACATTTAAGGGCAATTTCCACGCCTAGGTTTGGAATGTGTTTTAATGTGTTCATTTTTAACTTTAAGCATTCATATCCTAGGTTTGGCCAAATGAATCTAGATTAATCTACATGAAAATGCAAATTCAATGAGTACAAAAAATAGATTTAAAGACATAAAATAGAGAATTTATAGAATACAAATGAGGAATACCTGATCCGGATGTCTGGTGATGATTCTGATGTTTGAAGCAGTCAGGATCATCTAGAATTCGATAGAATCATCTGAGATCTAACAGAATCATCTGAGATCTGATAGAATCATTTGAGATCTGACGAATTCGTCAGAGACCTGCAAGCAGAAAAATAGATACAAAATACAATGAATACTACTGTGCTAACAGAGGGAAACAACACCAAATGACTGTATGAATACTGAGTAATAGTTATGAATAGAAATTCAAGCAAATTACGATATTCTAATGACAAATCATGATCTTAGTATGCAATCTAAGCTAAATGGGTGAACTCCAAATGCAAAATAACATAAACACTGAATAAACTATCTAATTTGCAGAATAAAATAATAGAGAAAAGGTTGAGAAATGCAAACTTTAGGCACTGATTGCCTCAATATGGACTGTAGTCGAGATCGTCTCGCATCAGTATGAAATCGCCTCGAATTCGACAGGTTCGCCTCCGATCTGAACAGGTTCGTCGACGACGATGTGTGCTGGCTCCGACTGAAAAATAGTGATGTACCTGCAACAAAATTGGTATGGGACCAGTGCAAATGAAAAATTGGGATGGTTCAACGTAGATGGAGTTAAATTGTAGAGAATTTCAGCCAGGGGGTGCTAAGGGAATAGCTTAGGATTAAATAGGCTTAGGGGAGTAGTTAGGAGGTTGGAGATCATCCCAATTTGGGAGATCTCCAATGGGGGAGGGTCCCTAACGACGTAGACACGCTTCTGCCCGGATTGGAGACCCGTTGGAATAGAAGCTAATTGTGCAAAATCAGTTTTGCGACAAGATCGTCTGGACGTCCTAGTCCAGACGAAATCGTCAGATCTGGGGCGATATCGTCTGATCGGCGACGATATCGTCAAACGGTCAAAACAACCTCTAAAAATGGCACAGAAAAGGGGGAAACGGATTACCCGACGGTTAACGGGCGGTTTGGGAGGTTAAATTTGAATTTTAAATTATTTACTAAGGTGAATGTAATTATGACAATTTTACTGCACCAATTTTAGGGTGCTACACGTTGTTTAGGCAAAAACTCAAACAAACAAGTTTTAAAAGGCTGAGGAGGAGGGAAAAAGGCTACTAGACTCTGGATAAAACATAGTATTTGTTAAATACCACATACAATCATATTTCTCAACTCAAGCGCACTAATAACATAAGTTTGGCCCTCCTTCTAGCGCCAATTTTAAATGTTGGTTCAACTTTCATACACACCCTATGAAGAATGAGCATGAAATACCGATAACACTTATAAGGGATAAAACCCACTCACTTTAGGATCTTGCTGGATATCCAAGGTGTGAGTTACAGAGTTGGGTTGAATGTCTATTCACTCTTTTTTGCTTTTGGAATAGTTTCAAGTGGACTGTCTATTTCCTTACAACAGGCTCTGGACTTGTTCAGTAATGTTTTTGGAATTGGTTATCTTTATGGGCACTCAAATTTACAATCAGTTCTTTGATCTAGCTCTTTATGTTTTAGCAGTTTTAAATAAAAGACAAATTCTAAAGAAAATAAAAATGGATCATTCAATCGGTGGAACAGAGAGAGTAGAGTAGGGCAAAAAGAGAAGTTTACCTAACTTAGTTACAAAACCAAAACTACCAATTTTAGTTATACCAGTTAGCTTCACAATAGAACAAATCAAAGAGGAAAGTGTCCATATTTCTAAGATCACCTTCCACTAAGAGCATAAGACAGAGACAAAACAGATCTGAAAGAAAATCACAAACAGAAGGAAAGTCAATTGAAATTGGTATCTCTCACCAGCAGCTTAGCTCGCACAGTGAGGACAGAGCAATTAGAATAGGCCTGAACCTTAAATCTATAATTTTTCCTAGCATACAATAAAAAGAATGGAGCCTAATAGCATACCCAATATTTGATAACATAGATCTACATCATAAATTAAATAAACCTTAATGAAATGGAAAATAGAAGAAGATGAACTTATCACAGTCTGAAAGAGATTAGGCTCCTGGCCATGCTATCACAGAAAATGAAACTACACCAACTCCAGGTCCAGAACAAAACATTCAAACAAGATTTGCAGAAAATTGCTCCAATAGCTTTTATTTCTAAGTTTTCGCCTCCTGAGTTTACATCCGGAAGAAGTATATATAGACTCAGGACAAACCTTGATCTTTTTAGAAATATCTTCTTCCAAAACCCTAAATCTTATCACTTAAACTCTACTACCTAGGTTTTACAATATAAGCCCTTTTAAAATAGAGTTTCAATAAAACCTAACTATTCTACAAATCTTAGTGCAGTTACTTGCCATAAATGGAGAAAACATGATCTGATATTATTCTCATCCATCTATAACTGCAAGTAAATATCTTCATCTTTTTGGTGCATCTGTTGGGAGCGTCTCATTAATTCCTCAGAGAAATTCGTAATGAGTCACTGGTTTCTCTTACATTTTATCTTCGCAGAGCCGCTTCTGAGTTAAAATTCTCTGCACGCAATTAATTTCACCATAAATTCTCCTGTTAAAGGCGTCCATCGGTAAATTTCGGTAACTGTGTGTAGATATTTTCATTTTTCGGTCAATTGCCGACATATTCCATTAAATGAGGTAGTTGCTTAGTCACCGTAAAGTCTCTTTGCGGCCAGATCTGTAAAATCTGGATGGACCAAAAATTCTCGGCATCTCACATTTCCATCTGATGGCCTTTGTTTGATCCATGCTTATTTTGTATTTTTTGTCGTTACTTCCGCTAGTATGCAACTGCCAGATGGCTTTCTGCAAAAGACAAAACTAGGATTAGCATTTTAATATTATTAAATTAAAATCTTAATGTTCATTATATGTCGGATTTTTTCCTTTGACACGTGTCACGATAACATGACGTTTTTGTTAAGCTGCTTTTTCATTTTGGCCTCTCTGTCGTGAAACCTCGACATGTCACGAAATCACGACGTTCCTGAAGCTTGGCCTTCTCTTTACCAAATGCGTCGCGATTTCGCAACGTTCCTAAGGCTTGGCCTTTCTTTTCTTAATGCGTCACGATTTCACGATGTTGCGATTTCATGATGTTTCTGAGGCTTGGCATTTATTTTCTTAATGCATCGCAATTTCGTGACATCGCGATGCATCTAAGGCTTGGCCTTTATTTTCTTAATGCGTCGTGATTTTGCGACGTTTCTGAGGCTTGGCCTTTCGTTTCTTAATGCGTCACGATTTCACGACACTTTGAGGCTTGGCCTTTCTTTTCTTAATGCGTCGTGATTTTGCGACGTCGTGATTTTGTGACGTTTCTACGCCTTCGGCTCCTTCCAAATGTGTCATGATTTCGTGACATTTTCAACACTTGCACCTTCTTTTGAAAACACGTCGCGATATCGTGACATTTTCACCACTTGCATTCTAGTCCAAATATGTCGCGATATCGCGACGTTTTCTACAAGCTTTCCTTTTGGTCCAAACCTGTTGCGATATCGCGATGTTCTCATCTCTTGGTTCTTTTAGTCCAAATATGTCATGATATTGCGACATTTTCTACAAGCTTCACTTTCAACCAAAATATGTCGCGAAATCGCGACGTTTCCAAAAACGAAAATGTCGCGAAATCGTGACGTTTCCAAAAACAGAAATGTCGCGAAATCACGACGTTTCCAAAAATGAAAATTTCACGAAATCACGACGTTTCCAAAAATGGAAATGTCACGAAATCATGACATTTTCATTACTTAGCAAATTTTCCAAAAATTGTAGGTTGATTCCAATGAATTCATTCATCTGTATTCTGCATTTTACATATTAGTGAAAGATCTTCTTTACTCAGAATGATTCTAACATTTAAAACATGAATTCTAAATTGAAATCAAAGCCATATGCAAGCCTACTTGGATACTTTGATATAGGCAAAACTTGAAGAAGAAGGAGGCAAGCAAAATTTGGAATTTAAACCTGAAAAACATCAAGAGGGTCCCTGCGGTAAAATGAAAACTTAAATATTTTCAAAGGATGGAATTTCATTTTTAGTGGGGGTGTCTTGCTTCTCAACAAATCCTAGCCAAACAAGGATTTTGGGATAAATCCTCAGCTCTCACCCACCGATCCTTCCAAAAGTCTATTGTTTGCCCATTTCCTAGAATCCATCTAAGACATTTCTTGACAAGATCCCTGCTCATGAGGATTGCCTTCCAAAAAGTAGACCCCTTGCTTGCTAAGTTGTCATTAAGGAAGTTCACACCTTGGAGGTATTTCCTCCTAACTATGGTAGTCCATTCATTATCGACCTTAGTCAATAACGACCATGCTTGTTTGGCTAATAGAGTTGTATTGAGATGGGAAAATCTCCTCAATCCTAACCCCCTATCAGCTTTAGGTTTGTAAACCTTGTTCCAACCTACTAAATGGATCATTTTCTTATCCTCAATCCTTGACCAGAGAAATTTTTTTGAAGCTGCTCAATTTTTTGATACACCTTGCTGGGAGCTCTGAAGACTGATAGGAAGTAAACGAGTATACTTTGAAGTGAAGCCATAGTTAAAACTACTTTGCTTGCTTGAGATAACATATGTCCTTTCCAACCTGCTAGCTTTTTTTGGATCTTCTCCAGAACTATGTTCCACATTGATTCTTCAGGTTTCCTTGTAAACATGGGAAGACCTGAATAGGAGGTGGGAAGGGATGCAATATGACATTCCATGATCCTTGCTATGCTGTTTTTCCTAGGAATGGGGGTATTGATGAAATGAAATTTACTCTTATCAAAATTCACTTTCTATCTAGCCGCTTCTTCATACATTATGAGAATATTTTTAATCCTTCTTGCCTCAACCACAGAAGCCAAATTCAGTAGCAATGTATCATCAAAAAATTGTTGATGTGTCACTGGGGTAGTTAGCGACATGGCCTTGATACTTGATATGATTCCAACTACCACTGCTGCCTTAATGGTTCTTCCCAAGGCCTCAACTACAATGATGAACATCATAGGACTTATGGGATCTCCTTGTCTTAGACCACATTTGCTTTGAAAAAAAACTTGCAGTAGACCCATTAACCAAAACTGAAAAAAAGGCTTAGAAATACAATCTCTTATTAACTTGACCCATTTCATGTTGAAGCCAAATTTTAATAAAAATGCCTCTAGGAATTCCTAATTTATCTTGTCATAAGCTTTGTTCATGTCTAACTTTAAATCCATGACTAATTTTTTGGTCTGAGCGGTTGTATGAAGATCCTCATGAACAGTAATAACTCCATCTAAGATTGATCTTCCTTGTACATAACTTCCTTGACTTGGATCAATGATAACCGGTAGAAATTTCTTCAAACGGTTGGCTAAAAATTTGGACAAAATTTTATAGGATATATTACATAGGCTAACCGGCCTAAATTCAGCCATAGTCTTGGGGTTGGGGCCTTTAGGGATCAAAGCAATGAAATTTGAATTGAAACCCCTTGGAATATGATTTGAACTTTGGAACTCCTTGATTGCAGCAATAACTTCTGCTCCAACAATATCCCAACAAACTTGGAAAAACCATGATGAAAACCCATCCGGCCCAGGAGCTTTGTCAGGATCCATGTTAAACAAAGCCTCCTTGATCTCTTCGTCTAAAAAATCTGTTGTAAGAGACTCGTTAATCATTTCATCAATGAGTTGTGGAATGAATTGAAGGAGAGTCTTTTTCTTGGGCATTACAGGCCCGTTCTTCACCCAATAAAGAACTAAAAAATTAACAGCCTCGTCCCTGATCTCCTGAATGTTTTGAGTTGAGGATCCATCCACCTTAGTTAAATTTCTAATATTATTGTTGCTTCTATTGCTCAATGTGGTAACATGGAAATTTTTTGAATTAGAGTCCCCTTCCTTTAGCCATAATGCCCTTGATTTCTACCTCCAATACATCTCTTCACAAGCTAAAATATTATAAAACTCACAAAGGGTTTCCTTCTCTTCAGTCCTTGTCACCTCATCATAGGTTCCATTTTGGATTTTGCTTTCTATTATTCTTAGTTTTTCCTCCACTGCTCTCTTATTCTCAAAAATATTTCCAAAGACTTCTTTATTCCATATTCTAAGGTTTTTTTTCACCATCTTAAGTTTTTGAGATAGTTTGAAGGAAGCACTTCCCTAGATAGGCTGCTGCCACCATTCCTCTATTCGTTTCTTGAAGTTTGGATGTTTAACCCACATTGACAAAAATCTGAATGGATTTTTAAAGGAGTTAGCCTAAAATTCCTCCCATAGAATAAGATTATGGTCTGAAGCACATTTAGGAAGGGCTTGTAACGCTGAATCACCAAACATTGTTGTAGCTTCCTTCTGCATCTGCATAGATGATCCCTAAATATTTGAAACTTGCTTCGACCTAGTGCCTTTGTAAAAATATCTGCAATCTGATCTTCGGTAGAAATATGTTTCAACTGAATATGATGACTTTGAAAATGATCCCTGATAAAATGACATTGAGCTTCAATATGTTTTGTTCTTTCATGAATAATTGGATTTTTGATCAAATTTAATACTCCTTGATTATCACAATTTATTATTGTTGGAGTTCTTTTGATTCCCATATCTGATAGTATGTATTGTAACCATAATGCTTCATAGATTGCATCCTTAGCTGCACAATACTCTGCTTCTATAGATGAAAGTGCTATTGCATGTTTTTTATTATACCAAGAAATTGGTCCTGAACCAAGATAGAAAATGTAACCTGATGTAGATTTTCTATCATCTATAGATCCAGCATAATCAGAATCTGAATATCCTTGTAGACAAAACTTCTTATCATCCTTTTTGTATGTAAGTCCATATTTTGTAGTCTTGTTGATATATTGTAATATTCTTTTTGTGGCTTTCTAGTGACTTTCTCTGGGTTCTTGCATAAATCTTGAAAGATAATTTACAACAAAAACTATATCTGGTCGAGTATTTGTTAAATATAAGAGACTTCCAATTAATTGATGATAGATTGTAGCTGAAACTAAAGATGTCTCATCATATCTAGATAACTGCAATCCTTGTTCCATAGGAGTATCCTTGGATTTGCAATTATTCATCCTGTATTTCTCAAGTAGAGATTTTGCATACTTTGTTTGTGTTATTGTAATATTGTTTTCATTTTGATGAATTTCTAAACCAAGACAATAATGAAGAAATCCCAAATCTATCATCTCAAAATCCTTTTCTAGATCCTTTTTAACTTCATTTATCAAACTTTTTGAGCTTCCTGTAATTACTATATCATCAACATACACCACAAGTATTATTATGTCATTCCCAACATTTTTTGTATAGAGATTTGGATCTGACAAACTTCTTTTAAAGTTGTGTTGTAATAAATGATTATTAATTTTTATATACCATGCTCTTGGTGCTTGCTTTAGACCATACAAATATTTGTTTAACTTACAAACTTTGTGTTCTTGTCCCTTAATCACAAATCCTTCTGGTTGTGACATATAAACTTCTTCTTCAAGATCACCATTAAGAAATGCACTTTTTACATCCATCTGATGAAGTTTCCATCCATGATGTGCTGCCAAAGCACAAATTATTCTGATAGTAGTCATTCTTGTTGTTGGTGCAAAAGTTTCTTCATAATCAATTCCTTTTATTTGAGTGTATCCTTTTACAACTAGTCAAGCCTTGTACTTGTCAAGTGAACCATCTGCTTTATATTTGATCTTGTAGATCCATTTACAATCGACTATTTTCTTTCCTGGAGGTAAATCAACTAGATTCCATGTTTTATTTTTCATCAATGTTTCATATTTTGATTCCATAGTTGCCTTCCATTTTGGATGATTTAATGCATGAAGTGTCATTGTAGGTTCTACTACAGAACTTATCAATCCCTTATTTACTCTAGTTAGACTATGAGTTTGAGGTCTTGTAGTAGTAAGATCTGGCATTTGCTCTAGTTTTGAATCTTTAAGTGTATCTCTAAGCCAGATAGGTTCTTTTCTCTGTAAGTTTGTAGTAATTTTTGTATTTTCATTTTGTTCATCTTGTAACTCTAATTTTGTGTCTTCACTTGATGAGTCTTCTTCTAAAAAATTTAGAATAGCTTTTGAATCAGCTTTTTGTTCTTTAATAACATTTTTTATTCCTTCATCAAATACTACATCTCTACTTATGTAGATTTTCTTTGTTATTGGATCAATTATTCTGTATCCTGTTGACTCATCATCATAACCGAGAAATATTCCACACATAGTCTTCTCATCTAATTTTGTTCTTTTTTCTTTGGAATATGCATATAAGCCTTACATCCAAAAATTCTTAGTCGCTCTATAGTTGGTTTTTGTCCTGACCATACTTCTTCTGGCATAACATTTTTTAGTATTCTTGTAGGTAATCTATTTTGCAAATATACAACTGTTTTAACTACCTCTACCCAATACTGATGATCAAGATGAGCTTCTTTTAACATACACCTAACCATTTCCATGATAGATCTATTTCTTCTTTCTGCAATACCATTTTGTTGTGGTGAATATGTTGTAGTGAGTTATCTTTTTATTCCATTTTCTTCTAAAAATAAATTGAATTCCTTTGACAAAAATTCACCTCCTCTATCTAAACGAAGATTCTTGATGGTTTTTCCTGATTCTTTTTCAACTAGAAGTTTGAATTGTTTGAAACAACTAAATGCTTCAGATTTGTATTTCATAAAGTACACCCACATTTTTTTGGAATAATCATCAACAAATAGTTGAAAATATTTGTGTCCTCCAATACTAGTAACATTCATTGGTCCACATAAATTTGTATATATTAATTCCAATGGTTTTTGAGCTCTATGTTGATGAAGTTCAAAAGGTATCCTATGTTGTTTTCCTGCTAGACATTCTGGACAAACTATAGATTCCCAAGAAAGCTTAGGTAAACCTTTAACCATTTGATATCTAGTCATCTCATTCAATGATGATGCACTTATATGTCCTAGTATTTTATGCCAAAGTTCTTTTGTTTCTGAGATTCCCACTGATAGAGCTATATTTGTTATTGTATCTAGAGTGAACAAACTATCTCTATAAGATCCTGAGGCTATCACTTTTCCTTGCTTGATAATAAGACATTGTTTTTTTCCTTTGATAACTTTAAATTCAACTGCTAAATTTTGATCCATAAGTTGAGATACTAAAAGGAGATTAGTAGTTAATCCTGGGACATATAACACATTATTAATTACTCCTTTTCCATTTGTTAGATCAACTAGAACATCTCCTACTCCTTTGACTTCATAAGTCATACTATCTGCTATGACAACTGGTTTCTCATATTTTTCATGAAAGGTATTAAACCATTGTTTATTTCCTATCATATGCCTACTTGCTCCAGAATCAATGTACCAATAATCCATTATGACTCCTAGGTTTAAATAATTCAAAGTTTCTAATTTAATTTCTATGGAGTAGTAAACCTTATGTCTCCCTAGTTTTAGAAACTAATAATGAATTTTGCAAATTTATGTTTTTCCTAATCCTTTGATGTTGAAAACCTTTTACCTCCCAAATATTTAAATTTACAAAAATTAAACAAATATCAAATTTTTAAAATTTTCAAAAATAAAACCCAAATAAAAAAATTCTCCAAAAACTTAAACTTTAAAACTTTTAAATAAATAGTCTAGTCAAATTCCTTATCCCTCCAACCTAATAAAACTTATTAACCCTACTCAAATTATCACTCCAACGTTATAATAAATCAAATAATTCAAAATAATTCAGAAAACATTAAATATCCCTTATAACTCCTATCTAAAATTTTGATATAAACAAAACCCTAAAATTAAGATCTAACCTTAGCTTTTAAATCTACTTTGATTTTGCACACATCTCAATTTTGCAGTGCTCATTCTCTATTCAACAATGCTCATCCATGCGAGTAGCTTTAATAAAATGGCAGGCTATTGCTATGTTGAGGTTTGCATGAGACGTTTCTTTTATTTGAGATGTTTTACTCCAAATTACAAATGACTTTCAAAATAATTTCTTGTTACATTCTAAATGGCACTTGCAATGGTGTAATGTTCCTATTTCAAATGCACTCAAACTGGATTTCAAACATTTGGACGTTACTTAAATTGGTGCTTCAAAATAAATTGGCACTTCGATATAGATTGGTAATTCAACGTAAATTGGTGCTTCAATATAGATTAACACTTCCACTTCTAGATGATTCTCCTCAAACACATGCTTCTCTTACTACTAATGTGTATGAGCTTGTTGTTGCATTCACTATAGTTAAAGTTATTACTAGTTCTCTTTTTACTCACTTTGCTTACTGTATTGTAGGTTCAAGGTCTAGATTATATCTACACTACAAATTGATGCTAACATTGGTGCTATCTCTCGCACCTTGTTAAATAGCCTTTGCTTGTGCTCCTATCCTCTTTTCTATGACCTTTACCATGTTGCCTTCTTCGTTTACATACAATATCCTGGATACATTGATATGTTATAATCCTTAACCATGTGAGTTGGCTTGATGGCCTTTCCCTTAGTATATATCAACTTGATGACCTTCACCTTTACATACATCAACTTGAAATACTCTTTTATTGCAAACGTACATTGGTATTCTCTTTTAACTTTACATAATATTGACTTGATGTTATTGTATTTACGTATCTCGATCGTGTATTCTTCTCGTTACATATCTCGTTTATGTATTATTTTCTACGTATCTCAAACTGTGTGTTGTCTTGGTCCGAGACTTTATGTTGTTCTAGCACTTTGATGTCTTCTATTCTTGATAGTGCTTTATGTTTTTGTCCTCTATTCTCAATGGTAGTATGTTGCCTTATATTTTTGCACTATGATGTCTTAGATGATGATGCTATGATTCCTTAGATGATGGCTCTATGTTACCTTCTTCTTTATACATGCTTCTTTTTAATTCTATATGAAACCTATGTATTCATTATTTATTTTTATTCTCTATATTCAATATGGCAAATTTCATTTACTTTATAAGGGCCTCTATTCTATTTTATACGATCCTATTTTATGTTCGATAAAGGGCTCCACTCTATTCTCTATAATAGCCTCTTTTATTTTCTCTATAAGGGCCTCTTTTATTTTATATAATCTTGCAACTCTTTTCAATTATAGATTCTAATACAATGCTTGAAGCAATATAAAGTACGCTAGGTGATTCTATATCTTTCTTCAAGAATGAGATATCAATTTTCTTTTTGCTTTCTTTCTTTATTTTTTTTTATATTAGGAAGCTTTGAATGCTTCTCAATATGCTGGTATTTTTTTCTTAGGAAGCTTTGAATGCTTCTCAATCTACTGGTATTTTTTTCTTAGGAATCTTTGAATGCTTCTCAATCTGCTACTATATTTCTTCTTTTAGGAAGCTTTGAATCCTTCTCAATCTTTAGCTATCTTTATTTTCTTCACTTGTTTTATCTCTACACTTAGAAGCTAAAACTTTTCTCTATTCTCTACAAGAAGCTTCTCACACTTCTATTGATTAATCTATGCTACAATTTTTTCTAAAATCAATAATGTCTTAGATCAAACCTAAAAATCCAATATGTTTCTCCTCCTTACTAGAGAATCTAATATCAACATAAATATCAAGATATCTCTTTCCTGAATGACTAAATTTCTTCTAAGTTGATTCTCTTAATTATTCAATATAGTTGAGCTTTCTTCTTCATTGGTTTTCCTTCAACCTAGTGGAATGCCCTAGCCTCTTCTACTCAATATGACCTTAAATAAGAGTTTGAGTCTCACTGCCTTCAAAGTGGATAAACTCTTAATCAAATTTATCAAACTAGATAAAATTTATTTACAATAGTGTCTAAAATGAACTATTGTCAATCTGGACAAAGTCAGGTGGTAGCTCTGATACTACTAATGGCTTGTTAAGCTTTAATACTACCACAAGTATCATAGGTTTGTGAATCACAGGATCAAATATAATATAGCCACAATATAATAAGATCAAAATAATGATATGAATTAACAATATAGAAATAAACTTACAATAATAATCAGAAAGAATATAATTCAAAGTTTTTCATTATATGAACTTGTACATAAAATTATGGATATTTGTCTCCATAATATAGTTTTACAAAACGACATTTGAATTCTTATATCACCATTTATCTAAGAGACTCTTGCTATTCACTCAAGATACACACACATACACATATATATCAAATAATATAATATACTCGAATATACTTTAATATTATAGTAGTAAAATATATTCCAATATGATTACTCTATGTGAAGTGACTTCCCCCAAGGTATCTTGGTGATGGATAATGTGGTGGGTTTTGATGGTTCTAGATGATCTACTTTATGGTTTGTGCAAGGGTGAGTCACATGTTATTTTTTTTCTTTGATATCCTATGGCCTTGTTTGTTCTAGGTCTTCTGCATTTTCATATAGTCATTCACAATTTAAATTTTATTTCCTTTTTATTGGCACCTTTTGGTCTGAGGGGTGGCGCTCTAGTCGGTTGGAAACCATAAGACTTTTATAGGTGGTAATCATTTTCAATATTGGAGGTAGGATAATTTTTTTTATTGGTGGCTTATGTCACTAGCCTATGTCACTTGTGGGGCACATGGGTCGTGTGTATTTTTATCAAGATTTTGGCCCAACCCAAAATTTCCTTGGTTTTTTCCAATTGGTGTTTTTAGTTTCTCCTGAAACCATTGGGATTTTTTGGGGTGGGAGATTTAGACTCCAATGGTCATGGATTAACACAAGCATCCCTAACAATCATTGACATAGGTGGAGGAAAATGGTAGTAAATATTAGGCTTTTTGTTGATTCGACATGTATATGGTGAAGGGGTTTTGCATGAGGTGGTGGGACTTGATAGGCTTGCGAAGGTCGGTGAACCCTCATACTGACATTGATCGTAGATTTTATTCTTTTTAGACCAAGGTGTCATTTTTGTAGAAGGTATTCTGGTTGTTTTTTAAAGTCTACTTGGTTGTTTTTTTTAATGTGCACCACTTTCTTCTACATCGCAAAACTTTCCAGACGGTGAGGTTGTAGGGCATTAAGGTCTCAGATTTGGATGAATATTTGAATTGGGTGGAGTAACATGATATCTGGTCTCTTGGAAAGGGCATTTTAAATATTGTCTTAGGTTTTTATGAGTTGATTGCCACCCATATCTTGATTTATCTCTAGTTTTTATGGTGTTGGATCAATATTACGAGGAAATATTTGGGTCCCTTCCAATAGTTTTTGAAACTCTTAAATTTCTTAGCATAACATTTTATAAGCTTCATGTTTCTCTAAGAGGATTTGTTGGTTGGCCTGGCCCCTAGTTTTTTCAACATATTATTCTATGGGTGACCTACTAGGATATGGAGGGTGTTGTGCTAGAGCCAAGAAATCTCGATGTTGAGGAGAATGAGAAAAATATTCTCAAGAAAGGAGGTCTCCTGGATTTCTTGCAAACCTTCCATGGTTTTAACAAGGATATTTCAAGGTAAACGACCCACTCTTGAAATAATAGGATCGTGAGAGTAGGTGGAGTTGATTTTAAATTTTAATACCCTTGATTGTTGTAGGGATAGGCTTACCTCTTGATGGTGCCTACCATAATAGGGAAAAATACTTATTGGCAAGAGAGTTAGGGTATGTACTGACCCAAATTTTTTGCACCCTTACCTTCAGGCTAAAGGATCCATACCCGAAATGGGGATGCGAGAAGGATGGAAAAATACCTTGGACTGAGAGGCCCTTTGAAGGTTGCACCTCTCGGGGGAGGGGTATAAGGGTGAATTTTCGATGGATGGTGGGGTTCACTAGGAAACTTTGAGTGGCAGTTTCCACACCTAGGTTGAGAATGGTCTTGATGTGTTCATTTTATACTCAATCATTCATATTCCTAGGTTGGCCAGAATGAATCTAAGCTATTCTATATGAAATTCTGATTTATATGAATACAGAAAGCATGAATGCATCCTAAATACCAGGAATATACTAAATAAGAAATAATGCACCTGATTCCAGATGTTTGATGAAGATTCTGAAGCTTGTAGGAGTCCAGATCATACTGAATATGACAGGATCATCTACAATTGTACAGAATCATCCCAGATTATAGGTGATCATCTAAAATCAGATAGGATCATCGTTGATATGATGAATTCATCAACCGAATTCGTCAGAAACCTGCAATCACAGAAACAGAAAACAAAAACCAAAAATGCTACTGCAAGAATAATGTAAAATGATAGAAATGATAGTATAAATGCCTAACTAATAAATATGGATAGCAAATTAAATGAAATTCATTGTTTTAATAACTTATTTTAACTTTATCATGCATTTATGTTAAAATGAGGTGAAATCCAGGATGCAGAATGAAAATAATCAAGCTAATGAATAATAAAATAAAGAAGGAAGATGAGATATGCAAACTTAGGGCTCTGATTGCCCCCAATCTGGACTACAGTCGAGATCACCTCCAATTGTACGATATCGTCACCAATCTACGAAAGGATCATCCAAAATTGCCTATGAAGATTTGAGCTTCCTCCAGCTAAAGCATAGTGAAAACCTGCAATGAAAACTTACAACTACGAGTGCAAAGCTAAATGGTAGGGAAAATCAACTAGGGAAAGAGTTAGGAGGAGATCCAGGTAGGGGATCCAGGGGGTCAGGGGGATAAACTAAGAAAATCCTAGTTTATATAGTATTAGGGGGAGGTTAGGAGGTTGGGGATCATCCCAATCTGGGAGATCTCCAACGGAGGAATCTCCAACTGCATAGACACGCTTCTGCCTATGTTGGAGAGGCTGTTGAAACAAAAGCTAATTATGAAAATTCAATTTTGGGACGAAATCATCTGGACGTTCTGTTCCAAATGAATTCATCCGATCTGGGATGATTTCATTTGATCGACGATGATATCGTCCAACGGTCAAAACAACTCCTAAAAATGGTGCAAAAAATGGGGTGAGTGGTTAACGGGCGGTTTCGAGGTTAAAATTCAAATTTTTATCTTTTTACTAAGGGTTTAACTGCACCAATTTTAGGGTGCTACATTTTGCCCCCTCTTTAGCGAATTTTCCAAAGAAAATGCGTTAAAGACGAGTTCTTCACGCTTTACGAGAAAGCAAAAAATTATTCCATTTTTTTAGACGATGATTCTAGGTCGAATTGTACGACTACTTACTATGGTGCCCCCTCCGTTTTTTTGCCCAAATCAAACATTTGAGATAAAAGCGCAGAAAAGCAAAATTTTAAAAGAAAAAAGTTGTTTTAAATAAAATTAAAAAAATAAGGTAAAACCCTAATTCATTATTACTATTCATTTTTGTTGTTTTAGAGCTCTGCAAGAAAAATGGTGGAAACAACACATAGATCAATAGAGGTCTGATGCAGATTGCGGGTAGGGATCTAAACTTGATGAATTATGTTTTTAATTTGATTTGTGTGATTTTTAATTTAAATTTTGACTATTTTTGGGGCATCGCATCTATTTTTAGGCCATCGATGACGTCGGGACGAAATTGTCCCAATTTCATTGAAATCGTCCCTAGATCGTCGATTTCGTCTAGGGGCAAAATCTATGAAATAGGGGCGATCCCCAAGTTGAGAAATCAGAGACGATTTCATCCTACCAAGGATGATTTGACTCAATTTAGTACGATATCGTCCAATAGTGGACGATATCATTTTTTTATAAGATGAAATTGATTTAACTAATTTTAATGATTATCTATTAATGATTTTTGTTGTTTGATTGTTTATTTTGTAGAGGGGATTACTAAAAAGTTGGGAGTGGAAATACAGGGGGCTAAGAGACGATGTAGCCACGCTCGATCAGGTAGAGCAAGACCAATTATCAGATGTTGGGCTACAACATGTGGTAGAGATGCCATAAATACCTACAAACATGGGGCTACTAATAGCCCTAGCAGAGAGGTGGTATCCAGGGTCGTATTGCTTTCGATTATAGATAGGGGAGATGGCTCCCACTCTAGAGGATGTATGGAGGATTTTGAGGATCCCCATACATGGATGATTGATGACTCCTACAGCAAATCAGGGCCATGCCATGATGCGACTATGCAGAGACCCTAGCTTTGCCCTAGAGAAGGGCGGAGTGAACATCGAGACATTGAGGCAGATGCCTAGGGCATCATGATTGACTCAGGTTTTGGCATGGGTAGTGGGTGGCTTACTGCTATGCCACCAGAGTGAATGCAGGTTACCATGGCTACTCTCAGATGTGGTCTACGATATGAGAGACCATAACTACAAATTTTCTTGGGGTAGTTTTGTGCTATGCCGCTTGTATAGGATCCTACACGGGATCATATACAAGGGAGGTCGATGTCTGGTTTTGACATCGCTGCTACAGGTTTGGTGCTAGGAGCACATTGTGGTGCAAAGTCTAGTAGGGCTTCCACTGATAGGGGTTGACCGAGAGAGACCTTGGGTTTTCTATTGGTGGCTCCAGAGAGGGTCACAATGACGGATAGATCTGTCGATGTCCCAAAGGTTGCTAGACGACCTCATCCCTGACCAGATCACCTAGAGCCATGGAGAGAGCATCCAGGGTGGGGAGAGGATAGATAGGAGTTGGCTCACATCAGGTGAGTCTTTTGGCTGAGGATGGAGTGGGGAGAGGTAGAGATCCATCGTTATGACCAAGTTTTGAGGAAGTTCGATCTACAGCAGGGGATCCCTTCTCTTAGAGACTACGAGTACTCTCGAACTGTTTGGGATAGTACTACACTAAGCGGGGCTCCAGATATGCAACAATTTTGGATTTAGGATGCAGATGATGCCCCCATTCAACTAGTGGATGGGGATGATGTTGGGGTCACAGATGGATATGATACCTGGTACATAGGCATCCGCCCTCCTCAGATGACGAGGGCATAGGGTTTTATGCACGTCATGGTGCGATGGATGGGGAGGTGATTCTAGGATGCTATCAATGCAGTGAGGGGTCGTGAAGGGAGGGAGTAGCAATGGTCTCCTCAGGAGAGATTCCAGAGAGTGCCACAGGCTCTAGATAGACCACAATAGCTAGATAGGAGGGAGGAGGGGCTCCCTTCTCAATAGAGGGAGAGGCCACCATCACTCGATAAGGGTAAGGGTATCGAGGTGGGGGAGATCAGCAAGATGGTGGCTCTTCGGGCTTAGAATTCCTGTCTCTAGGCTTAGGTGTAGACACTACAGGATGAGGCTACATGACTCAAGGCTCAGAGCAGAGGGGTGAGCACTCAAGATCTGGTATGGTCTATTGCTCAGATCGCATTCTACCAGGGATTATACTATCACATGGTTCCAAATGGGCAGAGGATACCACTGCCAGCTAGCGTTACAGATTTGGTCATGATGGGATCATCGAGGACATCCTCACGATCAACAATGAGGACCTGTGATATAGCACGGACCTCTATGGGACCACCTCCTCCACACTAGGGTGGGAGAGGAGATGAGGCTGAGAGCTCGAGGGCTTCTCGAGACTAGATGCTCTTTGGCTAGACTATATATTTTGAGAGGATTGAGTATGTTAGGGTATAGATTATGGCATACCAATCCAGTTTTGATATGATGTACATATATTTTTGATATATATATATGATATTTTTGTGATATGACTTGTCCATATGTTTTATGATGCTTTAAGTTTTGAATTGTTGATTTATTATTCATGTAATTATGTCATTTGGAAATAGTATAATTTTATGTCATGCCATAAAATTTAAATGAAATAATTTGATGTAAACAAATTGGTTGTTTGTGGTATGATTTGATGAAAAATAAAGGGACTTCTAACAATAATTTCAAAGGACATTGTCGCTATTATAAACCATTTCATGGAGTCACCGCTCGCTAGGTCGTCAAGCTAATCCTAGTATAGAAATATTGCTAAAAGTAAAAGAGTGCTTAAGAGTCTGTCTTAAGACTTTGTGTTGTGATGATGAAAAATGATGATGGTGATGATTTGTTTTCAGATTTTCATGAAAATATGATGCATGAAATGAAAAAATATGATTTCTAAGTGATAATATTTTGAACAATTCCTTAGGAATTATACCATCGTTGCAAAATTGAATGTTGACATAATTAAATGAAAATAGAAAAAGGTGTTTGTTCTTTTTAAAGCACAATTGTGTAACATAATGATGTAAGCCATATGTTTTTATGAATGAAAATGAATGAGAAATAAAATTAGAACAATGGTTTGTGCTAGGCATAGAATTATAGGTATAGACTTATACCATCATCGCGAAATCCAAAAATAATTTTATTGCATAATTGATTTTTTATTTTGAGATAAACAAAAAATATATAAGATGAGGACTTGCACTAGGCATAAATTCTGATTTAGGTTTAGGAACTTATACCATCATTGCGAAAAGTCGAAAGTATATATGAACGTGACTTTATTGCTAGATTTTTGAATATGTTGTTGAAAGAAATTTTGTTTTTTTTGAAAAAAATGTAAGTGTTTTTATACTAAACAGATGTTCTCAAATAAGAAGATGAAATTATTCCAAAATATTTGCATAAATATTTTTAAATTATCTCAAAGATAAAATGTAGATTTATAAGGAACCCTCATGTGCATATGTGAGTTCATTTTCGATCTTGATTTATCATAATGATACAAAATCTCTCAAATACAAATGTGTGTGCAATTGTATTGTTCATTTACCAATTTTGAGTAAGATAATTTGATACAAGTAATTTGAATTAACCAAATAAGTGTTCGTTGACCATGATTTATATGCATGTAATCGTACCAGACTACTATGTAAGTCGGGTTATCAAGAGCTGGCTGATCCATAAGCAGGCATAGGTCTGTACAAAAGAAGGTCACTAATGTGACAGACATATCACCACGCTAGGATTTACCCGAGGCCAAGCGGGTTGGGCACAAACCACCTGTTATGGGGCTTACCTCATGGTTTTCGAATAATTAAGAATTCCAGGGACTCAAGCTCATTCACCCTTATTTTCTTTTCAAAGGGTAGGGAAAGGGATTTTATTGCTTTTTGCTTTTTATTTTCTCTTTCTCTTCTTTTCTCTTCTTTTTTTTTGTATTTTTTCTTGGAACTGAGATAATGCTGAAATATTGCTGCGATGGTACAAAATGATATTTTTATTTTTCTCATTTTCTTTGACTTTTATTTTTATTCCTATACTAGGGATACTTGCTCGGATTGGATGTAGAGCAAGGGATTTTTATTCTAGGCAGGGGTGAGCTTGTCATTTTTTCAATTCTCAAATATTCTAGACCATGTGCATGATAGGATAGCAGGGGAAACTTTTCGCTCAAGAAACCACTTCTACTATGTAGCATCATATTGAATTTGCAATGAAATCATTTTAATGTGAAGATATATACTTGGTTCAAATAAATAACAAGATCAATTCTCTATGCTCAAAAATTTATTTAATTCAACTGTGGACTTTGATATAAGAGAGATTAATAATCATACCAAATAAAATCAAGATATTTATTCATGTGAATGTGAAAGTGTGGGATTCCAAATAAATGATAATTTATCCAAAATAATCAAAAATATAACTGCAATGCTTCAAGAATTGATAGGTGCAAAAATAGAAAATGTTTTTGAAGATTTTGATGTTTTGGATGTGTTTTATATTTTGGTTTTAATTTATGAATTGAAAGAATAAATAATATTATTGTTTTTTGAAATTTTTATATGGATGACTAAAATGAAACAATATGCAAAATAACAATATATACAATGATGAAATGACCAGATTTATGCATAATAGCATTTAAGATGCATAATGTTCATAGGTTCTTTAAGATCTTTACCATCTAAGGTAGCTAATCTGTGTGCTCCCGATCCAAATTTAGCAGTGATATATATGGTCCAAGCCAGTTAGGTTCAAATTTACCTTTAAGGTCTTTAGTTGCATTAGTATTTTTTTTTCTTTTAAGACAAGGTCACCGATCTCAAAGGATCGATGATGAAATTTCTTGAGGTATGCTCGTTTAAGCTTGTTCTGATAGGCTCAAAGATTCTCCAAAGCATTGATGCACTTCTCATATAGGATTTCTAGCTGACTAAATCTGCCAGCACGATATTCATATCCTACTTAATTATCTTGAAGTATTAGAGCCAAAGAAGGAACTTCTAATTCAAAGGGAAAAACAACTTCAGCGCCATAAACCAAAACAAAAGGTGAAGTGCCCATGGGAGTACGAACGCTAGTACGATAAGCCCACAAAGTAGGATATAATTGAATGTGCCAATATCGGCTAGATTTATTGACCAGTCTTTTGAGGATTTTAATTAATATTTTATTAGATGCTTCTGCTTGGTCATTACCTTGAGGATAATAGGGAGTGGACCAACGATGTTGAATTTTATATTTTTGACATAATTTCTTGACATCTTTATTTTTGAAACAAGTTTCATTATCCGAGATGAGATTTGCAGGAATTTCGAACCTACAAATAATTTGATTAAAAATAAATTTGGAAACTTGGGTTCTAGTGCAAGAAGCTAAGGGCATAGCTTCAACCCACTTCGTGAAATACTCGATGGTGGTTATGATGAATTTGTGTCCATCAGATGACACAAGATTGATTTTTTCAATGATGTCTAAGCCCCATTTTGAAAAGGGCCAAGGAGATGAAATAGCCTACAGTTCTTGTGTAGGCGCATGGACAAGGTCAGCGTGTTTCTAGAACTTGTCACAATGATGCACGTAATCATGTGCATCATTCTCCATGGTAGGCCAAAAATATCCTATCCTAAGGAGCTAGCAATGGCGCTACCACTAAAGTGTCCCCCACAATATCCATCGTGGGCTTCACTCAAAGCTGATCTAGATTCTTCTAGATTCAAACATCTCAATAGGATACCTTTAAAATATCTCCTATATAATGTATTGCCAATTATTATGAAGTGACTTGCTCATCTACGTAATAACCGGTGCTAGTTTCTGTTAAAACCTTCAGGGAAGGTCCCATTTTGAAGAAAATTGAATATATCAGTGTACCAAAGTTCAGGAGTAGTTTCATTGATTAGAAACACATCCAACGGTTCTAAGAATTATTTATTTGAAGCAAGTTCTTAGAGTCAACAAATAATGATGGTAGCATATTCGTCATCTAACTACAAGGGTAAAAGAGATGTAGTTGTAGCCATAGCGTCAGCCACACGATTACTAGTTCGAGGAATAGCTTCCAAGATAACTTGATCAAATAAAGATAATAATTATAAAACATATGCTTTATATGGATGTAATTTATCATATTTTGTCTGATAAACATCATTAATTTGATTTATAACAAGTTGAGAATCATCGAAAACTAATAAATTTTTAATTTTCAATGCCAAGGCAGCTCGTAAGCCAAGGATTAGAGCTTCATATTTAGTAGTATTATTAGTACAAGCAAATGTTAATTTAAAGGATAGAGGGATAAGATGTTTTTGTGGAGATATTAAAATAATACCTACACCAGCCCCACTCATGCATCGGGCTCTGTCAAAGTATAGGGACCATTGCTCTGGATGGTCTGCCTCTAGTTTAAGGTATTCATCAGGAAACTCAATGATGAGGGGATGGGTAGACTCTAAGGGTGCAACAACTAATTGATCTGCTATGATTTGACCCTTAAAAGACTTCTATCCTATAAATGTGAGTTCAAATTTTCTTAGAGCAAGAACCCACTTTGTTGTGTGACCAGATAAATAAGGTCAACTCATGAGATACCGCAAAGGATCGGATTTAGCAATAACATATGTTTTTTGACTGAGCATATAATGGCATAATTTTTGTGTACAAAATACGACTACTAGACATAACTTCTCTAATGTTGTGTAGCGGGTTTCATAACTAATTAATGTTCTTATAATGTAATAATTAGCATGCTCTCTCTTCTCATCATCAAGTTGAGCTAACATCGCTCCTAAAGCAAAATCTAAAGCAAAAATATACAAGATAAATGGGTGATCAGGTTGAGGTGGTGAAAGCACAGGTGGGTTAAGAATATATTGTTTGAGGAGTTCAAATGCTTCCTGACATTCATTGTCCCAATGGAAAAAGATATCCTTCTTAAGAAGCTTAAGAAAGGGTCCGGTTTTATCTGCCAACTTATTGATGAAGCGATGGATAACTTGAAGCTTACCTTGTAAACTCCGTAATTTAGATATATTTGTGGGTGTGGGCATATCAGTGATAGCTACAATCTTGAGAGGGTCAATTTTGATGCCATGTAAAGAAACTATAACCCCCAATAATTTATCGGACTTAACTCCGAATATACATTTAGCTGGATTCAATCGGATAAGATATTACCTTAACCGATTAAATACTTTTCTCAAATCATCTAAATGGTCATCTTCTTTAGTAAAACGAGCTATAATGTCATATACATAATCATGTAGTATATCATGCATCATATCATGAAAAATATAAGTCATGGCTCATTGATATGTTGCACCTTCATTCTTCTAACCGAATAGCATTACTTTCCAACAAAAGGTTCCCCAAGGGGTGATAAAGGTTGTTTTAGCCTGATATTCAGGAGCTATCCTGATCTGATTATAACTAGAAAATCCATCCATTAAGGATATCATTCCACTCTCAAAAATAAAATCAATGATCTGATCCATATTGGGAAGAGTAAAATCATATTTAGGGCACACAACATTAATATGTCTAAAGTCTATGCAAACCCTAACCTTAGTAGCTTCTTTCTTAGTTACTGGAAATACGTTCGAGATCCATTCAGCATAATAAATGGCTTGTATAAAAATAACATTTAAGATTTTTTCTAACTCCCCTTTGACTAGTAAGGCCACTTTAGGATGAATTTTTCTAAGTTTCTGTTTAACAGGTTTAGCATCCGGATGGACTACTAGGTGATGCATAACTACAGAAGGGTCTAATCCTGGCATATCTTCATATGTCCAAGCAAATACATCTTCATATTATTTAATAAATGCAATGTATTTATCCTATTTTTCTTGACTCAATTCTGATCCAATGTTGATTATGTGAGGATTATCCTCAGTCCCAATGTTAATTTTTATGACATTTTCTACTTCCATGTGTAGATTTTTCTCAAAATTAGGTGGGGCAGATGAAATGCCCAATTCTTGTAATTCTTCCAAGGTTAGTTTGGATAATTCATCTTGATGAGTCATGGCATCAAGCTGGGCTATAGTAGGTATAGAGCCATCAAAATAAAATTCATGATGTAATAATTCCTCAACGAAGACATCATGGAAGATATCTCCCTCCAACTCATCGTCGGATTTAGCGATCATCTTAGGGTAAGCTATAGATAGCATATTACATGTAAATGCCTTATTAATTAAACACAAAGCATCACGTTTATCCAAATAATCTTGATAACACATGATTTGGTCATCATCCTCAAATGGTAAGGGCTAACCCTTACTAGGAAATAGGCCCACACCACATCGGGCGGGCCATGGTTCTACCTCAAAAGGTTCTTTCATACCATTTTGGAAAGGTCCTAAACCTTTCTCTTTATATCCCAATTTAAGAATTATATATTTGGCTTTAATATACTCATTAGTAAAATAACATCAAGCATATCCATCATAATGAGTCTTGATGTTTCTGGGTATTCTACCCCAGTCATATCCCTTATAAATAAAAGCACAGCTCTCAACTTGGTAAGTACTTCCCATAGGCTATGGGAGTCCCAAGGTATGAGGATATGGTGGCAAATTATTTAAAATAAGGGAATCTTGCATAGCAACATTTGTTTTCTCTGATATAAGAATTTTAGATAAATCGAGTAAAAGTTCGTCAGTAAGAACATAAGAGGTAGAAGGAACATTTCCTACATCTTCTAATACAGAAACTATGCCTTTGGTGGATGTATATGTTGTAGAGATGTCGATGGATGAGTCTATTATAGGTATAGAAGTTATAGGAGTAGAACAAGAGACATCGGCTATGGGATTAGGATCTTTTTGAGGTCCTAATGTGGTTTGTTTAGAGGATGGTTGAGCTGTATGTAGAGGTGGAACCGATGGAGAAGAAGTAGATGGTGTTGTGGGTGTGTGTTTCACACGTTTATATGGGTAATGAGAATTAGGATGTGTGGATGATAGAGTAGGGCAAAATTGAACTCCAATAGGTTTTGCCAAAGCACACATATCAAAGGGTCTAGGATCACCATGAATGGTAACCAACTGATTCTTAAATTCAAATTTAACACATTGATGTAAAGTTGAGGGAATGGATTGCATTGTGTTGATCCAAGGGTGACCCAAGAGTATATTGTATGATGTAGGGCAATGTACAATAAACACAGTTGTATCCAAGGTTCTCGGACCAACCTACAATGGGATGGTAATAACTCCACACGTTTCTTGTGTTTCATCATTGAAGGCTTTTATGATCATATCAGTTCTTTTCATTTCATCACTTCTAAAACCAAATATTTGGTAGAATTCAAAAGTGTAGATGTTTAAATATGAACCATTATCAATCAAGACTCGTTTAACTGCTACATATCTAATTAAGGCAGTAATATATAAGGGGTTATCCTTATGTAAACTATGTTGCAGTATATCTCTATCCCGAAAGTCAATACAATCAACTTCATGAGTTATTATAGTATTAGCCATGGCTTCAGGTTGAATGTCTTGTGGTACCATCATCTAGCTTAATGTGAGCATTAATTCATCTCTATGTGTAGGAGAAGATCTTAAAAGGTCCAAAAGAGAAATTCTAGCTGTAATATTTGATAGTTGCTCATTAATATTATAAGGAGGTTTAGGTTGAACTTTAGGTGCCTGATTCCCTTTATTAGAAAATTTCAAAACAAATGGAGTTGATCCATCATTCTACATTTGATCTTGTTGAGAGTTTTGAGCCTGTTGTCTAGTAACAGCTCTGATGGTACCCACAATATTATTCTATGGATGATGAATGGGTCTTGGTCTAGAATTTATGGCTTGCTCATTATAAAGTAATTGGTGAGACGATGGTATAGTAGTGAATCTTCTTGTAAATGGTCCTTATGGGACCATATAACTTGTGATAGGGAGAATAGGATCCGATTCATCTTCAGAGCTATTCGAATGATTTGATGTGATTTCCATATCACTCTCAGTCTCGTATTCTGTATCACTGAGATTAGGTGTCTAGATATTGTATAGAGGCCTAGTTGTAACCACGGATAAGGTTGTGTTAAATATTTCCAAATCATGAACAGTTAAATGCCCACTAATAGTTCCTACATATCGGGTAGGAGGGGGAACATTATGATGTTCAATTTTATTAGACACTTCCTTGCCATGTTTTGTTAAAGGATGTTGAAATATGTCCAATGACTGATTGGCATTCTGATTCTATTTTTGGGGGATGTTATTTTGAGCATTATTAGGAGGATTTTGCTTAGGTTGAAAGGCTTGTACCTCCATCTCATTGTTATCAATCAGGTCCTGTATTTTATGTTTTAATCTTTTACAAGAGTTGGTAGTGTGTCCAAGTCCTCTATGGAAGTCACAGTGTAAATCAGCTTTGTATCCGGGTATAGTTGGATCAGGTTCCCGGATAGTTGGTAATTGAATCAAACCTCGTTCTAATAATTATGGGAGAATGGTTGATAAAGGTTGATTTAACCTAGTAAATTCTCAAGGAGGTTTATCAGGAGGTTTCGGTATAAATTCTCCATTGTTTTCGTAGCATTAACATTAGCGATATTTCTACTATTAGTGACTCCATCACCCACAACTTTTTTATTTTTATATTGATTTCTGGATGTTTTCTCATCGTCTTTCTTTTTAAGTTGTCCTCTCCTAATGAGAGCATATTCCACTCATCTGGGTAAGTCTATAGCCTAATCGAAGGTGGTCAAGGTAGCAGTTGATAATTTGTAAGATAGTTGGTCTTGTAAATTATTAATAAAGATGTCCAACATCTCCCTATAAGGTAACACAAAGTGCAATTTTCCTATCAACTATCTCCACCTAGCTAGGGAATCAGCAAAGCATTCATATTTTTCTTGTTTCAATTTGTACAAGTCTTTAATGGTCACATGTCTTTCGATGTAGGCACTGAATTGATGCACAAAAGACTCAGCAGTTTCTTCAAAATTCCTCAAATAATTAGTGGGTAATTGATAATACCACTCTAATGCCATTCCTCCTAAACTTTTCGGGAACATTTTTAGCAATAATAAGTCATCATGTGATATATCATGACATGCTATCCTAAACATATGAAGATGCTCTATGGGATCTTCGGTTCCTTTATATATGGGCAATACAGGCATAGGAAAATGTTTAGGATACGACTGTGCTACAACTATAGGATCTAAAGGTTGACTACACGTATCTCGATAATTATACGAGGGACGATAGGGATTTATCTGGTTCATGCGAGAAACTAATTGTTTCACCACAGTTTCAAGATTACTAGTTTATCCACCATGTTGGTTTGGTGGGACATAAGCATGGGATTTATGAGTGTATGATGGTGTGACAGAAGGATTAGATGCTATATTGCTATTATGCAAAGCGTTGGTAGGAAGAGTATTATGAAGAGGATTTGTAATAGTATTATGTTGTATCCTAGATTGTTGGTAATTGGTGTTTGGTTTTGTTTTGGGTTTTTGTTGATTTGAGGTATATTGCTCAATAGCTTGGCAAAATAGAGCAGTAAATGATGGTTTCTTTTGTGTGGGAATGACCCTAGGCTTGCTAACAAGCACTTTAGATGGTTGGGTAACCTGTTGTTGTTGCATGTTCTGGATTATAGCGGCCATATCTAAATTGGATGGTCCAACTTGATCACTCTCTTGATCAATAAAGGACAAGGGATTAGTGCATGTGTGAAATACGTCTTCTAGATTTTCTTGAGTGTCACTAATTCGATCCTTGTCCATATGTATTGCTCTATTAAGAACACCAATATTAGTATTAATGAACTTCTAGAATTGTTCCATGTTTTCAAAAGTAACAGCTCCTCCCGGAGACATTTTAGGGGATGAGGATCCTTCTTCTCTAACATTTTCTTCTTGTTCATTTCTTATAGCAAGCTCTTCTTCTTGCTGGTCTAGGATTTCTTCTTCTTGAACTTGATCTTCAAGAAGGACATCTGGGTTATTTAATGGTTTTCCTAACCAATCTTCTTCTTCTTCAGTATTTTTTCCATTCCTAAGTCCAGGCATTGTGCTTAAACTTAGATTTCAGCAAATATATATACTTATATATATATATATATATATATATATATATATATATATATATATGCGATAGGTTTGAGAGGTATATATTTTAATTATATACCTACTATAAAAAGGAAATGTTTTGATTTTTGTTTTTTTTTGTTTTGTTTTGTTTTTTTTTTATTGTTTTTGTGTTTTATAATATTATTATAAAGATAACAAATAGCATTCTAGTTGCAAAAAGAATAACAATAGTGCAAAAGAATGACTTAATTTTCTATAAATAGTTTATGGATATCGTTGATGGGATCAAGTTCATCAGGAGTCATGAAATGCTCCTCTTCAAATTGGAAATGATTTTTCAAAAATTTGACAAAGTGTGCTATAGTAATATGATCTGCTTCATACTCGAACTTGTAAAGATAAATTTCATGGCAATACTCTCGATATAACATAGCTCTAGGAACTCTATTCCATATTTTTCTATCCATAAGAATGACTTCTTGATCCTCTATACGAGATAGAAACTTATGTACTACAACTACATTCTCAAGGTATTCTTCAAAGGTGTACAATTCAAAAGACACAAGTGCTCTTTTATCGACTAACCACCTATGGCAAGCTCTCTGAAGTTCATGGTACAAAGTTACCTGATCAGGATCCAGGATTCTATCTAGGACAAACCTCTTAATTTTCCTAAGTTCTATTGATCTAGATTCAATGATACCCAATCTCCTATCAAGTTCATCCCACAAAGGTTGGACTCTATTTTTTTGAGGTACTCTAAGTACAAAAGTAATCTCTATGGTCGTTAATTGATTTTCAACATTTATGGTGACAACTCATCTTTTATTATAATATACCATCTAAAAATGATATGCAAATTTAACTGTTTGTCTAATGATTTTAGATGTTTTTAATAATATTTTTTTTTTTGGATTGTTTTCAAAAGGTTTTTAGTTTCATGTCGGGTTCACCAAAATGTATTGACCCAAATTTTTTGCACCCTTACCTTCAGGCTAAAGGATCCGTGCCCAAAAAGGGGATGCGAGAAGTATGGAACAATACCTCGGACTGAGAGGCCCTTGAAGGTCGTGCCTCTAGGGGGAGGGGTATAAGGGTGAATTTTTTTACAAATGGTGGGGTTCACCAAGAAAATTTGAGTGGTAGTTTCCACTCATAGGTTGAGAATGGTATTGATGTGTTCATTTTATACTCAATCATTCATATTCCTAGGTTGGCCAGAATGAATCTAAGCTATTCTATATGAAATGCTGATTTATATGAATACGAAAAGCATGAATGAATCCTAAATACCAGGAATATACTAAATAAGAAAGAATGCACCTGATTCTGAATGTCTGATGAAGATTCTGAAGCTTGTAGGAGTCCAGATCATACTGAATATGATAGGATCATCTGCAATTGTATAGAATCATCCCATATTATAGGTGGTCATCTGAAATTAGATAGGATCATCGTCGATCTGATGAATTCGTCAGCCGAATTCGTCAGAAACTTGCAATCACAGAAATAGACACCAAAAATTGAAAATGCTACTGCAAGAATAATGCAAAATGATAAAAATGATAGTATAAATGCCTAACTGATAAATATGGATAGCAAATTAAAGGAAATGCATTTTTTTAATAACTTATTTTAACTTTATCATGCATTTATGTTAAAATGAGGTGAAATCCAGGATGCAGAATGAAAATAATCAAGATAATGCATAATAAAATAAAGAAGGAAGATGAGAAATGCAAAATTAGGGCTTTTATTGCCACCAATCTAGACTGTAGTCGATATCACCTCCAATCATACGATATCGTCATCGATCTATGACAGGATCATCCGAAATCGTCTGGAATCGCCTGCGACGATCCGAGCTTCCTCCAGCTGAAACACAGTGAAAACCTACAACAAAAACTTACAACTACAAGTGTAAAGCTAAATGGTAGGGAAAATCAACCAGGGAAAGAGTTATGAGGAGAGCCAGGTAGGGGATCCAGGAGGTCAGGGGGATAAACTGAGAAAATCCCAATTTATATAGGATTAGGGGGAGGTTAGGAGGTTGGGGATCATCCCAATCTAGGAGATATCCAATGGAGGAATATCCAACTGCGCAGACACACTTCTACCCAAGTTGGAGAGGTTTTTGAAATAGAAGCTAATTATGAAAATTTGGTTTTGGGACGAAATCGTTTGGATGTTCTATTCTAGACGAATTCGTCTGATATGGGACGATTTCATATAATCGGCGATGATATCGTCCAACAGTAAAAACAACTTTGAAAAATGGCATGAAAAATGGGGTGAGCAGTTAACGGGTGGTTTCGGGGTTAAAATTCAAATTTTAATCTTTTTACTAAGGGTTTAACTGCACCAATTTTAGGGTGCTACAGGGTATTTACTTAGAAAGTATGAAGCTCTATCTAAAATTTAGAATGGTTATCAAAGGAAAGCTCTTTCATCTCCATGGGATAGGGTTGCATTGGTTATAATAAATTTATCTATGCTAGATGAAAATAAGGATATCCTATGTAACTATCATGTTATGTTTCTGAACCATATTTATCATAAAACATTAATGAACATCTCATCCTTTCTATTCACTTTGCTAGAATAGTCCATGCAATATGTCAAGAAAAGGAATATTACCAAACAAAATCCTCAGGGCTTAGCATTGTTAATTTTTGAGCACATGGCAAAAATTCAAAGGGTATTAGAGGAGGTGGTTCCCAATCCAGTGAGCCTTTCTCTACTGTGATTGATTTCCTAGTGTTAAATCATTCAAAATCTACCAATTCAAAGGTGTATGATAAGAATATGATAAGTCCTCTTATTTTTAAAGAGAAAGTAAAGGAGCTTCCATTGAGGTAAGGAGGAAAGTTAGATATACCTATAAAAACTAGGAGTGGAGCAAAAAATACTAGGTGGTTCAAGTGTCTCTTTGGAAAAAAAGGTCAAGTCTAAAAATAGCCTGATTCTGGTGGAGAAATAAAACTCAAAGGACCATGCTCCCTTGAAGAAGAAAGATAAGTTCTCTATAGGCTTGTGGGCTATGGGGGTAAGTTATTTTATAGTTCGTTGGTTACTCCTAAAATGGTAAAATATTTTCTAAATACAATGGTGGATTATCAGTATTACCTAATAAGCAAGTTGAATGAGGTCAATACTTGTGCAAAATAGATTAAATCAATGATGAAGTAGTTTTAGGAAGTGATAGGGGCCTTTAAGTTGGATGCTAGGGTGGGTTCTCCTAAGGACTGAGTCCTTGCTCCTTCATGGATAAATTAGGATTTTTGTTGATGATATGTTGGTCTCACTCCCTGGTGGGAGTTTTTTCCTTAGCTTGGTCTTGGTCTCTTTTTTTTATCTCCTCTCAATATTCTGAGATTTTGGTAATCTATATAACCTTATAATCATTTACTAGTTTTGGGATAGGGCTGGTGTGCTTACTACTCGACAACTAGAAAGCTTGTGGGATTAGTTTGTTTTAGTGCTCTTTGTCCTTTGCCTTTGTCCTCTTCCCTAGTTTGGAAATGTTCCTCTCTTTGTAAAATATTTGGGGACCCTTTCAAAACCCCTTCTTGTATTTAATAAAAAAAATAGTAGTAAAATATATGCATAAACTTATGTGTCTTTTGTAGATATGCATTGAATATATTATTAACTTTTTAAAATGCTATAATATTTTGACTATAAGTTTCATTTTAAGTATTGCTTTATATTTTTGAAGTCCTTATGAGCACATATAAAATTCATCAAAAAAAAGACTCTTTTAAGAAGGGAATTATGTCACATCCCAAAAATTTATGATATTATTTAATTATGATTTATATCTTTATGGTGACATGGTAGATTAAATTAGTGTCCTTTTTAAATTTCTAATTGTTAATTTTTATTTATAATAGTTAATGGTGTGGAACAAAAATAGACTAACTCATAATTTATTGTTACAAGTTTTTGATAGGTTACCCTTTAGGAGAAAATAAGATAAGGTATATTTGGGGAGAAAGCAACAAACCGATAAGAAGTGAACAATAAAGAGGGAACCACACATGTACATAATAAAATAGATTGATCATAAATGCATGAATAGTTATTACTTTTGAAAATTCCATATAAATAAAAATTGTCTGCCATATTTGAGCATGTTTGTGAATGATGTATTTTTTTAATACTTGTGAATTGAGGTAAATCAAATGAAAAATGGAATATCTTTCTAGATGGTTCTTTTCTTCTAATATTTTGTCCAAAATTAAAATTTTAAAGGAGATATTAGTAAACCATTCTCTTTAAAGTATTTTTAACATATTATATAACACACACTCACACACATATGTGTGTGTGTGTTAAAAAAAGGGTATAGTATTGTATTTTTTCTTGGTACCTAAACTTGAGAGGAGACCTAGTTAGTTTTGATGTTGGATGAGGGTTTTTTGTTGGGCATAAGCATAGTTTTGATGGTGGGTGAGAGTTGTTTGTTGGGCATAAGCATTGTGAGGTTTGGTAAGGAAATATTGCAATGGTAGGTCCTTTACTTTCCTTTTCTTTTCTTACATGGAAACTGGTTGGAATAGTTTCCCTAACCACCTTTGAAGTTTAAACCACCATGGTCATCTTAAATTCAAAGGGGGTATGCATTATTTAAAAGAACCCATGCTTGTTTTGAAGAACATAAGCTTATACTGAGAGGGGGGGTGAAAAATATAAGATCACTTTTTACTTTTCTTTCCCAATCAATATTATCCAATGTATAGATCACAATATCAATAGCAGTAATCAAAGCAATGTATAAATCACCACACACAATAGAGACACAAAATTTACATGGTTCATCCAATGTGGGCTACTCCATAGAGAAAATATTTCACTAAAACTTTCTCAATCAATATCTTGGGAATACTTTCCCTATTACAATATTTATTGATCTCTATCCAAAGGAGACACCAATCCCATTAATCAAGTTCATGTATCTCTATCCATAGGAGAACTCTTTTCTCCTCTTGCTCTGGCTGGTGATCTTCTAGAAGAACTGTTGCCCCCATTGCTCTGGCTAATGGATATCTATCTACTGAAGAAACCTATCCTAACTACCCTAGCTAATGGATCTCTATCCATTGGATAATGTCGTCCTTTATAATATATCACATCCAAATCTCTATCTCAAATATGTACTAAACATAGTCCTTCGACATAGCATAAATTTGCTCAATATCTATCTTTGGTTTGGAACAAACCTGTCCTTAAATTTGCACCAAAATCTATCCTTGAATCTGTACTAAACACAGTCCTTCGATATAGCACAAATCTATTCTCAATATCTATCCTCAAGCATTAACTCAAAGCTTGACTCAATCTCAAATCAACTTTGTTGGATTTACCCCAAACCTTAACTCAAGGTTTGAACAAATCAATCAATTCTGCTCTCAAGTCTTCTCAAAGACTTGTCTCAAATTTGCCTTGCAATATTCCACAAAAGCTCACACTAATATGTCCATAAGTCCTCTCTATAACTTGTACAAATATTCTTAATAAGTCCTCATAAGAACTTATCCAAATCTGCTCTCAATATGTATTGTAATATTCCACAAAAGCTTACCCAAATTTTCCCACAAGTCTTCTCAAAGACTTACCTCAAATCTGTTCAACAAGTCCACACTAGAACTTGTCCAATCTCATAGAAAAATAAAGAGAATTTTTAGAGACTCAATATGCTCTATACTCATCACAATGCTCAATCACTTTCAATTATTATTTCAAAAATATATGGAGAATTGTTAGAGACTCAATATGATTCACATTCACCTCAACGCTCAATCACTTTCTCAAATCAATTTAGAATATAGAATAGTTTATTTTATAGAACTTGAATAGTCACTTCACACATCCACTTGACTAGGCTCAACCAAATCTACTCAACCAATCACTCAATGAAACAACCCTTGCTTACAAACTCTAGTCCAAGCATATGAACACTCACTCAAAATGTTTCCAACAATGCTTATCAACCAATCTCATATAACAGTGATACTTATGTTCTTTTCAAATCCTAGTTCAAGTTCTTCACTTAACCAATATCTTCAATGATAATGCTTATCAAATAAGGTTTTAACAACTCTTTATTCTAGAAAACCTTGAAGTATTAACTCAACACACTCAATAAGGAAACCTAATTAACTCCTTTTCAATTCAAACTTGTTTTCCAGAAAATAATAAATCAACTCAACTATGGAAGAATGTACCCATATATTTTTCTTGATGATGAAGGAACCTCAAAAATCTACCATAATCACAACACTCCTTTACCAAGATCAAGGAAGTTATAATATGATAAAATCTCTCAAAAATACAATGTAAATATCAAAACATACATACACCTTATCACTCCATATTGAAGAAAGCATCCATAAACATATACAAAAATAATTACCCAAATACACCTTATAATATCCCAATTAAAATAATATCCAATACCAAAAATAATATCAATAAAATCACCTTCTCAAAATAACTCAATGGCAAGAAGTCCTCTCAAAATTTAACCAACACTTTAATCTCCAATAAACCAATATGTCATGAATACTTTATTTAAAAATAAATCTAACTCCTTATTCCTCCAATTAACCAAAATAATGATTAATTAAAATACTTTTATCTACCCCTTTTAACTCCCTAGGACCTTATGTCAAAAACTTAGGCAACACAAAATGTATTAAAAATTTATTACCTTTGCCTTGGTGAGACTCGACCTCACGACACTACCTTTACCAGTGCCCTAGCCATGGCTCCAACCATCACATGAGCTAGATGCTCAACATGGGAGGGAAGAGCACCACATGCTCTATATTATCCCTCTTGGTGCCTCACCCAAAAAGGATTTGCATAATTTCCTTTGGCTCCTAACCAAGTCCACTCAAAACGTTGCCTATCGAGATTCAAACGTGGGTCCTCCCGCTTACAAGAACCCTAGCTCACTCAAACTTGCCACCAGACCACCACACTAGATGGTTATGAGGGTTAGGGCATCCTTCATATTATTCCTTATCTGATGCACTTAAGACAAAACTTTATCTTCTTCCTTGCACGAAATCACATGAAACACACAACTCATAGACCTTTGATTATTCAAGCAAGGGATAAATCATTTGTCACTTTGTAATATGGTTTTTATACCAATATGCCACCAATATTTCAAACATCGATGGATTCCTTTTTCTCTTAGACATCAGTGCATTATTAATTTATAAATTATTTAGAATTTAAATATTATAAATTAATATTTAAACCCTTATTAGGTTTTACCACTCTGTATAAATAATATTTATTTATAAAATTTAAATTCAATTTGAATTTAAATATTTTATAAAATAAATATTAAAACTTCCTTGGGCTTTTTAACATGAATTTAAAATTTTCCTTGGGTTTTTATGAAAAACCTTTTCATTTTTCCTTTTGACCTTTTGATATCAACGGTAGCTTATTACTTGACATCAATGACAACTTTGTTCCTTGACATTAATGATAAATTTGACTCAAAATGTCTAACATGTTTCAAACCACTAAACAAGAATTGGAAGGAAGAATTTAAGTTGTAATGGATAATAAGGGATTTTCTAAGTCAAGATGTAATCCTTTCATTTGCATGCACATAATAGTACCTTGTTTTACTTTCATATTGTAAATAAAAAATGAATAACACCAATACAAAGATAAAGTAACAAAATGCACAATAACAACACAAGATTGCATAAAATGAATAAGTTTTTATTAATATGGGTAGATCTCCTAGTTGTACAATGAATGTGCCCCAATATGGGGTTTTACAATACTTTTGATACAAATTTACAAGATGCTAGGGTTTCAAAACCCTAGTGCAATGAATAGTTGGTGTCTTCTCACTCGTCTTCAATCCAAACAAGAGTTGCAGGTGGGCTTGTGTATCCCTACGAGGCCACCCTAGCTTCAACAACTTTTAGAAACATGATTCCTTCACCTGCAAATAGTAAACAACATAAAGGGATTAGAAGCACCTACAAGGGTGCCACTGTGTGAGGCCCTTTGAAATATAAAACTACTAAAACCCTAGATGCTATAAAATATAACTAAAAAAATAAATGCAAGAATGTAAATAAAGTGCACCGAATATATTTACCTTGTCAAATAATTTCTATTTTTGCTTCTATCATCGATGGTCGTAAGGACATCCGAATAGTGCTTGAGGGTTGGGGGACTGCATATATTATGCGAGAAACACTTAGAAGCATTTTGTGATGGCTGTGGATGCCCAAAGGTATTCCAAAAATTCCCAAAGGTGTTCTACAGACTCTAGAGGGTATTTAGGGGCTAAGATAAGTGTCATAGAACCATAATATTGTTTGCGAGGGTTTGGTGATGGTGAAAATGGGTGATGCAATAGCAGAATGGCTAGGATATAAGGGCTTAAGGATTTATCTCTAGATTAAAAAATAACTTCCAAAATAAAGGGATTAAGAGTAGCTTCATCAAAATGACTCATCTTTTATAATCTACCCTTGAACATGTTAGGGTTTCGATGACACAAAATGGGCGATCGAGATTAAAATATGAGGAAGGGTGGAGATTAAGCTTGGGAAAGTGACATGGATTGATATGGATGGATGGCTAAGATTAAAACGTGGTGGATGACTAGGATTAATTTATATAAATAAATATATATTTATTAAATATATATAAATATAATATATAAAATATTAATATTTATGCATATATATATATATAATGGATGATTGTGATTGGAGGACATGGATGGATGAGAAGTGCCTAGATTTTTGTGTCTAAAAATACCCCTTTTTTTATCATGTTGCCTAAAACACAATGCGGTGCAAAAATATGAGACACCTGGTTTGGCATGATGAAGCAATTTCTTTCATTTGAATGCAAAGATGATTTTGAAGATAAAATAATTTATGTGTAGCTTACCCCCTCAATTGGTGAATGAGTGAAAAATAAGTCTCACGAGCCAATTGACATAATTATGGGTAATGATGCAAGTGAATGGTGTAAGTGCAAGTGTATGATGTAAATGCAGATGATATGAATGATGTAAATTGATGTCATTTTTGCCCCAACGGAGAAAGGGATTTTTGCAAGTGTAGATGTGAGTGAATTTTGTTTTTATCCCAGTAGAAAGGGATTTTTTCCAAATGTAGATGCCATGATCATGTAATATGTATCCCGCTATGGGAAATCAAAATCAAATTTGGTTGCCCCAAGTTTGGGGTGATTCCATGCTATTGAAGAAAGTGCCTTTTGGCATCATTGAAATGTAAAGTAATAGAAATGTAAAATATCAAGAGCCAATCATCCTAGGATTGGGTGATTTCTAGGAGTCCCATCCTAGTGACAACGCATAATTCCTAAATGTTATATAGATTGATGTAGTATGCATTTTCCATGTTTCAATCCCCATGGACAAGGTTATCAATGATAGTTGTTGAGAAAATTAATATGAGCATAGTTACATATAAAAATGAGGGATCAAATATAGTTTAATTTAAAATGAAGATATATTGGATGATAAAAAAGTGGCCAAATATCCCTATATTGATTTATCCATCTTATCAAATTGCATGGACAACCAATCATTGTAATCACCAAGGAGATAGAATAAACCACTAGATACGAGGTTCACTTGAAATTTTATGTAAATTTGGAATATGTTTGGTGAAAATGCAATTTTTTATGGATTTTATGATGTTGAAATTAATATATGGTGATGAAAAATGTATTTATAAATGAATTGCATGATTTTATGAAATTTTGCATTGGTTTGGAGAGTTTTTAGAGCAATTTTGGACAATTTTGTGACTTTTGGTTGCAAATAAAAGTTAACCACCCAAATCAATCCATGTTATCACAAATATGAATGAAATTATGGAGTGGATAATTTAAATTATGAATATGGTCATTTTATGAAAATTCAGACCGCTTTGGTGCGTTTTGAAAGTTTCAAAGCGATTTTACAACTTTTGGTCACAAACAAAAATTAAGCATCAAAATCAATTTTTGTTTTCACAAAATATGATATGATGATGAAGTGAATGTATGGATGCAATTTGGAATGATTTTGTGGAGTTAAGCTACATTTTTGGAGCATTTTGGTCTTTCTACAAAAATTTGAAACTAGATGTCGACTAGCATCTTTTGCATCCTCAAATGTTGGAAAGCATTTGGCACTCTGAAGACTTTAGTCCACATTTCAATGCATTTGTGAATACCCACAGGCATTCTAGTACACCAAAAATAGTTATAAATAGTTTTCAAAGTGAAATTATATTCATTCTTGCATTCCTAAATTCCATAAGTTGTGTTTGAAGGAGTGAGCAAGGAAGTGAGGTGGAGTCAAAGCTATGGCAATGGAGGATGTAGATGCAATAGCAAGAGTGAAGGTGGCTGAGGTAAGTACCCTTGGAACTATTTTTGGGATTTGTGAAAAAAATTTTATGCAATTCATGTGACATTAATGTGTTTACCTTGTGTTTGAGTTGTGTTATAGCTAATTATCTTGGAGTCTTGACATCGGTTCTCACCTCTCATATCAAGGGTGAGAAAGATGCTATAGAATAAGAAGTGGAAGTTGCTGGAGACTGTGGGGCTAGCTGGGGCAGCCCGAATTGATGTGGTAAAGGTACATGATGGGTATCTCTTTGCCTTGGTAGATAAATGGGATCCAGATAAGGGGAAATTTTAGCTTCCTACTGGAGAGGTGACAGTGACACTTGAGGATGTATACCACATCCTCAAAGTATCGATGGAGGGGTTATGTTTTAATGTTAGACATGATAAGGGGTATGATATGAGTTGGATATTTGGGGATTTTTTTTTTGGTAGATAAGATACTATAGCATTAATATCGAGTTTTACAGGTTGACCCAAAACCTTTTACAAAAATCAGCCGAGGGTTGTTGATGAACATATCCTTACTAAGGATCCTATATATGTAAAATGTACATGCCACCAAAACCATTACATCCGGTAAGGCACATAGCCGGTTATCAAAAAGAAACTTCCCATACAACATTTTGGGTATACCCCAATAAAATACATATGCATCATAATTACAAAAAAAAAACAAACATGGATCCATTCCTTGAGACAATGGAGAAACAAAAAGCTACAGACACACATAGTAGAGTACTGAAAAAAACTCCCACAAGCTCTGTATTGATAGTTACTCTTAATAACTCTTTGGTAATTGCTTTCTTCCATTTATGACATGATTTGGTACCACATACTATCTTGGCAAATCAGCCTTGGAGAAGTGAACCTGCTGGCTAGATTTATGGCGATGGCTATCTGGTGGTCCATGTGGCTTTGGTTCAAAGTCTTATATTGTCATTTCTTTCCTTCCCTATGATTATCAACCAACCTCAAATTACTAATATGACTAGGAGCCATGTTATTTGATATGTGACTGTCCCCATTAGTCTTTGTGGTATTTCCAAGCAGCATCCATGAAGACTGATAGCTTAGATAATTTTTATTGTGAGTCCAATTAAAAAAAGAGACGAGAATACTCCTAGCCTATGAACTTACAGTGCCTTCCCTATTGGTAAATTTGACTATCATTCTTGGAATTATTGTTGAATAATCTCCTCTACTTCTCTCGGGACACCATGTTCCCATTTGAAAAGTCTGTCACCATCGACACCCAAATTTGCCATCTTATCAACAATTTTGTTAGCTTCTCGAAAGACATGTTGGGCTTTTCTATCCTGTCTTCCCTGGAAAAGGATCCTAGCCTCTTCAACAATTATTTTAATCCTCCAAGGAGCTATTTTCCAATTATTGAGGAGATTTATAACATGAATAGAGTATCCTTCTACGATCAAATTGCCTTCTAAGTCTTGAGTCATTTGAAGGCCTCTCCACATAGCTGTAGCTTCAGCTTCGTTGTTTGTCCTTGTTCCCAAATATTCAAAAAATGCAAGCATAATATTCCCATTATGATCTCTCAAAATGCCACCAGCGCCTACTCTGCTAGTATTGTCCTTATCTACTCCATAAAAATTAATCTTAAACCAACCCGTAGGAGGTGGAGACCACTTAACATTGGTTCTAGGCTTGACTACCCTAGGCACAGACTCATCTAACAAGGTTAAGATTAAATATTGAGCAATCGTGGTCTCCTACAGATGAGGTTTATAGCTATCAAAAGGGATAAGGTTCACATTCTCATTGGCAAAGGATAAGATCCTGGCAATGATAGTTTGATGATCATGGATAGAATCATTAAAGACTCTATGGTTCCTTTCTAACCACACATGCCAAAGATAGTGATTGATACAAATTTTCCACATATATCTAACTCTTTTGCTTGAAAAGGGGCAAGGCCACTGGAATCAAGTACAATGGCTGGTTTAACCCATGAAATATTGAAGGCTTAAAAAACCCCACTTAGGACAGTCAAGGAAAAAGGGCACTCAAGGAAAATGTGATAAATGGTCTCCCAATTAGCCCTGCATAGATAACAATTATTAGTGATACAAATACCTTTACACATCATATTATCAATGGTTAGAATTCTTCCTTGGATAACCAGCCATGAAAAGACTGCAATTTTTGGAATTAAATTTTTTATCCAAACTAAGTCCTTTTGGATGACAAAATCCTCGTCATCAAGCAGAAGCTTGTAAGCTGATTTAACAGTGAACTACCCATTTTTCAAAGGAGCCCAGGTCACTTGATCTTCCTTGGGTCTCATGGGGATAAACTGTTGCTCGATAATGTTACAAATATCATTTGATTCTCGAGATATTTGGGGATTGATGGTGATATGTGAGTGTGAATGATGGAGGGATAAGGTACTTGGAGATGTATGCTGATAAGAATTTAGAGGTATTACCCACTTTGGTTATGTTCCTATTGGTCAAAATAGTGGTACCAAACAATATTGGTTGTCAATTTCCTTGGAAAATGATCAAGTTGGTATACGATATGATCAATGAGCTTTAGATGTATGCATGGAGGCTTGCTCTACTGGTGTAGTTTTACTACGAGTTATGTGAAGTGAGGAGGCAAAAGTGAAAGGGATCAGGGTGTAGTTTACTACTGTAGTGTTGGGGTTAGGATCACTTCAGTGTGGCTCGATGTATGGGCTTGTATACTAAGGCATGGCATGGAGAGTAGCCCTATGATATGATATGGTAGGTGACTAAGGAGGTCTATCCAAGTTATACTATATAGACTAGCAAGGAGTATAGGTATTTATGGGTAGGGCTGACACCTGCTCAGGTGCTTTGAAGTCCATGGTGAGGTGCTACTTGGATTGGTGATGGGGAGCAACTGTAGAGTGTCTGGTAGGCAAGATGGGTGGTTGGGAGGCATAGGAGTGAGGTGGTTCTATTCTAGTTATCATAGACACTATGATAGTTTAGGCTACAATAGGGGGTTCCTGAGGCACCGATGTTGTATAGGCACCATCAATATGATATGGGTCTACCTTATGCAAAGTTATGGAGGGTGACTTATGAGTATGACCTATGAGGATGATGAGGAAGTGGATCTCCCTAATGTGGATGATGTAAGGACCACAATCGAGTACAATGCATGGTTCCCTACATAGCCACCATGGGTACCAAGTTTGATAATGGGTGAGAGGAATGAGTATGAGGATGAGGTAGAGGTTGAGGTGGAGAAGGTAGATGAGATAGAGGAGGCTCCTAAACATTAAAAATATATTTGATCTAGAATTCAAGGAATATGAGTGAGGGATGCAATAGAACAGGCTAATATTGGAGGTGATGGAGATGGTGATGATGATGATGATATGGAGGAGATTCCAGAGAGACCTCCCAGATGAAGTAAGGAGGATTGGGTGAGGTTCAACCAAATGGTGGTTGAGTGAGATACTAAGATAGCTTGGCTATGATAAGAGCTAGAGGTATGGGTGATTGCATATGGATTTGAGGATAGGATTGTGAGGCTCTAGATAGAGCTACTTGAGAGGGACCATCATATTCTTTTGGTCCTGAAATAGATATATCCAAGATTTGGAGGATCTATTGATGTAGCACCACATTGGATTATCAGATACCCTATCCTCATCCATATCTAGTTATGTTAGGCATAACGACTTTAGGCATAGTGGCTCTAGGTCTAGGGCTCCTTCAGGGTCACAAGGGTCCTCTTATAGGTGTTAGCTAGTGCTTAGATGCACTTTTTACATATGAGCCTTGGTGCTCCATTGTATATAGCCTTCAAGAATTCATTGTATATGTGATATATATATATATATATATATATATATATATATATATAATAGCTTATAATTTTTGTGTTATGATTTTGTGTGGATATTTTTGTGTGAATGCATGTGTATATGTGTGATGCAATGATAATGTATATGAATTCAAATGAATTAATGCTCTAATGATCATTCATAGTTTAGATTTTTAGTTGACCATGGATATCATTGTTGTTTAATCAAGGGCACCAAAATGGTAGCATATGAGATGGAAGACTCCTGTAATGATATGGATGTTGATATGGAAGAAGATATGGATGTTGATATGGAAGTATATATGGATGGAAACTAACTATTTTGCAGAGACTCAGATATACTAGTGCTATCAAATAAACTCACTAAATATTGTATAATTTCTCTAAGACCAAATGTGTGTGCAGTAAAATCATTTACCAAATCATGAGTATGGTAATGATTCAAGACAATCAAGAACTAATGTGTGTGCAAGTGAGTTCATTAACCCATATTGAGTGAATTGAGATGAAACCTATCATAGAGAAGACCAAGAAGCTAGATTGTCCTTATGTGTGATCAAAGGTCTCTTCAAGAGAGACGTGTCCCCATGCATGAGCTTACTCCACTTCCAGTAAAGCATCTATAGACCCAGTGGAGATTAGTTCCATAGTCCAATAATATGATATCTAAGCTCTGGGAATTTGGACTACCTAACCGTATAACTGGAAATGTAGTTCTATCCTTATAACTTGATGACCTGTGGTGTGTGATGTGTAAAATATTTAGATATTTGAGAAATTAGATTCTCAACCAAAGTGTGATGAGAGTTTTACCCTATCCTTACTACTCATTCTTGTATTTGAAAATTGTGATAGTGATGAAAACCACTATTTTTTATTTTTGGAATATGTGCATGATGGGATAAACAAGGATTTCCCTTTTCACTTTGAGGTTCAACCCAAACATGGTGTTATCTCTCTTTGACACAATATGTTTTTATGATGTGTGATTGTGTTTGGTTTAAAAATGTTAGAGTCAATTCCCAGAACTCAATATTTTCTACATGAAAATGTGTCTTGGTCCTAAAGAAAACTTGACATGTATTGGAGGTTTCTAGAAACAATAGGAGTGGTTGAGTGACCAAAAAACCTAGATATTATTGAAATGTGGTTTTGCAAATGATAATTTGACTTTATGAAATAGTGTAATGAAATGGATGATGATATGAAGGTGCCCCTGATTAAGTCAACATAACTTTATTGGATCAATTATTGTTTAAAATTAATAAATAATCGCTAATATGGTGGATGAAATGTGTGAATGCAATGTATGAAATACAATTTATGAAATGAAATGTGTGCAATGTAATGTGTGAAATGCAATGTTTGGAATGCAAAGTTGTTTTTGTGTATTAGCCATGTATATATACATATATATAAATCACATTAAGCATAGAATGCTCTCAAGTGGATAATGTTAAGTGGTTCGGGTTATTCAACTCCCTCTATACTTGCAATCCTATAAGTTTATTTACCCATTTTTTTAGTAACAATATATGGACCTAACCAATTAGCCATAAATTTATCATGAAGATGCAATAAGGCATTGGTGTTTTTTTAATTCTCTTTAAGAACAATATATCCTACTTGGAATTCATGTAGATGAACTTTGGCATTGTAAGCATGCTTTAGGCGGTCTTGATAAATCGTAAGTTATCTAAAGCATTGACCTAACTTTCATCAAGAAGCATGAGTTGGTCAAAATGTGCTTGCCTAGTAGTATTGTCATCTATGAATTCCTACAGTAAAATTCACAATGATGGGATCTCAAGCTCAAGAGGCATAATTGCTTAGGCTCCATAGACCAATGAAAATGGTGTTGCCCCGATAGGTGTGTGGATGCTTGTTTGATAATCCCATAATGCCAAGGGGATTTGAGTATGCCAATATCGATGATTTTATTTGACTAGTTTCTTGAGAATAGCAATTAAGGTCTTGTTGGTAGCTTAGCTTATCCATTTGCTTATGGGTAGTAAGGAGTTGAGAAATTGTGTTGGATATTATGTTTCTCACAAAGTGCTCGAACATCCTTGTTATTGAAATACTTGCCATTATTAGAGATGATTTTTGAGGTAATACCAAAATGATAGATTATACGATGAAGTATAAAATCCACAATTCGAGGTCCTATCATATTGGCTAGAGGAATTACCTCAACCCACTTTGTGAAGTATTCAATGGCTATGATGATGAATGTATGTTGTCCCAAGGAAAGAGGTAATATTTTGCAAATAAAATCAAGATATCATTGTCAAAAGGACCAAAGGCTTTAAATAGGCTGTAATACTTGTGATGGTACATGAGTTAAATTAGCATGATGTTGACATTATTTACAATGCTTGATATAAATGCAATAGTCACTTTCCATGGTGGGCCAATAATAACCCATGCATAGAATATGCTTTGCAATGACCATTCTACTAAAATGACCACCACAAGTACCATCATGAGCTTTAGCTATGGCACTTTATGCCTCTATAGGCTCAATACAATGGAGGACTCCATCATAACCATGTCTATACAACACGTACCCCAAGAGAGTAAAACAAGCTACCTTTTGATTGAAAGTACATTTAGCAATTCATGACATATCTAATGGGAGTGTTCCAAACTTGAGAAAGGCTATTATTTTCTTTGACCAAGGATCATATGACTCTACATGAATAAAGAAAACGTCATTTTCATCTTTAGATTTAGCACAAACAATTACATATTTAGATATCATTTTAATAATGAGTGGTTGTACCTCTCCTATGAAGTTATTTAGAATTAATGATCCTAGAGAGGCCATCGCATCTACAAATATATTAGTTGAACGTGGAAAACTATCAATTTTATACCAATTAAAATTAGCAAGCAATGCCATTGCTACTTCATGGTAAAGCTTTATGCTAGGTTCTTTTCATTGGTATTCTCTTTTGATTTGATGAATGACAAGTTGAGAATCACCAAACATATTGATACACTTTATGCCCATAGTTATGGTTGCTTTAAGACCTAATATTAAGGATTCATATTCTAAATTGTTGTTTATACATTGGAATTCAAGTTTGAATGATAAGAGGATAGGTATCCCCTATGGTGTATGAAACATGAATCCAACACCTTGACCTTTTTGCACTTAGAACTGTCAAAGAATAGTGTGATATCGACATCTTCCTCTGGAATGATGTCTTCTTCTTGTTCAGTGATAGTGAATACTAAATCATCTAGAAGCTCAATAATCAAGGGTTGATCACTAGGAAGTGGATATTTCATAAGCTAATCAACTATGACCTTACCTTTAATGGATTTTTGGGTAATGAACATAATATTTAATTCAGTGAGAAGCATTATCCATTTTGCGATGTAGGTGTTATTGTAAGTGTGATATATCATATAACGTAGAGGATTATTGTGAGCTATGACATATGTGGTGTGACTAAGAATGTAATATCTAAGTTCTTAGTGGTAAAAACCATTGATAAGCACAATTTTTCCATGTAAGCATATTTGGTTTCATATCTTACCAATGTTCAACTAATGTAATAGACAACTTGCTCTGAATTATTTTTATTAGTTTGTGCAAGCATTGTTCCTAATGCAAAGTCCATTGCTAAAACATAAATATGGAAGGGGACTTCCGGATGAGGAGGAGTTAATACTGGTGGAGAAGCCAAGTATTTATTGATGTCATAAAAATATTTTTGGCATTCATCTATCCATAAAAATGTCACTCCCTTTTGTAGATGGTGATTGAAAGACCTGCATTTGTTAGAAAGTTATGCAATGAAACGACGGATTGATTGAATATTTCCTTATAAACTATGCAACTTATTTAAGTTTTTTGGGGGAGGAATATCCATGATGTTCTTGAATTTTTTTGGATCCACTTCATTGCCTCTTTTGGAGATACCGAATCCTAGTAGTTTGCCTGAGGTGACACCAAAGACACACTTTTTGGGGTTCAACCTTACATTATGCTCTAGAAGTTTATCAAAGGCTTTGTACAAGATACCAATGTGCCCTTGTAGAGTTTTGGATTTTTCCAAGAGATCATCCATATAATATTTGATGATCTTATGCATGTAATAATAGAATTTGTATGTCATGGCATGTTCATAAGTGACACCTACATTTTTGAGGCCAAAGGAAATCACCTTGTAAAAAAAGTCCCCCAAGGTGTAGTGAATTTTATTTTGTGTTGGTCATCAGGATTTATTTAAATCTAGTTGTATCCTAAAAAATCATCCATTAGGGCAAGTATTTCATGGCCAACACAAGTTTCAACAAGAGTATTGATTTTTGGTAGAGGAAAGTCATCCTTAGGACATGCTTTGTTAAGGTCTCAAAAGTTAGTGCAAATGCATATCATCCCGTTAGGTTTGCAAATGAATACCATGTTTGAAAGCCACTTAGGATAATCAATGGGGACAATGAAACCCACATCTAAAAACTTTTGAATCTCTTATTTGATAATGAGGGCAATGGTAGGATGCATCTTTCTCAATTTTTGTTTGATCGACTTAGCATTATAATGCAAGATATAATTATGGAAAACCAAGTTAGGGTCAAGAATAGGTATGTCTCTGTAGGACCATGCAAAAATACCCTTATTTTTCTCGAGGAGAGCAATTAATTTCTCTTGTTCATTAATAAATAAAATTTTACCAAGTTTGACAATTTAGGAATTGTCTACGTCTAAACTAAGGTTCACATAAACGATATTTTCAATAGACATGTGGGAACCTTCGTCAAGTTGATGGGGAATTGGGATCATATGAATGTCCTCTATGAAATTATCAAAATCTTTTGACTCAACCTCTTCTATGTTTACCTGGAAAACCTTAGGATCTAAAGGCAAAGTTGAATGTGAATGTGGAGGTGATGGAGGAATGTAGTTAGCCAAATCCCTTAACAATTCCTCAAAAAGGATGAATTCAAAAAAGTATGGAGGCAAGGAAATATGGTCCATATCAATAAGGCTCATGTCAAGTGGAATTGGCTTTGTTGAATCGTATGGATTATGGAGTGGGGTGAATAAGTCAATATGATTCATGTTGAATTAATAGGGAAACTGGTGGTTGGTAATGTGGAGGATGGATAGATCTTGTTTTCTAGAACCGATGTTAGAGCTTGGGGAGTCTGAACAATAGTAAGCAACATAAATAAATGCAATAAGAAAAAAACCATGTACATGCAATGCAATATATATATATTTTTTGAATTTTTTTAATGCTATGTACATATATTACAAGAAAAATATTTGGTGAGGTGGATCAATGAAATGGAGGCGGTTCACTGTTTGGTTTGGATCACTCTTGTGGAAGAAGCAAGTGAAATATGGGCTGATTTATGGGGAACATTATAAGGTAATACTCATCATGTTTGATAAATGGAATTATGGATGTCGATTCCTCATCAAATTCATCAGAAGCTATCAACATAACATCAAAGTCTTCATAGATTTCTTCTTCAAAGTCATCGGGGTGATGGGTTTCTTCTTCTAAATTCAAATTAAGACTTTAAAAAGCTTGTTTAAAATAAGAGGTGAAAGAATAAGGGTGATAGCCTCATACATTTCTCAATATAGAGTATTAATGATCTCATGCATTCCATGTTCATGTCACCCTAGTCTATAACCTTACCAATTGACTTGATGAAAATACTAGAATGGAAAACATGACATGTGTTGTATGTTGGCTTGTGTTGGTTTCTTGTGTTCATATTGGAAAGATGGATTGGATGATGAATCAATACCCCATACACAAAATTTATGCTATTGAGCATTGAACCCATGTTGTACACCACTCCTATAGATAAATGTGGGTCATGTGGGCGATCGTAATCCCTAGCAGTTTGGATATTAAATGGTGTAATAGTGATGTATTGGACCACATATTCACCAATACCAGGATTTGTGAGGTGGACCACAACTTGGGATGATGTGGAGGTGGAAGTGGAGGTGGATGTGGAAGACTCAAGATTGTCTTGGGGTATGGATTGGAATGGTATCTAACAATCCATTTTTTTAAATTTTGAGACATGAGCCGATGTAGATGAAGGTCGATTTGGTTGAGGTATTTGATGAATGAATGATGATGTGGAGGGAATGTTTATGGAGGATGTTTATGCTTATGATGATATGGTTGATATGGATTGGGATTGATTACATGTGCATGTAGTCAATGATTATGAAGATGAGGACATGAAAGTGGAAGGGGTAGTGATGGGAAGTTTCTCAAGGAATAGGAACTTTGGATGAAGAGGTGGATGGTGAGGTGGATGATGTGGTTGATGATGTCAAGAAAAAGTGGGTGGATGGAAGCATGGATTCATAAGATTTTGAAATGAAATTGCAATACTTAAACAGTTCAACATCCATCGATATGCAATGAATTTATCTCTCATGTACATATTTCAAGCATTGATGAAGTATAGATGGGATACATCTCATTTTACTAATCCAAGGATGTCTAAGGAGTACTCTATACACCATGGACCCTTCCAAAATGTGTAACATTGTGTGTAACATTTTTACCCCCACTTCGATGTGTAAAACTATAGTGCCAATTATGGAATAGAGAGCATCGTTAAATGCTTTTATGGTGAAAATGGATTTGGTGATGTGAGATGGTAGGAGATTAAGATGTTGGAGAGTGAAAGTGGTGATATTATTGATGGAGGATCTGGTATCACTCAAAACTTATTTGAATGGCTTCCTAACAATTTGAACCATTATATGCAATGGAGGGTCCACAGATCCTATGGATATTGGTTTGATTTAAAAATCATAGAATGTAATGGTAGGCTCCACACATGTTTGGATACTTTCCAAAAAATTGCTAAAGTCATTAGTATCCTGAGATTGGAGTTCAATGGATTTTAATAGCTCCATTAATTCCTTGCGATGTGGGGGAGATTATCGAATTATATTGTAAATGGATAGTTTTACTAAATCTATTTTAAGGCTAGTGGTTAGATGGCTACTCAAAGAGATGATTGGATTTTGTGGATGATTGGGAGGATGTATGGGTGGAGATGGATGGCTTGGAATATGAATTAGTTGGGAATAATTGATGGTCAACTGGATGGTTGATGATGAAGTGGTAGGTTGAGGAGATACTTTTTAGTGGTGCTATGGGAGATTGAACAAGATGTTGTTGTGAATTCTATTGATTTATGTGCTATTGATATTGGGTTACTATATGAATAGCACCCATAAAACCTTAGTATTGTTGAATATGGTTAACTTGATTATGAGGAGTCATGGTTTTTGACCTTCCTATAATTGGTTGCGCTTCCTTATGATGAGGAAGTGGTGTTTAATAGATGCCATGGTTTTAATATTGTTGAGCTAAGTGACTATCAAGCTTGATGGCCCCTAATTCAATTAGGTCTTGCACCATGTCTTTAAATGTGTAATAATAATTGATATCATACCTATTTTATCAATGATAAGGGTAAAACAAATGCTTCCTATAACTTTTTCTACATTTTGTGGGATCATATGGTTTGACCTCAGGTAAGGAAAGTTGGTTTGTGTCATACAACCTATGAAATATGGAGGCATATGACTCTAATAAAGGTGTGTAGTGGTGGTTTTATTGAATAGATTTTCGATGTTGGTGATTTTCCATAGTTGGCATCATGTTTTGAACTTGTGATGGTGGAGGAACCACTTAATATATAATTTTTTGTGGTTGTTACATTGGTTGTTGTTGTTGAACCATTATAGGATATCTCATAACCACTTGATTCACTTGATTTTATTTATTAGCATGATTTGGCTTGGATTGGTAAGAACAAGTTTCTTTGTATTGGCACTTGTTCTACCATTATTTCTTTTTAAGCTTTAGCACACCTTCGATTTTGATTTCCTTAATTATGCTAGCCCGGGTAAGAGCTTATTCAAATGATTTATACTATTGTAATTGCAATAACCAAGATATGGGTTTTAAATAAATCTTGGTAAATAGTCGAGTTAGCTCTTCCATTGGTAGGGAGAATGGTAGTTTTGTGATAACAACCCTCCAATAGTTGCAAAAATCATAGACTGATTCATTGTCAAATTGCTTAAGACTATATAAGTCATTCAATGAAATTTTGTTTTGAACATTGAGAGAAAATATTTCAAGAAATTGGTTCACCAACTGTTCAAAAGTATAAATACTATGATGAGGCATACGGTTATACCACTCTACGACATCTCTGCCCAATATCTGAGGAAATTTTCTGAGCATTAGGGCATCTTGATTTTGGATTATAAAACATGAGTAAATGAACATGCTCACATGCTCTCTAGGGTCCTCAATCCCTTTTAATTTGTCGAATTTTGATACTTTAAAATATATTGGATATGGTGGTGATGGTACCAAAAATTGAATTGGTTGATGTATAAGTTATCTTAAAGTTGGCTTCTAGTTCATCATTCAAGGAGTATGCTACATCAAACTATCAATCTACTATTGCATTGCTTAAATTCTAGGGTCTTCCCTAGGTATGTGGAAGTCTTGAATCACTTTATGATTGTGTGGATATGAAGTGGTGAAATTTTGAGGTGTGATAAGATGTTGATGATTTGATGGACTAGATTGAATTTGGTGATGTTGGGCTTGATTAAATTATTGTGGATGATGAAGTGAAGATGCAGTTTGAGGACTATGAATGTGTTGACTCATGGGAATGGGATGGGTGTAGGTTGATGGAGGTGCTGGGATGGAAACCATATAAGGTTGTGATATCCATGATGGATTTGATGAAAAGAATGTAGACTGAGTTGAAGTGGGCTGGAGCTTGAAATCTATCACTTGTATTTATTGTTGGGGGCAAGAATGAGCATTCTGTCAATTTGTGAGAAATTTATTGAGATGTTGCCATGCTTCTTGTATGGCCTTATCTATGACAAATGGTATGGATGTGGTGGCAATGGATGAAGTCAAAAAATGATAAGTTGTAATAAGGATTGCAATTGAATGGGGGTAGTGGATGTAGTGGAAGCTAGAATTTGTAAATTAGCACTGACATGTGCTTCATACAATGGATTGCCATAGGTGGTGGTATATAAATATGGAATGAAAGTGCTCTAGATATATGACTATTGTGGAAGGGACCAATTCTAGGAAGCTGTAGAAGAAGCTTCAAAAAGGGGGTTAGTATACACCTAGGTGAAACTGGAAGGCTACAAGTGGATAAGTTCTTACTGAGAAGAAGGATCATGCCTAGGTGGACTGTTGATTTGCTGTAGAACATAGTTAGCAGATATTTGAAAAGCTTCCACTTTAACCATATCTATGTGGGTGATGTTATGATATAAGGAAGATGATGGCTCAGTTTTTTGAATGGGCATATTGGTGGCTCTATGTAACACATTAATATTTTAGGTATACATAGTGTGTGATGGTCCCACAAATAAACTAGAATATCTTGTCTATATCAAAATGATAGGGTTAACCGTATAAGTGGTAGGAGAAGATGTGGAACACTCCATGGATGAAGTGATTTGGCTAGCAAGGGCTTGACTTAGAATATTTTCTTATATTTGAGTTGAAACCATAAGATAATAAGTCACATGGGAGTGGTGAAGTGTGTGAAATGTGCAAAAAGAAAATGGAGAACACACATAATCAAACAAGTAGTTTTAATCCTATGTTTTTCAATATTTTTTTATGTGGGGTTTGTGTGTTGTAAATATGCTAACCTAAAATACTATGCAAGGTGAAATCTAAGTTTGGATGGCATATAAGATTCTTCCTGGTGATGAAATCCAAAAAGTTTACTCATGGGTGACTATGGCTTCTCTGGGCGAGATATGACAGATGGAGATGAAACTCACCATCACCAATATCAAACAATGGTTTGTGATGAAATACAACTCACTTTTTTTTATTGTGAAATGTGCAAAGTGTGTGATTCATTTTAATATTTGTGTTATCTATTGTGTTCACTTAATGTTGAAAACACACCTATTTCACTCGTCTAAGCTAGAATCCAATAACATGAACACTCAGATCCTCAAAATAACATAGGGGTACACCACTTAAGATCCACTTTGAATCATCAAATGATTTCAATAGTGGAGGGTTTGTCTAGTTCTTCTACCCTAAATCATCAAGTGATTCCAACAATAGGAGTATACTTAAGTATTATCATCTTGTTCCAACTTAGAAAAATAAAAATGGAAGTTTTAAACCCTACTATGCAACTATTTTATGCTTTGTAATTTCAAATGCAAACAACATACAAAAATAGTGAATGAATACACCATAAAGCAACAAAAATATGAAATAAATTTGATCTATAGTGAATGCATGAATGCAATTCTACTCTATGTGTAATTTATATGATGGATGTAAATGCCTAAAATGTAAATAAAAATGCAACTACTTTAAACAAAAAATGAATGATTTTCTTTTGTCATTTTTACTGTAAAAAGTAGAAAAATAAAAGTAGAAATGGGTTAGGATTTGAAGTAGACTTACCTAGAAGCCTACGTATTTCTTCCCAACTCTGTAAAATTCCTCCCAGAGTCTTTGGAACACTATAGAGCATCCCTTGAATGTTGAAGGGCATCCACACGACCTCTGATTGAGTTTTGCAACCTCCAAAAACTCTAGTTTTTCATAATTTTCACACGATTGAACTTCTGGAACCTGCAAAATAGAAATAGAAACAAAAATTAGTGATAAGATAAATTAACATGAATAACCCTTTGGGGGTCCCACCATGAGAATCATTTTGTAAACCAAAAATGAACAACACCAAAGTAGAGATAAAGTAACAAAAAGCACAATAACAACACAATATTACATAAAATGAATAAGATTTTATTAATATGGGTAGATATCTCAAGTTAAACAATGAATGTGCCCAAATATGGGGTTTTAAAATGCTTTTTGATACAAATTTTATAAAATACTAGGGTTTCAAAACCCTAGTTCAATGAATAGCTAGTGTCTTCTTGCTCATCCTCAATCCAAAAAAGAGTGTGTATGGGCTTGTGTATCCCTAAGGGACCACACTAGCTTCAAAATCTTCTAGAAATATGAAACCTACACCTAAAAATAGCAAACAACATAAAAGGGGTTAGAAGCAACTATGAGGGCTCCACTGCATGAGGCCCTCTAAAATATAAAACTACTAAATCCTAGATGCTATAGAATATAACTAAAAATAGAAATGCAATAATGTAAATAAAGTGCACCAAATATCTTTACATTGTTAAATGATTTTTGTTTTTGCTTCTATCATCGATGGTCGTGAGGATTCCTGAATGATGCTCGAGGATTAGATAACTGTAGATCTAATACGAGAAATACCCAAAGATATTTTATGATGGCTATGGATGCCCAAACGTATTCCAAAAATATTGAGAGACATTATATGGACTTTGGATAACATTTAGGGGCTGAGGAAAGGGTCACAAAACCATATCTGGTTTGTGAGATGTTGGCAGCAATAAAAATGGGTGATGTGATGGCAACGGTGAAGGATGAAGATGATAGCAAAATGGCTAGGGAAATGTTTAAATTTGGGACCAAGGATAATTTTTGTGGACCTTGATTCATAAAAATGAATCACTTTTATAATTTACCCTTAAACATGTTAGGGTTTTGATGACACAAAATGAGTAATCGAGATTAAAACATGAGGAAGGGTGGAGATTAAGCTTGGGAAAGTTACATGGATTGAGGTGGATGAATGGCTAAGATTAAAACATGGTGGATGAATAGGATTTATTTATATAAATACATATATATTTGAAGAATACAAGCTTATACTGAGAGGGGGGGTGAACAGTATAATATTTTTTTTACTTTTCTTTCCAAAGCAATACAATCAATTATTATTAATTGCAATAATGAAATAATGCATAAATCATCACACACATAAGATACACAGATTTAATGTGGTTCACCCAATGTGAGCTACATCCACAGAGAAAATATTTCTTATAAATTTTCTCAAAAAATTTCTTGGGAACCAATTCCCTATTACAATGTTTGTGGACTCTAATACACAGGAGACACCAATCCCCTTTGCTATGGTTCATGGAACTCTATCCACAGGAGACACCAATCCCCTCTATTCTAGTTCATGGACCTCTATCCATAGGAGACACCTATATCCTCTACTATGGTTTGTAGACCTCTATCCATAAGAGACACAAATCCCCTCTACTCTGGTTTGCTCCAAAACCTACTCAATCTTGTTCATAAACACGGCTCAAACCTACTCACAACTCTACTCAAAACTACTTACAACTTTTCTCAAACCTACTCACAACTCTGCTCAAACCTACTCACAACTCTGTTCAAACCTACTCACAACTCTACTCAAACTTGCTCACAACTCTGCTCAAATCTTCTCACAACCACTACTCATCCACTCATACAAACAATGCTCATATATTTCCAAATATTGCATACAAACAATGCTCATATCTTTCCCAAATATTGCATACAAACAATGCTCATATATTTCCCAAATCTTGCATACAAAAAATGCTCATATCTTTCCCAAATATTGCATATAAAAAATGCTCATATATTTCCCAAATCTTGCATACAAACAATGCTCATATCTTTCCCAAATGTTGCATATAAATAATGCTCATATATTTCAATATGCTTTTCTCAACAAAATCAATTTAGACATATTCTACCCAAAATTATTTTATCTTCAAGAACATATAGAAAATGATATGCATTAACAAATACCCAATATGTTCTTTACATTCATTAAGTTTGTCACTTTCACATGTCTCAGATTTATTGCATTCAAAAAGATAGCTCTAGTATAGCACTTGATAATTGACCTTCTTATGTACTCACAAAATCAATAAAAATCAATTTACCAATTTGTTTCAAAAATATGATCTATAACTCTTGCAATTTTACTTCCAATTCAAATAAAAATAATGCATAAGTTTACTCCCAAATCCGACCTATAATCTTTCATAAATTTTTTCCCAATTTCAAACACAAACAATGCACATCTAATAATTTCTTATACCTCTAATCTCATGAAAACAAAAATATTTCCTTAAAAAAAAACCACCTTGAGAAATGAATTAAATCACCATACCTCTAAATCTGCCACAATGATGATAATCTTCTTTTACATGTGTTTTCCAAACCTGTTTTGTCAAAAATAATTTTCCTTTCTTTTGCAACTATTAAAACAGGTTAGCAAATCTCTTTTTCCCTTATTAAATAAATTTTAAATAATTCACTCAACTCTTATCAAAATATAAACAATAAATATCTAGAAATAATTCCTTATATCTCCCTTATTAAAACTTAATATAAAGCTTTAATACTATCATAATAACCTCTTATTTCCTTTTGTATAATCCACAAAATACAAATTTTAATTGAAAATGCTACACCTTATAACTCCCACTTATAATATACAAAATACAATAATCAATGTCACACCTTATAACTCATAAATTAATCAAAAAAAAAAAAATCATACCTTGCACAAAAAAATATTTAACTGCCACGAAGGGGGTGTTGTTTAATTTAAACATCTTATGCACTTATACCCAATAAAAACACCACGATGCTTTCCAAGCAAAAATGTACCTAACGGGATTTGACCCTTGGACTTCACGCATAACAACGACATAGTGTGGCCTAACCAACTGGCTAGGCTACTCCACAACTTGAGAATGAAAGGAAATACTTAGCATATAAACATTCACTCCATAATTTTATCACATATCAAAAATACAATGTTGTTGGGAATAAAACTCTACACTCTTTGCTTCACAGTGCCCTAACCAGGGCTAAACGACCAATTGGGATACCCCGACAGTTGGAACAAATAGGGGACCTCTCTCTTCCTTATTCATCGTTCCTATCCACTTTAGATTTTTTGAATTTATGCACAAGTAGGAGATATTCGCTTTAGAAAATATTTTGATTATAGCATTCACGTTGGTCGATCAAATGAAATATTTTACCTCCATATATATATATATATGCTTTATCTTTCACTTTGGGAGGTCAGATCATAGTATTATGTGTGATTTTAAGTTTGTTCTCCAAGTACTTTGGTGCATTTGCTTGTAACTTGACCTTATATTATAATATTTTAAATCCTTGATTTGAATATTATAATATTTATCTTTTAAACCTTTGCCCTCCTTTTATAATATTTAAAATATTTTGTTCCAAGAACTTTTAAACCTTTGTCCTTTGCTTGTAATATTTAATTCTTTTTGTCCCAAGCAACTTTTAAACCTTTCTGTCCCAAGCCTTCAAACTTCTCTTTATAATATTTAAATTGGATATTTAAATATTATAATCCTTTCCATAAAAACATTTGCCTTGCTTTGCAATAAACCTTACCTTGAATAATTTGTCCATCCTTATAAACTCATCATCCTTGAAGAATATTTCTGCCTTGAGTACCATGCACCCTTTGACATCAATGACAACTCAATATTTCTAATAATATTTATTAAATATATATATATATAAATAAAATATTTATATTTATATATATTAAGTAAATACATATACATACATACATACATACATACATACATACATACACACACACACACACACACACACACACACACACACACACACACACACACACACATATATATATATATATATATATATATATATAATGTATGGCTATGATTGGAGGACACATATGGATGATAGGTGGATATATTTTGGTATCTACAGATGCCCCTTTTTGTAACACATTGCGTGAAACACAATGCGGTGCAAAAATATGAGACACCTGGTTTGGCATGATGAAGCAAATTTCTTTCCTTGGAACACAAAGATGATTTTGAAGACAAAAATTTGTATGTGTAGATTACCCCCTCAATTTTTGAATGAGTGAAAAATGAGTCTCATGAGCCAATTGATAGAATTGTGTAGAATGATGCAGGTGAATGGTGAAAGTGCAAGTGTATGATGTAAAATGCAGATGATATGAATGATGTAAATTGATGTCATTTTTTCCCCAACAAATTAAAAGGGTTTTTGCTAAGTGTAAATGCCATGATCATGTAGGATGTATCCCACTATAGGAAATACAAATCAAATTTGGTTGCCCCAAGTTTGGGGTGATTCTATTCTGTTGAAGAAAGTGCCTTTTGGCGTCATCAAAATGCAAAGATGCAGATGTAGAAAATAAAAAATAAAATAGCCTATCCTCAAGGCCACTCATGATTGTAGCTAATTCCCATACAAAATTCCTAAATGGTTGCTCAATCACTTTAATAAACTTGCACCCTAGGATATTGGTACAATTGCAAGGGAAATGATGAAAGTTATCTATGTTGGGAACCCCATGGAAAAGGGTATCAATGACAGTTATTGAGCAAATTTGGTTGTGGCATAGTCTCACTAAAAATATGAGGGACCAAAAGTGATTTTGTTTTTGAACAAGGAGATATTGGATGATGAAAATTACCAAGTGTCCTTATGGTGATTTAATCATCTTACCAAATTGCATGGATGACCAATCACTGCAATCGCCAAGGAGATAGAATAGACCACTAGATACAAGGTTCACTTGAAGTTGTATGTGAACTTGGAAAATATTTGATGTGAATGCAATTTTTGGTGGATTTAATGATGTTGAAATGAAGATATGGTGATGAAATATGTATTGTATGATTGGATTGTATTATTTTGTGAAATTATGTATTGTTTTGGAGCATGTTTTAAGCAATTTTGGATAATTTTATAATGTTTTGGGTTGCAAATAAAAGTTAATCACCCAAATCAATCCATGTTATCATAAATATGAATGAAATGATGGAAAAAATTATTGGAATTATGGATGTGATCGTTTTGTGAAAAATTGGACCATTTTGATGCATTTTAAAGCTTATAAGGTGATTTTGTGAATTTTGGTCGTAAAAAAAAATTAAGCATCCAAATCAATTTTTGTTTCACAAAACATGATATGATGATGAAGTGATTGTATGGATGCAATTTGGAATAATTTTATGGAGGTAAGCTACATTTTTGGAGTATTTTTGTCTTTCTACAAAAATTTGAAACCAGACATTGGCTAGTGTCTTCAGCATCCTCAAACACCGACAAGTGTTTGGCACTCTGCAGACTCTAGTCAAAATTTAAATGCACTTTGAATGCTCATGGGTATTTTAGTGTGCCAAAAATAGCTATAAATAGTCTATAGAGGTGAAATCATATTCGTTATTGCATTCATGAATTTAAAAAGTTGCTGTAGCGACCCAGGCGCACGCGCCGCTCTTAACTCTACTTGCGATGTTATTACTATACCAAAAATGAAGCTAAAATATTACGAGAAAACATATAACATGGAAATGACAAAGAATGGATCTTTCATTAATATTGAACCCCGGTTACATGTCGGTCCCTCTTAGGGATACCCATCTTGATACAATGATTTACAAGTGGATGAAGAGATGTCCCCTTTTGCAAAAGGGTGGCACGCTCTAAAATGCTTCCCGGTTCCACACATGGAAATGTTTGAGGGCTTACAGATGCCTCCTTCTCTAGGTATGTCTCCCGGATGGATCCTCTTGCTCTCGTATGTCATGGATTATGTCTCATGAACCTGTGGCCCTGTATGCAATTCAAACAACAATACACGTTTAGCTGTCCGAGATTGCCTCCCTGGATAAGGTTGTTAGTAATCAGAGAATGTAACAGAAATATGATAAAACGATACCATGGAATCAAGTAAATCTAAGCTAATGATATAAGAAAACAAGATAAAAGATGCTATGTCTATTTAAGCTAAGCCTGCAGGCCACTGTCCAAGACAGCGACCGCTAAAGAAAACCTTGCTCTCCTTGCCCCAAAGCTATGGGTCAAAGACTATGATCTGATGTTGAAGAAAGTAGGTGTTATGCCCTTTGATTTGTCAAAGCTCCACCGCACACGTGATCTCAAAGAGAACTCTCTCTCTAAAATGATCTCCTGTATGTGATTCGGGTCTCTATATGTCATATATCGATCATGTGTCTCTATATGTCATATATCGATCATGTGTCTCTCCTTTGGTGCTCTTAGGCTTGCACCTTTTATAGTGTGAAACCCTAGGTCTATGTCCAAGCCCTAGAAATGAATTTCTCATGCGTAGTGCAAGTTAGCATGAGAAGCCCTTGTCTATTGTCTATATTTGAAGGCCATTTAACTGAAATCTAACTGCCCACTTGAGTCTTCTATGCGAACTGTTCATTAGCATGAGAAGCTTTTGTCCTTTGTTTATGCTTGAAGGTTAGTTAACTTAAGTCTAAATGCAAACTCAAGTCTCCTATGTGAACTGGTCATGAAAAGGAATGCAAAGTCACTCCCGCTCACCTTTATTGCATGCAGACTACCACTTCCACCCGAGATTGGGCCTATTTGTCGGCAAACCACTTCTTATGGCTTAGCCACTATCGTCTGCAGTGGCTATGATCTAGCTACTGTCATCTGTAGTGGCTAAGGTCTGGCCGCTCTAGGCTTGAGCGGCTAGAATCTGGTCGCTCTTGGCTTGAGCGACCAAGCTTGGATGGCTTGAAAAGGCCCCAAATGAGTGGTGAGAACCACTGTTGGTGCTTGGAAAGTCCAATATTATGTCTTATGATCTTATGAGTGTGTCTATGTAAGTAGCTCCCCTAAGCATGACATGATTTAGGTGTCTACAGATGCCCCTTTTTGTGATGCGCTGTGTGGAAAACACAACGCTGAGCAAAAATGTAGACTGATCCGTTTGTAGGGTGTATGGTGATCAATGGTCTGATCAACGCCGGATGGCCCAATCATGCAAGATGGCACGCATCCCTTGAATCATTGCCTCAACATTCGGAGGACTTAGCCCAGTGGCTTTTGCATGTTAAATTGCACTCATTCCTCAAACTCAATCGGGTAGCTTCAGCTGCTACAACAATTCCGATCGGTAGGAGAGCTACAATTGAATATGTCATGTCTGCTTACGTTCCCAACAAACAAGGGAAATTTGTGATTGTTGTATGCAATGATTTGAAGGACGAACATGATTTTGCTATGATCGAGTGATATTTTGTTGATTTTGATTATGATTAAGTTGAAGTTTTGAACTACCTCCTCACACAATGGATTGGTGAAGAAATGACAATGAATGAAGCGACAAGTCGCTTGACCAATATGACTAATCTGGTTCCTTTCTAGCATTTGCTGCTTTTAATGGGCAATCCCACATCCAAGTGTGATTCCAATTGCTTATGATAATCATCCATCCCTATCTCGAGGAGTGGTCTGGCTATCAATAGCCTTCTTAGGGAGTTAGGATGAGTGATTCTATTTATGTTTAGATTGTATCACTTTGACTTAATGTTTTTGATGTCATAGGGGAATTAGAATGACCCCTTCACACCCGTGGAGTAGTCCGACCATCTTGATCTTCTTCGGGTTTGAAGGGTGACATATCGTAATTCCAAAATGAGTTGCTTTTGCCCCAAGTGGCCTTATGGTTGCCTACTCATCTCACCAAAATACATGGAGTGCAAATCACTGCAATCACCGAGTGGATAGAGTAGGTAACTGGATACGAGGCCTGCTTGAGATTGTGATTTTATGTGATTTTTTTTGTTGTTTTGAACATTCTGATGATCCTAAACCATCAAAGTGTGATTATTTGTTGTTTTTGTTATTCCCTCATTGAAGTAACTACTTAATTTTGACCTATGGGCTTGGCCGCTGTCAGGTCCAGCGGCCTCTGATTTCTTTCCTATGGCCGTTGTCGCCTTGAGCGGCCAAGAAGCTCGGGCACTGACGTCAGCAGTGGCCAAGGCATAATTAAGGAAATATAAAACTTGCAATTCTAGGGTTTTGACCTATCATTTTCACTATTCAAGATTCCATTTTTAGAGCTCTGGTGCAACGATGACGGTTGCGACTTCGAAACTTTGTTGGTGCTGAGGACATGGCTGCATGAGGTGAGACATCAGCTGCTGGAGGAGCCGAAGCTTCTCGGGTATTTCTCTTCAAAACCCTAGCTCTCTTTTCTTTGTCTAAGTAAAATTGAACTTCACTAAGAAATGAGCAAAACGAACCTCACTAAACCTGCTGGCAATGAACAAACTCCGTAATTAGGCTTAGGTTCCTTTTTGCCATGGTGGGTTGGTCCCCAAATTTGCAATCTGTCAGTGGCTTTAGCCTAGGGTTTTTGAAAATTTTCCATTATTCACCTATTGCCGCCATTTTGGGCATTCTCAAACTTAGCTTAGTTTTGATGCTTGGGTAGGGGATTTGTTTTCCAATTTGTTTGCTTTCCCTCCCTTTTGTTGCTTTGCTTAAGTTATTTTGTCAATTGTAATTTTTTTTTTATTTTTTGGCCAAGGGTTCACGGGTTTGTCGTGCCGCCCCTTGGCCATTGTCACTCAAAGCAGCCGACTCTGAGCCACTGTCACTCAGAGCAGCCAAGCTTGAATCCCAATGGTCAAAAATTTGACCGTTGGGCCTTGGCCGCTGTTGCCTCCAACGGCCAAGTTTCGGCCGTTGTAGGCGACAGCGGCTAAAGCTTGAGCCTTGTTTTTGCATTTTGTGTATTGATTTTATGATTTTTTTTTACTTTTGAATTTTTGCTTTGCTTAGGTGCAATTTATTCTTCTTTTGCTTAGATTTAGAGTAACTCATACTCTTTTGCACCGTTTTCATGTTTATTGTGAATTATGCCTTAGATGCATTGTAGTTATGTTTTATTTTTCTTCTACTTTGTTTAGATCCTCACTGCTCGGGCTCGGGACCCAAAGCTCCTGCTGGACTTGCTTCCTGGCTTTGATGACATTGACTGGGAGTGGTTTAAGGCCCATGGGCTACAATACGTTATCAGGTTGCCCCACATTATGGCCGACCAGGCTTATCTTATGGCTTTAGCCCACCATTGGGACCCATGGACCAACACCTTCCACCTTCCACCCGATGAGATGACTATCACGTTGGAGGACGTGTATAAGATCTTTCGGATCCCGTTCGATGGGGTGCCCATTGTTTCTTCGGCCACTAATGATCAGGTGGCCATCTATGATAGGGTGTTTGGGGCACGTTCTACACAGGCTCTCCAGGAGACTAGGTCTGGGGGAGTATCTATCAAGACTTGGTATGATGCTCATGTTTTCACAATGAGGCATGTTGTGTTGCTGATGGTGATCAACAATGTTCTTATCTCGGACTGCTCGGGTTTGAGGTTCCCTTGGAACCTCCTAGCGATGGTGCAGGACCTACTGGATAGTGAGGAGCCTATCATCTATGCATGGGGTAGATCGCTATTGGCTCAGTGCTATGATGAGTTGTACCACATCCATCGATGGGGATGCATCAGCATTGCTTGTAGTTTGCTCTTACAGGTTTGGGGATGGGAGCACATTAAGGTAGATCACCCTAAGGGGCTCCTAGTTGAGATTACATCTATTGAGGCTCGTACATAGTGCTATGCTTCCAGATGGGCTCGAGAGCATGAGGAGCATAAGAGCCACACTTTTGTAGGGGAGTTGTCCCACTACACTGATGCTTTCACCAGACTATTGGCTAGAGATGTCGTGTGGTGGTCGTATTATGAGTGTCTAGTTTGGGATGATCCAGCTAGTTTTACTGCTAGGACATGGTGCGAGTGATGGCTCGTTGGTCGTAAGATTGCCATCTAGGAGTATTTCTTCTACTCTCAGGTTCTTCGTCAGTACGTATTGTAGTAGGATGTGCCCTTGGTACCATTCTTGTATAGGCACCTCACAGCAGAGAGGGACCTACCTCCACGATAGGTCACAGAGCTTGTAGATGAGGAGGATGCCCCAGTCGTAGACCCTACAGTGGTTGGGGGAGTTACAGAGGCCTACTCTTAGTGGTGGGGTGATCGGATGTGGCATGGCATCGGTAGCCTAGGGCATGAGGATGATGGTGGGGGTGATGGCATAGATCCGGTAGGACACAGGGTTCGAGCCAGGACCGAGGTATGGGGCCAGCCGATAGAGCAGGTGGTAGTAGAGGATCTTGATGTTCCTAAGGAGGAGGAGGAGTTAGAGCTCAAGGAGAGAGACTCTCCTCTGAGAGCATAGTTGCATGAGGTCGAGGCTGAGCTCTAGGCTACTAAGATCTAGGTATAGTGGTGAGATGCTATGATTGAGTAGCTCACAGCACAGATATAGGCTCTATAGGCTACTATCGGGGGTGGCGATGTCAGGATGCAGTTTGTTGTTCCTGCTTCTACACCATAGGAGGTTCCAGTAGTAGGCTCAGGGGTAGAGGTGGGATGGCTTCATTCCTTGTTGGATGAGCATGAGGCTCGGATCCAGGGTCTTACGGATCATGTTACCCTCCTTCAGATGCAGCTCAGGAGGCACGGGATTGTCCCTAAGGATCTAGTAGATGTAGGTGGTTCATAGGTTAGCGGGCACTCTACCTCGGGGTAGTCTTCTGCTCATCCTAGCTAGCGGACCCAGACTCAGACAGAGAGACCTATAGGCTCACATCACTCGACTCGTGACACCACCATAGGGGGAGGTGGCACTGGAGGAGGTGATGCAGGGGGCTCAGGCCCGACACTAGATTGATGTTCTACTTGGTTCTTGATCCATTTTTGAGGTCGACTGACCTACATGACTATAGCCCATGGGCATTTTTGTATATCCATTGGACTTGACACACATATTTTTATGATAGATTTACCTTTTGTGACTCATTATGTGTATCATTTATTGCTTATGTTTTTGTTGTTATTTTGTTTTATGATATGATGCGATGATGATATTATGATGATTTGATGGATATGTTAGATGATAGATGATATTTGAAGATGCTTAGATGGATGTGTAGATGCTTATATGATTTGATGATATGATGCAATGTATTTTGATGATGAATGATGAATTTATGATATGCAAATGGATATTGCCTATATGTTTTATGATGTGGTTTATGGATGATTAATGACTTGTTTTCATGGATGCAAATGTTATTGTTAAATGCATGTTTAATTTTTGCTTTAATTATATGCATCTAACTTATGTGATGGAATGGTATAAATGAACTTGTATGCTCTAATCATTAAAAACATACGGAATGCATATGACATTGACAATCTTAATGGGTGATACCATAGAAAGTTTAAAAATAATCATGAATTTAAATAATCACTTCTATCATAAGAATTGATTAAGTATTCATATATGAGATGTAATGGTGTGTAATGTATCTTCTTAATAAGTTTCTATAAATTAAAATATATAAAGTAGTCAGTGGTCGTCTATATACTATTTCTAATATATATGCGGTATCTGTCCTACTATGTTGATACCCCCTAATTTATAGAATCTTATAAAGAAAGTGATGGTGTGAATGATTTAAATTTTTGTTGCTATGTAAAAATTTTTTGGGGCTTTTCGAAGATTCAAACACTCTAGTTCCCCTATCAACAATTGTCTACTTACCACTTAGACTTTTGAAAAGTAAGGCTTTTACCATGGACCTGGTTTTTCATGATCTCTGTGTGTGCATGTGATTGTATATTTTGAGGTAGAACTCAAGCATTTCCTCCGATGTCAGGCGGGATTCTTTCAGCCCATTGCTAATATCAGGGATCCTCAAGTGTTCATCTCATCCTTATGTTGGACTTAGTTGGACTATACCACTAGGCAATATTTGGTTACCTAAGCTAGCTCATCCACATTCAAACATTGGTCTACACAAATGCATGAAGCAATTGTAATAGACATATCATCATGCGTAAGGATTTCTCCTTCTAGTTTTGTACAATGCTAAGAATTCCAAGGATTCAAGCTTTATTCCCTTCTTTTTGGCTTCTTTTTGGCTTTGGATATTTGCTCATATGTAGTGATGAAAATCACTGTTTATTTTTTATTGATTTTTTCCTTTGAGCGGGGATTTTTTTGTAGTGATGATAATCACTGTTTATTTTTCTCATTCTTAGTGATGAAAATCACTGTTTATTTTTTATTTATTTTTCTTGAGCTTGATTTTTTTGTATTTTGAATATATGATTTGTGTATCGGATTTTTGCTTTTGAAATCTGGACTGTATGCTTGGCCTTTTGAATTTGTACTTTTGCTTTGGGATTTTTCTTATTTTGATTTAAGCAAGGGATTTTGATAGGGTAAAGCTTGTCCTTTTGCCAATTCTCAGCACCTTTAAACCGGTTGCATAGGGGGATAAGCAAGGATAATCCTTTTCACTTAAGGTAACCTAGACCGCTTTGCAACTTTCATATTTTCCTTGTACCAGCTAGGATTTTAGTGTTTCAATTAGTGACGGGATCTTGAATATCCAAGGCTTTATCATAGCTAGGCCTTTATTTCTACTAATCAAAGTTGTTTTCCTCAAAATTTGATAAGATTACTAGATTTGGTTGACTAACCGAAAAGCCTTAGTAATTATGTATAGCAACAAATAATGGTTGTGTTGAAAAACACAATTACACACATGTGGATGGAGGTATGGATATGAATGACTTGTGCGACAAACTATGGTATCACTTTTAAGACTCTCATGACATATCTTGTAATGTATGTGAAAATGCAATGCAATGATGTGGATGCAAAATGTGAAGTGCAATTGTTTTTGTATTTTTGATTTTATGTTGTTTTTGTATTTTTGATTAATTTGACCAAAGGGCTTATGATGCCTTTGGGGATTTTGTTATTGATTTTGACCAAGCTGTTTTGAATTACCCTTGGAGCCTTTTTTATTTGATTTTTGACCAAGCGGTTTGAATTACCCTTGGAGCCTTTTTGATTTGATGTTTGACCAAGCGGTTTGAATTACCCTTGGAGCCTTTGATTTGATGTTTGACCAAGCGGTATGAATTACCCTTGGAGCCTTTGATTTGATTTTTGACCAAGCGGTATGAATTACCCTTGGAGCCTTTGATTTGAATTTTGACCAAGCGGCTTGAATTACCCTTGGAGCCTTTGATTTGAATTTTTGAATTTTATGTTTTTATGATTTGTTTTTGTTTTTGACATATTTGAATGTTTTTTGTTTTTGACATATTTGATTTTTTTTGTGTTTTATGAAATATTTGAATGTTTTTTTGTTTTATGAAATATTTGAATGTTTTTGTGTTTTTATGTGTAAAATACCTTTAAGTGAATGATATTGAGAGGTTAGAGCTCTATGGGTGAACTACGATATATTTGTAATGATGATTTGGTAGGATTGGATTATGAAGTGGAGTGGTCAAATCGATGGAGATCATGTTGATGGATGGGATGAAATCTCCAAGACCACATGGGTGTAATCTTGTCTTAGGGTTTTCTCTTCCATACTCGTGATGAGGTTCTGGAGGAATGGGAATTTTTGGATCTGGCTTATGAGTAGGGAGAACAATAGGATCATTGGGCTCTAATTGCTCTCTGAATGTAGGTGGAGGGGGATTAACCATCTGATGAATGGTAGCTAGGTCAATAGGTCTCCCCAAAAATTAGAGTTGAGGGTCTATGGCACAAAGTGCCGCCTCTCTCTCTACTAGCTCATTGACTTACCGCAAGTGGTGAGGTCCAAGATAAGCCATCTCGGTCTCATCCTCAAAGTCATCATCACTTATCCAAAAATTGTTAGCATTGGTATGCGGCCCTAAGACAAAGGGCTCATGTCTTGGCCCTAAGTAGGCCATCTCTATTTCATCTTCATATTCTTCATCACTTATGAAGAACCCATTTGCATTTGTCTCTTGCCCCAAAGTCGGGGGTTGATGGCTTAAGCCTAAGTAAGCTCTTTCTGTTGAGTCTTCTGATTCATAGTCACTTTCATCTGATGTATATTCAATCTCATCATGGATGGACCATGTGAACCTTTGTAAATAGCGAGGCCCTTGATAGGCTAAGCCAAGTTGCACCTCATCATCACTTGCTTCATATCCATTCTCCTCATCCCATGAGTTGTACCCTATTGGGGTGGAATCAATTGAGGTGTTTGGATGATAAGTTTTTGGAGGTGGTATGTTTACCGTGGCTACTTGTCTATTGCTCAAATTTGCTATTCTCAAGGGGTGATAAGGAATGAAATCAATGTCTTCTCCCAACCCTATGCTTAATATTTCCAATGCCACTACAAGCGAGTCATCTCGACCTTCGCTATAATAGCCTAAGCCAAATCTATCGGAAGGAAGCTGATATAGTGGCTCGTAAGGCCTCCTGCACCCCTACTCATATACGCCAAGGCCATAGCCATGCCAATGGCAATGCTCAAAGTAGCTTAGAGCAAACTCAGGATTAGAGAGGTAATGAACATTGACTATGAATAATTCATCACCATCTCCTTCTATATCTAAAGACTTATGAGCACAGTCCAGGCCGGCATAGACAAAATTGGTTTGGTTGGGAGGGATTCCTAGTGGAACCACTATTCCTACTGGTGGCCTCAAGTCTTTAGGCCTCCCTATGTCTTGTGCAGTCTCAATGATAGGCGTAAAGGTGATGTTCTGCACAAGGTATTCCCCTATGCCTATACTTGCCAAGTGTATTGATGCATGCGACGTGGATGACCCCACGGATGATACTGGTGAAGCAGGATGATAATCACTATCTTCATCTTGATCTTGAGGATCTTCCTCTTCCATAGGACTTGGCATTTCAGCAATGGCTATAGTTGGAATTTCTTTGGGCCTTTCTTCCTTAACTAAGGGGGCCTTTAGCTTCTGATTGTCTTTTGGTTTTGATGTTGATGGTACTTTAGAAGCATTGATTATCTTGAGTGCACCAGGAGGTGTTGATGTGCATGGGTATTTTCTTACCCCTTTGTCTTTGTTATCAACTTGTGTGGTTGGGGATGAAGGTGCCACGTATAGGTGAGTAGAAGGGATCATGAATTCTCCTAGAATATCCACCTGATTAATGTATTTAAAAGGCTCTTCATCGGCCAGAACCACATAGACTTTGCTTTCATGCACATACTTGACACACTGGTGCAAGATCGAAGGCACACACTTCATGGCCCTTATCCAAGGGTGCCCTAAGAGGATGTTGTACTGCATAGCACCTTCCAAGACATGACACATCATGGGGATGGTCTTGTGCCCCACCTTGATGGGTAGGACTATCATTCCCATAGTATTGCATAAAGCATCATTAAAAGCTCTCAATGTGTAAGTTCCTGGAATGATATTGGTCTTGGGTATCTTGAGGTGCTCTATTGTAGTTGTTGTGATGATGTTTATCGATGAACCTGTATCGACCAAAACCCTCTTGAAAGGTAAGTCATTGATGGCCACTACAATGTTTAGCGGAGGTTCTGGTAAGGCAGCAAAAACTGTCTTAATCTCATGATCATAGAATCAGATTACAGGTTCTTAGCATTCTTGCACTTGTCCCACAAAGTGAGTGAATGCATTCGCATCTTGCGGTTGAAGCTCAATTGTTCTTAAAATCTCCATTAGAGTCTCCCTATGCTTTGGGGACTATTGTATGAGCTCATATATGGATAACTTAGCTAGAGTCATCTGTAAGTTTTTCTCCAATCTACTTCGAATAGTTACCATAGGTCTCGTTGGTGGACCTGGAAGGTTGTCTTGCCTTTGCCTAGGAGTGGCTGGGATGTTCATGGGAGCTATAGGTGGTTGCGGTTGACCATACCACCTAGTCCTTGTTGCTATGTTAACGATCTCAACCATCCCAATGCATCCATGGGTAGGTATGTCAGCTCGAACCTGATTTACTTGGGCCCCTTGCTCTCGAGGGGCCTCATGATTGGGAAATGGGTTTTTGTATATGCCCATGTCTCTATTATCGGGAGCTAGTGGGTTGTCAACTTTGAGCTCTCCCACCTCAATCATGTTTTGCACTTGATGCTTAAACCCGATGCAAGCTTCAATGTCATGCCCCGATATCCTATGATAAGGACAAAATTGATCTTCCCTATATCCTTTTGGCTTAGGATGGTTGGGATCTACAAGAGGTATATCAAGAAATCTGATCCTCCTGGCCTCGCTCAACTGATTAAAGATTGATTGCATTGATTCTGTCAGAGGCATGAAATAACGAGGCGGCTTGCATTCTCGATTTCTTCCTTGATTGTTCTTTTGGTCGTAGTTGGCTAGTGGGGGATGTGCTTGATAGTTCTATGGTTGTTGTGCACCCCCATCCTTGGGTGTAGCCAATACGACTTGATTGACTGGAGTAGGGTTGCCCTGCTTCTGCTTGTACTTGTCATTCTTACCATTCTTGTTCCACTCCTTTTTGTTTCAGAGCTTAATGGTTCCCTCATCTACTTTTATCTCTTCGATGAGCTTGGCCTGTGCCAAAGCTTCCTCAAATGAAGGATACTATTGAAGTTGTAGCAAGAGGGAGATATGTTTAGAACAAATTTTGGTAAACATACAAATGATCTCTTCTGTGGGAATAGAGAATGATAATTTTGCCATGATTTTTCTCCACCTATTCCCATAATCCATTACTGGCTCATCATCATACTGTTTCAGGTTTGCCATGTCTGAAAGGTTCACCTTCTTCTTAGCACCAAAGGAGAAATGCTTCAAGAATGCGTTTACTAGTTGTTCAAAGTTGGTTATGCTATGCTTAGGTAGTTGGTTGAACCATTGAGTGGCAGCACCTAAAAATGTCATTATGAATGTTCTTAGCATGAGAGCATCATTGTCTTCAAGATGAAAACAAGCATTGATAAAATTGGTGACATGCTCTTGTGCATCCTCTTCACCTTTAAACTTCTCTAACCTAGGCATCTCAAAGTGCTTAGGATATGGAGGGCTAGGGATTGATGGGCACAATGGTTGATTGTGTATCTTGCTCAATGTTGGTGAGTTCCCAGCTGCCTCTTGTTTCTCAAAGGTTTTCATCTTTTCAGCAAGCTCTTGAAATGCCTTTGATGCATGGATTTCCTCTTCTTGCAAGCCTATTCGCATTGGCAATGGAGGTAACTCTCTATCCATTTGATTTGTTCCATTTTCCTCCCTCCTACGAGGGGACTCAGGATTGTGATCTTGATTTGTTATGTTTGCCCTCCCCCATTAGTTGGATTTTGTTCATGATTTGGTGGGGGGTTTCATTGTGGGATATCTTGTCTAGTGTGCCTTTCCTTAGGTGAGTCAGTGTGTCTTGTTCTTTGGTGGTCACCACCATTTATCTATAAATTGTTAAGAGCTAGCTACTCAGATTGCTCTCTTAACCACTGCTCATGTTGGCACAAGAGTCTTTCTCTTTGTTTCTCTTGTTCGAGAGCTTCCACTAACTCTCACTCTTTACGTAATGCATTTTCTAACCACCTCATTCGGTCAGTTTGTGCTATTGTAGAAGACTCATGTTTATCTGACTCTGTTCTTGTAGTCTTGACTCGCAGATTCCTCGAGGGGGTTTCTGTTGTATCTGTACTCTTGCTAGTTAATGTGACTTGTTCAATGTACTATTGAATATCCCTATGATCAGACTCCATGCGTCTTCTATGGGGTCACTCTAAGGTACCCCTAGACTGGGAGGTATGTTTAGAAGTCATAGTTCGTGAGCTTCCAGATGCAGAGTTCTCAGTAGCTACAGTTCTTTGGGTTGGTTGAGTAGGAAATCGATCCAACCTATCTAGCTGTCTCATTCTCCATGGCTGGTCCCGTGGGGTGCCATTTACTCCTATGAGGTCATAGTCTATGGGAATATTTCCTTTTGTGTGAAGGGTTTCTTCTATATGATTCCCATGACTAGATGTAGCTCTAGTTTCTTGCCCTTCAGTGGGTAGACCTATTTCATATGTTTCTTGTGAGTCTTGAGGTGTTGTAATTCTTGTTTGCCTTCTTGATGAAGAGGGCTTGGTGGTGACATGTTTTCTCCATGTGGATGGAGATGTGGCAGTCTCGTCATCCCTATGTGAAGAATGAGTCTTAGAACCTTCTTTATGTCCATGTGAGGAGGAAGCCCTTGAAGTTTCCTCATGTCTTTGAGATGTTTCTGTGTGTTTAGAGGAGGCCTTTGAGGTCTCCTCATGTCTCCTTGATGAGGATGGTTGTGAAGCCTCTTTTTGTTTATGTGACTTTGTTCCATGATGTGGTTCCTTACTTGGGGTTTCTCGAGGAGATCCCCCAAGAGTTGAGTTATCACCCCTTAGGCTCGTGGAGCTATGTCTCATGGTCTTACGGGTAGGTCATTCAACATTACTATGACTCCACCTATGGGTATGAATTGCTTCTGTCTCTCCCTCGACATCATACCGAGGGTGTTTACTTCTTGTTTTGACCATGTTGTTTTATGACTTGATCTTTTGAGTTTGCTATTTAGGAATGACCACACAATTCCAAACAAATGTTTATCTTGATTACCAATTTAAGTGTGCCCTAAACTATTTGTTGTGTTTTGATGTGTTGTTCTCTTGATTTCTTTGCTCTTGTTCTTGGATTAAGAATGAGAAGACTCATCCATAGTGACAATCAAGTACACTCATGCCAAACATGATTTTCTCAAAAGAAGCTAGGGTACACCATTGAAGACCCAATGGGGGGTTCGCCTAGCTCCTCCACTCTGAACCAATGATTGTTCCAATAGTGGGAGATAGTTTGAACACAAGTAACTTAGTGTCACTATAAGTAAGTTTCCCAATCCATTTCTAGGAAGCTCTAGGGGGTAAACCAATGGAAGGAGATGAATTCCAACATCACTGGACTGAATTGAAGGTTGGTGATGAAATCCAACTCTCCAATGTTTAAATGAGATGTGCATGTGTGGTGTTCATTTTAAGCTTGCATAACATAAAGTGCATCATATAGCAGCAATGAGTCTTTCCTATATGCCTAAGTGCAAAAATATATTTCAATATTCAGAAAGATGCATGAACTACTATGATTTGTATGAGCACACTTTATCTCGTGCAACTATGGCCTCTAGCAGGGCCTCAAAGCAAGCAAACAACATACAATGTCTAGCACGTTGGATTCTAGGGTAAAATTTTTAGGCATAAGCCATTGTTCCTAGCAATGCCTAGTGGAAAATTTAAAAGAAGATCTAAGATATGCGAAATGCTTAATTCTTTCTTCTTTATTATTTCAATTTCCAAACATAAATGTGCTTTAAGTTCTCTATTTTGAACACATAGAAGCAGATATAAAGTTGTAAAATATCAAAAAAGCTATACCAACCTTTGATCCAGCTTAAAGAGTCGATGTTTTGACCTCTATTGCACTCTAGTCCTGGCCGTTGTTGACCAGAGTGGTTGGTTCTTGGCCGCTATGGCTCAGAGCGGCTAGTTTCTAGCTATTGTAGATCAGAGCGGCTAGTTTTTGGCCACTGTAGCTTAGAGTGGCTAGACCTACACATAAAATTAAGTTAGTTTTCTAGAAGAAAATGAAAAATTAGTGGTTGTCCCATCGTGATCACCATCTGTAGCGACCCCGAGGTGCACATGCACGCTCTTAACTCTACTTGCAATGTTATTACTATACCAAAAATGAAGCTAAAATATTACGAGAAAACATATAACACGAAAATGACAAAGAATGGATCTTTCATTAATATTGAACCCCGGTTACATGTCGGTCCCTCTTAGGGATACCCATATTGATACAATGATTTACAAGTGGATGAAGAGATGTCCCCTTTTGCAAAAGGGTGGCGCGCTCTAAAATGCTTCCCGGTTCCACACATAAAAATGTCTGAGGGCTTACAGATGCCTCCTTCTCTAGGTATGTCTCCCGGATGGATCCTCTTGCTCTCGTATGTCATGGATTATGTCTCGTGAACCTGTGGCCCTGTATGCAATTCAAACAACAATACACGTTTAGCTATCCGAGATTGCCTCCCCGGATAAGGTTGTTAGTAATCAAAGAATGTAACAGAAATATGATAAAACAATGCCATGGAATCAAGTAAATCTAAGCTAATGATATAAGAAAACAAGATAAAAGATGCTATGTCTATTTAAGCTAAGCCTACGAGGCCACTGTCCAAGACAACGACCGCTAAAGAAAACCTTGCTCTCCTTGCCCCAAAGCTATGGGTCAAAGACTATGATCTGATGTTGAAGAAAGTAGGTGTTATGCCCTTTGATTTGTCAAAGCTCCATCGCACACGTGATCTCAAAGAGAACTCTCTCTCTGAAATGATCTCCTATATGTGATTTGGGTCTCTATATGTCATATATCGATCATGTGTCTCTATATGTCATATATCGATCATGTGTCTCCCCTTTGGTGCTCTTAGGCTTGCACCTTTTATAGTGTGAAACCCTAGGTCTATGTCCAAGCCCTAGAAATGAATTTCTCATGCGTAGTGCAAGTTAGCATGAGAAGCCCTTGTCTATTGTCTATATTTGAAGGCCAGTTAACTAAAATCTAACTGCCCACTTGAGTCTTCTATGCGAACTGTTCGTTAGCATGAGAAGCTTTTGTCCTTTTTTTATGCTTGAAGGTCAGTTAACTTAAGTCTAAATGCAAACTCAAGTCTCCTATGTGAACTGGTCATGAAAAGGAATGCAAAGTCACTCCCACTCACCTTTATTGCATGCAGACTGCCACTTCCACCCGATATTGGGCCTGTTTGTTGGCAAACCACTTCTTATGGCTTAGCCGCTATCGTCTGTAGTGGCTATGATCTGGCCACTGTCATCTACAATGGCTAAGGTCTGGCCACTCTAGGCTTGAGCGGCTAGAATCTGGTTGCTCTTGGCTTGAGCGGCCAAGCTTGGATGGCTTGAAAAGGCCCCAAATGAGTGGTGAGAACCACTGTTGGTGCTTGGAAAGTCCAAGATTATGTCTTATGATCTTATGAGTGTGTCTATGTAAGTAGCTCCCCTAAGCATGACACGATTTAGGTGCCTACGACTGCATCTAAAGGAGTTAGTGAGGAAGTGAGGTGGAGTGAAGGAGTTTTGTGGGACAAAAGCTATGGATATGGAGGGTGCAGATGCAACAACAAGAACAAAGGTGGCTAAGGTAAGTGCCCTTGACACTCTTGTTTGAAATTTGTGCAAAATGTTTTTTTTGAAGTATGGAATAAAAGTGAAGTTGATGTGCTTGCATTGTACATGTGTTGTGCTACAACGAAGGATCTTGGAGGCTCAACATCGGTTCTTACATGTCATACCCAATGTGAGAAAGGTATTGCAATATGAGAAATGGAAGTGGTTGGATAATGTGGGGCTAGCTAGGGTAGCCTAGATGGATGTGGTGAGGGCAGATAAGGGCTATCTCTCTACCTTAGCAGAGAGATGGGATCCAGATAGGAGGCACTTCTAGCTCCATACTAGGGAAGTGATAGTGACACTTGAGGATGTATATTACATCCTTAAAGTACTTATGGAGGGGTTACGTATCGAGGTTGGACATAATATGAGCCAAATATTTGGAGATCAATGGCAGGATGTGAGTGTGAAGGGTGGAGGGATAAGGTACTTGGTGATATATTTTGATAAGAAGCTGGAGGTCTTACCCACCTTGGTCATGTTCTTGTTGGCCAACATAGTGGTGTTGAACAATACTAGCTATCAGTTTCCTTGGAACATGATCAATCTAGTTTATGATATGATTGATGAGCCTCAAGTGTATGCATGAGCACCTACTCTACTGGTTCACCTATACCAAAAGTTGTATGAAGTAAGGGCTAGGGTGTAGTTTACTATTGTAGTGTTGGGGTTGTGAGCACTTTAGTGTGGCTCGACCTGTGGGCTTGCCTACTAAAGCATGGGATGGAGAGCAACCATGTGCTATGAGATGGCAGGTAGCTAAGGAGGTGCAACCAAGTTGTCCTATTTAAACTGGCCAAGAGTACATGGATTTATGGGTATGGCTGATACCTACTCAGGTGCATTAGATACCATGGCAAATTGCTATTGGGATTGGTGATGGGAAGCAACTATAGAGAGTTTTGTAGTTTATATGGGTGGTTGGGAGGTATAGGAGTGAGGTGGAGCTAGTCTAATTCACATGGGTGCTATGATAGTTTGGGTTGTGATAGAGGGTTCCTGAGGCACCAATGTTGTACAGGCACCATCAGGATGAGATGGGTCTATCTTGTACTAAGGGAAGTTTCATAGAACTAGATTTGGTTTGTGAGGGTTTGGTGGTAGTAAACATGAGTGGTGTGATAGCAGAATGACTAGGGTAGAAGAGGTTAAGGATTTCTCTCTAGATTCAAAAATATCTTTCAATATCAAAGGATTAAGGGTAGATTTATCAAAATGACTCATATTTTATAATATACCCTTGAACATGTTAGGGTTTCAACAACACAAAATGGGAAACCAAGATTAAAACATGAGGAAGGGTGGAGATTAAGCTTGGGCAAGTGACATGGATTGAGATGGATGGATGGCTGAGATTAAAAATGGTGGATGGCTAGGATTAATTTATATAAATACATACATATATACATACATACATACATACATACATACATACATACATATATATATACATACATACATACATATATATATATATATATATATATATATATATATATATATATATATATATAATAATGGATGGTTGTGATTGGAGGACACAAATGGATGACAAGTGGCTAGATTTTGATGTCTACACATATACCATAATTATTTTTAATACATTAAAGAGGGTTTATGAAATACATGAACACCATGTCTTGTGTTCATCTATTATGATTTCTATTCTTTTGATACATGAAAAAGAGTTTATGAAATGCTAGAATACCCTATTTGATTTCATGATTTTAATTTTTAATACCTATAAGAGGGTTTGCGAAGTCATAAAAGTACCCTACTTTACTTTCATTTGTTATGATGTTTTAATTTGTTATTTCATGTAAAAGATGAGAATATTTTAAGAAGTAAATTTACTATTATGTTATAAATGTTAGATAAAAGGGAATATACAATGAGAATAATTAATTTTATTTTTGAAATCCAACTCTATTTTTGTTTGAGATGGTTAGGACTATAAGGATCCATTATTTTGATGATTGAATTAGCCACCTTGCTCTAGCTCTAGAAGTAAATACCATATGGTTGTACCTTAGCAAAATATGAATTTATAAAATCTAGAGGGAATGGGTAACTTGTATGGGTGTTAACCTTTAACTAGTGTTACGTGAGTATGGAGTATTGTAGAGTATAAGACTTTCTTGCTTTGTGAATATTTTGAAATATTAATTGCACTATTCACTTTACCATAAGAGCTTATACCTCATACTTAGAAGAAATAGATTGGAAACCCAATAATAAGGAAGATTAGTTGCATGTCTTTCTCCTAGGAATTTATGATAAATTTTTAGATAAATTTGAGTGAGGTTGATGTTGAATACAATAACTACCCTACAAAACTATTTTATTTGCAAGAATGTGATTGTGATATGTTGCTTTGAATTATATAGCTTACTAAAAGATAATTGAGAAATGATTCATTAAAACCTAAAATGTTATGTTGTCTTATATTGAATTGGCATATGATATGAATGCATTAATATTTAGAATGTTAAGTTGTTATTATAAAGGTTGAAATTGATTCATGATTGCATCAAGTCTGCAATATTTGTTTGGTGTATAAGACTGTTTATGAATGCATTAAGACTACAACTTTTGCTTGTTGTATAAGATTGTTATAAATGCATTAAGTCTACAACATTATGCTTGTTGTGCAAATATTACTTGTAAATATATGATTATAAGGTCTTTCAATTGGATGTAAAGAGAATCTACAAATCCTACCCATGCACCACAACCCTAGGTATAACACCTAGTTTCTATATTCATTTTAAGCTACTTTCATCGAGAAGGGTGATATGTTAGTGAATGTACCAACATAGATGGGTGCTATTTATATACATAAATATGTATTATATAGAGTGTAGATTGATCACCTACACTTAAATCTAGATCTAGTTATGAGTGTAATCTCATATGTTTATGGAATGTTGCATTTATGATTACTATTACACAATGATGACCTCTCTAACTAGAATGGTTATTCATATCTACCCTTTTGTGAAGTATTAAAACTTTAGAAATGAAGTTAAGATAGCGCTATTTTGGTGAACATTTAATGGTTGGGCAAAAATCAACAAAAATTACTTACTCTTTTGGCATTCAAAATATGGATAAATTGCTTTCACAATGAATGGATAAAATTCATAAATAAATGCCTCTCATCTACTTGGTTTTCTATTCTTATTAATGGCTCTACTATTGGTTATTTCAAAAGCTTCAAAGGCTTGAGACAAGGTGACCCATTGTCACCCTTTCTCTTCATCATTCTAGCGGAGTCCCTAGGCATATCCCCCAAAGCTACTTGTTCCTCTAGAGCCATCTTAGACATCAAGGCTTCCTCTAGCCTTAATCCCATTTTACACCAAAAATTTGTATATGATACCATATTAGCCACTAGGTCATCTATCCCAGAAGCTAGAACCATTAAGTTCATCCTAAACTTGTATGAGGAAGCTATAAGACAAAAGGTTAGCTTCAACAAAAGTAATCTTTTCTTCATCAAAAATCTTGGAAAGAAAACTCAAAATTACCAAAATATTGGGGTTTTCGAATTGCCCTCCACCTATCTTGGTCTTCCTCTTTTTCAAGGTTGGCCAAATGAGAGCATGTGGAATAATGTTATTCAGAGAATCATGAAGAAACTTGTTGGGTGGAAGGAAAATCTTCTCATTTAAGCTATTAAAGCTACTCTGGTCCAGGTATGCCTTTAGAGCATCTTAGTGTTCTTCATGTCTATCTTTAAAGTTCCCATTGTGGTGTACCATGAGTGGTAATTTTTCCCAATTGCAAAACCACACTCACCCTTAGGATTTTGATAACAAAACCCTCTCTTACAAATAAGTTAAAAACAAAGAAAACTTCTCTAAGGTTCTACTATATAAGCATTGCACATGTATATTTATAATCTTGTGAAGATATATCAAATAAGTGCTTAGTGATTTACAAGTAATTGTTAACAAGGGGTCTATGTTGGTTTATTTTATCTTTCTATGCTAGTAATTTTTCATGAAACTTAAAAAGGAAAGAACAAATGTGATTGGCCCTCATATGACCACGATGTAAGCCTTAGTTCATTTTATCTTGAAGCATTTTAGGTAGATTTTATCTTCATTTGTTAAGTAGATTTAAAACAAGTTTTATCTTGCATTAAACCTTGCTTTGAACAATGAAATAGAAGATTAAAATCTCTCTAAATGTGAATGTGAAATGAATATTGGATTCCTTTTAACTTGCTTTGTGCATGAAAATAAAAAGGAAATAAATATGCATGAATAACTATGAAATGTAAAGGCCTTAAAATGTCATTATAAATTACTCCTCTTTAATGAAATCATAATTTTCATAAAGAAGAAATAATTTAATGCTTTAAAACAATAGCCTTTGATATAATGTATAAATTACCTCATTTTATTGAAATAAAAATTTTCATAAAGAGAAGCCAATTTATTATTTTGAAAATGATGGCCTATGGAATGCCATATAAATTACCCTCCTTTAATGAAATTGCAATTTTCATAAAGGGAAGTTCATTTATTGCTTATGAAAAAAAATGCAAAACTTAAAAATCGATTTGCCTTCAAAATATGAAAAATGTAAAATTTTGAAATTATAAAAATCTTCATAAAACAACATTTTTCAATAATTTTTATAAATTCAAAATGGCTTCGGAATGGGATCAAAATTGTTTCGGATGAAAGATTGAAGCTCATTCTTCACACCCATGTATTTATTTTTGGAATTTTAATTTTTTTTTAATTTTTATTTTAATCACTGAAGTATTAAAAAAATGCAAAAGGGAAGGGTTAGAAAAATAAAAATAAAATAACAGAAATAAAATGAATTGCTGCAACTCAAAATTTTCCCATAGACCCTGCAAGTGTTAGTATTCTGCACAAAAACCAACATTAGTGTGACCCAAATTCATGCAGTCAAACAACTAATACGATGCAAGCTTCTAAGGAAATGGTGCAATATATCAAATAAGAACACACAAGTAAACCATTAAAATGCATAAGCTTGATGTATCTCCAATATATTGTAGAAAATATCTTCAATATTAAACATGTGTGCAGAAAAACTCTGCCCCAAAATAGGCATTATGTGGTGAAAAACAAAATCCAACAGGATGGCAAAATCAATCCAGCCATAGCTTCCAAAATTGTCCAACCTCTAGCCTGCAAAAATTCCAGCCCCTTGTGCATTTGTTTCGATCTATTTTTAACATTTTCAGTATATCCCTTCATTTCAATTCTGTAGAATTTTTGTTTCGTTACCTTTTTCTTCCTTGGCCTTATAACTGCTTAATTTATAATGCTTCCTTCAAAGCGTCTGTTAGTGGCCAAATTATTAACATGCTTCAAAATTATTTTAGTTTTAAATTCATTGTCTTTAGTGCCCCTTCTTCAGGTTATATTATTCCATTTGTATTAATTCCCTTGTGTCTCAATAGCCTTCGTAACACCTTTAATTCATAAATCCTCTCAATGCATGTTTTGCTCACGTATCCCAAATTCCCTCGTGTCTCAATAGCCTTCGTAACACCTTTAATTCATAAATCCTCTCAATGCATGTTTTGCTCACGTATCCGCTACTTAACCAAGTCATCACCCATTTATCCTTTTCTATTTGAATGCTACCTAAGCACTGTGATGGCATATTATTATCGAACATATTTATGCCCTAGAGCCATTGGTTACAAGAATTAAACATGGTGGTTGTCCTACATGTCTCTGTTGGATTTTAGTTATCCAAAATGCTGGTCTAACCATCCTTACCACTTACCAGGGGCCATCATCATATCTTCTTAATCATCTAGTGGTCCTCTTTCACGGAATGATATTTCATCTCATTGATTGTAGATTCGATTAAATCCTTACACTATCGAGTCTAGAGTGAGCTCTTCAAGTGTATGCCAACTGTATTCCTTTTCACGTCAAATATGTGATCAACACATCAATATCACCTTTGTATTGGCCACTATGGGCTACATCATAGGTTGATTCTAGTTGGCCATGTTAGCATCGTCGTGGTGATTACCTAGCTATCTCGCTGGATGACATGAATCAAATGTGGCCTTATAAATTTTCTAATGTGATGCTATAGTGAGGAATTTCTTTTTAACCCCATCACCTAGCTTCTATTTACTTTGGTGCCTATGTCTTTATGTGATGTGGAGCTACTTCATCGTACTTATTTCTCACCTCTGTAAGCCCTTGATCTATCAAGATACGAATTTGAATTAACTACCCGACACCATCAATGACTCCAATTACAAAAAATGAAGGATTCTATGCATGTTTATCATGGAAACACCTAGCATCTGGATATTTTAGAGTCTTCATGTTATACACTGAGGAAGATATATTTTTATGCTACTAAATTGAAGCCCTTCCCATATTCACAACAACTACCATGCCACCTATTCATAGAGATTCCCACACTGATGCAATCCATGTCTACTAACCATATTATTTCACAGGGAAAGCAAAAACAATTTGGTGATCACTTCGACAATCTCATCCCATGTCGTGTTGGTCACTATTCTAGGTGCTTTCATGTGATTACCTTCATCCACTCTTTCCAAATTACTAGGCACTACATGCGTGTTATCATCCATGGTAGTTTGTTCCATGCTGGTGGTCATATCCAGCGCATACTAATCAATATCCGGTGTTATTCCCTCTGGTCGGTCTACGAGCTATGTTTTTGATGAAAGTTTAAAATAAAACATAACAAAATTAAATTTGAGGATATTTAAGACATGCCCTGTTACAGGAAAACACACATAGGCGGAGGCACAAATAAAAGGTAGGGTTTATATTATTAAATAGGGGATGGCTCTACTGATCCTACAACTATGGCATTTCTGCCTGCAAAATAAACCGCGCAAATCCTAATTGGATTACAAATGGGGTTCTACACTAAGGAGCAGTAAGAACCCTCAAAGCTCAACTAAGTAAAATTGATCTACACTACTGTAGAGCAGAACCTGCTAAACTGTAGGGAAACTAGGGCTACTACCTAGAATAACGAAGGAGGACCCCAGAGACGGTATTTATATGTCTTTCCATTAGCACAGGCTGGCATGGTGGGAAAATCGAGGCCATACAGAGCTCACCTACTGCATTAACCCAGCCCATGCTTCTTTTATCAGATTAACAGTTGACAGGAAATTTCAGTAGCAGATAAGCAGTGAAATTTAGATTAGTTTATAATTCCAACATCCTCCGTAATCTAAATTCCTGGTAATACAAACAATTTTGAAATTTTACCATTAAATTTCTATCGTGATACATAACGAAAAGACTTTTGTACCAAGCCAAGAATTCCTAGATAGCAAACGAGATGTCGTTGCTTCTGACGGCCATACCCTTTGCTCGACAATGTAGGCATACACCATTCTGATGGCCAACACTGCCTGCTCTGCAAAATTTTTGGCCATGTTGTATTCGTCCTGCATCTCCATTTGGAGCTCCATCAGAGTCTCTCCCTTTTATTTTGCCAAATTTAGGGAGCAAAGGCTAGAAGGGGCTACGTAATATCTGGTAGTTGATCCATCATTAACTCAGAAGTTGCTGCAAATAGCGCCCCTACTCCATTACAGTCGATCTTGAGCTGCCCTTCCTCAGTATTGAGCTTAAGTATCCCTGACATGTAATCATAAGGAACCAGAAATTTGCTCAGTGCTCCCATAACATTTTGGGGCACATATCCTTCTTGTTCTTCATTACGACCAAAGAAATGAATGGTTTCCATCATGAACACCAAATTTTGGTCGAAATTGGAAAGAAAGAACAATCGCCTCTCGATTTGCTTCATGGGACAAACGAGGAACGACTTACCCATGCTAACCTTTAAATTTATTTTTCCACAGTTAGAAGCGAAGTGCGAATGATGCAGGGTGAATGAGGGAAGGGCCCTAAAGCTAGGTTACGCATGCACAATCGAGGTGCACTCTCAAACTTCGCACGATCGGGCTGTGCTCCTAAACTTTGCACGATCAGACTACGCTCCTAAATTTCACTCGATCGGGCTACGCTCCTAAAATTTGCATGATCAGGCTACACTCTCAAACTTCACATAATTAGGTTGCACTTTTGAACTTCGCTCCTCGCTCAGGCTTGAGTCATCTACGTACTTGATTTTCATAGTCAAGAGAAAAACAGGCAACCCGCATCTACGAGAGCCATCACTCTATCGATGAACCACACCCGGCCCAGCGCTGTGGCTCTCACTCCTCTTCGCCTATGGATATTCAGTCTCCAAGCTCTGATACCATGATGAAAGTTTAAAATAAGCCATAACAAAATTAAATATGAGGATATTTAATACATGCCATGTTACAGGTAAACACACACAGGTGGAGGCACAAATAAAAGGCAGGGTTTATATTATTAAATAGGGGATGGCTATGCTAAGCCTACAATTGCAGCATTTCCACCTACGGAATAAATTGCCCAAATCCTAATTGGATTACAAAGGGGGTTTTGCGCTAAGGAGCAGCAAGAACCCCCAAAGCTCAACATAACCTGCTAAACTACAAGGAAACTGGGGCTGCTGCCCAGAATAATGGAGGACCCCAAAGACGATATTTATAGGTCTCTCCATAGACATAGGTTGGCATGGCAAGAAACTCGAGGCCATACGGAGCTCACCTACTGCATTAACCCAGCCCATGCTTCTTCTGTCAGATTAACAATTGACAGGACATTTTAGCAGTGGATAAGCAACAAAATTTAGATTAGTTTATAATTCCAATAGTTTTCACTGCTACATCTGGGAACCACCACATGATGATAACCAACATATCTGTCAACTATGGCAGTGATTGTGATAACATGGTAAATGTTTGTGACTCTAGTGAAAAATAACGTGAACATCATCTATTTTGATACCCTCTTTCTCATTGTCACATCGCTATCCCTATTTTTCTATCAAACCTACCGTGTCTAGATTTACCTCTGTGTTTGCATTTCCCTCTCTATACACTACATTTTTCTTTGAATCAACCATCGACACATCCGGTAGAAAATGTCATCCTCATTCGTGCTCAACATTCCCATTTTGGAATTTTGTTCCACTTTAATGCCTCTTCTACTTGATGTTTATCACAGCCCTGCTATGCTCTTAGGGTCTGTGTTTATCTCATATTCCTCTATCTGCATTGGTTACTAACATGCGATACCTCGTGATTGCATCTTACATGATATTTTGCATAGTAATATCTCTTCCATTGTCACTGTATTTCATTCAACTCCTGGTAATTTAAAACCACATCTGTTTCTATTTTCAACACCTCTATAACAATTCATGAGTGTTTGTTTCAACATCAACTACCTCACTATATTGTTCTATTGATATCCCCATCGTGAAGGTGCTTGCGGTCATAGGCAACGACACACACCCAAATGCACTTGATGCATGATAGGCAATGTTACCATTGATGCTTTCACCAACTACATGGGTCCTCGCTATTTTGACTATCCTCAATGGTGGTCGCTCCATATATCCTTTTGATTGCAACTCGTCCACCAGCACACTGAAATGAAATGATATCACTACCAAGGTCAAATGAGAGTAGATTATTCCATAACAAAAGTAGCTAAGTAGCATCATCCAAATCTGTATCTTCTAGTTACATGCTACCTCGAAATCACTATTTTGGTCAAAGTGCATTGTATGTCACTATTCTCCTCATCTAGGCCTTTGTCTACCATCCAATATTCGGGTGTAGGGTCTCATCGTCCACCTCAACATTAATCTACTGAAACCAACCCTGTCTATGTCAAGTCTTTGGTTCATCCTCTATCTCACCAAACCATCCACGTAGACTAGGTTCACTACCCCCAACATCCACTCGGAGCTCAAGTTCACTACCCCCAACATCTCATTCCTACGTACATTAAATAAGACCTTCGTTAGGTAGCTGTATTCGAATAGTATAAATAAAAAGAAATAAAACAATATTTAACCTTCACTTTATTATTAGAAGCCGAGGAAGGCTTTGGCCAAACCTTAATTTATTTATATATGGCAATATATATATATATATATAATATTATTTATTTTATTTTATTATATATATATTATTTATATATATATATATATATATATTATATTATATTATATTATATTATATTATGTTTTATTTTTTATTTTATTTTTAATACATGCATATATATAAAAAATATATACACATGTGAACTTATTTTATGCTTTATGAACCATATCAATCTATTTCAAAAAAACCGACTCATTGAAATTTCAAAAGAAATAACAAAGTCACATTAAAACCCACATTTGAAATTTGAAATCCAATCATAAACCAAAATATAAACACTATGAAATAAATACAATGAGGACACTCAACACCACACAAGGCTACAATGCAACCATGGAGACTACAAAGCAAACTCGAGGGGAGGAACCATTATTGCTCCAAGGACACTAAGATTCCCCAAAAGGTGGGTCCCCAAATTTGGGGTACATTGTGGAACAACCACAACAAATGGTGACTCTATTGGGAAATGCTCCTAAGCATTTTAGGTAAACAAACCAAACTTAAACAAGAACACAAAAGATCAGTGAAATACAAATTATTTAGTGATGTCCCGAGAAGGTGGGGATAAACAAATTTGAATAAAAATGATTAGTCCATCTACCTTTTCTTAGTGTGTGAAAAAGTGATTCATTTTTGTACCTCTGAAAACCTTCTAGATTCTATCATCTATTTTGCATTTAGGCTATGAAGCACGACTCATAAAATAAATTTTTTTATAGGCAAAGCCCTACTACTAGTTAGATATCCATAGCCCTGGTAGGGTTTATCTAACTCACCCTTGTGTTTGTTTAATATTTTGCAAAGCCTTTATTATAATCGAGCTATGTCTGGATAGAGCCCTATTGTTAGTCAGACATCCATAGCCTCGGTAGAGTTTATCTAGACTTTGTGACTGATTTGATCAATATTTTCAATGCTCGTTTTATTTCTTTCTTTCTTTCATTTTTTTATAGCTTTGCAATAATTTATATATCACTAGGGTTAGGAAGCATAAATATAGAGTGTTTTGAATTTTTGCCTTAATTTACAAATCAAGATAACTTCATCCTTCAGAACCTCCATAAATACCCTTTAATATATGTGAGTTATATGTGGAGCTTTAGCAAAATGTTTCATCGTTTCATTCTCTACCAATTTAGTCCCAAAATCTGAACATAATCAAAAAATAACTCCTTTCCTTTTTCTCAGGTTCACCTGCTTTCATATTAGGTATTCCAACCTACTTAACAAAGGAACGCAAAAATTGGTGAGAGGCAATAAACTAGTGACCACAAAACATCACCTCAAAAAAAGTAAACAACCCAAAACACAAAACTAAAAACTAAAATTAAAACTTGACCTAATGCAAACTAACAAGCAAGAAAAACAAAGGCACAAAAACCAAAACTATATACAAATATACAATAGTGTACAAGGTGGTGCAAATTTTGAGCTATCCTTTCCTTGGATCCCAAACATGTTAAGCACACTTTAAAATATATATATCATAATATGCATGTGAAGCTTATTAGGAATCCAATGAAAATAAAATTAGGCAATAAAGTGCAACAACCATTATTTTTCATCTTTCACCCCACCATTTTAGTATAGTTCCATTAGTAATCCCATAGGTGAGATTCAAATTAAATTGATTAGACAATAACTAATTTTCAATTCTTTCTTGTCTATTATTTAATATGTCAATTTCACAATTCAATTCATGATTTAGAACTAGGTATTCCTTTTCAAATATGAGATATTGCAAACAATAGCCTATTTCTAAAAACTTTAAATCCAATTCATTTTCGAATGTTTGTAGGCCAATCAAACTTATGTAACAAATTGTAAGCATCTAGAATATTTACTAAATGAGAATCATTATAATATTTTATCCTAGATTTGATTATTAATTGTTTGTGGACTTGATTAAACAATTCAAGCACATCAACTTCTGTTTTATTCATCAAAACAATATTAATAGAGGTGTGAGTAGAAATCAACTCTAGCTCTTCATTCACCTGTAATGGGATTTCATCATAAATAGCTTATGAATCTAATAAATGATTATACAAATTTTCATCTAAAGCTTGGATGTTTGGACACAAAAGGTTAGATTCTACCTTTTGTACATTTTCATTTACCAACACTTGGTGAGCCATTGTAATTTTTTCTTCTACCTCATGGTCTTTATCTTCTTCATCATCTTGTAGTATTTCATCTTCATTGATTACATGTTCATCAAAAATACCAAAATTAGGCACCCAATCAAAAGTATGCCCATCCTTTTCAAACCATGAATCTTGTTGTTCAAGGGATGTGTTAAATAACACCTCTTCCTGATCAACTATTTGAATAGTTTCAAGTGAAGCAACATTTTTATCATTTGGATGAATAGGAGTCGGTTCAAATTCCTTGTTAACCACAAATGGTATTTCTTGATTTGAATCTCCAAGACAATTATGTGAATTTGTACCAAGATCTTCAATAAACTTATATTCAACATGATTAAATTTTGAAACCTTATCTATTCTTTCAAATGCAATATCTTCATGTGAAATGGTGATTTTAGCATTCTACATATCAATATAAATCTCATTGATAGGGGTGTGAAAAGCCAATGATTCTTCATATCTTCCCTAGCCATTGTAAAAATTTTCATCTAAATTTGTGGGATGAAAATCTATTGTATCTGTGACATGATATTTTTATTCATCTATCAATTCTTTTTCTTTTTTATCCATGGTAGTAAAATCATTATCATTTTCCAACACTTGATGAGATTCCAACCCTTCTTCCAAAACATTCTCAAATTGTATAGGACTTGTAATATCCTCATGCGAGAAAGCAATTATATTGTCCTGCATATCAATTGACAAAAAAAGTTTATTAGAAGGTTTGAAGTGAGTGTATTCTTCCCACTTCTTCCAAGAATCATAGTAATCATCTTCCAAAATCATGTGGTGATGCTCAACTACTTCTTCAACATATTCCAATTCATCAACGTATTTCTCATAAAATTTACCTTTACCTTCCTTATATGATTCAATTATTTCCAAAAGTGGGCTACTCTTTGTATTCAATATTGCAAGATCACAATCCAAATTTGTAACCCAAAATTCAATTTTATCACAATTTGGAAGGCGTGGGTTTTCTTGGCCATCAATTTCAACAATCCCATCCAAGGTGTTTTTCAAAAACAAGTGAAATTTTGTTGTCTTTGAATTTATTTATTGATTTTCTTTCAACCTCACTTTCAACCACTTTATTCAATTCTATGGAAGGTCATGTCCTATCACATATCTCCATGCTAATTAACTCTAGGACTCTTCCATTGTCTGAATACTCATGCATTTCTAAATATGGACCCATCTCTACACAATCCTCATTAGTGGATATTGACTTTGCAACTTGCACCTCCTCTTGGACAATATCTAAGGTGGTTAGAAACATTTGGACATTCAAATTCATCTCATTTATTGTTCATATTAGACATAATTTGATTCAAGGATGCTAGATTAGATGGTTGGTGTAGGTTGGCTTCACTAACTCCTGAAAAAAATTCATCATGGTAGGAGATTGTACCTCAACTTGCCATTGTTAAAATATTATTACGACATTGTAGGATCTAGGCAAGGATGGATCTTCAATATTCTCCCCTAAAAATATATCAATTATGAGGTATAAGGCTCCCCTATACACGTCAATGGCTTCTTCTTCTGAAATGGTGTAATGTGTACCCATTTTGATATACAACCTATAGAATCTATCATTGAATTGACTCATGGATTCATTAGGTTATTTATAGATAGAAGCAAATTGATTTGATATCGTATCCCAATCATCTAATGTTCCAAAATGGTTGAGAAACATTGCTTCTAATTGAGCCCATGAAGTGATAGAAGCTATAATAATATTGATAAACCAGTCATGCACAATCTTATCCAATGTGTATGAAAACATTTCACATCCAACATCTTCATGCATTATTTGCAAACAACTCATATTATCTTTGAATGCATGAATGTGTGCTTCAACTGACCTAGTTCCATCATGCCTAAACTAAGGTAGATAAGACACCAAGTCCATAGGCACCTCATGTGAAGGCCCAAGTATGTTTAAGGGACTACCTGTCATCATTGGAGTACACATTACCATTAATGGACCTTAAAGAATACAACTTTAATACCAATTTTGTTAGTCAAATAAATATATCTTGCAAAGAAGCATGAAATGAGTAAAAAATTTCAAATGCTTAACATATAGATCATCATGTTAGCATCAACCCAAAATATATATATCAATTAAACCATGACATTAGAGAATATTTTCCAATTTGTAAAAATGTTAGCATTATTGCATCATCAATAAAAAAATATTTGAATCAATGAATGTGACCACAAGAAAAAAAAACTTCATTAGTCGAGACCAAAACTTTCAAATAACTCTTTTAAGTAACATGAACCAGTTAACATCTAAATAGCAATAAAGCAAACCAATTCAATCCCTCCTTCTAGCGCCAAAATGTTGAGTGGTAATTTTTACCAATTGCAAAACCACACCCACCCTTAGGATTTTGATAACAAAACCCTCTCTTGCAAAGAATTTAAAAACAAAGACAACTTCTCCAAGGTTTTGCTATATAAGCATTGCACATGTGTATTTATAATCTTGTGAAGATATATCAAATAAGTGCTAGGAATACCTTAGTGGTTTGCAAGTAACTATTAACAAGGGGCCTGTGTTGGTTTATTTTATCTTGCTATGCTAGTAACTATTCATGAAACTTAAAAAGAAAAGAACAAATGTGATTAGCCCTCATATGACCATGATGTAAGCCTTAGTTCATTTTATCTTGAAGCATTTTAGGTAGATTTTATCCTCATTTATTAAGTATATTTAAAAAAAGTTTTATCTTGCATTAAACCTTACTCTGAATAATGAAACAAAAGATTAAAATCTCTCTAAATGTGAATATGAAATGAAGATTGGATTCCTTTTAAATTGCTTTGTGCATGAAATAAAAATAAAATAAATATGCATGAGTAACTATGAAATGTAAAGGCTTTAAAATGTCATTATAAATTACCCCTCTTTAATGAAATCATAATTTTCATAAAGAAGAAATAATTTAATGTTTTAAAACAATAGCCTTTGATATAATGTATAAATTACCTCTTTTTATTGAAATCAGGTTTTTCATAAAGAAAAGCCAATTTATTGCTTTGAAAATGATGGCCTACGAAATGCCATATAAATTACCCCCCTTTAGTGAAATTACAATTTCAATAAAGGGAAGTTCATTTATTGCTTATGAACAACAATGCAAAGCTTAAAAATTGATTTACCTCCAAAATATGAAAAATGTAAAATTCTGAAATTATAAAAATATTCATAAAAAAAAAATTCAATAATTTTTATCAATTCGAAATAATTTCAGAATGGGATTGAAATTGTTTCGGATGAAATATTGAAGCTCATTCTTCACACCTATGTATTTATTTTTGGCATTTTAATTTTTTTTTAATTTTTATTTTATTCACCAAAGTTTTAAAATTATGCAAAAGAGAAGGGTTAAAAAAATAAAAATAAAATAACAGAAATAAAATGAATTGTTGCAACTCAAAATTTTCCCACAAACCCTGCAAGCATTAGTATTTTGCATAAAAACCAGCATTAGTGTGACCCAAATTCATGCAGTCAAACAACTAATGCGGTGCAAGCTTCTAAGGAAATGGTGCAATATATCAAAGAAGAACACACAAGTAAACCATTAAAATGCATAAGCTTGATGTATCTCCAATATATTGCAAAAAAGATCTTCAATATTAAACATGTGTGCAGAATAACTCTGTCCCAAAATAGGCATCATGTGGTGAAAAACAAAGTACAACAGGATGGCAAAATAAATCTAGCCATAGCTTCCAAAATGGTCTAGTCTCTGGTCTACAAAAATTCCAGCCCCGTGTGCATTTTTTTCGATCTATTTTAAAAATTTTTAGTTCATCCCTTCGTTTCAATTCTGTAGAATTTTTGTTTCGTTTCCTTTTTCTTCCTTGGTCTTGTAATCGCTTAATTTATAACACTTCCTTCAAAGTGTCTATTAGTGGCCAGATTATTAGCATGATTCAAAACTATTTTAGTTTAAAAATATTTGTCTTTAGTGCCACTTCTTCGGGTTCTCTTATTCCATTTGTATTATTTTCCTCGTGTCTCAATAGCCTTTGTAACACCTTTAATTCATAAATCCTCTTAATGCATGTTTTGCTCACGTATATGCTACTTAAACAAGTCATCATCCCTTTATCCTTTTCTATTCAAATGCTACCTAAGCACTATGATGACATATTATTATTGAACCTATTTGTGCCTTGGAGCCATTAATTATAAGCATTAAACATCGGGGTTTTCCTGCATGTCTCTGTTGGATTTTAGTTATCTAAAATGCTGAGCTGGCCATCCTTACCACTTACCAATGGCCATCATCATCTCTTCTTAACCATCTAGTGGTCCTTCTCATTCACAAAATAATATTTCATCTCATTGATTGTAGATTAGATTGAATCCTTACACTACCTAGTCTAGTGTGAGCCCACCGAGTGTCTACCAACTGTATTCCTTTTCACATCAAATCTATGATCAACACATCAATCTCACATTCATCTCAGCCACTATGGTCTACATCATAGGTTGATTCTGGTTGGCCATGTCAGCATAGTCATGGTGATTACCTAGTTGCCTCACTAGATGACATGAATTGAATGTGGCCTTATGAATTTTCTAATGTGATGCCATAGCAAGGAATTCCTATTTTGACCCCATCACCTGGATTATATTTAATCTAGTACCTATGTCTTTGTGTGATGTGTAGATGCTTCACTTTACTTGTTTCTCACCTCTATAATCCCCCGATCCATCAAGATACAAATTCAAATTAACTACCTGACACCATCAATGACCCCAATTGCAAAAAATAAAGGATTCTATGCATGTTTATCATGGAAAAATTTAGTGTCCAAATATTTTAGAGTCTTTGTGTTATACACTGAGGAAGATATATGTTTACGCTACCAACTTAAATCCCTTCTCATATTCACAAAAACTACCATGCCACCTAGCCATAGAGATGTCCACACTGATGCAATCCATGTCTGCCAGCCATACTATTGCACAAGGAAAGAAAAACAATCTGGCAATCACTCTGGTAATCACATCCCATGCCATGTTGGTCTCTATTCTAGGTGCTTTCATGTGATTACCTTCATCCATTCTTTCCATGTTACCAGATACTATGTGTGTATTATCATCCATGGTAGTTTTTTCTATGCTGGCAATCAGATCCAACACGTACCAATCAATATCCGGTGCTATTTCCTTTGATTGATCTATGAGCTGCATTCTCATTGCAACCTCTACAAACCAACATGTGATGATAAACAACATATCAATAAACTATGGCAATTACTGTGACAACATGGTAAACATCCATGACTCTGGTGAAAAATAATGTGAACATCATCTATTTTGACACCCTCTTTCTCACCTCCAAGTCACTATCCCTATTTTTCTATCAAACATTCCGTGTCTGGATATACCTCTACATATGCATCACCCTCTTGATCCACTATATTTTCCTTCGAATCAACCATTGACACATCTGATAGATGAGGTTGTCCTAATTCATTCTCAACATTCCCATGTTGGAATTTTGTTCTAATTTAATACCTCTTCTACTTGATGTTTATCACACCCCCGTTGTTCCCTTGGGATCCATGTTTATCTCATGTTACTCTATCTACCTTGGTTATTGATGTGTGATACCTCACGATTACATATTGCATGATATTTTGCATAGTAATATCTCTACCATTGCCACTATCTTCCATCCAACTCTTAGAAATTCAAAACTATAATTGATCCTATTTTCAACACCTTTGTAATAATTTTTGGGTGTTTGTTTCAACACCAACCACCTCAATGTGCCATTCTATCGATATACCCATCGAGGAGGTGCTTGTGATCATAGGCAATGATACACACCAAAATGCACTTTATGTGTGATAGGTAATGTTACCATTGATGCTTTCATCGACTATGTGGTCCCTCACTATTTTGACTGTCCTCAATGGTGGCCACTCCATATATCCTTTTGATTGCAACTCTTCCACCAACGCATTCAAATGAAATGATATTCACTACCGAGGTAAAAAAAGAGTAGATTATTTCATAACCAAAGTATCTAAGTAGCGTCATCCAAATATATCTTTCAGTTACATGCTACCTTGGAATCACTGTTTTGGTAGAGTGTATTATCTATCACTATTGTCCTCATCTAGGCCTTTGTCTATCGATCGATTTTCTAGGTGTAGGATCCCATTGTCTACCTCAACATTAATCTCTTGAAACTAACTTCATCTATGTCAAGTCTCCAATTCATCCTCTATATTGACAAACCATCCACGTAGATCGGGTTCACTACCCCCAACATCCTCTCGAAGCTCGGGTTCGCTACCCCCCAACATCTCATTCCTACGTACATTAAATAAGACCTTCGTTAGGCAGCTCTATTCGAATATCATAAACAAAAAGAAAGAAAAAAATCTTTAATATTCACTTTATTAACCTTCACTTTATTATTAGAAGCCGAGGAAGGCTTTGGCCAAACCTTAATTTATTTATATATATTGCAATACATATATATAATATTACTTATTTTATTTTATTTATATATATATTTTATATTTATTTTATTTATTTTGAAGTATATATATTATATATATTTTATTTTTTATTATTAATACATGCATATATATAAAATCTATACACGTGAACTTATTTTATGCTTTATGAACCGGATCAATCTATTTCAAAAAAATTGACTCACTAAAATTTCAAAAGAAATCACAAAGTCACATTAAAACCCACATTTGAAATCCGAATTCCAATCATGGACCAAAACAAAAACACCATGAAATAAATACAATGAGAACACTCAACACCGCATAAGTCTACAATGCAACCATGGAGACTACAAAGCAAACTAGAGGGGAGGAACCATTATTGCTCCAAGGACACCAATATTCCCCGAAAACCAAAATTTTAAGGTGGGTCCCCAAATTTGGGGTACGTTGTAGAACAACCACAACATACTAGAAGATAGAACAAATCCAAAATATATTCCTTTGGTATACATCTAATAATAGACATAGATTAGATTTCTTCTAATGGCTTGGGATAAATTCTACATCAAGAAATCTTAGGGAGGGCTCTGATTCAGGAGAATCGGTAGTATGAACATGGTCTTGATAAAAAAACAAGGATGGGAAATTCTCACAAACACCAAAGTATCCTGGGTTGATATTTTTAAGAACAAATACCTTCAAAGAATTTCCTTTCTAGATGACAACCCTCTCTAGGTTTTGCATTCAATAATTTGGTAACCAAAACCAAACACATCCTCAAGAAAGGTCTTAGATGGTGTCTCAGTGATGGGAATCATATCCAGTTATGGGTTGATCCTTGTCTTTTAGAACAACCTCTAATTTTTATCCCAATATATGAATTCTCAAGCCTCTCATAGACCATATCATTGGAAATATGGTTTGTAACTTTATTGCCCATGACCCTTCCCATTTTTCTATTTAGAAAATCCTTCCTCCTAATGATACTAATCTTGAGCATCAAGTGGCTATTAATACCCTTTCTAACTTGCTCATAACCTGTATCATTTTTAGTGACCCTTTGTAGGATGCTCCTCTTTGGAAATCCAATGATTAGGGTATTTTATTAATTAAATATTCTTACTTCTTCCAAGAAGAGTCCAACCAATATTGGTTTTTACCTAGTGTCATTTGACTTCGACACCTTATCCCTAAGATTACATTTTTTTTGTTGGTCATCCAAAATAGAATTTTAACCATTAAAAATCTCATCAACCATGGATTTATTATCCCTAATCATTACTATATTTGTTAGTTTGGTTGGGAGTCAGTCATTCACCTATTTATTGAGCATCCCTTATCCAAAGTGTTGCTTTCTCTCTTCTCTATATTTAGCATTTCTTGGGTTTCCCCCAACTCCATTCTTGACCTATGTGTCCAATGGCCAAATCTATTTAAACACTTACATATAAGATCTATGTGGTCCTTTTTTTTACCCCATTTCTTATGGTATATTTGGCTCAAAAGGAACAACAAAGCTTTTTGTGACACCTCTAAAGACCTAGTATCTATTTTCTCTAGGATCCTTTATAATGCTATTAAGAACACTAATCTTGTTTCTTCTATTGATTATCCTTGCCATGGTATTGAATCTAGGTTGGTTGTCTCTTTCAACATTTCATTTGGTCTTCCCAAGTAGGATCCTCTAATTGTGGATAGATCAAGGGTCATTTGGTCTACTCCCCCTTAGGGTGGTTCAAGCTCAACTTTGATGGCATTTCCAAGGGCAACTTGGACAAAGCTGACCATGGAGGCATTTTCAAATATGAACACACTAGGATCATATTGGTGTATCCAAAGAACATTGGTATTTATACCAATAATATGGTCAAAAGCTAGAGCATTATTTCAAGGATTATCAGCACTGCAAGGCCTTGATATCCATAACCTTATTATTGAAGAGGATTTCTTATACCATAAATTATCTCAAAGGATTTTGATATCCTGCTTGGTCCATATTCAATATCATTGAAGAATCAAAGAATATTCTATACAAAAAAGGAAAAATTAATCATTCAACATGTCTTAAGATAAGGTAATAGAGCCACCGATGTTATGGCTAACCTTAGATTGGTTGAGGAATCCTTGTGAATCTGGATCGATAAATTTTTGTAAGTTTTTCTTGACACATGTAATAATAATAAATCATCCACTCATCCTTGACTTTTGGGGGTTTCATGGTAATCCTAGTCATCCTAAATCCTCCTTCATAGGACCTTACCGGCTTCTTTGAATGCCACTAGAGCCTATTTTGTAGAATGTTGGAATGTAAAACTCCACTTGGAATTTTTGGATGATTCTGATGTTCAATTCCTTTTGGACCATCCTTCTCTATTTTTATCCATATTTGGGTTGATGGTCGTCCATCCCCTTGTTTAATTTTTGATCCTTTTGTTGTCTCGGTCTATTGAGGTTTTCCTATAGTTGGATTCCTCCTTTTGTCTCTTATTTTATAAAATGCTTGGGGATGCTTTCAAAACCCCTTTTTATCAATAAAAAATGATATGGATAGATTTATTTTTTATGTTTTGATGTGAAAATGTAAATGAGATAGCCTAGAGGTAAATTGTATATATTTGATGAAATTGAAAACATTATCAACAAATTAATGTTGCTTTAAATAGTCGTTATAATTTCTTGGCTACAATTTTATATGTGTTGCTTCATGATAGTCAATACATATGTATACTGTTAGAATTTCCCAAAAATAGACATGAAAAGCATTACAAAAACTATGAAGAGAAGAGTAGAATTGATTGATTATTCCATGGGATCAACTTTGTATAAATAGCAAAGTTGATCATTGAGAGTTGTTGGATTACAACTCAAAAAATCTAAACTAGTGTAAACTAAGAGTTCACCTGACTCATGGAAGAGTGGTAACTCAAGTAATTCTATCCTAGTAGAACTTAAGAGAATACATATTTATTCTAACACCCCCCTTAAGTGATACTAGGGGTGAATGTGAGATGAGTCCCGACAATAGGTCCTGATGAGGTACTCATTTACAATGATTCTTATTGAAGAGATGGTAAAAAAAACCACATGGGAAAAAACCATCTTCCAAAAAAAAGAAAAAATAAGAGGCATGTCTTCGGATTGTGAAGATTGTCCTCTATGGAACACCCAAAAAAAAGAAATGAGTCTCGAAACTGGGCCTGATGAGGTACTCATGTACAATGTATATAGGATAGATGGTGAAAAAACCACATGGGAAAAACCATCTTCCAAGAAAAATAACAATAAGAAGAAGGGAGAGGTGAAAACCTCTGTGCACCCTTCTAATGCATCTACCTAACCCCAAGTTTCTCTTGCAACTGAATGTAACACAGAGAAGGAAAGAATTTGGTGAATATTTCTGCAATTTAATTTTCTATGGGAATGTAGTCCAAGTGAATATCCCCTCTCTGAATATGTTTTTGAATGAAGTTCATGTGAATATCAATGTGCTTGGTGTGCTGATGCTCAATTGGATTGTGAGCAATGTGAATTATGCTCTTATTATCACACCAAATTGTAATAGGTTTGTCATGGAAAAAACCAAATTCCCTTAGTATCTGACAAAACTAAAGAGATTTCTGACTAGTTAAAACTTTTGCTCTGTATTCAGTCTTTGTAGATGATAATGCTACTACTTTTTTTTTTTTCATGAGTGTACAAATTTTCACATTTTTTTAAAAAAATAGTTATGTAGGATGAAATTTTAGAAGATGTTGAATTGAAATGTAAGCAACAATTTCAAGTGGCCCAAAAAATATCACACTTAGTCTCCACCATCAAAATTTCCTCCTATATTTGTTTACTTAAAGGAATGCAGCAAAAAAGGAATGTGTGAACAAAGCCAAGGACAAAAAAAAAGGATGCAAGGACCAACATTAACAACCCCCTTGAAGTATTGAAAATAGGTGCAATATGTAGCACCTAAAAAAAAAATCCTCCCCAGAAAAGATATTTATTTAGATTTTACAATGAGACCCATAAATATCTTGCCTTTATACATTAGGGAGAGAAATAGTGAGAGGGGCTTCAATCGATGTATTTATTTTACAAATATTTTGAAAAAAAGATATTTAAAAAAGTTAATATAATAACTTTAGAAGAAATATCAAGGAAAAACATCAACATATTTATTGATAGGCGCCCTTTGTTATGCATAGTTCAATGGTTTAGAAAAGATAAAAAACCATTCAAATGCATTTGAGTTGTTGATGTGGCTACCCCTTCTTTGATACAAAAAATGTGTGTGACCAAAATAGTGGTGCAGTCCTTCAGTACGCAGTCTTATAATGTAGTACTTCAATGCAGTGGTGCAGTCCCTCCTCAACATAGTGGTGTAGTCCTTGAGCACGTAGTCCCTCAATGCAGTCCTTCAACACAGTGGTGCAGTACTTTAATGTAGTTCATGAAACATAGTGGTGCAGTCCTTGAAGACGCAGTCCTTGAACATAGTCCTTCAATTCACTATCTTCACTCGGTGTGTGTGGTGCATCAACACATAGGCCCTCAATGTAGTCCTTCACTCTCCATATGAAGGTGCCAAGGATGTATGTTTTTGAACACCAAAGAAGGAATGATTCTTCTTCTTTGCACTTTTAAAATTTTACCAAAAGATAGCTTCAAAACTTTGAATGTAATAAGAAAGCAAAGGAAGGCTATCTTATATATGAAAAAAGTAGACGTTAGAAATATCAAAAAAATCTCAAAGAATTTTGATATTAATTAATTTTGGAGTGCAATAGATTTTCATGAAGGAGAGCGCCAGCTAAAGTGCAGTGAACACTATCAGATTCTCAAAGTGAATCGATTCATATCCTGAGAAGGGAACAACTTTACCACATAATAAATGTGGTACAATGGACAAGAGGAATATGGATTTCAAGGATCAGATCTTCCACCAAACTTGTACGAAATACACCCTGATGAATATGAAGTGCACACATGGTGTATGACCAACATGTACGTATTGGCTTTGGGGATGTTGGTGCCCTCGGCAGTCTCAACAAAGGAGACTAAAAAATATTTATGGCAAAAGTTGTGGCTACGAGGTTAATGGCTTATTCTCCATGTTGAACAATGGATATTTTTCAATTCTAAATGATGGGTGCTATAGTATCCTTGGAAAGGAGATATAAAATGATGGTAGGCACCGAGGCTTCAAAAATGGCCTGGGAATTCTGAAAAATTATTGAGAAATAAAAGGTTAAAAAAAATTATTCGAGGCCAAGATTGCAATAGCAATTTTTGACCACTTTTTTTTTATTTTCACTAAAAAAGTAGTGAAGTTCCCCCTTTTTTTTGCAGATCCTTTGAATAAGACAATATCATTTAGAAGAAAAATTTTACATATATCTCAAAAAAATATAGTTAGAAATAACTATATATAAAAAATTTTGTAGACTTGAACAAATGCAGTGAGTAGTCTACAAGAGATACAATGAACTAGCTCCTAGAAACTTCAAGAGAGAATGCTAGAAAAGTCTATCCTACTTTGGTACCATGTTAGAATTTCCTAAAAATAGGCATGCAAAGCATTACAAAAACTATGAAGAGAAGAGTATAACTTATTTATTATTCCATGGGATCAACATTGTATAAATAGCAAAGTTGATCATTGAGAGCCATTGGATTACAACAACTCAACAAATCTAAACTAGTTTAAATTGAGAGTTCACCTGACTTATGGAAGAGTGGTAACTCAAGTAAGTCTATCCTATTAGAACTTAAGAGAATAAATATTTATTCTAACACAGATGGACCTTATTTTGAGCTTTAGGGCTCTTCGGTTCCTTTTGAGTGTCACGAGTGCTACCCAGGTAAGCTTAGGGGAAGGTCCCCTATTATGGGTCATAAAGGAACTAAGCATGTTGTACCTATGATTTCCTTTGCTAAAGTGGCGATGAAATATGGTGGTTCTTGTGGAATGAAATTTTATTTTGACCTTTCTCCAGTCTCTAACTAGCTACAAATTTTGAGTGAAATCATCAATCGCACCATGGAGAAAGATTTTTGGAATATGATGGGTAAATATTAGGGTGGTAGACCTGATTTGGACTCCATTAGAATATGGGAATTGGCTAAGTGGAAACCTCTGGGCTCCTTGGAGATTGTAGTTGTTCCTAAATACTTCTTCATTATCAAGCTAAATTGTGAAGAGGATTCCAAATGTATTCTAGGTAGAAGGCCTTGGTTCTTAAATAAATGAGGTTTATTCATTCATAAATGAGAGGTAAATTTTAATCCATATACCAAAAAATTTAACCTAGTTCTACTCTAGGTTAGGCTTCCAAGACTACGTTTTCAACTTTAGGATATTGATGTCCTTACAGGTCTAGCGAAGGCCATTGGTGATCTTATATCGATTGACATTGTCACTAGAGCCAAGTCTAGAATAATTTATGCTAGAATGTGCATCTTGGTAGATGCTGAAATGGATCTCCCATATTCAATATAGATTATCTTGGACTTGGGTCCTTGGTTCCAACCCATTGAATATGAAAACAAACTTGTTTATTTTGGGTGTAGTAAGCTAGGACATAATCTGGACTACTACCCTTCCCATAAACTGATGAGGAACAAAGGCAAGAAATGAGTCCTAAAATCTTCTCATCCTATGAAGGAAGCCTTGCTTGATGGGTTTTTAGCTCCTCCAGTCGATACTGGAAAGGAATCCCTAGCCCAATTGGAGAAAACTAAAGGTGGTGAGGATGGTTCTATAAAGGAAGTGCTCCAGGTGGGAGTTTTAGGAAGACCTAAAAAATAAGTTGATAGGATTCCAAACCCAAAGGCTATGACTCAAATAGATTATTCATTGGATGAGGTAAGCCTAAATGACCTTACTCTTTAGAATTATTTTGATTGCTTAGGAATGGAAGAGCCTATAGTTCAACAGGTGAATATTTCTAAGGTTCCATTGTAGGCTACTCCAAAACATGCTATTAAAAAAGGTTTCCTTGGTTCTAATACTTGTAGATATAGAAAAGGCTCCATTGATGTTTGGGTTGAGAGAAAAGTGGGTAAGCCTTTAAATAAAACTTTGAGAAAAAGATAAATTGACTTTGAGATTGCCAACGGATCTCAATCTCTACTTAAGGTGGATAATAAAAAGGATCTTGGTAGCAAAAAATTAAAACTTGACTCCTTCCACCAGTATTCCTCAAATGGTGTAAAGAAACCCATCTCTACATTTTATAAATTAAGTTTCTCTCCTAGAACATCATAAGACTAAACAAATCCTCTAAACAATATAGAATGGTGTTGGATTTTTTTGAGTCCATATAACGACTTCTTATGAGGGATTTTGTGCTTTTGGAACCCTACAAAAGGAAATGGCTTTGCCATCTCTTCTTCTAAAATAGTTACCAATATTTTTTTTGATTACAAATATTCTAATTGTAGATGGGTCATGTCTAATATTTATGCTCCTAACTTTGGACATAGCAGATGCTCCTTTTGGTCCTTGTTAATTGTCATGAGGGAAATATTCAAGTAGGAAGTCTGGGTCTTAGTTGGGGACTTCAATTCCTCACTCTTCCCATTAGAATAAAAGGCGATAATAATCCTTTTCCCAAGATTTTGGCAAATTTTACTTTGTTTTTGTGTGAACTCATGGATGTGGAGCTTAAGGGTTCCATATTTATGTGGATTAATAGGCATGTGGTAAATTAGATTATTCTTATCATATTGGATATATTTTTGGTCTCTAAAAAAGGACTACCAGTTTTTGGGGATGCTTCTTTTTGCTCTCTTCCCAAAGTGGGATTGTATCATAACCCATTGTGGTTTAAAAATCCTTTAAATTCTAAGTTTTTTCCTAGACCTTTTAGATTTGAGGTAATGTGGTGTCGAAACCCAAGCTTAGAAGCAAGGATTAAGGAGTGGTGGGATGCTAGAATATTGGGAGTGGGGTTATCCATAGTGGCTACTAAGATCAAGTTAATAAAGTGTAACCTCAAGTCTTAGAATAGGGACACTTTTGGATAGATCTTTCAAAAAAAAGAAAGTCTCAAAGGTCAAATCAAGGACTTGGAAGTAGTTATGGGATTGGAAGGTTGGTCTTTGGACTCTAGTATGAAGGAGAAGGGGGTGTTTTCTAATTTGCACAATACACTAGCAAATGAGGAAGTGTTTTTAAAACAAAAATCTAGGGCTCTTTGGCTTAAGGATGGTGATAGAAATACCAAGTTTTTTCATGCTTAAACACTAAGGCATAAAAGTACTAACATAATTAAAGAGATTTCCAAATATGATGGGTCTAGGCTGGTAAAAATCTAGGAGATTAGAGTTGAGGCAATTTTGTATTTTGGGTATTTTCTTGGTTCCAGATATGTTAGATATTTAGAGGCTAAACAAAAACTTCTTAGTAACATTCCAAGCTTGGTTTATGAGGATATGATTCTGATTTTGGACTCTCCTTTCAACAATGAGGAAATTAAAAATGTAGTTTTTACCATGGAATGATTAAAGGCTCCAGGTCCTGATGGCTTTCCCCCTTTTTTTCAAAAAATTTGTCATATCATTGGCAAGGAAATTAGTGAAGCCTTGAGATTTACCCAAAGATCAAAATTCATTCCTTCTACGGTGAACTCTAATTTCCTTGTGCTTATTCCCAAATATATGAATGCCAAAGACTTTAGTGACTTCAGGCCAATCAGTCTATGCAACATAATTTATAAAATTCTCATGAAGACACTGGCCAAAAAATTGAAACCCATATTGCCTCACCTCACTAATAAAGCTTAGAGTAGATTTGTGGGTAGTAGGAAAATTCTATATGGGATTATCATTGTACACAAGCTTATTAATTTAGTTCATAAAAGTGGAAGGCCAGACCTATTACTCAAATTGGATATGAATAAGGCCTATGACAGAGCTTCCTAGGAATTTATTCTAAGGGTCTTGGTCAAGTTTAGTTTTAGTTAAAACTAGATTGATTTGGTTAAAAGTTGCATATCCATGATAATATTCTCTCTACTGGTGAATGTATCCCCTACTAGATACTTCTCTAGTTGCACAAGTATTCACCAAGGTGATCCCCTATCTCCTTATATTTTTATCTTAGTGGTGAAAGCACTAGGTAGATCCATTTCTCTGGAGTCAACTGTTGAAGGGCTAAGACCATCTCTATCTATGGAGTCAATACCCCACCATTATTTTGCTTATGAAACTCTCCTCTTTTTCTTGGATTTTATTATTTAGGCTAAATTTATTAAGAAAATCATGTTACTATTTGAGAGGGCAACTAGTCAAAAAATTAACTTTCTTAAAAGTAGGTTCCATTTCCTGAATTCCCCAGTGATTAGACAAAGGAATATTGTAGATATTCTAGTTTGTGTTGTAGCAAAGTTCCCAATTGTGTAACTCGGTATACCTTTATTCAAGGGAAGGATGATGGACAATATCTAGGATCTAGTGATTAAGAGAGTGCAGAGAAAGTTTTATAGTTGGAAGGGTGCTCTCCTAAGTCAAGCATGAAAAGTTCTTGTCAAGACTACCTGTTGTATCCTAGTTTGTCATCTAGCTCATGATAGAAATATGATTATCATATCTTGGGATTTGAATATGAGAACCTGCTGATCACAACCTAGAATAAACATTGGGAGAATCAAACTACTTTGATTCAACCTCCAGAGAAGGTTGGCTCCTTATCAAATTAATGAGTGTTGACTCTATTTAGCTCAAATATAAGAAGGTTATGGATATAAATGATAGGGTTAGAAATTAATGGATTTAATATGGATGGGTGAATATAATAGCATAAGCATCCACATAGTATCCTTTTATCAAAAAAAAATTAGAAAAGCATCCTAGAGGATTAACAAAATTTAGAAAATATGTAGTTATGCTATTGAAATGGTGTTTTGCATGTTCACAGAACTATTACAAATATCTAGAAATATTTATTATCCAATTTTAGCAAAATAATATCAATACCCTAATTTGAAAGAAATAGAATTCTTGACAAACATGTATATATAAACAATTAACTCGATATACTCTAAGTTAGTTTTTAAAATTAATAGAATAGACTAACCATACTAGCAAGATGAGATAATATCTAAGAATCAAGTCCACCATTCAACACAAACACAAATTTGAGGTAAAAATCTCTTGTAATGCTTTATTCATCAATTTGCAAAGATCTACACAGTGGTGGAAGAAAACACTCTAGAGTCAACCATTTGGAAGGAGGTTGTTGCCCTTATTTATAGCTTTCACAATAGTTATTTTAGTCTCAAGCATTAGGGATATTTGATTTTCTCATGGTTTCTCTAACCACTTTATGTTCATGATGCCCACCAATTACACCCTCCTGGTGTTTTTTCAACATCCTTCCAGGTGAGCTCATCATCACCATTTGATATTCTTGAAATCAATTCCACTACATCGATCTCACAACTAAATCTGATTCAACAAGATGTTATGGAAGGTTCTGGGTTGTAAAAACTTTTTATTTAGCTTCTCTAGCATAATGTTTAGTTTATCCCCTACTTCCTGGATTACACATGCAAAAGTTCATTAATAATCCTTAAGGGGGGAGAGTTTTAATTTTTGCCATAGATTTTATCATTAGATGACTATAGGACCACTTCTCATTTGCACGATGGCAACAAAGGAAGGAGAGAAATCATAAATTTTCACCTTTAGCTGTTTCTCATATTTATTTTCACCTTTAGCTGTTTCTCATATTTTTGGTGCTTCTCACTTCCAACTTAATTTAAGTGCTTTCCTATTTGCAAGACTTATGTGAAGAAGGATAGAAAGTGTGGCTTTTCATTCTTATATTTACCTTTTGTTAATGCTTCTCATTTTTATCCTTTTCACGATACTTTTTGGTTTGCATAGCTTATGTGAAGATGATCGAGAAGTGTGGATCCTATGACTTCTTTGTTTTTCTATCTTCTTAGCACTTCTCAACTTTAGGTTATTTTTTATGTTTTTTCGGTTGTGCACTTGATACAAGGAAGGTTGAGAAGTGCAATATTTCTAGGCTTCTTTATTTTAGCTTGATTTCAATGCTTTCTTGCTTTCCATTTTTGCATAGCACTTTTCAAATTTTTAGTGCTCTTCACTTTTGCATAGTGAGTACAAAGGAAATCAAGAAGCACACACCTTTGCAAACTTCTTACTTTTGAGTTGATTTTAGTGCTTCTCAACTTTGGGTGATTTGTAGCGCTTTTGTGTCTCCCTTACATACTTAGCCAAATTTTGTAAAATTTTGGCTTAAGTATAAATGTACCTTTTTTTGGCCTACATTATTGGTTCCTCTTGGGGAATCTTGATCACAAGGTTTAAGAACTTAGAGCCTTATTCATTGGGTTTACGGAGTTGATGGGGTGAATGATTTATGGAATGGAAAACAAGGATGATATGGAAGGTATGATTTGGGATGCATGGAAATGGATGGAGGAGTAGATTGGATAGGGATTTTTGAAATGATATGGAGGGAAATGAACGGTAAACTTAGAGTCTAAGTTGAAGACTAAAGAATTTTTGGAATTTGTGTAGCTTACCCCCTCAATTGGTGAATGAGTTATGAATGTATCTCACAAGCCAATTGAAAAATGAATGATGTAATGAATTTGTGCAATTGATGAATGAAATATGTGAGATGCAAATGATTGTGGATGATATGAATGATGTAAAATGTGATACCATTTTTGCCCCAACGGTTGATAGGGGTATTTGTCCAGTGTAGATGTTATGATCATGTGAGATGTATCCCATCATGGGAAAGCATAATGTAATGTGGTTGCCCCAAAATTTGGGATGATTTGATGCGTGTTGAACAAGTTGCCGCAATGGCATCATTGAGTATGCAAGGTATGAAGATGCAGGCTGACTAAGTCAATGCAGGGGTTGGGTATTGACTGTGGAAATTTCTTCGCCAATTCCATGATGGAACCAATCAAACTTATCGGTGTCCTGTATTATGACTGTTTTCAAGTGAATGAGTGTTTGTGATTGTAGGTTATCTATGTTTTCTTGCCCCACAGACAAGGACATCAATGATTGATTACGAGCAAATTGTTCTTGGCAAGGTTGCATTCAAAATGTGAGGTGCCAAATGTGATTGTGATTTTTGATGATGAGATAATTGATTATGATCATGATCAAGTGTCCTTATTGTAGATTATTCATCTTACCAAATTGCATGGATTATTATCACTACAATTGCCAAGTTTATAGAATAACATACTAGATACGAGGTTCACTTGAATGAACTAGACAAGATAAAAATGATGAATGATATATGCATGATGATTGTGGAAGAATGCCTGATGGATTTATGCAATGATGATTTTGTTGATTATGGAGTTGATTGATTATGTTAGAAATGAGTGAATGGGCAGTCAAATCAACTCCACTATACATAAAATTGGGTGGGATGATGCAGTAGATGATGAAGAATTATGGAATGTTGATTTTGTGAAAATTGGACTTTGTTGGACGCGTTTTGTAATGTGATACATGCTTTTGATGAATTTGGCTAGTTCTCAAAAAATACACATGCAAAACTATTTGTGATCTCACAAAATCAACATTTATGGTGTGTATGATGTGTGGATGAAATTTGGTGCATATTGGATGAGTGGAGCTACCATTTTGAGGGCTTTTGTCTTCTTACTCCTTTGTTGCCAAGCACGCACTTGCGCCTGGTGTGTTCTGTAGGCACTCGTGTATGCCTGTAGATGCACAACAGTACCCACAATTTTTAGGCATGGGTCTATGCCTGAATGCACTAGTGAAAGCTATAAAAAGCTTTTTGAGTAAACTTTTAGGCTCATTCATGCGTTGTTGACTTCGAGAAGCTATGTCTGAGGGGTGGAGTGATTTGGTGAGCTAAGTGAGGCTAGTGGGTGTGTGTGTGGAAGTGATGGTGGTAGAAGGGCTTGGTGCTACTGGTGGAGTAGAGGCATCATTTGTCCCGGTAAGACCATTTGTTTCCTTTGTGCAAAAATTTGTTTTTATTTTGTTGCTTTCTTTTTTTTAATTTTTTTAAAACTAACAAAGTGTTTTTGTTTGTTGCAGCTGAGGGATATTGAGCCTCGACATCGCTTCTCTCCTCTCGTTCCAGGGATGAGGAAGAAGCTGTCGGAGGAATATTGGAGGTTGTTGGGTAGAGTGGGCTTAGAGGGAGTGGTGAGACTGGATGTGGTGAGGGCTAATGAGGGGTACCTTTCTGCTTTGATAGAGAGGTGGGACCCAGATAGAGGGACGTTCCAACTATCGACTAGGGAGGCTACTGTCACTCTTGAGGATGTGTATCACATTCTCAAGGTGCCAGTAGAAGGAGATAAGGTGGTGGTTGGGAGGGATAAGAAGGCAAAGATGGAGAAAATGTTTGGGGATCGATGGTGGGAGGCCCGGATGGGGGATGGAGGGATATGCTACCTGAGCATGTATAAGGCGAAGGAGTTAGATGCACTCCCCACTTTGATCATGTTCATGTTAGCGAACATAGTGCTACCAAATAGCACTGGTTGTAGGTTCCCTTGGAACCTATTGGGTTTGGTGAGTGATCTATTGACAGATCCTCAGGAGTATGCGTGGGCACCGACCTTATTGGCATAGTTATACCGGGAGCTATATGAGGTGGTGCGAAGGGAGAGGAAGGGGATTGGGTGTAGCTTCCTCCTACAGTGTTGGGCTTGGGAGCATTTTGTGGTAGCTCAGCTCGAGGGGTTGCCATGTGAGTCATGGCGGATGGGTGAGCCTTATGCGAGGTGATGGGCGGTGGTTGAGGAGGTTCAGCCTAGTCGGGAGGTACACACTGGGTAGTGGTACCGGGACATGTGGTCGGGCATGACTCGAGCAGATGTGATGTGGAGGCCATGGCGAGGAGCTATATGGGATGGAGATAGGAGGTAGTTGCATCGGGTGAGGTAGGCTCGATGGTTGATTGGATGGAGGGATGAGGAGGTGGAGTACTTTTAGTACTCATGGGTGTTGAGGTAGTTTGGTTTACCTCAGGGTGTTCCAGATGAGCCGATGCTATATCGACATCGAAGGGATGAGGGGACACTTCCCTACCGCCAATGCCATGTGTTTTTGGGGGGGGGGGGGGGGGGGGGGGGGGGGGGGGAGAGGGGGGGGAGGGGGGGGGGGGGGGGGGGGGGGGGGGGGGGGGGGGGGGGGGGGGGGGGGGGGGGGGGGGGGGGGGGGGGTAGGGAGGCTAGGGTAACTATAGCTCGGCTAGAGGTAGAGTGGGTAGTGGCTATAGCTGGGGATCAGGAGACAGTGATGAGGCTCTAGGAAGAGATTTTGGTGAAGGAGCGACAACATCAGAAGGACCTATGGTGACTTCGTGCTAGTGAGGCATATGCACATTCCTTGGAGGATGTGTGTATGCAACATCACATCACTTTGCTAGATCCTCCTTCATCGTCTATGGCCGAGTCATCGAGGCACACGGAGTCGAGGTAGAGTACTAGGCCGAGGGCTCCTACTAGGTCTCAGGGGTCTTCTCATGGATAGTTGATGTAGTGCTTAGATGCACTCTTTTGTACATGTGAGCCTTGGTGCTCCCTTTTGTAGCCTTCTTGGCATCTGATTGTACATTGGACACTTTATATATATACATGGCTTTTTCATATATGTGTGTTATCTTTTGTGTGGATGTTTTTATGTGTTATGCAATGCTTTATTTAATGTTTTTGATGATGAATGCAAGTTAACCATGATGTGTATGCCTAAGATTTATTTGAATGATGTATGCAAGCTAACTATGTGTTGTGCCTAAGGTGTATATGGATGATGCAATCTAATGATGTGTTATTAATGATTATGAGTTATGGATGATTAATGCAAGTAAATGTATGAAGAATGTAATGTATATGTAATCTAATGATGATGTGTTATGTATGATTAATGCAAGTAATTGATTGTGATCTATATGAGAGAAATGCATGTTGTTCAAATGATATTTTATAGTTCAAAAATGTTATTGGCCACTTTTGTTGTCCATTGTTTTGACAATCGGGAGTACCAAATTTGGTGGTGCTATGCAACTTGACTCACTATGAAGACATGGGTGTTGGCATGACAGAAGATATGGATGTTGATATGGAAGAAGATATGGATGTTGATATGGAAGAAGATATGGATGTTGATATGGAATGAGTACTGCAACATTTTCAAGAACTCAAACATACTAGTATTATCAACCAAACTCACTTGGGTTGTCTAACTTTCTTTAGGACCAATGTGTGTGCAAGTGAGGTTCAATTACCAAATCTTGAGTGTGACAATGACCCTATCTAATCAAGAACCGAGTGTGTGTGCATGTGAAGTTCATTGACCCACTATGAGTAAATTGGGCATGACCTATTATGGAGATGACCTGAAGCTAGCCTGTCCTTATGTGCGGTCAGAGGTCTTCCTGTTTGCCAAGGAGACATGTCACCCCACATGAGCTTACTCCACTTCCATCCAGGCGTCTATAGCCTCGATGAAGATTCACTCCATAGTCCAATGGGATTTGATATTTTAGGCCTTGGGGATGACTACCCATCCTTGCTAGGGATGTGAAGTATGAATCCTTACGACTTGAGGGATCAAGGGTGTTTGGGATTTTATTTGTTAATTTTGTATAGAGCTTTGGGGAATCAGATTCTCAACCGAAGTGTGATGAGAATTTTGACCCTATCCTTACTACTCTATGTTTTTATGCTTATGTTTGAAGAGTAATTGAGGTAGTGGTGAAAACCACTATTTTTGCTTTGGACTATGTTGCATGATGGGACAAGCGAGGATTATCCCTTTTCACTTCAAGGTACTATCCAAGTATGGAACTAACCCTCCTTGACTCATAATGTTTTTAAGATGTGATAGAATGTGATTGGTTCAAGATTGTGTTTGGAATCAATTGATAATGCTCAAGACTTTCTTAGTGTGTAAAGTGTGTTGTTGGTCCTAAAGAAAATTGGACATCCGCTTGGAGGTTGCTTGCTACACTAGTAATGGTTGAGTGACTGAAAATCTAGGCTTTGTGATTTTGACATGTGGTATTGTTGGCTTATGAGGTTTGTGAAAGGTGCATGATTGTATCAAATTAGGTACCCCCAATTTCTATAACTTGACTTTTTGTTTATGGCCATATCATCATTACTATGCCAGATCATTGAACATGGGATGGGATGAATGCAAATGTATATGCCTAGTGCAATGAAGGTTAATATGCAAATGGAAAGTGGAATATGTATGTATGGATTAGAATTACGATGCAAGTTAAATGCCTAAATGCAAATGAAATGTATGCAATGTGAAAAATGCCTATGTAAAAGCATGCAATTTGTTTTTTTTTTTTTGCCATGTATATATACATATAGTGTGTCACTTTTAACAATGAAATGCCTTTAAATGAAGAACATTAAGTGGTTCAGGATCCTCTATTCCCTCTAAATCGGCAAGCCTATAAGTACCATTACCCACTTTTTGAGTGATTACATATGGACCTAACCAATTTGCCACAAATTTATCATGAAGGTGTGGCAACGCATTGGTGTTTTGTTGGTTCTCTTTGAGGATGAGATCCCCTACTTGAAATTCCCTAAGATGGACTTTAGCATTGTAAGCATGCTTGAGGCGGTCTTGATAAACTCGTAAATGTTCTAATGCATTGACACGCCTTTCATCTAGGAGTGTGAGTTGGTCAAGTCGTGCTTGTCTAGTTGTATCATCATCTAGGAATTCTTGCAAGGAAATTCGTAAGGAGGGAATCTCGAGCTCTAGAGGCATAATAGCTTCTGCTCCATAGACCAGAGAAAATGGTGTTGCTCCCATTGGCGTTCGGATGCTTGTTCGATAAGCCCAAAGTGCCAAAGGGATTTGTGTATGCCAATATTTATGATTTTCTTTGATGAGTTTCTTAAGAATGGCAATTAAGGTCTTATTGGTAGCTTCAGCTTGTCCATTTGCTTGTGGGTAATAAGGAGTTGAGAAACTGTGTTGGATATTATATTTCTCGCAAAGTGCTCGAACATCCTTGTTCTTGAAAGACTTACCATTATCCAAAATGATTTTAGAGGGGATACCAAAGTGACAAATGATATGATGGAGTATGAAGTCCACAATTCGAGGTCCTGTCGTACTAGTTAGAGGAATTGCCTCAACCCACTTTGTGAAGTATTCTGTGGTGGTTATGATGAAAGTATGTTGTCCTGAAGAGGAGGGTGAAATTTTGCCAATTAGGTCGAGGCCCCATTGTGAAAAGGGCCAGAGACTCTGTATAGGCTGTAAAGCTTGTGATGGTACATGCATTAAATTGGCATGTGATTGACATTGTTTGCAATTTTTGACATATGTGCAACAATCATGTTCCATGGTGGGCCAATAATAACCCATGCATAATAGATGCTTTGCAATGGCCATTCCACTAAAATGACCACCACAAGTACCATCATGGGCTTCCTCTATGGCCCTTTGGGCCTCCTCAGGTTCGAGGCATCGAAGTAGGATTCCATCGTAACCACGTTTATACAACACGTCACCCAAGAGAATGAAACGGGCTACCCTTTGCTTGAAGGCACATTTGGTAGACCGAGACATGTCCGATGGGAGTGTTCCAAATTTTAAAAAGGTGACTATGGGATTTGACCAAGACTCACATGATTCCGCATGGATGAAGCAAACATCTTTTCCATCCTTTGGCTTAGCATGATCCATGACTGCTTTAGAGATTGTTGAGATTATTAGGGGTTGTACCTCTCCTAAGTCATTCTTTGGAATCAAGGATCCAAGAGAGGCCATTGCATCTACAAATCTGTTAGTCGAATGAGGTAAGTTATTGATTTCATACCATTCAAATGTTGAGAGCAATTTCATTGCTATTTCATGATAAAGCTTAATGGTAGGTTCTTTGCATTGGTATTCTCCTGTTACCTATTTTACGACAAGTTGAGAATCCCCAAATATCTGGATACGTTTAATACCCATAGTTATAGCTGATTGAAGACCTAAGATTAAGGCTTCGTACTCTGTTGTGTTGTTTGTGCATGAGAAGTCTAACTTGAATGATAAAGGGATGGGAATCCCTTGTGGTGTGTCAAAGATGACTCCCGCACCTTGACCTTTCTCGCACTTAGATCCATCAAAGAATAATGTAATATCGACATCTTTCTCAGGAATGATATCTTCTCCTTCTTCAGTGACTGAAAATACCGAATCATCTGGGAGCTCAATAATCAAAGGATGATCACTAGGTAGTGGAGCTTCCGCAAGGTGATCGACGATGACCTGACCTTTAATGGATTTTTGGCTAATGAATTCGAGATCAAATTCTGTAAGCAACATTATCCATTTAGTGGTATGGGTATTGTTATAAGTGTGAGACATCATGTAACATAGAGGATTTTCTCTAGCTATGACATAGGTTGTTTGGCTTAGCATATAATGTCAAAGTTTCTTAGTGGCTAAAACCACCGCTAAGCATAACTTTTCTACATAAGCATATCTTGTTTCATAACTTACCAATGTTCGACTAATGTAATAGATTGCTTGCTCTCAATTTTGTTCATTTTTCTGTGCAAGCATCATCCCTAAAGCAGCTTCTGTGGCTGAGACATATAGATGGAAAGGGACCCCCATCCTAGGAGGAGTTAAGACTGGTGGTGAAGTTAGATAGCGCTTGATATCATCAAATGCTCTTTGACATTCATCTATCCATACAAATGCTACCCCCTTTTGTAGCAAGTGGTTAAATGGCCTGCATTTATCAGAAAGTTACGCAATGAAGAGTTTGATTGCTTGAATTTTACCTTGCAAGCTATGCAATTCCTTGATGTTAGTTGGGGGTGGCATTTCCATGATGGCCTTAACCTTATTTGGGTCCACTTCAATGCCTCTTTTGGAGATAATGAATCCTAAAATTTTACCAGAGGTAACACCAAAGACACACTTTTTGGGATTTAACCTCACCTTGTATTCTAACAGTCGATCAAAAATCTTTTCCAAGACATCAATATGTTCTTGTCGGGTTTTAGATTTAGCCAAGAGATCATCTACATAATATTCAATGATTTTATGCATGTAATCATGAAAGATGTAAGTCATGGCTCTTTGATAAGTAGCTCCTACATTTTTGAGGCCAAAGGGCATAACCCTAAAACAAAATGTTCCCCATGGTGTTGTGAATGTTGTTTTATGTTGGTCATCAGGATTTATTCGAATTTGGTTGTATCCTGAGAAACCATCCATGAAGGAGAGCATTTCATGGCCTACGCAGGTGTCGACAAGAGTATCAATGTTTGGTAGAGGGAAGTCATCCTTAGGACACACTTTATTTAGATCTCGAAAGTCATTGCAAATGCGTATCCCCCTATTGGGCTTGCGAATGGGTACCATATTTGAAAGCCACTCAGGATAGTCAATAGGGATGATAAAGTGAACATCTAGTAATTTTTGTATTTCCTCTTTGACTATGAGTGCTACGGTAGGATGCATTCTTCTAAGATTTTGTTTGACCGGCTTGGCATCAGGCCGCAAGGTGAGATTATGGACAACAAGGTCAGGATCAAGACCAGGCATATCCTTGTAGGACCATGCAAACACCTCTTTCTTTTTCTTGAGGAGAGCAATGAATTGCTCTTGTTCATCGGGTTTTAAAATTTTTCCAAGCTTGAAAATTTGGGGATTGTCAGGATCTGAACTAAGGTTCACGTCGATGGTATCTTCAATGGACATATGTGAACCTTCCTCAAGTTGATGTGGTGTTGGGATCAGATTGAAGTCATCTAAGATGTCATCTAGCCTCTCTTGCTTATCGTTGTTTAACTCTGCCTGGAAGACGTCGGGACTGCTGGCTGAATATGGTGAGGGTGAAGGTGGGGGTGAAGGAGGAATGTAGTAGGTCGAAGCCCTTAGAAATTCCTCGGATAGGATGAACTCCGAGAAGGAGGGTGAAGAGGAAATCCGGTCCAAGTCAATAAGGTTGATGTCAATTGGTATTGGCTTAGTCAAATCGTATGGATTGTGGAGCGGGGTGAATAAGTCAATAGGATTCATATTGACTTAGTGGGAGGAAAGATGGTTTGGATAGATGTGGGGATGGAAAAATTGAATCAGAACCGATGTCGAGGTGGGGTATCCCTGTAATAGTGAACGTGAAACATCAGAGCAACATTTTTTTTTTTTGGAGTATGTACATATGTTACAATTCTTGGCTTATGCGGGGCTCAAGGTGAATTTCCAGGTGGATCATCTTGCTCTTGTGGAAGAAGCAAGTGGAAAATGGGATGATGGATGGGGAACATTCGGAGGTAAAACTCTTCTTGTTGGGTTATGGGGACAATGGGATGTGACTCCTCTTCAGAATCATCAAAAGCATTTGACATAACCTCAAACTCTTCATAACTTTCATCATCAGAATCGAATATGGGATAGGAGAAATTGATGGGATCATCCTCGTCTACTTCGTCAATGCAAAGTTCTTGAAGGGCTTGTTCAAGAGAGGATGTCGATGGCAATGGATGGATGGAGGGCTCTTCATCATTGAGGCTAAGCTTTTTGAAGGCTTGCTCAAGAGAAGTGATGGAGGACAATGGGGTATAGCCTAATCCAGAATGATCATGGGCGCCTCTATATGGGACATCTAGGATATCATGCATTCCTTGTTCATGGGAACCTAGACCTTGACCTTGCCAATGGAACATATTAAAGTATCTAGCTGGAAACTCTTCTACGTTAGGTATATTGGCACGCCTAGGCTCTTTTGGTTCTTCGGGTGGGTTTGCCCTAGTTGAGCAATCCAACCCTCCATAAACAAATTTAATGCTATTTGGAGTGGCACTCATGTCATAGACAACACCTATGGATAAAGAACGGTCTTTGGGGCATCCAAAATCCTTGGCTGTTGGAATGGCTAAGGGAGTGATGGTGACGTCTTGGATCACATACTCACCTATACCAGGATTGGTGATGTGAACTTTGACTTGGGTTGATGAGGTGGATGGTGAAGGTTCTGATGGCTCTGGATTGGTTGTGGATGGTGGGGAGTTAAATATGTCGCAATCAAAAGTTTGACTTGTGACACATCGGCTGATGGAGTTGGATTGGATGGCGGTGTGGAGTGATGAGATGGAGTAGAAGAAGTGGTTGTAGTAGGAGTTTTTGTGATGTACGATGTGTTAACGGAATATTGACCGCAATTACATGTACAAGAAGAAATGGATGTTTGAGAAGGTGATGTGATGGGTAGCTCCTCTATGATGGGAGCCTTAGAAGAAGATGGAGATGGATTAGAAGAAGGAGGTGGATTGAGAGATGACATGGATGGATTTGATGATGGTGCCAAGAATAAATGGGTGGAAGGTAACATGGATTCATAAGGATTTGAAATGAAATTACAATACTTAAAAGGTTCAACATCCACGGGGATGCAATGGATTTGTCCATCATGAACATATTTCAAGCATTGGTGGAGAATTGATGGGACACATTTCATTTCCCTCATCCAAGGTCTACCAAGGAGTATATTATACGCCATGGCTCCTTCCAAGATGTGAAACATTGTGTGCAACATTTTGGCCCCTACTTCTATAGGTAAAACAACAATGCCAATTGTGGTACACAAAGCATCGTTAAATGCTTTGAGGGTGAATGATGATTTGGAAATGTGGTATGGAGGTAAGTTGAGATGGATAAGGGCAGTGGTAGTAATGATATTGATTGATGAGCCGGTATCGATTAATACTCTTTTGAATGGCTTTCTATCTATTAAGGCCATTATGTGCAATGGAGGGTCCACCGATTCTGAACTCATTGGTTTTATCTCAAAGTCATAGAAGGTAATTGATGGTTCCATGCACGTTCTAACACTCCCTACAAAATTGTTGAAGGCATTAGAGTCTTGGGATTCTAACTCAATTGACTTGAGTATTTCCATTAAAGCTTCTCTATGCCTAGGGGATTGTTGGATAAGCTCATATACAAAAATTTTGGCCGATGCCATTTTCAAACTAGTGGTTAACCGACTGGTTAAGGTTACCATTGGCCTTATTGGATGAAGGATAGGTGGATTGGATGAATTGGATAGATTGATTGGTGGAGATGGATTTGGTGATGTTTGGATGGGAGGTGGGTTTGAAGGTTGTTGAACATTTTGTTGATTTTGCCTTTGCCCTCTAGTGACCACATGGACCGCTCCTACAAAGTTTTGATATTGTTGGACATGATTTACTTGGTTAGGGGGTGCTTGTTGATTGTTACCCCCTACATTATACTGGACCTCCCCATGGTTAGGTAGAGGCATCTGATATATGCCCAAATTTTGATTTTGTGGAGCTAAGGGGTTATCCACGTTAATGGCCCCTAAGTCTATAAGGTCTTGCACTATGTTTTTGAACATGTGGCAGGAATTGATATCATGCCCATTTTGTCGATGGTATGGGCAAAACAAGTGCTCTCTATAACCCTTAGGCCATTTGGTGGGATCATCGGGCCTAATGTCTGGCAAGGCTAATTTGTTGGTTTCATACAACCTTCGAAATAGGGATGAATACGACTCGTTTAACGGAGTGTATTGTCTTTGTGGGTGATTGAATTGGTGGCGGATAGGTTGTTCCATAGTTGGCGTTGTATTTTGTACCATTGGTGCTTGGGTTACTGATGGGACCGCATGATAGGAGATTTGTTGTTGCACCAGTTTTTGAGCCACTACGGGCTGGCTCATCACCACTTGATTGACTTGGTTTGTTGTGTTAGCCATTGAGGCTTGTGTGGATTTGTTTTGGCCAGATTGATTATTTTGGTATTGGCCCCTATTTTGCCATTCTTTATTTTTAGGCTTAATGACACCCTCTTGGATTTTTATCTCCTCAATGACACTAGCCTATGCTAAAGCTTCTTCGAATGTTCTATAAGTGTTTAGTTGTAGCATCCAAGAGATGGGTTTTAAGCAACTCTTGGTAAAAAGTTTTATAATTTCTTCCATTGGTAGGGAGAATGGCAACTTCGTTATGACTGCCCTCCAATGGTTTCTAAAGTCATATATAGGTTACTCATACCATTGTTCCAAATAGTAGATATCTGATAAGGACACCTTCTTTTTAATATTTAGGGTGAAGCATTCCAAGAATAGATCTATCAATTGATCAAAAGTGTATATACTATGTGTGGGCAATTGATTGTACCATTCCATGGCATCTCCCCCTAGTGTTTGAGGAAATGTTTGGAGCATGAGAGCATTATCATCACTAATCCAAAAACATACATGGACAAATGAGCTCACATGTTCCTTGGGATCCTCAGTTCCCCTGAACTTGTCAAATTTTGGTACCGTAAAATCTTTCGGATATGGCGGTGATGGTACCGATGGATGGATTGGTTGATGGATCAGTTGGCTTAATGTGAGTTTTTGGCTCATTGTTCCTGATGAATTTTGCATCAACTGATCGATTTGCTTTTGCATTGCTTGAAGTCTAAGGTCTTCTACTGGAATGTGAGGACCCTAGATTAGGTGGTGGTTGGTTGATGGGTTGGATGATGGATGTTGGGGTGTGACCAACATGGTGTTGTGGAATGAATTGGGTTGGGTATGCGGAGAAGATGGATGGTTGAAGGATGGGGATGATTGATGATGATGATGGAGGAATGGATTGGATTGTTGATTGGTGGCAATGTTGATTGGTATGGTGGATGTGTGGAGTGGTGGTGGATTAGGGATGGTCACTATGGAAGATTGAGGGACCCATGCCAAATTTTGATTGATGAGTGGAGGTTGATTTGGAACTCCTTGGGTCATAGGGTTTGTGTTAACTGGTTGCTTTCCTTTTTTTCATTGTGAAAGCAATCTATTGATGAGCCCTAATGTATCCGTAAGTTCTTGATTTGACCATGTGTCGAATGATGGGGTTGAGGTTGGATGAGATGATGGTTGGGTTGATGATGATGGATGATTAGACATGGTCATGTTGGCTAAGTGAGATGATGGAGGAATGGATGACATGGTGATATTGGCTAAGTGAGATGATGGAGGTGTGGATGATGATGGATGAGAGGACATGGGTATGGTGCAAGTTGCATTTGATGTTGCAACTTGAATATTAGGGACTTGCGAGGCAACATTGACATGCTCCTCATACAAGGGGTTGGTATAGGTGGATGTGAAATAAGTGTTTTGAACACTTGGGCTTTGGGGTGGTTGGCTTGTGGAGGAAGGCATACCATATTCATATCTCAAATTAGGATATCCTTGGGCAATGTAGGTGGTAGCCAATTCAGCTTCTTCAAAACCATCTTGGCTAAGGGGCTCTAAGACATAGTTAGAGGCCTTGTAAATGGCCTGAACTCTATCCATGTCTATGTAGGTGGTGGTTGTCTCCACATCAAGTGAATGGGACTCCTCTTGAGAGTGGGGTGGATGGGATGATCCAGACAAAGTGGTCTGAACTATATTGGATGGGGCTACCGAAGTAGCGGGCTCATGAGAATTGTTTTCCATTAAACTACTTTGGTTTATCATTTTCTTTTGTTGTCGTGTTAGCACCATAAAGTAGTAAAACCAAAGATTCAAAGCTTATCTAAACCACACAAATTAACAATTTTTTTTCAAAATTTAAAGCAAAGAAAACAACCAATCCTAAGTTTCACCTTGTGTGGCTTACCTCAGGTTCATTAATTATTTTCTTCCCTTAATGTGAAGTTCCTTTTAAAATTGTGAGTTTGTGTGTTTTGATGTAACTTAATCTTGTTTAATGAAAAACAAAGGTAAAAGCTATGGTTGGCCAAGGCAACGAGATTCTTGTTGGTAATGACCTCCAACAAGTTTGCTCGGGGGTAGTCCTATGGTGTCTAGGGGCAGAGATTTGATGGATGGAGATGAATGCCACCATCACCAAACCTCAAGCAATAGTTGGTGATGAAATCCAACTACTACTGTTAAAAAGTGGAGCGTGCAGTGTGTGATGTTAATTTTATGTTTCTTGTTCTTTATGGTGTGCAAACAATGTTAAAGATGACTAATTTCACTAATCTAAATCAGAATCCAACACAAAGATGCAAATTTCATCTAAAGAGCGCAGAGTACACCCTTAAAATCCCTGCCTACAAATGATACCTGAAGATATCAAAAGAGCATCGGAGGGTTCGTCCACCTCTCTGCCAAAGGGGCCAGCCTAGGGCAGGATTACTTTAAGTGTCCAAATGTTGTTCCTATTTAGATATACAAAATTTAAGTGATATTTAACCCTAAAATGCAAAATCTAGGATGCTTTTCTGCTTCATATGCACTCAAAAATGCAAACAATCACCTAGATCTACAACTTTCAAGACAAGAAATGAATTTGAAATATTGAAACACACACAAACCCTAGATATGACTTGCTACAGATTCTTTCTCAGATTACTTAATGTTAAACCTAAAAATAATGAAAAATAACAACAAAAAATAGAATACATAAATTGTTAAATGACCAACTAGGGTTATGAAACTCACTTGGAAGCCTTAGCTCTACTTCAAATTAATGCTAGGCATAGTTGAGTGCCTACGTAGGTGTAGGAGAGCACCTACGTAATATGGAAGAATGCCTATGTAATATGGAAGGATGCCTACGTAACATGGAAGAGCACCTGTGCGATCTTTGGAACTGTTATAGAATGCTTCAAAAACCCTAGCGATGAACATGATGACTTTTACGTTTTTTAAAAAATAATCAACAAACAACAATAATAGTAAATTAGCAAGGTAGATCTATCAAATAGTGAAACCCTTGTGGGGTCCCACCGTGATCACCATTTGTGAATGCAAGAACATGACACTTAAAATAAAATAGTAAAAAATCAAATAATGTAGTGAGACACAAAGATTGCACAAAAGAATGTATTCAATAATATGGGGGAGCCGATAAACTCCTTTTATTACAATCAATGTTCAATGCTAATATTTGATACAATATATATTACAGTGGTGCTAGGGTTCTCCGAAACCCTAGCTAGTAGCAATGGAAGTGTCTTCAGATTCGGGTGTGTTCTTGATCCCAACAGGTTGAGTGGGCTTTGGATATCCAAGGTTGGGCCACTCCAACTTCAACAACCATCAAATAAGGTGTGGAATTTGTAGATCTGCATACACAAAACAAAACAAAGAGAGTTAGTAATACCTATGAGGGCTCCATAGTGTGAGGCCCTCAGACATTAATAAAACCCTAGTTTAATAATAAAATTAGAGAGCATGCAAGATCAACAAATTACTAAATAGGATATACAAAAATGAGATTTACCTTGCTATTGATCAGTTATTGTAGATGGCATCACAGATTTGTTGATGCAGCAACTTCAGATTTGAGGTTTGTGGATGGTGGTAGGCTCTGGCGCGCACTTGGCAGGCTCGGACATGAGCTTCACAGGCTCTGGTTTGCACCTGGTGATGTGGCAGGCTCTAAAGAGCACCTGGTAAGCTCTACAGTGAGCTTGGTAGGCTCTGGCGTGCACCTACAGATAGGGCAGGCTCTGGAGAGCGCTCGACAGGCTCTACAGTGAGCTTTGCAAGCTCGAAATAGTGCCTGTAGGGTAGGGTGAATCTACAGAAGTAGATCGAGGGGATGGCGATGAAGGTGGTGGATGGAGGATGGCTGTGGTGGTGAGGGAGGATGAATGGATGGTAGCTGGAATAGCAGAAGTATTATCGATGGACTAGGGCTTCAGATCTTCAGGATTCTATGCTAGGGCTTCACCAATAATTCCTTCAGAATGCAAAATCTAATTCTCCAAGTTCCAGGGTTCTAGGGTTTGAGCATTTACAAATGCTCTTACTTATAATTCAACTTAGGGTTCTCTTAGGGTTTCGACTTGACACTTTTTAATCGTGCGGTTGAAATTAAATTGAATCCTAAGGTTGAGATTGCTTTTTGAATGTGGCATGGATTAATGAAGATGGAGGGTGGAGATTAAATCTGATCGGACGGTTGAGGTTAATTGAGTTTATTTATATATATTTTATAATAAATATATTAAAATATAATAAAATATTATATAAAATATAAAATATTATTAAAATAATCCCAATTAGGCTAGGAAATGGTGGGAAGGTGGAATTGGGCCAAATAATTGGTGGGAGAGTAGAATGGAAGACAAGTGGGTGGTGGGATGGTTAGGATGGAGGTTTAGTGGCTATAATTTGGTGTCTACACTATACAACTTGACAACACTACTTCTCTAATAAATTAACGATTTTATCCAAAGTAGTCAGGGAATCCAAGCTACCTAAGGTGGGAGAGTTTACTCATCATCTTGTTAGTCTTCTCCTCCAGTTTGAATAAAAATTGAATACCTTTCCACAACAACTTATTTTTTTCTAGAATATCCTTGGCTATTCCCTTGACTATGTACCATTTTTTGTTTAAAATGAGTCTAACCATGACTCTAGACTTGGTCTTCGCTAGTCTAATTTTTTTTGGGGGATATCTTATACAGAGTATCGTATTTAACTTTCTGAAGGGTATTCATTGCACTTACCAATTCATTTGTGGCTTCATATAAAAAGAAAAATATCAGCTTAGCTTTTGCACTTTTTACTTTGATCTCTAACCATACCCTTCTTTGAGCTTATTTTACGAAATATTTTGAAAACCTAGCAAGTCTGGCTCTTTCTGACAACAATTTCTAATCTAGATGGTTGTTATATTATGTAAGAGTAGTTACCTAGGCTTGGAGACCCTTTACTTGTTCTTTGAAATTAGCTAATTCATTATATTTACATCACCACTCTTTCAACTCATCTCTGAGAGAATTGGAAAAATATTCACATTCTCTGAGAGAAGTCTCTAGCTTATTTATTCTTTATTTTAGCTCTTTATTCTCCTCTCTTCAAACATCTTCTTACATGAAGATCATATCCATATGATCTTTAGCCATTACCAACTCGTCAAAAGCTGGTAGTTGCATGATATATATAGTTTTCTCAACTATTTCATAGTCTTCTAGAGTCATCTCCTTTCTAAGTTTTTTCACTTGAAGTGATAGTGTACTTTATCCTCTTTCTAGACGCTAGATCAGTGACTACTATTTTCCTCTATTGTGCTACATCCTATGAGTCTTTTTCCAACTTCTAATTCCACCAGGCCATTGCCTTGAAGGCTATCTCTTCTATTCTTTGATGTTGAGCTACAATATAGTCACTGGTTGGAATAGATGCAGTGATCAAAGATGACCCCAAACTTATAGGGGTGAGTGGAGAGGCCAAAATAGTGGAATATTGGTGTAAAGGAGTAGTTATCATGACTTCTACTGATGTAAGGGGAGGAATCTGTGTTATGATTTGTGGACCTACCGATATCATATATGGAATTATGGGGGGTTCCTGTGACTATGAAAGTGGGGTTCTAATGGAAACTAATGGATGTTGCATGAGTGGAGGTGAAATAGATGTAAGAATTGGGGTGGTATAAAAGGAGGAACCTCTATTGATGAGACATGACTTTAAGAATGGGAGGGAAGGTTTTCTTGGGAACTTAGAGGTGGATGAATAGGAGGAGAAGAGATATAAAATATACTTGAGTCCCTTTGTGGGAACTGATGTATATTTTGGTTCATGCTTGATCACTCATATAATGGAACTTGAGCCTGCTCTTCTTCTATTCCTCTTTCCTCTCTTTATTTTTCCTCTTCATGAGGCATTCAAAAAGGGGTTGCCATAGATTATGATCCAGAGATGTCAGCTACTAATTTCACTCCTTGAATAGGCTCATGATCATGCGATTATGAAGTACTAGGCTGATCTTATCACTGTGGGGAGGTAGAACGTGTGAATATCACAATATAAGCCTTTGATAAGACTTACTCTTGATTACATCTATACCTAGGTTCCACATAACCCTTGGTAGATGCTCCTAGAGCCAATATTTTTGGTCTTTTCTCAACAAGGATAGGTCATGCACTACCTAACTCATTAGGATCCAATCCTCTTACTTGGTACCCTTGCCTTTGCATTAGGTGAGCAACTGGCCCATATGTTTGTAATTGCCCTGTTGAGGATTGGAAAGCAACCTGTTTGCACTTCCTAGCGGGGATATATTTTTAGTACCCCTAGTTCATTGAGGAGAGGACGAGGGTGTTCGAATGGTAATAGGCTCCAATATTGACCTAATGTTTTGTTCATTACTTACCTCCTTTATTTTTCTAGTAGGCCTCTTGAAGCTTAGTGCTAGGAAATTTTTGGTCCCATACTAAGTATCAGCATGTGAATCATAATAGTATTCAAACATTCTATTAGTTTTGATGGTATATTTGGAGTTTATGGTATTTTTTTCTACCCGTATTTTCCAAAATTCAAAAAACTTTGTAGAATTCCAATTTTTTGTTTTCACGAAAGATCTAACATCATCTTCTATAAAAACATGCATTGGGTGATTTTTTGACTCATAATATACCACCTAATCATAGAATTTTCTCTAGGGGGTAGTGCCTTCATATGTTGAACATCCCACTCTAATTCAGATCTTTCATCATTGTTTCTAAATTTCTCAATGTGGGGACGAAGAGTTCTTTTAAACTTATTTATTTTCTCAGAGAACTTATTTTCTTGGGTTGTACCTCCATATGTAAGGAAGCTCCACTAAACCTATTTCTCACATGTAATGCTTTTGTGTTGTCCTTTACCAACCATTATATCACTCACCGTTTGGGGATAGGTGTAGGTGTCCTTCCTACCCTTTACCATTTCAAAGATTATGTTAGTATAATCCTTTTGGTGGTAATATTCTAGAGCAAAAATTTTCTTGGTGACATAGTGAGGTAAGCCAATATTTCTCAGTGAAAGCATATACGTGAATGACTGTCTTTTTTTAAATATATACCAGTCACATTACTCTTCGCCCTTATTCCTCAAAATATCTCTTGCTAATTGGGGTATTTTTGGGATTTCTCCTTTTATTAGCTTCAAAGCCCACCCTAGGAATTCTTTGTTGAAATTATAAAAAGACTCTCCTTTGGTCAAATAATTCATCCATTTATAGATAGGTCAAGCGGTTCCATCAGGATTTGCTCTTTGTGTAGGGATGAATGGAAACTCTTTGTGGTTAAAGTAGAAGAAAATCTAAGCCAAATGGGAAAAATATATTAATGAGGACCCCTCCTTTGCTTTCAACCTGCTTAGGTATTCTTGGTACCAAAATCCTAAGTATTGAGGCCAATCAAAGAATATTGGGTCGTTGTATCCATAAGACATAATTTTTTGGGTTGGAAATGTATTGAGCCATAGTTATCTACCAATTTTACACTTGTTTATTAGACTGTAAACCAACAATTATGACTAGCATGGAGTAAATTTTTAGATCTTTAAATTATTCTAATTTTATGGGGATCGGAGGTATGGTATTACCACTCCATATTTTATCCAACTGTCTAGCCACCTAGTTTAGAAAATTTCTTTCCCCTTTTGCATGCTTACTTAGGGCATAGTATTGAGCTTGGGCTTTAGTGGAAAATGATATAGATCTTGAGCCTGGTTCTACTCCTAGGGTGAAGGCATTATTGAAGGATTGAGCTTTGAAATACATAAATTTTTTGCCCTTGGTGCTCTCTAATATATTTTTTTTGGGTTCAAAATTCTTCGTGATAGCTTCGATGAGTTCAGGGTATGGATTCACAAAATCACACATGTAAAAATATAGTAATGAACTTACCACTATCATCTTCAGGTTTGAGTATGATATCCTCATTTGTAACTTCTACTTGAAATTGGTAACTGTATCAACAATTTTGTTTGCATTGTCTTGGAAATGACTACTTACTTGGGTTTCCTTAGAGGGGTCTTCATGGTAGCAATAGATGGTGATGCCATGGTTTTGAGTGGAATTGAACTACTTCCCTCTAAAATATATTTATGATATCTTGGTTGCTCTACAAAAAACTACTCCCTTCTTTCCTTCATATAAAACTTAGAATCAAATTTTAGCAAGAGTAAACTCTGTTGAGCAGTACTAAACATATAGTCATACCAATACGTGCAATTTAAATGAGGTGGTTACAATGTTATTCTACATGTGAAACCAACATCGATGCCATTTATTCCCATGATTGGATTAATTTCAAGGTTTACGGTGCTTCTTGGATACGTATGCACTTCTCATACTTGGGAATATAACATTTAGTGTTGACCTTGCTTTGGATCAAGGGCCCTACATTTATTTTGAACTTTTCTTGATTGAGTGTAATCCTCCTTGGATATCTCTTTTCTCATTTACATAGCAAAAAATTCTTCTATTGTAATGAGGTGGTACCACTATGAGCCACATATAATGGTTGACTTATGATATAGATGGGAATTACAGCTTGCAAGGGTATTAGCCAACGTGGATTAGCTTTTATCTTCTATTTGCCTTTATAATAAAATAAAGTGCAAAAAGTGAAAGTATTTACAAATTTATGATACATATGATACACAGAGGACAAATCACTATTGGACATATATATTGAGGTGATATCCATTCACTAGGATGGGTAGCACCTCTCCTTCTCAATTTTTCAACTAGAAGGCTTTTTTTGTTTGACAGATTCTATTTGGAAGGGACCATCCCAGAACGAGTCAAAATTTTCATGCTTACCTGGCTTAGATTTGTCTACATTATATTTTAAAACCAAGTCACAAAATTTAAACTTTTTGAGTTTGGTTTTTTATTGAACCAACCCTTTTTCTATGATAAATGTCTTTGGAACCTCTGGTAACATTCCTCCCTCTGTTCTTCCAAATGCATCAGTTGAAGCAGTCTTTCATTCACAAGGTCTTATTTATCAGAATCACTATCACTAATGTATTTCAAAGTTGGTAATTCTAAATGGATTGGTAGCATGACTTCTTTTCCATAGACCAGAGTAAAGAGATATATACCTATATATTTTTTCATGGTAATACGATATGCCCATAATACCTAGTTCATCAACAAATGCCAATATTTCTTATTTTCTTCTAACGATATTTTGAGCATCCTAAGGAGATTTTTATTTCTCAATTTTGCTAGGCCATTTCCCTGTGGGTAATAAATTGAAGAATTCTTCAAGTAAATGCTATATTTTCTAGTGAAGTCTATATATTTGGCTTCTATGAAAGCTGAGCCATTATCACTTACCAAAGATTTAGGGATTCCAAACCTAGTGATCAGAGTTTCAAGGAATTTGAGAACTACATCCTAATCACACCTCTTGATTGGTATTGCATCCACCCAACTAGTGAAATAATATGTGGTAGTTAATATGTACTTGTGGCCTCCCATATAATTAGGATTGATCTTTGCTACAAATTCTAGATTCTGTTGTTGAAAAGGTTGCTAAACCTGTATTGGCTATAGAGGCATTGCAGTATTTTTATTTCTACCTGTGTATCTCTGGTATGTTGGACATTTTGAGTCCCTAAGATAAAAGTTGTCATTGATGTCAAAAGAACCTATGTAAGTAAGCACTATAATTTTTCTCCACAAACAGCTTCATGAGAAGCAAAGGTTTTGATCAAAGGTTCAAGAAGGGATGCATGGCATTTGGTTCCAAAAGGAGCTTCAAGGGAAGCTTAGCAAAAGGTTTTTATGAAAACCAAGGAAGGCAATGAAGGGTTTTATTTAAAACCATGGATGGCAGATTTAAAATGGGTTTTTCTTAAAACCCAATTTGGATTTTCGTTTCATCGAAAAAGGTGCCCCGGTGATGGAGAAATTTAATTTTAAAGGTTTAGTTTAAATTTAAATTTATTTAAAATTTAAATTTAAATTTTAAAATTAAATAAAAGAGTTTTCCCGCCATGTCTGCCAACATCATATATTTTATCATGAAAAGATTCAAATATTTAAAGGGTTTGATTTTATCAACCAAGTAAGTGACAATAAATATTGTCCGCATTCGATTATCCCCTCCTTCGCAATCATCAATTTCCCCCTTCCAATTTTGTTTGCGCACTGCACATGGAACAAGGGAGCAAGTTTCAAGGCATAGATGGAGAGGACAAAAATATAAGTCTCAAAGGCTTAAATACTCCACGTGGAAGTCCTAGCCCACATGGTGGGTAGAGAGTGTGCTAAGGCACACAACGAGGAGGAACATGGGGTCGAAACCACCCGAAGCCATTTTGCAAGGTATGCCATAATTTGATCGTCGAAATTTTTGGGTACATGAAATATTTCAAATTTTATAAGGTTGTGTTAAGCGTCGACTTTCATGGAGAGTATAGTGGATTTAATTTTTGCATATGGCTAAGTTTTTATATTTTATTAATGTGGGATATTGCCTAAGAAGGCTTTATGATTAATTTTTTAAGTGCAAAAGTGTTGAAAGGAAGGATATAAAATATGTGAGTTATTTTATGGTATAAGTGGTTTTTGGAGTGACAAGGTTATGCAATGTTTTGATTTATTTTATTTTATGGTATAAGTGGTTTTTGGAGTGACAAGGTTATGCAATGTTTTGATTTATTTTATTTTATGGTACAAGTGGTTTTAGGAGTGATAAGGAAGTTGTGCATTAATTCTTAAGAAGGTTTTCTAATTAAAATCCTTTGTGAATATTATTGTGAAGTGAAGTAATTTTTATTATTTTGTGATCTTATAACCCTTGTGAGGATTGGCAAAAGAATATTGTGATTGTGACATATTTCCAAAGAGGCTTCTTCATCTTCATAAAAGGTATGGGCACATTATCCTATTTATTGATTATGGTGGTTGATTATAAAATACCTTTGGAGTGAAAATGATTGATTGTGGTTTACTTTTCGAAAGTGATTGGTTTAATGCTTCAATTTTTTTTGGATTGAGAGTTGTGATTAAACCTTGTTTTATAAGCATTGTTGTTGAAGACAATTGGTTATGCAAAGAACTTGAAATTGAGTTATAAAAGAACATGAGTATCATTGTTATGTGAGATTTGTGGTTGAGCATTATTGGAAACATTTTGAGTTGGTTGATTCATGCTTGGACTAGGGTTTGTGAGAACAGGTTGTTCCTTGAGGTGTTTGGTTGAGTAGTATTGTTTGAGCCTAGTCAAGTGGATGCATGTGGTTGTTCAAGTTCCATGAAATAAACTATTCTATATATGAATTGAGTTGAGATTGAGATTTGAGAATAGAACATATTGAGTCTCTAACAATTCTCTTTATGCTTCTATGAGATTGATTTGATTTGAGATTGGGATTTTAGTATATAACATATTGAGTCTCTAACAATTCTCTTTATGCTTCTATGAGATTGATTTGAGTTGATATTGGGATTTGAGTATAGAACATATTGAGTCTCTAACAATTCTCTTTATGCTTCTATGAGATTGAATTGAGATATTGATTGAGCATTAAGTATAGAACATATTGAGTCTCTAAAAATTCTCTTTATGATTCTATAAGATTGGACAAGTTTTGTGTGAGCTTGTTAAGCAAATTTGAGACAAGTCTTTGAGAAGGCTTGTGGAATGATTTTGAGTAAGATTTTATGGAAGATTGCTATGCAGATTTGAGCAAGTCCTAGAGAGGAATTATTGAGCAAATTTGGGCAAGTTCTGAGTGATATTTTTGAGTATATTTGGACAAGTTCTGAGTGAGCTTGTTGAGAATATTTAAGCAGGTTCTATGTGGACCTGTTGAGCAGATTTGAGCAGGTTCTTTGTGGAATTGTTGAGTAGATTTGAGCAGGTTCTTTATGGACCTGTTGAGAATATTTGAGTAGGTTTTGTGTGGACCTATTGAGAAAATTTGAGTAGGTTCTGTGTGGACCTATTGAGAATAATTGAGTAGGTTATGTGTGGACCTATTGAGCAGATTTGAGTAGGTTCTGTGTGGATATATTGAGCAAAATTTTACTAGATCGAATGTATTGTGTTTAGTGTAAGATATTAAGTAGAGCTATGCTAAAATTATTGAAATATGTTTAGTACAGTATTGAGACAGAGCTTTGGAGATGACAGAGTATAAAGGACAGAGTATTAGTGGATAGAGATCCAGCAGCTAGGACAATTAAAGATAAATCTAAGTGAGGAGTCTTCAAGCGGAGAGAGATCCACCAGTCAGTGCAGCAGAGAGATAGAGTCTTCTAGAATATCACTAGCCAAAGCATAAGGGAAAAGAGTTCTCTAGTGGAAGAGATCCATGAACTTGAAATTAGGGGATCAACATATCCTTTGGACTGAGGTCCATAAACATTGTAATTGGGAAGGATTCCCAAAAGAGATTGATTGAGAAAATTTAGTAAAATGTTTTCTCCATGGAGTAGCCCACATTGGGTGAACCACGTAAATTGTGGTGTCTCTATTGTATATGGTGTTTTGTGCATTGATTTTATTACTACTATTCATACCGCTATCTATACATTGCATAATATTGAATTGAAAGAAAAAGTAAAAAATGGTCTTATATTGTTCACCCCCCCTCTTAGTATAAGCTTGTGTTCTTCATCGTATTTATCACAAGTTCTAGAAATTTAAAAGTATATAAAAAAAAATAGGCTAGAAATAACCTACCCTTATAATTTTTAGTGTAGTAGATATTCTCGAATAATGACCTCTAGATGCTCTGTCATAAAATTCCTTTAGGACCTTATGCTTTTGATTTTATCTTATGCATCTTAAGAGAATGCCATTGATATTTTTTCTATAAAGTTCTCTAGACATTATGGTATAATGCAAGGCTTGAAGCCTATATCTCCTCCTTTGTGAAGCATTGAGATTTTAAGGGTAAACCCTGGTCTGGAAGTAACTTGTAAGTTGATCTATCCAATTAGATTCTTGTGGGAGAGTTTCATCATTTTTATCTAGCTCATTGATCTAGCATACTAATTCTTCTCGTGGGTTCCTTATGGCCACAAATTATTTATAGGGAGATCTTCCCCTTACCACCTTAGTACGATGAATTTCAA